>OY856415.1:184902329-186276079 GCA_963693085.1 Alisma plantago-aquatica
CCGTGAGAGAAAGAAATCCCAAGTAGGATAGTCAAAACTTCAGATAGTGTTGCATGGTCGTGATCTCTAAAGGAGTACATCAAGATGAACTCAGATGTCGTCTGGTCCAAAAAAACCACAATTGTTGTCGTTGTGCGGGACCAGGAAGGGAGATGAGTAGGTGTCCATGCGAGGGAGATGATAGTCAAGTTTGCACTTCACATGGAATCTATTACGGGAGGTGTGGCCTTTGAAATCACATGATTGAACAATTTGTCAAAGTCATCGTCAAGATTGATTGCAAAACCTTGATAGATATGCTACAATGTCCCCTAGAGGATAATCATAAGTATGCAGCCATCATCGAGAGGATACAATTGAGGAGGAAGGTACAGCCTTGATGGGTCTTCAAGTTTGAAAAGAGAAAGTGCAACATAGTCTCTTTACCCTAGCTAAGTTTCATCAGAAACACACATTACGGTACTTTGACTATAGTAGACCACCTGAATGTATTAAATTATCTATAGAGGAGGACAAGTGTAATGGTAGTAGTACTACAATAATTATGATTTGACCCAATTTAAACACTTGTACTCATTTTCCATATTGGCTTGCAAGAGGAGGTCAAGATGAAAAAATAGCCTCTTGCCTTCCTAGAAGAAGAAAAAAAAATCACACTCACAAATACATATCAAAAATTTGACATCAAAGTTAAAACTATCAAAAGATTATCAATCAACTGTTGATTTTTTTGTTCAAGTCCACATTTCTGATGAAGTAGTCTGCCCATAGTTTGTGTGGCCATTCAGCTACTCCAATGTATAGTGTGTAGTATTTGGAAAAAAATTGAAAAGAGAATGAGATTTCTAGTTATATTTGCTTGTTTATATCATCAAATAAGAAAATTAATATGATACAAGACTAATAACTTACATTCTCTATACATATAAATTGACTTGAATTGAATCTTACCCCAGTTATGCATGCAAGTCCGAAGGACTACTCCCAATGCACTATGTGGGAGAGTGATCATAAATATATAATTAATTCAATACCTAGAACACATTTGTTTGTCTCCCCTAAACAAACTCCTTCCAATCATCTTTATTAATATAATTTCATTTAAGCCAGGGTTCCATCTTGTCTCTAATGACATATTATCTTGTGAGGATTGTCCACCAATCTCTATGTCTTATCCCGGTAAGTTGTATGATAAACTTGCGATTCACCTTTTCATCAAGTTTATATTGGCCCTAGAAATTTTCAACATTCAATACTACTTAGAAATGTTAAAACAAATAATAAGAAAAAGACTATAAAAAGGTAACTACATTTATCTCACATCTAACCACTACTACAGATCCATCCTTTGGCGTCGCTTATTTAAGTCCTTTTTGCGACGGTTTCCAAGCGACGCCTATGTGGGCGCCGCTAAAAGTCGAACCCTTTCGATGCTTCGCGCCACCGAAAACGTGCCAGCAGGGCCCCCATCGTTGTCAGTTATAAGTAACTAAACCGACGCTATAATCATCTGCACCACAAAAAGGGCGCCATCTAGGACACTATCAGCGTCGGTTTTCTACTAATAACTGACGCCATATCACCTGCCGCCATGGTCATGCTGGCCAGCATGGCGTCAGTTTTCTACTAATAATCGACGCCATATCACATGCCGCCACAGCTGTGCTGGATAGCACGACGTCAATTTTCTACTAATAACTGACGCCATATCACCTGCCACCAGGGTCGTGTTGTCTAGTATGACCATGCTGGCCAAGATGTCTGGCAACATTAGGTGGCATTTTTTGTCTATTAACCGACGTTGTAAACCTTTGTTGTCAGTTTTAGACAAATAACCGACGCCTATGGTTTGATTTTTTTTTTTGAATCAGTTTGTAGGCATGTTGCAGCTGGTCATCAGGATGTAGAAACCTGTAGTTCAGTTCTGAATTGCAGGTTTACGACATCCATTTATATCAACCAACAAATAGGCCACAAACCTGCAAAATCAAAAAATATTCTTTTCACACATTCACACATAGGTAGATACATTCAGACATCAATTCAATTTTTACATTCACACATATAGAAAAATTCAAATACATGTAGAAACATTCAGACATGTAGAAACACATGTATAAACATTCATTTACAAAATATCATTCATCATCGCTATCAACATCCCAATTATATCTTATAGTCCCCACTGCTTGTATGGCTCTTGCCCATTCTTCTATTATGTCATTTAATACTTCCATCGTGTATGGAGCATGTACATCTTTTAAGGCTTTACCTGTAGTGGGGTCAGTTTTAAACACTTGCAAAGAGAATGATGTATATATAAGTAATAATATATAAATAAGATTGATATATTTCATACTATCTAATGAGACTATATATAATACCTTAGGTATGGAATTGATTTCATCTGCATGTTTGATAATCATGTCCATAAACCGCATCACATAGTATGCACATGCCCAGTCGTTGTCTTGTGTAGCACACTATAAAATGGATACAAAATATTAAAAAATACAAATAAGCACAGTTCACATAAATAACATATACATTGGAGTCAGAAACTTACTTTCACATTCTCCCAAATTATTGGCTGGTTCTTTTTACTGGGGACCTTTCCTCCAGCCTTTTTGAATGCATCTAAACCCCTACTTGTTAATGTAACACAGTAAATTGCATAATTAAATAGTAATGTAATAACATATGTTAACATATATAAAAATGAAATGTTTCTCACCAGAATAATGTCATTCTCATTACGTGTCCAATTTTTGGATTCAATGTACTACCCATAGGATCTAGATAATAGACAGTGAACGTCCTGAGGAGAATAACTAGTAACTCCCAATGCTTAGCGCTAGAGGTAAAAAAATTAAAAATTAATAACTCAAAATCCACAATAAAAATGTAATTTTCTTAAGTCCAAATTATAAGAAAAGTAAACTTCACATTGAATGGAGCTATTATTATCGTCTTCTTTTTTTGACCAAAAATTGTAAAAGCATCACAACAATATTGTTGAACACTATCAGGGTCTTTAGCTACCAGACTAATCAATGATGGAATCAAAAATCCTACATGTTCAAATCCAAATTGTTTACATTGAATTTCGACTAAGTAGCTGCAAAACATGTATTATGTATGCATTAATATATAAGAAACCAGATTACCAGATTCTACACAAGGTATATGGATGTATAAACAATATCTCACCTTATCCATGCCTCTATCATTGATGTATTCAGCCAATCATAGTTAAACAACTCAATAATATCTTGTATAAATAGAGAGCTTTCGTATGATTGACCTGCATAATCTGCTTCTAAAGAAACAACTATATGGCAATGTATATTATGTGCACGTAGCCATACTGCCATTCCCTTACAAGTAGGACCTAATGGGAATTTTAGGTCAATTGGAACCCAACTTGGTAATGCAGGAAGTGGAGGTGGAGGCCTAGATGCTTCGGGTGTCTTCTTTTTAACCTGTATATATAATTTCTGATCAATTGACCTCATATATACACATTAACAATTTAACGTAATGCAAATTTATCTTACAATTTCAGTAGTGTAGACGACATCCGCTTTGGGCCACAATATCACCCCACCTTATGCCTCAGCAAGTGTATCAATATCCGGGTGGGCATATGGAAATGCAGCTTCCCTCCAATTGGGGATTACACATATTGAGCTCACACGAACGTAACCCTGTGGTATTGGAGTCTCGTGAATTGTTGCCCCAGGAAGGGATGGGTAAGCTTGCGCCTCTGCAACAACATAATCTTCAATTTTTAAGCAGCATGGCTTCAATGCCTACAAATTTATGTAAAGAATGTTATACATATATACATATCATCTTGAAAAGACTAGATACTATGTCATAAACAATACTTATAGTAGACATTCTAGGTGGTGGGTCTATAGGATTACTCTCAGCATGTGCATCAGGAGAAGAGCGGGTCGCCATAGGCTGATTGGAAGCCTGAGATGCCTGCCACCACAACATTTCTTCCTTGACCTTCTTAGCAAGTATATCCTCGACTCTCTTATTCTCCTATACATGGATAAAAGAAACATTAGCTTCTTATTATTGAATTCCCTTTTGTAGTAACATTCTAAAAAAAGAATAGGTTACCTCTTCTTATGAAAGTCCTGCTCTTACGACAGGTTTGCGCTGGGATGGCCCAAAGAACGCTTTGATGCCCACACCAGCGCCTACACCCCTAACACGTCCAGGATGCTCTGGGTTACCCAGAGTAACTGTCAATTCATCCCTTGTGCCCTGAGGGATGAACGTGCCCTGTTTCCTCTGCTCGTGCAGCTCCCGCTAATCCCCATCAACAGAAATTGGTAAGTAAACACCATAAATAATCAATATTCGAACGACATGCATTGTTGAGTTGTATTTTACCATTTTCGCAGCCGACTCAGCAGTTACAGGCTTCTTTATTTCACCCTTCTTATTTTTCCTCCCAGCTATCCAGACATCATGGCGAGGCATGGGTGTGGTGCATGTAGTAGAGGACTCCTGAGTAGCAGCAGACTCCACCTGTAGTCTTTGGCAAACGCCTGCATAGCCCTTTGGACCCATTGTGTGGTCATGCACATTCAATGCACGCCTTGCTCTCTACGCCTCACTGAACACCTAGTTAGTATGCACATTGATTTGGTTAGTAACACTAAAGGTTAATCTTGAATAGGTGAATACAATGTATATTAATTAAATTGGGAGTGACGCTTAATACCTTGAATTCTTCAGTTTGTCTTGAAGCAACAAACGTGTCCCAAACTTCTTTGTCCAAGAAGTTCCACTTTTCAAGGGTTGATTTCTTCTTCTTATCACCATCTTTTATGTATTCTCTGTGAGATTTGTCCTATAGTTCCTTAGCATCTTTCCAGTGTGTTGCATCACGTTTTTATGATGTAGCTTATCATCCAATGCAAATAGATTCCGTAAAATAGAATTTTTATTAACTAGTATCCAAAAATAGAATTATAAATAATAGAATTTGTAGTCTACAAAAAAGAATTGCAAATAATAATAACTCACGCATAAATCCTTCCATATCAAGTCTTTCTTCGCATGAGGAGCTTTATGCCAATTATCATACTTAACACCACAATGGCTTCGAGTGACAAACCCAAGATAGTTTACAAAATTATTGTGGTTCATTCCAATTGCATTTCCTGCGTTATCAAACTCCACAGCCAATCTGGATCCACTGCCCCTTAGCATTGTTAACTTCTTCAGCAGAGTGATGCCCCTTTTCTTGTTAACTTTTTGGTGATGCGCATCAAGTGCCTCCAGTGCTTCAGAGGGTACATGTGCATCATCAACCTAAAATTTGACAAAATAAACACACTGAATTAGACCAATATAGAAATATAGGATATATGACATAACTAGAAGATAATGAATTTCTATAGAAATATAGGATATGTTTTTAAAACTTACATTGGTATCCTCGCCCACTACTACAGAAACAGCATTCAATGTCACTTTTCTGGGCGTCGGTTATTTAGGAAACCCGACGCCTATAACATTCAACGTCGGTGATTTAGTAAACCTGACGTCTATATTCAAAGACCAGCAAGACACGGGTACCGCTTTGTATTAAGCGTCGGCTGGGTAACACAAAACCGACACCTAAAATCACTCGCGAAATCCAATTTTCGAGCGAAACAAAATTACCCCCAAAGTGTCACAAACAACGTCGGTTTTTTAACTGTTAACCGACGCCTATATAAGATGAAAATTTGCGCGAAAAGTTCCAATTTCAGTGTCGGTTATCCTTTGATAACTGATGCTGATAATGGTTCCCGCCAAATAATTTAGGGCAAAGATTGTCTAATTGGACGTCGGATTTTTAATATCAACCAACGCCTAAGAGTAAAAGGTGTTGGTTTTGTAGATAACCGACGTTGTTTACAAACTTAATAGACCTGTATCACCCGATCATCTTCCCCTTTCTTCTATTTCATTGCGATAATTTTCTCTGTTGCTCTTCTCTTCTCCTGGTGTCGTTCTGCTCGCCGCTCGCCCTGGTGCCATTCTGCTCGTCGCTCGTCGCCTCCTTCTCTGCTCGTTGCTCTCACACCGCCGCCGCTGCTCTTCTCCATGCTATCTTCGGTAGCCCTAGCCTCTTTTCTTCCTTCTCCCTAGCTCCTTACCAACAGAAAGCACGACCTTGGCTGTGTTTGTTGTTGGTAAGGATATGAACAAATCTTTATGTAACTCTTTATGTAAATTCTAGGATACGAACAAATCTGTTGCTTGCAAATATTTGTGCTTATAATCCTAATGCTTGACCTAATTCAGTAAATTTTGATGCATGAAATAAGATTTAAACTTGTCCATTCTAGCATCCTAATTTGATTTGATTAAACCCTAACATTGATGAAACCCTAACATCAATTGTGATGAAACCCTAACATCAATTATGATGAAACACTAACATGTACATATCTATTATTGTGTTTGTTGGCCTAGAAACCCGTCCAAGATTTACTCATTATGAGTAAATCTTGGATAGTTCCCGGTTTGGGACTGTTCTTGAACACCTAATCTCACTTAGGATGTAAGTGTATAATGTGTATTGGGTTTTTGAGAAAATTTCGGTAACATTTCCCCGTTTGTTCTCTAAGTACATATGTACTTAGAGAACAGTGGGGAAATGCTGCCAAAATTTTCTTGAAAACCCAATACACATTATACACTTACTGGTGAGATTAGGTGTTCAAGGATGGGATAGGTGGTACACATTTATTATATATAGGAATGACATCACATGTGTTTGTTGGCCTAGAAAGTGAACAATCATTGTTCTTTATATTACTTGTACATTGGTATAAATTAGAATGAACAATCACTAAATTATATATTGTTTGTATGGAGTCCGGCTTCATTGTACCTTCTAATCTGACAATATTTTCCATGTAGCGCATCACATTGTAGCCGCAGGCCCAATCGTTATTTTGTATTGGACACTATCAAATGTTACCACCATAGAAATGGTTAATAAATAAAATTAAGTACATTGAACGTGAAAATTCCATTGTACTTAAAGAAATTACCGGAATATTGACCCATTGTATCTTGCTTTTCTTACTTAGCTTTCCTCCAGCCTTTTTGAACTCCTTCATAGTCCTGATAGAGACATACATTGAGTTACTTTTATAATCAGTCATGTAATAATCTTAATAATCTAAGTTAACATATTTAAACTTTTACTCACGGGAATAAAGGCACTTTCATTTCATGTCCCGCATTGTCTACTTCAACATCGGATGGGTCTAGATAATATACAGTTATCATGGCTGGGACAATTACCATCAAAATCAAGTGTCCACCCCTAATTGCAAATAATCCAAACAAATAGAAAACCGGATGGGTCTAGATAATAGGAGTAAATCTTGGATAGTCCCCAGTTTGGGACTATTCTTGAACACTTAATCTCACTTAGGATGTAAGTGTATACCCTAATCTTGTCCTAATATATACGTGTTTTCTCTTTGATCATAGAATGGATAGATCATGGATATCCATTCGCAATCACTGCACCCTAGATTTTATATCTGGTCTTGATCAGTTTATTAGATTTGCCGAGGAACATAGGAAAGAACTTGGAGATAGGTTCTACTGTCCATGTAGGCATTGCGGTAACAACTTGAAAGTCAGCACTGGTGACGAAATCAAAAGTCATGTCATGTGCAACGGGATTGTACAAGGCTATACAGAATGGCACTGGTATGGAGAGATTTCAAACTCAAAACCAATGGATGTCGATAGCAGTGCTTGGGTGGAAGAAAAAATTGCCTCCGATGACATAGATGTAAACGAACCAGTTCCAGTAGACATCGTTGATGAGATGCTGGATAGTTGTAGGGTAGAGCACACCGATCCACCTCCTATCTTTAGAAACATTTTGCATGATGCTGAGATACCGTTATACATGGGTTTTGCTAAGTTTACGAAGCTTAGTGTTGTGTTGAGATTGTATAAGTTGAAACCTAACAATAGATGGAGCGATAAAAGCTTCACTTCATTGTTGACTTTGTTGAAAGAAATGCTTCCTGAAGGAAACGAGCTTCCAATCTCAACATACCGGGTAAAGAAATTGTTGTGCCCAATGGGAATGGAGGCCAAGAAGATACACGCATGCCCAAATGATTGTGTATTATTTCAAAAGGACTACGTGGATTTGAAAGATTGTCCAAAATGTGGTGCGTCACGGTATAAATTGACGACTTCGGGGGAGTCCAAAACTGGTTCTCCTGCCAAGGTGATGTGGTATGTACCTATAATATCATGGTTTCAACGCTTGTTTGCAAATCCGATAGATGCAAAGAATTTGAGGTGGTATGCAGATGTTAAGAAAAATAATGATGGGATCCTACGACATGCGTCTAATTCCTCACAGTGAAGAAGATTGATCTATTGTACCCATAATTTGGTGAAAAAGACAGGAATCTAAGACTTGGGCTTTGTACAGATGGGATGAATCCGTACGGGACATTGAGCAGCCAACATAGCACTTGCCCAGTCATGCTTGTTATATACAATCTTCCTCCCTGGATGTGTATGAAAAATAAGTATGTTATGTTGTCGTTGTTGATATCGGGCCCTAAACAACCCGAAAATGATATCGATGTTTATCTTGAACCTCTTATTGATGACTTAAAGAAACTTTGGGCTAAAGGTGTGATGACCTATGATGCTTCAGGAAGAGAGACATTTCGTTTGCACGCTATGTTGTTTTGCACTATTAATGACTTTCCAGCATACGGGAATTTGTCTGGATATAGTGTCAAAGGAGCTAAAGTGTGTCCTATATGTGAAGAAAACACTGATTCAATAATACTAAAACATGGCGACAAGACTGTATATCTTGGTCATCGAAGGTTTCTTTCAAAATTCCATCTGTATCGTAGGAAGTGCAAAGCATTCAATGGATGGAATGATGAATGGAGTGCACCTAAACCTATACCAGGGGATGTTGTTTATGAAAGAGTAAAAGACATTGTCAATGAATTTGGTAAGAAATCACAATGTAGTATGGCCACATGGAGTGACAATTCTTCATTCAAGAAGAAGTCAATATTTTGGGATCTTCCTTATTGGAGTTCTTTGACAGTCAGGCATTGTATCGATGTACTGCATGTTGAGAAAAATGTTTGTGATAGCGTCATTGGTACTCTGTTAAATATACCAGGTAAGAATAAAGATGGGATAAAATCCAGACTGGACCTACGTGAAATGGGAATAAGGTCAGAATTAACAGAATTACGTGAAATGGGTAATAAAAGAACATACTTACCTCCCGCTTGTTACACGTTGTCTAGAAAGGAGAAGAAAGCTTTTTGTGAATGCTTGGTAAATGTTAAGGTGCCACAGGGTTACTCATCCAACATTTGTAGATTGGTATCAATGAAAGATCTGAAGTTGATAGGTCTTAAATCTCATGATTGTCACACTCTAATGCAACAAATATTGCCCGTGGCAATTCGATCTATATTGCCGAAGCATGTAAGGTTTGCAATCACCAGACTTTGTTTCTTTTTCAACAGTCTATGCAGCAAAGTTATTGACCCTCATACTCTCGATAATTTGCAAAGAGAAGTGGTTGTTACCCTATGTCAGCTTGAGATGTATTTCCCTCCTTCTTTCTTTGATATCATGGTACATCTTGTTGTCCACTTGACTAGGGAAGTGAAAATGTTGGGACCAGTTTTCTTGCATTGGATGTTTCCCTTTGAACGATACATGAGCGTTTTTAAAGGTGATATTCAAAACCGTTATCGGCCTTAAGGGAGTATTATTGAAGGTTATGTGGTGAGATAGTTTATGGATTTTTGCAATGACTTTCTGAGTGGTAATAACACTCATGTTAATGAAAAGAATATTGAGGAGGGCAAAGGAATTTTGGGATCACGGGTGAAAGTAATCAACCATGAGCAGTTGGAACAAGGTCACTTATATATTTTACACAACATGGACGAAGTGAGTGTTTATATCAAGGAACATACCAATTTCATCAAGAGACAACATCCTCGAGCAAGTTCAATGTGGCTTGATAGAGAGCATAACAAGACTTTTACTAAGTGGTTTGAAGATAAAGTCTTACATCAACTATCTCAAACACCAAATGATATTACGGAAACTATCAAATGCCTCTCCTTTAAACCAAAACCGAATGTTATGTCTTATGAAGGGTTTGACATTAATGGGTTCACATATTACACAAAGCGCCAAGATGATAAGAGTGTCGTCCAAAACAGTGGGGTCACTCTTCAAGCGTCGACTATGTATTTTGCAAGTGCAAAGGATAAGAGTCCACGTGAAGCTAAAATGTCATATTACGGTGTCATTGAAGACATATGTGAGTTTGACTACATAGATTTCAGAATTCCGCTCTTTAAATGTAATTGGATTGATAACACCAAAGGAGTTATAGTGGATGAATTGGGTTTCACTTTAGTGAACTTTGAAAAGATTGGCGAGAAGGGTGAACCATTCATATTGGCATCACAGGCGAAACAAATATTATATATCGATGATCCTGCAAATGATAAATGGTCGGTTGTTCTTCATGGTAAAAGACAGTTCATTGAAGATCCTACAGATGAAGAAGAGTACTATAATAAGTATGATGACTCCTGTCCATTCTCAGTTGGGTTGCCAACTCCACAAAATATTGAAGCTAATGATGACTTATATGTGCACGGAGATCACAATGAAGGATTGTTAATTTATAACAGATCGCAATTTTAGAGGCATACATGTTTATATTTTTTTGAACAATCCTTCATTGTGATCTCCGCACACATATAAGTCATCATTAGCTTCAATATTTTGTGGAGTTGGCAACCCAACTGAGAATGGACTGGAGTCATCATACTTATCATAGTATTCTTCTTCATCTATAGGATCTTCAATGAACTGTCTTTTATCATGAAGAACAACCGACCATTTATCATTTGCAGGATCATCAATATAAAATATTTGTTTCACCTGTGATGCCAATATGAATGGTTCACCCTTCTCGCCAATCTTTTCAAAGTTCACTAAAGTGAAACCCAATTCATCCACTATAACTCCTTTGGTGTTATCAACCCAATTACATTTAAAGAGCAGAATTCTGAAATATATGTAGTCAAACTCCCATATATCTTCAATGATACCGTAATATGACATTTTAGCTTCATGTGGACTCTTATCCTTTGCACTTGCAAAATACATAGTCGACGCTTGAAGGGTGACTCCACTGTTTTGGACGACACTCTTATCATCTTGGCACTTTGTGTAATATCTGAACCCATTAATGTCAAACCCTTCATAACACATAACATTCGATTTTGGTTTAAAGGCAAGGCATTTGATAGTTTCCGTAATATCATCTGGTGTTTGAGATAGTTGATGTAAGACTTTATCTTCAAACCACTTAGTAAAAGTCTTGTTATGCTCTCTAGCAAGCCACATTGAACTGGCTCGAGGATGTTGTCTCTTGATGAAATTGGTATGTTCCTCGATATAAACACTCACTTCGTCCATGTTGTATAAAATATACAAGTGACCTTGTTCCAACTGCTGACGACTGATTACTTTCACCTGTGATCCCAAAATTCCTTTTCCCTCCTAAATATTCTTGTCATTAATGGGAGTGTCTTACCACTCATAAAGTCATTGCAAAAATCCATAACCTCTCTCGCCACATAACCCTCAATAATACTCCCTTCAGGCCGATAACAATTTCGAACATCACCTTTAAAAACGCTCATGTATCGTTCAAAGGGATACATCCAATGCAAGAAAACTGGTCCCAACATTTTCACTTCCCTAGTCAAGTGGACAACAAGATGTACCATGATATCAAAGAATGAAGGAGGGAAATACATCTCAAGCTGACATAGGGTAACAACCACTTCTCTTTGCAAATTATCGAGAATATCAGGGTCAATCACTTTGTTGTATAGAGTGTTGAAAAAGAAACAAAGTCTGGTGATTGCAAACCTTACATGCTTCGGCAATATAGATCGAATTGCCACAGGCAATATTTGTTGCATTAGAGTGTGACAATCATGAGATTTAAGACCTATCAAATTCAGATCTTTCATTGATACCAAACAATGGATGTTGGATGAGTAACCCTATGGCACCTTAACATTTGGCAAGCATTCAAAAAAAAGCTTTCTTCTCCTTTCTAGACAATGTGTAACAAGCGGGAGGTAAGTATGTTCTTTTATTACCCATTTCATGTAATTCTGTTAATTCTGACCTTATTCCCATTTCACGTAGGTCCAATTTGGATTTTATCTCATCTTTAGTCTTACTTGGTATATTCAATAGAGTACCAATGACTCTATCACATACATTTTTCTCAACGTGCATGACATCGATACAATGCCTGACTGTCAAAGAACTCCAATAAGGAAGATCCCAAAATATTGACTTCTTCTTGAATGTAGAATTTTCACTCCGTGTGGCCATAGTACATTGTGATCTCTTACCAAATTCATTGACAATGTCTTTTACTCTTTCATAAACAACATCCCCTGGTATAGGTTTAGGTGCACTCTGTTCGTCATTCCATCCATTGAATGCTTTGCGCTTCCTACGATACGGATGGAATTATGAAAGAAACCTTTGATGAATAAGATATATAGTCTTGCCGCCATGTTTTAGTCTTATTGAATCAGTGTTCTCTTCACATATAGACACTCTTTAGCACCTTTGACACTATATCCAGACAAATTCCCGTATGCTAGAAAGTCATTAATAGTGAAAAACAACATAGCGTGCAAACAAAATGTCTCTCTTCGTGAAGCATCATAGGTCATCACACCTTCACCCCAGAGTTTCTTTAAGTCATCAATCAGAGGTTCAAGATAAACATCGATATCATTTCCAGGTTGATTAGGGCTCGATATCAACAATGACAGCATAACGTACTTGTTTTTCATACACAACCAGGGAGGAAGATTGTAAATAACAAGCATGACTGGCCAAGTGCTATGTTGGCTGCTCAATGTCCCGTACAGATTCATCCCATCTGTACAAAGCCCAAGTCTTAGATTCCTGTCTTCTTCAACAAATCTGGGGTACAATAGATCAATCTTCTTCCACTGTGGGGAATCAGACGCATGTCGTAGGATCCCATCATTATTTTTCTTAACATCTGCATGCCACCTCAAATTCTTCGCATCTATCGGATTTGCAAACAAGCGTTGAAACCATGATATTATAGGTACATACCACATCACCTTGGTAGGAGAACCAGTTTTGGACTCCCCCAAAGATGTCAATTTATACCGTGACACACCACATTTTGGACAATCTTTCAAATCCACATAGACCTTTTGAAATAAATCATAATCATTCGGGCATGCATGTATCTTCTTGGCCTCCATTCCCATTGGGCACAACAATTTCTTTACCCGGTATGTTGAGATTGGCAGCTCGTTTCCTTCAGGAAGCATTTCTTTCAACAAAGTCAACAATGAAGTGAAGCTTTTATCGCTCCATCTATTGTTAGCTTTCAACTTATACAATCTCAACACAGCGCTAAACATTGTAAACTTAGTACAACTTGTGTATAACGGTATCTCAACATCATGAACAATATTTCTAAAGATGGGAGGTGGATCGGTGTGCTCTACCCCACAACTATCCAACATCACATCAATGATGTCTACTAGAACTGGTTCGTTCACATCTACGTCATCGGAGACAATTTCTTCTTCCACCCAAGCACTGCTATCGACATCCACTAGTTTTGGGTTTGAAATATCTCCATGCTAGTGCCATTCTGTATAGCCTTGTACAATCTCGTTGCACATGACATGACTTTTGATTTCGTCACCAGTGCTAACTTTCAAGTTGTTACTGTAATGCCTACATGGACAGTAGAACCTATCTCTAGGTTGTTTCCTATGTTCTTTGGAAAATCTAATAAACTGATCAAGACCAGATATAAACTCTGGGGTGCAGCGATTGCGAATGGACATCCATGATCTATCCATTCTATGATCAAATAGAAAACAAGTATATATTAGGACAAGATTAGGGTCTAGGGTTAACAAATACATGTGATGTCATTCTTATATATAATAAATTTACATGTACCACCTATCCCATCCTTGAACACCTAATCTCACTAGTAAGTGTATAATGTGTATTGGGTTTTCAAGAAAATTTCGACAACATTTCCCCGTTTTTCTCCAAGTACATATGTACTTAGAGAAAAAACGGGGAAATGCTACCGAAATTTTATTGAAAACCCAATACACATTATACACTTACATCCTAAGTGAGATTAGGTGTTCAAGAACAGTCCCAAACTGGGGACTATCCAAGATTTACTCCTAATGAGTAAATCTTGGATGAGTTTCTAGGACAACAAATACATGTATGTTGTCATTCCAATACCTGCAATCCTAGTTTCATCATTCATATCCTAGGTTTCATGTAACATCATTTAATCTAGGTATCATATTTTATAACATTGATTTCAACATTTCGAGTAGTGTCCATGCATGTTCATCATCTTGGATAGATATGTAAATGTTAGGGTTTCATCACAATTGATGTTAGGGTTTCATCACAATTTTAGGTATCATATAGAGTATGTAGACGTTAGGGTTTCATCATGCAATAGGGATTCATGTAGATGTTAGGGTTTCATCCCAATTGATTTCATCATAATTGATTTCATCACAAGATTTGAACATAATTGATTTCATCATATAATTGAACATAATTGATTTGAACATAATTGATTTCATCATATAATTGAACATAATTAATTTGAACATAATTGATTTCATCATATAATTGATTTCATCACAAATTCATAATTGATTTCCTTTGAATATATACCCTCTTTTCTTCCTTCTCCCTCCTTACCAACAGCAAGCACGGTCGTGGATGTGTTGGCGGAGCACGGCCGTGCTCGACCAACACAGCCATGGCCGTGGCCAGCCCACACGGCCATGCTTGTTGTTGGTAAGGAGGGAGAAGGAAGAAAAGAGGGGCAAGGAGCAAGAAGAGGAGGAAGAAGGGTACCTACAGGAGTAGAGAGCAGGTGGCTGGAGTAGCAAGGAGGCGGTGAGCGGGCGGCGACCAAGAGCAAGAGATCGGCGATGAGTGGGCGGCGACCAGGGCAACCGGTGGTGGCGTTGGCGAGGAGAGAAGTAATGAGAGGCGGCAGCATAGGTGAGCAACGGCGGTAGGATCAACCAATGAAGCAGGCGTTGCGGCGGCGGCGGCGGGAGGATAAAGATCAGGCACAGTCGTTTTCACGATGAAACAAAAGAAAGGGGAAGAGTTTGCTTCTCGCGGGGACTATTAAGTTAATAAAAGGCATCGATTATCTTAAAAACTGACACCTAAACAGAATAAGCGTCGGCTGAATATGACAATCGACGTCAATTGGACAATCCTTTACCCTAAAAATTTTGCGGGTGGGTGCATGAACCCTTATCAGTGTCGGTTATCCCACGACAACCGACGCCCATATGATAAAAATTGCACACAATTTTTATCTTCTTTAGGCATCGGTTATTAGGTAAAACACTGACACTGTATGATACACTTTGGGGGCAATTTTTTTCGCTCGAAAAAATTGGATTTCGCGGGCTATTTTAGGCGTCAGTTTCTTTTCTTCATCTGATGCTGAATAAAAAGTGATACCCATGTCTGGCTGGTCTTCCAATATAGACGTCGATTTTCCTCAATAGTCGACGTGTAATGTTTATCAAAGTTGGTTGCATTAAATAATTGATGCCTCGAAAAGTGACATTGAACGTTGTTTCTGTAGCAGTGAACTCCCTCCAGATGAGATCCTTTTGGACCATACTCACTTGTCTCCAATCCTCAACAAGGAGAGGCACTTTTCTTTGACCAAGGACTCCACAGTAGCTGATAACAACTTTAGTATGTGGTGTGTCTGCTTCACTAAATTCAACGACACCCTTCCTCCATTGCCTATTTGCTACATTTCATCACAATTATCCCTCTAACTCCCTTACATTTTGGTTTCTCAACACCGTCAGCACCCGGGTCGGGATGCCCAACATCCTCATGCTCATGATCACTATGCTCCTAGTCAGATTCCATCTATAAAATTGAAAGTAAACACATTATAATGGTCAAATCACATATAAAAAGTCAGATCATCCTATATAAAAAGTCAGATCATCATATATAAAAAGTCAAATATCATATGAACAAATAAACATGTTATATAATACAAAAAATACAAATCACATATGACCAATATACCTCGAATTAATATCCCATCTTTGTGATCTTCACATGTATAGTCATTAGTTTTAGATTTAACATTTACACTTGGTAAGCCAATAGAAAATGGACTAGGGTCATCATATTTGTTATAGTACTCTTCTTCATTAATAGGATCTGAAATGAACTATCTTTTCAGATGAAGAATGATAGACCAATTTACTTTTGTAGGATCGTCGATATAGAATACCTAGTTTGCCCAAGATTCCTTGATGAAGGGTTCATCCCTCTCGCTTTTCCACTCAAAATTTAGTATTGTGAAACCGAGTTCGTCAACTACAACTCCTTGTTGTTACCAACCCATTTACACCTAATAATGGAACTACAAACTCTGTGTAGTCAATTTTCCATATGTTTATAATGACACCGTAATAATTTTTCCTTTGCATGGAATCTTATCCTTGGCATTAGAAAAATACAATGAAGATGCCAGAAGGGTGACCCCACTATTTTGGATGATACTTTTATCATCTTGACATTTTATGTAGTATGAAAATCCATTTATATCGAGCCCTTTGTAAGATGTAATGTGGGTCTTTGGCTTATATGTGAGCCATTTGATAGTTTCTGTAACATCATTTGGTGTTTTAGATAGATGATTAAATACTTTTTTTCAAATGACCTAAGGAATGTTCGATTATGCTCTCTAGCAAGCAACATTGAACTAGCTCAGGGATAACTTCTCTTGAGCTTGTTGATGTGTTCGGTGATATAAATACCCATGTCATCAGTGTTGTGTAAAATATATAACTATTCTTATTCCTACTACTCATAATTGATATTTATTTGTCTTTCTCTCAAAATACCTTTATCAGAATAAACATCAGGGTTCACAACATTAGGAAAACTCTCGTTGCAACTCAAAAACTCATTGCAAAAGTGCATAACCTCCCTAGAAATATAGCCCTCAATGATTCTTTGGGGTGACAATAGTTCCAAACATCACCTTTAAAAACATTCATCTACTACTCAAAAGGATACATCCAATGCAAGAAAATTGGACCCAACTTTTTCACTTCCCTATTCAATGGACAACTAGATGTACTATGATATCAAAGAATGAAAGGGGGAATATTTCTCAAGTTGAAACGGGATGATGAGCACTTATCTTTGCAACTTATCTAGAATCTCAAAAATAATTGCTTTTCTGCATAGAGTGTTGAAAAAGAAGCAAAGTCTAGTATTTCAAACCCTACCTACTTAGGAAGGATAGATCAAATAGCCACAGGAAATATGTGTTGTATTAGTGTGTGACAATCATGACATTTAAGACCTATCAGCTTCAAATCCTTCGTTGATACCATTCTATTGATATTGGCTGAGTATCCCTGTGGTACCTTAACATTAGACAAGCTCTCAAAAACATTCTCTTCTCCTTTATAGACAAGGTGTAACAAGAAGGAGGTAGATATGTACGGTGACCTTTGGTAACTTCTTTCGTTAATTATTTCCTTATACTCATTTCATGTAGGTCTATTTTGGATTTGATGTCATCTTTAGTCTTACCGAGTATATCAATAGAGTGCCAATAATGCCATCATAAATATTTTTTTCAACATACATGACATCGATCCCATTAGACACAAAATATTTTTTGGTTGGTATGATGACATTGGCAGCTTGTTACCTTCAGGGAGAATTTCTTTCAACAAAGACAACCAAGAAGTGAAGCTTTTGTCACTCCATCTATTGTTAGTCTTTAGAGTATAAAATCTCAACACAAATCTCAACTGTGTAGTCTTAGTTACAACCTAACTATAATGGTTTCTCAACATAGTGCACAATGTTTCTAAGTAAGGGAGGTGGGTCTGTAACATTTACCTTGCAACTATCTAGCATCACATTAGCCATGTCTGTTGGAATTGGTTTGTTCTGATCAACATCATCAACCATTTCTTCGTGAACACAACTACCACTACCAACATCTAGTGATCGTATACTAGTAATCTCTCCATGCTAGTACCATTTTATATAGCCATGTACAATCTCATTGCAGATGCTATGATCTTTGATCATGTCAATAGTGTCAACTTTTAGGTTGTTGCTTCAATTCCTACGGGGGCAATAGAACCTACCTCTAGGATGTTTTCTATGTTCCTCTGCAATTCTTGTACACTCATCAAAACCATTAATAAACTCCAGAGTATAGAGATTTGGTTTAGACATTCATGATCGATCCATTTCTATATGATCAAATGGGAGATGAATAGCTCATCAGGTCCTAGCTAGTAAGTTAATTTCAAGAAAAAAATATGTTTGAATAATTGAGCAATAATAATCTAGTAGCATTCACGTTCATAAATGTGTACCACCTTTACCATTCTTGAGCACTTCATCTCACTAGTAAGTGTATAATACATGTCTGATTTTAATAAATTTCAGCAATATTTCCCCGTAGTTTGCCAAGTACACCGATGTAGATGGTCAAATACCCACCTATATATGTAACATGGTTCAGGAAAGCGGTATGCGGTATACGGGTGGAGAGAGTACTGCATAGAGTATATGAGGTATGCGGGAGTATATATGGGATTTTATGCGGTTTGAGATTTTTTTATTTCAATAAACTAATTATATATAAAATAATATAGCGAGATCATAAATTAAAATATATAGAGTAGGCACGTACAACTATATACTTATAAACATACTAATATGTATGTATGATGTATGATATGCTTATATATGTATATATGTCTATATATAGAATGTGTTTGTAATATATGTACAAATACTAAAATGTAGGTAAATCAATGTACAGATATATATATAGTGTGTATAAATGTGAATAAATCAAAATGTATATATACATGCACAAATATGTGATTGTATATTTAGGTATATTGTATATGTATCTATACATGTTAATATATCATAAGGTATTCAAATAAATGTACAAATGTGTGTGGAAAAAATGTAAATGTATTACAATGTATACATATAATTCAATGACTATATATCTCAATTTATATATACAATGAAATGTGTGTATATATACGCATGTATGTACAAAATGCATGACTGTTAGTTGTGGGCTTTTCAAAAAGCGGAGTTTAATTGGCCGCTTAATCGTCCAAGCGGGAATATATGCGGCCTATGGCCGCTTATTGGACTAATTAGTAATATGCGGCGTGGTAGGGTGACTGAATAGGTATATGCGGGAGTATATGCGGTCGTGAGGACCGATTTCCCGAACAGTGATATGTACCCAAAGAACAAAAAGGGAAATATTATCAAAATTTATTGAAATCAAACAAACATTATACACTTACATCCTAAGTGAGATGAAGTGCTCAAGATCAGTCCCAAATCAGGGACCATCGAAGGTTTATTCTTAATGAGTAAATCTCAGATGGGTTTCTAGGCCAAGGCCAATGTTTATAAATTAGGATTTTAAATATCAGGTTTACATATTACATTTATATATTAGTATTTAAATATTTGGGTTTATTCACAAGTTAGGATTTATTTACATATTTGAATTAAGAAATTAGTGTTTATTCACATATTAGTTTCAATATCTCAAAATAGAATATGCATGTTCATGCCTATGTTACATCATACAATATGAATTCATTTATAATTAGAGTGACACATCACAATTAAATTAAGGTTCCAATTATTAGGATATCTACATAAAAATGTAAAATCATATGATTCGAGTAAGATAGTCAACATAAACATCAACATTATCAATTCAAGTTAATTTCGAGACATTTTTCATGTAAGTATAATTATAACAACATAGATGAGATCCAATTGAAGTTAGATTCCACAAACATTATATAGATACTATTTTGATTACATAATATTGCATGAATCATTATTAAATACATAGTTATGTATATGTATTTTAATCACAGTCATACAATTCATGACAATCTAATTAATTTTCATCACATCACAATCTAATCAATTTCACCAGAATTCACTATATTTTTTATAAATTTCATCAAAATAGGATCCTCCTTCTCCTCTCCTTTCCTTCCCCTGACCTACTACGATTTCTTCTCAAATATGAGAAAATCATACTAGGATAGGGGAAGGAGAGGAAAGGAGTAAAGAGGATAGGGGGAAGGAAGATGGAGACATCATGGAGACTGAGGAGCAAGGAAGAGAAGGAGGAGAGGAAACATGCGGTAGTAGAGGAGGAAGAGGAGCGGCCAGCAACGACAGAGGAGGAGAACAATCAATGAGAAACATCAAGTGGGGGTCAGAAAATTTTCACAGGACACATGACGCAAACATATTTCTCGTCAGATTGTCTAAAAACAACTGACGAGAAACGTCAATTGTTTCCTACAAGAAAGATAGAACATGCACCTCTTTATCCTGTCGGTTACGTATAAAAGAACCAACAACGTAAGATTTTTGAAGGAAAATGAAATGTTCGTAAATTTTTTTAGAGAAATTCTATTTTCACAGGTGATATAAGAGGCCAGCAATAAAAATAAAGTGCAACTCATATTTTCTGAGCTGGTCAAACTGCCATGGTTGTCTACTAACAACCGATGCGAAAAATAACTTCTTCGGTTTTTCTTGAAAAAATAAGAGACACAATATGTCATATATTTAATAGTGTATATGTTAAAGGGAATATTTTTCATGCTACCCATAGCCTACTATGGGCATTGACTTTAGACCAAATATTTATAAGATTTTTACCCAAAGATCTTCAGATCGTGAAGAAATCACAATCTAGACAATCCTCAGCTCTCGCCCAAACATTGCTAGTCACCTTCCCATCTATGACAGCCTTCATACTCAGTGAGGACCCTAGTTATAGTGTCCAAATTGATGCCATGAATACCGAAATCAAGGACGGATGAACTGATATGGTGAGCGTCCACGATATTGTGTGGGTATTTATTAGGATCTAGATATTATAGAATCTACTCATATCTTTATTTTTTATTTGTATATTCAAGCGGATTCCTCCAAAGTAAGTAAAAACTTTAAGATAGTGTTATTTATCAAAATTCAAATTCAGAAAGGTTCATAAATACACATATGGATGATATAAAACTAAAGAACATTCATTTGAGAAGAAAGTCAGTTGTCTCAAGTAGTGTTTTGGTAATCTATATAGTGCGCATGAACAGAGTGGCTTTGAAGTATGTACGTCACAAGAACAGTCATTTGATGGATCCACATCATTTACTATTTTATTTATATCTTGTGGAGATCTATTGTTGGGTGCCTCCCTCATAACAACAATTTCAGTATGTGTTCATCTATCAGTACTCTTCCTACTAATCACTAGACCTTTAGCGCTTTTAGTAAGATAGATTCTATGACTTAGTGGCTAGACCTAAAATATGTCATCACTACTGGGATGAAGTGGTATGTCGAGTTATTTATACGATACAATGATAAATTATCATAAAAAAACATGAACGATAAAAAACCGAAAGCTCTGTCGTTGGATAAACAAAGATAGCCATCATCATCATCTAAGCCCCAGTCTCAACTATATTTTGATTGGCTACATGGATCCTTCATTTCCGTTCAGCTCTAACATGGACTATATTCTGATTGAAAAGTAGAGATTCAAACAAAGACATTCGTCCTAAGCAATAATAAATTAACTGTTGTACTCGGCATAAATAAATGGGAAATCATTTGTACAACACCAGCCACACCAACTTCGGCACCCATATTTCGAAAACACGCAAAAGAAACAATATTTACACTTTTAGCAATGTATGACATGGTCTTTTAAGTAAAAAACTGGTAGTATGTTCTATATTACTTGCGTGCATGTATCTAATGCAATAAGCAAGACGCCACCTAACTATCTATTGCCCAACCACTTGCACGTACTCCTCTTCTTGCAAATAAAACATTGAATTTGAAAAATCAAAATATCTTTTTTGGAATTCACTCAACTTCTCGGATGGATATAATACCTAGAGCTGACAAATCTTGACCCGACAGACCCGATATAGTTTAAATTTTGACCCGACCTAAAATGATATGACTTTTTTTATAGATTCTATTTTAATATTTAATTTCATGAAGTATGAGCATTAAGCCCAAAATCAACTTGAAAATGACCCGAAAACCCAAGTTGTCACCCCATAATACCTCAATTAATCACATGCATGTTTATACAGACTCCGCTGTTAAGTCTAGAAGTACTTAAATTTATTCAACATAGTGACGAAAGTCATTAACAAATAGACTACATATAAAGTAGCACATTGCGTACAGTCAGAGGTTCATTGGGTTAACAAATAGAATATAAAGTTGGTTGATGATTATATTAAGTAATTTTTAGCTCATTATACATCATGTATAAATTACTTTTCATTTATTAAGTATAAAACATATTTTTTTCAAAAAAAAAATACAAACAACACACCACGACATACTAAAAAAAATCAACTGATCAAGTCATGCTATGCATGGCTTGCATGCATGTTCTTGTAATAAATTTAATCACGTCTCTCAACTATTTGTATTTATTCCCCAACTCCAATGAAGTGGCCCTTTTGAAAATTCAATTTTGTTCCCATTTTCCCTTCACTTTTTTCTTAACTAGTGTTAATGTCTGATATGATGACACTCACTTTTATAGGTGTTTCGATGTTAAGTATAAATGGATACTTAAATCTATTCTATTTATCGTTACCACAAGTCATCAACAACTCGACTTGATATAAGCTAACACAGTGTGTAGAGTAGAATGTTTATTCCATGAAAGATACATAATAAAGAGTTGATCGTTGATTAATTTATGTAATTTTTTAGTTATTATATACCATGTGTACATTATTATTTCATTTGGTATGTATAATACATATTTATATCAATAGCCATATCAGTGACACAACGACGTGGTACCAAATTATCAATCAGTCAAATCATGATATACCATTTCAAAGTACGTAAATTATTGAATTGTTTGTCATTAATTATATTTTTGCTAATATGTATAAAATACAATCCTATGCAATATATTAAATTATATTTTTATAAAATAAGTGGGATACTATTTTTACATTTTATTGATAATACCAAGAGCAATCTTAAATTGTGTTTACAGAACTATCAAAATGCACTAACAAATCTTAAAAAAGGCATTATTACCTTGAGGAGTTTCATTTTTTTTTTAACAACCACCACCTTGCATTAGCTTAAGTTTGTGTACAATTATTTGGCAAGCCATCCTCCCCTCCTGAACAGGCCCAAGGAGGAGCTTGAGGCAGGCATTCACTGAGATACACATGTGCTAACTCTTGTGGATACACAGCAAGTCTAATGTTGGGAGTTGGCTTCTTGAGGAACCATTTTGCCAAGGTGTCAGCTAGGCGGTTGAAGTTTCTAGGGCAATAGACAATCCAACAGCCCTGAAAAGTTCTCAGCTTATGAGCTACCACAGCTGTTAAGCTAGCTAAATACGCTGGTGGCTCAGTGTCCCTCTGGAGGAACTTCACAAACAGTTGAGAATCGGACAGGACGCATGTCGAGTTGCTCCCCCGATCGGTCAGCACTTCTAGCCCAGCCAAGATAGCCTGCATCTCCCCCTCCAAGGGGTCGCTTCCTGGAATTTTACGAGCACCACCCTCGATCCACATGCCTTGGTTGTTCCGCACGACCCAACTCATGCAGATGACTCCTTTACCTTCATCCACCGCCACATCTACGTTGAGAAACTCGTTAGACCTGGAACACAGCAGCCCGGGCCGCGGCTTTGGATGGTGCTGACCGTCCTGCTGCCGGACCTTGGCAGAAGTTTCTGAGTAGGCTTGAACCTCACTGCAAATTCTTGTAATAATCACGTCGACTGGTGTAGTGCGGTTTTCAAAGACGAAGCCATTCTGGCTCTTCCACAGCATCCAACAGGTTGTCAGAAAGATACTCTGCCAATCCTCGGCCTCAGGCATGGGTTTGAAGTTCATATTAATCCATTCTGTGATCGTTGAGGGTGTAAAGAACCCAGCCGGCAGGTGCCGAGCAATCAAAGACCATAATCGATGGCTTTCACGACAGTCTCACACAACATGTAAGGAGGTTTCTTCTAGTTCACATCTCTTGCAGGCGGCCGATGTGGCCATGTTCCGCGGGTACCGTACGTGATTTGTGAGGAGGCGATCATGTCCCAGGAGCCAACCAAACACCTGTATGCATTGAGATACTTTGGCCTTTGCAATGGCCTGCCAACGCCCCTCTGTGCCCTGAGCTCGGGTTAGGATGAGCCGTGAGTAGGCTTTCGCCGTGGAGAAGATACCATGGGTGCCATGAGGCCAGTGCCACCCATCATGTCCTCCATTCGAATGTGGGTGACCGGTCAGTAAGATATCCTCCGCCGATTCCTGACTGAACCATGCTTCAATGAAACTTCTATCCCAACCGCCTTCGACCGAGCTCATGCTGCTGATTGTGAGGTCATGTACGCTAGGGGGGATCACCACCCCAGGCTTGAGGGAAGGTGATTGTCCGCTTCTGGTCCAGGTATCAGACCAAACGTTGATGTTTTGCCCATCTCCAGTCGTCTGATGTGCGTTCTGCCTTCCTTCAATAATAAGAGGTCGAATTGCCCTCCAAATCGATGACCCATTCGGGATGAAAGTTTCTCCTTTACAATACTTATTTTGCATCATCTTGACCCATAACGCCGGTCTGCAACAGATGAATTCCCACGCAAGCTTCATGAGTGATGTTGTGTTCTGCTCCCTAGCACTGCGAATACCCATACCTCCCTTGTCCACAGGGGCAATCACCTTGTTCCAGGCCACCAATGTGACGCCCTTCGAATCAGCCTTCCCAGACCACACAAATCTTCGAATGAGTTGATCAATCCTGTCACAAACTGTGAGAGGAATAGCTGGCATTTGCATCAGATAAGAGGACGAGTGGGTTAGGACGGATTTTGCCAAGGTGATTCTGCCTGCAAGCGATAGGCATTTGTTGGCCCAACCCGCAATCTTAGCATCAATCGAATTCGTGACGGATAGATACAGCTCCTTCTTCTTCCTGTGATGGACAATTGGGATCCCCAGATGCCTCCCAATCTCGCTCGTCTCTAGCATGCCAAGCTTCCTGCATATATTGCTTCTAGTTAAAAGGGGTGTGCCTTTGCTAAAGAATATACGGGACTTTTCTTTGGAGAGCTGCTGTCCGGAGGCCTTTTCAAACTCCCTGATGCACCGGCTGATGACACGGGCCTGCTCGCTTGAAGCCTCTCCAAAAAGGATAATGTCGTCCGCGAAGCAGACGTGAGAGATGCTGGTTCTGCCTGCAATGAAGGTGGCTGGCTTCCACCTGCCCCTGGAAACCTCGGCGTCGATGGCTTGGCTCAAACGATCCAGGCATAGAACGAATAAATACGGGGATAGAGGATCCCCCTGCCGCACTCCTCTAGACGGGTAAAAAGCTTCCGTTTCGCTGCCCTGCCATAAGATGGTCGTCGAGCCGGATGAGATCACCTCCGTGATTACCGTCACTAAGTTGTTTGGGATGGGTGTACGATGGAGAGTGTCCCGGATGAAGTCCCAACTCATCCTGTCGTAAGCCTTGGCTAAATCAAGCTGGATAGCCATCAGATGGTGTTTGGATCTCTTCTTCTCCATGGAATGTATTATCTCCTGAACTAGAACAGTGTTATCGCTGATCCGCCTTCCTGGGACGAAGCTCGTCTGGGCTGGATTAATCCAGTCGTTGAGGTACGGTTGAATGCGGGCCACAATGACCTTCATCACCACCTTCATGCAGACATTGTTCAGGGAGATAGGCCTAAGCTGTGTGCATGATTCTGGTTTATGCTTCTTGGGGATAAGGACCATCAACGCGTTAGCTGCGTTTCTGTCCCACTGATTGCCTGCGAAAATGTTACAAACAAAAGATGTTAGGGAAAGTTTTATGGTGTTCCAGTTACACTGTAGAAAGTTTGCATCTACGCCGTCCGGCCCAGGAGCTTTGAGTTTCACCATAGAGAAAAGGACTTTGCGCACTTCGTTCTCGTCGGGAAGTCTACCCAATGCGGCGCTTTGCTCAGCCTCTAACATTGGGAAGGCTCCTGGATAAGCAGCACACCTTTGGACTCGAGCTCCTGGTCTATCCTCCGTGTAGAGTTTTCTGAAAAATCTCCCAATCATGCTTAGAATTTCCTGCTCATTGTCGCACCAAGCACCCTCTTCGTCTTTCAACCGAGTGATTCTGTTCCGCCATCGTCTCTCCTTCACAAACGCATGGTAGAATTTCAAGTTTTTGTCCCCGGCGCAGAGCCACTCACAGTGGGTGCGCTGCTGCCAGTCAAGTTCCTCCTGCTTTAGAACTTCATTCAGCTTGAACTGGATGTCGAGAATTGTGTTTTCCGTCTCAGGGTCATATGCCCGAGCGAGGTGTTCCTGAGCCAGCAAAAGGCGCGTTTGAAGAGCACGCTTGGTGCGAACTTTCTTCTTCTATTCAACGTTATTCCATGCCTCTGCCTTGGACAGGAATGTTTTGGTAGCAGCCGAGAAGCTAAGATTAGGTAGACATTCCTCCTTGAGTAATTGTTGGAAGCCCTCAATCCTCTGCCAGCTTGCTTGGGTTGTGATACGGCGCCCTGTGGGCTTACGATTCACTTGAGTCTCCACCCTTAACAGGAGTGGTGCATGGTCTGACTTGAGCCTCTCGACCACCTCTACCCGGCAGCTGTGATACATCGCAAGCCATGCCGGGTTGCCCAGGACCCTGTCGAGCTTCTCCTGAAGAAGCCCCCGTTTGAAGGTCATGCGAGGCCCGCAAGCTTCCAACTCGACCAGGTCGGCCCCGTGGAGAGCGTCGCTGAACTCAGCACAACTTCGGCGATCATGGCCCTTGCCACCTATCTTCTCCTCAGTATGGATGTATGCGTTAAAGTCGCCCATCACCACCCAAGGAAGAGTAGTTGTTTGTGCAACAGAGTGCAGTCTATTCCACAGCAGTCGTCGCCCCTCCCTTATGGTGCTACCATAGACAAACGTGAGCATGTATCTACCTTCTACACAGCAGTGTATGAGCTGGCGATGGCTTAGAACGATTTCCATCTCCGAGATAGGGTGCTTCCACAGAAGCCAAATGCCTCCTGAATACCCAATAGCCTCCACCCGGTGAGAACAGGGAAAGTTCATCCCCTTGATGATGGCCTCCGCCTGAGTGCCGCTCGTGCGTGGCTCGAGAACAACCAGTATAGAGATGCGGTACTTGTTAACTAGCTCCTTAACTACGCCTTGGGTATCTTTTCGGCAGATACCTTGCACATTCCAGCAAAGCACGTTCATTTAAATGGGTTAGGGTTGGATCCGCCCTCACCTTCCTCCATGACTTCAGTAGCTTCCTTCATGCCCTTGCGCCCCCTTTTCTTTGAGCCTGGGTCTAGGGGCTCCGTAAGGGAGAGTACCTTCCTATTCCGCAAATGAATCCCTACGCTTCCTCGCCCATGGAAGGGGAAATTGTGCATCCGTGGTGGACTGGTTGCTCCGATGACAAAAGGTTGGACCTGGATATCGCTAATGCCCGTTGCTGAAGGGGTAGCGCGCCCTGTGATGGTTTCATCACCCCTCATCACCACTGCAGAGTGTGTATTCTCCTTTCCTTTTCCTTTACTACTGTTGCTTGTGTGGCCCCGGTCCTGTGGCAGATGATTTCCCGTGTTAGATTCACGTAACGGGGGACGTTGATTACTGCTACTGTTCTTCTTCTCCTTCCTTTGGTTCTGCTTCCTCACGCTCCAGTCAATTCGCGTAATGCGTTCAACTACTTCTTCGGCCGCCGGCACTTCCTCGCAATCGGACTCCATGATTTCTTCCACCTCCGGCGTGTCCAGGTTCACAAATCTATTGTGTGTTCTCACAGGTTTCTGTACCTGCTCTTGTGGTTTCCGCCTTCGCTTCCGCACCGTGGGTTGCGCATGAATCGTTTCTGCAAAGGCCTCCATGCTCGCCTTGTCTTCCACTCCCCATGTTCCTCCAGCACCGTTCTCGTCCTCCACCTCCTGAGGTTGGGGACGGTTCACACACTCCCCTTCTAGATGACCCGCATGCCCACACCGGAGGCAGATGTGAGGGATATTCTCATATTGCACTATCAGTCGTTTCCCTTCCACGAACACCGCAGGCACAAGCGGCTTCCCGGTCTGCAACTCAATCGCAATCCTCGCAAACTTCCCTCGCTTCTGATTTGTGGTATTTGTGTCCACCTTAATCGTCGTACCAATCTTATTCCCGATTGCCTCAAGCAGCGTGTCCTGGTAAAGATGGATGGGAAGGTTAGGGATACGGACCCATGCGATGAAGGATTCGGGGTGTGTCTTCTCTAGAGAGAAGCTAGGGCTCCACCGCTGCACTGTCAGGTAGGAACCGAACAATGGCCACGGGCCTCCTGTCAGGGCCTTCAAGTAGTCGTTTAACTTCTGGAGTTGCACAAGATAATAATCGTTGTCCAGGTCGATTAGGTTAAAGCCCCCATCGGGTGCCCATAGGAGACGAATCTTGTCCCGCAACGTCATGTAGCCAACTTCGCGGGCGATGAGCTTGACAACCACTGCGTATTGCCAAGGCTTCAGAAGATTAGAACGTGCTTCCTCCTTGAGGCTGAAGGCTGGAAATCCGTCCACCTCCGACTCTATGATATCTTCCTGCTGTAACTTGATTCCGGTTTTATCCGCATCGATTTGGATGTAGCCGTGAGCTTGGTCATGGTTCCCGGTCACCGCCGCTTTGTATTGCATCGGGCGTGCTGGCGGCGGGCTGGCCCCCGCCCCTTCTCCGTTCTTCTGTGTAACATGCCCGCCTTGTCCCGGCTGACCGAGCGGCGGAAAGGCCGCATCTTGGCCTTCAACATCCATTTCCATCCCGTTCTCCTGCTGCTTCTGACACCCCGCCGGTATGTTTTCACCATGGCCTTGTTGGTTCGAGAACCGGAACTGCAGCCCGGTATTCCCAAGAGGGATCGTGCCTCCCCTTGTTCCGCCTGGATCTCCATCGTCTCCCTGGGATCCCGCCTGCCTAGGTAACCCTAGGGCGCCGCCGCTGCTCATCGTCTCCTTCAATTTGAGGAGTTTCATATTGTTAAACTAAAACACAATGCCGCCAGGACATGGAGTATCCACTTAGCGGCAAATCGGGTACGGGGATGATAGATGTCAAAGCAGACGGATGTGCCGTGGAGGTTATGGGTCCCGCAGTACGTGCCACTACACGATTGAGATCTGCTGTTGGGGCTTGTTGTACGAGCCGCTGTTGCATTTAATCATAACCTTATGTTTATTTTAAAATCCAACCCCTAAAAACAATAATAGGGTCTTTTAACGGCCACGATTACATGAAACAGCGTTTCCAGAACAGCAAAGTTAGACTAGCCACTACAGCCCTACTACGCGGGTGCGATAGCAGCCGGTGGTGTGGGTGCGACGACACCCTTGCGACACGGGTGTGGCGGCAGTCTAGCTACGTGAGCGTGATGGTGGTCTAGCATCACAGCGGTGTGGCACATAAGGCGCTCTCGACATGACCGTGCCTCTCTGTTTGTGTCTGCTCTTGCTCCTTCTCGATGAAACCGACGACGCCAGTCTTGATTGGGAGAGACTCATGGTAAGGAGGAAAAATTCTAGCTATAGGCATTGTCACACCAGAAAAGAGAGTTTTAATGCATTCTATACATGTATTTTTTTTATATTATTGTCACACAAAAGGCATACAATGACATGCAAACTGTTGTTATTGTATTCACTCCCCAATTAATTACACATGTGATATCTCATCCACTACAGATTACAAAAAATACTTCGATTTATATTTTTTTCGTTCTTATTCCTTCTCATTTTTTGACAAATCACTCTATAACCTCCTGATTCCTCCTTAGTCCAGATTCTATCTCAAATGCGTACGTACGGTATTTGTAAAATTTGTTATTAGGACTGTACATAATGCACTATACGTCTTGTATTATAATATTTTATAAAAAATAAAATGTGCGCAATATGTGTAAAATTGTTGTTAGTACCGTACATCTTGTATTGTGTGTCTCGTACTGTAATATTGTATTGTACTTTTTGTACTGTAAATATGACTGTTAATACTTTACTTCTAGTACAATGTGTCTGTTAGTACTATAGTTCTTGTACATAATTTTGTAAAACGCTATTTTTTGAATGTATGAAAATTTGATTGTTAACATCATACTTCATGTACAATATGGTCTTTAGTACCATACTTTTTGTATGACATTAAAAATAATAACACGGTGATGCACACCGATATTGCTGAAAGATTGAAAGCGGGCGTACTGTACTTGGGCGAATAGAGTGGAGTTGCAAAAGAAAAAAATAAATTTTCAAAATTGGGGCTGGAGAGAGAACTTAGGACTCTTTAGCTTATGTAGTGGAGAAAGTGATTTTTATAGTCAACTTTTTGTTTGTGTCCTCACATCGTGCTTATTTGTGTCTAATACTAATACTATGGGAATGTGTCTCCTCATACTACATGTAATGGCTGGATTAGTAATTGCTGTAAGGCTGCGTTTGTTGTGCCATCAAATGGGCGGCACGGCAAGCAAACACGTGTGACTATTTTAATTATTGTTTGTAACACATATTAAGAGATAAATAAGTTGCCGCAGTGATAAGATAATCGAAAAATCTCCGGATAAGCTGTGGTTCTAAATCCTTACGGCAGGAAATACGTTTTTTTTGTCGTGGATCTGTTTTCCACAATATCCTTCTAACTGACTGCACAATACATATAAAGTTGTTTATACGTAGAACATAATCGACTTTATTTGAATAACGGAAGATTACATACACAGTGTACCAAAGGGCGGACATCTTACCAACAACTTTATATATTCTTACCTCAAATAAAAGTCATCTTGCAGAAAAATAAGATATCACTGGTTAATATGGCAAGTAAACTTGTATTGACTGAATACCAAAGGCAGCCTAAGTCACGAGGTTGAAGTAAGAATATTGGTACACTTAATGTGTCGTATATCAGTATTCTAAACAAATAGCAGCTTCACCTGTATGTGCGAAAATATGTAATGCCACGATCTTTTTTTGGTGTTATGATTTTGTTGGGTAGTTACCTTGACCTCATAATGAGGGTAACATGTAATGTCACAGTCATTTTAAGTAGTTCGATGTCCATAAACATATAATATCACAGAAGTGGTCTTGGTCAGACTCATTCAGATTAATGAAAAATGGCTACTGGCCTGCTGTTACCATAAGAAGAGAAAATTTGACGCGATGGTGATAGTCTTTGACACTGTCAAGCCATTTATAGGTCGGTTTCTATTGCCTTTATTTAATTTAATGACGAACATTAGAAATAGCCTTTGACATTTGTACAAAGATATCGTGAGCGGGTTAACAAATTGAAACGGATTGTGTTCTCGAGAAATTTAGATGGCCGGGAGTAAGACCATGGTCATACTAAAAGAGTTTTTGTGAGTTCCTTACTTTTTTGCAAACACAATTAGCTATTATAATTATATGAGTTCTACCTTATTCAAAAAAAATAATTATACAGGAACGCGATGACTGGTCGCCTAGGGTTCTCCCGCGGCAGCCGTGGGGGAAGCTTTGGCAGCGGTCGGGGTTGTGGTTACTCCGATCGTCCACCAGATCCTTGCATGGGCGTCCAAGATGAAACTCCTTCTGCTCATGGAACAACCAACATATTCAACAAAGCTGTCAATATCCCTGCTGTGGGCGCAGCGATGGATATCGAAATGAACACGGAGGCCGGAAACGGCGCAAAGCCATCATACGCCGAAACGGTCACTGGACGGCCAGTCGGCATGTTAACATATGAGAACCCAATATCGCCTGATGTGTTGCTTGAATCTGATATCAGCGTCGACCTAAGTGGAGTCCTCCCATCCTTCTCGATCCGCAATGATGCGCTTCAACCTTTGCTCGATCCATGGAAATTCGCCATTTTTGTCAAAGCTATTGGGATCAGCATGGGTTTCAAAGCCTTGATCAATAAGATCTACTCCATTTGGGAGCCGCAACAAGAGTTCAGAGTCATTGATCTCGAGAATGGTTACTATATTATCCAGTTCGCCGACCAAGATGACTACATCAACGCCATGATCGGTGGGCCATGGACGATATTTGGCAACTACCTCTCGGTCCAGTCATGGTCGCCAACCTTGAGACCATCTGATCCCATCCCAAGGAAATCAGTCGTCTGGGTGAGAGTCCCGGAACTCCCTGTCTTTCTCTTCCAAACTCAGTTGCTAAATTCTATTGGTAACTTGATTGGAAAGACAATCAAAGTAGATGCTCATACCCTCCAGGGGCATAGAGGGAAGTTTGCACAGATCGTTGTTGAAGTGGAAACTTCAAAACCCCTCTTGTCGACCGTCTTCATCAATAGGGAATATTTTCTCCTCAAATATGAGAACCTCCCAGTCGTATGCATGAAGTGTGGGCGAGTCGGTCATGCAGACACAGACTGTAAGCAAGCAGTATGTGCAGAGGCCAGCGGGGCATCCTCCACCGCACCAATCCCCCTGCCTGGTGTAACTTATACCATGGAAATCCATGCCAAACGACCCGAGCCGAGAAAGCAAACACAAAAGAAACATGACCCCAAGAAGGCTTCCTCATCAGAAAGAGTGAACCCAATACACGTCTCAGACGTTGAATCTGAGATAGATGAAGAGGGTTTCACTAAGGTGGTGAGCAAGAAACAGGAGAAGAAAAATCAAGAAAGCTGGAGGTACTTCATCCGACCAAGCCACTCCCAAGACCAACCCCAAGGTGGTCGATGAGTCAGTTCTTAACTTGGTTGGGAATGCAACTAGCACTGGTCGGCCCCAACCTGATGATGTTGGACAAATTTTCCAATTCCATTCATCGACATCTACCTACGGACAGAATCCACGCAAACCCTTCAGCAAACTAGGGAAGGAAAATGGCAGCGGATTTGTCATTCTGAGAAACTGCAAGGTGGTCTACCTGTTATGACCACATCTGAGCTTAATTGGTAAACTAGGGTTTACTTGGATGATTGTATGCTTAATTAAGTTGATCATTGTTTGAACCTTGATTAATGATGGTAGTTAAGTTTTTATATTTGAAATATAACAAGAACGTTTAATCATACTTTGATCCACATAATTAGGGTTAACATTTGAAAACCCTAATCGGCCCATATTCGGGTTTTGATAGTACATGAATATGGAATTTGATCAGGATAGCAGTGTGGTAAATGATTTTTCATATATTTTTACAAATTTATATTTAATTTAATTTTGGATATAATATGGATAACTCAATCGTTCATATTGGAGAAAAATTTCAGAATTTTTGAGTGTACTTTGAATGTGGTTCTCGATCAAACTATACTTTGACCAAAATGCTCACAGAGTGTCTTTCAGCAGTGTAGTGTTTTATTTTTAGTTATTTATTGGTAACTCCAAATGATATGAAATTTTAACTGGAGATCTGAAACTCAATCATAAACAACATTTACATTTTCATAATTTTGGATGCATTTAGACCTTATCAGTAGACGAATTATAGTAACTGACATTTCTACAGAATTCTGGATAGCAGTGCACTATTCGATTTTTATTTATTTAATGCGAACTTGAATTGATATCAAATTTTAACTAAAGCTTTATACCTCAATTATACACAATATGATAAATTATCATAATTTTTGGAGAAGGCTTGATCTATGAAATACATGAATTACAGAAATCTTTTTATGACAGAAAAATTTGCTGAAATAAGAAAAAGCTTAGTGAGGGGTCAAAGTGCAATTGACCCAAGCATATCAATTTCTCTATATGATCAACCTAACACACTATCAGCTCTCATAATTTGTGATTCAAACCAGAGAAATGAAATCCTAGAGAGGGAGAGTTAGGGTTTGAGAGGAGAAATTGATGGAGATACTAACCTAGGGTTTTGCGGTCTGAGGAATCATGAAATCATGTAAGTTTAGCTTCTTTGGATATAGTTTCATGGTGGATCTTCTCTCACATGTAAAAATTCCATACCTCCTCTGATTTGATCCAAAATGGTATCAAAACTTCCCCTTTTCTCACTCTTTCTTCATAATCCCTCTTTTTTAGGGTTTCTGAGTTGAAAGGAAGAAGAATCAGGTAAATTGCTAGGGATTTGATATGGATTCAAGATTTTCAGGGATGAGCTACGTTTTTAAGGTGTTTTCACACCTTAAGATGAGTGGGAACTTCGTTTAAACAGTATATTGCATGAAAATTGGTTAAATTATCCATAATCTTTAATTGCTTAGTATGCGACTACAAACCCTGAATTGTCTATTTGTTCTAAGTTGTTGCAAAATGTTATGAAATGGATTCTTCATGTTTGTTTGAATTTCAGATGATAAATTCATATTAGAAATGTATACAATACATCCTAATGAGAATTCCCTAAGTATTCACAATGGTTATAAGAGTAAACTGAAATATTGGGAATTTGTCTATGACTGAAATTACTATATAATTAAATAGAGAAATTTGTTTATATGGATTCCCTTAGTTATGAATGATTGTTTATCTGAATGCATAGTACATATATGTCAGATACTATCTTGGATTTCATGTGATGTAAATAGTGTTTGCTTAATATCTTCGTAAAGAGGGTGAAGCCCTATATGAGTGGAAAGTTGGGAATTTTTTAATAAATATGGTGAAATCCATTTGAAGTGTTTTTCTTGGCATCATAGACTCTATTTATGCAATGTTATTCTTGATTCATAATATCTCAATGAATGGCATGGAAAACCCTAATTTAGCTCAATTCGAGGATTTCATACATATGTTGATTGTATATGACTTGTTTAAAGCAATCTGTATTTAGTGGATGTTTATTATATATTAAATCCTTATGAAAGACAAGTGATAAGTGAATGAGGTAAATGAAACCTTAAGGCTAGGGTGTTCAATGAATCAAGTATGGTGATATCAATGTTCTCAGTATGAGATGTGGTGATGCATAATAGTTCAATTACATGATTCTAGTGTATACAGTGCCAAGTTGACATGTATTATGTTTATTTATGAATTCTAGTCTGCCAGTATGTATAGTATGTTGATTACTCAGTATATTACTGTGTTTTGAATGTACTACTCTACGATGTTTAGAATGATATACATGTTGTGTTATAAACTTCAATTAAATAGACGTGACACCATAGAGATACCAGAGTCAAGTATGAGTAAGAGAAAGGTACAATGTAGAAAGAGTTTTCTAGGAATAATAAAATAATAGATTTAAGGGCCCTCACACCATAGAATCCCTATGAGAGGTCTGGGCCTTAGGGATGAAATGACCTACCCTGGTGGTGCGTCCAGTATATCGGGGTTGGAACACACCCACAGAGCATGCAGGGAGATGAAGCCCTTGAGGAAGTCTCCTAAGAGAAGATAGGTTACCCAACATGAATAGAAAGTCCCGGTGGTAACCCAGAGGTACCCATAGAGTGTACCAAGTTGAGGCCCACAGAGCGTCTCTAACCCTCCGCCTGTGTATTCAGCCTAGAGGAGTCCAGTTTATGGCACCATAGGAGTGCCGAGGCCAGAGAGCCAGTTTTACTGTTGCTGACCAGGACAGAAGTCAGACGTAGCTATCTTGGGGTGTCGACAAAGTCTTGTACGGTGGGATTTTTATATGTAGAGTACACTGCATATGATCAGGGCATAATAAAATAAATGAGAGATCAAACAAGTGTGTACAATTATTCAATTATTCTTTGTATGTTTCTGAATTATTATTTCTCTTTAATATCAATCAAGCATTTCATATATTGATTCACTCTTATAGATATTTAGAGTATCCTGCCATATTTATGATTGTCAATTATTAGACTCTTTAAAGCTTACTGCTATTATAATTGATATCAATTGCTCAAAAGTATATATGTAATTATATCAGTGCTTTAGACTGTTTCTTTGAAGTACTCATTCATTGAGCGAGTAGGATCACCCCTCTACTCAAAAGTTTTAGGGAAATCACATGTACATGAAGAAGATATCATTGCATCAGTGTAGATCTGCCACAAGAGTTAAGTCTGAGTATAGTTAAGTTCAGTCGGTCCCTATCACTCTAGGTCCTTGTATAGATGTGAGAGAGTTGCAAATGATGGTTTGTATGTTTGTTCCCTTAATAAGAGAGAATGCAAATGATTGTCATGTCGTATGTACATGAAAGTGTGAGAAACATAATGAATGTATGGATGTCTATCATTAATGCTGAGATTACATTAGAGAAATAAAAGCTTAATTATCTTGTAAAGTTAGTTTATGTGGTTCAATGCGAGTAAATAAAGAGTTTGAAAAAGAAAAAAAAGTTAAGGGTGATCTTTGTATCACGTTAAATCCTCAATTTATGCCCTAATCTCATGATTAGTGGTAATTGTGAGATCAGGGTGTAACAGCTTTGGTATCAGAGCTTAGGATGAGTCATCATGGACTATTAAGTTAGTAAGTTCGAGTCATAAGTGTGGCAGATAGGAGATGTTAGCTCTAGGGATTTGAGTATTTGGATATCGTGGCCCGGTATCTGAGAACTTGGATCAACCAGTATCAAGCTACTCTGTCTATTCTTTCATGTATACCCTGGCCAGGTATACAGTGGAAGGATGGGCTAGAGAGGAACCCTAGAAATATTAGGGTTAGAAACAAGATAAGTAACATGAATTCAGAGCATAAATATAAAATGAGATAGAACTTTCATTTCATATTGTTGTTTTATTGGAGATGAATAGAAATGCTCTTATATGTTTGAATTCAGATATTCAGTATTTTGAAATATATATGGGTCTGTAAGATTTGTTGTACACTATGCAGTTGCAACATTTATTGATTACATTCTTTGTATCAAGTAGACTAGAAATGATCTTTGAATGAACTTTCCTAAGTGGATATTCTTTCCACATGTTTGAGATTAATAGGAGTTGGTTAATCTTAAGTAGCTCTTGGCTTCAGGACTGCAGGTTCGGCCAGGTCCAGCTAGAAGGATGCATTACTGGGATCTAATGACTCCTATTAAAAATATGATAAGAGTAGACTCTGGATAAATTAAACCCACATCATAGTGAGAATGTACATACACTAAGATGTTGAAACATATGGGAAAGATTAGAATAGCTAAGAATAAGTTGGAACTGATATCCGAGACCCAACTTTGGGGCCTCATTTGAGAAATCCTTAATTGGGAATAAAGGAACATGACATAAGGTTCAAATTAATTTTGATGATTAATATTATATGAACTCTAAATATGAAATATGGAAAAGATATGAGAAAAGTATGTAAGGGGCCAAGATAGTAAGAATCAATCATGAGGAATGGATTATATAACCAAGTACAATGTTTTTATGTACTCCAAAGCAAAGGAAAAATAGAAGAAAAGAGTTAGTATACAATAAGTAAATATAAGTGAAGAGTCTTTAGAAGAGTTAAAGTAAAGAGAATTAGATAAATATGTAAATCATAAGAGTAGGATAAGAAACTAAGTTAAAACAAAGATAAATGTTGGAAATGATGAGCTTGATTAAGGAATGAGGGTTATGATATAATTGAGAGCATGGAGTGTATACCTTTATTAATAAGTTTAATACATTCATCCTTACTACCTTTGAATAAGTTATACAAATGTAGACTATATTCAGGAAGGAAAAACTTGATTGAAAGAGAAACTATGTTTCACCCATGAATGAGTCGTTTGATTTAAAAAGAAGAATATGCAATGTATTAAACATGAGTTGAAACTAGTAGGGAGATTATTGATTTAGAATTTCAACTTCACATTAGTAGAAGGATAAAAAAAAAATGTGCAACGTGGTATACATGATCATACACATAAAAGAAGCAACATGATCATAAGAGAAAACTAGAAGTTAAAGATGACATGTGGAATAGTAGTATATGGTAAGGGGATTATGGAAAGTGAAGAAGGGTTTGAAACATAATGGAGTAATATAGATTATAAAAGAAAGAGGTTGTGAAATGCTAATTAGTCAAGTATCCTTGTTGATAATTAATTAAACCTACATATGAGAAATGTATTATTGAATGTTTGAAGATAAGAATTCTAAGTCTTAAAATCATCTTCTCTTTCATATCTTCCTTAATGAGAGCATTGTGGGAATGAAGTGATAAGAAAATGAATCATATCTGATGCATAACCACTATGGTAGAGGCATCTAGTGAATGTAATAACGACACACAATATGATGATGAAACCCTAGAAGGGTAAATTGGGAATGTAATCTATCTGAATGGCCAAGTAAGAGAAAGGAAATTCAATTGATAAGATAAGGAAGACTTTAGTAAAAACTTATGAGATCCAAAGTTTGAATTTCAAATTAAGGGAGCAAAGTCACACCAAAATAACGTCATGCTACTAATAAAGGCTAAACCCTAGAATGTTTAGAGTTGTAGTAATTCAAGGGTTGTCACTAGTGATTTGACCTTGAATACTAGCATCTCTATAAATCAAGATCATGAGATTTGTAATATGAGAAGTAAACTAGCACTGATAGTAATCCAAGGTTTAAAGATAGCTAATCTGAAAGGTAGATAAACAATATGGACATGTTTTGGAGTAAAGAGTAAGATATAAATTTGAAATGTAACAAGTGTGTTTTTGTAAGGACCCTGACCTCCGTTTTGGGCTTATCTTGTTTGCTTTACCTAACCCTAGTGCTTAGTTGCTTGCTAATCACCTTAAGGGGTGATTAGGGTTTGTTTGTGTTTGTTGTGTGCTGGAGGTGCTACTTGCAATTAACCCAAGTCTAGGGTTTTGGGGCAAGCTGCCACCTTGATAAGTGTTCTTCTCTCTCCTGGCTTCATCTAGTGTTGAGAGGAAGGGTTGGGCTTGTTGCTTTGGGCTTTGATGAGCCTTGTTGGGCCTTACCATGCCTTGTTTGACCTTGTTGGACCTTGTTTCGGCCATAGGTGTGTCGGCCATGGTTGTGACGGCCATGGGTGTGTCACCCAGGGAGGTGTGTCACCCAGGGAGGTGTGTCGAGCATGGTGATGGGGTGTATCAGCCATGGACCCCTTTTACCTCGTTTGTGTCACCACTAGTGGACACTTGGTGCATGATGCTTGCATGTGACAATGGCCTTGGACATGTGTTTAAGGCGAGATAAGGAGGTGGCATTGCCCATGGACAAGTGTCCCTAGGTGGGTGACACCTTGCTTTGTCTTACCCTATTTTCTCCTTCACCCTCTCCTATATATGTGTTCCCTTTCTCTTGCTAAGGATCCCTTTATTTCCTTAGTTTCCCCTCTCCCTTGGTGCACAACACCTCTTCCTTTGTAAAGCTTGGTGGCCGATCCTTCCCCTTGGAGTCTTCTTCTTCCTCTAGTGGTGGTCGAACCCTAGAGTGCCTTACTCTTCTTCTTGTGGTGGTGCTTAAGCTTGGAAGCTTGGTGCTAGGAGCATGGAGCTTGCTTAAGGCGGGTTACATAACTCCTAACCCTAACTATACTACCTTCTTCTACATTCTTGTATGTTTCATATGATCATAATCGGCCATGAATGTTCTAAGATAAGTTTCTTGCTTGTTGCACCTTTAATCTTGTGGTTATAGTGATCTTGTTGCTATGGTTGAGGTTTTGTACCTTTGTCCCCTAGTTGGCCGAACTATGTTTTAGGGTTTCCTTGTTGAGCAACACTCCTTTCCCTCCTTGGTCTAGAGAAGTGAGCTTGAGCTCTAGTAATGTGGGAAATACCCCTCTCTCATTTAAGTTGAGAGGTGAGCTTGTGTTCTAGTTGCTTGAGCAACACCCTCCTCTCACCATGGATTTGAGAGGTGAGCTTGTTGGTAGATGTAGACCTGTGTTGAGGTTGATCCTTGTGGTTGCCCGTTTTGTGATAGAGGTTGTGCAAGACCCCTCTCTCTTGGTTGTTGAGAGGTGAGTCGATCTTATTGATCAATTAGGGTTTGGTGCCCTTGTGCTTGAGGTTGATGACGATCTTGATCTTGCACAATATGGCTTTGGGTTAGTGCTGCCAATTTGAGTGGTACCCTTGGTCGTTGTACCTAGATGGAGTTTGGTTGGTGGACGACACCCTTGTGTGTTGGGCGACACCCTTGTGTGTTGGGTGACACTCTTGTGTGTTGGGTGACATGACTTGTTGAGTGCCCTGCCCGATACATCTAGCTAAGGTAGTGGCTTGGTGCCCGATGTACCTTGGACGTTTTTGAGCTCAAGGAACTACCTTTGTGTTGGGCGTCATGGTTGGTGGTGGTGATGCCCGATATGGTGACTTATAGAAACCCTAGATGCTTCCCTTGACCGATAGACTCCTTTGGAGCGTTGTGGTGTTGGCCGATAGGGTGAGGCTAGATTGTTTGGACGATATACTTTCCCTTGGTGCCCTTGTATCGTTGGAAGATGTGTGTTTTACTGGGCGTCGTAGGGTTGGCCTGGGCACCATGGCTCTAGCCGATATGGTAGCTGTTTCCCGTTATAACCCTAACCCTGCACATGGTTGCACGACACACATGGTTGCATGATATACCATGAGGTGGTAGCCCGACATCCTTGCTAAAGTGCTTGGCCGATATGTGGCTAGAGTGCTTGGGCAATATGAGGGAAGTTACCCTTCCCGATACCACCTCTAGTGGGGGTGCCCTGCCCATCACACTTCTTGTGAGGGTAGTAGGCACTTCTAGTGAGGGTCATGTTCCACCCGGAAACCCGTTTGCTAGATCTTTATCACGCAATCTCATTCTTGTTGATAAGAAATTATGGTTTATGGATTGTGAACCTTTGACATGTTTGATAATAGTGAGGTGATTGATATAGTAGAACGCACCTATGTAAATATGTCATATCTGAAACTCTAAAGACATGAAGCTATATGTGTTTATGATCACTTTGAATCCTGTATATATATCATGATGAGTAATGATAATCTTAGAAGCATATGAGCTGCTTCACATGATGATGTGACCCATGTCTATGGTCACAGTTTTGAGGCATGAATGATAAAGCATATAATCATTAATTGTTGCCCTATATTTGATAACATGATCCGTCTGTTAATCCATGATGACTTCAGTTATCTCTATAATTGTGTATACTAATCATGCATGCGTTTCATGCGGATTCATAGCCAGGTAAAGGGCTATGAGGTATATATGTTTGAATAACACTGCATTGATGGTCACTGTTGTTGATGAGATAACTTGCATCACCAATATGATGTGTTTAGGTTTGAGGACCTGAGTTTGGTTTAAGTGCCTAGTTGAGGTGTTATCCTCTCATGATGAGATCAGGGATTGTTATCCCATGTGATGAGAATGCCTTAAGAGGCAGTGGTTTCTTGTGATGAGGGATTGAGATCCTGAGATAATGTGATGGTGGTAATAATAATATAACTTAATGTTATGTATGTGTTACCACTATGAAAAATATGGTCTTTAACTACAAAAAAAATTGTAGCAAAAACCCCAAAATTTGTAGCCAAAAGCTTTGGCTACAATTATCCTTACACTTATAATATATAGCTAATACCCGTATAGCTAATTTTTTAGGCTACATTTTTCAAACTTGTAGTTAGTTATGCCTCTAGCTACAAATTCATATGTAACCATAATTTTAGGTAAAAAATGTCCTTACACATAAACATGTAGTTTCCATTGTAGCCAAATGTATGACTACAATTCAATTTGTACCTATGATATGTAGGGAGATATGACATTGGTTACAATTTGTATTTGTAGTTCATGTATAGCAAAAATTATCACTTGCTACACATGTAATTATAGCTAGTGTGTAGTGAAAGACACCATGTACTATACATACATATGTAGTGAGAGACATTATGTATCCAATCAGTCGCTTGCCAATATAGAGGGGTTTTAAATAAGAAAATAGGTGAATGTTAATCAAGATCGAGTTGTGCTTACAATGTCAGCAATGATACTTTTATTTATATTTGAATAGTGAGTACACATGGGGAGGACATTAACCTGGCCCCTGTTTTACAATATGTATGGAAAAAAGAAACATGTATACAATATCTTCTTCTGACTACATATATCCACTGTAGACTACAAAGCACAATATAAAGAGGGCTCATCTCCCTTAATTCCTCCAACTAATTCACAGTGAGTTCAATAGCCCTATGAATCTTAGCTTTAGTGGTGAATCTTCCAATCCCAAACATGATCGAGGTATGTGCCATGTCCTCATCAATTACCTAAGCTCTCAACACATAGGAGTGAGCACAAGAGTTGCAAACTATCCTGTTGGCAACTCATGTAGAGGTTCATGTATGGTTAGTTTTGGTTGGCGAATCCCCTGGATCAAAACATATTGGCATTTCTTCTCATAATCGATAAGTTATGTACTTTTGTATGTTGTGGATCTCAAGCGCCATCAAGTTGATGGTAGCATCCACTTTGTGCGAACCACCATGGATACCTACAAAGAAACATATAAGTTTTGAGATATAGCTCACGAAAGAAACAAGCAAACATAGTTTCTCCTACTCATAACTTACCTATTCCATAAGCTTTCTTATCCCAGTGCATTTAAGAAAAGCTCCTACCTATACATGATGATCTCTATAGCACATAACAATGTAGTTAAGGATAACACAAGTTGCACAACTCGGTAACTGAAAGTAGAGATAGCTCAAAGAGACGTGGAAAACATAATCAATGGCGTGGAAAAGCTTACACCTACCAGCAAAATTGAAATATTTGATTCAAGACTATAACAGCAGCTTCGTGAGAGGAAGTAGTAGTCCACATCAACATCTTCAAGTCATAACAGTCTTCATAGAGGCTTTTGAGTTGATCACTCTGAATGAGCCAACAACTACTATGTTTCCCCCTTGTAACCTTGTTCATAAGGATAACAAATAAAGATAGAAGATAGATCAATAGCAGCGGTATTTGAGCCAAAAGATAACACCTTAATTATGTATTTGATCACTCTGCTTACAGCCTGGAAGTCAATCAATAAGGCTCTTTTCACTTATATCCCATCAAATTTTGGCATCATAGCTTTGGTCCTGAACCAATGGGTGAATGATCATAAACTTGTAATAAGCATGTTTGTTGGACTTAATAATAAACCTTACAACCAATGCATACTCAGTAGTTTTGACAAATTAGGGAATTTGATGTTGCATATGTTTAGTATAGTGTTTCAAGAGGAGCCCTACTGAGTTCAAATTGGTTGCAAGTTTCTAATGAGATGCTTTTTATTCATGTCCATAGACATCATAATCTTTTGCAAATTACAAAGTTTTATATGACAACGTAAAAGATCAATACATATAAAGTATTAAGAAGAAAACCAATGTAGATCCTAGTATGCAATACTAGTTAAAATGATCATAACAGAGTTGACATGATAACAGTAATAGAAAAGGCATGCAATTTATAACTATGTCAGCCCAATGATAGTGTTCCTTTCCATTAATCTAGCATAGATTAATCTTTCAGAAATTCTACTTAAGAATTTGGTAATTTATGCATATATCATTGGCCATTGAAGTAGCAACATCAAAATCAAACTTCTCATGTTCAGGGCCTCGAGATATGATTACCAAATTAATGTAAAAACGTGTACAATTAAATGACACTGAATATCCACTTAGCTTACTAGGTGAATGATTTATTCAAGGTAGTGTTAAAATGGGAATGAAATGGATAATTATAATTGCAAACAACCAAGGTATTTTCCTATAGACTTCAGTTCACCTTAAATCTTTTCATGGTTTGTGTTTTGAAGGTAATGAAGCTACTGCATGCAACAACAAAAAAGTGGGTGTTAAATGGAATATAGGTTAGTGTAAAATATGTGAACAACACCCACCACCGGACCCCTACTAAGAAGCAATGTTCATATCATAAAACCAACACCGGCTCAAGAGGAAGCTTTCTGACTTAACATAAATATAAATGAATAAGATCTGGTGGCAAAAAGTTTTCTGACTTTAGATGGAAGCATTTGTTGCAGAAAATTTGATGTAGAATGGGTATTCATGTCACATAGTCGGAGCCCTTTCTCCCAAGAATCTAGGACTGCAGAGGGACAACCTGGTGGATAAACATCACATTCTATGGTGGGATGAAAAAGGATATGATCATCTTAATGGGGAAGACAATTTTGTCTAAAATAATGGTAGTTTCCTTTCCGTATATGTGGATACCCCCATTGCTTAAGATATTATCAACCTTGTTGTATATGTGGGTATTTCAAACTGATAACAAAACCAAGATACATAGTGAACCTGAATAAAATCATACCAAAACTCACATCATGGATTTATTTTGCCTTTATTGAACCATATAATGGCCTTCATTAGGCTTCCTGAAGGCATGATCCTCTTCCTGGAGGCATGGTCTTCTTCCTATGAAGTAATCACGGATGGAAACATCAGAAAATAGGGAGCAAGAAATGTATTTGCAAATGTACAAAATGAATATTTTAATAAGAAATCACTTGGGAGCAGGAAACATGCAGTTCCATTTTATAGATTGCACACCATTTTCTGCATTTCTCAGTGCAGCAGTTCCATTTCAATAGATTGCCCAATACACATTATTTTCTGCATTTCTCATTGCAGCAGTTTCATTTTAATAGACTATCGAAAACCCATCGTGCTAACAAAGAGCCAAAGAACAATTTCTCATCTATCTAATAGGACAAATAGTAGACGGTAACAAATAGACATGTTCAGCAGCAATCTTGACATATAATAAAGAAGGCAAAACAAACTCAAAATCTATGGAACACCAATATCAGTAAGTCATATCTGAATCCAAGTGAAGAGGACAGGAACCTTACTTAAATCCAATCAAAAGATCAACAAAATAAAGCTAAAAAATTGTCCGACTCTACAACAAACTCAACCTGCAAAGCAAATATTAAAAATATTATGTCAGGTAGTTGGTCTTTGTAGCAAACTCCACCGATATATACTGTGCATTCTGCAACAAACTACTACCATAACCAGTGAGTAAACTAAAGATATTAGATGTCACAATGGAATACTGACAGTAAGAATATGTCAAGGTCTGGGCCACCATAAGGCAGCCATGAATTTATGACTGTTAGGAATGATATAGAGGAAAAATGCAACTGAGCAAAAAGGAGGCAGAATTTATTTAAAACTGATAGCTTCTAGTTAGATAGACAACACACACTAACAAATGTTTAAAATCCAATATAAATCTAATTGTAATACAATAGGGGAAAATATGGATTGACTTACTCATATTGGAAAATAAACTTTCACAAAGAACCTTTCACAAGAACATTAACATTTGAGTTTAGTTAAAGAAGAAAGAAGTTCTTACCTACAGAATTAGAGCCAAGGACATAAGGATACACCTTCTAAGCTTTGGCAACTAGGTGAATTTGCTATTCTAAATCAGCACCATAATTATTTCTCAATGTAGATACACATGATTCCAAAATCTGCATTCAAACAAAGGCCCATGGCGCCAAATTAGCAGCTCACCACATACGGATTCCTCAATTCCGAGATGAATTCATATGTTGCTTCAAGATGGAATCTAGAAATGAAATTATAGTCACTACAAGTCCCCTACTTCTAGGTACCTGAAGAAAACCCCTCGTTTCCCCTCCACCAACTTTCCCCAATGAGATATGCAAGTGTGCGAACACCAAGTAGGTCCAGAGTGAGAACATTAAGTCCCCTATCATTTTCAAGAAAGTCAGTCCACCATTAAGGAAAGTTGAAAACCACCTTTGAAGTCAGCTCGACCTAATCTTTTCAAGTTACTTAGTGTAAGCCTGGTACACTGAAATGAGTTTGTCCCATTCTTTAGCTACTATCTAAGCATGTTGGAGCTTGCCCTTCATGTATATGTTCATATAAACTAAACATGAAATTCAAAAGAATCATGACTAAACTTCCAAAGAAGAAATAAGATGTCTGACTGGATCAATTGACTCAGTACACTTCAGAAAATAAGTGGCTAAACCCAAAAGTATTGATGGGTGTGGATCTTTCACCTATGTAGTGCCAATGATGGTAATTAAAAGCATTGGATAATTCTTGATCATTGGAATAGCAGAATTAGAAACAATGAGTTTTATAAGCACATATCATTAAGTAGAAACAACTAAGTAGACATGTTCAATTGGGATGGCCTCTACTAGAGAAATATGACTGTCTGGGATGCGATTTAACATGGCTCAAGAGTTATTCCAGCTTAGATCTTTTGAATAAATCAATCTGCACATATCATTAAAGAAAAACTACATATTAATCAAATCATTACATTGTAAAGAGGGGAGAGAGTGAAAGGAAAAGAAGTTACAATCACAAGATCATAGATCCCTTTGAGTCATGGATACCATCACAACCAAGCTGTGTAAAAGTCATAATTCTAGGTTTCTGAACAACTGAAATCACCTACACACTACAGCCACCCCTCACCACCACCTCTCTCGCCACATTGCCAAACACCTCAGCTATACACAACCACCTTTCACATAGATCCACATTAATAGCCCTTACCATCATCAAATGCTAACCTAGATTCATATTTACAGTGTTGTAACGGAGGTACCTAAACTAGGTGAAACTACAAGATCAATGTCTGCAACTGTTGAGTGATCTTAAGCTCAGTGAAAAGAATCAGTGAGCTACTTAGATCTTCCTAAATCTTTGTAAAAAATACTAATGAATAGATACGGATAGGATGGTTGTCTGCTAAGTTTCTCATAACACCCACATGGTTAGGGGTTGAGATGATGTTTGATTGGGAGAGGAAGATCACTGAATATGTAATATAATAAACTATGTCTCTATGGATTTAAGAAATTATAACAATCTACTATCAAATTCAAATAAGCACATTGTCCGTTCTAACATGCAGCCTGCTCCTAAATGTTTCTGAGCCATAGATCAGTACAAAAAATCCTACATATTGATGAGTCCTTCTACTAGCCACGCAGGCTACCAACAACTAGATACTTAGCCACATCTATAATTCATTGTGATATGTCCATCTTCACATATTGAAATGCAATCAACAACTTGTTGGTCATTTATTTATAAGTGATTCTCATCTTGCAGATTCTAACTAGACTACATATCAGTGTTTTCAAGACCAAAATGGGCAAGCCGGTCAAGACAAGCTAATTATGACCTGATTGGTAATACAAATATAGGTCTCTAGTCTCTCAACCAAACCCATTTTTCTATAAGAACTAACCAATACACCCAGCCAGTTATATCAACAATACAAGCAAGACAAATCACATTGAAAAGAACATGCCTGAGTTTACACCCTAGCCAGATTTCCAGCCCAGATGTAGGCTTACAAAACCTTAAATAAATCCCTCGGCAACCTCAAAATCTTGCCCATCCTACATCACTCTCTAAATTACATATCTTATAAGTAGTCTTGGACAATACCAAATCAAACGGAAGATGCCAATGGCAGTGAACCTCTCTCCCATGCACAGACTATCTCTAGTATCTACCCTATCTCCAACTCCCACTATCCCACCATGCATTCCCCTCTCCCATCTAGATTGAGGGTGAACAAGAATAATAATAATTGTCAGTTGATTTTGAGGTATTTGAGAGTGTAGTAGCTAGCTTGAGGGTGAATGATAGGACAATGAATCTTCAGTTTGAGATGATTTTATATGCAAAGGAAGAGCATAGGTTATAGACTGCAGAAGCCATGGATATCAATAAGAAGGATAAAGGGTTTTTGCAAAAATTTCCCTGGACGTTATGGCAACTTTTGGAGGTGAGCATTAACATGACATTCCCAGATGTCAATGTTGTGAGCATTAACTACAATAGGTTGTGTGTGCCACAACAACCTGTAATGATTTTCAGGAGACTAGCTAACCATCTTGGAACATATAGCATGAACAAAAGCAAATTATATATTTTAAATTTGATTGATCATCTTATCAGTAAAACATACAAAGAGAGAACTATCTACTCAGCTTCTACGATCCCTACTAGTTTTGTCACAGCTACAACCCTTCTACATGCTATGATGCTATAACCAATAGGCTCAAATCAAATGTCTATCATTCTGCTATCAATATTTCTTATAATGCTGGCATGAAGCACTAAAACAAATGTCATGCTGAATATAGAAAATACTAGGTCAATGCAGGGGATGTTGGATGTTACATCTTTCATGTTCTTAGTTATCATAATTTATCAAGAAGTATATATGTGTCCTAATATGTTAGGGGTGTGCAGTCCTACACTTGATTGCTGATTAGAGAAGAACTTACCAAACAATGCACAAAACACTATATGATATCGAATGGACCCTTTTTAGGTCACCTACAAATCTCCATGTCAAAGCAACATTCTTCTCTTTATGAATAGTCAGAATGGTCCTTTAACAATTATAATGTTAGATTATGTTGCTGGAAACTATTGTTGCTTTCAAATTCATGGGAATCTTGAATTTCACTCACCTTGCATTTTTTAGAGCTACCGTGCAAGCATGGACTACTTTCTATGGCTGAAGTCAGCTTGAGTATGGCATATATGCCGAGTTTTTCAGACACATCCTAGAAGCAATGACTTTGTACATGCCAAACGAAATTCTTAAATGAAGTCTCAGACTAAATGATGTAAGGTTCATTATGCATGGGGAGGGTGCTTGAAACTTATATTAAGTTGCAATGGTGTTCATCTTTCACCTTCAAATGTGCACTCATGTATGTAGTGAGCAGTCACAGACCTTCCTACAATTGTTCCTTCCACTCTACCAAAGTGTTTGTGCCCAGAGCAACAGAAAGAGTACCAGACTTTTTCCATAATGCAGATTTCTTAATAGATGTTTTGGTCTAGTCAGATGCTACTCAAAAAATCGTGTGGTTCCTAATAGGACTCTACATGGCAAGCAAAGTGAGAAGACGGGTGTCATCTCTTCCCTACTAGTTGGGGCATGTCCATTCTTCCAAAATGAATGCTCTACCACAGTATGGAACTGGACCTATAGAAGGTGGGTCTCGTAAGTTGCATATGGATAATCATAAAAGCTCACGGTTTTCTGATGGATAATTTCCATATGTAAGTCTCGTAATTTCCATATGGATAATCATAAAAGATAACATGGCAAGTCTTGTAAGTTGCAAATCCAATAAGCAGTTGCAGCATAAATATTAAAGCTGACATGGCCATCATCGTTGATGTTATGGTTGTTAGATGAATGCCTCCAGTTCCTTCTTGGAGTCACAACCAAACTTTTCTATGTGATACCATTGCACATATGACCATAGACATAATTTTCCAAATGTCCAAATATTTATATTTATAGTTTACAAATAATTATAGACCTCCATTTCAGATCAGAAGGGAATGCTTGGGTAATGTGATTGTCATTACATAATCGCAGAACGGTTCCCCCTAAAATGCCTCCTCAACTGTCTCAACTTAACATTAGATCTCCAGGCTTTGGATACTGCTAATTGTGTCTAGGCCGTGACTTTGTGTGGTGCAAACAAGTAGTAGTGGCCAAACCTCCAAGCAGTGTGAGCCGCACCACTCCAAGATCATCATAGGCGATGATCAAGAATTTATTAGTGGATGGTGAGAAGCATCAAGAGCTTGTTGTAGATAGAGCTGAGTGTTTTTTGATGTGCTTGAAGAAAAGGTTTCCTAAACTTACTTAGACCGCATTAGATATGAGCAAGATTGAAAGTTGCAAGGTGCAAACTACAATACATATATTATGTTATGAATTGATCACTTTTTCTGCAAATGTTAGTCATTTATTGTTGATGTATTCTCATAGGGATCCCATTTCAATTTATTTTTGTAGGGCATCAACAAGTCCATCTTGTAAACGTATCGAGACATTTAACATCATTGCTTGCACTATTGATAGCTTGACCAAGCATTCAGACAAGATGTCACCAATCTCTACAGTAAGCATTATATCTCACAGGGTAGATTAGATCATGTATTTTATGCCTGTCTCATGCACCCACATAAATAGTACCATGAAATATCTATTGATGGTGTTGGGAAGATAAAGAGGAGTATGTCTAATGCCCTTCAGTGAGGGGAAACGATCACACAAGCATTAAAAAGGATTATCTATTTAAAGATTCACTAACCTTAAAAAAGTCAAACATTGATGATAACTTTCATCTATGGAAGCCCATAGAAATGCAAATGTGACATCCTTTGGGAACATATCACCATCTTGTAGAGACTGTCGAAGAACCATGGGAAGCTGCTGCCAATTTATTCTGAAAAGTACATGGGGAGCACTACTTTCAAAAATAGTATAAGAAATAGTTTTAGAGAAGTTATAAGTCAAGAAAACCTGAAAGAGGGTGAGTACGTTGTCCAATGCAGCCGTGCCAGGGCCATTGGGAGCAATTGTGAATCATGAATATGCCAAATTGATATAAGCGGTTTATGTGGAAAGTAAAGCACAAACGCCATCTCACAAAGGAGGAATGAACCCATAGAGACAATAGCACTTCCTCCATCTTCCCAAGATATGCTTAAAGAGGAAAGCATAATCCACACCTCAAAGGATGCAAATGTGAAAAATCCACCTAGTACAAGCTTCTCTCAGAAGACCAAGTCGACACTTCTTTCAGCTACAACATGGATAGTTGAATGCAATGCAACTACACCATTGAGAATACCAAGGAACAATGGTTTATCACCTTTTCATTTTAGAGAAAAGAAGCTACAATCAGAGTTGTAAGATATATTCCTGAGAAATAAATATGAAAAAAGTGAGCTTTATTTTACAGATATGGAGCATATTGTAAGTAGAATATATGGCTAGTAAGTGAGCCCATACAAACCAATGAGAATGGCATGATACCATCACACTAGAAGCAGTAAATAACATGGCTTTGGTGACAGTGAAGCTTCATCTAGATAATGTTATGAATTTTGGCATAGTTGTAGTTTACCTTGCCCAACACTTTTTCATCTTGTATCTAAAATCCAGAAACGGGCATGCATTGCATTTTTTGAGATTGAAACTGTTGGGTTTTAGAGGAGGCAGAGAAGCAGCGGAAACAAAAAAAATTTCTCCCCAAAACCCAGAACAAAAGGAATCGCATCAACGTCTATACAATAGGAAAGATGGTTTGTGGATGCATACCTTGTCCCGAGGCTTGCTCGGCGATAGTACCTCACGCCTTGCGCGGTCTTCACCTCTGGTCTTGGACGGTGTCTGTGCAACTCCTGGTCGCACTGGGACTGACGACTCCTGGTCTCACCGGGACTATCGGGATTGCTAGTTGTCCTCCGAGCGACAAAGGTCTCCCGTCTCTGCAGTCGTCCACACAAACTTCCTGGAACTCCGATCTCCTTGTCCCACAAGGAATCGGAAGGAGTCGCACCCTCTTGTCAGCGTACTAGTCGCCAACACACTCTCCTTCCACCATTCGCTTTCTGCAATTGTCCTTCCCTTGTTGTGCCTCCCTTATCGGGTAGCACTTTCTCGGGCTCTCTTGGTTACCAAAACCAGAGAGAACGACAACTTTACAGAGCAATTGGTTGCACTGAGTTGTTCTTTGAGAAGCCCCCAAAACCCCTATATATAGGAGGGTCATGGGACAGGGTTCTCTATCCCGGGCAATATGGGACTAAAGTAGGAGTAGAAGGGTATGAGATTTTCCACCAAAAACAACCAATTGCGTGACCTGAACCGATCGTTTCATCTCTGAAACGGTCGGTTGGGGACCTGAGCCGATCGGTTGACACCCCAACCGATCGGTTGGGACCCATGAACCGGTCGGTTCACTTCTGAACCAATCGGTTTGTGGTCCTGACCGATCCCGATTGACTTTTCCTCTTTTTGTTTCTAATTGGTACCTACTACCGATCCCTTTCCCAATCAAATTGGGCAAGTGAAACGAAAAGAAATTTCTCACCAATCCTACTTTCCCAACTTGCTCAGTTGGACCAGTTGAACTGATCGTTTCAACACTTGAACCGATCGTTTCATCCTGTCAATGAGTCGATCGACTCACCATCTAAGCCGATCGGTTCACTAAGTCCAGCCGATCGGTTCATCACATGAGCCGATCGATTGGGAGTGCAGATTGTGCAGAAACAGTCAATTGCAGTTTCAATCAATTTGATACTCTAATCAGTCAGTCCAACACCTTGAACATTATGATATTGAGCTATCTATTGGTTGAGTGTTTAATTGAACTACTAAACTCCTTTAGTAATCAATCTAAACATTGTTTGTGGACAAACTCCTATTCCAGGTTAAATCCTATGTGTGTGACCCTGCAGGTCCATTTCACGTTGGCAGTGAAAGTCCATAACACTTAAGACTTCACAAGCAAAGAGCGGTGCCTAGTCACACATCAGTGCTACCCAAGTGAAATAGAAAGTTGGAGAACAACTTTCAATCCTACAATCAGTGAATGGTGTTACAATGAATGTATAATTCCTTTATCACTGATATCCTGAATGAACTCGAGGCATGGAAAAGTCATCATGTCAACGTTGATTCATTTCCTTGATCTCAGAGAAGACTGGGTGAGATGTGTGTGACATCAATATCACATATTGATTCACACGTGCATGCGCATGCCTTTCTCAATCATACTCATCAAGTGGCCAAGGACATCAAACTCCCTCAGGAGGGACAAATCCCATATCTATCACTCACCCCTCAAAAGCCCCATGTGTCAAAGCCACCCAATCATCACCTTTATAACAACCCATGTTTCAGGACTGCGTTTGATGATGTCAAAGTGTACCCAACGACATGTGTTGAGTGTAGTGATTTCAGGTCTAAGAATCACACTCACCACCATCACAGTGAGAGCTAACTGTGACTACCAAGTCATGGTTCCATGTGTCACTCTCACGGTGGGTCTGTCCGGTACCTTGTTCTCTAACAAGTACCTATGTGCTTGGTTTGATATCACTATATCATGACTAATGAGATTTTTTCATCAACCAACACACAATCTAGTCTTCAGTGTTATTGATGTCTATGGTTATTTCCACAATAACAACCGACTAGGGACTAAACAAGAATGTATACTCTTAACATCTGTATGATCTCATCGTTTAGGTCCTCAACCCAAAAGCATACGTCATTGAGTAAAATAGTTCTTTAGACATCTATCATGTTACACCATCATCTCATAAACAGTTTAAACATATAGATCGGAAATTTCCTTTATTATTATTCAAATCATTTACAAAGTATCCCATTACAATCATCATATGACTTTCTCTATGGGCATACATACCAACAGAAACATACCCAGTTTGAATTTTGAAACCCAATTTTATAGAATAGAGAGGCAAACAAATGGAATATTAGTTGAGGCTGGTGACATTCAAATAATACCTGAAAGAATTTTTAGATGATTGGTAAAAGGTTAAAGAAAGAGAATGTCCCACCTCATATGAACTTAGGCTACTGTATTTTGAAGGCTGAGCAGGTTCCATATCTAGGGGTCAGGGTGAAACTCAACATTTGTATCCAACAGATGTATCATCATGTTCCACAGGACCCTGGACATGTCAATGTTGATATTCTGAATTGCCAAAGAGAGAACATGTATTATACCTCATTGATTATCAAAATGCGCACTGTATAGATGTATCATCATGTTCCACAAGACTTGGGCATATCAATGTTGATAATATGAACTACAAAAGACCTGAATTGCAAAAGAGATAACATGTATTATACCTTATTGATTATCAAAATGCACACATATTCTTAATAAGTTGAAATGGATTCAGTGATCCAACCAAATCCAGATCCACTGATTCTTAATAACCTAAATTGTAGAGGAGACGAGCACACACATTCCTCCATATCATGTGATCTGACCTCAGTTTATGACAGAATCTAAATACACGAAGGAAATCTCATCACTACATAATAACCACATTTCCTTATAATCCTTGCAATTTGGCACGAAAACATTCTTCGACAACCTGGAAGAGACCACTGGAAAATAGGTTTAAACATTTCTAAGTCAGTGGAAGTCTTCTCAGTGAGGCTATGATATAGGATCAAAGAGAAGGGAAAATGAGGTGGAAAAAGTGTGCAATCCAGGCCCAACTGGTGCTAGCACAGAGATACCAAGATAATAACATAGAGTTACATTAGATTCTCATTTAAGGATAGTATATAGAGACATTAAGGAAGTGACCAGAAAACTTATTAAATCTAGTCCTAGACACATAGGATATAAACTCTAATATATAGAGATCACCTGTTTCAAGCATTAACTAGATCTAGAACAAAATCTATTACGTTTTCAGATAACATATCAATAAGCATTGATCTATTGATGAAGAGGAAGACTGGAACCTACTGAGAAAAATAAAACCTCAGTGTTACTCATGCTCCAAATGCCTTTGTGGAACTCTATTCAATGGAAGACTAAACAAGAGTCTCTGTCTTCTCTAATTCAGAAAGTCGAGAGCAATTTTTGAGATTTGCCAAGAGACCCAACAACAGCAAAGCATGTGCAACAACAATGATGGTAACTTGTGGTTCACCTCGATCATTGTCACCCAGTAGCATACTAGCTTTGTGCCCACTTAGCATCAACAAAAAGTCTGTCATGACCATAAAAAGGTATATGCATGCATTTAACAATAAGCACCTTCATGTATTTAGCGGATTCAGAGGGTCATTTCGGTATTACTTCATCAATAAGACAGACCATGCACACAGGAGCTACAGAGTAGGTGCCTACAAACAACTGAGAGATAGGTAGAAATCCTAATATCGAGCCAATGAAAATGACCCCTGCTATAAGAAAAAGAGAATCCATATTCCTCTTCTATTTGTGCTATCCAAGGAATGGTATGGGCACACACACATTTGAGAACTCCTACAAACCATCATAATGGACTAGTAGACTAAATAAAATAGGAGCCTCACTAGCTACAACCAGATGTGCTGCCACCACCTTAGGAAATGTATGCACATATCGGGACATACAGTGATCTGATGGTCAACCAGAATAGTTGGTTGTCTCCAGTCAAATAATGAAAATAGGTATGAAACAAAGATGATTAATAATCATACATGATTAGGAATCTTACCAAGAGTGATACCACATGGAACATCATCCCTGGCTGGTTGTTCAGAGCATCAAAGATGCTCACAAAGATAACAAACACACAACACACCTATAGAAAAAGGGGGACTGAATTTAGTGTTGTTAGAGTAAAATGTGGTATTGTATATAACATCTTCACCAGCATAGGTTACTATTTGAGATATTAGTAAATTAAAACTATGTAATTTATTCTATGCCTTTTTGTGAGAGACACACTTAACATTCTAGGCTGCAAATGTCCAACTATTGGGAGTTATCTTAATTTTATTTTCAATAAGAAACACAATGTGTGATGTTAAAACTAAGTGGATTTATCCATTGATGGTGGACCTCATTTCTACAGGTTGAACAATATGGATTGAGTTGTTTCTTTCTAGAGTTCAACATTATAGATAATATGATTGATAATTACATGGATGATCTAATGTAGGCAATGTATATCCAATGATAATTCTTGTAATTCCAATTATTTGGAATATCTATATAAATAGAAAACCTCACTTTTTGTTAGTGAAGAAGATTCATTGATTCAAGTAGAGCTGAATGAGGCATTTCCCTTTTATCTATAGACATAACTTCAATCCATACATGCACGTAGATTTTTTCCAACAAGTTGGTTACATGATAATGACCTCAAAAACGAGCTTGATTATAAACCTGGTTACTTGTATGAATCCATCATGATTTTCCCTACAGTTATGGTAACAGGCCACACTAGCCATCCTGTGATGATAGTTGTCATTTGGTGGTTCCGCCAGCATATCAGAGTCAACTCAATCATTAGGAAAGTGTGTGCAGCCAATGTGTATGAGACCAGAGCAGTGTCTATACCTAGCCTCTTGTGCAAAAAAAGAAAGAATAATGAAAAGACATGTATATGCTTCACCACCTCCACTTAGTTGGTATGTGGTAGTTTATAGATCACCCTTGGGCAATGAAGGATCTCCAACCAATGTCAAACGTCAACCCTGGTCAAGGCTAGAGGCTAACATCACTAAAATCCAACATCATGTCCAATCTTACCTTTTATTTTACAAGATTTTTCCTTGGTTCAGTTGTTGTCAATAATATGTATAGATACAATAATAGGCTATCACATAAAGGCTTAACACTGCTTCCAGATTTGTGACAACTAAGATCCTATATCTTTATCAAACTGGAATTATCAAAGAAGAAACTTTAATAAAATTGTAACCTATATTGTGAAAATAACAACCTCTGAATTGATCAATCTTGATTTTGTCATATATCTAACCTCAGCCAAATATGCTACTAGCCTTATGCCCCTGCTAGCTTCCACTTTTGCTCAGATGGTATGGCAGATAGTATAGGTGCTAAACATTATTTTATCTTTGCAATCTCTTGTAATTTTTCCCTTAGTGTAGGCATAGAACTTTGGTTTTTAGTTTGATTTCAGGACATCCAAATAACAAGCATGTAAGAGAAAACAATGGAATACTACTAGAAACAAGTTCCTTTGCTGTGGAGACCAATTATTTCAAGGCTACTATATATGCATATAATCATGTCCAAATTTACTTGGCTTCAACTTACATTGGTAAAAAGTACAGACAATATCAGTCAACCAAACAATCATAAGAATTCAATTTGTGAATAGTACAAGATATATGTCATTTTACCAAGAGCAATTCATGAACAACACTAATGAAGCTTACTGACACTGACTCATATACATTGATTTCACTAAGATATGCCAAGATCTGGATAATATGTCAATGACTAATATTTTTGCTCTACAGCTTCTACAGGTCCACCAGGTGTTTGAAGAGATTGCCTTTGTTGTTTTTAACTTATGTCCAACTCTGTTCTTCCTGATTCAAGGCTATTTCCTTCTGGGGCATGATATCAATGCACAAGAGGAAATGCTGAAAAATAAGACACGCCTGATAATTGTAGGTGGTAGAAAATATATCTTCAAGCTTTTTTGGAGATAATGTGTTGATAAATGTTATATCAGAACTTGAAAAGGCAAACAGAGTTCAGAAATATCCGAGTAACATACACATACACCGTACTATTAGTCTGTATAGAAAAGGGAAAATAATAAAAATAGATAAAAAGAATCTGTTAAAATCTATCAAAGTGGCGGGTTCTACTTCTCTTTCAAGGAGATCCAGATGCCACTCATCTTGGTCATCCATGCATCTACTCCATGTTTAAGGATGGCCTCCCCACGTATATATTAGATTAGATGTAGTAGAGATGCCATTGGGGAAAAACATTAGATATAAGAAGAATTATAAACAACTCCCTCACAAGTTTGATTAGAAATGAATAATGATTCAGAGGTTCACATTAGTAAAAGAATCCTTACTTAAAACCATGTTGGATATATATCATGAACCTTTTGTGAAAACTGTTGCTCCGATCAAAGCATACTGGTCAGCCAGATGTTTCAAATTATTTTTCAACCTGGAATTGATAAGAAAACATAGAAATACTCAATTCCTTAGCAAAACTAGATTTTTATCAATAGGGGCAGAATAACAATCATTTTCCTAAAAGCATGCTCAAACCGGCAAAAGAAAATTTCTTTATAGCCTTGTACAGCGAGTGCAGTAGTGTTGACCTATGACATCACAAGTAGATGCTTACAAAGTAAGAATCACATGATACTTTACCAATGCTTGGATCCCCATCTCAGCCGATGAATTGTCTGTCTAAGCCACCTCAAGTCAACTTACAAAGCCTATAGAAGAATGGGATGAATAAAAGAACTCCTCTTGATAAAAGTAAAGATTGAGAGAGAGGGGAAGCATTGTCAATGTTCATAGAAGAGATCATTTTTCATACATCAGTAGTAACTCTATTATACAAATAGTGTACATGAACCACTTATTGCTGGAAGAGCAGAAAAAATATAGGGAAAAAAGAAAGACTTGAGTAGAGATAGGTATAGACGTCAATTTTTCACACAGTTGAGCTGAGGAACCAATGCCTCTAAAGAAAAAGGAGTAATGGAACAGGGTGACCCGTACTTCACCTTATACCACTTAAACCTTAGGAAGAATGATAGAGAGGTAAATCATTAATGGTTTTAAAGATTGAGCATGGGTTTCTTTATTTAGTAGCCCTTGGGATGATTCACTGGGACACCTCTTCCAGATGGAAACTGATGCCTTTTTGCTAATGTAATACGTAGATGTAGAAATAGATGCCCCCTGCAGCCCTATAGACTATTGTTTGAGCAACAGACTGCTACCTTTTAAGTAGAATATGTAGATGTAGATGATTTGGCAGGAGTATACCTCAGTAGTTATGCTTCAGCATTGCTCCTCACATGTTCGATGCTCCGCGAGGTTGGGTCCGAACAAAGAAAGATGTATGGGAGTGTCCAGAGGAGATAAGGATGAGAAGGAGAAAGGGCGATCCGATAGGGGGTTTTGAGGGGAGAAGAGAGTGAGACATAGAACACGATGGGTAGGGATGAGGAAAAGGAAAGATTGTGTAGAAAATGTAGCTGATTTTGCCAAAGCATACCTCAGAATTTGTGCTTCAACTTTGTTCCTCACCTTCACCTTTGTGTTTCCTCACAGGATTTAGTCCTTCCAGCGCCTTGAGTCTGATGATCTACAAGATTGGCTGTGAACACAGTAGGAAAGATGGGGGTGTGGGATGAGAAGAGGATGAGAGGGGAAAATGGTGAATAGATATGGGATTGTGGGGGAGATGAGAGTTGACGGGGAGCACAATGGGTAAGCAGGGAAGGGGGCGCTATCGGGATGGATGGGGGTGTTGTGCGTGAAATAAATCGCGCCAATACAGATGGCTCGCGAGTAGTGCGCGTAAATATAAAAAATTCAAATTTTCAGGCATTTTAGTAATTTGGCAGTGAGGGGAGACGAGTTGGGAAGAGTTTTAACATGTAGTTGATTCATATATGTAGTGAATTTTTGTAGCTTTATAATTAACTATAATTGTTTTACTTACATTTTTATAAATTGTAAAGATAAGTAATTTTAGCTACAAATAAAAAATATATAGTTAGAATAATTGTAGCTAAAGACCATTTTTTTGTAGTGACAACCTATTTGCCTCAACAGTCCACTTAAAATATACTAACTAATTACAGTGGAACATATCCTGTAGTTTGCCCTGGCCATAGATCCATCATCGTCAGTAGCTGGTGATGGTGAAACAGGTTCTCCTGCGGGTTAACCTGGAAGCGCATATTAGTGAATATGTGTGGTTTCTCCTAGCCAAAAATAAGGAGGTTAGAGTGCATCTTCGGTTGTAGACTCCAGAGTGCAGTTTCAGGCCCGTAGCTCGATATGTTGGAGCACGGTGAATAGTCCCATGGCTCGGAATGTGTGATAAGAAGAGCATCAATGTGTTCATGGCTCAGAGCACAGTGAACATACCCGTGGCTCAGTTTCACTAGCGTCGATACCTGTACCAAGGTGGGTTAGGCAGAGGGTATCCTGACCCTGTGGATGAGGCCACTTAAGCATGAGACTGTAGTCCTGCTCGTGTTGCACTCGTGCACTGACCACAAGGTGGGAGGTCATGAAGTTTGTCTCTTCCTTTGACCTTGTATGGCACCGGCTTGGGTTTCGCAACCGAAGGTTGGATTTGAGCAGTACGACTCACTTCCTTAGGGCATAATAATACGTAATTCAGCCGAATAGTATTTATTGCTTACAGCAAAACATGGAACATTGGTTGAGGCCCTTCTTATGTAGTTGATCTTGTTGTACCTTGCATATACTTATACATTCCTTATATCTTGTGGTGAGTTCTTATAAATCTTATCTTGTCAATCATGTTCCATAAAGAACTACTTGGTTATATGCCTTCCGTACATCTTGGTAAGCTTGATAGTATGAATAGCTTTGCTTAGTATGCTTCTCTTGTTATACTTATTCAGTTATTTGTTGTTATCTGCTTTAAACTTTGAGGTTTTATAGTTTCGGCAGGAGTTATGCTACTCGCTGGGACTGTGTGTCTCACCCTGTCAGTTTACAACCTTTTTAGGTGTTCGTTCTAGACGTGGTGGTGGTCGCGAGGTTGCGACTGAGCAGCAAGAAGAGCAGTAGAAGGCAAGAGATGGATATGTTGTAGTTTTGGTTGTTTTGTAGTAGAGTCCTAGAGTCATCCTTGTACTCTCAGGTCCTCGGAGGTGTTTTGACATTGTTTCACGATGTATAGCTGATGAAGTTTTGTATATCCTATTGCTGGCTGGATGTGGCCGTTATGTATGTATAAATAGGGGATGAACTCATGTGATGACAAGACAACTGATCTTATAAGCTGTGGATACGCATCAAGATTTGTAAATGTTTATATAACCTATTTTCTTGCAGGATGAGGATCTGAATATAATAGTTTCTTGGTTTATCTGCATTCCAAAATCAGTTTTAATTAATCCATGTTTTTAGTAATAGGTGGTTTATGGTGATTTCCACACGTTTTCACGTGGCACCTAGTTATCTGTGTGATAGCGGGATGTGTCGCCACAAGCTTGGTATCAGAGCTCTAGGTTCGCTGAGTCTACAGGGATTTAGGACTAGGTTGTGTCTGTTCTTGTGAGTTTTCCAGATTTTCTTACAATTATCTTCTGCCCTCAGCGGAAGAAAAAGCCAAGATGTCTGGAAATCATGAAGAACAAGCTCCCGAGAGTAGCGATGCTGCATCAATTGATGGAGCAGGAGGGCAGGCACATGGAGATCGGGTGCCTGAGGTCCCCCAACTTGACCCAGCCATTCTCGAAAACACTGCCTACCAACAGCTTATGGGAAGATGATGGCTACAATGAATCTCATGGTAGAGAGATTGCTAGTGCCTCCGCCGAGAGCACATGTTCCTCATGGTGAAACATCGGGTATTGGGAAGACCTTTGAGCAGCTTTGCCGAGTCAGAGCTTCAGACGATGCTGGGACGGCTGATCCAACGGATGCAGATCTGTTGCTGACAAGTCTTAAGAAGGCCTTCTGGATCCTCGACATCCCCGAAGCAGACAAAGTCAAGCACGGTGTCTACCTTCTGAAAGGTAGTGCTGGCCATTGGTGGGCCATTGAGGAGGAAAAGCGACCTAGTGAGGAGATCGGTTGGGAGGTCTTCCGGCGAGAGTTCATCAGCAGATACTTCCTGAAAACGTATCTGGATGAGAGGATCATCCAGTTTGAGCGCCTGCGCCAAGGAACGATGAACATCACCGAGTATGAAGCCAATTTTATGGACCTGATGAATCGAGTGTTCCGTCCGTTCCTAGATCAGTTCATTGTAGTCTTTATAGACAACATTTTGATCTATAGTCGGGACAAGCAAGAACATGAGCGACATCTTCGACAAACGTTGACTCTTCTTCGCCAACATTAGTTGTATGCCAAGTTTAGTAAGTGTGAGTTCTGGTTGGAAGAAGTAACTTTCTTGGGTCATGTGATATCTACAGAAGGAGTCAGAGTAGACCCTAAGAAGGTGGAGTCAGTGGTAGATTGGGAGCAACCAAAGACGCCGACAGAAGTTCATAGTTTTCTGGGTTTGGTCGGATACTACCAGAGGTTTATCAAGGACTTCAGTGCAATCACATTACCAATGACAAAGTTGACTAGAAAGGATGTACCTTTTGTCTGGAATTATCGTTGTTAGCAAGCTTTCCAAAGTTTGAAGGAGAAGATGACTAGTGCTCCATTGCTAGTCCTGCCAGAGCCTGGCAAGGGCTACGTTGTTTTCTGCGATGCTTCCAAGAAAGGTTTAGGTTGTGTGCTAATGCAGGAAGACCATGTGGTTTCTTTTGCTTCGCGACAGCTTAAGAAACATGAGGAGAACTATCCGACTCATGACTTGGAGTTAGCAGTGGTAGTTCATGCGTTAAAGATTTGGAGACATTATCTTTATGGGGAAGTGTGTCAAATCTTTACAGACCATAAGAATCTGAAATACATCTTCTCGCAGAATGAGCTAAACATGCGACAACATCGCTAGATGGAGCTAATCAATGATTACGACTGCACCATCGAGTATCACCCTGGTAAAGCAAATGTGGTAGCTGATGCGCTTAGCCGAAAGTCTTCTTCTCTTTCTACAAAGATGGCACAATTGAGTTCCTTAGTATGTCATAGACGAGATATGTTTGTCTCCTTACGACAGATGAATGTCCAGATGGAAGTTTCTTTGTTAGCAGGACTTTTGGTACAGATGCAAGTCAAGCCTACGCTGAGACAACAAATCAAAGACGCATAGAAAACAGATGATACAGTGTAGTTGATCAGGTCAGAGCTCGGCAGCGAAAGGCGTGATGGGTTCCATGAGTCCGAAGATGGATTAGTTTGCTATCATGATAGGATGGTGGTCCCCAATGCTGATAATCTAAGGAAGCTAGCGCTCGATGAAGCACACACATCTATGTATGCTATGCATCCAGGAGTCACCAAGATGTATCACAATCTGAAGGACCTGAATTGGTGGCCCGGCTTAAAGAAGGATGTAGCTGAGTTTGTGGGTAGATGTGCGGTATGTCAGCAAGTTAAGGCTGAGCATCAGAAGCTGGAAGGTACGTTGCAACCCCTGCCAATACCGCAGTGGAAATGGGATCATGTAACCATGGATTTTGTGGTTGGTCTGCCAAGGACAGCTAAAAATCATGATTCCATTTGGGTGATAGTGGACAGATTGACAAAGTCTGCCCATTTCATACCTGTGAAGACAACATATACAGCCGAGAAGCTCGCTCAGGTATATGTAAACGAGATAGTACGTTTGCACGGCGTACCAGCAACGATAGTTTCCGATAGAGGTCCTCAGTTCACGAGTCGTTTCTGGGAACAGTTGCACAAAGCGTTGGGAACGCAGTTGAGGTTCAGCACCGCTTTCCACCCGCAGACAGACGGATAGTCTGAGAGGACTATTCAAACCTTGGAGGATCTTCTTCAGGCTTGTGTTTTGTAGTTTCTAGGCAGTTGGGACGTACATCTCAGTTTGATAGAGTTCACCTACAACAATTGTTACCAACGGAGCATTGACATGGCTCCTTATGAGGCCTTATATGGCAGGAAGTGCAAATCTCCTTTATGTTGGTATGAGTCTGGTGAGTATCAGCTTTTGGGTCCTGAGTTAGTACACCAGACAACAGAAAAGATCAGAGTAATACAATAACAGTTGAAAGCAGCACAGGACAGACAGAAGTCCTATACAGACAATCACCGACGACCTTTGGAGTTCCAAGTAGGAGACAAAGTGTATCTTAAAGTTTCACCTTGGAAAGGCGTGCTAAGGTTTGGCCAGAAAGGTAAGCTAGCACCCAGGTACATGGGGCCATACCCGGTCATACCATGTGTGGGAAAGGTAGCTTACAAGTTAGAGCTGCCACCAAAGTTGCACAGGTTGCATCCAGTGTTCCACGTCAGCATGTTGAAGAAAATTCATCCAAATTCAGGGACAGTGATACAGCCAGTAGAGGTTGAGCTGGATGAAGATGTGACCTACGAGGAAGGCCATGTGATGATCCTTGATAGAAGAGTAAAGAAGCTGAAGAGGAAAGACCTGGTTCTTGTGAAGGTTCTTTGGCATCATTGTGGCGTTGAGGAAGCCACGTGGGAACTTGAGGAAGAGTTGAGGAGGAAGTACCCCTTGCTTTTCTTTTCGGATTTCGAGGACAAAATCCCTTTGTAGAGGGTTATAGCTTGTAAGGACCCTGACCTCCATTTTGGGCTTATGTTGTTTGCTTTACCTAACCCTGGTGCTTAGTTACTTGCTAATCACCTTTAGGGGTGATTAGGGTTTGTTTGTGCTTGTTGTGTGCTGGAGGTGCTACTTGCAATTAACTGAAGTCTAGGGTTTTTGGGCAAGTTGCCACCTTGAGAAGTGTTCTTCTCTCTCCTGGCTTCCTCTAGTGTTGAGAGGAAGGGTTGGGCTCGTTGCTTTGGGCTTTGATGAGCCTTTTTGGGCCTTACCATGCCTTGTTTGACCTTGTTGGACCTTGTGTCGGCCATAGGTGTGCCGGCCATGGTTGTGACGGCCATGGGTGTGTCGCCCAGGGAGGTGTGTCGGGCATGCTGATGGGGTGTATCGGCCATGGACCCCTTTGACCTTGTTTGTATCACCACTAGTGGACACTTGGTGCATGATGCTTGCATGTGGCAATGGCCTTGGACATGTGTTTAAGGCGAGATAAGGAGGTGGCATTGCCCATTGACAAGTGTCCCTAGGTGGGCGACACCTTGCTTTGTCTTACCTTATTTTCTCCTCCACCCTCTCCTATATATGTGTTCCCTTTGTCTTACTAAGGATCCCTTTAGTTCCTTAGTTTCCCCTCTCCCTTGGTGCATGACACATCTTCCTTTGCAAAGCTTAGTGGTCGATCCTTCCCCTTGGAGTCTTCTTCTTCCTCTAGTGGTGGCTGAACCCTAGAGTGCCTTACTCTTCTTCTTGTGGTGGTGCTTAAGCTTGGAAGCTTGGTGCTAGGAGCTTGGAGCTTGCTTAAGGTGGGTTACATAACTCCTAACCCTAACTATACTACCTTCTTCTACATTCTTGTAGGTTTCATATGATCATAATCGTCCATGAATGTTCTAAGATAATTTTCTTGCTTGTTGCACCTTTAATCTTGTGGTTATAGTGATCTTGTTGTTATGGTTGAGGTTTTGTACCTTTGTCCCCTAGTTGGCCGAACTATGTTTTAGGGTTTCCTTGTTGAGAAACACTCCTTTCCCTCCTTGGTCTAGAGAAGTGAGCTTGAGCTCTAGTAATGTGGGCAATACCCCTCTCTCGTTTAAGTTGAGAGGTGAGCTTGTGTTCTAGTTGCTTGAGAAACACCCTCCTCTCACCATGGATTCGAGAGGTGAGCTTGTTGGTAGATGTAGACCTGTGTTGAGGTTGATCCTTGTGGTTTCCCGTTTTGTGATAGAGGTTGTGCACGACCCCTCTCTCTTGGTTGTTGAGAGGTGAGCCGATCTTCTTGATCAATTAGGGTTTGGTGCCCTTGTGCTTGAGGTTGATGACTATCTAGATCTTGCACGATATGGCTTTGGGTTAGTGCTGCCCGTTTGAGTGGTACCCTTGGCCGTTGTACCTAGATGGAGTTTGGTTGGTGGATGACACCCTTGTGTGTTGGGCGACACCCTTGTGTGTTGGGTGACACTCTTGTGTGTTGGGCGACATGCCTTGTAGAGTGCCCTGCCCGATACACCTAGCTAAGGTAGTGGCTGGCCGGATGTGGCCGTTATGAATGTATAAACAGGGGATGAACTCATGTGATGACAAGACAGCTGATCTTATAAGATGTGGACACGCATCAAGACTTGTAAATGTTTATATAACCTATTTTCTTGCAGGATGAGGATCTGAATGTAATAGTTTCTGGTTTATATACTTTCCGAAATTGGTTTTAATTAATTCGTGTTTTTAGTAATAGGTGGTTTATGGTGTTTTCTGTACGTTTTCGCGTGGCACCTCGTTGTCTGTGTGATAGCGGTATGTGTCGCCACAGTTTTGAACAAAAGGAGAAATACAATATGAGTGAAGTGCGATATGAGATAAATTCTTGCAGTAATAGCAAGAATGATGAATAATCTATTCTTACCTTGTATGTTTCAATTTTAGGGATGCTTAATCTACATGATTAAAATGAGAAGGATAAGTAGCAAAAAGAAAGTCGTAATGAATGAGAAGAGAGATAAGAGAAAACAATGGATTTTAGTAAAATGTGAATTTGTTTTTAGAAGTATAATTTGTTGAAGGTATATTAAGGGATATAAATTGGTTCTATGTATGATTTCAGTGTACATGTGCAAGCAATATGTTAATTAAAGGTGTCTGATAGTTGTAGTCATTCATACCAGTAATCCATCTTAGTATTGTACAATTTTTGTATGGTGATATGGTTCAAATGATGATAAAAAAATGGAGGGTTACCCTGAATAAGGTAGTCATACCTATTCACTCATATGAATAGAAGGGATGATAACCATATTGTATTGATATGTAACCTTAATGAGGTATAGCTTGTTATACCTATCTTTAATATAACTAAGTGATGGTAATTGGGTATGAATAGTCCTTGAATGACTAATACAATTATGGAGTACTTTGTTACTGTTGTTGAAACCCTAGTATGCTATAACCTGATGGTTACACCTTGAATTATATGTGGGTTCATATTTGAGAATAGTATGGAATGTGATGGTAATGCTTCACCTTATGCATCCATGATCCAATGGGGATTCCGTTAGTAGTATTATACAATTATTGTTGAATCTAGTCTTTTAACTCAAGTCTATTTTTCTATTTGAGTAGCATAATAGTAATATTCAAAACAATATAGTGAACTCTCTTTTGTGACTCAAAGGTAATATAAAACAATAGTACATATTTAGCAATATGAATTAAGATAGTTGGATCAGATTATCGATGTTGAGGTAACACCTCAAGAGTATGAAAATATTGAAATGGTTTTTTCTCTTTCTATCTTATGATTGATTATGGCATAGAGAATTTGTTTGTTATCATTGAGAACTATTTCAAACATGTTGTGATTTAGTAAAGGAATACAGGACTTAATGTTGAAAACTACATTCAAGTATGAAATGCAAGAATATAATGACATGTAAGATTTCATCAGCTTAAAATAAACCTTGAACGTACTTTACTTGCATATTTATGTTTCGGAGATGAAACCTTTTTAAGGGGGAGAATTGTTATGACTGCATCTGAGCTTAATTAGTAAACTAGGGATTACTTGGATGATTGTATGCTTAAATAAGTTGATCATTGTTTGAACTTTGATTAATGATGGTAGTTAAGTTTTTTATGTTTTAAATACAACAAAAAGGTTTAATCATACTTTGATCCACATAATTAGGGTTAACATTTGAAAACCCTAATCAACCCAAATTAGGGTTTTTTTTGGTCGGTCGAAAACTCGTGTTGCTTTTTTGTATTTTCCCAAAGTTTCTGTAAAAAACTACCCATCTTCAAACTGAAGATAGAGAAGAAGGAAAAGAAACAAGAAAACAAAACAAGAGAAACGTGATCCACCAGCATCTACAATTACAGAACAACCCATAAACATCCAAGCTTCGCATCTAGGCAAAAAATAGCAGCAAAATAAGAGCCTCCTGCAGCTAAATAGCAACACCATCCTCGGTCACCACAAGGCTGGATCAAACAAAGCTCCATAGGAATACAACCGCTCAACCTTTAAAGCTCGTTGAGAGAGAGGAACAGAATACCCCATCTTCAAAGACGCCAGCAGAGAAGAAGCACCTCACTTGCTCATCATACCAGGAACGGACAGCCCAGGAAAAAACATAGCTTCAGATACTCAGCCGAAACTAACTGTGCCTGCAGACACCCACTGCAGCAACTCACAAGGATCAAACAAAAAAAAACCGAGCTTGAATAGCCTGCAATAGCACAGAAAAAGGGAGAGGGGAGCGTCGACACTCATCGGAGTGGGGACTCGACCATCACCTTCCGGCAAGGAACAAACAGATCCGCCAGCAGATTAACAGAGAAAAACAACATCCCATAAAGTAGGTTAAGGGAACAGAGGAGGGGAGCGTCAACACTCGCCGGAGTGGTGACTCGACCCTCTCGTCCAGACAAACTCCTATAATCTGCAACAGAAGGAAACAAAGAAGGGAGAGGGTAGCGTCGACACTCACTGGAGTGGGGACTTGACCATCACCTTCCAGCAAGAAAACACCCAGAACCACCAGTAGATCATCAGAGAAAAGAATAGCCAAACAGCAGGCTAGGAGGACGGAGGAAGGGGAGCGTCGACACTCGCCGGAGTGGTGACTCGACCCTCTCGTCCAAACCCAAACAAAGAGACAAGATGGTAGTAGCACCATCATCCAGAGCACCCTGCCTCATCATCCATCCACCGGAGACATCACTCCATCAAGCAATCAGCAGAATAGACCCAAACAGATCACAACAAAGAACGCATCTAGAAAAAGGTCAAGATTTGGCAACTCCTAGAGCAGATAAAGCCAAGAACGCAACACCACCAACTACAAACACAAAGCATCACATAACTAAATCATCATTTCAAAATCATTCACAATCTACTTCCAAATCTGATTCGAGGGCCTAAGCTTGTTGTCATGGACCCTCCTATTCCTCTCCAGCCAAACCTGATATAGAATGAAAGGAATAATAGTCCTGGCCAAGGAGGACTTAAGATTCACAACATCTCTCCAATTGCAGGGGATGCAATCAATGTATTTATCATTATGAGCCTTTAACCACAAATCTTTGGTAAAATGACAGCTAAAACAAATATGATGCGTATCCTCATAATCATTCATGCAGAGAAAGAAAATGGAAACCACAGAGATACCCCTTCTTCTAGCATAATCCAAAGTGGGTAATTTATTTAGAGCAGCTTTCCACACATGAATCTTGCTATTCATGCTCCCTTTAGATTTCCAAATCCAATCATAAATATCATCTTCAGTACCTTCCTTTCTAATCAGATCCCATATAAAATTCAACTTCACAATCCTTGACCCATTAAGAAAGAAAGAGTCAGTAGAAGAATTAGAGATAGGAATATCCGAAATAATATTGAGAATATCCTTCGACACCCTGGATTTAGCAATAGAACACTGATTGTTATTGATAATACTAGAAAGCTTGGAATCACGTGGGATTCTAGATTTGATAATCATGCTACTATCCACATAGTCCCGGAGAAAATTCCATTTGACCCAAGGGTCCAGCCATGTTTTAATATTCTCCCCAGAGCCAATGCTAATAGAAAACAAAGGTCTCAGCTGATCCCTTACATGAATGACTGAATTGAACATCCATGAGAAATTGGAAGAAGGTTCAATACTCTAGTAAGATTCTTTTTTGAAATATTTTTCACTGATCCATTTTATCCATAAGGAATCTTTCTTGCTAGATATGTTCCAAGCATTTAGCATAAGACAGGCTCTGGAAACTTCCTTGCTTTTCCTAAGCCCTAAACCACCTTCGGATTTAGGCAAAGTAACAATGTCCCATTTAACCAGATGGAGATTGTGCTTCTTCTCAGATTGACCCCATAAGAAATTTCTGTAGATTTCATCAATCTTGTCCTGAACAGAGCAGGGAATAGGAAAAGAGAAAACCCAGTATAAATGCATAGTGGAGAGAGTGGACTTAACCAACTCAAGTCTACCAGCCAAGGACAGCATATTAGATTTCCAGCATTCCAGCTTCCTCTTAACTTTATCCACCAAATCCAAGCAGAGATTCTTGTTTAACTTCCCTGTAAACAGAGGTAAACCAAGGTATTTGGAGTCATCCAAATTTCCTACTTTCATGCCAAGTCTGTTAGCAATCTCATTATCTCTCTTGTTACTCAAGTAAATCATACTTTTCTGGAGATTGATCTTGAGACCAGAAGAATCACTAAAACTTTGAAAGTGTTTTTCAATACCAGTAACACTAGTATCATCATCTTTGGTGAAAATCATTAAGTCATCTGCAAAAATCAAATGGGAACATTCAAGATTCTTCGAAGCCTTAATAGGATGAATATTATCCACCTTACAGTACTCCTTCATCATCTCTGTAAAACCTTGCATGACTATAATGAACAAGTATGGAGTAATGGGATCTCCCTGTCTAACCCCATTCGAAGGAAAAATCGGAGAAGTAGCTTCACCATTCATAAGAATCTGGTAGGAAGTATTTTGGAACATGATATCAATCCATCTAATCCACTTAATCGGAAAACCCATTCTGTGCATAATGAAGAAAAGATATTTCCAACTGACAGAGTCGTAGGCCTTCGATATATCAGCCTGAATACACATCAAATCACTATTACTCTTTTTGAAGTCACTGATAATTTCATTAGAAGTTAAAATAGCATCTTTGATATTCCTGCCTTTGATGAAAGCACACTGGTTGACATCAATAATCGAAGGTAAAACTCTCTGCAACCTGTTAGCCAACGCTTTCGAGATAATCTTGTAAAAAACATTACAAAGAGAAATGGGTCTCCAGTTAGAAATGTAAGTGTTATCAGACCCTATGGGAAGCAAGGTAATGTAGGTTTTATTAGCTTCTCTAAGCAGGGTATCGTTACAGAAAAACTCTTGAATCACCTTGTAGACATCATCACCTATGATAGGACAAGAAAACTTAAAGAAATACCCGTTAAAACCATCAGGGCCAGGACATTTATCATCACTGAGATTTTTAACAATATCATCCACCTCACTTCTAGAGATAGGAGCAATCAAGATATCAGCTTGTTGTTTAGAAATATTGGGGCCTTTCCACTGTCCCTCCCAAACCTTACCTTTATCATGTTTGCAGAAAAGATTCTCATAGAAATTTTTAATAAAATCCTTAATAGCATTGTCATCCCTACAAAGAACACCATCAATGTTTAAACAGTTGATGCTATTTCTGGTTCTTCTCGTCCTCATGGTAGAATAGAAGAAGCTAGAGTTCTTGTTTCCTTCCTTCAACCACTGAATACGTGATTTTTGTCTCCAAAAGGACTCCTCAATAAGTTCAGCTTCCTTAACCTCCTTCCTCAGATTTAAGACATACTTCCTTTTCTCCTTGTCCAAGGGATTCATATCAGCAGCTCGTTGAGCATCCAACACTTTTTGTTTAGCAATGTTCAAATTGGTCGAGATATCACCAAAGTTCCTCCAATTCCAAGCTTTCAGTTTGCCTTTAAGAGTTTCCAACTTTCTATAAAGTCTAAACATAGCAAAACCCTCCGAGTTATAATTCCAGGCCTCTTTAAGAATACCATCAAACTCCTTGTGTTTTATCCAACCATTAATGAATCTAAACGGAGTCCTTTTCTTCTTAGCATCCCCGATAACAAGAAGGATCCTTCTATGATCGCTAATTGTATTAGTAATGCACTCTCCATGAAAATTCTTAAAACTATTCAGAAAACTGGAGTTGTACATAATTTTATCAATCTTGGTAGTAATGAAGTCATTGTCATCTTGATGATTATCCCACGTGAAGAAGGGACCACTAAGATCCAGCTCTATAAGACCATTATCGAGCATAAAATCGTTGAAGTCATCCATAGACTTCCTTGAAGGGGGATGTATACCAATCTTCTCTTCGTTTCTTCTAACTGCATTGAAGTCTCCTAAGACAACCCAAGGCTCAGCAACCATCTGATTAAAACTCTCCAACTCTTTCCATAATGACATTCTATCATAGTCATCATTGTGGCCATACACAGCAGTGACTAACACTCTCGAGTCTTCTTTAAGGATCTCCAAGTGCATCGTTTGATCACTTTCACCAAGGATGTTAACAGTACACAAATACTCCTTCCACAGGACAATGATCCTACCAAGGGCATGAGATTTAATGTTAGAAGACCAACTGTAATCACTGAAGAACTTGTTCATCATCTTAACAATTTTATTCTCTCTCAATCTCGTCTCCACCAGAACAAACACATCGTTGTTTGCTATGTGAACTTCCCCCTGGACGCTGAGGATTTTATTACTTATTCCTCGAACGTTCCAAGAGGAAATACCAATGGAGGTCATTTAGTACCTTTGGTTGTTGAGCTGGCAGCCTCATCCTTATCTTCGTCTTGAATCGGAATAGCAGCCTCAGTACTTAAAGAAGAAAGATGTAGATCATTTTGGATTGGTGAGAATTGCGAACTCCCGACTCTGTAGTACATATTGAATGACAACTATAGAGCTAGACGACGCTTGAGAACTGATTTTGATTCTTGGAGAATCGTTAATCAGAACAGCAGCTACGCGAGGGGTAGAAGGAAGCGATTCAGCAACAACAACACCAGCAACCTTTTTAATCTCTACCTCAAATCCTTCATTAACTTCCATAGATAGTTTCAGGTCTTCGATGGCTGGTGCTTCTTCACGTAGTTTCTCTCCTGTGATTCTTCTCTCATCTTCGTCAACAATTTCCTCTATAACCGGTAGATCGGCATCATCTGCGCCAGCAGGAATATCATCAAATAGGTTGTCAGCATTGTTCTTCTTTTCTTCCCACACTTTCCGGTTAGCAATTCTCGGAACAGAGTTTTGTTTCTTCTTGCCCTCCCTCATCGGGCATTCATGCCCGAAACAACCATAGGTCCTGCACCTGTAGGGAATCCATTCATACTCCAAGAGAATTTTGTGCTCTTTTCCTCCTTCACTACATAGAGATAGACTCCTCGGAAATCTGGCGTTCTTGTTCACTATCACTTGAATCCTGGAAATGTCCAGCCGCTTCATATTATATGTATCCTCGTCCATCTTCACCGGGCAACCCAAATAAGATCCTAATCTGCTAAGCATTCTGTCGTCCCATAACTCCATTGGAAGGTCATGAATATCCACCCAGATCGGCACGTCTGTAAGAATCGCCCTATTCTGCATATCTCTAGGTTCCCATTTCTTGAACACCACCGGTCTTCCTTTGACATAGACTTCACTTCCCAGAGCTAAGTTCCGATCTGTGGCATCCTCAAACCGAAGCAGAAAGAACCCTGACCCTCTATCGAAAACCTCATACGGTTTCTTGGTAATCCAGATACTATCGAAATATTTCGTTAGAGTTGGGATATCCGGCCAGAAATCAATCACATAACCCAGCAAATAGTTGCTCCATCTTGCTGCATTCTCCTCAGCCTCCTTGCCTGGGTAGGTTATCTTCCCGTCTCTCAGCTTGACCTCTGTAGTCTTCAGATCCAAGGCATTCCCAGGGGTTCTCAGGCGTATTGACTCCCAGTTTTGCGGAGAACTTGGGCGAGAATGAGATCCGGACGAGTCTGGGGCCAATGTCACCTCAGGGATATCGGCAACTGTAAGCTCCACCCCCTCTTTCCGGCAATGAACCGGGGAAGATGGCTGACGAGAAGTCGTCGCCTTGCCCTTCAACTTGTCGCCCACGCCAGCGGAAGCCATCTTGCCTATCCTCTCACCTCAAAATATAGCAGTGTGGTAAATGATTTTTCATATTTTCTACAAATTTTTATTTAATTGAATTTTGGATATGGTATGTATAACTCAATCGTGCATATTGGAACAAAATTTCAGAATTTTTTATTGTTCTTTGAATGTGGTTCTCAGTCGAACTATACTTCGACTAAAATGCTCACAGAGTGCTTTTCAGCAGTGTAGTGTTTTATTTTTATTTATTTATTGGTAACTCCAAATCATATAAAATTTTAACTGGAGATCTGAAACTCAATCATAAACAACATTTAAATTTTCATAATTTTTGGATGCATTTAGACCTTATCAGTAGATAAATTACAGTAACCAACATTTCTACATAATTCTGGGTAGTAGTGCACTATTCTATTTTTATTTATTTAATGGGAGCTTGGAATGATCTCAAATTTTAACTAAACCTTAGTACCTCAATTATAAACAACATCTTAAAGTGTCATCATTTTTGGAGAAGGTTTGATCTCTGATATACACGAATTACAGAAAACTTTTTATGACAAAAAAATCTGCTGAAATAAAAAAAAGTTTAGTGAGGGGTCAAAGTGCAATTGACCCAAGCAGCTCAATTTCTCTATATGATCAACCTAACACACTATCAGCTATCATAATTCGTGATTCAAACCAAAGAAATGAAATCCTAGAGAGAGAGGGAGAGTTAGGGTTTGAGAGGAGAAATTGATGGAGATGCTGACCTAGGGTTTTGCGGTCTGAGGAATGATGAAATCATGTAAGTTTAGCTTCTTTAGATATAGTTTTATGGTGAGTCTTCTATCACATGTTAAAATTCCATCCCTCCTCTGATTTGATCCAAAATGGTATCAAAACTTCCCCTTTTCTCACTCTTTCTTCATAATCCCTCATTTTTAGGGTTTCCGAGTTGAAAGGAAGAAGAATCGGGTAAATTGCTAGGTATTTGATATGGATTCGAGAGTTTCAGGGATGAGCTACATTTTTATGGTGTTTTCACACCTTAGGGTGAGTGGGAACTTCCTTTAAATAGTATATTGAATGAAAATAGGTTAAATTATCCATAATCTTTAATTGCTTAGTATGTGACTACAAACCGTGAATTGTCTATTTGTTCTAAGTTGTTGCAAAATATTATGAAATGGATTATTCCTCTATTTGTTTGAATTTTATATGATAAATTCATATCAGAAATGTATACAATACATCCTAATGATAATTCCCTAAGTATTTGCAAAGGTTATAAGAGTAAACTAAAATATTGGAAATTTGTCTATGGCTGAAATTGTTGTATAATTAAATAGAGAAATTTGTTTATATGGATTCCCTTGGTTATGAATGATTATTTATCTGAATGTGTAGTACATATATGTCAGATGCTATCTTGGATTTCATGTGATGTGAATAGTGTTTGCTTGATATCTTTGTAAAGAGGGTGACACCCTATATGAGTGGAAAGTTGGAAATTTGTGAATAAATATGGTGAAATCCATTTGAAGTGTTTTTTCTTGGCATCATAGACTCTATTTATGCAATGTTATTCTTGATTCATAATATCTCAATGAATAGCATGGAAAACCCTAATTTATCTCAATTCAAGGATTTCATACATATGTTGATTGTATATGACTTGTTTAAAGAAATCTGTATTTAGTGGATGTTTATGATATATTAAATCCTTATGAAAGCCAAGTGATAAGTGAATGAGGTAAATGAAACCTTAAGGCTAGGGTGTTCAATGAATCAAGTATGGTGATATCAATGTTCTCAGTATGAGATGTGGTGATGCATAATAGTTCAATTGCATCATTCTAGTGTATACAGTGCCAAGTTGACATGTATTCTGTTTATTTAAGAATTCTAGTATGCAAGTATGTATAGTATGTTTATTACTCAGTATATTACATTGTTTTGAATGTACTACTCTGCCAAGTTTAGAATGATATACATGTTGTGTTATAAACTTCAATTAAATAGACGCGACACCATAGAGATACCAGAGTCAAGTATGAGTAAGAGAAAGGTACAATGTACAAAGAGTTTTCTAGGAATAATAAAATAATAGATTTAAGGGACCTGACACTGTAGAATACCTATGAGAGGTCTGTGCCTTAGGGATGAAACGACCAACCCTGGCAGTGCGTCCAGTATACGGGGGTCAGAACACACCCACAGAGAGTGTGGGGAGATGAAGCCCTTGAGGAAGTCTCCTAAGAGAAGATAGGTTACCCAACATGAACTGGAAGTCCCAGTGGTAACCCAGAGGTATCCACAGAGCGTACCAAGTTGAGGCCCACAGAGCGTCTCAGACCCTCCGCCTGTGTACTCAGCCTAGAGGAGGAGTCCAGTTTACGGCACCATAGCAGTGTTGAGGCTAGAGAGCCAATTTTCCTGTTGCAGACTAGGACAGAAGTCAGACTTAGCTATCCTGGGGTGTCGGCTAAGTCTTGTATGGTGAGATCGTAGTTCACTATGAGTCTTCATATGTAGAGTACACTGCATATGATCAAGGCATAATAAAATGAATGAGAGGTCAAACAAGTGTGTACAATTATTCAATTATTCTTTGTATGTTTCTGAATTATTAGTTCTCTTTATGATCAATCAAGCATTTCATATATTGATTCAATCTTATAGATATTTAGAGTATCCTGCCATAAATATGATTGTCAATTATTAGACTCTGTAAAGCTTATTGTTGTTATAATTGATATCAATTGCTCAAAAGTATATCTGTAATTACATCAGTGCTTTAGACTGTTTCTTTGAAGTACTCATTCACTACGTGAGTAGGCTCACCCCTCTACTCAAAACTTTTTGGGAAATCACATGGACTTGAAGAAGATATCATTGCATTAGAGTAGATCTGCCACAAGAGTTTAGTCTGAGTATAGTTAAGTTCAGTCGGTCCCTGTCACTCTAGGTCCTTGTATAGATGTGAGAGAGTTGTAAATGCTGTTTTGTATGTTTGTTTCCTTAATAAGACAGAATCCTAATGATTGTCATGTCGTATGTACATGAAAGTGTGAGAAACATAATGACTATATGGATTTATATCATTAATGTTGCGATTACATTAGAGAAATAAAAGTTTAATTCTCTTGTAAAGTTAGTTTATGTGGTTTAATGCGAGTAAACAAAGAGTTTGAAAAAGAAGAAAAAGTTAAGGGTGATCTTCGTATTACGTTAAATCCTCAATTTATGCCCTAATCTCATGATTAGTGGTAATTGTGAGATTGGGGTGTAACATTACCAGTCTGTGATTAGTCCAGACCGTATTCGTAAAAAAGGCAGAACAAATTATCTAGAGAATGAGCCACTGGGCGAGGCAACCAACATCAACTCACGAGAATGCCAAGACAAAAAGGCCCTTGAGTTTGGTGATGAACCAGCCAACAGTGATGCTGATATTAATATGAATGCAGATCAGGACGGGCAATCCAAAGGATTGCTCACTATTATCTAAAGATTCACCCTCTTTTCATCAACCTATCTTTATGTTTTGTTGCTGGAACATTCAAGGAGCATGCGAAGATAGGAAAATCCATCACATTAAGGAGATGAAGTTCTCTCATAAACTCCATTTTCTAGCTATTATTGAGCCCCTCTGCAGTGGCTCTATTGCATCTAGCATCATTCGCGAACTGGGTTTCTCTTCCTCTCACATGGTTGAAGCAATCGGGTTCTCTGGTGGCATTTGGCTCCTTTGGGACCAAGCTAAATGTGATGTTGAGATCCTTCTCAATCATCGGCAGTTCATTCATTTAAATATTAACAATAATTGGCTCCTAACTAATGTTTATGGAAGTCTGAATCCTACGCTCTATAAACATATTTAGGACCATCTTGAACATCTTTCTACCACCATCAACTCTAGTTGGGTAATTATGGGTGACTTCAACACCATGTTACATACATATGAGAAGAAAGGAGGGAAATACTTTGATAAAAGCTCATGTTCTCATTTCAATAATGTCTTGTTGAGTACTATACAATCTGAACTGAGAACTCAAGGCAGCCTCTTCACGTTCAAGCGAGGCAACCTCCTACAGAGCTTAGACCGTGCCATTGCTAATGATGATTGGATCAGTTGCTTCAGTGAGGCCACTGTTACAGCCCTTCCTAGACTTTTCTCGGATCATAATCCTCTATTGCTGCGCATCACCGGCCCAAGGCATCATCACCGTGCTCCATTCAGGATGAAGGCTAGCTGGACTCTTAATCTAGACTTTCACACTTCCGTCATGGCTAACTGGGACTCCTCATCATCCTTCCAGTCTGCTCTCCATGATTTCCAAAAGCCTGCCATCAAGTGGGATCATAATCACATAAGAGCACAATGCAAAGACAAAGAAAACTTACTTGCTCGCATCAACTGCATCCAGGTACAATCTAAACTGAACCTTGATGATTCTAATAACTTGGTTGAAATCGAGTTGCATGAAAAATATAATCAACTCCTCCTTAGTGAAGAGGTTGATTGGAAACAAAGAGAACATGTGGATTGGCTTCGTCATGGTGATGGAAATACCAAAATTTTCCCATCCTTTGTCAAAGCACACAATCACCATAATAGTATCATACAACTCAAAGATGCTTCTGGCGTGTGGATCACAGAGCCTGATGCCCTCAGCAAGCATGTTCAAGATTTCTTTGTAGGACTCATGACTTGATCCTTCCAACTCAACCCCATGGATATTGCCCAGTACCCCAAAGTGTTCAAGCATATTACTGAGCAACAACTCGCTTGCATTCAATTGACACCCAATCCACAAGAAATTCATGACGTCATGTTCATGATGGAACCGTCTAAGGCATCTGGACCTGATGGAGTGTACAATGAATTCATCCAAAACAACTGGGTTAAAGTTGGTCCCTCGCTGGTTAAAACAATCACTGACACTTTTGCCTTAGTAGTAGTTGACTCTACCACTACGAATTCACATCTAGTGCTTATTCCTAAAATCAAAGCCCCTATCACATGCGGCGACTTGAGGACCATTTCATTAAACAATGGTTGCTTTAAACTACTATCGAAGATCATTGTGGAACATATCAAGCCTTACCTGAATGATAGGGTCTCGCCTCACCAATCTAGTTTCATTCTTGGCCGGAAGATCAGTGATAATGTTATTCTCATACAAGAGGTCATTCTCTTAATTAAAGCAAAAGCCTCCAAGAAGAAGTGGGTCTACATCAAGCTAGACCTATCCAAATCTTTTGACATAATGAATTGGAGATTTGTTGAGGATACCCTTGTGAAAACGGGTCTCCCTCATAAGCGAATCAATATCATTATGCAAATTATCACTGTTGGGGAAACATCTATCCTATGGGGTGGTAACCCGCTGCAACCTTTCTAGGCATCTCATGGGGTCTGCCAAGGAGACTCTATAAGCCCCTATCTACTCATCCTTTGTATGGAGTGCCTAACCCAGACTATCATCAACTCGGTGGGGAATGCCTCTTGGAGGCCATTCACTCTCACAAGATGAGGGACACCACTTTTGCATATTTTCTTTGCTAATAACATACTCCTATTTGCTGAAGCCTCTGTCTGCCAAGCTAGAAACATCAATAGGATCCTTAGAAATTTCTCCAAAGTTTCAGGCCAAGTCATCTCTAAGGAGAAATCTAAATGTTTTTTTTTCTCTTGCAATGTTACTAACACTAAACACAGATTGGTGAGCAGAAAGTTAGGCTTCCCCTGGACGTCTGACATTGGGAAATACCTTGGGAATCCTATCCTCCATCACAGAATCAACAAGAAAACGCATGGCCATATCACATCACTAGTAAAGGATCGACTCAATGGATGGGAGATGTGCCACCTCTCTATGGCTAGGCGCATCACGCTAGCTAAAAACACTCTCCAATCCTTCCCACATATACTATGCAAACTGTGAAGATATCACCGACACTCTGTGATGACATCAACAGACACATCTGCTCTTTTATCTGGTCAGGCTCAGGAAATCGAAAAATCCCATTGGTCACGTGGAGGAAGATCAATTTAGCCAAGGACAAGGGAGGATTGGGTGTCAAGGATGCCTAGGATGATAACATTTTGGTTATCCTAAAGAATGTATGATCATTTTTTAATGAACTTGATAAACTTTGGGTTAAGATCCTCAAAGAAAAGTACATTGCCAATGATAGATATTTGAAAAAGCCTTGTTCACCTACTTGGAGCTTTATCAAAAGCAAAATAGGTGAAGTCCAAGCTTTATGCGATAAAATTATCAACAATGGTCATTCTACTATTGTGTGGCATGGTAAGTGGATAAATAATCATTTTGTTATGGACCTCATCCCGAACTGGACCATTCCTCCATCCCTGGACACACATCAAGTAAGTTCTATGGTTCTCGACAATGGTGAATGGGATTGGGACTTTGTCAAAGCTTTCCTCCCTATCTCAGTATGTCAGCTGATCGAGACTATACCATCGTCGAGCCCAGCAGGTGGAGACGACCAATGGTCGTGGCCTTTGGAAAATTCGGGTGTTCTAAATAGCTGTTCTGCTTACCGATGGCTTCGATCAGATACTGAATGCACTACCCCTGGTAGCTAGAATCTAATATGGCAAGCTAGGATCCTGGAGAATATCCAAGTATTCCTTTGGCTTGTACAACATAAAGCCCTTCTCACGAATGTTGAGCGCTCCCGTCGGCATATGGACGTGGACCTTCTTTTCCCTATATGTAATAATGCAAATGAAACTCTGCTCCACACTTTTAGGACTTCCCTGAGTGCAAGAAGACCTAGAAGGAGCTCATTATAGATATCTCACACTTTGATCTTACTGAAGATGAGTGGATTACATTCTTCTTATCCTCCATCAAGAAGGATACTCTGGAAGCAAAGCTCTGTGCGGTTATCTGTTGGCACAACTGGAACCTGTGGAATAAATTTGTCCATGAGCAAACTGGTGTTCCTCTTGTATGCCATGTTAAATTCAGTCAAGAACATTCCTACTCAATCCAAAAGGCCTGGACCGTACCATATACACCACGCCAACCTCCGAAGAGTAATACTGTTCCACCACATCGACTCCTTATTCTTGTGGACGTTGCCTATCAGACTCATTCTGGCCAAGCAGGACTTGGTATGTTCATGTGCGACAATCTAGGGCATAATACCCTATTTGCAGGTCTACCAACTGCAACTTGCTCCAGCCTTGAAGCTGAGATCCAAGCAATAGTCAAAGTTGTACATATTTGTACATTGAAGGGTTTATCCAACTATATTGTTATCTCAGACTCCACATAAGTAGTGGTGTGCCTAATATGAGGTTTTGGTGGTATAAGAAGATTCAAACCTCTTCTGAGAAGGTATCATGACCTTCGAAAGGATAATAGTGGCATGCTTGAATATATCCCTAGAAAAAGAAATGTAATTGTAGATTGCATAGCAAAACAAGTGCTACGATCTAGGCATTCCTTTTCTACTACTATACAACCTTCTTGGCTGAGTTGTAATGTACATGAGACAATAACCTTGCTTTATTCCTGTACTAGGGCACAAGATCAATAAAATGCAGCCTTGGTTTGAAAAAAAAATAAAAAAATAATAATTATATGAGTCCTGCTATGTGGAGGCAGGATGAGAGTATAAGACAAATTACTTCCTTCCTTGTTATATAGAATGTTAAAGTTTAAAATTCATCCCACTTTACTTGCCATTTTGTCTTCATGTATCATTTTCCTAATTATATTCGGATTGCCAAATATGAGACATGATTTCCTCAGTGTATACAATTTCAGGTTGGCGGAGGGGCCTCCTGTTTGAGCGATTTACAGAAAGGAGAAACAAGGCTAGTCATTTATTCACAAAGCACCGCAGGTCAATCTGTAAAGTATTACATTGCAAATAGAGAGATACATCCCTCACATAAATTCCCTCAAGATATTTGCAAGGATTTTAAGTTGCTCTTCAATTTATCAAAATGACTTAAAGTACATGACATTATGTCTTGGGTCTAACTTGATTACAGTTGATCCAATTTTGTAGGATATGTACTCACAATCTTGTAATCCATTAGATATTGATTCTGGATTGATTAGGATTGATCCAATTTCATAGCATGCAGACATCACAATTTCGTAATCCAATTTTGTTGTTTGGTTATTGGGAAGTGATGGTCAGAAAACCAAACTTTACCATTAGATAAAATCAAACTAGATCAGACTGACTGGTTAACTCTAGTATTGTAGTCAATTTTTGTGGGCTCTGATCTCCAAAACACGATATAACTCAGCGGAAGCATTCGATTAGCAGCGGAATACGAAAAATTACCGGAAATTTAAAACTTTTTTTGTCAAGATCTTGAAATCATAAAACTTCTATCATAGAAACAAGACAAACAGTTTACATCTCTTTTAAATCACTTCTCGAGTGATTATACACAACCAGATACAAAATCTCAGGATTCAAAACCAAAATCTCAGACCATCTATCTGAGAGTACAGAGACAACATAAGACTATCTAACTACAGGACTAGACAGCACAGTGTTTCCACCTGAGATTCACTACTGCCCCTGATGTTGCTGTTGCTGATGTTGTTCACCTGCAGATTGGTTCCTTCGACCTCGACGTCCACCTAAAAGTAGAAATCTATGGGGTGAGACAATTTTGAATAATTGTCCCAGAGAGAGTTATAACTCTCCGCCAGAAGCTTTATTATAGCGATCAAATAACAACATAAGCAACAAAAGCTTTTAAGGTAATCAACAGCAGATCAACATTAAGTAGAACAAAAACATTTAAGAAATATGAAGAACATATGTACTAAGCAGTGTAACATCAATCATGTATCTCGTAGTTCAACCTAAGAAGATATACTACGCGGTTGATTATGTTTTACAAACATTATTAGGCCCTGCGGAGATGAGGTATACCGCTCATACTCCAACCGATCAATGTTAAGTCGCATCGGTGTCATACCTAGGTCATCAAAAGAGCCGGATTCTTATGACCTCATCTTCCTCAGTCAGAGTGAGGATAAACATGTAGGACATCTAGTGTCTCTGCTACTATAGCTCACCAGGGTATTCTGGTACTTCGCTATTAGAGTCACAGTGGCATTCTGTACTCTCTTCACCATCGAAAGATTTCTTGTTTATCTCTCATCGATGCGGTATAAAAGATTTCTTCGGGAGATTAGCGTTACATCACCCCGATATAAACATATAGTGAAGGATTGATAGATTTAAGATACATCTACATCAATTCCTACTAGGATTTAAGGATATACACATCCATATTCCCCCACATACTCATAAGTATGTGATCCAGGAGTTCCCTTAGGAAAACCTGTTTCACCATCATTTAACTTCTGACAATGATGGATCTATGATCAGGGCTCTACATGGTATGATTATACTTGATTAGTTAGGTACATTTCAGTATTCTTTTAACATCATACATGTTCTCAAACATTAATCTTTAGAACAACAGTTATGAAAGTAGAATACTAAATGTAACAAGTCTAACTCACATCAATTATCATTTCTTAATCATTTCATCACAAGTCATCTAATTAGCATGATCTTGATGATATTCATGGCTCTTACAGCCTATCAATCTCATAAGATGCCACTTACTAGGCAACAGGATATATCACTATTCATAAAGTTAATAACATGCTTTCAATGAATATAGTATCATAATCCTTACCTGGATATGATCATCCTCATATAAGAACCTGCATGGTTAGTTCAACTAATAATAGTAAACAATTCATTTCAATAGTTGTACCTTCATACTCTTTCAAGAGCTAGGTTCCCTGATTTACATCAACTAGGGTTATCTAATCAGTTCCATTATGATTATAACTAGTGGTTCCTCCATTCATACTTAACTCATGAAGATTCATGCTTAGAAGCATAACCTGGAATTAGGGTTTATTTCACATTTCATCATATTACCCTCAATTAGGTTTTACTATTCACATTACATGTTTTTACCCTGGTTTTAGGGTTTACTATTCACTTCATAGTGAATTGAACTCATAACATTATCATGTATGAGAAACATCATCATTGATGCCTTCAAGTTAGGTTAAAATTCATCAATTATCATAATTAGGGTTTTCACGATCTCACATAGGTGGATCATACCCTAATCATGCACATTCATATGCATTGAAGGTATTTTACTTGAGTTCAACCATAAACGGTACCTTCTCTCTCTTCTTACTAATTGATGGTGATTACATTACTCTAGATTAGGTTAGGTCAAGTCCTCATTGATTAACATAAGCCAATTCACCACTATCAAGTTATTAGGGTTTGGTTGATCAAGTGTGTCATCTACTTGAATTCTTCAAGGATACATTGGTAATGTACACCTTCAATCACCACATGGTTCAATCCATTATTCACTTAGTCCCTTAATGTCCTAGGGTACCATTAGGGTTTAGATCAGACCACCATTGGACCAATTACACCTTCAAACGATTAAGCATAATCAGCCCTAAAAGTCTCCAAACGGTTTCAACCTTCAACCTCCAAACGGTCTTGAGACCGTTTGGGGGCGTTGACCATTTGGGTACTTTGACCTTCAAGACCGCATGGATCACCAAGATCGCATGGGTGCGTTGACCGTTTGGGAAAGTTGACCTCCAAGACCGCATGGATCACCAAGACCGCATGGGTGCGTTGACCGTTTGGGAAAGTTGACCTCCAAACCATTTGAAGCTATGTGACTTGAAACTGTTTGATCTTAAACGATCTTGAGATCGATTAGTCCAAACGACCTTGAGATCGTTTGAGCCCAAACGTTCTTGAGACCGTTTGGTCCAAATGGGATCAAAACCGCATGGACCTCAAAGGTGAAACAAAGATTATGATCGATTGGAATTTCCTATGTTGAAGCACTCAATTGGCCATATCCTTGTTAGCCACTTATAAATTGACTCAATTAGGGTTAGCCTTAATCAATTGGGCACCAAATTGACCCTCAATTGAAAGCCAATTAGGGTTGAATCCAACTCAATTAGAGTTTTCAATCGGCTAATTATCAATGTTCAACAATGTGAATCAAATTAAGGGTGAACCCATAAATTGACATCCAATTGGGCCCAAACTTGGCCCAAACGGTCTTGAGATCATTTGGACATCCTCCAAACGGTCTTGAGACCGTTTGCCCAAAGTTTCATCAAAAACTAAGTCGATTGGATAAGGATTGAACCCTAATTAGGTCTAAAATCAGCACTTTTATCAATTCATCAGCTTATTGTGATTGGACCCTTAAACCATCAAATTTCCTTAACCCTAGACCTCCAAACAGTCTTGAGACCATTTGAGTGAACCCCCAAACAGTCTTGAGACCATTTGGGCCCTTCAACTCAAAGTTCACCAAAATCTATCCTTGAAATCAGCAATTCAACCCGATTAGGGTTTAAGGGGTTGAATTGCCTTCAACTTGTGATTGGTTTGCAATTAAATCATGATTCTTTGTATTTGATTAATTCAACATGTGTACAACAGACCTCTAAACGGTCTTCACTTGGTCAACCTTATCAAATGGTCTTGGAGACCGTTTGAATTTAAACGGTCTTGCAAGACCGCATGAGATCAAACGGTTTGAGACCGTTTGATTTCAAACAGTTTGCAAACCGTTTAGACCAAATGGTCCAAGGTCATTTGGTAAAGTAGCCTAGGGAATCACGCCCATCTTCTTCCACCTCTGTTCAGGTCAGTTACTTTACGAATTGCTTGCAAAAGTGCAAGAAAGAATGGGGAAGAAGAAGAAGAACTAAGTACTAACTTGCAAAAACATAGATATGCATAATAAAGCAAGAGGTTTAGAGTTATAAAACCCACCTCAAACGTTGTTCCTAGAGCTCCAAGCTTCCAAGCTTTAAGCCTTTAATGGCGTCTTGAGCTCCACAGGTTGGCCAAAGGTGATTCTCCAAGGAAAGGTTGGGGAAGGTCGGCTAGAACAAGAAACGTAAGTAAGATAACCATAAAACCAACCTTATACAAGGAATTCCCCAATGAATCCGAGCTAGAAGATGGTCTCTTCTCACCTTAGAATAAGTTGGTCGTCTTCCTGAGCTCCAGAGCTCTGCCTTATTTGATCCAAGCAAGGGGATAAGTGAAGTAGAGAAGAGATTACGTTTACTTGGTTTACAAAGAAAGAGGCTTATATAGCTTGGGTTAGTTTTCAACATAAGGACCTCTAGTTTCATGGTTTCTCATATAGGTCCCTCCTTCCTTCTAAGGCAAGTTCAATCTATCATAACTTAAGAAAATCCCATTAAAACTCAAGATCTAAGGGTAAAGAAAGCCAACATGCAAACTAAGGTACATATATAAAGGGTCTCTTTACTCATATTAGGTGATTTTTCTACAAAGGTCATTTTCCTTATCTACTTATTTAATTGAAACGCCCTTTCATCATTTCTACTCTAAATGATGTCAAAATTCATATAAGATATTCTAGAAGGTGTATTTTACAAGTTGCACCCCACATTTTGGGTAAATTGCACTTTACTCCAAAACTAGGGTTTTAAGCACAAGGATTGCTTCACAAGTTGCATCTTGATGCCCAAGCTTGGGAAATCCATCATACTTCATTATATTCACTCATATGATGTCTCATTATCAGAGGAACATCTTAACCTGTGTAAATTGCAAGTTAACCCTTCTAATTGGGTAATTTGCACATAGGTCCCTATATTACAAAACAATACTATAACATTGTTTAAAAAGGACAAAATTGAAAATGTATGTTCCTCAGGAACTTAATTACATGCCAGGGGATAATAACAAGTATTTAATTACATATTTAGGCAAAACATCTAGGGTTAGTTTATAACCCAGGTCAGGGATGTTACAAATTATCCACCCCTTTATAAGGATTTCGTCCCCGAAATCGATAAAACATATTAAGAGAAAAGAGCAGGGTATTTCCTTCTCATCTCTTCCTCTGGTTCCCAAGTGGCTTCTTCGACACCACGGTGATTCCAGAGGACTTTCACAAGACTTATGTCTTTCTTCTTTAGCTTTTTAATTCTGTTATCAAGTATTGACAATGGTCCTTCCTCATAAGTTATATCTTCCTTCAATTCTACTTCCATAGGTTGTAGAACTGACTCGGTGTCAGGGTGACATTTCCTCAGCATAGAAATGTGAAACACAGGGTGTAACTTCTGCAACTCCTGAGGTAACTCTAGTCTATAAGCTACCTTTCCAATCCGTTCAATGATTGGATAAGGCCCCATAAATCTAGGAGTTAACTTCCCTTTCCTTCCAAATCGAAGTACTCCCTTCCAAGGGGAGACCTTGAGGTACACTCTGTATCCAACCTGGAACTCTAAGGGTCTACGATGTCTGTCAGCATAAGACTTCTGTCTATCCTGTGCAGTCTTAATTTGTTGTTGTATTATTTTGATCTTTTCTGTGGTTTGCTGCACAAGATCAGGACCTAAAAGCTGATGTTCACCAGTCTCATACCAGCATAAGGGTGATCTACAACGTCTACCATACAAGGCTTCATAAGGTGCCATGTTAATGCTATGTTGATAGCTATTGTTATAGGCAAACTCTATTAAGCTTAGGTGTAGATCCCAACTTCCTGTAAACTGGAGAACACATGCTCTCATCAAGTCTTCCAAGGTCTCTATAGTCCTTTCTGACTGTCCATCAGTCTATGGATGAAAGGATGTACTAAACCTTAACTGGGTGCCTAAAGCTTTGTGCAACTGCTCCCAAAAATGACTTGTAAACTGGGAACCTCTGTCAGAAACTATTGTGACAGGAACTCCGTGCAATCGCACTATCTCTTGAACATATAGCTGTGATAACCTTTCAGCAGAATAGATTGTTTTGACAGGTAAGAAATGTGATGTCTTTGTCAACCTATCAACTATTACCCAAATGGAATCATGTCCTTTGCTTGTCCTAGGTAGGCCAACAACAAAGTCCGTGGTTACATGATCCCACTTCCACTGTGGTATGGGTAAAGGTTGCATTATTCCTGTATGCTTCTGGTGTTTAGCTTTTACTTACTGACACACAGGACACCTTAGAACAAACTCAGCAACATCCTTCTTCATCCCAGGCCACCAATACATATCTTTCAAGTTTTGATACATCTTGGTGCTCCCTGGATGCATGGCATACATAGAAGAATGAGCTTCCTCCAGGACTAACTTCCTTAAGTTATCCACATCCAGCACTATCATCTTACCATGATAACATTCCACTTGGTCATCTGAGTCATGGAAACCATCTCTCTTCTCATCTCCATACTCTGACCTGATCTGCTGAACCACAACATCAACTAGCTGTGCCTCTCTAATCTGCTCTCTTAGGGTGGGTTTGATATGCATCTCAGCCAACAACCCGGCAATCCACGACACCTTCATCTGTACATTATCTTGCCTTAAGGAGATAAGCATATCTCTCCTAGGGCATACTAAGTAACTTAGTTGTGCTCTATCCATGGTTGATGTTGCTGATTTCCTACTCAAGGCATATGCAACCACATTGGCTTTCCCTGGATGGTAATCAATTGTACAATCGTAGTCCTTGATTAACTCCATCCAGCGACGTTGCCTCATGTTAAGTTCATGCTGAGAGAAGATATACTTAAGGTTCTTGTAGTCTGTAAAAATCTGGAATGTTTTTCCGTAGAGATAGTGTCTCCAGATCTTTAAGGCATGAACCATGGCAGCTAGCTCCAGATCGTGTGTCGGATAATTGTCCTCGTGTTTCTTAAGCTGTCGAGAAGCAAAAGAAATCACTTGTTTATCCTACATCAACACACATCCAAGTCCATTCTTGGAGGCATCACAGAAAACTACATATCCCTTGCCTTTCTCAGGTAGCACAAGTACAGGTGCACTTGTCAACCTCTCCTTCAACAGTTGAAAGGATTGCTGACACTTATCACTCCAGGCAAAAGGAACATCTTTTCGAGTCAACTTAGTCAAGGGTAAGGCTATAGAACTAAAGTTCTTAATGAACCTTTGGTAATAGCCAGCCAACCCTAAGAAACTACAGATCTCTGTCGATGTCTTCGGTTGTTCCCACTGCAAAACAGATTCTACCTTTTTAGGGTCAACACGAATACCCGAAGCAGATACCACATGTCCAAGGAAAGATACTTCTGGCAACCAGAACTCACACTTGCTAAACTTAGCATACAACTTATGTTCCATTAGCAAGGTTAGAGCCTGACGGAGATGTTGTTCATGCTGTTGAGCATCTCTACTATAGATCAGAATGTCATCTATGAAGACAACAACACACTGATCGAGGAAGGGTCGGAAGATTCTATTCATGAGTTCCATAAATGCAGCTGGTGCATTAGTTAGTCCAAACGACATAACTGTGAACTCATAGTGACCATATTTTGTCCTGAAGGCAGACTTGGGTACGTCACTGTCCTTAATGCGGAGTTGATGATATCCATACCTCAAATCTATCTTTGAGAAGACGGTTGCACCACGCAACTGGTCAAAAAGATCATCAATCCTCGGCAGAGGGTACTTATTCTTTATTGTTACTTTATTGAGTTGTCTGTAATCAATGCACAACCGCATTGATCCGTCTTTCTTTTTAACAAAAAAAACCGGAGCACCCCAAGGTGAAGTACTCGGTCGGATGAAACCCTTCTCAAACAACTCTTGAAGCTGTTTCTTGAGTTCTGCCATCTCAGCAGGCGCCATCCTATACGGTGTCTGTGCTATAGGTTGGGTATCTGGGATCAAATTGATTTCAAAATCAATTTCCCAAGGCGGTGGTATACCTGGAAGTTCTTCAGAAAAAACATCTTCAAATTCCCTGACTACAGGAACTTCATCAGGGTTAGGACCCTCTATGGTAGTATCTACTACATGGGCCAAGAATGCATAACATCCTTGCCTCATCAGCTTCTCAGCAACCATAGCTGATACAAGACAGGTGGGCAGAATCTTTCTCTCTCCTTGAAAGATCCATGTGTTGCTATCGTCAGAAAACACAGCCTGCTTGGATTCACAATCCAAGACAACTCTATACCTTTCCAAGGTATCCATCCCAAGGATTATATCAAATCATTGTATCTCAAGCGGTATTAAGTCCACTTGAATGCGATGATCAGAAAATAAAAGGATGCAGGGAGAACATACCTCCTACAACACAGCAGACCCTTTCAATGGAGTGTCAAGCAACAAGCTATCTGCCCTATAACTGATTGTCATATTGCAGTTACAAATCACTCTTCGAGTGATAAAGGAGTGTGTAGCACCCGGGTCAATCAAAACAGATACAATACATGATGTAGACATATCAGAATATAACAACTCCATCTGACCTACCACAACCCGTAGATTGATCACTGCATCAGGTGGGTTCATAGCATAAAACCTTGATGTCGCCTGAGGTTGATTCAGTGTTGACAATCCAGCTTGGGATGCTTGTCCACATCCTCTAGCTGCTCCTTGAAACTACCTTCTTTGTGATCCCTGTTGATTCTGTCTCTGAGGTTGTGTCACACTGAGAGGCCTAGACCTGCAGTCCTTCATCAAATGTCCCACCTTCCCATATATGTAGCAGCTTATTTCCAGTTGTTGTGGTCTTGGTGGTCCTGTGACTGACATTGATACTGAACTGCAAGCCCCTTGTAGTGGTAGGCTTCGTCCTCTACCTCTAATCGATGTCCATAGTGTCTGAGTACTAGGTCTAGGTGGTGATGGTGTCGGTGCAATAAATCTAGGCTTCTTAAAGTCTCTAGACGAAGATCCCTGGAACTGAGGATATCTCTTATGGGTTTGTCTTTTCTCTGTTACGGACCTTTCAATCCTTCGGACTGACTCAACGAAGGTAGCGAACCTCTCCCAATTCTCTAAGGCAGATACTGGAGTAGTCAAGTCAGCATTCAAACCCTTCTCAAACCTTCTGATCCTTTCTTCTTCTGTGGAAGCCATGTGCGGACAGAACCGCAACAACTCCATGAACTTAGCTTTGTACTCGCTAATGTTCATCATGTCCTGCCTCAGTCTCTCGAACTGAGAGATCTTCTCATCCAGGAAGGTCTTTGGGAAATATCTGTGGACAAATTCCCAACGAAAGTCTTCCCACGAGATCTCTATTCCAGGCCTCTTCTGCTCTTCCATGGTCCACCAGTGACCAGCACTTCCTTTGAGAAGATAGACGGCATGTCTAACCTTCTCCAACTCAGTTAACTAGACGGATTCTGAAAGATTTCTCCAACTCAGTTAACCACAGATCGACATCTGTGGGGTCAGCTGTCCCAAAATATTCGGTAGCTCCGACACGACGAAGTCGCTTGAACATCTTACCGATACCTTGTCCCTCAGGTTGGACAGGTGCCTTAGGTGCAAGCATGGGCATCCTGTCGGTGATATGTGTCATGGCAGTCATAAACTGCCCGAACATAGTTTGAACAGCTGGGTTACCCATGTCAGCTGGGTCAAACTGAGGTGGCTCAGGTACAGGTTGCTCTACTTCTGGGTCCCTTGCACCTTCTCGGGGTGCAGCAACGCTACTCTCTGCCACATATTCCTCATGTTGTCTAGCCATCCTTATATATATCTTATTCTCCTGAGGAGCAGAAGACTCTATTAGATAGGAAAGAAACACTAAGGATAGACTCGACATCCTAAGTCCTATGTCTCTGTAGACTCAGCGAATCCTAGAGCTCTGATACCACTTAATTGTGGGCTCCGATCTCCAAAACACGATATAACTCAGCGGAAGCATTCGATTAGCAGCGGAATACGAAAAATTACCGGAAATTTAAAACTTTTTTTTGTCAAGATCTTGAAATCATAAAACTTCTATCATAGAAACAAGACAAACAGTTTACATCTTTGTTAAATCACTTCTCGAGTGATTCTACACAACCAGATACAAAATCTCAGGATTCAAAACCAAAATCTCAGACCATCTAACTCCAAGGACATGAGAGTACAAAGACAACATAAGACTATCTAACTACAGGACTAGACAGCACAGTGTTTCCACCTGAGATTCACTGTTGCCCCTGATGTTGCTGCTGCTGATGCTGTTCACCTGCATATTGGTTCCTTCGACCTCGACGTCCACCTAAAAGTAGAAATCTATGGGGTGAGAGAATTTTAAATAATTGTCCCAGCGAGAGTTATAACTCTCCGCCAGAAGCTTTATTATAGCGATCAAATAACAACATAAGCAACAAAAGCTTTTAAGGTAATCAACAGCAGATCGACATTAAGTAGAACAACAACATTTAAGAAATATGAAGAACATATGTACTAAGCAGTGTAACATCAATCATGTATCTCGTAGTTCAACCTAAGCAGATATACTACGTGGTTGATTATGTTTTACAAACATTATTAGGCCCTGCGGAGATGAGGTATACCACTCATACTCCAACTGATCACTGTTAAGTCGCATCGGTATCATACCTAGGTCATCAAAAGAGCTTGATTCTTATGACCTCATCTTCCTCAGTCAGAGTGAGGATAAACATGTAGGACATCTAGTGTCTCTGCTACTATAGCTCACCAGGGTATTCTGGTACTTCGCTATCAGAGTCACAGTGGCATTCTGTACTCCCTTCGCCATCGAAAGATTTCTTGTTTATCTCTCATCGATGCGGTATAAAAGATTTCTTCGGGAGATTAGTGTTACATCACCCCGATATAAACATATAGTGAAGGATTGATAGATTTAAGATACATCTACATCAATTCCTACACTAGGATGTAAGGATATACACATCCATATTCCCCCACATACTCATAAGTATGTGATCCAGGAGTTCCCTTAGGAAAACCTATTTCACCATCATTTAACTTCTGACAATGATGGATCTATGATCAGGGCTCTACATGGTATGATTATACTTGATTAGTTAGGTGCATTTCAATATTCTTTTAACATCATACATGTTCTCAAACATTAATCTTTAGAACAGCAGTTATGAAAGTAGAATACTAAATGTAACAAGTCTAACTCACATCAATTATCATTTCTTAATCATTTCATCACAAGTCATCTAATTAGCATGATCTTGATGATATTCATGGCTCTTACAGCCTATCAATCTCATAAGATGCCACTTACTATGCAACAGGATATATCACTATTCATAAAGTTAATAACATGCTTTCAATGAATATAGTATCATAATCCTTACCTGGATATGATCATCCTCATATAAGAATTTGCATGGTTAATTCAACTAATAATATTAAACAATTCATTTCAAAAGTTGTACCTTCATACTCTTTCAAGAGCTAGGTTCCCTGATTTGCATCAACTAGGGTTATCTAATCTTTTCCATTATGATTAGAACTAGTGGTTCCTCCATTCATACTTAACTCATGAAGATTCATGCTTAGAAGCATAACCTGGAATTAGGGTTTATTGCACATTTCATCATATTACCCTCAATTAGGTTTTACTATTCACATTACATGTTTTTACCCTGGTTTTAGGGTTTACTATTCACTTCATAGTGAATTGAACTCATAACATTATCATGTATGAGAAACATCATCATTGATGCCTTCAAGTTAGGTTAAAATTCATCAATTATCATAATTAGGGTTTTCACGATCTCACATAGGTGGATCATACCCTAATCATGCACATTCATGTGCATTGAAGGTATTTTACTTGAGTTCAACCATAAATGGTACCTTCTCTCTCTTCTTACTAATTGATGGTGATTACATTACTCTAGATTAGGTTAGGTCAAGTCCTCATTGATTAACATAAGCCAATTCACCACTATCAAGTTATTAGGGTTTGGTTGATCAAGTGTGTCATCTACTTGAATTCTTCAAGGATACATTGGTAATGTACACCTTCAATCACCACATGGTTCAATCCATTAGTCACTTAGTCCCTTAATGTCCTAGGGTACCATTAGGGTTTAGATCAGACCACCATTGGACCAATTACACCTTCAAACGATTAAGCATAATCAGCCCTAAAAGTCTCCAAACAGTTTCAACCTTCAACCTCCAAATGGTCTTGAGACCGTTTGGGGGCATTGACCGTTTGGGTACTTTGACCTTCAAGACCGCATGGATCACCAAGACCGCATGGGTGCGTTGACCGTTTGGGAAAGTTGACCTTCAAACTGTTTGAAGCTATGCAACTTGAAACCGTTTGATCTTAAATGATCTTGAGATTGATTGGTCCAAACGACCTTGAGATCGTTTGAGCCCAAACGGTCTTGAGACCGTTTGGTCCAAATGGGCTCAAAACCGCATGGACCTCAAAGGTGAAAGAAAGATTATGATCGATTGGAAATTCCTATGTTGAAGCCCTCAATTGGCCATATCCTTGTTAGCCACTTATAAATTAAGTAAATTTGGGTTAGCCTTAATCAATTGGACACCAAATTGACCCTCAATTGAAAGCCAATTAGGGTTGAATCCAACTCAATTAAAGTTTTCAATCGGCTAATTATCAATGTTCAACAATGTGAATCAAATTAAGGTTGAACCCATCAATTGACATCCAATTGGGCCCAAACTTGGACCAAACGGTCTTGAGATCATTTGGACATCCTGCAAATGGTCTTGAGACCGTTTCCCCAGAGTTTCATCAAAAACTAAGTCGATTGGATAAGGATTGAACCCTAATTAGGTCTAAAATCAGCACTTTTATCAATTCATCAACTTATTGTGATTGGATCCTAAAACCATCAAATTTCCTTAACCCTAGACCTCGAAACGGTCTTGAGACCGTTTGAGTGAACCCCAAAATGGTCTTGAGACCGTTTGGGCCCTTCAACTCAAAGTTCACCAAAATCTATCCTTGAAATCAACAATTCAACCCGATTAGGGTTTAAGGGGTTGAAGTGCCTTCAACTTGTGATTGGTTTGCAATTAAATCATGATTCTTTGTATTTGATTAATTCAACATGTGTACAACAGACCTCTAAACGGTCTTCACTTGGTCAACCTTATCAAACGGTCTTGGAGACCATTTGAATCTAAACGGTCTTGTAAGACCGCATGAGATCAAACGGTTTGAGACCGTTTGATTTCAAACGGTTGCAAACCGTTTAGACCAAATGGTCCAAGTTCATTTGGTAAAGTAGCCTAGGGAATCACGCCCATCTTCTTCCACCTCTGTTCAGGTCGGTTAATTCACGAATTGCTTGCAAAAGTGCAAGAAAGAATGGGGAAGAAGAATAACTAAGTACTAACTTGCAAAAACATAGATATGCATAATAAAGCAAGAGGTTTAGAGTTATAAAACTAGCCTCAAACGTTGTTCCTAGAGCTCCAAGATTCCAAGCTTTAAGCCTTTAATGGCGTCTTGAGCTCCACAGGTTGGCCAAAGGTGATTCTCCAAGGAAAGGTTGGGGAAGGTCGGCTAGAACAAGAAACCTAAGTAAGATAACCATAAAACCAACCTTATACAAGGAATCCCCCCATGAATCCGAGCTAGAACATGGTCTCTGCTCACCTTAGAATAAGTTGGTCATCTTCCTGAGCTCTAGAGCTCTACCTTAGTCGGTCCAAGCAAGGGGATAAGTGAAGTAGAGAAGAGAATATGTTTACTTGGTTTACAAAGAAAGAGGCTTATATAGCTTGGGTTAGTTTTCAACATAAGGACCTCTAGTTTCATGGTTTCTCATCTAGGTCCCTCCTTCCTTCTAAGGCAAGTTCAATCTATCATAACTTAAGCAAAGCCCATTAAAACTCAAGATCTAAGGGTAAAGAAAGCCAACATGCAAACTAAGGTACATATATAAAGGTTCTCTTTACTCATACTAGGTGATTCTTCTACAAAGGTCATTTTTCTTATCTACTTATTTAATTGAAACGCCCCTTTCATCATTTCTACTCTAAATGATGTCAAAATTCATAGAAGATATTCTACAAGGTGTATTTTACAAGTTTCACCCCACATTTTGGGTAAATTGCACTTTACTCCAAAACTAGGGTTTTAAGCACAAGGATTGCTTCACAAGCTGCATCTTGATGCCCAAGCTTGGGAAATCCATCATACTTCATTATATTCACTCATATGATGTCTCATTATCAGAGGAATATCTTAACCTATGTAAATTGCAAGTTAACCCTTCTAATTGGGTAATTTGCACATAGGTCCATGTATTACAAAACAATACTATAACATTGTTTAAAAAGGAAAAAATTGAAAATGTATGTTCCTCAGGAACTTAATTACATGCCAGGGGATAATCACAAGTATTTAATTACATATTTAGGCAAAACATCTAGGGTTAGTTTATAACCCAGGTCGGGGATGTTACAATTTTAGCTTGAAAAGTTTTTCAAACCATTGGTAACTGATTTGATCATAGTTTGGACAACTGAGAAACCAGAAAAAGTAAACTTGATCAACTCTACGTATGTGTACATGTGTGCATGTATATATACTTCGATGAATTATTCTAGTCATGATTTAAGTTTGATGCATAGACAATATTTCATATTATTCTAATATTATATTTATTACTTGTTCTTTAAATGACTTTTATATTAATTTTATTGTCATCATAGATATCTAATATTTTAAAATAATTAAACATTTATTTATTTCATATAATACAAAGCATTCCATCAAATTTTTAGACAACAAGATATATTTCATGTTATTAAGCTCTAGAAATTTATTGAAGAGTACCAAAAACTTGATAGTAAAATTGAATCAAATGGGTACTATATCATTTCTTTTATCTTCATTTAAGTGCTTGACAAATAAATATTGGGCAATAGTGGTTTTAGACCAAATTTAACCAAATTAGACCACATTTTATAGGTCAAACTTGCTAGGAATCATGATGGACAAGCGAAGATACTCTTCAAGACAGAAGGTTCTTAATGTGGAAAACACTCCTCAAGACAAGCAGAGAAAATTCATGGGGAAATACCGATCAACAAGCACTATCTAGTGAGACTTACAACTCACATTGTCTGATTTAATCACCCATAAATGTAGGACAACCTCACTCAAAATAAAGATAATAAAGAAAATAACTACACCCCATGTATAGAAATCCTCCCTTTTAACTTTTTCCCCTCACGACACCACTGCTACTACTGGGGATTGCTTGTTGTCAATGTGACTACTGATCGGCTAACATCTTCTCCTGACAAGGTCACCTACCTCATTTCTATCTGTAGAACCCTGTCGTGCCGCCATAACTCTCTCTGTTTGAGAGAGATGATATGTATCATCTACTGATCGGCCAAGCTATTGTCTTTGTCATGTCATTAATAGTGTGCCACCAATTGATGTGTGTCTTCACTTTTAGGATCTGTCATCGTGGTTGATGCATCACCTATATGTCATCGATTGATTTTCATCCTCTGCTAATCGGACAAACCACCATCATTGTCTTTGTCATAGCCATCGACTGATGAGTGTCTTCCTCTACTTGGATCTATTGGTGATGTTGATGTCAATGTTGTAGCACCAACAAAGTTCCACCAACTAATTTGCGTCATTCGCTGCTCGAACCCACCTCCATTGATGATGCACTACTTTGTGTTGCTGATTGTCAACTGCTACTCTTCCTCAAGGAAAGGTCATTGGTCCTCTGAGAGTTGCAATATCGATGCACCTAATATGCCACCAACTATCAGCCACAACTTCACCTCAAGGCAAAGTCCTGATCCTCTCTTACCAAGAGAGAGCACCACTAGTTTTTATTGTTCTCTGACTCTTCTACCATGAAAAGAACCAACAACCAAGAACTTCTAGTGTGAAAGACTGGATTTTGTCTTAATTTTGAGAATGAAATTTTTTATAAGGTGTGTAGGATGTGATAGAGTGACCTTTTAATATTATCGGATACTTAATTATATAAATTAATACATGATTTGATGGGTTGAAATGACATTCAAGATTATACATACATGCAAATTGTGAATATAACACCTTGCCTTGACTTATGCGTTTATGAGACTAATCATGAATTTTGAGGTTTACATGGTCCAATATGTGCCTATTTTAAGGAAATGATCAACGGGCCTTTTGTGGGTGTTTTGACATCAAACTTTTATTTAGTGTAATATGAATGATGAGGAAACTATATTCCTAATTCAATGGTATTCGAGTATTCCTACAAAGAACTATATGGTTTTGTAGTAAATGAGATAAGCAATATGTTGACGGAAATAGCACTAGGTCTGATATTTATGTAAGCCTATGTTGTGATTGTCTATGTGGCCACACGCCCCATGAGTTTTGAGGAGCCATGGATTGGCCTAGTGAGGCTCTGATCTCATCTCCTAGATACATCAGACAGTCATGGAGACTATCCTCCTCACAACAGTTGTAGTCTCCTATAGAACAATAGACTCCCATGTCCCTAAGATACCTTGTCGTGGGTTGAGGAGTGGACCGAGCGGACGGTTTGCATCACTCTCTGAGGAGTCTCGCTTTGAAACTTAGTGTGGACTTTGGGTAGTATTTTAGTAGGAGGTGAGAAGGAAGATGATCATAGCTGGTGTAAGAGGATGAGACTGGAGCATATCAAGGTTTACCTTCCTATTCCACATGGTGGCAGAAGCTAGCTCCATGACACCGTGAAGCCAGAGGAATAATCCAACATCGAGGCACCAAGATTGGCGACCTCAGGTAGACTTGAGAGGGATCTAGGCGGATCCAACACCAAACTCAGCCCCGACGGTGGTGTGTTCTAGGTAACAGTGCACGACGGCATCGTGTGTCGGGTGCCCAGCGAGAGAGAAAGAGATGGAGAGCCCAGATTATTGAAGAGGTGGTCTGCGACGACACTTCCCCTCGTGTGAGAAAGGAAGGGATCAGATCCTTCTCATGACACCAACGTCGTGAGATAAAGTCTCGTACAGCCGCGGCGTCACAGGAGAATAATCGGTCGCGTGGGCGCCGAGCCTGAGAACTCCAAACTCGATCTAGAGGCACTAAATTTGTGGGTGGCAGGGCCTGGAACCGAGATGTTCACGAACAGAAGGTTGTGATGGAGATAGGTCGATCGAAAGATCCTCCCCTACGGTGGTAGCTTGGGCAGAAAACACCCTCGCACGCAGGTGCAACACGGCGCTGGGTTTGATGTGGAATGCGAGAGAGGAGAAGACCAAATAGACTGTTGAACCATCCAAACAAAATCAAATCGGGTTCAAAACCCCTGAACCGGCCTGACCTAGTAAGACAAAGGTGGATTCACACCCTTGCTAGCCACGTGGCAACACCTCATTGGACAACGAAAGGTAAAACTTTAGTAAAACTACAAATCTTCGATAAATCATAGTAAATATCTTGATTATCAAAAAAATACAAATAATATACCAAAATGTTTAGAAAAATGAGTAGAATAACATGGAACCATCATATCAGTATTTTTTTGCTGAAATAACACAAATATTAAATAATATGTACAATGCTCATATCATGTTTTATAAATAACAAATTATGACTTAAAATTATGAAAATGCATCAATATCTCTAAAATATAATATATAATCCATATGATGTCAAATATAGTGGTGTTTCAACATGAAACAATGTAACTTTCTTAATGTGGCTAATTAGGGCTAATAATCTTAAATAATGTGCAATAATTACAAATATGCACAAGAAATCCTAGAAATTATAAAGTAAGCTCATATCAGTATATGGAACCTTATATAAAATTGTGAGATCATGATGATACACATAATTCATGATAATATGGTGATGACTCAAAATATATGGTCTTGAAACCCCTAATTGGAATAATGCATGTAATCTAGGGTTAATATGTGAATATAATTATGTACAATCAAATAATTAGATTATATATCTTAATCTGTAACCTAAGATCAGTAACCAAATTTCAAGAAGAGTAAGATAAGAACTAATGATGTGAACATCCTCATGAACTAAGAAAACCCTAGTGAACATGACTAGGGTTAAGATGATGGTTGTGAGAACCCGTTCCACTAAAGGAGATTACTCAAAACATAAAACAAGATAAATCAGCAATTAATCACATACCCAAAAATATGGGTAAATTAAAACCGATTTCAACATCAACACCCGCTCAGAACATTTGCATAAGAGCCAAATATCTTTCTTGTATCCATACTATGCCAAGAATTTGATACAAATTGTTCTATCTCCTTAGCTACAACATATCTACACAGGAAAACAATATTTATACATGCCACACAATAAACATAAACAAGCTGACAAAATTCGGATTCATATGGAACACCATATACAAACTTTTCCTTCCCGGACCTGAGAGTACAAGGATGACTCTAGGGCACACTAGACATCTAATAAAATTTCTCAAAGATTCATTACTATAGCTCCTCTTTACTTCCACAATTCTATTGCCATCACTGTCGATTACCTAAAAAGATGTGATGAACCACAAGGGTGAGACCCATGTCCCAGCAAGAGATATAACCTCCAACAATGCTTATTAATTACAACACTTTAAGTAATTAAACGGTTTAAGTAGTTTAATCAGATATAAAAAATAGGCTCAATAGTAGGGATGATTGATAAAATACATAAAGGAGAAGTTAATAATTATCATCATTAGCCAGACTATCACCCGTTATCTTGTTGACAATATAAGAAATTCAGTAGGATATGCATATCTAGCATCATGAGCAAGTCTAGTACCATAGAATATCTATCATTATGAATAAGTTTAACCACATAAGCATAGATAACAACATTAGCATTTCTAATAGGTTGAACATATTAACATCATAAGAAGAGCTATCAACATAAGCACAACTATCTGCATAAGCATGATTAGAAGTGTATGCATCGCTAGTAACAAAGGCATGGCTAGCATGCTAAACATAACTAACAACATGAGATATTTGGCATCATGATTATAATCAGCAGTAGCAATATCATTATCAACATAATCATGGCTATTGTATGTACACATTTACAATCTTAAGCATATCCACAACATAAGTATATCTACTATATCTTAATTGCACTAAGCATCATCTTTATGTAAAGATAACAAACAAGGGTTATCATCCAATGTTAAATGTTGTGTATAACCTTAAACAAATATGCTACACTGATGTATTACATCTTTTATTATGCCCTGGGGAATTTGAATCGTACCATTCAAAGTCCAACCGACCCCTCTATTTGGTTTCATACAAAATCTAGGAGTGTCGATATCCTAAGATATCTTCACCTCGGTCAGTATGAGTAAAAAGGCAGTGACATATCAGTCAAAGCTGCCACCACGGTGACATATAGTCATGTAACTAGCCCACCTTGGTACAGGTCACGACGCTAGCATCTAGGGTATTCAAACCCAATCACTGAGGTACAACCACAGTTGTCCTCTAATCACATCATGTTATAGTCATCGAGACACGACCATATCCATTCTCATTCACATCAGATGTATGAGGTATGACCAGAGCCATCCTCCAAAATATGCATTGTGGATGACAAGGATATATCCTCAACCTGCCACCCCGACATACTCAATAGTATGTGCTCTGAGTTTCCCTTAGGAATACTCATTTCACCATCCAACAAGTTATGACACTGAAGATGGCTCTACAACACATGGCACTACATTATTAGAGTTGCACTTGATTAGTTATGCCAATTGGGTGAATTAAGGGTGCATCAAAGAAGTGGACATACAAACCCTAATTCACTTCTAGCAAGCTTATAAAGATCACAATTTTTAAAAGATATAAAACGTGTGAAACATAATTTCTCATCTCATCATCACATGGTACTATTCACTTGCCATTCATGAGTCCACACTAGTCATAATAATATCACAATATATAAATCCTTTTCACAATATCATAGGGTATCAACCCTTATCAACATAAGAGGATTAATCTCATTCAGGGCTCAACCATGCCCAAAGGTCATTAAGACCATCATACTATCACAAGATATAAATCCTTTTCACAATATCACAGGGTATCAACCATTATCAACATAAGAGGATTACACCTCATTCAGGGCTCAACCATGCCCAAAGGTCATTAAGACCATCATACTATTCCCTGCAAGATCATCATTATCTTTCCATGCCTTATAACAAGGCTCAACAACATCACTTACATATAATACACCAGATCAGCACAATATTGCATTAATGAGCTAGGAGATATTCATAAACAATCATAGCAGGGCTATATTAACATTAAGAACATTCATTTTTTACATCAACATGTAAGGAATCTAGATATGATTAACACTCATCATATTCATAATGCACATGTTTAGCATAAGAAAGTATCAACCTTGTGGCTATGATAACCACCAATTAACACATTAAGGTTATGATCATGTTAAGGAGGTTATTACACCATCATTCCATCATATAAGAATGTTAAACATGAATACTCATCTTAATCTATTTGCATTAGAGTTAGGTTCAACATGATAAACTATATCAACGTTATTAATCAACACTTATACCCAAACCCTAACTCACGACATCCCCATTGGATCATGGATGCATAAGGTGAAGCATCACCATCACATTTCATACTATTCTCAAGTATGAACTCACACATAAATCAAGGTGTAACCATCATGTTATATCATACTAGGGTTTCAACAATAGTAATAGAGTACTCCATGATTGTATTAGTCATTCAAGAACTATTCATACCCAATTACCATCATTTAGTTATGTTAAAGCTAGGTATAACAAGCTATACCTCATTAGGGTTACATATCAACACAATATGATTATCATCCCTTATATTCATATGAGTGAATATCTAAGACTATCTTATTAAGGATAACCCTCCATTTGTTCCATCATCATTCAACCCATATCACCATACCAGAATGTCACCCAGAACCATTCGATGTTTAAAAGGTAAGACCATTGGTTGTTTACATAAGTAAACACCTTGGATAATCCACCTATGAAGTCCTTGATTTGTGATCTAGAAAGAGTCACCATATAACCCTAGACATCCCTTGATTAACAACACATAAAGTTCCATTGAGAGTAGGGTAAAACCCACAATCAACTGTTCATTTAAAGCAAGCCATCCATTATCAGCAAGTAAGCTCTTTAAGTTGATCATATAAAGGAAAACATCTAAATGAAATTATTAGGATCAACATATTACATTATCTATCATTCCACTTTATTTGAGGAATAAATATTATATATTGACCAATGGGTCAAGTTCATATGTTAAAACCATCAATTATAGTATACGTCTGACCATTGCATCAAGTGACCCAAGAAAACATTGGTCTAAGGCTTAATTGATGCTACAATTACAATGCTTAACTCACCATAGGTTGTAGAGACCTGATACACCATCATTAGTGACTATTAAGTCACCATAGGTTGTTATATCAACACTATATTCATTAATCAATGTCAAATATTAAGCTAATGCCATCATTGATTGATAACATCAGTAGGGTACTTAATGGTTGATCAGTAAACTTCTAAATGATCCAAACCCTGACCTAAGGGGGTGACCATAGGTTATCACCATCATATGACACCTTTAATCCTGACCATCAGTTTTCATGAAGACAACACCATAGGGTTGTTTCAATGGTACCATCATCGGGTCATGGGTTTATAGAAGAAATCAGCTTGAAACCCTAAAATTGAGCATTAGTTGATAGGTGCTTAGCACCATAAGTTTCCAAACCAACCTAATCCAAGTCATATTATACCTTAGGAATTAGTTACACATGATCATAGGCTCATCTAGAACTGAAATCAGAACAAGGAATATTATAAAAATCAAAATCCAAGTCAAGCATAGCTTTTTAGTGCATGGATCATCATTTTCAAGCAAGAACATGAGCTAGCAAGCTTATGGTAAGCAATAAACGTGGAGAAAGTTATAAAAATTGCCTCTAATTAGAAGATAAACTACAAAAAAGAATAAATCACGAGCAGGTAGGGTAGAAAATCCAAGCATAAGCTGTGAACTCGCCCATCTAGCACCTTTCTTCATCAAATGAGCAAACCCTAAGCATACAGAGCAAGAAAGGTAGGATTTTAGTGAATTAGAGCAATTTATACCATGGAACAACAAGGTTCCAACCTGGAGGAAGGTATAAGGAAGGATAAGATCAAGATAAATGGAGAAGGAAGGAAGAAAACAACTTGCCTTGGTCGAAATCCCTAGAAGATGACCTTGGAAACCCTAGGTAGGGCTAGATGGAGCTCTAGGAGATCTTCTTCTCCAAAAAGAGGTTGTCTTCTACCTTAGAGAACTTGGATATGCAGAAAAACAGAGTGGAGTCGTTGATCCAGGTTAGAGGAAAGATAAAGCAAGCAAAGTCTCGTACTTGTGCAAAGAAGAGGTAAATACAGCCCATGGATAAGGATGGAAGCAAGCATGAGGCGTAAAAGTAGCTTCCCCATGTGTCTATGGCCTTAAACTATTTAGAATATACAAGAACACACACAAGCAGATCCCCCACTGTCCATATAGACCTAATTAGCTTTCCTTTGTCGAATTTCCAAGCCAATCAAATAATTCATTAGTTAATAGCTACTAAAGATAGCTCATCTGTGAAGGGGTAAACCCTAAAATACCCTTGAGGAGAACACCTTCAAACCAAGGTTTAAATAGGTTACATATGCTCAAAAAGATCAATAATGATGATATAATATCCAAAGAACATAATTCAAGTGATAAATTGCAAAGAAAATCTATCAATTGGGTAAATTGTAGAAAAGTTCAAAACGTGCATAAAATTGCGTAACTTGCTCAAATAGTGTCCAAATTGGACAGAATTTGAAACTTAAGCTTGTCTTATGATTTAAAAGCATATAAAAAGGTTATATTAGGGTTATAAGAATTTAATTATGATAATTAAGCTTATTCAACTCATTAAGAAAGTTTAGGGGCCTTACAATGGTAAACCAGATGGTGACATGTAATATTGTCTTAATCAGGGTTGACCAAGTTTAGAGTTGACATCCAGGAATATGTGATGATTAGGATATCTTCAGAAAGGTATGACATTACCTCTTACTTGGCTTATTATACAATATGTTGCATTATATGTGTAGTAAAATACTTGGCATATGATATTGGATGAAATGATTGCTCTTGTATGATATCTTGCTTGATTTTCCATACTTATGGCTATGATCACATGAAATATAATGTATCTATTCTATTATATGAAAGCACTAAACTCTTTGGTAGTACAGTTCTTGGAAGTGACTTAACTCTTTGGTAGTCGGTCACATTGTACATATGATCTAACTCTTTGGAAGGAGATCATAAAGGACTTAATCTTGAGCTCCTTGAGACTCACGAGAATGCATAAAAACCTTCCGCGGTCAATGCATGGATATATAATGGAAAATGAGATTAAAATATGTGTTCTCTTTTATTAATCAACATCTTTGCGCAAGTATATGCTTTTTCTTATATTTGTTTATTATTGCCAAGTTATAGTTTTATCTTATTGCCAAGCTTAGTAATGAGAGGTATATAAAAGACACATAGGTGTATTCAATATAATATTCTTGAATATTGTGCTAAAGTGTACCACATGTAATATTTTGTTAGGTTGTGGACATGTGCCCTTGATGAACTAGGATAATTGAAAGTTGTGTGGCGAGTTTATGTACAAGTGGATTTGTTGTCTTATGATCTTGTTGTTTATTGGTAGTACATGTATATGTGATAATTTGTTGTTCAATATGTAATATCAAATGTTGTAACAATTCATTATGTAATTATATGTTGAATGGTGAACATGTGTTGTGATTTGTTTATTGTTCATGTGCATGTGCTACTATTGTTTCCTTCTGGCTTCCTATGATTTTCTTCTTCTTAGCCTAGTGTGGGGTGTTTAAATTGGATTCTCATTGAGGTGAGGGTTTCAATATGGACATCACACATCAAATTAAGTTTTAGAAAATCCAAGGACGTCACAGGTAGTATCAGAGCATGAAAAATACCAAAGCCTGGCATTTACTCATTATGCAACTCAAAATTAAAGAACCTTGAACGTAATAATCTTTAGGGTTAGATTAGTCATCTTTTAGAGACTAGATCTGACCTAGACTCTAGGTTAGCACCTAGATGTCTGAGAACTAGGCCTAGACTGGTCCTTGTTGTATAGCAGGTCCTTAGATGTCGTTCTTTCCTTATAGTGCATCGGTATGGGACTTTGTATTATTTGTAAATGACGTACATCACGGGAAGAGAAACCTTTGGCATATGATGCATCTATGTCTTGGGTAGCTACACCAGTCTACAACTCATTCTCACCCTTTTCACTAGGTGACATGGCCCTAGACTCTCTATGATGTGTGGGACACTCATTTTGTGGATTTGGTTTTTGATTCCAATCGGATCAAACCTCGCAAGTTTTCTCTTACGCATGTTTTATCAGAGAAAAACTATATAATATTTTATTATATATGTAAGTATTACAAAAAAAATTCCACACACATGTACGAGTAGGAGGTGATCATGCAACCTAAGTGAAAGTGAGTGACATTAGTCTAGAGGAGAGAGTAGTTCTAGATTAGATGTCTAGAGCATTGTTGGAATATGAGATAGATGGAATAGATGAAATAAGTTTGATGATATTATGTAAGTCTTATGTAGATGATATGAGATGGTTTATGATGATATATGTTTGTCTTTGAGGACTTATGTTCAGTTTTGAGGATTTGAGATAAGTTTTGATGATGCATGTAAGCATTCTTTTATGAGATAAGACATGTTAAGTTAAGATAAGATCTGGATCAGCATGAGCCTAAATCTCTTTTACAGAGGAGGACCTCTACTGTTAGGACCAGTTTTAGGGTTGACTCCAGAGAGACTAAGACCCATTGGGAGAACGTCAGAGAACCTAAAATCCAAGATATCAGAATTATGAGAAATGTGTGTTACGATATGTCCTATACTAGACTACTCCTGAGTGAATGAGTCGAGTTGTTTTATGCTTGATTCCTATAGTTTTGTTGAACCCTAGATGTCATTTTGGAAGACCAAATCCTAGAGATAGAGAGAGGCTGATTATATATGTGCATGTGAACATGAATATAAGAACCTACTATCTGGGTGAGGGGGAGAGAGAGTCCAAAGACCCTATAGGAGGTAAATGTGTTGGTTTCTATGAAGCCTCATGCTCGTGTTGGTGGTTCCTTGTAGGAATCTAGTGGTTGCATATATAACACAGTTTTGGTTAAACATGTTTCATGGGTAAATATCTATGAAGAGTATGTCATAGCATGTTTTTGGTTTATGCTTATATGGCTAGAGCTTTTATGGCAATAATCAATACCAATGAGGTAGACCCAAAAACTGTAGACTAAAAAGGGAAGATAAAGATTTTGCTTATGCGACACTCATATAGTTGAGTGAGCACAGAGAGACTGAGCATGAAACTACCCTCATATTATGGGTCAAGAGAACCTCAATCGGACGAGATGAAGTTTTGATATATGTTTAACAAGCCCCTCACATAAGTTCATTTAGCACAACCATGGTATAATATATGTAAGGATGCGGTCTAATCTTGACATGATATATAGACATGATATGATGGAAACCTAGAGATGGTTTAATAGGTATCAATGCATAAATGGTTAACCATAGACATTAATAATGATGATAATGTGATATTGTTTATTAATCTTAGTGCCTATTAAAGATGAAAAATATAGTTTGACAGTTAGCAACATAATGATTATGATACCTTTATATGATCTACATGGATAAAGTGGGTTAACTTTTGTTAACTCCATCCAAAAAGGCATATGATGATGTTGAACATGTTCTATCAATTAGCTCAATAAAATGTTGATGCAACCTTGATATAATGTGCTAACTTTAGTTAACTCCTTTAGAACATGATAATATCATGTGAGAACCCTAATGCATGGGTAAAGATAAGGATGCAACCCTAACATATGAGATATGTCATGACATAACTTGATTTTCTAAGCCATTTTTTTCAATCTTTTATGAAGGGGTGATTCACCCTAGATGTTTTAAAATCTCCTAGAAAGATATGGATATAGTTATGGAGCTTTGATTTGTGTATATGTTGAACCTAGATTGGTGCCCTATGTATGGATGAATTTCCCTTTTGTTTCCCTTGGAATAAGAGCATGGATTAATTTTTAGGACAAAATTTCTTTTAAGATGTATATGATGTGAAAGACTGGATTTTTGTCCTAATTTAGAGGACGAAAATTCTTGTAAGGTGTGTAGGATGTGATAGAGTGACCTTTTGATATTATCAAATACTCAATTATATAAATGAATATGATTTGATGGGTTGAAATGAAATTTGATATTATACATGAACATATATTGTGAAGATAACATCTTGCCTTGACTTATGCGTTTATGAGACTAATCATGAAGTTAGAGGTTTACATGGTCCAATATGTGCCTCTTTAAAGGAATTGATCGACTGGTCTTTTATGGGCGTTTTGACATCAAACTTTTATTTAGTGAAATATGAATGATGAGGGGACTATGTCCCTAATTCAATGGTATTCGAGTATTCCTACAAATAACTATAGGGTTTTGTAGTTAATGAGATAAGAAATATGTTGACAGAAATAGCAATAGGCGTGATATTTATGTAAGCCTCATATGTGATTGTTTATGTGGCCACACGCCCCATGGGTTCGGAGGACCCATGTATTGGCCTAGTGAGGCTCTGATCTCATCTGTTAGATACATTAGACGGTCGTGGAAACTATCCTCCTCACAACAATTGTAGTCCCCTTTAGAACAACAGACTCCCATGTCCCTAGGATACCTTGTCGTGGGTTGAGGAGTGGACCTATAGGACGATTGGCATCACTCTCCAAGGAGTCTCACTTTGAAAATCAGTGTGGACTTTGGGTACTATTTGAATAGGAGGTGAGAAGGAAGCTGAGCATAGCCAGTGGAGGCGGATGAGACTGGAGCATATCAAGATTTCTCCTTCCTATTCCACCATGGTGGCAGAAGCTAGCACCATGAATCCAGAGGAATACTCCAACATCAAGGCACTAAGATCAGTGACCTCAGGCAGACCTGAGAGGGAGCCAGGCAGATCTAGCACCAAACTTAGCTCCGACGGCAATGTGTTCCAGGTAATAGCGCACGCCGGCATCGGGCGCCCTATGGGAGAGAAAGAGAAGGAGAGCCCAGAGAGTTGGAGAGGTGGTCTATGATGGCACTACCCCTCATGTGAGAAAGGAAGGGAGAAGATCCTTCTCACTACACCAGTATCATGAGACAGAGTCTCATACAATGACGACATCACAGGAGAACAGACGGTCGCATGGGCGTCGAGCCTGAGAACTCCAAAGTTGATCAGGATGCGGTGAATTTGTGGGCGGCAGGGCCTGGAGATGAGACATTCAAGGATAGAAGGCAGCGACAGAGCCAGCTTGACCTAGAGATCCTCCCCTACATCGGCGGCTTGGTCCAAAAACACCCACACACGCAGGCATAGTGCTACATTGGGGTTTCATGAAATGCAAGAGATGAGAAGACCGAACAGACCACTGAACCGGCTGAACCTAATCAAACTAGCCTCAAAACCCCTAAATCAGCCAGACCCTAGTAAGACAAAGGAGGAGACCACCCTTGCTAGCCACGTGGTAGCACTTCATTGGCCAAAGAAAGGTAAAACTTTAGTAAATCTACAGATCTTCGATAAATCATAGTAAATAGCTTGATTATTAGAAAAATACAAATAATATACCAAAATGTTTAAAACAATGAGTAGAATAACATGGAACCATCATATCATTCTCTTTATGCTAAAATAATACAAATATTAATTAATATGTACAATGGTCATCTCATGTGTTATAAATAACAAATGATGACCTAAAATTATAAAAATGCATCAGTATCTCTAGAATATGATATCTAATCCATATGATGTCAAATATGGTGATGTTTCAACATGAAATGATGTAACTTGCTTAATGTGGCTAATTAGGGCTAATAACCCTAATTAATGTGAAATGTTTACAAATATGCATAAGAAATCTTAGAGTAAGCTCATATTAGTATATAGAACCTTATATCAAATTTTGAGATCATGATGATATATATTATTCATGATAATATGGTGATGTCTCATACTCTATGGTCTTGAAACCCTAATTGGAGTAATGCATGTAATCTAGGGTTAATATGTGCATATAATTATGTACAATCAAATAATCAAGTTATATATCTTAATCTATAATCTAAGATCAGTAACCTAATTTCAAGAAGAGTAAGACAAGAACTAATGATGTGAACATCCTGATGAACTAAGCAAACCCTAATGAACATGACTAGGGTTAAGATGATGAGAACCTGATGGTGGCATGTAATTTTTTCTTAATCAAGGCTGACCAAGTTTAGATTTGGCATCCAGGAATATGTGATGATTAGGATATCTTGAACAATGTATGCCACTACCTCTTACTTGGCTTATTATACAATATGCTTACATTATATGTGTAGTAAAATACATGGCATATGATATTAGATATAATGATTGCTCTTGTATGATATCTTGCTTAATTATCCATACATATGGCTTTGAACACATGAAACATAATATATATGTTCCATTGTATGAAAGCACTAAACTCTTTGGTAGTACAGTGCTTGGAAGTGACTTAACTCTTTGGTAATTGGTCACATTGTACATATGATCTAACTCTTTGGCAGGAGATCATAAAGGCCTTAATCTTGAGCTCCTTGAGATTCAAGAGAATGCATCAAAACCTTCGGTGGTCAATGCATGGATATATAATGGAAAATGAGCTTAAAATATGTGCTCTCTTTTGTTAATGAACATCTTTGCGCAAGTATATGATTTTTCATATACTTGTTTATTACTGCCAAGTTATAGTTTTATCTTATTTCCAATCTTAGTAATGAGAGGTATATTAAATACATGTAGGCGTACTCACTACAATATTATTGAATATTGTGATGGGATGTACCACATGTGATCTTTTGTAAATTTATGGATATGTGCTCTTGAAGAACCAGGATAGTTAAGAGTTGTGTGGCAAGCTGATGTACAGGTGGACCTGTTGTCTTAAGATCCTGTTGTTTAGTGGTAATACTTGTATATGTAATAGCTTGATGTTCAATATGTAATATCAAATGTTGTAACAATTCATTATGTAATTATATGTTGAATGGTTAACATGTGTTGTGATTTGTTTATTGTTCATGCACATGTCTACTGTTGTTTCCATCTGACTTCCTCTGATTTTCTTCTTCTTAGCCTAGTGTGGGGTGTTTAAATTGGGATTCTTGCTGAGGTGAGGGTTTCAATTTGGACATTACACATTAGATTAAGTTTTAGAAAATTCGGGGACATCACAGCTAGGATAACACAAGAATAGGTAGGATGAGTATCAATGGAGTCCCCCAGGTCCTCTATTTATAGGCCTCCATTCCATTAGGTGGTAACTAGGATTTTTAATACAAGTTCTAGTTCAAATCCTAGTCCAATTATGTGTTGAACATAATGATCCATCTACTTTCCTTCTCATTTTATCTTTGAATTGACTCCTATTAGGATTGGTAACAGAAGACAAATCCTACTCAAGTCCAAATCTAACTAGAACATGGACTGGAATCCCTTTCCTTTCCGAACAATCTCCCCTCTGGCCCATGAGAGAGATGTTGTCTTCATCGATCATCTATAGTAGCTTGTGGACCCTACCACCACGTGTGATGGATCCAATCCCACAAACATTACATCATCCTTTCATTTCCTTCCATCTTGTTGAAGTCCCACCATGACTTCACTTTTGTTCCCAGACAATAGAGAAGAAGTATCCTGGATGTGCGGCTTCTATCTCCATGTTTGCATTTGGAATAATGTAAGATCCCCTTAATTAATCAATTGAGCCATCCTAGATGAATAACGTATTTATGACCTTCTATAAAAAGGCTCAAAAACCTTTTATGATGCTCCCCCTATTGATTTAACTCTTCATTATATGCTTGATCCTCCACGCTGGATGTAGTTGTTGAACACACACCACAATTCCCTTTCTCTTCACACACACGATGTCCTGAAGAAGGCATTGGAGTGACATTGTCTGATTGGTAGCCTTCATGCTGCATATCGTTGCCATTCCATAATAAATCCTACATCTCAATCATGCGGCTATTCTTATGATTACTTCTTGTCGCTATTGCCCTTACTATCTTCAGATGACATCTCACTACTCTAGTACATCCTTTGAACCTTGATCTGATATCACTTGTTAGGAATTTTGGTGGGAAAGTGATGATTCTCTGCAATTTTAATGACACAAGATTTAATGTGGAAAACTCTCCCCAAGACAAGGAGAGAAAACCACATGGTAATACCAACCAACAAGTACTATGTAATCAACATTATAACTCACAATGCCTGGATTTTATCCCCTAAATCAGGGAAGCTCCCCCCACTTAAGAACAAAGATAAGGAAGAAAAAATCAAACCCACTATGTACTAACCCTCCCTTTTAATTTTTCTCCTCACGACACCACGGAAGCTATTGTGGATTGCTTGTTTCCACCACAATTGCTGACCAGGTAGCCTCTTCTCATGACGAGGTCTCCTACATTGTTTTCTTCTACGGTACTCATTCTAGTTGACACCTCTAACTAGAAGTCTGACATGTCTCTAGAATTCTCTCTATCATGGTGCAAATATCTCAATCATGTCCTAAAAGAAGACGATAATGACACCATAACCTGAATGTTTGGAAATTTTAAGGGAAAGATACCACACAATGAAACCTATATTTGAATACAAATAAGTAAAAGAGGAGTTCTTAAAGCTGTAATTCAAGAATATAATAAATTAAAAGACAAATAATTATGTGATAATAAATTGATTCAAGGTATGAAATTTACATAAGATGGAGGGAACTTATGTGATAAGTACAATATGAGAAGATGAATGAGAACAATGATAGAGGAATAAAGTTGAACCTGAGTTAATCTAAGACCAATCTATGTGTGTAAGAAAGTGTTAATGTAAACTTTATATGTCATGTGAGAGAAAATAAGGGATATGATCCATGCTTAATGAAAAAAATATGGAATATAATGAACTACCCCATGATAAGTGGTTGAAAAACATAATAAAATAAGAGAACATATGCAAGTATGCTAAGTAGTAAAGAAGGAAGGAGTAATGAAATATGTTAATCACGATGATTCCTATGCTAATGTCAAGGAACTCGAGATGAAAAAGGGTAAAATGTTAGATAAAAGTAGTAACCTTCATGTAGAAGATAAGATCGGTTAACTCCCTTGCTGGTAACCCTGGACAATGTTGTTGTGTTTTGGGAAGTGTGTTTTCCTTTGTGTTCTCTCTTTTCAAGGCTCAACATTCAAGTAGATCTTATACCACTTAGTATGTGTGGATTGGCTATAATCTTAGGGGTAGATATCTTGATATATCATGTGGTTACTTGGACTATGGTTCCAAGACCATAAAGTTTGTGATAAGTATGCTTTTGAGCCTTCCAATAATTAGGAAGACTCCTCTTATATGTATTAAGATTTTTTATGTTGGTGAAAATAGACGAGATAGGGATGTGAGTACCTTATATCACATGAAGTGGATACCAAGGTAATTAATCCTATTATCCAAGATGTATGGTGATGCATTACCCTATGTCTCCATGATCTGATGAGGATGCTATGAGTTAGGGTTTGTGTATGAGTGCTATTCATAGACTCAATATAACTTATCTTATTGAACCTAGATCTAATGCAAACTGAAGAAGATGGATAATCGTGCTTAACTTCCTTGTATAATAGTATAATGATGGAATAATTTATGTAATGTGATTATAACCTTAATGTGTTAACTAGTGGTCATCATAGACTTATGATTGATGCTCTCTTTTGTTAAACATGTACACTATAAGTATGATGGTGGTTAATTATATTTAGCTTCTTATATATTGATAAAATGGAGGAATGTTTTTAATTCTAAGATAACCCTACTATGTTATCATGTGAACATCCATTAAGTACTTTAATTCAATATCATTATGAGCTTGTGTATCACATGTATGATAATGGTTTGATGAGCCTTGTTATAAGGCATGGAAAGATAGCAATGAACTTATAGGGAATGATGTGATGGTGTTAATGACATGTGGGCTTGAATTAAGCCCTATGGAGATGTAAACCTCTTCATGATGTGATAGGAGATGGAACCCTAGAAGAAATGTGATAAGGATTTATATCCTATGGTGGAATGATGACAAGTATAGTCCCATGAATAGTAATGAATGGTACCATGTAGTGATTGTGATAAAACATTATGTGTCATACGTTTTATATCTTCTGGAGTTGTTATATATCAATGCTTCTAGAAATGAGTTAGGGTTTTATATATCCACTTGGCCGATGTAGCCTTAATTCACCCAATTGGCATAAATAATCAAGTGAAACATTAATCATGTAGTGCCTAGTGCCATAGATCCATTCCAGAGTCATAACTTTTCAGGATGGTGAAATGAGTCATCCTATGGGAAACTCAGAGCACATATATACATAACATGTTGAGTTTGTGAGGGGCAAGTGATAGTGTGTCCTTGTCATCTTGACCCCAAGTGATTGAGAGTGGTTGTTGTCATGTCTTAGATATATATGTGTGATTTGATTGAAGGACAATTGCGGTTGTACCTTAGTGATTGGGTTTGAATACCCTGGTTTCTAGCACAGTGACCTGTACCAATGTGGGTTAGTTGTTTACAGGACTATATGTCCCTATTTTGCATTTTTATTGATATGTCAATCCAGTGCAGACTCAAACTAGTCGAGTAGTGTGGAGAAGATCTTGGAGTCTGACTCTTCCTAGATATTATATGAAACTAAATGCGACCAAGCGGTGGTAAGTTGGACTTTGGGTGGTACGACTCAAACTCCCTAGGGATTAATAAAAAGAAATAATATAGCTGTGTAGAATATATATATAGAGTTATACACAATGCTTCACACTGTATGATAACCCTTGTTTGTTCCCTTTTACATAGAGATGATGTTTAATAGAGATGGTTTTTAGTGCATTAAAAGATAGTAGATATGTTATTTTGTTGATATGCTCATGTTGTAGATGTGTACATATAGTTTCCATGCTAATATTGATAGTTATTACAAGCTACTAGCTATGCTTATATTGTTACTCTTGCCTATGTAATTAGAGATTCCTATACTTCTAAGCATGCTTATGTAGATAGTTGTACTTATGTTGTTAGCCCTACTTATGATGTTGATATGTTTAACTTGTTAAACATGCTAATGTTGTTATCTATGCTTATGTTTCTAGACTTGTTCATGAGAATAGAGATGTTGTGCTAATAGATTTACTTATGCTTTATGCATATGTTACTGAATCTCTTATATTGTTAACAATGTTAATGATGATAGTTAGGCTAATGATGATAACTTTTATCTGCCTCTTTGTGCATCTTCATTATCATCACTGTGTGTATTCCTATTTGTTATACATGCTTAATCTTCTTGAACTATTAAATTACTTAAACTACTATAATCAATAAGTGTTGTTGGAGGTTATATATCTTGCTAGGACATGGGTCTCACCTTTGTGATTCACAACATCTTTTTAGGTAATTAGAAGAGGAGATAGCAGAACTGTGTCAGTAAGGAGGAGTTGTGATGATGAACCTTTGAGAAGGTTGTTATATGTCTAGTATATCCTTGATCCGTCCATGTACTCTTAGGTCCCGGTAGAAATGTCTGTATATGATGCTTAAACCGATTTGAGATTTGTTAGCATGTTGATGTGTGTTCATGTGGCATATATGGGTAATGGTATCCATATATATATATATATATATATATATATATATATATATATATATCTGTGTGTGTGTGTGTGTTTGAGGCCAAGGAACAAATTGTATCAGCTTCTTGTCATAGTATGAATACAAGAAAGATATTGGGCTTCAATGCAAATGTTTCTGAGCATGTGATGATGTTGTAATTGATTTTAATTTACCCTATGTTTTGGGTATGTGCTTAATTAGTGATCGATTGTGTTTTATGTTTTGAGTAATCTCATTTAGAGTAACGGTTTCTTACAAGTTGGTAACAGATCTTTAGTTTTGATGAGTCTATTGAACACTAGGACTTAGGACTAGGATGATGTCTAAGTAAGGAACATAACATGAAAACATGTTGCATACTGCCTAATCTTGCTACTTGGATGCCCTGGCCAGGTATTCAATTATTGAATAAAAATTAAGTATGGAAGTTTTATATTGTTATCTTTCTTATTACCCTAATCAAGTAGTCATTTTGCGGCATAGGGAATAATGGTGCAAATATCTCAATCCTAGCCTAAAAGAAGATGAGAATTACATCATAACCTATAACAACATGAATGTTTGGTAACTCTAAGGGAAGGATGCAATACAACGAAACCTAAATTTGAATACAAATAAGCAAACCATGAGTTCTTAAAACTATAATTCAAGAAGATAATAAAGTAAAAGACATATTAGTCTCTGCTAATAAGTGATTCAAGGTATGAAATTCACATAAGATGGAGAGAACTTTTGTGATAAGTATAATATGAGAAGATGAATGAGAACAATCATAGAGGAATAAAGTGGAACCAGATTTAATCTCAGACCAACCTATGTGTTTAATAAAGTGTTTATGTAAAATCTTCATGGCATGTGAGAGAAATTATGGGAGATGATACTTGCTTAATGAAAAAATGTGGAATATAATGAACAACCCCATGATAAGTGGTTGAAAAATGTAATTAAATAAGAGAAAATACACAAGTATGCCAAGTAGTTAAGAAGGAAGGATTAATGAGATACATTAATCATGATGATTCCTATGCTAATGGCAAGGAAGCCGAGATGAAAAAGGGTAAAATGTTACATAAAAGGAGTAACCTTCAGGATGAAGATAAGATCAGTTAACTCCCTTGCTGGTAACCTTGGAAAGTGTTGTTGTGTTTTAGGAAGTGTGTTTTCCTTTGTGTTATCTATTTTTTAGGTGCAACATCAAAGTGGATCTTATACCATTTGACACATATGGATTCTTTGTAACCATAGGGGTAGATATCTTGATATAACATGTGGTTACTTGGACTAGGTTCCAAGATAATAAATTTTGTAATGAGTATTCTTATGAGCCTTATAATAATTAGGAAGACTCCTCTTATATGTCTTGAAAATTGTTATCTTGGTGAAAATATATGAGATAGGGATGTGAGTTTGTTATACCACAGGAAGTGGATACCAAGTTAATGAATCCTAGTATCCAAGATGTATTAGTAGTATCGGAAGTATGTGGAGGTTGGAGATGTTTATAGAATAAACTTTCCAAGTGTTCCTCTCCCTTAGAGAGATAGAATGTTAATGATGACCCTCTAAATGTTGTTTGGAAGGAAAAAGAGTTATTCTATAATGCTATGTATGGTCTGTTGATTGTTTGGCAAGACTACTATCAAGGATAAATGGCTTGTTGATCAACAAACATCTGCTACTGTGTTCCTTTAAGATAAATGTAGGATCAGAATATCAATGGATAAGAATTAGAGTGGATGACATAAGCTACATGACCATGATGAGTTTAGGCTTATGTCGTTTACACTAACCAATGTATCAGTAGTATTCAAAAATAAGAGGAACAAAGTGCTCAATTCATGTCTCATAAGTTTTGACAAGCTTTGAATTATGACATCTCAAAGTATTTCAGAGATGGTTAGTAGCATGATAACATCTTTGATAAACCTTAAGAATGTTGAAGCAACTATACTTATGTGTGACAAGTTCAACAAAAGTGAGTTGGGGGTTAGCTAGAGTATCCTCTTGGAGATATGATACATCTACTAGATGTGTTGTGTGAATTCTGGTAAGATGAAGAGAATGTTGTTGCCCTACCCCTAACAAGGTCAACCAGGATGTTATATTTGTTAACGGTTGTAGACAAGTGTATGATTCTTCAACTAGATAGATGGCTAGTCCACCATTGAGATGATTGAAGAATATTCTAAGAACATATGCCTTATAATTATTGACAATTAGGGGATGCTCACCTGATTAATTGAGTTTCTAATTACAACCATTAAAGGACCATAGAGAGGAAACCTTATAGAGTTACACATGATAAGAGATTCATGATGTTCCATGTTTGGTAAGGGCAAGCAAGTATGGCCTCTAAGTGATGTGTGGTACAATAGATAGAATAGTTCATGACAACAATTAGGTAACCAAGTTGAAAGGTACTACCAGACCTATAGAGGTGGTACAACAGTTCCTATGTTGAACTAATGTGACATATGCAGGAGCTGAGGGAGAAGAATATGACTTCTATGGGAATGATGTGACATCACCATGAGATGAAAGTAACAAAATGTAAGATTGAGGATGAGGTTCATGGTAAGTACCCATATTTGTCTATCTTGGATTTGGGGGGTGAAATCCCTATTAGGGATTTATGTTGTGAAACCCTAAACCTTGCTTTTTGGTTAAATATGCTTAATAATCATAATTAAGTTCTCCAAACATTAATCTAACCTTCTTATATGTTTAGAAATCATGTGACAAACTTAAGTTTCAAGTTTGGTCCAATTTGAACATTGTTTGTGCAAGTTATGTAATTTTACGTATATTTTAGACTTTTCTACAATATACCCAAATGAAAGGTTTTATTTGCAATTTGTCACATGCACTATGTTCCTTATGTTTTCTCATCATTCTTGAGTTTGTTGATCCATGGGGTGCTCAATTGTACCTTGGTTTTGTGGAATTACCCTTCTAGGGTTGAACTATGGTTTACCCCCTATGGATGAGCCACCTTCAAGGACAATAGTCAATGGTCCTTCTATTAGGTGAACAACTAGTGGTCACCAACCTATGGTGACCACCGTTTGTGCCCCTAGATGGTCAGGATGTTGATGTTTTTGTTCTTTGAACCCATTGGACTGGTGGTTCACTTAAAATGTATGGTTGAACCATGGTTCATGACCTTATGATATAGAACCTCAACAATCGATGGTTGGTCTGGGAGGCCAACAAACAATGTCCAGAAGTCCCCAAAATGTGGTGGACTTGATGGTTGCATGTTCGTGGAGGTCCTAAGCCATGGACACATGGAAAGTAGCTTGGACACCTCATGTTCTGCTTCTTCCTTATCCTTAAAGCTTTATATAATCCTTCTTTAGCCTCCAAATGAAAACTTTAGTTTCTTATATCTTATCCCCTGCCCGGAGCTTCGTCTTCCCTGCCTAGTTGAGGAAAGAGGTGCCCAAGGTTGAAGAAGGTGACCAACCTTCTTACTCAAGCAAGTAAAACTTAGATCTACCCATTTCTAGGTTTTGTGAAGTTACCTTAAGGTGTTTTTGACTGAAATGAGTAAGTTTCTCCTTATCATTTCTTGTTTTTCCTATTGTTTGTCTTCCTCCTACCTTCTTCTTGTACATAAGCATTTCCTTTCATGGTAAAATATGCTCCAAATCTCAAAAACCCTACTTTTCATGCTCCTAATGCTTAGGGTTTGCTTATCTTGTGGAGAAAGGTGCTAAGATGGTCGAGTTCAGAGCTTATGCTTGGGTTTTCTACCATCCCTGATCAATTTTTCCTACTGTTTGGGATATAAACTTCTTCCTAGAGGCAAGTTATATAACTTTCTCCACATTTATTGCTTACTCTAAGTTTGCTAATTCATGTTCTTGCTTTAAAACAATTATCTAAACTTAAAGAAGCTATACTTGCTTAGGGTTTTGATTTTTATGGTGTTCCTTTCTTTGTTTTCAGTTCTAGATGAACATGTAACTATTTGCATGTTATTCATAAGGTATAAGAAGTCTTATATCAGGTTGGTATGACAACCGATGTTGCTAAGAACCTAACAAAAGATGGTATATACTAGGGTTTCTAGACTGTTTTCTTCATTATACATGAACCAATGGTAATATCCTTGTATCAATCGGTGTTGTTATCTTCATGACAATGTATGGTGGTGACCAAAAGTGAAAACTAGAGGTGTTAACCGATGGTTACATCTTAGGTCAGGTTTAGGCTTTGTTGGAAGCTCAATGATCAATGGTTTGGTGCCCTAATGATGGTATCAACCAATGGTGACATTAGCTCAACATCCGATGGACAAAAATGATGGTAGTTCTGACCCTAACAACTGGTAGTGACATAATGTGTTACAAATTATGGTGCAATAGGTTTCTACAACTGATGGTCGGTCAAGGTTCCATTTTTTGTTTCATATTAAACCCTAAATAAATGGTTTCTTGGGTCAAACGATTCAAGGGTTACATTTTTACTTTTATTGATGGTTTTGAATAATGAACTGGAACAAATGGTTAGAATCTGATACTTATTTATCCAATAGTTTGGAAAGATTACAATAATGTAATATGTTGGTCCTAATAATTTGAGTTAGATTGTTTCCTCTAGGTGATCAATTTAAGGAGCTTACATGTTGACAATGGATGGCTTGCTTTAAATGAACAATCGATGGTTAGTTTTACCCTACTCTCAATGGAACCCTTTGTGTTGTCAATCAAGTGATGTCTAGGGTTATATGGTGATTTTTTATAGGTCATAACTCAATGACTTCATAGGTGGTTTATTCAAGGTGTGTACTTATGTAAACAACCAATAATTTTACCTTCTCAACAATCCAATGGTTTTTGGATGATGCTTATGGTAAGATGGTATGGTTTGAATGATGATGAAACCAAATGGAGGTTTGCTTTAATAATATAGTCTTACCTTTTCCCTCACACGAATGGAATTGATAAGGATCATATTGTGTGATATGTAACCCTAATGGGATATAGCTTGTTACCCTCTAATTCAGATGTTAGGTGATGGTGATTACTCATGATCAACCTTCATTGAATGAATAATAGGATAATGGAGTGCTCTCTTATTATTGTTGAAACCTGAGTACACTATAATCTAAAGGCTACATATGGTTTTATGCATAAATTCATACTTGAGGATAGTATGGAATGTGATGGTGATGCTTTACCCTATGACTCCATGATCCAATGATCATGGTATGAGTTAGGATTTCTATATGAATGCTATTCATAGACTCAATATAACTTATCTTGTTGAACCTAGCTCTAATGCAAACTGATGAAGATCGATAATCGTTCTTAGCTTCCTTATATAATAGTATAATGATGGAATAATTTCCCTAATGTTATTATAACCTTAATGTGTTAACTAGTGGTCATCATAGACTCATGATTGATGCTCTCTTATGTTAAACATATACACTATAAGTATGTTGGTGGTTAATCATATCTAGCTTCTTATATCTGGATCAAATGAAGGAATGTTTTTAATGCTAAGACAAAACTATTATGTTATCATGTGAACATCCTTTAAGTACTTTAATTCAATATCATGATGAGCTTGTGTATCACATGTATGATAATGGTTTGATGTTCCTCATTAAAGGCATGAAGAGATAACAATGATCTTGTAGGGAATAATGTGATGGTCTCATTATCTATGGGCGTGAACTGAGCCCTATGGAGATGTAAACCTCTTCGTAATGTTATAAGGATTGGAACCATTGAATAATGTGATAAGGAATTGTATCATGTGGTGGTATGATGACAAGTATAGTCCCGTGAATAGCAATGAATGGTACCAAGTATGGATTGTGATCGAGCATTATGTATCATACATTTTATATCTTCTATAGTTGCCATATTTCAATGCTTGCTAGAAATGAATTAGGGTTTTGTATGTCCACTTGATTGATGCAGTCCTAATTCACCCAATTGGCTTTACTAAGTAAATAAAACCTTAATCATGTAGCGTCGTGCTTCATAGATCCATTCTAAAGTCAGAACTTTGCTGGATGGTGAAAAGAGTCTTCCTAAGGGAAACTCATAGTGCATACATAACATATTGAGTATGTGAGAGGCAAGTGACTATGTGTCGTTGTCATCTTGAACCGAAGTGATTGAGAGTGATTGCGGTCGTGTCTCAATTATATATATATGTGATGTGATTGAATGACAACTATGGTTGTACCTCAGTGATTGGGTTTAAATACCCTGGTTTCTTGCATCATGACCTGTACCAAGGTGGGCTAGTTGTTTACTGGACTATATGTCACTGTTTTGTAGTTTGAGTGATATGTCACTACTGTTTAGACTCAAACTGACCGAGTAGTGTGAAGGAGATCTTGGAGTCCATCTATTCCTAGATCTTATATGGAACTAATTGCAACGTAGTGGTGGTTAATTGGACTTTGGGTGGTATGACTCAAACTCCGTAGGGCTTAACAAAAGAAATAATACAACCATACAACATATTTGCATAAGGTTATACACAGTGCTTCACACTATATGATAACCTTTGTTTATTCTCTATTACATAGAGATGATGTTTTGAGCATTAAAAATACTATATATGCTCATGTTGTAGATGTTTACATATAGTAGCCATGCTTATATTGATATTTATTACAAGCTACTAGCTATGCTTATACTATTGGCCATGCCTCTATAATTAGAGATACCTATACTGCTAATCGTGCTTATGGAGATGGTTGTGCTTATTTTGTTATCCCTGCTTATGATGTTGATCTATTCAACTTGTTAAACATGCTAATGTTCTTAGCAATGTTTATGTTTCCAGACTTGTTAATGAGAATAGATATGTTATGCTACTAGATTTACTTGTGCTAGTAGTGCATATGCTACTAAGTTGCTTATACTGTTAACAAGGTAAATGATGATAGTCAGGCTAATGATGATAATTGTAGTCTGCCTCTTTGTGCATCTTGATAACTGTCACTGCTTCTATGCCTATCTGATATACATGCTTAATCTACTTAGACTATTAAATTACATAAAGTACTATAATCCATAAGCATTGTTTGAGGTTATATTTCTTGCTGGAACATGGGTCTCACCCTTGTGGTTAGCCACATCTTTTTGGGTAATCAGAAGCAGAGATAGCAGACCCTTGACAGGAAGGAGGATCTATAGTGATGAACCTTTGATAAGGTTTTTATATGTCTAGTATGTCCTCGTGTTGTCCATGTACTCCCAAGTTCAGGTAGTAAAGTTTGTATATGATGTTTTAACCGATTTGAGGTTTTGTTAGCATGTTGATGCATGTTCATGTGGAATATATATATATATATATATATATATATATATATATATATGGGCCCATCTTTAATGCCCACGCGGGTAACTACCCACCCCTCATTTTGGTTACTTTTTTTCAAGTTGGTTACTTTTGACATGTAGAGGGTTACTTTACCTTGCAAACTGTTGAGTTTCATGCATAGATAGTTACGTTTGTAACAACAGATTTCAAAACACAATTACATATATATATCTGATGTGTATTTTGTACGAGATTACTTTTTTAGTCGTATAGTTACTTTTTGATCAACATAATTACTTTTTTTGATAGCATAATTACTTTTCTGGTCAGAACAGTTACTTTTTTGGCTGCCAGGTAGCGAAATCCAGGCTACCCGTGCGGGTACTAAAAAATGGCCTATATATATATATATATATATATATATATATATATATATATATATATATATATATATATATATATATATATATATACATATATAACTGTGTGTGTGTAGCTGAGGCCATGGAACAAATTGTATCATCTTCTTGGCATAGTATGAAGACAAGCAAGATGTTGGGCTTCAATGCAAATGTTTTTTAGCATGTGATGAGGTTGAAATTAGTTCTAATTTACCTTATTTTCTGGGCATGTATTTAATTAGTGATTGATTATGTTTTATGTTTTGAGTAATCTCATTTAGTGTAAAACAATCAACAATGATATTAAACCTTGCTGTATAAAATATGAACCCTTGATGATTAGTTTTGTATAATGATGAAGGTAGTTATACATGTCAATGCTTGTTGGGACTGAACAACCGATGGTTGTTTTGATATTCTTTCGAATAGGTGTTGGTTTTTCTTATGATGGTTGTTGTGACATGCCTTTGGATGGTTCTGAGTTTGCCTTCTGATGGCTAGTGTGACATGCCTTCAAATGGGTTTGAGTTTGACTTTCGATGACTGACTAGAGTGCATCTTCCAATGGTTGGTTGGGTATGCCTTCTGATGGTCGATCAGAGTGCACCTTCATATGGATGTCCAGGTACACCTTCTGATGACCAATTACAATACACCTTCCGATGGCTTGTCGGATACACTTTTAGATGATCGATCACAATACACCTTCCGATGGCTGGTCAGGTTTGCCTTCCAATGGCTGATAGGAATGTACCTTCCAATGGTTGGTTGGAATGTGCCTTTAGATGACTGGTCTAGAGATTGCCTTCTGATGGCTAGTTTGTTCTTGTGTGTGAAGGTCTTTGGATAGTTTCTTTTGAGTGGCTGCAAATTGATGGAGGTTTTATATGTACAAACTGATGGGAAACCTAGACTTTAACTGATTGCAAAGTAGTTTTCAACCATTGACCTCTTTACTCTTTCATCTTTTAATGGGGAAATGCATTTAACATCATCAATTGGGAAATAAAGGTGGAGGCCCATAGATTCTTAGCAAAGAGGAAATCCCACAAAAGGTAGAAGATGAGGTTGGGAAGAGGTTGTACTTGGCAAAGATGCAAACCATGTTCATCAGGGTGACTCAGTGGATTGAAGATGAAATTAGAGGGTGATTTTTAAGGTGTCGTCTTGGTGGTCAATCATGGACCCTTATATAGGGGAAATGTCTACATGGATGGAAGAGGTGATCCTTGGTGGAGAAGGGAGTCCATTCCTAAAAGGTCTTTCTCCGATAGGGCACAAAGTCCCATGAAAGCAGGGAAGGATCTCATCAGAAGAGTGAGGAGAAGAGGTTAAATAGGTTTTCTAGGATAGGGAATCATTGAAGAGAGAGAATAGGAAGGTGGTAGATCACTAGTATTGTAGAGTCCACGTAGAGCTAGACTTGAGTAGAAGAAATGCTAAAAACTCTAGGATGTTAATCAAATGGCTCAAAAAGATTCTATGAATTAGTACTTATGCGTGACATAGAAACTATAGGTGAGAACCAGAAATCTTGGGAAAATAGTTAGCATGGCATCAAAAAGGATGGGATGTTAGGTTTAATCAGTGTATATTTCAAATATATGTTTAATCATTCATTTAAACTATATGCAGTCATTCATAGTTGATTTGGAGGGTCAAATGAAATCTAGATGGATCCAAATTTGAAGCACATATTAAAAAAGGAGTCTAGAATCATTATATCAAATTATATTTCGGTTGTTATAAATATGTGTCCATCAATATCATTTATTTCATTATCTTAACATATTCATATTAAAAGATGTAACAAAGCTAAGGTGTCCTTCCAATAGTGAATTATTTCAATTCAAATTTCTAGATATAGAGTGTTTTACTCACATAAGGATTTTCTATTATATTTTATGTATATTTGAAGGAATTATCTTAGGAAACAAAAAACAAGAGAGTGATATCTTATTTATTTTCTTATTAAGATAAAGGTGAGTTATTTAGTATACATAAGAACAAGATATATCATTTTCATAATTTAAATGAAATTTTATAAGGTATAATGTGAAATTTTGGGATGTTATACAGTAGGTTGGCCACAAAAACATATTATAGCATAAAATACAAAGACCATTTAACACAGAGTGAACAACAAAAGATAATGTAATGTGTATCACATAACTAATAAATTAAAATAAAGAGTTATAGGTACTTACCCATAGTCATTGTGTTATGACTTGTTGTTTAATATTGGCTACATACTATGTTTTCCTTACATTTTCTCTTTGATTTAAATCTAGTTCATAAAATTGAAAACTATCCTAGTCACCAAATTTGAAAAGAATCATGTGTGGGGGTTAAGAGTAAATCTAATATGAAGCAAATTTGACTATAAATACAAATAAAAGACTGATTTCAAACCTAGTACCCAGAAGGAAAATTGATGAATTGTAACATGAAATTCTTTTCTATTTGTACAACAACAAAAAAGTGAAGAGGTAATATTTTATTATTAGAATAATAGTATAGATACACACATCCATTATTCCTTCACTTAATAATTTTGTCACATGGATGCACCACCGGAGTGAATGATTCTTGTGAAGGGAAACATTAATGTATGGATCCAAAAGTGAAAAGGAAGGGAGACATTTTATTTCTGATTATCATTAAATACATTGTGACTATTGCACATGTAACTTGTCGAACTGGCTTTGCAGTGGCACTTTTTTAGGTTACTAGTAATTATGGATCATTTTCCCTGGTCCTTTGGCATCCGTCCCAAACCACTTTCTTTTGTGTTGTTGTTCACTTCTTTTTCCACCCCTTTTAGGTGGCACACTCCATAGATTGTTAAAAAATCAACCATCTACATATTGTTGCTATTGTGTGGGACTTGTAAAAGTCATAGAAATCAATAATATATGTTTCAAAATAGTGGATCAACGTGCAAAGAAATAGGCATTCATGTTTGGTGGAAGAATTAATGGTGATGGAGATAATCCTATTGGTGAGCATTTGCATCCACAAGTGCAAAAGGATGTAATATTCAGGTGAGTAACTACAAGGGAGAGGAGGAAAAGATATTGATGGTCTACAATTACAAAATGGAAATCCTAAGAGAATCTTCACGGCCCAAAAATATCAAACAAAAGTGGAAGCTGGATTGAAGAGTTGATCAGTTGTGGATTAGGGATCCACCATCCACAATGGCATAGCTCTTAGGAGAAAAGGTAAGGAGAGCGTATGAGATCCACTAAATGTGATTGGGGGATATTTAAGGATGATGCCTTAAGTGTATATCATGAATGTGAAAATAATGCACCAATAGGTTATAGTCATAATCAGAGAGAAACAATCTCTAGAACAAACTAGTGCAAATTCAAATCATCATGACAATGGAAGGTTATTGTAGAAAAAGATAAAGTAACAAAGCCTAGTTAGGTATTTTCCTCCATTAATAGTCAGGGACAAGACTTAAGGAGAAAACATATATTACTCAATGATCATAACCTTGAGCATGTGTCCTTTGAACATGTTAATTTTGGTAGTGTCAATGTTCGGTGGCACATTAGTTTCACTAAAAAAAGTAGGGTTTAGAACATAATAATCTAAATTAGGTCATTGAACCTAATTTAAATGCTCCTCAAATTGTTAGTGTCATCATAAGCTATATATATATATATATATATATATATATATATATATATGTGTGTGTGTGTGTGTGTGTGTGTGTGTGTGTGTGTGTGTCTATACATATATATGTATATATATGTATATATATACATATATATACATATATATACATATATACATATATATACATATATACATATATATGTATATTAGTCTAGAGGAAATCTTATTCATCCTGCCCTCCCCTAGTATGTAAATTCAAATTAAGTCTACAATAAATAATTAAGGTTGTAAAAGAAACCATGGTTGTACTAATTCCATTACAAAGATCATGATGTAAGACATCCTTGATCTTGGTGGGAGGGAGAGTACACCCCTTCTATATCCCAACATTTTTCAGGTGTAGCTTGGCCAATCTATATGCTACAACATTGCTTTCTCTACTCATAAACATCACTATCTAGTTGGAGATTGTAAAAGAGTGAAATCACCCCTTTACTAAATATTTGAACTATCAAATCTCCATTCCCAACATACTCAAAAGGTATGTTGAAAAGGATGTAATATTTTCAAATCTTTATTTATATGGTATATAAAAGACCATTGGAGAGTAGCATAATAAAAATGACTGACTATATTCAAATTCATATAAAGTTTTACAAAAAAATACATCAAATTCTCCCATTAGGGTTTACATCAAGATACACAATTCAGATCTAGATAGAGGGAAGTCTAGACTACTATAGTCTTGTCTCCAAGAAACATCTCCATCAGCTAGGTCCAAGCCAAAGATAAGTTCTCCTTGTCTTATCCATCACCTTGGTCAGAACCTCGGTGGTTGGGAAGGCACCCTGCCAAAGGGAAAGGAAAAACAAGTGTGTGTTGCAAAGATAGTCTAGGATAACAAGAAAAGAAAAGTAAATAATAATAGGCTAGGGTTCATCATAAGATGAAGATAACAAGAGTATGAGGCTACTTACAACAAATGCTTGCCATGAAAAAAGTATAATAAAAGAATTGCATGCATGATTAATATTGACTACCTTAACTAAGTAGGGTTGAGGCACCTACCGGACCTTCAACCAAAAGGTGAGGGGAGAATAAGACATTCCCAGTCACCTACACACATTTTATGTGTGGAGGAGAATAAGACGTTGCCTAGGGTGAATGAACACATGCCCTACTATGGGTGGTTGTACATAAGTACCACTACTATAGCTAGTTAGTCAAATAAAATCATCATGCTAGAATTAATGGCAAGCAATAACATCATTTAAATAGAACATGGAAGGGGGGTACCAAGATCCAAGAATAATATTCCAAAACTGATTTATGAGGCAAGTATAGCAAAAGATTCAAGAGTATAGGTAATAGGGTTTAATAAAGCCTCATTAGAGAAAAAGTAGGTTAAGGCACAAATATTCCCAACTTAAGGTGTAAATGTACATACCTCTTCCTTAGATCCCTAGAAACCACTTTTCAAAACCTTTAAACGAGATCAAGGTCCACTAGTCCTAATATCATAACCATGTTCATGTATTAGAACTATGTACATTCATTAAAGACTTAAAACCCCAAAGTTACCAACTTTTCTACAAACCATCAATTTAGACCCTAAAACCATCACCATTGTCTTAGTTAGGGTTTTCTTATCAAAATGACATATAATTTTATGAATTTGGAAGATATGGACGCTTAGATGCATTTTTTGTGATTTTTAACTAATAAATTCATTTTCTAGAAAATCACATTCGAATAAACTCAAAATCAACCTTTGAAAATATTTTATTAGAAAGAGAACAGTTTTTTGAGTTTAGAACATATTTTATTCTTACTTTTGGACCAAGGAATTAATAGATATGTATTTTCTAAAATTGACCAAGAGGAAAATTATAAAAATTGATTTTCATTTTAAAAGACACAGAGAGAGAGGGTGGAGTCGGGTACACTGCTTGGCCCTATCATAGTGAGCCATGTCAATGGCCTGCCTCGCTGGCTAGCACCGCTCAAGCTGGGTCAAGATCGATCAATCCGAGACAAAAGGACAGTTGTGTGCTTGCACGAGACAAAGGCGAGAAAAGACAAGCGAGGTCAAAGTAGTAAAATCATGTGGAAGCTTCTTCCTTTCTCACCTGCATGCCATGGCTCCTAGAGCAAGTTGTTGCTTGCTTGGGATTGGGGTGAAACTACAAAACGCAACCAACTACAAAAGTAAAAGAGGCAAAAGAAAGAGTAGAGCAAAACAAACTCAACAGTACCTTGGATTTGGAAAGAGGTGGAGGTGAGAAGAAATGCCGCTACAATCCCAGCACCGTTGGCTGCTCATCGAGGGGTCAAACAATGATGAAAAGTGCAATTGAAAGATGTGTTGAGTTTCAAAGGTGATGGGGATGCTCGAGGTATAGTTATTTATAGACAAGGGGTGTAGGTTAGGGTTTAAGAACTCAAGGTGAGTGGGAAGTTTCAAGAGAATTGGGGATTTCACAATTATGCGTCAAAATATGAAAATATTGGGATAATGTGGTGCGAATATGAGAGAGGAGTCCAGAGAAATAAAAATTACTCAATTTGGTTGAGTGTGGAAGGAGATATTTGAAATCAAAAAATCGCCAAAACTAATGTTTGTTTCCTTCTTCGAATTGAGGTAGGGGACGAACCCTCGATCGTCCGATCCTATGGACATGCATCTGTGGTTGATCTGGATCGTCCTATTAGGCGCTAAAGTCCTAAATCGATTATAAATCCAATTCAATTATAAAGTGACACATATTATTAAATGATTTTCTCTTTCTTCTTTTGAGGGATCAAATATTTTTCCAAATTTAATAAAAATTGACATCCTATCTGATTTTGAGGTGTAGAATCTGAATATGGAATTAGTTTTTCCTTTTGGAAACTTCTAATGGGTTAAATAATTCAAAACTCATTTTCTCTTTTCTCCTTCATTTATGACTCTAAAATTACACAAATATGATGAAATTTTACCCACTTGTCCCAATTAATGTCTTAGATTCAATTTTGCCATTATTTGATCATGTTTGTGCCATTTATTTAATTAATTCTCAATTTGAAGGTTCTACACACTTTCTCTCTCCTAAATTAACATGTATATTAAAGATTATCCAAATTACATGAAAATTCACCCAAAGGATATTTTTAATATGTTGATCACGAATCAAAGGTTATTTCCACTTTTGGAGTCATTTAATATTTTATTTAATATTGTGAGGAAAACTCATCTTTTCTTTTCAAAATAAAAGGGATATGCTTTCTATTATCCCAAAATTATGAAACTTGGCCTCCAAGCCAAACCAAACCCAAGGAAAACGAATCTCAACTTATCTTTAACCAATTAATCTTCCTTTTATGAATTTTAGTCCATTATCTAATATTTCCAAAATTTCTCATATTAATTAATCACATTGACATGTTTAAAGCAACATTATTCATTCTTTTTTCTCTTCCTTGCTCCATAAGGCTAAAGAATGATCTAGAACGAATATATTTTATTAATATATCACATGAGTGGTAAATTTTCATAATAGACCCTTAAAAAAATATTGACTGAGGTATTTGTGCATAAACCCCTTTATTGGCATAAAAGGTGAACAAATGTCCACAAAACCACCATAATATCCAAAAAATAAACAGAAAGCCAAGAAGGATAGAAATGAAAGGAAAAGATGAGAAAGAGGGTCCAAAGACAAAATGTATAAGATTCAGAATGTTATAGAGCTCTTCATATTTTGGATTTTCCTCATCCATTGCACATATATATGGTTTTCATGAATGGAAGTCTCAAGCATCCTTACAAAGGTGGCTATGTCTGACTTAAAGAATTATAAGATATTACAAATATTAATGTTATTAGATCAACGTTGTGGAATATAATCATTTTGATTAGGTTATGAGTCAAGCCCAAAACACTTGATGAAGATGACATTTGAGGATTTAAGGGAACTAGGATTATAAATAGCCTCTATAATGATTTTTTTTATTTTTAATTTTTTCTGATAGTTTTTCTAAACAATATCTACATACTTGTAGGTAGGAGCTCTATAACCAATTTATAGATTGTTTGTCCAGTTCGATGGTATTCTTGTCAAAGAGGGCTCATTACCTTTTTTGGAAAAATATTGGACATAATTCTCGCACCCATAGTGAGGCAGAGAGGGTCAAGAGGCCTTGGTGATATTCCTTTACTCATTGTTAAGTTGTTGAGGCTAGGTGATCTGGAGGAGATATAATCTGTCGATCATCAGTTCAAAATGGACCTGCTTCGATCACACAACTACCAAGGGTGTAGCCCATTCCACATGAGTTTAGGATGCGATTTGAAATGTATACAATTTTCCATTATAGATATTAGTGTTTCATCATCCTTTGATCGAGATCCAATAACCATAGGGAGTTACCCCATAAGGTTGGTCGACACATAGGATGCAGCGGCCAACAACAGCTACCTCATTAGAGAAGAAGTTATAGAGGAAGAGTAGACCTTGGGTGTGACACTCTTTGTCACACAAAGCGAGGTTACTCAAAACAAAGTGCAAAATTAACACTAACAACAACATTACCACAAAAGAGGGTAAATTAAAACTGATTTAATAACTATGCATCAAGTTGAACTCATCATGTCTGAAGCCATAAACTGGAGCCACTTGTATTTCATTACACCAAAAGTCATAACATGATGTAGTTCACTATCTATCTATCCACAACCAGTTACATGTGATAACCTATTCCCGAATACAAATCACACCTGAACCATCATCGTATATATCCAAAAACATCAACCAATAATCAAAGTCTATAAAACAACCCCAAGGACCTGAGTGTACAAGGATGACACATATGGCTCTATTACTAAACACTAGATCTGTATCCTTGAACCAACAACTACAACACCTCAGGATGTTGACCTCAACAACACGATCTCTATCTCGGCATGTACATCCACCTAAAAGATGTGGAAACCCACAGGGTGAGACCAAACATCCCAGCGAGAGATATAACTCTCTGCCAACATCTATTAAAAACATAAATTAACTAAAATAGGATATTAAGCTATTAATAGATAAGCAGACTCAACCGAGTGATATAGGCAGGAAAATTAATATTGTATAAATTATTCAGGTATCTACAATTGAGAAGTGGAACATTCTATGCATTTAGAAGGAATGTGAAGAACATGTGTATTTTCTACGAACCAAACTATATAAAAGAAAGCAAGGCCTCATCCAGTATCTTTGTATTTGTTCTTACAAAAGTACCACTATTAAGTCCTTATTGGTTCCACACATGGTCAATGGAAGAGTCAGATTCCATGACCTTTCTAACACTTCCCGACTAGCATGAGAGTGACACTATCGTGACGTATTAGTCAACTTGTACAAGTGACATATAGTCCAAAGATGGATCGGATCATGCATGATCGTCCATATATCACAAGGGAATCGGATCATGCATGGCCATCCCAAAAAGAAGGAGTGGCTCACGCATGGCCATCCATATCTAATAAGGAAACCGGCTCATGCATGGTCTCTCCATATCTAACATGGAAACCAGCTCATGCATGGTCATTCCATATATCACATAGATCGGCTCACACATGGCCATCTTTTAGTTATGCCAATTAAGGGTCCTTCAACATCAATAAAGTTATAATGTACAAACCATAAAAAGCACTAAAAAGATAAGGTCATGGTACAACTTTCAAAAATCTAAGACTTGTATGGTGTGAACTTGTCACACTATCACCACATAACACTTGCACACTAGAATTCACAAGATCATTATCACGATTGGACACCCACTCAAGGCTATCACTAATGTCACATCATTGTGGGATATCATTCCCTCAATATTAGTACTAGAGGGTATCGCATTGTACTTGTCATAGAATGCACTAGCTATGATATTCAAGTACATACCACCTGCATGGTTAGAAATTGATAAAATAGAAAGAGAAAACCTCCTAAACCATGTGTCACATCATTATCTCCACATGCCTCAATTATACATAATCATCACCATAGCATACCCAAACATTAGCATGAATTCAACCTACAAGGTTAGAGGTTCACAATCAGAGAAAGAAATCATCATATCATAATAGTTGTTCCAAGAAAAGAAGTAACACATCCATATCTCCATATTAAGGTTAGGGTTAGCCAACTAGGGTTTTTGTAGTTATTTCCCATCACCAACCCTAGGTACACCATCTTCCATATTCTTTGAACCACATTATGGTTAATGATTGTAATTAGGGTTAACTAAGTAACCACTCAAATAGTATTATATACGGCTCATTCACTACTCATATGCATGTGTTTATTATGTATTCAAATATGAGTCCCAACCACCCATCATTCACATGTCTCGATCATCTACCATATACATGTCACGACCACAAACCCTATGGGTCACGACCACTGACTCATCAAGGTGTCTCAACCTCAATACACATACACATGAAAAAAAAACTACCATGCTCCATCACCTGGACACAACTGAAACGTACTAATACATAGTCATCACCACGACACACCCTCACCTATTGCGACTACGTCACATCTTCAACTTTGTCGCGACCACATCACATCTTCAACATGGTCATGACTACATTAGACCTTCAACCTGGTCGCGACCGTGACGCGTCAAGGCTAATCTATAAGACCGACTTCACAAATGGGCGTCACGTTCATCGAACACAAAGCAACATCTCATCTATCATCCACATAGTGGCATTGTGACTGTGAGCCATAAGCAACATCCACTACAGCAAAAATTGCCCATTGGTGGCCTTTTGGAAATGCCACTAAAAAAAATTAAATGTCACTAAACATGTTTAGTGGCATTTGTTGACACTTAAAAAAATGCCTCTAGTACCAATGCCACTAGAAAGATAGTGGAGTAACTTGTAAATGCCACTAAATGTTTGGATTTAGTGGCTTCCAATAAATGCCAAATAAAGGCCACTAATACATCATTTGGCATTTATAAAAAAGCCACTATCCATCGATTGGCTTTCATACAAATGTCACTATTTTGTATTATGATGTTGTGTGAAAAGTCTCTTATTGAGTGTAAAGGCATATAAAAAATGCCACTAATGACATACTAGTTTTGTATTACTACATTTTCATGGTTTTTCGTCATTCAATTTTTAGTTCATTATTAGGTTTTCTAATTAGATGTCAATTCCATTCGAACTCAATTTTCCAAAAGTATGAATATTTTTTATTTATAATCAAATGACAATTACACGGGGAGGACATTTTACCTTGCCCCTTATATTGAATAAAACACCAATGATATAGTTTCATACAACATGTTTTTATTCAGTACAATAACTTTTATGTCATTGGATTTGTCTCTTCCCGGATATGACTATCTATTTTTCTGCATTATGACTTCAGAGCTCCTTCAGAAAATAGCTTTGCATTCTGGTAGAATCTCTACATCCAATTCTGGCCTCTCCAAAGACTGAAATTACTTACTCAATTTCTCGATGTCATTAACCAATTGATCAATATGTTACTTGTCTTTCCTGGAGTGCATCAATATGATTTTCAAAGCTAAAGCATATTCACTTACCATATACATACATATAAAAAATAATAAACGCCATCGGAACTCTAAAGAGTCGAATATGAAGAAATTGTCAAATTGTATAACCAAGTTTGGAGTGTTTTGAATGAAGTCATTAAAACACCAACCTTTGCTTCAGCTTGGAGATACTCCGGTTCAAGGAACTTCCTTGGATTTGGTTTTGTCTGTGAGTCGTCATCTGAGTTCATGATGCTACCAGACCTAAGGACATTGTGAAAGGGATAAGATTCGATCAACAACTATCAAAGACACTACAAACCTAATGAATGTCTGATAAGTTGTTGCTACCTCCTTAGATTCTTCAAATTGTATTCAAATGTCCTGAGTCGGTTGGTTGAAGGCCCCAGATCTATCTATATTTTACACAAAATAGGCAAAACAATTTATTCATATGAATGTGTTGTGCTGGATGGTATTTAGATGTTTGAGGATAAGCACCTTGATCATTAAAATATGAGGACTGGTCAACTTTACCAAACTTTTAGAATACTTCTCCAACTCAATACTTGCAATATACATAAATAGTTATAAAATGGAGTGAGGCATCAATTACGAATTATGAAGATCCCAAGAAAAAGTGAACTGATTGAAGACATGTAGAAAGATTGTTGATATCCAATAATTTGTGACGAGTAGAAGGTGCTCAAATAATGTACCTATATGAGAGATTATGTATACTTAGTCTACTTCTCCTTCTCTTTAGTGTATGTTGACTGGAGACACCAGGTATCTAGCAGAAAGACAATTCCGATGAGGAATGGATTACTCCATTAACTATGGACGTTAACCATTTAACACTTCCATGCTCAAAAAACAATTTCTCTTCCTTGGATATGACATCCTCCCCCTCCCAGAAAACAATTTGCAACAAAAGGAAGGAGCAAGTCAAACAAACAACAACCATGAATACATACATACAAACTAACTCGAATTTTGCTTTTTAGATGTAACAAGAAATGCAGTGAGAAGCCTAAAATATTGATATATGGCTTCCTCACTATCTGAAAAGGTTATATATATATATATATATATATATATATATATATATATATATATATATATATATATATATATATATATATATATATATATATATATATATATATATATATATATTAAGCAACAAAGAAAGTAAGAGATGGTCTGAAAAAGTATAACCTTCCAGGTTCCAATCACAAATTGTAACAGTCAGGCTTTTTCCTCTTTGCTAAATCCCTAAACCACCTCATGGAACCACTGGATAACCGATGATGAATTGTTGTAGCCGGATTATTCTGTATTTTCCCTCAAATCTTCCACTATAATAAACTATAAGACAATTAGAAATTAATATAACCACGCAACAACAGAGTGTTGATATCAAACAACAAATACTTACAATCAATATCTGGAAGTCCACTAATAAGAAACTCCAGTTCCTTGTCGTTAAATATAGAAAACAAATCCTTGGGTACCTAGTCATTAAACCCCTCCATAAATATATTGATTTGTGGTCGAATAGTAGTTGTAAGGCGGTGTTTGGCCACTGTATCAACATATTCATGCTTGTTTGCATCGGTTACTCTAGTGTTGTGAACACCAGGAATCAATTCATAGTTGGTCACCTAAGATAATCAAAAAGTAAGTAAAATATGGAGAAGCTGAATATAGAAGTAGATAATACAATCAAGCATTGACAAGAAAATGCAACAAGTGTGACAAGTGAAGATTTTTAGATGATTGAGGCAAATTTAATCTTCATTTGAACCACAACAAACCATCATAGATAGATGACAACATTTCATTGTAAGTATGATCAGCAAAGAAGATCATAAGAAAATGAGAACATTATGGTGCATTATTTTTCTAAGAACGGATAATTCTTGAGGAGAACGCATACAAAGTTGATTGTATGAATACTCAAGAATACAAGCTCTTCTCACAAAAATCCAAAGTGAGCTATGATGGTGATCATGTTGATGTTTTATCTTAGACCGAAATGAGAACGCTTATTATCAAAATCAATGAAACGAGGCACTTTCAACATTAGAGAGAATAACTTCTCAAGAAGTCCAGGATTCTGCCTAATAAATGCATTCAACAATTTTTGATGTTTCTCCAAAAACTTCATGAATATCATGTGTTTCTCATCAATTTTGACAGAACTGCTAGATGGTTTTGCCCAGAACTAGACATGGATGGTATCTAACAACACAAAAATCATAAATGCAAATATATAACTAAAACTTCTATAGCTAGCCAAAAGGGGACCTTGGATGGTAGGTTTACAACATGGCTTGAAAGATGCTAGTACAAACACTATTTTTAATATAACCTTGTTATTAAAAAAATGCAAATGCAAGAAAAAAAGAGTGAATCACATTTTTACCTTGTTCATAACACATCCTAATTTAGAAACATGATAGCTGAGAACAAGCAACTTAATTTTCATGACATAAATAACCAGATGAACCTCAAGCTTTTCTGTAGTCACTTTAGAATTCCATGGCTAACTTCTAGATTTTCTAAAGTTTGGATCATGTTTACCTTTTAAGAAATATTCCCATGCCATTGTAGAAACATCTCAACAAGTCCAATTAGATGAAGCATTTATGGCCTAAAGTTCTTGAATTTGCAATATCAATTCATTTTTGCAGACCTCCATTGTATCTGGACAATAACACTATTGTTAGAAGATCTATGAGTTTAAAACCTCTAGGGAAAAAACATGTGCATAATCTATGAACATCCAAGATGAAATTGAAGGAACAAAGCATTCTCCTAATTTGATGAGCATAACAAGTAACTAGACAAGATAATTTAATCCAGTTGTAACATTTATAAAGTCAACCACTTATAAATGCAACATAAAATTATATTTTCTCAGTATATTAACATAATTGGAAAGAAACTAACAGAATGTAACAACCAAAAATATCTAACATTTGACAAAGTGGAATCTGTAGCTTTTTATGTTGAGATACCAAGTTGGTCAGGTCGACTCTTCGTTCATTGGTCCAACTAGTTGGCTAAATTGGACATTATTAGAACCCTTTGTTTTGATGATGACAAACATTTCATTCTTGTGAAACTAACTTGCTATTTGAGTGTTTCAGGGAAAAGCACATAAGGTGGTGGATAGCAAAACTTGGAAGATCAATTTGCTAAAATTGCTTTATTTTCATGATTGTACTCAAATGTAAAAACTTGTACAAGTATATAATGTACAAGTACTTAGATATCATGTAAATAAAGCATTTAGATCTTCCCTATCCACACACAAAACTTAGATAGGTCATCCCCTATGATAGCGTCACAATGGCACTTTGATACATACACTTAGTACATGAGTAGATACACTAAAAAAGGTCTTTCTCGGTCAAACTACTTCTCGACCGAGACACACTCGGTCGAACATCTTCTCGACCGAGAATAGACCCTCCTAGCCGTTAGACTGAGTTAGAAAAGTAGTTGGGAGTTGGAATCGAACGTTACAACATTATCCCATTCGGTCGACAAAAATCTCGACCGAGAAAATCCCGGTTGACAAACTTCTCGACCGAGAAAAGTTTTGGACTGTACTTTTTAGTAATAAACAACTAGCCATTGCAATGTAATTAGTGGACACCTAACAGATAGTTGAGCACTAAGAACATCCTATAAACTGTCTAGAACATATCTAAGCCCCTGCAAACCACTCCTATAAATAGAACAAGCTATAGGACACCATGCATCATCACTTGCATACACAATTCACTTGAGATCATTCTATTGTGAGCAATCAGCAAAGCTTTACTTGCAATCTTTTTCATTTAGCTCCACATCAGGGTGTATAGCTTAGTATCTCCTATCCACTATAATTCCAAGTTCATCCACATTGGTTAGGAGATCAAAATGCTTGATATAGGATTGAAGCCTTGTGCTAAAAGTGGTAAAGTGTAATTTCTTTATTCCCTTCTTATTCCCTTATATTACTTGTATTCTCCTTTGCTACTCCGATGTTGGAGGTTGTGGAAAGGAGGTTGTTGGAGCTTCTTTAGGTGGTGAAGGTAGCTCGATGGACTTGAGATTACTTCAAGAAGGCTATCTCAAAGGTGAAGCTACTTCAAGAGGAAGGCTACTTCAAGGGGGAGCTTGGAGTTACTTCAAGAGGAAGGTTGCTTCAAGGTGTAGTTGAGACTACTTCTAGGTGAAGGCTATCTCAAAGGTTGTGAAGGTAGTTGTATCTTATGTAACATCCTTGCAAGGTAATAAAATACAATTGCTTTCAAAATCCCAGTTGGGAACAACCAGGTAGTGGACTGACTCCCTTAGTATTTGCTAAGGGTGGAACCACTCTAAACACCTTGTCTCCTTCTCCAATCTTTTTGTGGTTGTTTCCTTAAATAATTATTAAAATTGTCATAAAGCCCCATTCACCCCCCTATACTATTTTTCACAACTTGGAAATTGATAGCCCTCACTCAGACCTACAATGCATAAGGTAACTTGAGTTCCAAAAAAGGTTTCCATAAATTACTACTTACAATAAACAAAAAATAGGTGGATCTTAAGTTTTGTTTTGGATTGCTAATTTAATTTCAAGACATATGGCTTATAGGTTCTACATTTTATGAGTAAAATAACCTTTAAATTATTTTTTCTATAATAAACGTTTATAAATTGATAATATCCTAAGTACCATAGGAATTCCATATGTTCAGGAAACCAGTCACTGAAAAAGTCAAAAGATATAGATATAGGGAAATGTGAAATTATAAAATTATACAAATTATTCATCTATAATAAAAAACATATAGATAAATTCCCAAACTCCTATAAAATACAAGTGCAATGGTAGGAGAACTAATGAATTATTCATAACATCAATATATGACCAACAATGCAGAAAGGCCTCTGAGACAAAGAATTAAGTTAGAAATATATGTGAAGAATGCCTTATTTAAGGGTGTGAAATACTGATTCACAAATCTACCATTATGGATTACATCAAAAGTTGGTGAGAGATTGAGTTGGGATGTTAAACTCCACTATTATAAAGCTTGGAGATAACTCCTTGATCTATCCTTGTCTTGGAGCATGTAGGCATGGGATTAAAAAATGTTTCCACGTTTCCCACTACCTATGAATTCCATCCCCAACACTACATGGGCAGTGTCCCCTACATTTCTTCTTACACACCTACCATCCCCCTCTAAACCAATATAATGATCAAGGGGAGTAGATAATGTCAACAACAAGATAAAGAGGTCACAGTGTAATTCGGCCAACCAGAGAACATGTGATGATGCAAGGCAAAGAATAAAATATTGAGAGGGTAACATGCGAAGCCAGTGGGGAGATCCATTACACATGTGAGTGTGTGACATGTGGTGTTGATTGACATTAGGCAAAAATAACCCCTATTAATTGGTTTTTAATACAAGGCATCTAGGTTTGTGACCTGAAGTTGTAGTCATCTTATGCTGGGAAGGCCATTCCACCTAGGCTATAATAGGGTGCAAGATGATCAATTTGATGTGTGTTGTGCTCAAGAAAAGAAAGGGGGGCTTCTAATGCTTTCATCTTGCAACTTTTTATTTCAATGAATTATACAACAAAGATGGGTGAAACATTTAAAATGGGGGGCAACGTTTTGAGCATAAGGGTCCAACAACATAACACCAAGAAACATATGGAATTATGATTTTGATGTTACATTGAAGAAAAGGATATCCTTCGTCCAAAAAACAAATTTGGTGGGTGCAACCAATTGTTGAGAAAAGAAAAAGTATGTGCCAATAAATGAAAATTCTTTGTTGTTGCCGAAAGCAACATAGGATGATGTGCTGACTTTGACCACAATGTATAGCGGTGTTGCAGCCATTTGTGAGGATAGGCTAAATCAAATCATGAGTGTAATAAAACACCCCCCAGCAAGGAAGAACGTTCAGAAGCAAACACAAAGCAGAAAAAATAAAAATAAACGTGGGTTATTATGCACACTTTCATGGGGTTCAGTTTCATGTGTCTTGTCAAATAAACCATGCAAACATGTTTAGCAGAAGGAGAAGCTTGTTAAATTGTACGACCCAGATTAGAGATGCAAAAGAATTAAAATTGTAGACAGACGTTCTTGTGTATCAAATGTCTTTCTACTCATCAAAAAAAGATAATGAGAGGGTGAGCATCGATCCAAAACTGGATCGGATCGGATCGAAGACCGATTTAAAAAAAAATTGGACCGTAAACCGATATGTTACGAGATAGGACCAGACCGGGACCAGACTGTTTTGAGGTAGGACCAGATCGGGACCGGACCGTTTCGAGGTACGACCAGACCGCTTCGAGGTACGATCGGACCGTACTGGACCGTTTAGACCGTAATCAGCCTTTTTTACATTTTTTACAACTTATTTAATTATAAAAATTGATAATCTTAGTCATTTGTAACAATTATATAACATTAATAGAAAAAATATATACTGCTAGTGCTTATATATGTACTTTTTTTGTACTTGTTACATAATATAATTATAAATATACATGTATTTTATATAAAATTAGTCTACGGTCCGGTCCACGGTTGACAGGTTTTGGACTGGAGCGGATCGAAGACCAAACTTACCAAAATATCCGGTCCGTGGACCGGACCGAAGACTAAACTCACCAAAAATTTTGGATCGTAGATCGTACCAAACTCATAATGGACCGGACCGGACCGGACCTAATTGACAGGTCCGGTCTGATTTTATGGTCTGGACCATTATTTGCTCACCCCTATTAAGTGGGGTAGAAGAGAAACAGAGAAAACTAGAATAAGATAAGCTACCTTATTAACAACCAAAAACCAATGTGTTAATAAATGAGACATTTTCAAGAGACAGAAGAAACAACAAGGTACATAACAGCATGACTAGAATGTCAATTACCCTTAGCTTCTGTATGTAGACAAACTTAAGCAACCCATGTGGATGTGGCTAGTGGAGAAGCAACTAAGATTTTTGTTTCTCCATCTAGAAACCTATGACTTGTATTCTTTTAAGAAATGACTTTGCATGTATCTCTATGAACTGTCTAAATTGTAGTGCACAAATCCAGATGAGGCAAGGAGTGTCCACCAATGAGGATCTTGTCAGCTGTGTGAAATCTCCAAAGAATAGAGGTTACAATTCTTGGCAACAAAAGGAACATCTCAATCTTGCCTACTACCTATAAGCTAGCCCCGAAATCATCTATGGAATCAAGCAAAACGGACATAGAGTTTAGTAAGTTGATAAAGTGTTTTGAGAATGTCAAATCGTTACTTTAATGACAGACCTGGTCAGCGAAACTATAATTATGTAAGAGAGTTGCGTAGAAGAAGAATTGGGGTGAATGTGTAAGATGACCCCCACATGGATATTAAATGTGATACCCTCACTTCCTATTGAGGACATTATGAGGGAAGACGAGGGATCAAACAAACCAATGGTCAATATATTATGCTCAAACTGAATGTTGAGTTGAACAACAAAACTGGGTAGGTTCTCCGAATAAGTTAATGCTATATTTTGTGATGGGAGAAAGATGATATGAAAATATTGATCTTTAATGACACAACAATATTAACAGGAGTATTTCCTCTACACAATTTCCTATAAGAATGATGAGCACAGACTTCCCACACCAACATCAAAATTAACAATATGAATATGATCACATTCTTGTGGGAGTAAGTGGCATGAGTGGAAGAGAGAGAAAACACCCAAACCTAGCTAAAAATAACATAAATATAGAACAATAATTAATAAAAAAAATGGTAAGAACAATTCAAGCTTGAACTGGATCAAGTAGCTTGCAGAAAACCTAAAGAAGACGTGACATTCACCAAGGTGCAAGAGGCAGTACAAGTATTTCAAAAGTTAGCTATAAAGCAATCAGTTTGTTCCTTTTGCACTCGATGACATCCAAACAAATTCAAGGAGAAATGTATGCTTTCTAGACAAATGAATGATAATCAAACGAACACAAGGATACAAGTACCATAAAGTAGATGCTAGCTAAACTCAATTGATTTTTCAGTAGTTGGGTCTACAGAGTATGTGCAGTGGTCGGCGGTACTCTTCAGACTAGTGTACGTGTGTTTTTAGCCCTTCTGCTAATAATCCCATCCATATATATGCCAAAAAATCGTCTGTTTGATTAAAGGGTGTCATATTTCTTGCGAAAACATGTCTACGTTTGAAATCTAAGCAATTAACAAGGATATAATTGGTTGAAGCATTTTGATAAAAAGTACTCACCAAATATCTTACAAGGAACAACTTGATGTGGTCCAACTGGAATTCTCTAAATGACAAATCAGTGGCCTTCTTAATTCCTACACCTCCGCACCAAGGGATTAACAAAGGAAGTAGGTTGTCGATGACTGAAAGATTGTAAACGCAAGCCGGTCTTGAGAGCAGAACATGTTGATCGGAAGTTATCAGTTCTTGTTTCTCTCCACCAGTCGCTGCTCAACCTCAACAAAAGTCAGATGCTACACAACTACGAAAGATGAGGAATGGTCTGTCACATTTTGATTTTGGGGATGTGCACTCTGAAAAATAACTACGTCTCGCTTGTGTTTCACAGGTGATACGACAGAGCCCTATCACCTCGATGCCCCTTAAGCCTATCATGTAGTGTAGATCTCGTGAAAATTAAAAGGCAGTGGTTGTGTGAATTTTAGAGTGAGGATTTGAGGAAGAGAAGGTTTTAAAGTTAGGCTTTCAAGTTTGCTGGTGGTGCCAAAGTATAAGAGGGAAATGGAAATTTTGGGAATACGAGAGAAAAAAGTTTACACATGGGAAATAAGCGTTGCTCGCACTGGCATTTATAAAATGCCATTATGTAAATATGTAAAAGTGATTATAATTAAGTGTTATTCATGATCATTGTATTATGGTATTTAGAGGAATTTAAACAACAATGCCTGTATAAGGATGTGTATGGTGGTATTTATAATAAATTCCAATATATAAAATGCCACTAATGAGTATATTTGTCGTAGTGATCACGATCGTGATAGAAAGCAGGCATCCCAACCAAAGGTGTTGCTTTTAGAGTGAAAACTAGGTATTACGATCAGGCATTGCAACCTCAACAAAGGGAACATGTCAGCCTTTAACACATACACAAAGCATCAATGAATTGGTGTTGCGACCACTTCCAGCAAGGCATTGCATCTAGAACCAGGCATCACGACCACTCTGTCAAGTGTTGCATTTTGTCATCACAACAAGAATACCAAGGCAGCAAAGCTCATACTCTTGGATTCCAAGTCGTCAAACCCTAGAGTTAACACAATGAAATTCATCAAGTAAAACCATATAGGAGAGAGAAATTCAAACCTCACAATATGAGGAAAACATCTAAAACTCCAAGTTAATATGAAGACCAAAACTAGATCTTGGTGATAAAGCCAAAGCTCAAGATACATGTAACACCATCTCCTCAAAGCCACCAAGAAAACGTGTGCATACGGATTAAGGTTTAAGAAGGAGGGTAATATATAGAGTAATACTATGAGGTCTTAAACCCCAACCCAAGATAACTTCATCAAGATCATTAACGTCACACTTAGGGGATAAAATAGTAGCTTACACCAGGAGATATCTATCCCCAAAATCGGGTACTTCATATTAGGGTTTCGAATTTTAAACATATCAAGCATGATCACCACCATCACTTAAGCTCTAGATCATGATATCATGTAGTAGCACATTGCGGGCACATTTTAGAGAGAGAAACATCAACATGCTAGTAAGATTAAGAGTACTAATTATAGAAGAGGGTAGAAAGTTATAAAATCTGCCTTAAAGAAGATCAACTCCAAGAATTACAAGCTCCAAGCACACGATCACCAAGAGAGGAAGAAGCAACACCAAAGGCTCCACTTTTGGCCATAAGATCACCTCAAGAAGAAGGAGAAGTCACTAAGGTCAGACATTTCTCAAGAAAAGAGAGTAAGAATCTCTAGGTCAAACCAAAAGAGAAGGAAGAAAGAGAGAAGGAAACTTCCTCACACTTGGGTCTACCTTATCAAAACCTGGCCTATGACCCTTGTGATGAGGGGTTCCTTTCCAAAACGACCACCATGGAGGATCCATGGTCTAAGGCTAATAAAAGAGAAGAATATGAGGGTGGAAAATCCAAGGAAACATAATCAAAGAAAGGGAAACACTTACCAAGGTTGAAGATGAGCAAGGATCACCACATGCAAGGGATCCAATCACTAAAGCTCCAAGGATCTGCCCTTCTTTTCTCCACCAAGATCCATGGACGAACTAAAGAGAGGGATGAAGAAGGAGGGATGAAGGTTTCATTTGCAATAAGGGAAGAGGGATTATATACTTGAGGAGGAGGGAAGTAGGGTGAAGATGAGGTGTCAACACCTAAAGGCACCAAAGGGACACTTGTCCACCCAAGGAACACACATGCAACCGCTTAAAACACACATGCATAAGGTGTTGATACAACCTATGTTAGGTCTCGACCTCTTTAGGGTCCCCAACATATAGGTCGTGGTCGAGACAGCTAAGGGTGGTCGAGACAAACATCGCACAAGTGTCTTAGCCGAGACACAAGCTTCCTCAACAAACTAGGTCGAGACACCCCACAAAGAGACAAACTGTCTGGACCCAAACACAACCAAGACCATCTAGGTTGCGACCACTACACCCAGGGAAAGTGTCTTGGTCGAGTCACATCCAAAACACACCTAGGTCGCGACACTCCAACATGTGCACCAAGGTCATCTTAAAGAAAACCCTAGAAAACCCTAGCATCACCACATGATGCCACCTCATCAAATAAGGTCCATACAAGGTTCCACAATGCATTATTATCTCTCTCATCATTCCAAATAACCAAGGGAACACTCTACATGTGACAAATTGCAAGATCACCCCTCAACTTCAGTAAATTACAATTTTACCCAAAACAAGCACAGAAAGTGCAAACATCACCCAAACAAGCTCAAATTGAATAACTAAGCTCTCAACGGGCTCTATAAGCACCCAAAAGGATTAGATTAAGGATCTAAGCACTAAATCAATACAAAACAAATAGGGTTAGTCCAAAACCCAAGTTAAGGGCCTTACATTGGGAGGGATCAAGAATACTATGGTAGGCCTCAGTGAGTGCTTGTAAGGTTAAGGAAATTTCATCTGGACCTAAATTAAAGTGACATTGTAGGAAGAGAGTGGTAGAAAGAAAGGTGTAGTAAGGAGTATCTAGTAGGCAATAATGTAATTTTAGTGCTTGTTCCTACATGGAAAAAATAGTGAATACTTTAGGATGTAAAAAGGATGTTCAAGGGGTGGTTTTAATCAAGACCTATAGCACATTTAGAGTATTTTTTTCTACCTCTCATCTAGGTAAGAGACAGAAAGGAAAATTCCTTATGCATGGCAACAAAGGCACTAATTTCCCTCAACCTACTAGTTGATGGTTTGGCTTGGTGTGAGAGACTAAGAAACATGATTTTTGAGAGGTGAGAATCCATAGAGAAAAGAGAGAGAGAGAGAGAGAGAGAGAGAGGAATGATTGAAGAGATACTTTTATTGCATCCTTATCATAAATTCTGCAAGATTGAAGAAGATATGTGAATCTTAGATTAGGGATTTGGATTCCCAAATATCACCTAACACAACCAAGTATTGCATCTAAGGGCCATGTTATCAATTAAATGAAATCAATCACCATTTATTCCCATCTATGTTATCCTCTAGTTTCCAATTGAATTTCTTCAATAATTTCTAGAGGGATCTAGAATAATAAATTCCCTTGATTTTTTATTATTATTAGGAGCCTCTCCCAAGCAGGGCCATTATTGGACCCACCCCGACAAGGTAAACCCTAGAATAAACCACTTACATGTGGGTACTATGACTCACTCAATAATATGGGGCCTTGTTTCACCCTGAGGATTATCAACTAGAGTCAAACCTAGGTCCCTTCATAGGGGAATGTTGAGCCTCATCATCAGGCTACCCCTTCCCCCATGATTCCTATAATTTTTTTTAGAATAATTATGTGATATTTATCTTATTATTATAAAATTTAAAAAATAATTGGGTGACAACTAGTAAACAAGATTTCTTCTCAGGTTATACTCAATAAAACTATCAGTGTAATGAATGTACATCAGACAAACATCAAACTTGGTCAAACTTCTTTTATATCTCTATGAGGAAATAAGTAGACTAACTGAATTGTTATTAACCTACAGTTAACTCAATGAACCATTTGGTTTACCCGTTGAATATTATTTATATATTTGTACCATGAATCCTTGGTTTATTATCCCGGAGGACTCAGGAGTAAACATGCACCTAACTTTTCTTTACAAGATTATATTTAATAATCTTTTTCAATTGCAACTTCTGCAACAAATCAGAAATTCTACATCCTCACATACTTCCCCTATTCAAAGAAGTTTTACCCAAAAAAGAATCAAATAGAAAAAGGGTGTGGTAAGATTTTACCATGTCAAATTTTAGGTCTCATGTAGTTCATCCTCTCCATGGAGATTCAACTAAACCTTAATTATTTATGTATGTGTTTCAGAGATGCTTCACCTTTGAATCCAAGATCCTCATAAGTGCATATGGTATGTTCAACTACCTTGGAGAATGAATGGCTTGACATTCAACACATGGGAAGGATCCTTCACAAGATGCTTTTAGTTAGATACATAAGATACTTTATGCATTAGTTTATACTAGGTTTGGTGGACAAGATAATAAAAAATCTCACCAACCAATTACAATCTTTCAAAGGATCTGCAACTTAAGGTACAAATCTACCTGAATCATGGTGATGGTATTTTGGATTAGATTATTGATAGTATGTGATCTACTATGGAGTCAGGTAAGTTTATGCATTTGTCATGGGATTTTTGTCAGAATTTTGTACTCAAATACAAATAATTCATATCCAATGTAAATGGAAAGTTGTTATCATTACAAAGTACTAAATCTTATTCATTTCATACCATGCCATTATGTTAGATTAAGGAAAAATTATGAAGTGGCTTTTCATTCATCCAAAAGGCTAGCTCAAGCAAGGTATAATTAGCACCATCATTATCCAAAAGGACTGCAATATCCTTCTTCAACATATATTGTTTCAAGGTTGACTTCAAAAGTATCTTAGGATGAGCTCTCAAGACTCAAGTCACTCGAGTTAGGGTCTAATCAAGTAAATATATCTAATCATGACCATATCTTACCCAACTCTCTTGGGTAAAACAATTATACTCCTATAGTAGGTTGACCACTAAGCCAATGTCTTTGAGACTTTGGTGATTGACCAATTTATAGAAGCGACGTGTTCAGTGTTTGCAGGACCAATTTGGAGTAGTTTGTTGAGAATAGGTAATGGATGTCATATCTATAGGGATATGCCTTTTGATGACTAGTTCAATCAAATATTAGAGTCATCATTTCTTGAGGATGAGCATCATTTAAGCTTGTAGAGTTGTTTGATGATCAAACAATCATGCAATTTTGTTTATCATATTAGTGTCATTCCAAATGTTCCTACATACATCCATGCATATACCACTAAACATATAATTTGTATAGACCTCTATGAAATAGATGACATGCATTTTATCATTTTGAAAAGGTTACATACTTTAGGTGACATACATGTAAATCATCTATAATCTGTATATTCACACGTAATATAGATGACATATATTTTATCATACATGAAAGGGTTACACAGAATAGGTGACATACATTTGAATCACCTATGCTCTAATGGGGGTTTTCCATATAGGTGACATGTATACGAGTCACATGTGATCTATAAGGGGGTATATATTTAGGTGACACACATGCATGCCACCAAACTTTTAGGTGACATGTGTACTTATCACCTAAACTTTAGGTGATAGACATGCAGTCATCTAATATCTCCCAACCAATAATAAGAATCAACAAGCTTCATGGGGATATCTCAATACATTTATTGACAATTCATAAAGGAAGATATGTGAGAGAAATTATTGTTGAGAGTTTTTCTAAGTAATCTGGAGGGTCTATCATAGAGGGATATTGGCATAAAGATCTTCCCCCAAACACATATATGTCTCTTTTGTGAACATTCTAAGGCTAATGGGAATTTGTCATGTGAGGCAAATTACTCCTTGACAGCGGCTTTCGTAAACCACCTACCCCCAAAAATAATTGTTGCAAAAGAGTGGTGGCTATCGAAAGCACTCGAACAACCTTTCTCCCATCATCCCCAAACTCATACACATCTCTTTTATGAATAGTTAAGAGGACAATACAAATATACATGTCTCAAATCTAAGCATCTTCAAGGACTTTCTATGAGAGGACACTATCATGATATGGCCCCTAGATCCACCCAGAAGTATTTTCACAGACTTTCTACTGACACACATTGTCATGATATGGACCATGGATCCTCACTAATACATTTTGGGAGATTTCCATGAGCAGACATTATCATGATATGGGCCCAGTCTCCTCACAAATGCATTTTTAGGAACTTGATGTGAGAGGAAATTATCAATATATGGGCCACAAGTCCTCAAAGTTTCATTTCAAGGAACTTTGTTGTGAGTGAACACTGTCATGGTATGGTTCATGGATCCTCCCAAATGCATTTTCATGGGGATATATCAGTACATTTATTTGACAACTTGTAAAGGATATGTGTGTGAGAAAATGTTGTTGAGAGTCATTCTAAGTGATTCATAAAGGGATATTGGAATGACAATAGTCACCAAACTCATACATGTCTCTTTGGTGATCATTCTAAGTCCAATGAGCCTTTGTCTTACGAGGCAAATTTCTCCTTGGAAACATCTTACATAGACCTCCCACCCCCAGCAACGATTCCTATAAATGAGAGGTAGCTTCCATAAGCACCCAATCAACCAAGCTTCAATTGTCCCCAAACTCATAGATGCCTATTTATGAATACTTAAGAGGACAATACATATATACACATCTCAAGTACTTTTTTTTGAGAAGACAATGTCATAACATAGGCCTTAGTCCCTCCTCGAAGCATTTTAATGGACTTTTCTGAGAGGCCATTATCATGTTATGGGTTGTATCTCCTCGCACATGCATTTTGGGGGACTTTCCTGATTGGATTCTCAAGATATGGGCTTGGATACTCACAAACATAATTTAAAGGACTTGCTGTGAGAGACTACTATCATGATATGGGCCCAAGATCCTCACAAATGCATTTCAAGGGACTTGTTGTGAGATGTATTGTCGTGATATGGGCCATGGCTCCTCCTAAATGCATTTATGGACATTATCAATATATGAGCCCTGACACCTCCTTAATGCATTTGAATGGACATGTTGTGAAAGGACACTATAATGGTATGGGTTGTGGCACCTCCCAAATGTATTTTTAAGGACGCGCTGTGAGATAACACTTTTCATGAAATGGGCCCTGACACCTCCCAAATGCATTTTCATGGACTTGTTGTAAGAGGACGTTCTCATGATATGAGACCTGACACCTCTTAAATGCATTTTTAAGGACTTAGTGTGAGATGACATTGTCATCATATGTGCCATGGTGCCTCCCAAGTGTATTTTCAAGGACTTGGCGTGAGAGCAGATTGTCATGATATTGGCCCAACCTTCACCCAAATGCATTTTGAGGGGCTTATTATGAGAGGAAACTGTCAATATATGGGCCATGTCTCCTCCTTAATGCATTTGAAAGGACATGTTGTGAAAGGACACTATCATCATATGGTTCATGTCATCTCCCAAATGAATTTTTAGAAACTTGTTGTGAGATAACATTTTGTCATGATATGGGCCCTGACACCTCCCAAATGCATTTTGATGGACTTGTTATGAGAGGAGTTGTCATGATATGGGCTTTGCCACATCCCAAATGCATTTTCATAGACTTTATTGAGGGGACGTTGTCTTGATATGGGACCTAACACCTCCCAATCGCATTTTTAAGGACTTATTGTGAGATGACATTGTGATCATATTCTTCATGGAACCTCCCAAATATATTTTCAAGGACTTGGCGTAAGAGGACGTTGTTATATATGTGCCCAAACTTCACCAAAATGTATTTTTAGGGACTTACTATGAGAGGACATTGTCAATATATGGGCCTTGTCTCATCCCTAATGCATTCGAAGGGACATGTTGTGAAAGGAAATTATCATGATCTGGGTCACGGAACCTCCCAATTGCATTTTTGGACTTGATGTGAGATAATATTTGTCATGATATGGACCCTGACACCTCCCGAATGCATTTTCATACACTTTTTGTGAGAGGACTTTGTCATGATATGGGACCTAATACCTCTCAAATGCATTTGTAAGGACTTACTGTGAGATGACATTGTCATCATATGCGTCATGACACCTCCCAAATGTATTTTCAAGGACTTGGCGTGAGAGGACATTGTCATGATATGGGCTCAAACTTCACTGAAATACATTTTTAAGGACTTATTATGAGAGGACACTGCCAATATATGGGGCATGCATCCTCCTTAATTCATTTGAAGTGACATGTTGTGAAAGGACACTATCACAAAATGGGTCGTGGAACCTCCCAAATACAATATTAGGGACTTGATGTGAGATAACATTTGTCATGATATGGGCCCTGACACCTCCCAAATGCATTTTGATGGACTTGTTATGAGAGGAAGTTGTCATGATATAGAACCTGACACCACCCAAATGCATTTTTAAGGACTTACTGTGAGATGACATTGTCATCATATACGCCATGGCACCTCCCAAATGTATTGTCAAGGACTTGGTATGAGAGGACATTGTCATGATATGGGCCCAAACTTCACCCTATTGTATTCTCAGGGACTTACTATGAGAGAAAACTGTCAATGTATGGGCCCTGACACCTCCAAAATGCATTTGAAGGGACATGTTGTGAAGGGGCACTATCACAATATGGGTCGTGGCACCTCCCAAATGCATTTTTAGGGACTTGATGTGAGATAACTTTTATCATGATATGGCCCTGACACCTTCCAGATACATTTTCATGGACTTGTTGTGAGAGGACGTTGTCATGATATGGGACCTAACACCTCCCAAATGCATTTTTAAGGACTTACTATGAGATGACATTATCATCATATGTGCCATTATACCTCCCAAATATATTTTCAAGGACTTGGTGTGAGAGGGCATTGTAATGATATGGGCTCAAACTTCACCTAAATGCATGTTTAGGGACTTATTATGAGAGGACACTGCCAATATACGGGCCATGCATCCTCCTTAATGCATTTGAAGTGACATGTCGTGAAAGGACACTATCACAAAATGGGTCGTGGAATCTCCCAAATACATTTTTAGGGACTTGATGTGAGATAACATTTGTCATGATATGGGCTCTGACACCTTCCAAATGCATTTTCATGGACTTGTTGTGAGAGAACGTTGATATGGGACCTGACACCTCCCAAATGCATTTTTAAGGACTTACTGTGAGATGACATTATCATCATATGTGACATGGTACCTCCCAAATGTATTTTCAAAGACTTGGTATGAGAGGACATTGTCATGATATGGGCCCAAACATCACTCTAATGTATTTTCAGGGACATATAATGAGAGGACACTGTCAATGTATGGGCCCTGACATGTCCCAAATGCATTTGAAGGTACATGTTGTGTAAGGGCACTATCACAATATGGGTCGTGGCATCTCCCAAATACATTTTTAAGGACTTAATTTGAGATAACATTTGTCATGATATGGGCCCTAACGCCTTCCAGATGCATTTTCATAGACTTGTTATGAGAGCACGTTGTCATGATATGGGACCTGACACCTCCCAAATGCATTTATAAGGACTTAATATGAGATGAAATTATCATCATATGTGCCATGATACCTCCCCAATGTATTTTCAAGGACTTGGTGCGAGTGGACATTGTAATGATATGGGCTCAAACTTTACCGAAATGCATTTTTACGGACTTATTATGAGAGGACATTGCCAATATATGGGCCATGCATCCTCCTCAATGCATTTGAAATGATATGTCGTGAAAGGACACTATCACAAAATGGGTCGTGGAACCTCCCAAATGTATTTTTAGAGACTTGATGTGAGATAACATTTGTCATGATATGGGCCCTGACACCTTCCAAATGCATTTTCATGGACTTGTTGTGAGAGGACATTGTCATGATATGGGACCTGACACCTCCCAAATGCATTTTTAAGGACTTACTGTGATATAACATTATCAACATATGTGACATGGTACCTCCCAAATGTATTTTCAAAGACTTGGTGTGAGAGGACACTGTCATGATATGGGCCCAAACTTCACCCTAATGTATTTTTAGGGACTTATTATGAGAGGACATTGTCAATATGTGGGCCCTGACACCTCCCAAATGCATTTTAAGGGACATGTTGTGAAAGGGCACTATCACTATATGGGTTGTGGCACCTCCCAAATGAATTTTTAGGGACTTGATGTGAGATAATATTTGTCACGATATGGCCCTTGACGCCTTCCAGATGTATTTTCATGGACTTGTTGTGAGAGGACGTTGTCATGATATGAGACCTGACACCTCCCAAATGCATTTTTAAGGACTTAATATGAGATGACATTATCATCATATGTGCCATGACACCTCCCAAATGTATTTTCAAGGACTTGGTGTGAGAGGACATTGTCATGATATAGGCTAAAACTTCACCAAAATGCATTTTCAGGGACTTATTATGAGAGGAGATTATCAATATATGAGCCATGCATCCTCCTTAATGCATTTGAAGTGACATGTTGTGAAAGGACACTATCACAAAATGGGTCGTAGAACCTCCCAAATGCATTTTCAAGGACTTGATGTGAGATAACATTTGTCATGAAATGGGCCTTGACACCTTCCAAATGCATTTTCATGGACTTCTTGTGAGAGGGTGTTGTCATGGTATGGGACCTGACACCTCCCAAATGCATTTTTAAGGACTTATTGTGAGATGACGTTATCATCATATGTGTCAAGGTACCTCCCAAATGTATTTTCAAAGACATGGTGTGAGTGTACATTGTCATGATATGGGCCCAAACTTCACTCTAATGTATTTTTAGGGACTTATTATGAGAGGACACTGTCAATGTATGGGCCCTGATACCTCCCAAATGCATTTGAAGGGACATGTTGTGAAAGGGCACTATCACGATATGGGTTGTGGCACCTCCCAAATGAATTTTTAAGGACTTACTGTAAGATGACATTGTCATCATATGCATCATGGTACCTCCCAAGTGTATTTTCAAAGACTTCGTGTGAGAGGACATTGGCATGATATGGGTCCAAACTTCACCCTAATGTATTTTCAGGGACTTATTATGAGATGACACTGTCAATGTATGGGCCCTGACACCTCTCAAATGCATTTGAAGGGACATGTTGTGAAAGGGCGCTATCACGATATGGGTCGTGGCACCCCTCAAATGCATTTTTAGGGACTTGATGTGAGATAACATTTGTCATGATATGGGCACTGACACCTTCCAAATGCATTTTCATGGACTTGTTGTGAGAGGGTCGTGATGCCTAGGTGTAGAGGTTGGTCGTGATGTTGTTCTTTGGTTTTAGTCACAACGTAGCCTTTTTTCTTTGATCGTCTTGTTGTTGTCTCATGCTGGGTGTAATGTTGTGTTGTGTTTGGGTTGCTAAGAGCTCAATGGCCATCATTGATTCTTTGGGCGGCCACCAAGACACGAGATTGCCTCCTCATTGCTTTATCTTCCTCAACCCTAGTCTGAATCACCTCTTCTCCTCTAGTTCCATTCAGTGCCACCTAGTTGGACGATGATCCAATGCTGCCTTCATGAACAATGACACCGTCCAGCCCAATCTGTGTCTTCATTGTTAGACCTGTAACTCAGGAGTCTCCACTGCCCAGAACGGAAATAACCCCTCCTTTCTTAACCTCCATCCAACACCACCAGTCAGAGAACCATTGACGTCGACCTCTCCTCTCCCTCTTACTGGGGGCCCCTCAGCCTTGATAGAAGCAAGCATCTACCACCTACTTACCAACATGACGACATTCATCCACACTATCATATGACCTAAGTGGCACATGTCAATCTATAGCCTAATAGTCACCCATCATTGGTTTCTTCAGCCTCCAATGGAGTTCTGAAACAAGCTGGTAACATGTTGTCCTATGTCCTTCATCAACAACAATCATGAAACATCGAGATCTTAGTGATATATACTTAAAAAAGACTTAATGAGAGATATTTAAGCATAATAAGGTAAAACATATAACTAAGAGTACAAATTTCCCATCTCATCAAAGGACTCCAACCCGTTCTTGCCCACTTTCATGCGCACAATGAACTAATCACTCCACACTCCCCCTCCCTCTTTGTATCCTCGATTCCTCACCCGCCAAGCCACCACATCATCATGGTTATGTGCCCCTTTCCCTCTCACGGCATCACTATGATTCCTCATCTCCCCACCCCTCTCTCGTGTTTCTATCAGACATCTCCTTCACAAGCCATCGACAATTCTTTCTTGGTGCTCTGGTGATTGGAATCGCCCGCTACAGTTCGCCCGTCACGGTTCCCTCCGTCTGTGACGATCGGGCTTGGGGGAGGGGGCTTTGTCGTCGGTGCACCTGTCTCCCATCTCCCCTAGGCCTCGCCACACCTGGAGGCTATGGGGACGGGGTTCTTCGACTTGTAGTGTCTCTCTCATCACGGTATCCATCTTCTCTGCATCAAGTAGGTTTCCTTTTTCACATGCATTAGGCATTTATATATTAGATTTGCACATTCATTTAATTAATTAGGAGGGTAGAGGAATTCCAATTGACTTGAAAATCCATGGGTTGTCTAATTAAAGTGTGTGGAGTCTAATTTTACATTAATTTCTCATTTTGAACACATTTTGTATTTGATTGTATGCTAAGTGCCTAATAAATATATTTAGTACCTTTCCTTAATAAATTTTGATATGATACATTTATCCCATATCCAAAATATAATTTTAACCACATGTTTTATTTATCATTTAGCAAACCCTAAGCATTGTAAAAAGAGGAAGTATATAACACTTCATCATAACGTGAGGTAGAGTATCACCTTAATAAGGTTATTTATCATAAACCATTTCCATACTTTGTTACAACTCACAAATAATAAAGAAACCCCCAAGTTATTTCAAGGTTATTTAATAATTTCTTTTATGATACATTTCCTGCACATTAACATAATTGTATATCTTGATTGTCAACCCAATTTTACCTTCTTCAAGGATATAAATGAGGAAGCATCTGTAGGTAGTATGATATGAGTCATAATGCAATCCAATGTACTCATTAGGGCATACGGTCCCAATCTGAAATATAAAAAGGGTAATTTTACCATGTAAGTCCACATTAGGTTCAACAACATGTACTAATGTCATAAAATTTTAAAGTTTTTGATTACATTTCATGTTATACTTACATTCCACTACACAAAATTTTAGTTTCTTGTTCAAAAGTATGTGGGAGTTACATTGAAAACATTGGTGTTCATAAAAGTGCCACTTTATGCATTAATGACCTATTTTGAGATTTTATATCTGATTAAAAGGAGCATACAGAAGCATCAAAATTATATTAAGGTCTTACAAGTATTATATATCAACTCCTAATCACAATGTATATCATTTATATACATTTTTCTACATATGATATTAATACACCGTAAGGATGACATTTTTAGTAAGAATTTCACTTGTATTTCAAAATTTAACATGTAAACGATTATTTCATCATATAAATGACATTAGGGAGTAACTATGAAGGTTTGGAAGAACATACAATTTCATGAATATAGTCCTCATATCCAAAACAGTTCTCATGCATCATCTTTTAGCACACCGGGAAGTCATATAACCAGATTTAGAGAAAAATAAACTATTGGAGCACAAATTTTGGATTGCAGACCTTATACCAGAGAGAGAAGTCCATTTAATAAGGGATTCATGTGTAAGATATAGGGGAAAACATAACACTTTAAAATTCAAATCAAATGGAAGAAAAATAATATGCAAAGATTCAATCATTAGGCATGTGAATCAAGTTAAAACAAGTTTTATGAATTTGCATGAACAAGTAGGCAAAAGAATGCTAACAATATTATATCACTCGCCTCTTATGGTGATAATCATGAGGCATGTTCAATAATGCCATTAACAGATTCATAAATCTTAGACCATCCTTCCAAAATCCCTGATATCCATGCTCCAAATAAGATCTAAACCCCCCTTACATGAAAAAGAGGAAAATGGGAGGTTCTTAGATTGATAGAGTGGGTTCTTCCATGGAAGAACATGGGAAACGACCAATGGATGATGATAAAATGAGGAACTACAAGAGAAGAGAATCTAGAAGATGAATCTTACATGATTAGGGTTGGAAACTAACTTGCCAATATTGGAAGCATCTTGAAGATGCTACATCTTCAACATGCATCCACATGCATCAACATGGAAGGTTCTATCCATATTCGTTCTTTACTTGGAACTTGCTTCAGTGTCCATGGATCCCTCCACACCTCTAGAAGATTATCGAGAGCTAAATGAGCCTCTAGGACAAAGGGGTGGGTCTTATAAAGTGAGGATAAGTATAAAAGCCCAAATTTCCCATAGATAGTGTTTTTAATTACCCATGGTCAAAGCTTGCCATCCATTGGGTCAAAGAATCATTCTCATAGACCATATTTAGTATTCTAATTATGTGTTTTATAATTATTTTAATCATATTACAAAAGTTTTTCATTGGTCTTTCACTTCCATAAGTGAATATGTTGATTGGTTAAGAATCTCCATCAACCATCATTAACCACCACCATCATACTAGTTATCGTTGAAGCTCTAATATAACTAAGGTAAAAAAAATCAAGTCAAAGTGATATATTATGATAAAAAATATTATCATGCATTTAGATATCATGTGTCAAACCTTTCACTTTGGTTCTGAAATTGCACATAAGTCCACAATCGTACAAGAGATTGCATTTCAAGGAAAAAAAATTATAATGGATTCTATATTAGATTCATAACATAAAAAATTGATTTTGAAACATAATAAATCATAGACCACATAATTAAAACTATTTTGTAAATAGTTTTGCTATTAATTCTACATGTTATGGTGATTTTAGAATTAAGTCCACAACATATATGAAAACTTGAAACCAATGATTCCAAAGTGCATATTGACTTCAGATATGGTTTCAAATTATTCAATTAATAACCAATTCATGTCCAACCATCTAATCAAGCTAATAAACCAATATTGAAGAGAAAATTAAGATTAAGGTAGGTTCTTGGTCTCACAACCATGAACCCCTAAAAAGGATTTTGCCCCAGAAATATCAAGGATAAGGTAAAGAAAAATGATGCAGCCCATAACCCCATGTCAAACACACTTACACATGGCATATGTTACATAATCATCATTATCAATTCATGGTTTTCATGAATTTCTTATATATCATCAGATACACTGTTAGTAGTTAATTTCAATTTTCAACTATCTATGCATCATTCATTATATAATATAAATTTCTTGGCATCACTTTACAAATTAGTATGATTAGCGTACTCCATTTCTCTTATTCAATATTTATCATACTTATATCTCTAAACATATTATCATGATTTTGATTCACCCATTAAGGGTAAGTACATCATATTTTACATTCAATCTAGTTAATTTCCCTAGTTATCAAACTCTATATTTGGGTTTTCCTTATAATGTCCCTTAAACTTATCAATGTAATAGATACTTCCATGCAATTATTGATTCTATACATATAGGTAAAAAAATCTTGGATTCATATAGGTTCACAATAGGACTATAATCACATGGATATATATCACATCCTATTACTTTACTCTTAATGATCACCATCTTGGCTTTGTTCCATGACTGAAACATGTCCTTGACAAACAAGCCTACATTCATAATAAATTACTTACAAATTGTCATCTCTAATCATACATAAGGATCAAAAAAACATCATATTAAACCAAACTCTCATCAATCATCCTTATTTTATCATGGTTTCAATCTACTGATTTTGCACTTATTACAAAAAATCTTGTAATTACAACTTCTTATGTCAATCGACCTCAATACTCATCTTTCTTATCACCACATTTCCTTGATACTAATCAAATTTTATGCCAGGTTAAGGTTTCTATCTTCTCATCTTTCTTCATATTCACTTGAGTTTTTCATATTAATCATATTCATTCAATTAATAAAATCATTTCCTAAGTAAGCTTTATGATCTTCTTTTTATATTATATCACCTCAACTCTTTCGTTTTAGACATGGGTTGGAATGATATTAAATCAAGCTCCACTTTATTCATCTATCATTCTTCTTATTTATAATCTCATACCACACTTATCATTTGAGTTGACCTCTTCTTATATGGATTTTACACCTTAAATCCTTCTTATAACACATATTATCTGAGAACATCCTCGTACACATATGTACATTCTAAAAACTACTTTGGGATTTTCTTGGCTTCTACCTATAATTAAATATCTGTACATAGAGTTGTATCCCCAATACCTCATATATTCTAGAATATCAGCTTTGAAAACTGAATTCTCACCCATGTGTAGTGTCGTTTCTAGTTCCAACAACTCCTTATTATATTATTCATATTCAAATTAAGCTTCATTGTGTCATGTATTTTCCTTTAGTCACCAAATTCTTAGGTTTTGATGGGCTAAGATGTGATTTTTATCTTTCTCAAGTGGTTGTATTAGTACCTTCCATCATCCATTTAACACTTTTATACATGATCCTTGTTCAAACATTCAGACTTAATCCAAGTTAAGTTATCTCATCAACTTTAATCTCATTCCTTTCATAATAATTAAATATTTATTAGCAAGTATTGAGGGTACATGTGACGACCCCAATTTCTATATACTTTCCATAGTGACATTCATAGATATGCGTGCACTCATATCTATAGATGTCAAAAGGGAAAATATAAGAGATTAAGGTAGTCAACTAAAAACAGAGATTTAGCCAAAATCAAGTCCACATCATCATATAATGCCACATGAACATTCATTCATATAGATAAAATAAAGTCATTACATATGGAGAGGAAATATTGTTCTAGAGAAAGATAACTTTATTACATAGGATCTCAATCATCCTCAACATCAACTAGGAAAAGAAATAAACTAACATCTAGAAAGAATGAGATAAGAGGAATAGATCTATCTAATATATACTCTATGCTTATTATTTGTGCCTTTAGGTACTTTGAGCATACATTTCACTTTGTTGTCAATTATTCCTTGTACCTAGAAAATACGAGAAACAAAAACATCAACAAAGTTGGTACGTGGTAAAGGTTATACTAATAAGGTTGCATAAAGGAAAATATTTGAAAAAGAAGGAAAGAGACATAAAACCATTTCTTAAGGCGAATATCAAGTAAACACCCTTTTGTTACATTCATTTTGATGTGGTTGTACTACACCTATTGCACTTGCCTTACATCTAGTGTGGGAAATAGAATATCATCATACATCTAACATGGGCCAAGGAATCATACATCCATGTTAGGCAACATACATCCACACTAGGCTATGTGCTCTAGTAGCTACAACCCATCATAACCATTTATATTCTATTAGGTTTGGTGAAGTATAACTCATACTAGTCAACCAAGCAATCATATTCAAATATGAGCATTCAAGGTATTACATATCATAGGCAACCAGAAATCTAGTCTTATACTTATAAGACCACGCACCTGCTTGTTCAAGTCAGATATCCAAGAATGTGTAATCGACAGGAAATAAGTCACCCTGCATAGAAAGCAAGGGTACAACATTACAATTGGTCCATGCGACCAAGGCTAAGATATGTTCTTAGCTATTATCCTATTTTATACTATCTAATTCGGATCAGGGATTTCCCATATTTTTAATTGGGTTTTTGAGATATTATCATATCTGATCCATCATACAAAGTTTGATTAAAAGATAATTTTAATTAATCAATTAGAAGATTTCCATAAACTAGGGTTTCTAAGATGGTTGGATAAAAAGGGGAAAGCAACCCTAAACATATTAATCATTCATAACATCAAGGTTTGTTTAAGGGTTCAGGACCAATCATAATCACTAATCATCATATAGTGATATCAGATTTTTGTTATAAAGATATATCTTTAATTTCATATAGAAAGAGAAAACTAGGTTTAGGGTTTCTTCTAATCCTTTGGTCATTTATCAACTTGGAAAAGTATTTCAATCTATTTAGAAATAAGGGTTTCATCTAGGGTTAATTACACCTTAGAAAGTCATACATCATAAAGAAAAACCATTATTAATAATTAATTATAATTAAGGAAGTCATTTAGGCTTTAGGCAACTATTATTGAAAATTGCAACGGATCTAGGTCCTGATAACATTTTATTTGGATAGAGGATATTTTTCTGATCAAAATAGTATATAGGTTCGATATTTTCTAATAATCCTCGCATTTACTATGATTTTTCTAAGTTAAGCTATTAACTTGAATATATAAATAAAAAAAAGAAAAGAAAAACCTCGATCAATAGCCGGATCCGACTGGATCAACGGCTCAGATTGATCTACCCCGATCTGGTGTTCCTGGCTTGATCTACACTGATTGGATGCTCCTGGATTGATCCCGCTGGTGTCCCCTTTGGCTTGCTTGTTCGAGCAGCAGGTTCAACTCCGGCGAGGTCGATCTCACCCCTTGGTGCTACTCGCGAGTGGGAAAGAGATTGGGAAAGATTCGAGGGATCGGTCCGAAGCCAGCAAGGGTCTAAACAGGGTGTAAGACCCTGTGTAGCTCGTCGCCGCCACGTGGGCAGGCAAGGTCGCCAGAGCTGAGGCCTTTTTGGAGCGGGAGGTGATCAGGGATCTCGTGGTTGTGACGGGGAGATGCGTGGGGTCTTGACGAATGTGAGGGTGAGGTTAGAAGGGAACGGGGGATGGTGAGGAGCTCGATTGGTGGTGGTGGCTGAAGGTTGAAGAAGGTGAAAGGGAGGTGGATGCCCGGGGTATCTCAGGTGAAAATGAGGCCACATAATGGTAAAAAGGGGAGAGTCTGAGCTTAGGGAGGTCTTAAATATGTGTTTGGGGGCGGGGCTAGGCAATGAAGCCCTAAAATCTCTGCCACCGGAGTGAGAAGAGCGTAGAAGCGGGGGTCTGTTCTCCCTGCTCTGAGAGCGAGGGGGTCAGTGTAAGGGTGGTTGACCTCATTTTGGTGAGACGAAGATATTTGCTAGGCTCAAATTTTGAAAAGGGGCATGAGGTGGCGAGTTCGGCTGAGCCTCACCTCCTGCTACCTCCCCGCCCTTTGCGGGAGGTAGGAGACGAGGTCTCCTCTGTTAGATCAGGGCCTGATCCATGGATCACCCGATCCAATGGCTAGGAGAGGAGCCAAGATATTAAGGTTAGTGGGACATCTATTCACACTTGATTAAAATGAAAACTTAGGTCTAGGATATATATATAAAAGGTGATTTATTAAATTGGCTATAACTCTTGATTGGTAAACCCAATTCTAATGAAATTTTAGGGATAGCTTCATAAGGTCATTATGCTACTATGGTATAAATGTGAGATCCAAATTCGACTACTTGATATGTTCATTAACTAGATACATTAACACATGTATTTTATCATTATAGCATACTAGGTTTGCATTTTCTTTGCAATTTGTGACACAACTTTGTTCAATTGAGTGACGGAAGTATATGAGGGTATATTGGTCAACAAAAATTGATAACAAAACTTTTGAGAGAGAGAAAAAAATATTATAAAAACTCACTTTGTCACATTCTCCCCTCCTTTTAAGAATTTTTCCCTCAAAATTCAAGCATCCTGAAAGAGATGTGGATATTTCTGCTCGACTTCGGACTTGAGCTCCCATGTAGCATCGGTTTGATCATGGTGGCTCCAGAGTACTTTCACCATATCTATACGCCAATTATTGTGAAGCTCCTTTGTCTTTAAATCGAGGATTTTGACTGGTGACTCAGCATAAGACAGATCATCTTTCAGCTCGAGAGGCTCATGATTCAGAATGTGACTGGGGTCCTTTACGTAAGGTTTCAGATTAGATACATGAAAGACATTATGCATAGTACTATACTGAGGTGGCAAAGCAAGATTATAGGCACATTCTCCAACCCTTTCAAGGATCTCGAAGGGTCCCACATAATGAGGACTGAGCTTTCCCTTATTCTTGGCCAAAGCTCGAATAGGTCAGATTTTTAGAAAGACATGATCACATTCCTTGAACTGACGTTCTTGTCGGTGAGCATCTACATATAATTTCTGCCTATCTTGTGCTCGCTTCATTCTCTGCCTGATCAGTGCAACTTTATCTGCATACAGCTGCATCTCCTCAGATTTCATGAAGGTGTGTTCTCCGATATCATCCCAATGTAATGGAGATCTGCACGGTCGGCCATAGAAAGCTTCGTATGGTGGCATCCCTATACTCACCTGATAGTTATTATTATAGGCGAACTCAGCTAAAGGCAGGTAATGGTCCCACGAGCCTTCCCAGTCAAGCACACAAGCTCGTAGAAGATCCTCCAGAATCTGCATTGTTCGTTTTGGCTGTCCATCTGTCTGCGGATGATAAGCTGTACTGAAGTTCAACTTGGTGCCCAATTCTTCTTGAACCTATTTCCATAGCTTTAAAGTGAACTTTGGGTCCCGGTCTGAGACAATGGACGTTGGAACTCCATGCAGACGTACAATCTCCCGTATATAAAGGTCGACCAACTCAGAAACTTTCACAGTAGTCTTCACAGGTAGAAAATGAGCTGACTTGGTCAGACGATCCACGATGACCCATGCAGCGTCGTACCCCTTCCTGGTCCTGGGTAATCCTACTACGAAGTCCACAGTGATATGTTCCCATTTCCATTCCGGGATCTCGAGGGGTTGCAATAGACCACCTGGTCTTTGATGTTCAACCTTGATTCTCTCCACCAGAACTGACGTTGTAGGTCTTTGTACATCTGCGTCGTGTCGGGATAAACTGTGTACTTGGACCCATGTGCCTCACTAAGAATTGTTGTCTTTACAGCTGACTGTTTAGGGACCCACATACGGTTCTTGTATCGAAGCATCAAGACCCACAGACAGATGTGTATGAGGTTTAGCCAGGAGAGAGGAGAGCTCTACAAGCTCGGGACTAGCTTTCTGTGCCTCTAGAAGTTCAGAATGCAGGTTGGATGTGATAGAAATGTGTGCATATGATCAGCTAGGAATTGTGGTCTCCAGCTTGCTAGATCCTCCATGTTCCTCCATTCGGGTACAGATAGGGATGCACAAATAGCTCTTTTCCTACTAAGAGAATCTACAACCACATTGGCCTTACCTGGATGGTAGCCAATGGTGAAGTCGTAGTCCTTCAGGTACTCGATCCATTGTCGTTGTCGTAGATTCAAATCCTTTTGCGTCAGAATGTACTTGAGGCTTTTATGGTCGGTGAAGATATCAAATGTTGCCCAGTACAAGTAGTACCTCCAGATTTTGAGAGCATGGATGATAGCAGCTAACTCCAAATCATGCGTAGGGTAATTCAACTCATTGGGTTTCAGCTGTCTGGAAGCAAAGGCCACTACTTTCCCGTTCTGCTGTAGGACACATCCTAGACCATGTCGGGAAGCATTGGTGAATATCACAAATCCTTCATTGCTAGAGGGTAGAACAAGGACAGGTGTTGACGTCAACTTCTATCTGAGCTCTTGGAAGATAGACTCACAAGTTGCTGACCATATGAAATGCTCGTCCTTCCGAGTAAGCTTAGTGAGAGGAAGTGCCACTTTGGAGAAATTTAGAATAAAATGACGATAATATACGGCCAGACCTAAGAAACTCCAGATTTCAGAAGGATTACGAGGAGGTTGCCAATCAAGTACAGCAGATACTTTAGCGGGATCAACAGATATGTTACCCCCACAAATGACATGTCCAAGAAACATAACTTTGTGAATCCAGAATTCACATTTAGAAAGCTTGCCATAGAATTTCTGGGCTCGAAGAATCTCAAGGACAGACCTCAAATGCTCCCGATGTTTTTCCATAGAGTCAGAATAGATCAGAATATCATCAACGAATATGACCACAAACTCATCAAGATAAGGCTGGAAGACTTTGTTCATCAAGTTCATGAATACACCAGGTGCGTTGGTCAACCCGAATGACATCACCAGAAATTCGTAGTGCCCGTAACGAGTTCGAAAAGCAGTCTTAGATATATCTGAATCCTTGACTTTAAGTTGATGGTAGCCAGAATGAAGATCGATTTTGGAGAAGACTTTAGCAGTACAAAGTTGATCAAAAAGGTCATCAATACGAGGAAGAGGATACTTGTTTTTAATGGTAGCTTGATTTAACATGCGATAGTCAATACACATCTGCATTGAACCATCTTTCCTTTTAACAAAAAGGACAGGTGCACCCTAAGGGGAAACGCTAGGGCAGATAAAACCCTTATCAAGAAGTTCTTGTAGTTGTTTCTTCAGCTCCATAAGCTCAGCAGGTGCCATCCTATACGGTGCCCTAGAAATCGGAGTGGTTCCAGGAAGAAGATCAATGGAGAACTCAATGTCTATGTTTGGAGGAAGCCCAGGAAGCTCCTTCGGAAATATGTCAAGGAAATCATGTACCACCTCCAGTCTTTCTACATGCCCGTTGTCAGGACTGGTCTCTGAGACAAATGCGAGGAAGACTTTACATCCTTTAGATATGAGCTTTTTAGCTTTAAGAGAGGAAATTATTACATTATTACAGAATCCACTTCCCCGAGGGATCACTACAGGAGAGGAATGAGGTTGAGAGAGAACTACCATCTTGTTTCTACAGTCAATGTGAGCATGATATGTGTATAGCCAATCCATGCCGAGAATAATATCAAAGTCTTCCATGGTTAAGAGAATGAATTCAAAAGTCATATCATGATTTTTGAATTTTAGAGGGAGGACATCGGTTTTCTGCAACGTAGTGAATATTTTTCCACTAGGAGTTGACACATCTAGAATGTATCCCAAGTCCCTTATATGTAGGTGCAACATTGAGGCCAGATTTCGAGAGATAAAAGTATTTTTGGATCCAGAGTCAAATAATGCTTTAACAGGATGTCCATTCAAGAAAACAATGCCTACACATGATAATTACATTTTTAAATAATTGAAGGCATTGAACAAGATATTAGATATATGAAAAAGAGTTAAGGTTACCTTCGACAAGCTGGTTCGGATTTTCCCTAGCCTCCTCTGCTGTTACTGCGAACACCCTAGCATTGTGGTGTCCCTGAGGGGGTGGAGCACCCGTTGGAGGTTTTCCAAGGATAGACACATTAGGACACTTGGCAAGGAAATGTCACTCCTTCTTGCAGTTGTAACAGACTGGCTTGGTGTAGCAACAAGGCCCATCATGTCCTCGTCTACAAGTCTTGCATTTGTTGTGGTAATCCATCAGCTTGTTATTCTTCAGTCCTTTCTTCCCTGAACCTCCTCCTTTTCCTAATCCTTTATTATGGACGGGGTGGAACTTCTTGAACTTCTCTTCCTCAGTGGTGGTCAACCCTAGATATCCCATGCTAGAAGGCTTATGCAATCCCTGCTCCCTTTCCTACTTAAGGGCCATGTGTAGGGCTTCATCAATGCTTTGAGGACGGCAGGCTATAACTAGGGTTTTCAGGTGTGCGGAGAGACAGTCTACATAATGCTCAGTGAGACGGTCCTCAGTTCGGATAGGAGCATAGCATTCTAGAAGCCTAAACTTCCGGGTATAATCGACCACTGAGAGACTGCCCTGCCTAAGCTCCATGTACATCTTCTCTTTCCTCTTCCTCTCAGCTATGGGCATGAAACAGTCGGTGAAGAGGGTCTTGAAGGCTTCCCACCCCAAGTTGTCTACTTCCTCTCCCCGGTTCCCACCATAGTTCTCCCACCAGATCTTCGCCCCTCCCTTAAGCAAATGGGTGGCGATTTTGACCTTCTTTTCCTCGGGTACTTCTAGGGTACAAAAGGCATTCTCTATGGAAAGGATCCATGCCTCAGCCTTGTCCATGGCCTAAGGCTGATCTTCCCCCCAAAAGGAGTCAGGGTTGAGCTTAATGAAGTCTATCACTGTCACCTCCTTTTTCCTAGAGGAGCTAGGTTTAGGGGTTCCTTTTTTGGCAAGGGTCTCCATGAAGTCTAGTAGGATTTTCTTTTGTTCCTCCCACCTTTCTTTAGCCATAATTTTGGGATCAGGTACTTTGGAGGTTTCAGGCTCTTTTCTCTTCTTATAGGATGATTCCTCCGAGGCCTTAGAGTTATGAGTCTTAGGAGGCATCCCAAAATTAATTTGGACATATTAGATTTATTACTTCAACAATTATTCTCGTCATTATCATTATTATCATTACATGATATTTCATTATTATCCTTTATCAATAATTAATGTTCTTAATGTTATGATTTATGGAGGATATCCTAAAATCCTTATCATTCGATCCTTAGGACTTTCTAAATAGAGAGACTCCTTCCTAACCTTATAACAGAGGTAAGAGGGAAAATTTATTTTAAAACATAGATGAGAGGGAAATTTTTTTTTCCTATAGAAGGGATGAGAGGGAAAATTTATAGATGAGAAGGTTCCTCAATTAAGGTAAGCCCAAGAATAGGGGACACTTAGGGTATTGTCCAGGTAGACTTATACTGCCATAAAGGTAGCCTCATGATTGTCAAGCTAAGTGGCTCATAGACTTTAGTAAGACCCATGGCAGATGCTATCCTAGACACCTCCACCCTTCACATCCCTAACTCAAGGACTACCCTAGACTCAAAATAGGGTGAATGAAGTTCATGTGACTTGATGTGTGAACATTGGCTCTGATACCAACTGTGACGACCCCAATTTCTATATACTTTCCATAGTGACATTAACAGATATGAGTGCACTCATATCTATAGATGTCAAAAGGGAAAATATAAGAGATTAAGGTAGTCAACTAAAAACAGAGATTTAGCCAAAATCAACTCCACATCATCATATAATGCCACACGAACATTCATCCATATAGATAAAATAAAGTCACTACATATGGAGAGGAAATATTGTTCTAGAGAAAGATAACTTTATTACATAGGATCTCAATCATCCTCAACATCAACTAGGAAAAGAAATAAACTAACATCTAGGAAGAATAAAAAAAGGAATAGATCTATCTAATATATCCTCCATGCTTATTATTTGTTCCTTCAGGTACTTTGAGCATACATTTCACTTTGTTGTCAATTATTCCTTGTACCTAGAAAATACGAGAAACAAAAACATCAACAAAGTTGGTACATGGTAAAGGTTACACTAATAAGGTTGCATAAAGGAAAATATTTGAAAAAGAAGGAAAGAGAGATAAAACCATTTCTTAAGGCGAAAATCAAGTAAACACCCTTTTGTTGCATTCATTTTGATGCGGTTGTACTACACCTATTGCACTTGCCTTACATCTAGTTTGGGCAATAGAATATCATCATACATCTAACATGGGCCAAGGAATCATACATCCATGTTAGGAAACATACATACACACTAGGCTATGTGCTCTAGTAGATACAACCCATCATAACCATTTATATTCTATTAGGTTTGGCGAAGTATAACTCATACTAGTCAACCAAGCAATCATATTCAAATATGAGCATTCAAGGTATTACATATCATAGGCAACCAGAAATCTAGTCTTATACTTATAAGACCACGCACCTGCTTGTTCAAGTCAGATATCCAAGAATGTATAATCAACAGGAAATAAGTCACCCTGCACAGAAAGCAAGGGTACAACATTACAATTGGTCCATGTGACCAAGGCTAAGATATGTTCTTAGCTATTATCCTATTTTATACTATCTAATTCGGATCAAGGATTTCCCATATTTTTAATTGGGGTTTTGAGATATTATTAGATCTGATCCATCATATAATGTTTGATTAAAAGACAATTTTAATTAATAAATTAGAAGATTTCCATAAACTAGGGTTTCTAAGATGGCTGGATAAAAAGGGGAAAGCAACCCTAAACATATTAATCATTCATAACATCAGGGTTTGTTTAAGGGTTCAGGACCAATCATAATCACTAATCATCATCTAGTGATATCAGATTTTTGTTATAAAGATATATCTATAATTTCATATAGAAAGAGAAAACTAGGTTTAGGGTTTCTTCTAATCCTTTGGTCATTTATCAACTTGGAAAAGTATTTCAATCTATTTAGAAATCAAGGTTTCATCTAGGGTTAATTACACCTTAGAAAGTCATACATCATCAAGAAAAACCATTATTAATAATTAATTATAATTAAGGAAGTCATTTAGGATTTAGGCAACTATTATTGAAAACGGAAACAGATCTAGGTCCAGATAATATTTTATTTGGATAGAGGATATTTTTCTGATCAAAATAGTATATAGGTTTGATATTTTCTGATAATCCTAGCATTTACCATTATTTTTCTTAGTTAAGCTATTATCTTGAATATATAAATAAAAAAGAAAAGAAAAACCTCGATCAATAGCCGGATCCGACTGGATCAATGGCTCAGATTGATCTACACCGATCTGGCATTCCTGGCTTGATCTACACTGATCGGACGCTCCTGGATTGATCCCGCTGGTGTCCCCTTTGGGTTGCTTGTTCGAGCAGCAGGTTCAACTCCGGCGAGGTCGATCTCGCCCCTTGGTGTTGCTCGCGAGTGGGAAAGAGATTGGGAAAGATTTGGGGGACCGATTCGAAGCCAGTAAGGGTCAAAACAGGGTGTAGCCTGCGTAGCTCATTGCCACCACGTGGGCAGGCAAGGTCACCGGAGCCGAGGCCATTTTGGAGTGGGAGGTGATCAGGGATCTCGTGGCTGTGACGGGGAGATGCGTGGGGTCTTGACGAATGTGAGGGTGAGGTTAGAAGGGAGCGGGGGATGCTGAGGAGCTCAATTGGTGGTGGTGTCTGAAGGTTGAAGAAGGTGAAAGGGAGGTGGATGCTCGGGGTATCTCGGGTGAAAATGAGGCAGAGGAATGGTAAAAAGGGGAGAGTCGTATCTTAGGGAGGTCTTAAATAGGTGTTGGGGGGGTAGGCAATGAAGCCCTAAAATCCCCGTCGCCGAAGTGAGAAGAGCAGAGAAGCGGGGGTCTGTTCTCCCTGCTCTAAGAGCGAGGGGTCAGGGTAAGGGTGGTTGACCTCATTTTGGTGAGACGAAGATATTTGTTGGGCTCAAATTTTGAAAAGGGGCATGAGGTGGCGAGTTCAGCCGAGCCTCACCTCCTGCTACCACCCCACCCTTTGCAGGAGGTAGGAGATGAGGTCTCCTCTGTTAGATCAGGGCCTGATCCATGGATCACCTGATCCAGTAGCTAGGAGAGGAGCTGAGATATTAAGGTTAGTGTGACATCTATTCACACTTGATTAAAACGAAAACTTAGGTCTAGGATATATATATATAAAAGGTGATTTATTAAATTGGCTATAACTCTTGATTGGTAAACCCAATTCTAATGAAATTTTAGGGATAGCTTCATAAGGTCATTATGATACTATGGTATAAATTTGAGATCCAAATTTGACTATTTGATATGTTCATTTACTAGATACATTAACACTTGTATTTTATCATTATAGCATACTAGGGTTTGCATTTTCTTTGCAATTTGTGACACAATTTTGTTCAATTGAGTGAGGGAAGTATATGAGGGTATATTGGTCAACAAAAACTGATAATAAAACTTTTAAGAGAGATAAAAATATTATAAAAACTCAGTTTGTCCCAGTACAAGTGGGGTGAGCCATTAGAACCTATTGTTGTTGTGTTGGGACTTTGGTTGCATGAGTTGTTGGTGTTTGAACATGCAAAATTTGGATGGTCTAATGTTTTTGCTTGTTGTTTCTAGATGGGAAGATTACCGCTCCTACTATTTTTACCTCGATCCATTTAGACTTATGACTGATTATGGAATAGGTGGATTGTGGCTAGGAAGTGAGGTTGATGGGTAGTTTCCAATTGACAACTTGGTCAGAGTACTCAGAAAGATAAAAATCAAAGAGTTCTGCAATTGCCTTCCCCTAATACTTGAATACTTGACAAGGACACCCAAATACCAAGTTCATGTTGTATGCATTATGCTCATGTCATGTTCATCACTTAGTTATCATTTTAGTCCTATGAATATTGTCTTTGTAGACTCAACTAACCAAGCTCCAATTCCACCACTTGTAAGGAACCATCATGGTGATCAAACCACAATTGACCAATCAGATGGATCCACCGAGTTTAATCTATTTTATGTCAAAAACTAAGCCGAAGAAATATCTAAACAAGGAGATCCACATAAAGATCTGATTGCAAGAATTTTCCATAAAATATTAGATGAGATCTTATGTAAATTTATTTCATAAGAGGACATGATAAGAGAATATATTGAAATCACTGTATTAAAATTGTTAAAGTAAGATTCCATCATAAGATATATCGATATGAAGATATAAAATCATGAAAGAGTTATAACAACTTACAACTCTTACTTTATGTGGAAAGCATGGGATCGAAGGGTGCGGGGAGACGGTGGCGACAATCATGGTTTTTCTCCCAACCGAGGTTGGGTACATGATCTAGGGCTGGGAAATCAAGGGGATTCATGATCAGACTGTGGAGGATCTGGAGCGGAACATGAGGGGAGCCAGAAGAAGCAAGGTGTGTCCTTTTTCATACCGGAGTTAGGTTCATCATTCAACTATTCTAGTATGTAGGGAGAGAAGGGAAATGTGAATCTAGAAAACCCATCGAAGGATGTGGAAGCACAAAGGTGACATGATCAAAACAAACGAAGACCTTAATTTATTTAATCCCTAGGGCTGGAACGTCAGGTCTAAATGGATGGTTGGGGATAGAGAACAACACGTCGTTCAAAGAGATAGTCACAGGCGCCCAACGAAGAGACGTTGGTAGTTTCTTCCTGGAGGAACTATTTGAAAATAATCTCTTAGTGACCGACATTACATTAAGCAAGATTACAGGCAAACTAGCTTTGGAAATTAACCCAGAAACTGAGGATCAACTAGTGGCACCATGGAAATATGTTGTTGTTGTCATGCTGGTTGGGACAAAGGTCGGATACATGACGCTCAGGCACAAATTGAAACTTCTCTGGATGATAATTGGATGCTTCATCATGTATGAATTGAATAAAGGACACTTTGTGGTTCAGTTATCGTGCCCAAGGGACTACGACACGGCTCTCACTGGAGGACCATGGAAATAGTTTGGTTGCAATGTGCTTATATGGGTGTGGTATCCCATTTTTGTGCCCTCATAGGCATACCCTAAATTAATAGTCTCTTGGGTTTGAATCATCGATCTCCCTTTACACCTCTATGTGCCCACAATTCTAGAGTATATTGGGCTGGCGTTGGATCAACTCATTAAGGGGGATGCTCATACATCCAGTAGGTCTCGAAGCAAGTTTTCTAGGCTCGCACTCAAGCTAGACACTACCAGACCATTGATTCCAAATATATACATCAATGGAGTGGAGTATGAGGTCGATTATCAAGGGTTCACATGTGCTTGTACAAAACGTAGAAGGGAAGGACATACATCCAAACAATGTAATGCAAAAGAAGAAAGAAACGTGAACAAAACTGGGGAGAAATAGCCAGATGAAAAGGCAGAAGAGGAGTGTGCATATATACCGGAGAACCATGAAAAAATTCAAAGAAGAAAGGGAGGTTTCCATGAAGAAAACAAGTCGGGGAAGACATGAAGGAGATACACCATGAATCGAGAAATTGGTTTGAGACACTAATGAATGAGGAGGCAAACACCTGGGAGGAAAATCAAGTTGAAGCTCAAACATCTATGAAATAAGGCATCACTGTAGTAACCAAAACTACAGAAGTATGGAGAAAAAAAGAATAATAAAAAGGAGAGTGGAGGAGATTACTCTGGAGAAGTGTTAGGGGATGTGAAAAATGTATCCTCTAACCAGGCTGACTCACAGTAGAATGGAAGGAAGGACGTCAACAATGCAGGTAAAGTAGTACACAAACTCAAAGGAATGATATAGTGGTGAATCCAATAGTAGAAGAAGTTATATAAGTCATCAATCTGACTAAAGGGGAAACTATGATTGATGTGGAAAAGGAAAATGTGGAGACATTGAACTTTATAGCTCCAGAAGCTTGTGTGGGCCTAGAGGATATACATAATGAAATTTCTTGTTCGGTAGGCTCCTTGATGAGTTGCAAGACCAAGGGAAGTGGTACGATAATGAAAAGAAAAGGTACAAAAAAGGTTATCCCACCACCTGAATCCAAAAAGAGGAGTCCAAGAAGGAGTCCCAAGAAAGCTATAGACAATAATGATACTGTCACTGAGAGTGAAAATGTGATGGTCGTGGAAACAATTACCTCGGGGGAGATCAGGGATTCAAGCATTGATTAGGGGAAGTGAACAGAGCACTATCTCACTTAGAAACCGACTAGTAACCCACCTATTAGTTTTCTAGAATCCTAAATGGAGGATCTGCTATGTTGGAATGTAAGGGGAATTGGAAATGTTGAGACGTGTAATACTCTAAAAGAGTTTATGAATACTCGAAGACCAAGGATAGTAGCTATCTTGGAACCTCAGATCAGTGGACACAAACTTGTAAACACCATTAAATGGCTGGGGTTCAAAAACTCACATAGAGTTGAAGCGAGAGGTTTCTCTGGAGGAATATGGTTGGGATGGAATGACTCCTGCATTGTCGACATAGTCAGCAGCCATCACCAATTTGTAATGTGTAGGATAAACAACTTGTGGACGACCACATTTGTATATGCAAGCCCACATGAATCTATTTGCAATTTACTGTGGAAGCACCTTATTTGTATACTTAAGAGGATTTAAGAACCATGGGTGGCATTGGGAGACTTCAATGCCATTCTAGAACCTAATGAGAAGTTTGGAAGTAATGTGTTCAATGACAATGAAGAACAGTGTTTCAGTGATGCCCTTATGGAAGAAGGCTTAACGGACTTAGGCTTCTCTGGGCACATAAACATGACATGTTGCAAATAGTCTGGACAAAATGGTCTCTAACGACATGTTCATTCAACAATCATGCCCACTACTTCTAAAGTTCAATAAGAAAATGGTTCGAATAGAAGTTTTATGACAAATTCATCCTGCATTCGGTAAAAAAATTCATCGGGATATTCAAACCTCAATGGCGCACTGACCTACTATTTGAGGAGGCACTAAACTTAGCCACAACACGTCTAACTAGATGGGATAGAAATGAATTGCAGAAGACAAGGAAGGAAAAAGAAACACTCATGTGCAATATCAATCATCTAGAAACAAACCGAACTTTGCAGTACAACCCTATTACTGACAAAATGTGTAATGACATGCAGATGGAGTTGGATGTGATCCTTAAAAAGAAGGAGGAGGATTGGAAGCAGTGAGCCCACATCTCTTGGCTGAAAGATGGTGATAAAAATACTCATTTCTATCATGCCTGGGTGAATCAAAGACTAAGAAACAACATCATCACTATCCTAAAGAATGACGATGATGAATGGATCACTAAGAAATAGTGGCGGATCCAGGAATAGGAAGTGGGTGAGGCCAAACTATAGTGAAGATTTTCTAGGCCCACAATGATTTTAAAGATTTGAACAAACTGAAAATTTATAAGTATCCAAACTATCAAGGAAAGGAATATTACACTGTCGCCAAATTTGGACTATATAGTTCATATTTACATATGAGTCAATATTTCTCAAGAGATTTTACTCCACATGCTCCCAAACAATCAACATGATGTTTCTTTGGTAAAATTATGAAAATATTGCTTTAGGATTTACATAGTATTGGAAGATACCATATCTAAAATAGAAATCATGAATCACAATAACATTCAACCTCATTTACATAATATTGGAAATTATGATCTAAAATAGAAGTAACAAATTATGATAATATTCAACCTCTAGTAGAATAAATTAAACTAACTAACTTCTTAGCATGAATGTAGATGTCATATATACATTTGATGAATACAAAAACACCTATAACATATGGATTACATGTAAAATACAAATCTTGGAGATGAAAACACATGTATTGATACCATAATTCTATGTGTTTATTTAGTCTATGAAGGGGAAGGCTAGAGATGACTATCACTAACAAACTTAACCACAAGTATAGATTAAATAATTTTATTTTTTCATGTGTATTAAAATCGATGTAAGTATCTCCCTTGATATTTTGACATTTTCTTTTAAATTTTTATATAATTTATTTTTTTATCATATTTTTGTGAAATTACTTTTTCAAAATTATATACTTTTTCCCATATATTCCATTCCGAATTCCTTTTTTGATTCCCCAAATTGTCTAAGTTTTCTTCAACCTTGAATGTTTCCATCAAATTCTCTACAAAAGTTCATGTTGCCTTTTTATTTCCTACTAAATTTAAATTCTTTCATATAAATGAAAATCCATTCATTTTTCTTTCCAAACTGTAACCTATGTTTTTCTTTGTGTTTCTTGTTTCCCTTTAAGTTTCTATCTTTCAAACCAATTTTCCATCTCTTTTTCTTAAAGGTTCCTTATATATCTTCCTACACATCTATACACTTCATTTTTTCACCAATAATGGTTTATAGGAAGATAACTGGTCTTTTCCTTTCCCTCCCATCTATTCTACTAAACAAGCTACAAATGGACTACCCTTGTTTGTAATTTTTTTAATAATAAGGTTAATATATTTTGGATAAATCTAAAATGAAGGAAATAAAATAACGAACCATGATGATAGCCAAAAGAACTTGTTGTGTTTTATATGTGATTATGCATTTGCCTTAAAGTAACATATGAGAAAAGAAAATCCTAATATATTTTGACATTGTGCCTTTACGTTTCTTTGTAATAGTTGATTATAGAAAGACACCACCGACTTCGTGACCTTTTAACTTTTAATTTCTCTCTCTCTCTCCTTATTAAGATATGTTTCCATTCTCTTTGCTTACACAATAGAAACCTATTGGTCACGAAAAAAATCAATCATATAGTTTCCATGTTTTACTTTTCACAAAAGAATGAAAAATCACATTGTTTGAATCATGTCTCTAGTTTCATGGTAATTCATAGTGCCAACAGACCGATTGTTGGGTGAGTCCATTATATATTATTATCATGCGAGGGAGCACCCACAACTAGAATTTCTTTGGATACTAGCTGAGTCAAAGTTAGTTGACCAATTATTAGGTGAGGCCAAGGCCTCACGTGGCCTATTAGTAGATCTGTCACTGCTAAGGAAAGTGAAATAATAGATTTGGTGGTAAACCATTTTGGGAAAGTCCTAAGGGATCCAGGTATAGATAGACACATCCATTTTCAAGAAGTACTTGGGATATTCAAACGCCTGACGTGGGTGGACCATGACCGATTAGAGAGAATTCCCAAAAACAAAGAAAACTATAGAACACTTCTAAGCATGGACCCCCACAAGGTTGTTGGGCCCGATGGGGTTACTTCGTTGTTTCTTCAAAAGGAGTGGAGCACGGAAGGCCAATATATGGTGACAACAATATGCCAAGCCCTCGCAGGACATGAGCTCTATAAGGAGATCTATAATGCCATGTTTGTACTGATTCCTAAGGTTCCTAGATCAAAGAAATGTGGTCAAATTTGCCCAATTTCCTTGAACAACATCACCCTCAAACTATGCTCCAAGCTTGTGGTGGAAAGACTGAAGATATATATGCAAGGACCGATTTTCAGAGAACAGAGCAACTTCGTCCCAGGGAGGAAGATCACAAACAACACTGCTCTAGTTTAAGAGCTAATACATAACATGAGGAGAAAATCTAGTGCCCATATCATTGCAATTAAATTGGATTTTACAAAGGCATATGACTACATGTCGTGGGATTTTATGGAAGACACATTGCGCAGGCTCAATCTACCAATTACTATCCACAGATATATAATGCACTCTAATAGAGGATGAATAATTTCAATTGCATGGAAGGGATCCAACTTGGTGGAATTCAAGGCCTACAGGGGCCGCAGACAAGGTGACCCGCTTTCACCATATTTTTTTGTTCTATGCTTGGAACGTCTAGGCCAAATCATTCAGGAATCTGTGTAGAATAAGCAGTGGAAGCTGAAGAAATTGGGAGGAGCGGGCACAACAGTATCACACGTATGTTTTGCAGATGACCTAATACTATTTCCTTAAGCTAGTAAGGCACAAATGAAGGTGATTAAAATAGTTTTAACGTCTTTGAGAGGGCGTCAGGGCATACAATATCAACTGAGAAAACCACAATCTTCTTTGCCAGAAGTGTACTTAACAGAGTGAGAAACTAGATCCAGCGAATCAATGGATTCTAAATCACAGAGGATCTAGGGCGGTATCTGGGAGTTCCGATATTACACTCAAGAGTGAACAAAGAAACTTACTCGACTGTGCTGACATGTGTTAAAAGAAAAGTGAATGTCTGGTCGTCAAAATGTCTTTCCTCTATAGGTCACGTCTGTCTTGCAAAAGCAATGTTAACCAGCAATGTCTACTTATATCATGTAGACGGTAGCCCTCCCATTGAAGTTATGTGATAGAATTGATAGAAAAATCAAGTGTTTCATTTGGGATGGGAGGAACAACAAGAAGAACCCAATGTCACTTGTTGCCTAGAGTAAAGTGACAAATTTAAAGTTGAAGGGTGGACTGTGAATTAAGACCATGAGGGACTAGAATGAGGCCTTTCTGCTATGAAACTCATGGTATCTCATCAGTGGGAGAGACACAATGTGGTGCAACACTTAAAGGAAACACTTCAAGGCCCATGACAATATAAAGAAGGCAAAAATACCAAGACTGGGGAGATATGCGTTTCAAGGAAAAGAAATCCTTCTACAAGAAGCACAAATGGGAGTCATAAGTAGACAATGAGCAAGTTTCTGAAAAAACCCTTAGACACAACCAGGAGTTCTATTAAAGAATCACACATTGCGTCCAATACCATTCGACCTTATTAACTTGATGGTGGGCAACTGGCTGGCCTAAATCACACTTCCAAAAGGAGTGGATTCAGAGTTGTCAGACTTTTAAAGAGATAACCCGACTCTCAGCCCCCCACAATGATAAATGGGGTCTAATGTAGAGATCGAGGTCGAACATAGGGACAAGGTTGGTAGTGTTAAGTGCACAAAATCTAACACTCGTATACTCCAACCAAAGAGGGTATATAAAAGGTCTTCCCTTAGGAACGATGGCACACAAACTAAGTTGGGCAAGAAAAACAAGAATAAGAAGGAAGAATGAAAACAAAAGAAACAAGACGAAACAATTATATGGGAGGAAACTCGGGCCAGGGTTCGCCTACTAAAGCATCTCACCAACATGCAACATCATATCTCTCTCTCTCGCATACTCCTACCAAGATTACAAGCAACCATCAAAAGCGTCTATTCCACTCTCTCAAGATGAGGAAAGATCTAAGTCTAAGGGTAGCCTCTCTCTCAAGATGACTACATGCAAACCTCATCGCATAACATATTATTTTAAAGATTTAGCATTCCAACACTCTCGTGCATTCATACTACTCCATAACACATGATAAAAGTGATATTACTCTATCAAGATATCAACAATCAAACATCCTAAGATGGTAGCTAATCATACAAGTGAAGCATTAAAATAGGTGCATGGAGATAATCCTGATAAGAATATATATATTCAATAGAAAAAGACAATATACATGTAGGGAGAGCCTTAGTTGCTACCCCCAACCCAAGTTAATGTGTTTAGCTGCTCATGCTTGCGAACAACATAACAAAATTATAGAAAGATGGATACATGAAGTCCCACGAAGAGAGGAGGGAAGTACAATGAGATGGAGTGATAGATCTAGAGAGAAGAGATGTGATATGACATAGTACTTCTTTAGATTTGGATGTAACACGTCAGTGGCATGGACAATCTTCTTCTCTCGAAGAAGGAGTCTTCAGTCTTCTCTCTCCTCAGCTTCCTCCTTTGGAGATCCAAGATTGGTGGATGGGATGGTATGGAACAAATCTAGAATGCAGCAGCACTTCGTGGTCTCCGGGATCTGATCTCTCCCCCCTGATCCTTTGACAAGACAGGTGGGTGTGCTATTTATAGGCACATTCCACCGACTTAAGCCTAGACCGCAGTCGTAGTCTTGGTTGGGTGAGTGGTGAGACCACGGTCACAATCTTCTCTTTATTCCTCCTTTAATCGTAGTTGAACTTAGTCACAGTCTGGTGATGATCGCGATCGAGTTTGGCTTGTGCGTTGCATTTGGAGAGGTCGAGGTTTTCTCATTCGATCACGGTTTGCAAGGATTCAACAGTGACCGCGGTCTCCAAGCTGGTCACGGTCCTTCTTGATCACGGTCTGTGTTGATCGCGGTCTGTGTTGATAGCGGCCCATGTTCTGATCGTGACCAATGTTGTGGTCACAGTTAAGTAGTGACCAATGTTATGGCCGCGGTCCATCTTTAACGCCTGATGACCTCGATCTCAAAGGAGATCCAAAATTGTGATCGCGTTTGAGGGACAAGTGGGTCACGGTCGAGGTAAAGACCGCGACCTGGGTTGGGAATGTACTTGAAACCATGTAAGTGAGGTTTTAGTAAAAAAGGTGGTAAAATTATGGGAAAAGAAAACAAAAGATATACTAAAAGTGGTATAAAATATATACAAAAAGTACATAAAATAAAGTGTTACCAACTCCCCCAAACTTAGAATCAAGCCTATCCTCAAGCTAAGTGTAGGTTCGAGAACTCAGAGAGAGAAAAAGATATATTAAGTGAAAAAATTTATAACATGACTGAAATATGTCATTCTTGCATCAAGACTATTGTAGCATGTTTCCTAACCCTTAGGTCTCATTCCTCCTTCTCAACTGGAGTTTCATAACATTCTTTTCTTGCCATTGCCTTCAATTGTAAAAGGCTATTCCTTCTCAACTTATCACCCCTTTCCTTAGGTAATAACCATACTAATACAAGATCTTTTTTGAGGGGTAGCTTTCGCGCCATTTCTTTATTTTTAGTTGGCACTATGCTAATGTGTTCGGGTAGGCTTAAGTCTTCAAGTGTTTTCCTCTTCCCTCAGAACTCCTCACCTACAACTGTCATAAGAATAGTGTTGCCCTTTTTGGGCTTCTGACTTTAAGTCAAGTGGTTTTGTAAGTTTTCATTCAAGATTGGAGGTGTGTAAGATTGGCTTCAAGATTCCACTTACGGGAATGAAATATCTGCATTCATGAGTGTAGCAATATACCAGTCGTGTGAAAACTTTTCGCATCTTTTTGGGAACAACTCTCATTATTTTTTTCTTTCATTTTGGCTTTTTACATCTCCTTTCAGGCTTGGGTGCGAGGGATTTTTACTTGGTCTTCTGGGCGGCCAAGCCTCTTTTTAGATATGCCTTGAAAAGGACAACTGTTTCCTTCTCTACGGAGATAAAAATTTTCTGATCAAAAGTGTCAGGTGGGGGTGGTTGGTCTGGAGTATGGCTAGGTGAAGTTTTCTAGTCTCTAAGTGTTTCATGAGTTAAGGTTGTCACATGTACGACATCTTATTGCAAGAATGAGGTAGAGCATGATTTTTATATTGCTTGTTTTACTCATATATACATATGTATGTGTTGCTCATTATTTCTCTCTGGGAGGGCGAAGGTACTACCAGTTGAGAGTAGAAGAGGAGGCTAGATTCTGAATTCAAAAGGGTAGCTTTTGCAAAAAAATATAAAATTTTGAAAATTTTTGAGAATTTTTAAAAAGGTGAAATTTTTAATCCTCCACTTTGACATCAATAGTGGCTAGGGACACCATCTAGGATAGATAGAAGAAGTCACAGTCATTTGATATGGGCACCTGTTGGGGGCTCCTATGGCAAAACTGCATCTTTTTGAAGTCTTTTCCTGTCGTATGCTTGTACCCTCTGCAATGACTTTTTATCATGTCAACAATCGCTTCAACGCATGTGTTTGCCTTTTATTCTATGGGGGTCTTTGCTTCTATCATATTAGTCTTCTTGTTAAGTCTGAAGGCTGTGTCTGAGCTATTATAGAGGACTGCAACCTTTTTGATGATATTGACAACCAGTAAGGTCTAATGATTGTTGTGAAGAATTAGCAGGAAAATGTAGTCTGGTGGGGATGTCGCCAGGCGTTGTTATAGTCATTACTTTTCTCTTGAACTTTTGTCTTTTAGGATTCCATCTACCAGTAAGAAGTATGCCATGTGGGCATTTGGCATGTTGTCACATAGTAGCGCCTGGTAAGCTAGCATCGTGCTTACTGAAAGATATCCTCTTATTTTCAATGTTTCTCGAAGGTCGTCTTTTAGCACGCAAATGCCATCTCTCTTGAAGATGACATCTCTCGGTGAGTCAACTTCTTTCAAGGACCTCATGATTATAGCCAGTTCTTCTAAATACAGACTGAGGTAGCTCCATCTGTCAAAGTCCTTGATAGAATGTGTAATTTCTCCTATCAGTCTGTCTAGCCTTACATCAACCAAGTCTTCTTCTTCAACCTCTCCTTCCTCTAGTTATTCCTTTGAAAGATGTTCTTCTGGAATTACTGCTACCGAGGGTTGCTTTTGTTTGTCATCTGATGTGTGTTTTGTAGCTTCTCCAGTGCTTTCATGCCAGCCTTCTTTCCAAGATGCAACTTTGGTTGGCTCTGTCAGATCCACCCATATGGTCTTTAGTTTCTCCCTCCAGGTGACCTTTTCAGGTAGAGGGATATCCTTGTGAAGCCTCTAGGATACAGCTTCTGAAGGCATCACCGGGTCACTGAAGAAACGACGGTCGTAGATGACCTCCATAGCATACACACCCCACAGTCCATGCAGGTTTTCATTGTCTAGATCTTCCAGGGGGATGCCTTTGTTGATGGCTTCCATCATTCTCAGCACTATGAAGGCGCAATACCCCGAACCAGCCTCTTCTTGAGGGACTTTCTTATTGATGGAGAAAAGCTTGCAGGACCCTGAAATTTGTTATCTGCATCTTTGATTGCTCATTGTAGATGCAGCAGTATTTTTAAGGCATCTCTGGCGTCCTTGCTTTTGTAGATTAGTGAAGTGTTGTCCAGTTCGGTTGTACAACAATTTAGCACCGTCGTTTTCCGCTCATACAGGTCGACGACTATCAGTGCCCAATGCTTTACATTTCTTATGGGTATCACGACATATCTCGTTTTCTTTCTTTGGACTGTTGCCTTTAGTTCGACAACATCTGCTGCCATGTAGTCTTCTTTGTAGAGGAGGCTAGCTAGATGTGTTGTTCCATTCAAGACTGGCTGTGGCTTGTTCGAGTGTAGAAATTCTTCCATGAGGGTGGTACAGAGTACTTTAAATAGCTTTTTATGTACTCACACCTTTTTCATGAAGATCCCTCGAAAGTGATCTTCGGTTAAACGTCTACCCTTGTTATTATATAATATGTCTGACCCAGGTAGATCATCGATGAGGACATCTGTCAAGATGTGGACATCTCTGTACGTGATCTGTGATACTGTAGTCATGCCCATCTCTTTCATCTTGAATGGCAGAGGGGGAGCTACTCCAATCATTTCTATTCTAGCTAGCGCACTCCGCTCCATAGCGGGCTCATTTGCAAAGAAGGTTGCCAGCCCACCGTCCTCATCGTCAGATGTTACTTCTTGCGCAGAAGGTGTCAGAGTTTCATCTATGGTCGGCATGGCTTATGCCACTTGTTTAGCTTCCTTGTCTGACCGTTGTATTGTGGCCACCTATTCTGCTAATCTGAGGAAGCTTCTGCAGCCACATTGTCTTTGATGTTGCTTTCCTCATAAGTTTGGCCCAGCTTGGAGGCCACCATCATTTCTAGAGTTGCCTCTATCTTTCCATTGTAGAGGTAGTCATTATGCTCATGGTGTATTTGGAATAGGAGGAACTCATTGCATTCTTTGAGACTGGCACCCAAATCAGCTAGCATCTTATCGATCTTTGTTGCCCCTGTCGCGCTAAATTCTGTGGCGATTTTTTCTCGATGGGCTATAGCAATCTATTCTTCTAGCATCATAGCATGTTTAGGTAGGGTTAAATGTTGCTCTTCTAGTCTACCACTGCCTTCATTAGTTTCATCCTAGCCTTCTTCAGGATTGCTATTGAGGTCGAGCTCCCTCCACAACGTTGTGTTTTTTGTTGTGTGTTTGTCGTTGGGGGAGCTCGATTGTTGTGTAGGCTCATTCTTCTTTGACTCAGCTGCCAGTTCCATTTTTGCATTGGCACTTTCTTCCTTCAGCGTGCCTGCTCCATTTCTAGTCCCTCCCGCGTTGTTGTCATCGTTGTCGTCGTGGCTGGAGGGGCTCTATGAGGAGTGTGTTGGGATTGTTGAGCGCTTCACATTCTTTTTCTTCCTCCAGTTCTTGATTTCTTCACATTCCTTCTTGAGCTTCCGACAGTCCTCTTCTAGGCGTTGACATTCTTCCTCGAGGCTAGCCATTTCCGCATCATAGCCATGATGCATATGCTTGTTGTCGAATCGATGGCATGCCTCTCCTTCTGCAAGTCTTCCATTTCTTTCTTCATGTCCTTCAACATTCCCATCATTATCAATTGGTTTCTTAAAGCTTCTTGGATAAAATCAGGGAGTGCTTTAGTCCTTTCATTGAGGACCTGTACCTACATTGTCAGCACAGTAAGATAAGAAGAAATGGTTGTGTTTATTGTGTTGGTTTGATGGATGTGTTCCCACATAGCATCAAACCTTATACCTAATACGCCTTCAAAGGAAGGTGCATGCTATTGCTGCTAGTGTAGTTGTTGTTCCATGAGCGTTGTTGATGAGCTTGGCATGGTTGGTTGTGGAGGGGGTGGAGGTGGAACTTTCCCTTTTTCCTTGTCCTGTAGGTCCACGTCCGCTCCACGGATCTTTGGTTCCGGTACGGCCTGGGAGTATTGTCCTTCTGGCTCAGCCTCCGGTTCTTCGTCAGGCTGTAGGTTGGCTGCTGGGCCTTCCTCTTTCTCTACCTCTAGCTCCACAGTAGCTACTTCCTTGTGTGGCTCTAGAGGTGTGGGTTCTGCATTTCCCACTGGTTCTTCTGGTGGGCTAGTTGTGGGGGTGGGTTGTTCTGCAGCTGTGCTCTTTTCAGTTGGTTGTGCAGTTTCTTCTGATGTCTTTCTTTTCTTTTGCACTGCCAATTTCTTCTGCAACTGTGTACTCTTTTTCTCCTCCATTTCAGTTGGGGTACTACTTTCCCCAGCTGTAATTGTTGGTTCAATGTCAGTTTGCAGTACCCCAGAGCACATCTTTTCAATGTCGTCATGGGTTGGCCGTAGCTTGTGGGTGTCATAGAACGTCATTTCTGGAAGGGGAAGGAGCCTCTTTGTCCCGCTTTGCCTAAAGTACAGTTTCTCCCCCTTCTGTGCCAGGATACCCATGCTGATAAGGGACTTGACATATATCCTTTGTTGTCCCTCCATTTCCTTATACTTTAGGACCTCTTCTGCATCCATTAAGAATTCAATAATCTTCGTTATCTGGCCACCCATGCAGTATGCAGAGTTCCTCTTTGCTTCCCCTCCTACTGCCATGGATAGACACTTAATTAATATCTTTCTGATATTTACTAGCTTTCTATTTATCTGTAATGACCCTGACCTGGGTTATGAGGTAACCCTATTTGTTTTGTCTAATTAAGTTGATTATAACTTTAATATAATCCTCTAAGGTTCTTTGTTATCATGTGACACTTATGTTTCAAGTTTGGTCCCGATTGAATGTTGTTTGAGCAATTTTCCTTTGTTTTGGACCAAAGTGCAATTTACCTAAATTGAGGGGCTATAATGCAAAATGTCACATGTTGAACTTGCCTCATGTGTTTTTGCATCATTATATATAGAATGATGCAAGGTGGTGGTTTGTGAAAAGCTTGAATTCCAAGTTTGAACTTGTTTAAACAATGCTGGTACCTTGTGCACCAATTTTGGTACAAATTGTAATTTACCCAAAATGTGGGGTTGATATGCAAATTACCATCTCTAGAATGTCCCTACTTCCTCTATGTATCATTTATAGGAGAGAGAATTAATGATACACCATGTTTGTATCAATTATGAATGATGATACTCTAGGTGATGAAATGTCCAAGAAAAAGGGTTGAATTTGGAAGGTTAACTTGAGTTGTATCAAGTTGAAAAGCTTATATATGAGTGCCTATCGGCCATGGCACCCAAGGAGGTGTCCCATATCGTTTTGTGAACTCTTAGCAAAGTCCATATCGTGCAAAGCACCTCAAGGAGGTGAGGTGTGACGGCCAACAAGTTTCCTTAGAAAAAGTGTATCGGTTTGATTTAAAATAGTGATTAAACCTAGATGACTTATCAAAATGGATAAGTAATGGACGAATTTGCATCTCAAGATGATCCTCAATCTTTTTTCAAGACAAGATAAATGTCGATGCATGCATGTACACGTGTCACCCATGCATGACACGTGGCACCTACTAGCTCAAAATGTTGACACCTCATTTTTGCCTTTCTTCATGAACAACAAGTATATATACCCCTAGTTTCACCCCTTGGTGCAATTTTGCGACCCTTACCACCCTCCTACCCTAAGGTATCGTGCATAGAGATCCCATACCGTGAAGGGATGTTGTGGTATCGTGCATGGGCCTTGGGATATCGCCCATGGCAAGACCATATCACCCAAGTAGGTGATATCGGCCATATAGGGTGATATCGGCCATAGAGTGAAGTGTTTTGACTCCAAGTGAGTGCCATATCGTGAAAGTGGGTATCATATCATGCAAGAGGGGTGGCATGTCGTGCGATATCATAAGGGTATCATGCATAGGCCTTGGGTATCGGCCATAGTAAGTATATCGGCCATAGCATGTTGATATTGCCCATAACAAGTTGATATCGGCCAATTGAAGTGATTTTGGCCACAAGTGAGTGAGTATCGGCCACAAGCAAAGTTGTGTCGGCCAAGAGGAAGTCCATATCACCCAAGAGTCGTAGGGTTTCGGCCAAGGAGCTAAGGAACTCAAAACTTAACCCTAATGTAAGCTATAGTTGTCTTCAAGCTTGAATTGAAGCATGGAATTAGGGTTATGATCTACCTTTCTTTTCTTCTTCACCAATTGCTTATCCATGGTGATTCCTTGTATATGAAGGAGTTGTGAACGAGCCTTGGACCTTTTATAAAGTCATCTTCAACCTTAGGAACATGGAGCTTTGGATCTTTAAGCTTTGAAGTGGTTCTTAAGGCAGGTTATATAACTTGAACTCAACCATGTTATTATTCTTCACCTAAATTGTTATAATTAGCGAAATACTTTTAATACTGAAATTTCCTAAAATAGTGATGAAATTATGAGTTCTAGAAGTTGCTTAGACCTGTTACCATGAATTATATCAGTTAGAACAAAGGTCTAGAGCTTGAAGAAGATCGTTTCACCTTGTAAAAGTGATATCAGATTCAAGTATAAATACAAGTAGTTATAACCCGATATGGGTATGACTTGCCCGATATGTCTTGCACAAGATGTTGCATGAGATGCTTGCATAAGAGGCTTGCATGATAGGGAGTCTAGAATAGACTCCATGCACGATACAAGGTTAATTGTATACTTGTAAAATGATAAGAAACCTAATTTGGGTAACCCGATATAGGTGAAGAATAACAAGTGCTAATGCACGGTATGATCATATGATATATCATTGGTACTTAGTATCATGAGGCCTACATGACCTTGCACGACATGGTTGCATGACATAGTTGCACGACATGGTTGCATGACATAGTTGCACGACATGGTTGCACGATAGGGTTGCACGATACACAACCCTAGACGATATGGTAACCCTAACCCGTTATGGCTAACCCTAGATGGTGATTAGCCCGATATGGTGATTGAATGTACTTCTAGCCCGACCTGGTGATGGGTTGATACCTCATAAGTATCATGGGCGACACATTCATATACTTTGTGCCCGATATGCGGTCAAGAAGGCACCTCATGCCCTATATGGAGACAAGTGCAAATCCTAACCCAATATAGTGAGTGTTCATATACCTCCAACCCGATACAGTGGTATCTATACACCTACAACCCGATATGGTGAACATATGCACACCTCCAACCCGAGACACCTTGTAAAGGTGAGAATAAGACACTCTTAGGAGTAATGAGTGTAACACCAAGTAATGGTATGGATAATACCTTGATAGGTGAAACACCTAGAGTGGTTGATAATGGTTAATCCTATATCAACAATGTCTCAACCTGAGATGAGTCCATATCAATTGATTATGGTTGGACAACTCAAATGTATGACTCGTGATCAATACACTACAGAATAAATGTGATGGGCTAGTGCATAAAGTATTAGGATGGGAAATACCCTAATACAAGATAAGTTGATGAACTTAAGAAAGTTAAAAGTGATGAGGGAAGTGATACATCAAGACATGATAGACATCACATCCAGCACTTCAAGGTTGATGTACCTTGATGCACCTTAAATCCAATATACTTGGATGAGTAACACATGAAGTGTGTTATGTCAATTGTTACATTGAGATGTAATAAGTGTAATGCACTTTGATAAGTGTGGGCTAACATACCTTGAGAAAGTGTTAAGCCAAGTTAATTAAGTATGATGTAATCATACCCTGGTAAGGATGAGAGACAAACTCATATCTTGTGTTGATGATCATTTAATGATAAATGATGAGCATAAATAAGTATGATTGAATACTTATGATATCAATGTTTGCTCCTAGATGTGTGGAGCAATGAATTAGGGTCTGAATCAATAAAACGAACATGAAACCCTAATCGGTTATAAAAGGAAAATCCTAACCCTAATGATGGGAAGGTTGTATTTCTCTTATTGCATAAGCCTTGTAAGGCATGTTAAATACTTAAATAACAAGTATCATGTGAATAAGTTGTTGCCTAGTGAGAGGTGACAAGATGTGAATGGCCTTGTGAGCCATATGAATAAGTTGTTGCCTAGTGAGAGGTGACGAGATGTGAATGGCCTTGTGAGCCATATGAATAAGTTGTTCCCTAGTGAGAGGTGACAAGATGTGAATGATCTTGTGAGCCATATGAATAAGTTGTTTCCTAGTGAGAGGTGACAAGATGTGAATGGCCTTGTGAGCCATGAGAATACTTGTACAACAACTGAAATAAATACATTGGTCTGAGGACCTAGCGATAATGGTTACCTGTTATAGAGGTAACAATGTTATGTGACAATCTAAGGGTTTGAATACCTAGATCCAGCAATCATGATAATGATTATGTGAAGGGATGAGAATTCCCAGTAATGTGATAAGGTACTGAGATCCCAAGTATCATGTGTTTTAAAGATTTAAAAAGTATGTGATAGATGTATTATACCTTTCTTTGTAGCATTTGTCATAATAATTCATGTGTGAAAACTTGACTGATGCTAAAAGAATATGTTAATGCACTTAATTAATCAAGTGGAATTTTATCATGTAGTGCCCTGGCCATAGATCCATCATTGTCAGTAGTTGGTGATGGTGAAACGGGTTCTCCTACGGGTTAATCCGGAGTGCATATTGTTGAATATGCAGGGTTGCTCCTAGCAACAAATAGGAAGGTTAGAGTACAACTTCGGTTGTAGACTCCAGAGCACGGTTTCATGCCCGTGGCTCAGTGTGATAAGAGCATGGTGAATAGGCCAATGGCTCAGTGTGATAGAGCATGAATGCGTTCATGGCTCAGGGAGCACGGTGAACTGGCCCATGGCTTGATTCACTAGCGCCGACACCTGTACCAAGGTGGGCTAGGCAGAGGGTAGCCTGACCCTGTGTGACTAAGGTCACTTAAGCAAGAGACTGTAGTCCTACTTGTGGTCTCGCACCGACCGAGACGTGGGAGGTCATGGAGTCCGGCTCTTCCATGGACCTTATATGGTACCGATTTTGACTTCGCAATGATCGGTTGGATCTGAGCAGTACGGCTCACTTCCTCAGGGCATAAGTGTGATTGTAAAATGTAATCAGCCGTGTAGCATATCTACTTAAGGATCGAATATGGAAAACATTGCTTTATGCGCAATACAGTTATACATTCTAGTTGATAGATGTTATTTATGTTTCTTTACATTCCTTGCAAAGCAGATAGATGAATTATAATCTACCATGGGTAGATGCAATGTTCTCCTTATGAAAGGAGATTACTTCATTCTGTTCATATAGTGAATTATCCTACTTGTTAATATAAAAAGAACCTCTGCTCAGTTTATAAATGCTTAATTTGTGATAATAATATGGTCGACAGAGAGTTATATCTCTCGCTGGGACAATTGCAATTGTCTCACCCCTGTGGGACCCAAATTTTTAGGTGGACATGCACGAGGAGGTGAAGACCTTTCTGCAGAGGAAGAGCAACATCTGAGGCAGCAGTGACAGCTCAGGTGGAGTGTACTGTCTGTCATGTCTTGTAGATATGAGTCCTATGTGTCGTCTCTGTATTCTCAGGTCCTTGGAGTTGGTTCGTACTGGTTTTATGATCAATAAGAGATTTTGGCTTACGTGCGTCGAGGTTTTATGTTGCTCATGTATAGTTTGGTAAAGCAACTATTATATGTTATTCTCGAGATGAGATGTACCGGATATGTACAATGTGAATAATTATGTATATAAGGTTTTGGACCTTTCATTATCATTGACCATATTAGGAACAAATCTCCTTTGCTATCTGTTCCCATTTCTGACCTCGTGTAAATTGTGTAGGCAGTAATTTTCTAGATTGTACGGATGAAGCACGAGGTGACCAGTGATGCCTTGGATTTCTTTGAGATGTGCTCCTCTTCTCCAGTCAGCTCTTCCCATAGTTGATTGCTCTCATAGGTGACTGATTCTTTTTCACTCCAGGCGGTGGAGCAGGATTTTGCTTCTTCCTCCATTTTCATAAAAATCTTGTTCACCATTGCCTCCGTGATCATGTAAGACTCGCCTCCTAGCCTTACTTGTAGTTGATAATCTCCTCCGCCTACCTTTCTTGTCTAACTACTATTGGTGACCTTCTTAAGCGAAGATAGGAACTCTGTAGTCAGCTTTTTGTAGGTCTTGGCCTCGGACGTGCACAAGATGCATAAATTTGCACCTTCCAGGAATTTGGCCACCCTGTCGTAGATTCCCATCTTCTTAAAACCTTCTACGTCCAGGTAATGGGTCAGGATGAATTCCTTGTTCTGGTACATCCAGTCGTAGGTGGACTGCTGTATGATGTTCCTCGGCACAAAAGGGGATTAGTCAGATTCAACTGTTGTCTCCCCTATGACTTCATCAGCCTTGTTTTCCTCCTGTTCCCTTGGCTTCTCAGCAGCTAATGGTTTTGTCTTTTTGCTGCTCTTGGCTCCCTTGGGTGCAAACTTTATATTCTTCCCCTGTACTCAGCTCTCTGACTCTCTTGGTTGGTACTTGGAGGTCTCTGTCTGCTATGTTTGTTTTGTTTCTTGTCGGGAGTCTTCCGGTGTCAGGTGACCTAGGAGTTTTTGGTACTGTTTGATTTTCAGTTGCAACTCGACCCTTTTCGTCACTGACATGGAGGTGTTCCTTTTTAGTGATGTCGTCAGGCTCTCCAACATCTTTTCTACTTCCTTCAAGGATGTTGCTTTCCTGTAGATGGGGTCATTGTTCACTGAAGAAGACATTCTATAAAGTTTCAATAATGAATTAGTTTATAATTGATTTAACAAATACTAGTATTCTTGCAATTATTTGGGGAAGGTATTCAGTAAAAGTTTTAATTATTAAGTTCAAGAATGTATATATAGGGACTGCGACCCACGGTCTTGTTAATAATTCAAAGGACACCGCAGTCGCGGTCTCTGAAGGAGGTCACAGTCGCGGTGAAATGAGTAGGGTATCACGGCTGCAGTTGTAATCGTGGTTGTGGTTGTAATCGTGGTCGCGATTATGATCGCGATCGTGTTCTCCTTCTATGTTTCAAGCATGTCGCGGTCGAAAGGACTGTGACTTTGAGTAACGTTCTTCCACACCGCGACTGGCGGTGTGAACCTGGAGCTTGAGTGAACACCGCGACCGGGTTAGGGTTGATGAGTATACCGCAGTCATGGATGTTGTGGAGATGGACCACGACTCGCGGTCTTCATGGTCCAATCATTCTTCTTCCCTTCTTTGTCTGTCAATTTGCTCTTCAATTGTAGACCTTCTTGTTGGCGAGTTGTTGCCCCATTATTAGCATTTTAAGGGTTTTTAGTTATTGTTTGCAAATTCTTCCATTAGGGCGGTTTGGGTATCTGGACAGTAAGAGTAACTGGTAGCGGCGCGACAGATAGCTTCCAGCTAGACGAATCGAAAAAATGGCACAGGATGTGGGGTGAAAGCTACGGTGACACGATGGTGGGTCGAAATCAAAGAATCGGCGGTAAGAAGGGGGGACTCCTATTACCTTATTTGTCAGATGAGACAACGAAATCATAGAAGGCAGGTGTGACAGTGAATTTATTGCGGTGGTGGGTCGTCGGTCATGGTGGAGCAGTTCTTCGGAGAAGTAGGGTTTAGCTTAGACTCAAGAAAGCTAAAAGAAAAAAGAGTCTGAGAAACTACGGTTTTAGAATATATAGTAGGGTGACCGCGACCCGTCAATCATAAGGAATGACCACAATCAAGGTGTACTTGAAGCAAGACCGCGAGTTGCGGTCTCTTCTATTCCAAGGGCAACATCGGGTCACGGTTGAGGTGTCTAGTCATGGGCAATGCGGGTCGCGGTCTTGCGTGATGCAAGGTTATACTGCGACCGCGGTCCAGACCGTGGTCAGAGAACTTGATCAAAAGAAACTTGTTGCTTTAATCTATTAATCTATTCAAAAGGAGATAGATATGTACAACACTTAAAAGAGCAGAAAACTAATCAAATTAGAGGAGTAGAGAAAACAAAGCTTAAAGAAATAGCAAAAACTTGGGTTGCCTCCAAAGAATCACTTGCTTTAAAGTCTCTAGATAGACTTCATAATTCTTCATTCCTTTGGTTTCATAGCTGGATGTGGCAGCACCTCATTCCTTTTCTCAGGTAGCTGATCCGGTTCCTCCAAATTAATTTTTGACCTCCGTACAAAAGCCTAATCTTCATAAAATCTCTTTACTCTATGGCCATTCACCTTAAAATTTCATGTTTTCTCTCCTTGAATCTCCGTCATTCCTGATGGGTATATCTTCACCATAGAGAAGGGGCCTGACCATCTTGTCCTAAGCTTTCCAGGGAAGAGTCTGATGCTTGAATTGAAGAGAAGCACTTTATCACCTTCATGAACATCCTTGTTATTTAGGTGGGCATCATGCCACACCTTAGTCCTTTGTTTGTAAATTTTTGCGTTCTTGTAAGCATGCAATCTCAGCTACTCGAGCTCCTATAAATGTAGGAATCTTTTCTGTCTTGCCTTCTCGAAGTCCATGTTTAGAAACGTGATCGCCCAAAGGGCTTTATGCTCAAGCTGCAAAGGTAGATGGCACTACAACAAATATTAGATTTCCCGGCATAATGACATGCTGTAAAAACTGCATAACTATGCCGGTATTGTATTTATTCGGCATTTTTCAATATGCCGGAAAAATGCCGTTGAAAAGCGTGCCGTCAAAAGTTTCACGGCATATTAAGAATTGCCGTAAATAGTATCAAAATCGGCATTATGTCCATGCCGGGGATAAATGGTTATCGCCGGAAAATGATGCCAAACCCGACATTCTAATATGCCGGGAAGATGTCGTTTATCGACGGCATTACATACACGCCGATAAATAGCATGAACGGCATTACAAAGTTGCCTCAAAGAAACAGACCCGACATTTCTAAGATGTCGGGAAATTAACGTATCATTATTTTAGATTCAATATTAGTTGGGTAAAGACTTTAGAAAGCTCAGACTGTGCGTTTGGCGAAACTAGGCTGAGAACTCATTTATACATGTGCACCACATTGATCGAATAAAAATCCAGAATCATGCCATCCACTTCATATTTTCTTCTGTACAAAGTCTAATCTTGTTTTTTTTATTCTTAATAAAGACACAAGTTAATGACTCTTACAAACCCTCGTGTATAACTTATACAACACTCTTACAATTGCCTCATTGGCAGGCTAAGCCAATAGTCTTGCACCGCCTATTTCTCTTTTTTTTTTTACTACAGCAGTCTGATAACTATCACTAAAGGGATCTGAAACATTTTAATTCAACAGAAAATGCACCATGTTTGTTGGGAACAAAAATTTTCAGGATAAGACATTTATATAATGCCAATTTTGTTGGCCACATCCAGAGCATCATAATCAGGAGTGAGCCTCACGTAAGCTTTCTTAGTTCCATCAGGCCTGATGAGAGTGTTGACCTTCTTGGCTTGGATGTCATACATCTTTTTCACCGCAGCTTTGATCTTCTTTTTGTCAGCACGGAGATCCACAATGAAGACAAGAGTGTTGTTGTCTTCGATCTTCTTCATGGCAGATTCAGTTGTAAGTGGATACTTCAGGATCTGGAATTGATCAAGCTTGTTTCTGGGCTCAGTACTGATGGGGGGATACTTGGGGTACCTACAACTCGAGTCATAGCATTGGTTGGAGATGACATAGACGCTGGAGTTCCAGTCTGTATCTTCCTCAAACCACCATCCGGGTGACCACCAGTCTGTATCTTCCTCAAACCACCATCCGGGTGACCATCATCGTTAAGGATCCAAAAGAGGCGATCTCGACCATAGAGGGTCAGCAACTGGACTCATCTTCAAAGATCAGTAACACGTCTTTAATAAGAAGGTTAGCAGCTCAGTTCCTGACAGATCAGTGCAAAGTAATAGTAGGTTAATTGACGATGATACTCAATACATTAATTATAATGAGATTCTAGTAGATAGTTTTCATTCCTAATCGTGTAATATATAATATATATGTATGCATGAACATTCATTCAAGTATACCAATAAATAAAATCTGAAATATGAAATCAGGTCTGCTTTACAAATCTGAAATGAAAAATCAGTCAAATACTTGATACTAAAACATAATTTATGTAGCAAGTAGCTATATCAAGCAGAAGCCGATTCCATTTGAGATTGCATGAAAGTATAGCTACATGTGAATATGCTAAACAGGCGTCAGTAAGGTTGGTAATATTGTCTTTCCAATTCACAGAGTATTATTGTACATCTAAACCTGATGGCAAATAGATCAAGCACCAGTCAAGATCTGTTGTATATTAAGGTACTTACATTGCTTATCTGAACTGATTGATCATTTCCTGCGCACTAATCATACTAGCATACATATCAATGTATATATATGTTAATGTATTGGCAAGTAACAATAACATGCACGCCGTTTTTGTCCTAATGTCCATGTATATTTCCCATTGCGCTGATCTATTAATTAAGAAAAGCTGGATAAGATGATATGCATGCACGTACCATTGCATGTTAACAATTGCAGTTGATGACTATTTCTGAATATATACGTTATTAATTTGGTATACATACTATGATTCACTTTACATATAGGTAGCTAGATAAACGTGTATGAATTTCTTAAAATCCACCTAATTAGTATTCTAATTTCAAGACCGTCCCTATTCTGGTGTAAGCGTATAAGAAGATAAGTTATGGTTAGAACCTTTCATACATCACCATCGACAATTAAGTATATCCTTGGATTCTTAAGAGTCTTTGGCCGGTGAAATGTAACAAAAGTCCTGATCAAACTCTGATCAAACTGTGGACGCTGGTACAATCTCGCATGCACGCCTCCGTTGAATTGGCCAGGCAATGCAGGGGTCAAAGACCGGTTTCAACGTCGAGCTCTGCACTTGTTGGACATGGGGAAATTTAGCAGCTGGACAGATGATGTGCTTCAGTTCTGTTTCCTCTCCGTGGTCAGCAGTCTCCGTTATTGACTGATGGTTCTTGGGTCCGACATTCTGCTGCTTCAGTTTCTTCTTGATGGTTGAATTCCAGTAGTTCTTGATCTCGTTGTCGGTTCTTCCTGGAAGCTGAGCTGCTATCTGAGACCATCTGTAAACGTCCAAAATTTGAAATAAGAATGATATAGCATTTCCACACTCGAATAGCATTCACAGTTAGAGCACATATAAAACACAAACCTGTTGCCTAATATCTGATGCAAGCTAACAATTAAGTCTTCTTCATCTTGGGAGAAGCTACCTCTTTTGAGATCAGGTCTGACGTAATTCAGCCACCTAAGCCTACAGCTCTTCCCACACCTCAGCAAACCTGCATGAGAACGAAATTGTGTGTCAAGTGAAAAATGAATCTCCGAAGAAAAATAATTTCATGCGGAAATAAGAAATAGGAGGGAGTGAGTGCCAATTCCCAGGTTCAACCAATTACCTGCTTGCTTGGGCACGGTGCTCCAGCACCCAACACCGAAGCGGATGATGTAATTGAAGAGTTTCTCGTCCTCTTCAGGAGACCAGAGCCCTTTCCTAAGCTTCTGCTTCTGACAGCAGGAGTGTCTTCCCATGGGGAGAAAAGAGGAGAACCACACGTGAAGAGAGACAAACAGACAGGAAGACAGAAAGAGATTGATGAAACAAGCAAGACAGGAGGAACAATTAAGTGAGGATTCAAGTGTGGGGCAGCGGTTGCTGCGGTTGCATCACTCAGTGTAGCAGGGGAATCAGGATGGTCTTAAAACGGGAGAGGGAGAGTAATATAAGGGACAGGTCAGGCCAATGCTTATGATTGAAGTTAAGGGGATGAGTGGCAAGATGACAAGAATGAAGAGGAGGTAGGGAGCCATAAGGGGAAGGTGAGATAGTCTGAAGTGGGCCTCAAGCAATGGTTTTTTTTCCTTCTGGCATTGAAGAATATTGATTGAGTTTTAAGGAAGCTTATCATTCTCCTTGCCAGAAACAGAGCTGAATTGTACGTGTTAGTATGACAAGTTTGTACTGCACATGGTTAAGTAGGAAGAAGATGGTAGGAAGGACTAGAAAAGAAGAAAGATATCAAAAGGGCTGTGCCAGGCTTGCTAATATGTAATTAAACATACGACTCACGCAGGAGGGTGCCTTTTGGTTGCCCACTAATAATTCAAACCACGATACTTTTTTCCAGAGATTACAAAGTTGCATTAAACAACCAGCGATTTGACATAATTTAACCTCACTTTACGGCCGACCGACGCTGCCCAGGATTTGAAAGGGCAAGAAGCTAATGTTTGTGGTCCTCACATTTGGCACGATTCCTTCTTTTATTGAAAAATTACTGAATCGATATAAGTGCAACTTTAGTTCATTAGACTCAGGTGGAAATGCATCATAATCAGGAGTGAGCCTCACGTAAGCTTTCTTAGTTCCATCAGGCCTGATGAGAGTGTTGACCTTCTTGGCTTGGATGTCATACATCTTTTTCACCGCAGCTTTGATCTTCTTTTTGTCAGCACGGAGATCCACAATGAAGACAAGAGTGTTGTTGTCTTCGATCTTCTTCATGGTAGATTCAGTTGTAAGTGGATACGAAAGAAAAGAGTCCAAATGCCCATAAAACGAATACCTGATAATTGCCCATTGACAACAACATCCAATGAATGACCAGCTGACATTACGGTCAACACAGGGTACTGTCCGTTTTTAAGAAACTCTTCATTTGGATCTATGTTGACGCTGCGTAAAATGATAAATAATGGTTAGGTGGCATAGTTTAAGAAACTGCAAATAGGAAAAGGCCATAATCAGTCAGGATAAACTACTTACTAAGTTGTATACCACAGATAATCTGTGGAATCTCTAGTTATGTTGATCTGTTCCATCAAGCCAACAGTTGAGAATGACTGTTCGCTGGGTTCTTCATTGTAGGAATGCCAAATGAAATCCGCAGCCCACTGCATGGCCATCAGGTTAGTCTGGGCACCAACCTGAAATGATGATATTTGAAGTAAGTCATGGACCATTTCGCAGAAGAAATACAACTAAAGGGAAAAGAGGAATGGGCAAAGAGAAAGTCTAATATTTTTTCTCAGGTCATCTGTTAAAAAGAGGGACACAACCATTTAAAATGCGGACAGCTATATTCCATATTAAGCATATATGTTTACAGAAATGGTAGTGTAGCACATGATTTTATAGTAGTTTTCTCCTGAAAGTTTACTGAAATTTTGCCAAATTGTTGGTGAATTTTATCTAAATTTTATGTGTAGTTCTGGAATAGCAAATTTTTCGTGGTTTTTTAGTGAATCCAATATCTCAAAATTATGACTGCTAAGGAAACGTCCTTACTCCTTAGACATCTCAAATAAAAGTAAAAGCGGTATAGAAACCTAAAGTCCTAGTAAGATAATAATTAATTACCAAAAACAATGCAGCAACTCTTAATTACCCAATCAAACTTTATATAAAAAAATATACTAACTATACTACATGTCTACATGAGTAATGGCATCCCACTCAACTTTTTCCAAACAACATAGTAAAAATAACTTTTTCCAAACAAACAACAGAGATATCAACACTATGAATACATCTAAAGATGAAAATTAGAGGAGAGGGTGACCTAACCAATGAGCCCTTTTATCAATCAACTGCAGAGCAATGTCGATTGAATCAGTGAACCTCTACTTGATTACTGCATGAGTCAACAAAAACAATAGAGCATGTAGGAAGCAGAGATATCAACACTACAAATACATCTAAAGATGAAAATCAAAGGAGAGGGTGACCTAACCAGCGTGCCCTTTTATCAATCAACTGCAGAGCAATGTTGATTGAATCAGCGAACCTCTAGTTGATTACTGCATGAGTCAATCTATCTCTGAGTTGTTCCTGTGACCAGAATGAAAAAAAGAAAATGGATTGGTTGGGTATATGCGGAAACAGAGAGATGAGAAGTGATGAACAGGAAATCTAAAATCTGTAGAAAGTAAATATCCTTACTGACATTTTCCACATTAAGAGTAGCTACCAGATTCAGATATGAGAATGAACTTCACTTTGGACACCTCCCTCCCATAAGCTCTATGGCATCCCTGGTTGCGCTTGATCATTTGATCTTAAGCACAGACATCCCCTTGATCACCTCACCATAAATTGTGCCTCCAAACAGCTTGAGAAGCTTTAACTGTAGGGTTCAGGAACTCCTTCTCTTGAAACACCTACATGATGTTTTCAAGTGGAACAACATTACTAGATAAGCTTGTAGATAAGAAAGATGTGCTACATGTGAATTAACTGAAGTGTAGATACATGCAAGTATAGTTGAATTATAAGTATATACTTGAAAAGCTTTGACGGGAGTTATGCAAATCCAAGAGCACCATCACACCAGCGAACCATTATATCATTGCTCATCCAGGCTCTGCTTCATAGCATGGGAGTTCCCTTTTGGAGGGTGATGTTGAATCATGTATTTCTATTTAGATAAACTGCTTGGTGATGGATCACTAAACAAAGAATACAAGAAATTCGTAGTTCATAGTGACAACAAAACAAAAATTACCTTCAACAGCTGTGTTTCTTGTGTTGAAGTAGTCAATGTGTATAAATGAACAAAATATTTACTTCTTAATTCCAAATATATGAAACATAACGAACCACACCATGCACTCATTCCGGTCATATATAACACCTTTGCTAATTCTACGAACCAATTTGTGAGAGATTTTCCAAATCAAAACCAAAGCCCAACAAACCAAGTACCAATGCACTTCTTTATAAATGCCTAAGCTTGATTGATGCAACAAGGCTATATATATATTTAAAAGAATGATCCTAAATTAGTCATCTAAAAGACTGATTACCATCATCTTCATTCCAATTACTAGAAGTTTTGTCTTAACTACAAAAAAGTAGTCAGGTAATACACTGCCAATCTTAAATTAAAAACATTTATATATTATCTACAAATAAGATAATAAAAAAATGATCATCTATGAAGTCCAATGCTTGATTGTGTCATCTAAAGAATGAGTTCCATAAGTCCATGAGTTATAGGAACTCCCATCTTACTCCAAAACCTGTAAATAAATAGTGTTATTAATATGAACTATGGTTATAAATAAACAATGACTTCCATAAGTCCATGAGTTATAGGAAATACCTCATCATTAGGGTTGTCGATATTCATGCCATCTATAATCCTGCTAGACTTTATTACATTGAATAACTCTCTTATGTAAGTGTGAGCTTTTTCAGCTTTCTGATCAGCCTGTTCAGCTCTAGCTCTAGCATCTGCCGCAACTTTTTCTGCTTGTTCAACTCTAGCTCGTGCATCATTTGCTTGTTTCTTATATTTTTCAATCTCCTTCATATAAATTGGATTTCTATAGCGAAAATGACCTGCAACTGTACTTCCCCGCATACGTACATGGCTTGGTCTTTCGGGTCCAAAGACCTTCAAGCATATTTCATCGTCGCTAATTTCAATTGTTCCATGTTCACGCTGAGACACCAAATCTGTGATTTGTGCCTAAACAACAAATTAAATTGTTAGAATTTTCAATTTGCAAATTTGTTGACATTTATGTCGAGCTATAATCATGGTTACCATCTTTTCTTCAGCAACAGCATCTACAAGATTTTTGTCTTTTCTCGTTCGAGTCTTTTCAAACATCCTCATGCGACTTGGCACAACTCCATTGTTATTGATAGTCTGTATTTTCATAAAATAGATTATGAAATATGAAGTATAACCTTATACTATAAAAATAGGAACAATAAGAACAAATTTCATACTTCCTCATGTTCTATAACACTAAATCGAGTCCTTCCAGTACAGTGAAGCATTGACTGTTTAGAACGACTGATCTTGTTACGAGTACTTGTAGCCTTGCAAATAAACATAAAATAAGATCAATGGATAAAAACATAAAGATAAGTAAAAAATTGCTACAAGAAAGTATCAATAATAAAGAGAGTAGATCATTGTATAGACTCAGAAATTTATTTCAAATTTACCTGAAAATAGTCACTTTTCCAGTATTTTTTCACAAGAAACTCCCAATCAGATTTTGTTACATTTGGAGGACAATTTCTTAGAGCTTCATCATCAGTGGCGTATGTCAAATAAAGAGCATACAATTCAGTCTTAAATTCACGCCAAGCCTTATTCAATGATCGATATATTGAACGTGTTCTGAGGTCATTTTCCTCAGGTAATAACTCATCACTATGAATGATAAAATCATCCTACGTAATAGTTAAGAAAATATTAGAAATGCACATTTATTATTCAATGAAGTAACACATAAAAACTATATGAAACCTGGATCAACTGGAGCATCTTCTCCTTCTTTTCACTAGGCATGCGACTCCACCTTGTATAACTAAGAGGAGCATTTATGGAATTGCGAAAAATAACTCCAATTCGACTGGCCATAAGAGTTTGGCTTTTGCTTATTGGATTACCTTCAGAATTAAATTCTATCTTTATTTTAGCTCCACCACCATTTCTGAATGACCTGAAGCTTATATTTTTCGTTTTCCCTCTAACCCTCTTTCTCTTGGGTTGATCTAAAAAATGAATAAAATAATGATTACCTTATTTATAATTAAGCTAGAACTAATTAATTGTTACCATGATGGTTATCTGTCTCTTGCATAACTTGATTTGGATCCGTATCTGGTTGTGAGTGATTGTCTAATGTCTGGGACCTCAAAATCCTATTGCTAACATTAGCCTGCCTTATGGGTACATTATCATTATTCATTGAACCTTCGAGAACTCTATTTGTGACCAAATCCTCCTCTTCAGGTTGAGCTGCCAAATATTACGAATTTAATCACTAAAATAAATATGTAAAAGACTACCGAACACATATAAAAATATTAGATTTACCATAATCCATTCTATCACAGACAATAGGAGATGGTACACATGGCATGTTATTTAGATAAATACCTTCACCATTGTATGACCCTCTTGTTTCTTTTCCAACACCAACATGTTTAGATTTACGTGTATTACAAGTTTCACTATCAAAATTAACTGTATTTCAAAAAAACTAAAGCTAATACATTGTTCATGTAGAAGCTTTTTTGCATTAGTTATGTACAAACAAGGTCTAGTTCTCACCAGTATTCTTTTTGGTCAAATTTTGAAGTGGTTCAGTAGCTTGGTCAGAGTAATTATTAACATGTTGATCCCTCAAGATTCTCTTGCCAGTGTTTGTTCGCCTTACTGAAACATCATCATCCATTGTGTGACCTTTAGGAACATCATCCATGGTGAATCCTCCATCTTCACAGTGAAATACAGTCAAATCTATATAAATATATACATACACATAGGACAAGCAAACAACACTTGAATATTTAAAATTTAAATATTACCCTGAACTTTTCTAGCATGTGTGATGGGTGGTGCTTCATGTTGCTTTGCATGTAAGGAAACACCCTCATTGTTCTGTTCCACTCTTTTTTGTTTTGCAACTCCAAAATGTTCAACTTGATGCGAAGGATTACAAGCTTTGTGGCTAAATTTGACTGCATGTCATGAAAATGATGTTAAACCATGGTGTATATAGAAATGAATATTTTATTACTTGTAGAAGTATCATTATCACCATTATTCATGTCCTTCAAATTTTGAACAATATTTCGGGCCAGTCCTTCCTCTACATATTGAACAACCATACATTAGGAACTATCAGTAGATACTTACGTAGGATAATAGACACATATATAAATAAAAAAATTGGATATTGCCTTGAACATTTCTAGCATGCACATCAGGATGATCTTTGCTTTGCTTGTCATGTAGAGAGAAACCATTACTATTCGATGCCCCTTTTTTTGCTTTCACAACACCAAAACGCTCAAGTTGATGTGGATTACAAGATTTTTGGCTGATTCTGACTGCATTTTATAGAAATAATGTTAAAACATTATTTCTACGTAGGAAATATAATCTACATGTAAAGATACAAAGTCAAATTGTCACCAGAGTTATTCTTGATCAGATTTTGAGTTGGTTTAGCAGTCTGCCCAGCATTTTGAGACTTTAGAGCACTGTTGCCAGTATTTTTCTGCCTTACCGCAACTTCATCTTTGTTCATGTAATTTTCTCGAAGATTATTTATGGCTAGTCCCCCATCTTCATATTGAACTGATATACATTCTTAACTTTATCAATATTTGCAAAAAATATATGATATATATACATACATATAAAAACGCAGATTTAATGTTACCTTGAGCTTTTATAGAATGCACATTTAGAGGAGCTTTGCACTGCTTGTCATGTAGAGATGACCGTATCTTTTCATCCGAAACAACAGAACATTCACGTTGATGCAGATTACAACTTTTTTGGCTATTGTTGGCTGCATTTTACACAAGTATTGCTAAAACATAATGCTCAAAAGGTATTATGTATTAATTGTAAGCATACAAAGTCCAATTATCACCAGTATTCTGAGTGGATAGATTTCTTGGACCAGACGTCAACATATGTGAATGTTTTTGCAAATTGTCAAGGGCTAGTGTTTCTAAAAGAAAAAGAAAAGAAGAATTTAGCATAAAGAACACATACTTCTTCCTTAAAACTAAAATATAGAAGTCAACAACTAATAGACCTTCACTCATCTTTCTCATCAAAAAGTTCTTATAGGTTTGAATCTGTTGAAGAAAACCATCATGCAGGGAATCTACATTCTTGTCTTGAGAAATTTGAATGGGACTTGCTCCCATGTGAGGAAGGGATGGTGCCCCATTTTTTTCTTTTGCAAGAACAAAATCTTCAACTTGATGAGGGTTTTGAATATTGTTGCTAGTTTTAGCTACATTTCATGAACATAATTTTATACTACTGTATGCATAGAGACATATATTAATTTATTTTAAAACTATACTTGGATTGTTGCTGGATGAATTCCATGGACCAGCCATCAACGTGCGTGCACGTTTTTGTGCAATCTCATCAATAGATTTTTCTGCAAAGATGAAGTTATTAAGTGGAAAACATTATGTATAAATTTCTACTTTTTTAATTGATCTGCATAATTAAAATTTATCAAGATACGCATGAGATTCAATTGAAACATTTAAAAAATATAGCATACATTACTTACTTTGGGTCTTGCTACAATGACCAGCCATTAGAATCTCATAATTACCAGCAAATTGGTTGTGGGTACTAGACAGATTGACCATATTTCCTACATGTATCTCATCAGAATATTTAAAAGGGTAATGATCCAAAAAAATATCAAAAGAAGCAATCAAAGGCAACATGTATAATCATTTGCTAATTATAATCACATTATGGTAGATAACACAAGGGAAATCATATCCATCAATGTTCACAAAGAAATTAGTTAAATTAACCAAAGTCTATAAAGAAAATACAGATTAAAAAATTGTAAATTCAGTTCATTGTCTCCCATGTATGGTCTCCATCTTTTTCCAGCCATCCTTTTTTCTTTGCAGATTTCATGGACAAAGACTTCACTACATCATGCCTCTTCCAATTTGAAACATCAAATGCATCTGAGGGGAATGATGAAGATGTAGATAAATTTGATGTGTTTTCTTGAAATGCACTTTCATCATCAATAATAGCTTCATCTCCATGTGTCATGTTGTACAAGTCGCGTGGTGGTGATTCAGTAGCAACAATCCAATTACTTTTGGAAAGGTCACGGGCATAAAAGCATTGTTCTGCTTGGCATGCTAGTATAAACGGTTCATTGGTTTTCAACTTGCATTTTGTATTTAAACTAACAAGACCATATTTGTTTCGCTCAAATCCTCTTCCTTCATTATGCATGTCCCACCACTCACACCTAAAAATATGAGCTTGTCTTCCACCTGTGTATCTCAACTCTAAAATTTCAGTCAAAACACCATAATAGATAAAAGGTCCATTGGTGGAGTCTACTTTAACAAGAACACCACTATTTTGTGTTGTTAACCTATCATCACGATCTTCAGTATGGAATCGAAATCCATTTATGTCTAGACCTGTAAAAGTTAACACCTCTTTATCAGGACCGCGAACTAAACTTAGAAGTTCACCGTCCACTCTGCCTTGTGTATGTAATTGAACCACCTATCATAATAAATAAATACACATTAACCACAATGGTCTATTTTTTTAGTTTAAATTAGTTTAGAGTAATTTAAAAGCTTACCCGACTCTCCAACCACTCAAAGAAGTACTTTTTATGGTGCGCCTCAATATTGTGGACACCCATATCTTGGATTAGTTGTTTGTGCTCACTAAAAAATATTTATATTAAAATTGGAAAACTTAAAATCAAGTCAAGTAAAAATGTAGCTAAATAAATATAAGTTACCTTATAAACGGTAATATTGCATCTGAATTTTCAAGAACATACTTATGAGCTTGCTGCCATTCATTAACACTAAGGCTAATGGTTGTGCCTACAGATAATGTTTTCCCGATATATTTGAAAACTGTATATTGAGATGAAATTTTTGTCTCTCTAGTGTCATGGTATCGTGGATGATTAAATATAGTTTCATTCTCCTTCATGTATCTTGAGCAAAAAACCAAGCATTCATTGGTGATATACATCTCAGCTATTGAACCTTCTGCTCGGTTTTTATTCCGCACATATGACTTTAATGTTCGGAGAAACCTACGAAATAAGGAAAATTTAAAACATAGAAAATTTAAAAAAAATATATGTAAAACATAATCACCTCTCAATTGGATACATCCATCTATATTGCACAGGGCCTCCAAGAATTGCTTGGTTTGCTAAGTGAACGGGAAGGTGTACCATTACATCGAAGAATGATGGTACAAATATCTGCTCCATTTTACATAGTGTAACAACAATATGATCTTCTAACCTCTTCAGATCTTCTACCGTTAAAACTTTAGAGCACAACTCTTTAAATGATATACTAAGCTCCGTTAATGTCTCAGATACATCCTTTGGAAAGATTCCACGCGTTGCAAGAGGAAGGAGTTTTTGTAAAAATACATGAAAATCATGAGATTTCAACCCAGAAATTCTACGCTCATCAACATTCACACATCTAGAAATATTTGAGCACAACCCATCTGGAAATTTAATTTCTTTTAAGAATTCACAAAACCTCTTTTTTTCCTCAGATGATAAAGTAAAACACGGAATAGGGACTTTTAGCTTTCCATTCACAATACACGGGAGAAGCTCCTGCCTTATATTCATATCTTTTAAGTCTTTGCGAGCTTTTGAATTATCTTTAGTCTTCTCATCAATATCCATAATGGTTCCAATTAAACTATCACAAACATTCTTCTCAATATGCATTACATCAAGATTATGGCGAACACGAAGACTCTTCCAATAAGGAAGTTCAAAAAAAATGCTTTTTTTCTTCCAAGCATGAGAAGGTTTTTCTTTTGAACTTCTTTTCTTTCTCTTTCCCAGGTTTGTTTCAAAGATGTCATGTAGTTGACTCAAAGCTTCTTCTCCAGATAGTTCTTGAGGATGAGGTCGTGGTTCTTGTTTCCCATCAAACGCATGGTCATTCCGTCGCCATCTATGATTTTGTGGTAAGAATCTACGATGCCCCATATAACAAAATTTCCCCCCATGTTTCAATCTGAGAGACCAAGTATCCTTGTGACAAGAAGGGCATGCTAACTCACCTTGGGTGGACCATCCAGACAAATATCCATAAGCAGGAAAATCATTAATTGTCCATAATAGAGCCGCATGCATTTCAAAATTTTGTTTTGATACAGCATCATAAGCTTCAACTCCTACATCCCACAACTCCTTTAACTCATCGATCAATGGTTGTAAATAAACATCAATCTTGTATGTAGGAGACTTTGGCCCAGGAATGATCAAGGATAAAATAAGATAATCTTGTTTCATACAAAGCCATGGAGGTAAATTATATGGAATAAGGATAACGGGCCATATGCTATAAGAATGACTCATGTTCCCGTATGGATTAAATCCATCAGAAGCCAATCCAAGCCTAACATTGCGAGGGTCTCTAGAAAAAGATGGATTCATCTCATCAAATCTTTTCCACTCTTCAGCATCAGCTGGGTGTCTTAGTTTACCATCATTTATGCGCTTTTCTTGATGCCATCTCATCTCTAAAGCTGTTTGATAGCACATGTACAGTCGTTTTAATCTTGGTATTAGTGGAAAGTACCATAGAGTCTTAACAGAAACCTTTTTTACTAACTTAACTTTTTTCCTTTTTTTAGTCTTGTCTTTGGTTGTGTTGTCAAGAGATGTATACTTCCACCTGCTAGTGCCACATTTTGAACATACATCTTCTTTCTTTTGATCCTTCCAAAACAACATGCAATGTTTTTCACAAACATCTATCTTTATGTAGTCAAGTCCCAGGTCAGTAATATACTTTCTTGCTTCATAGAAAGATTTAGGCAATCGACAACCCTTGAACGCCTTTGATAACAATGCAATCAGACTATTAAAGAGATTATTGCTCATTCCATGAAATCCCTTTAGCTGTAGTAATTTCATGGTGAACGATAACTTGGAGTATTCATCACAACCATCATAAAGTGGTTCCTTCGCATCTTTCACTAGCCTACAAAATTTAGCAAGTTCATCACTCAACTCATCAATTTCATAGTCTCCATCCATTTCATCAAAGTTTGGAACATGGTTATCAGGAAATCCTAGCCCATCCCTTATCATTCCCTCAATATCATCAGCCTCATCCGCAACGTCATCAGCATCATCCTCAACTTCATCACTATCATTTTGATAATTGACATGACCTGATTCACCATGGGCTACCCAGCATGTGTAGCTCTCAATTATGCCATACATTATCAGATCAGCTGACACATCATCCTTTGTCTTGCAACTTCCGTTGTTACATTTAATGCAAGGGCAAGGTATTAAGCCATCAACTTCTACATTTCTAGATGCAAATTGAATAAATTTTTCAACACCATTTCTGTATTCTGGTGATAACCTATTTTTATTTTTCATCCAGCTCTTATCTATTCCAGACATTGAATCCTACAAAGAAATGAGCTACAATTAATTCTAGATTTTAAGAAAATCATTTAAAATTGGTTACTCAATAATTTTTGTGTCAATATTACATAAATATCAAACAATGTGAGCATTAACACTCAGAAAAAAAATTGGAGTACATATAAAAATTTAGTGTATACTGCAAGTAAGCATACAACAAGTTATCTATTCTTTGATATGTAAACAGACATAAAAAATTTAGATAAAACTCACTCAATTCCATGGGTTGAATGGAGCTCCTTTTCATTATAAACCACCCAATGCTTAAAAATCAAAATCGCAATACACTATATTGAGCGGGGAGAATTGTTATTAGAGAACAAATTTAAAATATATAACCTATCATATATTGTATATTTCAGCAAATATGGAGATCAAATATTATGGTGCAAACTACCATTAGAATCCCTCAAACATTTTATCAAGATAGACAACTTGTTAGTCAGGTGTAATATCAGTAAAACATTTAGGAAATAAGTTGTCAGTAAAGGATGAAATTTGGTGCTGGAACAGCAAGACCTTATTCATGTATAGCTATTATAGGTTCTGTCTGCATCTATTTTTGTTGGGATATTTTAGTGGGCATTGTATCATTTGCACTTGACATTACCTTTTTAAGCGAGTGCCTAATGACGACTGGTTGTTACTTGATGATGTAGTAATGCATAAGGGAACAATGATTTAGGTAATTTTTCTAAGGTAATGGGTTTTGATCCTTGTTGCTAAGGGTCTTATCTAGCTCATGCAATAAAGAAAAAATACTTGCCAACATGAACAACTCGTCTATAGAGAGATTTTTAAGGGGTGGCAATTGGATTCAAATAGTTTATTTGACTTTTTCCCTATGCCTAATCTTCATTAAATTTTTCTTAGATCATTCTTTATTTTAGTTTTATTGTAAAATTAAAGAATTTGATTCTTTCTATTGCATTACAATTTATGGTTGTCTCAAGCATTAAGCAGTTGGAGAACAACTTCAATAACCAACTTCTATTTATATTCAATGATACTCATGTATCCTTTAGCTGAGGCCATTTCCATATGTTGCATAAAGCCCGGCTCCAAATTATCTATATGCTTTTGAGCTCTATTCAGGATATATATAATTTTACTCTACATTGTGTTACAACTAAAACTACTAGGAACAAATAATCAATGGTCTTGTGTGCAAGCAGATATCAGTTTGATATATTCATATCTACTTTTACTGAAAGTAGCCAATGGCTCTTTACCCTTCCAAATGAGCCATGGCTGGACTACACCCCCCCAACACACACTCACACTCACACACACAATACAAATAATATGCCCCTCAATCAATGAGATTAAATGTCGTATTTGTATGTATGTATAACCAACATGTCTGACCTTATATTTGTGTGGACAAAACTTTATATCCTCGAATCTAAACTGATAGATATGAATAGAAGTACTTCTTTAAGGACTAACCACATGTAAAATTATATCCGTGCAAGAAAAAGAAACTAAAAAGTACAAGCTAGACGTCAATAAGAATCAATACTCATTGGTGGTGGGAAAAATAATTAAAGGCCCATGAAAATAAAAGTTGATTAGATCTTTGGAAATGTGTCAAAAATGATCTATATGGACTTCTTTATTCGAACTACAGAAATATGCTGCAATTGAGTCTTTCTCTTGAAAGTTTGTTTCAAAGATCAAGCTACATATTTCATATGATGCATGCACTTCAAGTAAAAATCTATGTCTATTTTTTTTCAATTATGGATTGTATTTTATTTTAGATTCTAGTTCTTTTGAATGAATTATGACAACACCAAGTTATATTTAATTCTTATCCTTTCAAAGCATGTTCTATTTTGCATAATGTTTGTTCATCAAATTGTTGTAATCATGAAGGCTATCAGTTAATCATTTTTGGTTGGAAATTTATTATTTGAAGCTCATCTTTTCTTCAAATTTGTTTATGACCTATTTCAAAGTTGTCAGCATTTTCCAGGTGCTTTTGAATGCATAAGCTAAAAATATCAGGATTGAAAACCAAGGAAATATGTTTCATTTATATTGTTCATGAATATTGATGATTAACAACTTGTGTTTATGCTTTCTTTGAAGTTCAGGTTTCCATTTCTCTTTTTATGCTGAGTTCCCAACTCAGGATCCTTTGTCCTTGAGTTCTTCTCATATAATAGCAAGGTTTGTTACATCTTCAGATTATGGAATGGAGGCTCTCTTTTCAAGAAGCCCAATGTGTTCTTCACTATTAAATTTGTGAGTTGTATCAAAAGAAAGACTCTCATTGCTCAATTATTTAGCTTTATAGAGGAGTCATAGCTGATTGTAGAATATTGATAGAAAACATCATGATTATTATCTTTAATAACTTATATATTGCACAACTCTATCAAGTTTACCAAGGTGAATGAACTGCAAGAGAGAAAGGAACTATGATAACATCACTAAGAGATGACATGACATAACCAATAGAGCATTTGGCAAAATAATGTTGTTGGTTAATTATTAGTTTAATACTACACATGATGGATAAGTTCTCAACAAAACTAAGACTATAATTATTAGTTCAATGCTACACATGATGGATAAGTTTGATTGGGTTGAGTTTGGAGATAAAATTTCATGTGGTTTTGAACTGACCAAACAACGAAAAAGCCCACCTATTAATCTGCTTGTAGAGTGTTAGAGAATGGGTTTTACTTGTACTACCTTCATGCATTTTTCTTAGCTTTTGTCAAGATTGTTACTGAATTCACAATTTTATGTTGGTTCACCTACCCGCCTCTACCCACCGTCATAGCTAGTTACTACAAAAACCCAGATCTACCTCAGTAGTCAAATGACACAATGTTTTTGAACTTTATTTCAGTTTTCTAGTTTTTCTTCACTGAGTTAAATTATGAGTCATGTGAGTTGTACTGCACTGAGTTAAATTAAGTTGAATACATTTTTATAAAATGAAACTTTCTATTTTCATCTCTATTTTGGAGATCTATTTAGTGATCCTTTAGAATGATATCTATTACCCTGAGGTAAGTAGGTCCTTTACTCCTACACACAATCCTCTCATGGATTGTTCTAGTGTTGGATCTCCCCAGAGACCTTCTATAAACTAGATTCAATAGAATTTTACTATCACAATTTTACATCGTTATATGTCATGATGTTGCACTTTTGTGCAGCAAATTCCAAGATCAGGTCTTGTTTAATAACTCTCTTCCATATCACAACTCCTCACAGACTCTACTTCTTTAATTAGTGCTACTGGAAACAGTGGCTATTGTAGACCCACCTCATCCATCAAGGCCCTGTTGAATTTAGGGATTGAAAATCACATTATTTTTTGTGTAATATTGTGTATTATTTAATAATAACCGATAAATTTCTGCATTTTAATCATAGAAATGTGGTACTCAAAAATTTCTCCTTACCAATATTCACATTTACATTTTTTATTTTCATCAAATTCTTGTATTCAAACCTTTACATTTGATAAAATTCACATATTTATTCATAAATCACCATAGTTATTTATAAGATCAACCTAATCTCATTTGATTTATCACCATAGTCTTTTTGCTAAGCAATCAAATAAAATATTTGTTCGATATTAAAAGTAATAATATTTTTTTGTATCATCGGTAGAGAGACCAGTAGACATGCTTAGAATAGATCGACACAAACAATATGTACTCAATTCACAAATGTATTTCAAATTAATAAATGTGTTTTCTTTCTAAAAGTTATTCCAAATTACTATTAGTCATCCTAAATATAGCTGCAATATCTATCAAACATGAATGGGGTAATAAGGATCAAAGCATAAAAATAATGGCAAAGAAAATAAATATATGCATCAGTGTCTACAGTAAAGGTTAAGCATACCTTGTTCAAAGTTGACAAGCCCTCAAGACCTGTCTAAAGATTTCACTATTGAGCCTAAGAGGATGTTTGCTTATTGTCACTGTGCCAAATCAGAAGTAACAGATTTATAAGAAGTCCTTGAATGAGATGTCATTCCCTAATAGTGTTGCAACGATGATTCTTAGATAGCAGAAAATAGAGCCGCCTCCATCATATAGTGATGATCCAAGCACAAAAGCCCCTACAAATAAAAATGATTATATCATATAATATACATAACAACATAATTCAATCGTGAAACAATTGGATGCAAAGAAAAAGATATTATATCATATAATATCAGTGATGCTCCAAGTAATAGAGACGTCATGGACATCTTTGGAAGGAAAGTCTATTCGCTAGTATAAATGTGATGCCGAAAGTGAAAACAAATTGCAATTTAATATTCAGATTAGGTGAAATCAATAAAAGTTGAATAAAAGTTTTCAAAAAACACATATTACATGAAAGATAAACACGATTGAATGAATTTGGGTCGACGTTACATACCAAATCCCGACAATGAAGATATAATTTTCTATTATGATGCAAATAAGTAGATGTTTAAACATAGTTATCTGGTTAGATTGAAGGGAACTTAGTTTGAATGATATTGAAATTTCTTTTGATCTCGTTCAACTCTGTTTTACTGCTAATATGATTTTAAATATAAATAAGGCCAGGAAACAAGACTATGTCTTATCATCTGATAACTTAAGGAAAAGGTAATGAATTTTTGATGTTTATGATCTCTATGCTGTCTTCTTTATAGTGATTTTTCAAAATTCCAGTATCTCACTGTTTCTATAGCAAAATATCCAGTGTTTATTATAGCAAAATTCCAGTATCGCACAAGAACTATTAATAAAATGGAAGACAATAACTAAGTGTTGGTGGGTAAGACTATATAGTTGGAGTTTTTTAACAATTTCACCATGAAAAATAGCCCCAGAAAATGACATAACAATGCCATAGTCACTTAGCCATTACCACTAGGGGTCTAAGGCAAATCGACATACTAGACCACATGTGGATATAAGGTAGTGAATGGCATGCTGAATACAAGGCAGACCCAAGAAGTACAAGAGGAATACAATGCTTCTATATCTAAAAAATAAACTAGATACTTGCTTTTAGACATACTCCATTCTACAACTCAGGATATGTACATAACATGTTTAGCAATCACGATTATAAGGAAAAAAATTTATTACCGTTGCATTCATAATCACAATATATGAATTTGGTGCCCCTAAACCTATGTCAATGACATCGTTTCCATCAGGCTTTGAGCTGAAACGCCTTCTTTGTCATGACAAACTTAGGTTCGAACGAATTCCCATGATGATCTAGCCTACAAACTAAAATACTAACATCTTCAAAGTCACAATTTTCAATAAAACTTGTCAGTTTCTAGATGAACAACATGCACATTTGATTTGCAAAGCAGAACTCAGAGAGCACAAGACTCCTAAATCCAAGCATACCCCTAACTAATAAAGTTCTGAATAACCAAACTGTGAAACTAGTCAGGATAGCTCTGTTCGAACTTCACAAAAGCAATATTCATCATACTATTTAGTAACAACAACAAAGAACTTAATTGATATTAGCAACTATACATATCAGCTGATTCAGCTTGACCACAATAACAATTAGAAATAAGAGCTACCAAGGGTAGGTGTTGTGCAGAATAAACCTTTGAATATCAATTTAAAACAAGACCTCATACTACTAGCAATCATGCATGGCAGATTTCACCATTCATAAATTAGAGCTAAGCATCATTGCCTTTTAGCATAACATCAATGGAGTTGGGAGTTTCATTGTATACCAGAACATGCTAACTGTCAATTATCAAACTGAGGGGCACATGAGCACCACTATCGATCAGTTTTTGTACCACTAACAAAGCCCAAGCTCACGTGAAAAATTGCCCACAATGGTTGGGCATAACGATACAATGGAGTTAAGAATTGTGTGCAGAATCAACTATCGAGAGCAAAGACGTAGATGTTATGGTGTTACGTGCAGATTGATCGTGCGGAGAAAAACTAGGAAGAGCATATGAGAAAATTGATTACAGACTCGGAATTGCGTCTGGCGGACAGTCAGGCTTTCCATTACCGAACAAATAACAAGGGGAACCGTGGAACTGGAAAGTCCCTCTTCCTTGGGAGTCTACTGTCTTCCAAATACAATCCTAGAATGAATTTTCCACAAACAAAGATGGGATTTCACCGACAAACAGTAGTAAAATCCAATCATATGCGTAATACCGCAAATAAAATGGGGTTTGAGTGTTTACGTGGTAACATACCTACCTCTGGTAGCTTCCTTCCATGACTGAATCTTCAGGGAAAATCGAACTAACTGGCCAATCTTTAGAGAAAATTGGGAAAAAGATGAGGAGATTTGTCAGGAGGGGGGAGATGGGCCGTATGCCGAAAAGATCAAGATGGACGAAAATGAGGAGGGAGAGGAACCTGGCGGCAGAAATAGGAGGGAGAAACTTGTGCGGATGAAGAGGGTCAGGAGATGGGAGGGAAGATGGAAGAAGGAAAACAATGCTACGGCGGGGGGGAGGGGGGGCGGCGTCGAGAAGAGGTGGGCGCACCTTAGGGCGGAAGGGAAGAAGCAAATCAGTTTTGCATTTTGTAAAATCTAGAGCGGAGAAGGTACTGGCCGCACCGTCCGTGAGGGCGAGGAGATTGGGCCGGTAGCGCGAGAGACAGAGACAGAGCGTGTGGGGGAGGCGAGGAAACATGGGGTGTTATCGCGCGTGATTAACTTTGGCGGTCGGTTTTGAGGATAATTATGAAATAAAATAATTATTTTGCAGTCCGTATCATTAGGAACCAGCAGCGGGAGAGACCTTGCGGCACTGCCAAACCAAATATGCCGCAGAAAAGTGTCGTGGAATCCATGGTTTGTTGTAGTGTGGTAGGACTTACAATAGATTAATATGTACGGTGTTGTGCCTATTGGTGTTTTATAAGTTGTCCTATAAGCCCATAGAGCATCATCGAGTTTCATAGACCTGCCCTTTTGAGTGTGGCTGATCGTTTTGTCCAGAATCTATTTAATTTTGTCAGTTGGATACCTCTACTTGTCCCGAGGTTTGAGGATGATAGGGTGTAGCAACTTTGTGCTTACCCCATATTCTTTTAATAGTCCCTCAAATTGCTTTTCTCCAAAATGTGATCCCCCGTCTCTTATGACAGTGTGAGGCACTCCGAAGCATAGGAAAATGGTTTTCTCAAATAGTTTGATCACAAATTTAGAATCGCACGTTTGGGTCGCTACCGCCTCTACCCACTTTGACACATAGTCAACAACTACTAGAGTGTACTGGTATCCTTTTGATGACTAAAAAGGACCCATGTAGTCGATTCCCCAAACATCAAAGATATCCACTTCCACCTAGTCAACCATAGGCATCTCACTTCTCTTACTGATATTTCCCGTTAGTTGGCATTCCATGCAAGCCTTTACAAAAGATGTCATGTCCTTGAACAAGGTGGGCCAGTAAAACCCAGATTGTTGCACTTTTGCATCCATTCTCTCCCCACTATGATGTCCTCCATATGGCAAAGAATGACATTCTTTTAGGATTGATGGGACTTCTTCCTCTGGTATACACCTTCGATACAGATTGTATAAACACCTCTTAAACAGCAGTGGGTCATCCTAGTAATAGTTCTTAACATCGGAGAAAAGCTTCTTCTAGTGGTTGTATGTTATGTCCGGCGGCAGCTGGCCACAAGCCAGATAGTTATAGATATCTACAAACCATGGCAAATTCTGCTCATTAAACTGAGACATCAATAGGGATTCATCAACATAATTGTCATTCACAGGTAACTGATTCTCTTCATTGAAAACTATTCTAGATAGGTGGTCTGCGACCACATTTTCTTTTCCTTTCTTATCAACGATTTCATGATCAAATTCTGGTAACAGTAGGGCCCACCTTAGCAGTCTTGGCTTGGTGTCCTTCTTTTGAATTAGATAATGTATAGCACCATGGTCAGTATAGACCTTAACCTTGGCTCCTATAAGGTATGATCAGAATTTATCAAACACAAAAACAATCACTAACATCTCCTTCTCAGTGGTGGTGTAGTTCATTTGGGCTTCATCCAACATACGACTGATGTAACAGATGACATGGTGTTTTCAGTCTTTCTTCTGCCCTAGGACTGCACCTATGGCATAGTCACTTGCGTCGCACATTATTTCAAAAGGTAGCTCCCAGTCTGGAGCTTGCAAGAATGGTGCAGAGGTTAAAGCCTCCTTCAGGGTCTCAAAAGCACTTGAACATTTGTCATCGAACTCAAACACTACGTCCTTGATCAGCAAATTTGAAAGGGACTTCGAAATTTTTGAGAAATCTTTGATGAACCTCCTATAATACCCAACATGGCCCAAAAAACTCCTTACCCCAGTCACAGACTTTGGTTGGAGAGTTTGGAGATGGCTTCGATCTTGCTTAGATCCACCTTGATGCCTTTTTTGCAGATTTTGTGTCCTAGGACTATGCCACTCTGAACCATAAAGTGGCATTTTTCCCAGTTCAAGACCAGACGTTTTTCCTCACATCTTTGCAGAACTAAAGATAAGTTTCTTAGGCAAGCATTGAAGTCAATTCCATAAACTGAGAAGTCATTCATAAACACTTCGACTATGTATTCTAAAAAGTATGAGAACATGGAAATCATGCAACGCTAGAAAGTTGCAGGAGCATTGCATAGACCGAAAGGCATTCTTCTAAAGACGTATGTGCCATAGATGCATGTAAACGTCATCTTCTCCTGATCATCAGGGTGGATCAGGACTTGATAGATCTAGAATATCCATCTAAGAAGCAGAAGTAATTGTAGTGGGAAAGTCTTTCTAGGACTTGATCAATAAATGACAAGGGAAGTTGGTCTTTCTTTGTGGCTAAGTTTAGCTTTTTATAATCTATGCACATTCTCCATCCTATGATAGTTCTTGTGGCAACTTCGTCACCATTATCTCCTCTTACTACAGTCATCCTACCCTTTTTAGGTACTACATGAATGGGGCTCACCCAGTTGTTGTCGCTTATTGGGTATATGATACCCGCATCATGTAGCTTCAATATTTCCTTCTTGACTACTTCCTTTAACATTTGGTTCAGTTTCCTTTGAGGTTGCACCAATGGCCTTGCTGATTTTTCTAAGTTTATCCTGTGCATACACAGGGATGGGTTTAGTACCTTGATGTCCTCAACTGAATATCTGATTGCTCTTTTATGCCCCATCAACTCTTCCAGGAGTCTTTCCTGCTGTTCTTCTGTGAGGTTAGCATTGATGATTAAAGGATTCCTTCTTTTGTCATCCAAGAACTTGTACTTCATCCCTTCTGGTAAGGGCTTTAGTTCTGTCTTTGGCTTTAGAGCTTCTAACTCTTCATTTGACTATTCCAAAGAAGCATACTTCATTGTCTCTATCACTTTTTCATCATCACTGAGACTTTCTTCACCTTAGTTAAGATAATCTAGTATCCCAACCACTTCAGGGTCTTCCGTCAAAGGGTTCGGGTTGTTCAGGGCTCTCATCAGTGGGTCCACAATGGCCTTTTCTTATTTAATCTCTTCACAATATTGGTTATAGTTGTCCATGAAGTAAACCAGTTCTGAAAGAGATGGTCCCTTCATAGCATCCTTCACTTTGAAGTCAATGTGGTCACTTCCAACTCGGAGGGTTATGACGCCTTTGGCGACATCTATTAGGGATCTTCCAGCTGCTAGAAAAGGTTGTCCAAATATTATCGGACACTTTGGGTCCTCCACAATATCTATCAAAATGATATCACAAGGTATGAAAAACCATCCCACCCAGATCGGGACGTATTCCACTATACCCACGGGTCTCTTAAATGTGTGATTCTCCAATTCAATCCTCATACTTGTCTTGACCATGTCGGTCAATCCCAATCTTTGTGCTAAACTTAGGGGCATCAGGCTTATGTTGGCTCCCAAATCTGCCAGACCCTTCCTTTCAATGTTGTCACCAACGCAAAAAGGGATGTTGAAGGCTCCTGGGTCTTTCTTCTTAGTTGACAGTTCTGCTTAAACAAAGGCACTGGACATGTTTGCTAGGTGTACTGTTTCAACGTGGTTTCCTCTCCTTCTCTTCGTGATAAGGTCCTTGAAAAACTTAGCGTATGCCAGCATCTCCTCCAAAGCATCAAGAAATGGGACATCTATATGCAGCTTCTTCACTGCTTCCATGAATTTTTCGTATCTTTTCTTCAAGTGTGCCTTGATAAGCTTGTATGGTAATGGAATTTTTGGGGCATACGGGCTTTTCTTTGTAAAGATTTCTTCAACGGGATCAGGATCCCTAGCTTCTCTACTTTTCTCACGGCTTTCTTCGGCAGACCTCTCCTTGTCAGTAGACTTCTTAGAAGAAACTTCTCTCTCGGGTTGCGGTCCTTCCTATTTTCCATCCTCATTCTTGTCTCTTGTTCCAGAGTTGATCAGAATCCTCCCTGATTGGAGGGTAGCCATTTTTTAAGTCTCCTTATTTGACGGAACCTTTCCAGAGGGATTCTTCACTAACTCTACCAACAGCATGAGTTGTTGGTCTATTTGGCGTTGATGTGTCTACATATCTTCCATCTGGACTTGCATAGTTGTCAGGATGCCAGAATTGGCTAGAGCACTTTGTGCCAGTTGATCATTCACAGTAGCTTGCTTCTTAGCGAAATTGAAAAGGTGTGTTACTAAGTCTTGCTGGCTATTATCGTTTCCTTGCCCCTGTCCTTGACCTTGACCTTGACTTGACCCTTGGCTTGGTCCTGCCCCCTGGAGAGTCCTGTTCTTACCTTGAGCTGAGTAGTTATTCTTATTGGTATGATAATTGGTTGTCCGAGCATACAACGGTTTTCCACCCCTCTTTTGGAATCCCGATGGCAGCTTATGTAAATTTCTCAGCTGGTGCGAATTCTCAGTTGTGTCCTTGTTTCCATAGCTGAAGCCAGGGTGGTCTGGCCTCTTAATGTTGGCATAGGAAACGATCTATGTAGTCTCTTCTTTGCTTTCTCTTTTTTCTGGTCTGGTGTAGATACAATTTTGGACAACGTGTCCTCCTTCACCGCAGGTGACACACTTCATCACTTTATCAGTGTGCTTATTTCCTTTGCCTCCAGTATCTTATAGTTGTTTAACGTCAATTGCTATTTTCTGTATTTGGGTTGTTATAGTTTCTAAAGCCTTAGCTTCCATGGATGGTCCTTCAGATCCTACCTTCTTCGATGGGCCCCTATCATTCCTTTCATAGTCTACTCCTTCTTGGAGTGCATCAATGTTTTCTATTATCTTCATAGTCGTACATGGATTTTTCCCCAAGAAGTCATTTCATGTGGCACCATTCAATGAAGTCCACTCCGTATGAGTCAGTCCATTATAGAAGGTGGTCACCAGAAACCCCTTATGATAGTTGTGGTGTGGGCAATACCTCAAGTACTCTTGGAAATGCTCCCATGCCTCGTGCAAATTTTCTCCTGGATTTTGTGGAAAAGATGTAATCTTCTGCATGTTACGGATCGTTCTCTTAGTAGGATAAAACTTAGTAACAAAGGCATATGTCAGGGGTCTCCACCCATCTATAGATTGGTGGGGGAGGCTTAGATACCAGGACAGAGCCTTATCTTCCAAGGAGAAGTTGAAACCCTTGCAGTAAATCACTTCTTGTGAGACACCCCTCATCTTAATGCTATCATAAATGTTCTTGAAAGAATCGAGATGGTGGTAAGGATTTTCTCTTGAGTTCCCACAGAAAGGCTTGTTCTGGATCATATATATGATAGCTTGTTTTAGCTTAAAGTTTGCTACATTGAAGTTCAGTATAATGATCGAACATCTTGACTCATTGGCCCTTGTTGCCACCAACTCACGAAGGGTCTTCCCTTCCTCGTCATCCTTGCTATCGCTATCCCTGCGGTTGCGATTTCTCTCAAGTTCACACTCATGGTTGTGATGGTTTCTTCTATGCCTGCAGCAATGATGACGTTCTTCGTAGTGACGATCATCCTCACAACAATCATCTTCATGTCTCTTTTCAAGATCTTCCTCTCATTCTTCATATTGGTGATCGTCATTGTAACGGCCATCGCTGCCCTCATTTGTGCCTGGTGGCGGTGGGTGGTGTTGATTCCTCATGTTCTGCTCATCTCCGGAGAGGGTAACGTCCACGCAGGGCGGCATGGTGAAAAAGGAGTAAAGTCAAACAAGTCTTCTTCTTCGTGGGTGCCTGAATAGACCGTACAGTCGAGTTAGCAAACTGGACGTGTTAAAATGAACTATTTTACACAAACTCAGGGTAGTAGACTTAATGTAACTGTGTTGTCAAGCTTATTGCTAAGCTTGAGGCACAGGAGTATAGAAAGTGGACTCAAGTTCTTAACAGTGTCATTTTGCCTTATCCCAGGCAACGGTGCCAAAAGGTTGACCGGCCTAAATTGCACTTCCAAAAGGAGTAGATTCAGAGTAGTCAAACTTTTAAAGAGATAACTCGACTCTCAGGCCCCCTCAATGATAAAAGGGGTCTGATGTAACGATCGGGGTCAAACACATGGATAAGGTTGATAGTGTTAAGTACACAACATCTAACACCCATATACTCCAGCCAAAGAGGGTATATAAAAGGTCTTCCCTTAGGAGAGATGGAACAGAAACTAAGTTGGGCAAGAAAAACAAGAATAAGAAGAACGAACAAAAACAAAAGAAACAAAACGAAACAAGTATATGGGAGGAAACTCGGGCCAGGGTTCGCCTACTAAAGCATCTCACCAACATGCAACATCATATCTCTCACTCGCATACTCCTACCAAGATTACAAGCAACCATCAAAAGGATCTATTCCACTCTCTCTCAAGATGAGGAAAGATCTATGTCTAAGGGTATCCTCTCTCTCGAGATGACTACATGCAAACCTCATCGCATAACATATGGTTTTAAAGCTTTATCATTCCAACACTCTCGTGCATTCATACTACACCATAACACATGATAAAAGTGATATTACACTCTCGAGATATCAATAATCAAACATCACACGATGGTAGCTAAGCATACAAGTGAAGCATTAAAATAGGTGCATGGAGATAATCTTGATAAGAATATATATATTCAACAGAAAGAGACAATATACATGTTGGGAGAGCCTTAGTGGATACCCCCAACCCAAGTTAAGGTGTTTAGCCACTCATGCTTGCGGACATCATAACGACGTTACAGAAATATGGATACATGAAGTCCCACAAAGAGAGCAGGTAAGTATAGCAAGATGGAGTGATATATCTAGAGAGAAGAGACGTGATACGACACAATACTTCTTTGGATATGGATCTAACACATCGGTGGCGTGGGTGATCTTCTTCTCTCGAAGAAGGAGTCTTTAGTCTTCTCTCTCCTCAGCTTCCACCTTTGGAGATCTAAGACAAGTGGATAGGGTGGTATGGAATGAATCTGGAATGCAGCAGCACTTCGTGGTCCTCGAGATTCGATCTCTCCCCCCCGATCCTTTGACAAGACAGGTGGGTGTGCTATTTATAGGCACATTCCACCGATGTAAGCTTAGACCACGGTCGTGGTCTGCTCCTTATTCCTCCTTTCATCGTGGTTGAACTTAGTCGTGGTCTGGTGATGATCGCGATCGAGGTCGGCTTATGCGTTGCATTTGGAGAGGTTGAGGTCTTCTTGTTTGGTCGCAGTTTGCAAGGATTCAGCAGTGACCGCAGTCTCCATGTTGGTCGTGGTCCTTCTTGATCGCGGTCTGTGTTGGTCACAGTTTGTGTTGATCGCAGCCCATGTTCCGATTGTGACCAATGTCGTGGTCACGGTTAAGCAGTAATCACAGCTTTGTTATGGTCGCGGTCCATCTTTAACGCCTGATGACCTCAATCTCAAAGGATCTCTAAAACCGCGATCATGGTTGAGGGATAAGTGGGTCGCGGTTGAGGTAAAGACCGCGACCTGGGTTGTGAATGTACCTGAAACCATGTAAGTGAGGTTTTAGTCAAAAAGGTGGTAAAATTATGGGAAAAGTTAACAAAAGATATACTAAAAGAGGTATAAAACATATACACAAAGTACGTAAAATAAAGTGTTATCAACAACCTCATTGATCTCCACAGAAATTGGGATAGTGAGTTTCTGAAGCATTGGATGCTAGACAATTTGGTGAAAAAGATCAAGCTTATGAATACACCTCAAAACACAGACACCAAATACATTTGGATATGGAATCTGATCCCACAAGGAAACTCCACAACCAAATCAACCTATGAGCCAATTAAAAAACCAAAAGAAGAAGGGATAGCAGAAGAATGGGGCTACATTTGGAAGGACAAAACAAGGAATAAAATTAAACACTTTTTGTGGCTTGTGGTGCATGGTGCTCTACTGACCAATTCCAGAAGGAAAGAAAGACACCTTACTAACGACGATAAATGTGGTTATTGTTTGCACGAGGAGGAGACATTGATGCATGCACTAAGAGACTGCAAATGGGCAAAACCTGTCTGGCAGAGAATACTACAGGGCACAAATATAAATCTATTTTGGGAGCACGAGGGTGTAAAGAACTGGCTGAAGAGTTTTATGAAGAACAACCAGCCATTACAGAGTTTATTCGTCATAACGTGCCACTATGTATGGCGATTCATAAATCTGTAGGTGTTTGAGAAGATGTTTATCACGACGAGCATATGAAATGATGAGAAATGCAATAGACAAGAAAATGAAACAGGTCGAAGCAATGTAGTGGATAGCACCTCTCGCCGGAGGTGTTAAAATCAACACGGATGCTACCACAAACAAGAAGGAGGCAGCAACATCTATAGTGGTGTCTGATCAAAATGGGAACTGGTTGCACGGTCTCGGAAACAAACATCCCTACACCTTGATAGTGGCAACTGAATTAAGAGGCATATATATGGCCTTGGAGTATACAAGCAAGAAAGGAATTCAAGATGTGACTATGGAATCAGACTACATGTTGGCAACGAGAATTATTCATGAGGATCAGCGGAAGAACCTACACATATTGGGTGAAGAAGATTCAATAGACCTAGAAGGCGAACTAGAAGATCGAGTACAAATGCAAGGATTTGAACGTTCAGGATGATAGACTAGCCAAAATGCATTTGAAAAAACAGTAGTGAGTGTATCACTATGTGGTGCCACCTCCAAAGCTCGAGTAGTTAGTGAGGATGGACCAGTATTATAAACCTTAATCTTAGTAGGAATCATGCGAAAGAGCCCAATAGCTATAATGAACATTTAATCTCACTAGTAGGAGGGAGGCAAGTTGAATAAGAGAGCTCTCTGGCTTTCCCTAAAAAAAACTTACAACTCTTATTCATTATTTAGTATCACATAAAGCAACCTATCATGTACCTCATCAACTACTTCCAGGATTTCTCCAAGATTGACTAAATAAATTGTTGAGTGTGTATTTACATTATATTCAATTATAATGCCGCTGTAAGTATCACATAAATAAAGATATCATATTTTGAACCCTAGGATGACATGTATCAAGGGGTGATGCAAATGAGCATTAGAGGGATAGTGGTCACACCCGAGGGCAAGGGTGAGTTGATCGGAGACCAAAGTTGAGCAGGTTATTGAGGCTAAGGGACATGGAGGAGAAACTGATACTGGAGGAAGAAGATTTGGGGTCTATTATTTCTCTTTGAACCCTGACGAAGACTGGAGAAGACGTTTGGTGGCGGCGGTGTAAAATGGTGGAGAGAACCCAACAATCCTAAATGGGAATTTCTATCCCAGAGAGAGATAATGAATGAGTAATACCTTGATGGAAATAGGAGACAAGGATGAACACAGTAGAGAAAACATCGTGTGGAAAGTCTGAGAGATGAGGGATAATGTCGTTGAGAAGGCAAGTGAGTCGTAACTACGCTCAAACCACAAAGAAAACGGAGGTAGATGACAATGTCTACGCCATTGGATCAAGAGTAACTCAGGTGCTGGCTGTTGGATGGGCCCGTGACAAGGAAATTAAAAGGGTGTCACGCGTGACAGTAAATGAAACATGGACCATAGGTCAAATACTCATATTAAATGAAATTTGATTCAAATATTAGTCCAACTATATAGTAACTTATTTAATTCATTTTGAGGGTCAAACATGGGTCAAATGAGTTCAAATTTGAACAATAGGAAAATTAGAAGGTCTAGAAAATTCCTATTAAATTAGATTTCGATTTTGTGCATGTTTGGCCCATGATTTCTATATTGGCCATTAACCTTGACTAAAAGGCATTAAAAGTAATTTAATTTGAAAAGGCTCCTAACATTGAATCCTTGAATCAGCATTTTGAGTTTTACTCATTTAATAACCACATGGTCACCTCTTCCTATGTCTTATGGTCATTTTGGATGAGAGAGAAAATGAAATAATATGAGTTAATGGATATAAATAATGCACATTTGAAAGTGAAATATGAAGTTGGGTCTTATCTTAAGTTTTCTGATACTATTTTCATATAAGGGCAACCATTATTGGTCTTTTTGCATTAAGACCACCCTGACTGTTATTATCTAGAAGAACTTCATTCTAAGTTTAACTTATCTTGAAAATTGGGATGTGACATGATAATTAAGAGGTATTTGAGTTGCATGCTGCCTTACTGTGGATGATAAGAAATTTTCCTTCATATGGTTATCTATCTGGTTGGCAAACTAGTTGGTGTCATGCATGTTGTTTCTGCAATAAGGACACATGCTCACTTAGACTACTATATAGTAAGATAGCATGTTTCATAAAATCCAAATACTTTTAAGAAGTTATAATCTATAATTGCAATGACTCTTTGTAACTTGGAGAAGATTCTCCCACCATCATTCTTTGACGTGATGTAGTATTTGGTCATTCATCTTCCACAAGAAGCGAAGATAGACATATCAATATTCTATCTTTGGATGTACCTAGGGGAGAAGTAATATTTGTCACAATTGAATTTGTTCAAACTTTCCATTAGATCATATGTGATAATCTTGCAAAACATTTATTTCTTTAGAAGACACTTAAAAAATTTGAAACAATATGTGTGGAATAAAGCTGCTCCAAAAGCTTCTATAAAAGAAGGTTACTTGGTAAACAAATGATAGCATTATATAAAAAGATATAAATAATGAAATTCATAATCTTTTCAGATTGAGGAGAAGGCTAAGTCAGTAAATGTGTCACCAAACCTTTTAGTTCTGGCTTGAGGGCCGCAACAAATGACATTGCAATGTATGTGATATGTTACAAATGGTTATAGATTTTGCACCAAGGATCGAGAAGGAAATAGAAAAATACAAAATAGTGGGATCATGGTGAACTCTTAGAGAGAAAGGTTTTCTAGCTCCAAGTACAAAAATCTTGTAATGGATCGAATTACCTACTACAAAGTGTTAAGACATGTTTTTGAGATCATTTATTATGAGCAACTTAAAGTTTTCTTGTTTAGATGTGATTGGGTCAATGCAAATAGAGGCATCAAAAAATCTTAAAATGACTTCACTATGGTCAAATTAAATCATATTGTTACCACTAATCATCTATTTGAATTTTCTTCCCAAGCACAATAAGTGTTTAATGTGACAAACATAAAACATAAGAATTGGAGCTTTGTTGTGCACTACACCACATGATACTTATGACATAGAGGAGAGGCTCCATGACTTTATGGATTGAACCTGCTTATATGAAGATTATACTTCAACTAATATGGAAGATATCTCAAGTGACGTTGGTGATGACTTTGATTTAGTTAGAGAAGACATGAAAGGTGTGACCTTTTATGACACGGGCCATGATCATGAACATTGATCTTATGTAACTCTTTCTATTTTGTTAAATGGGTCAAATAGTGGAACCAATCCTATCATCATTTTATTTATAAAATATCATATATTCTCTTACATTTATTATTTGTTCATCGTAAAAATGTTTTATGTTAAGTTATTCATTTTATTTGTTTTCTTGTTGAACGTTGGCTTCATTAGGGCAATATGAACATTATTAAAATTTTCATGATGATTTGAGGACCACAAATGTAGAATTGATGCTATGTTATTAGTTGACAATTCAATATTTTTGATATGTGTTGTCTTTTTAGGAGAATGAGAAGACACAATCAGCTACAGTCTCCACTTACTAATGATGTTTGTAATGAAGGAGTAACTCAGCGGAGTATGATAAAAAATACAATAATGATTATTACATCATGTAATATATTTTTTAGAACTGCTCATGTCATCAATTTAGTTGCTGGGATTTGCAAATGACCAAAAGGAGGATATCTTTGTGCAATAAATATTGATTGGGGATATTTAATTCCAAAAGTAGGATATAGAAGTAGTAAAATTGTGGCAGGACCAGTTGTAAATAGCAAAAAAAGTGCCTTTGTGAACCTTATAAAATGAAAAAACTCTATGTGTCTAGTAATGGAGTTGGTACAGTTGATAAAAGTTATATGGTGGTGATCTCAAATAATGTTAGAGAAGGTAGTCATTCAAAAAACACTTAGACAAAAGAAGTCATCAAGGGGTGTCTGTAAGAGCAAGTATGCAATGTTTGGTAAATAATGTCAGTAGCAATCAAGAGGTTGGAGTTGATAACTTAAGTTATGCAAATTTGGATAAAGATCAAACGTAAAAAATTCTTTTAGTAACATCATATTTTTACAAATTGTTAGTTATTTTTATGTATATAGGTATATTATTGTACATTCTTGCAACATATTCCTATTTTTTAGGTGGAGCTGCAAATTAAAAAGATACTAGGTGTATCCAGTTATGGAGTAAGAAAGGGGATAAAAAATGCATATTTCTTTAGACGAGAATGGAGATCCAACAGGGCCACATTAGGATGAGCTATCTTCCTTTTTGGGAACTGTTGCTAGAAATTCTAATCTTGCACCATTAAACTATCTTATTTAGTGATGAGTACCTACAGAAAAGAAAACCACTATATAGAATTATGTGATGGTAATTCTATTTTAAAGAGTTCATATAAAACTGTGAAACAAATCTAATACTTTTTCTTTAGTTACAAATAAAGTTTGTTATTGAAATGAAGGGGAAGAATTATGTTTTGCAAATGGTGATGGATTGTTAGATCAATTTCAAAGTGGATATCAAAAAAACCAACTGTATGCCTAAAAAATAAAATATCTAACTGACTTAATGATTTCCCATCCCATTTTGATCCTGCTCAATGGACATTTCTTGTGAACTTTTAGGATTCTGGCAATGGAAAGGTAAACAATTTCTTCTTTAACTTTGTAGATTTCAACTATGTTTATTGTACATCATTCTATTATAATTCATTGTATTAGTTATGGAGTGCTAAAAAGATTATGAGAATAGAGTTTGTAATGACAATACATACACTGGGATTGACATTTTATGCTTACGCAAAGGCTAATGTGAGTTATCTTGTGGTTGAAATTTAAACATTAGTACTATTATTCTCATATATGATTTGTACTATTAAAATAGTTGCAAGAAAATGAAATTGGTGGCAATGTCAGCATATTAGACTTGTTCAAGACCACCCATTTTAAGAAGGATGGTACTATCATGAATGCAAAATCTGCAGAATTGATTGTAAGTAGTCAACAAATAAATTTAGTTTTCATTGAAAAAAAAGATTCTCATTAATATTGTAATGTAGGACAAGTTGAATGCATCAGTTGATAACAATGATAAAAACCTCGATGAAGATGAGATATTTGTCAAATTGTGGGTCCCAAGAATATTTGTGTGAACCATGTGATTCGTGTGAACCATGCGATTAATGAGTCTCATCATGCATATGTGGATGGGTAGATAATAAATTCAAGCACATATAATAGGCTATTGATGCTCAAAATGAATATACAAGGCTCACCAAATGAAGTTGTTATATTTGAAGAAAATAAAAGAAAATCTTAAATCTATGCTTATGAGAAATTCTACCATGAGTGGTTCATTTTAATGCAACAAGGTAACTATTCACAAATTTTATATAGTGATATTTACTAGTGTTGATTTTGTTGTAGTCACCAATTTATCTTGTAGAATTTCACAAGGACCGCCAATAAAAAAACTACCTAGATCAAATAAATTGAATAGTAAAACAATCATAAGCAAACGAAATATTATTATATGCAAAAATTTATTGAATATTTTTTTAAAATCTAAATTTAGGTATATATAATATTTGACACATTCTTTAATTTTTTAGGTCATTCCCTAGTTAAGTTTTGATGATGGGATATCAATTGTAGCACAAGGACACGTTACTTTTGCAATCCTAACCTATGTCATAGGAGGAGCAATGTTGGGGTCCACATTTGTTGTTGTGTCCATTAGTTTACCAATTAAACCTCAACAACAAATGATTAGGACTTTTGGTCAACACCAAGTCATTGATGATGTAACAGGGACAGTGATAGATGAATAAAGAAATTACTCATTGTTAGGTAACATTTTTCATATTAATCTCAATACAAGGAGTCTACTTCTCAACTTTTTCTTCATCATTGTAGGTGAACCATTTGGAGATGTGGAACCAAGAATATCACTCATTTGATCGATACCAAGATTCACATATGGTAGGAATTGATAGGATCTCATAAATATAGAAGTCTTTCATTCATTATTTCATTTATTTGATTTTTTATATGATAGTAGCATTCATTATTTGATTTTATTTGTTGTAAGTTTTGGATATGAAAATATTTATCAGATGTGAATGTCAGTTGCAATTTGGATTATTTGTGTCTTTAACTTATACTTCATTCTTAATGTATGCTTTGGTTATGGTAATTTGGTGGTTTTCATGGTTGATGTGTGTTGTGGATAGTTTTTACTGAGTGGTTTGATGTGTTTCTCAATTTGTGATAGTATCAAGTACATACTAATTTCCTTATGGAACATGATATCCATGTGGGACAAATTGACTAGATGGTGTAGCAACATGAAATTGGGTTTTATTCCAATTTTAATACACCAGTGTGAGGGCTAGGAATCTCAAAAGCCAGTCATGTGAGATATTTGTTGATGATTTATCTCTATTCATTACAGAATCCTAGCATCTCTAAGTAGATATCATTTGAGGGCTACAAATATAATCATGTCTATGACCATTGATTAGAATACTACACATAAAGTATACAAGTTTATGATATTCTTGTGACAAGAGGTAAAAGGGTGAAAGTGTATGTCTACACTATGTTGAACGGATCCCAAGGTAATATATATATATACATATATATATATATATATATATACATAAAGAAACCAACCTACTTTTCATGACTGCCAATAACTGATTTCTTTCTACAAAGAAATCTAACCCCTATCTTAGTTGGCGATAATAGGGAAAACTAGAGCACATCACAGATGTAGGACTTTTGTTTGAGGAAAGCATTGTTGAAACTTAACAAAGTGTTGATGTTGTACAAGGTGGTTGCATCCATGGACTAAACCACAAATGCAGTGTTGGAAGGCATTATCTGGTCAAAGTTTGTTGATTGAATTGTCTTGAGAATTGTATACAGGATCCACAATATCATTGTCAGTGATCTCACCCTCATCTTAGACCAAGGTGATTCTAGATAACATATAGTTGCAAAAAGCATTAGTCATTATCTAGCATACTTCTCTCTCCATCAATGGTTATTTTAATAACAATTTAGATAGTTAGTTTGCTAATGGATTCATCTCTCTTTTTCTATGTGTGAGAATGATATGAGTGTTCAATACAAGTATGTATATGATTCCCTTGTGAGATGCTTCATATTTACAATACATGCCTCAATTGAACGGATTCTACTTCTATTTTGGGATGAGGTGCTAATTGATATAACATCTGATTAACAAATTCTTTGTACAAAATCTCATTTCCCATAAATCTCTCTACAATTATCTACAGATCAAGGTATTTACAACAATGGAAAAATGGTGGTTCTTTGGTGGAGGAGTCACTGGACCTTAGATCTACTTTATAGGAGGATTTACAATTTGAATCTAATCCCAGGGTTATGAATTAGGTGACAATCCAATTTCAATTGAAGTATAATATTGTAATATGAAATCCACTAAATACCTATGTTGCATACAAGACTTGCCTTCATTACTTTATATCCTGGTTAAGCATCAAACTACATGATCCAAAAATGTTTGAGGAAACTATTAGAGGAAACCTCAACCAACTACATAAGCTCTTAGGACTTAGAATATAAGAGGTAAGATGATTAAAATATCTACAAAAAGTGATATGTTTTTATAATTTTCTTTGATGATGAAATTTATCAACTCACAATCTTACATCAGATATGTCAAAATTCTTGTGTAAAAGTTGTTCTCAGAATGTATAACCATTTCTATGCCATATATCTAGTTATTTTATCACTTATTCTTTTGTCTTTTTCTTATTAATTTTTGTCAGTTGCTTAAGTTGTAACTTCGTGCAGTCTACTTAGTAATTAATATTCAACATGCACCATTAGCATGGCCTCACCTTTAGCTCTGTGGTTTGGTTTCAATAATTACAACTTATGCTTTTTCTGGATCACCATATACTATATTGATGAGAAGCATGGGGTAGTTTTAAGTTTAATATTTCTAATACCTATTGGCATGAGACAAATATAATTGATGGAGTTATTTTGGGTTTATATTCTACAACTCTTTTAGTTTTTTTGACCAATGCATTAATCATCTCAGATAATGCAAGTGACATTTTTGAGTTAAGTCAGTAGGTAAATCTAGTTAGCATCTGAATAATGTTATGTATTTGAAAATTTATGCAATGGCATATACATTCTATTTTAACAAGTGACATTATTCTTAACATTGTTGTATATGATATTTGTTTCATTTATTTTTTAATGTCATATGTATTCACAAATTTTAAAATATTTTGACATCTCTCGTTCATATTATTGACTTTATTAAATGTAGAATATGTCATTCGAGGAATAATTTGACATGAATACTTCCAAAAAAGTGATTCTTTAATGTGAAATTGAGGCAAAGACTCCTAACAAGCTAATAAAGGAGTAGGGGACAATGAACCCTCTTTAAGGTCCTTATGTTGGGTGATGTGAAACTCATATTCAAGAGTTCCTTTAAAGTGACATCATTGAATATTTGTTCACTTTTGAACTAGATTGTAAAGTGGTTTTGCTTCATAGCATGGAATATATATGTCTTACAACACCTCCTTATACCTTTTCCGCAACATCTCTTTTTCATCTCGTATGTTTTCCCTCTCTTTTTAGAGGTCCACCATTTCTTCTAAGATGGACTTTATAATCTCCATTATCATTGTCTCGTGGTTGATCACCTCTTGCATGAATTGAGGAAGTGACTCAGTCTTTGCGTTCAATATTTGCACTTGTGTTCTTAGTGTGTGAAGATTAGAGGTGATATTGAAATTAGATTAAAAATTATGTTGCATTTGTGCCCACATGGCATCAAATCGATGCCCTAATACATCACTAAAAGATTGTGGGCATTGTTGTTGTTCAACTGCAGGCATTGATGGAGTTGTTGTTTTTACTTCAGGTACTGGTTGTGAAGGCTGAGTGGGTTCCTGCACACTTTTGGTTGCCACTTTAGGGTCAGGGTGCATTGAATACTCCTTCGTCATTGCGGCCTGTTTGGTCTTCTATAGATTGTCATTTTTCCATCTCTGTTCTAGCCGAAAAAACATTTTTTGCCTTTTCCTTACGCTTACTAATTGCCAGTGTCTTCCTTTCCACTATCTTGTATAGTTCTACTCCTGGTGCTTTATCTATCATATTTTCTTTGTTGGTAGGTGATTTGGGATCTGTATCTCTCGTGATGGAAATTGATTGCATCTTGTTCACCTCCTCATCTATGGATTGCAGCTTATGGGTGTCATAACATGCCATTTTAGGGAGGGGCATCACGAGTTTGGAGAAGATCTATTTATAGAATAATTTTCTTCCCTTCTGTGCCAGAATACTAGTATTCACCATGAACTTGATATCTATCTTAGTATGTCCCATGGTGTGCTTATATCTTAGTATGTGATCAACACCTAGGAAATGGTACGCAATGTAAGTTATGTGACTTCCCATACAAAACTCCTTAGTCCTCTTTGCCTTAGATCCTACAACAGCCAAAAATTGTTCTATCAGCAGTCTTCTAATATTTGGTGGTCTCTGATTCAACATAGACCATATTAGGAATGTCTCCTTTGGCAATCCCCCCCCCAGTTTTAGATCTTGTGAAGACTGTGTTCATTGTAATCTTCGGTGTGATCCTGAAAAAGCAGGAGGTCATGAACATCACCTTGGAGTTCTTCCGACTAAGATCAAGTTGTCCTATCAGTTTTTCCCACATCATGTGGCTGCTATAGCCAAATGTTTCCTTATCACCCAGCGCAACCGAGAAGGCCTATGTCTCCTCCATTAACTTTGTAAAGATAGTGTTCAGAATTGCCTCGGTAATTATATGATCATTTCCTCCTATTCTCACCTCCATCTTGAATTCCCCGCCACATTCCTTGCTTTCGATGTCGCCAATAGGAAGTTTCTCCAGTGATGACATGAACTCAGCGGTGAGTTATGTGAGTGAAGCATCTTCTTTTGTGCATAAAGTACGTATATTGGACCCTTCCAAAAATTTCATTGTTCTATCATATATTCCCATCTTCTTGAAGTCATCGACATCCAGGTATCATGTTGACCTGAAGCTCTTGGTCTTCATTATCAAGTCAAAGTGTGACTGCTGGACTTGACCTCTTGGTGTGAATGTTTCCAACTGATTGGTTGTTATTTGTAGCACTTCTTTCCTAGCCACACCAAAGTCAACCTCCTATTTGGGGATCTTAGAGTTGTCCACAACTATCGGCTTCTTCTTTTTTTGTGTCTTTCATATCCTTAGCCTACATCTTGCGTTTCCTTTTTTGCGCGAATTCTTTCTCAGATGGCTGATACTTAGAAGTTTCTATCTCTAAAGTTCCTTAGGACTCCTTAGACACCACTGGTGTTTTGTGGTTCAAGATGTTTTTGTGCCTCTCCTTGATCAGTTCCAGTCGAGTTATGTCCTCTTCTATCAAGTTTGCATCTTTGCAAAGCTTTATCTCAATTTTATTTGACTTCTACAAGTGAAGTCAGTTGCTTTGTTAGTGTGTCTGAAATGGAGGAAGACATTCTCCAATTTTGGTAAACAATAGGTTTCCAGGCACTCCTTAAGTAGGTAATGTCAATTTTGACATATTTTGTGGATTATTTTTCATCTAATTTATAGCTTTCATGGTCGAGACAAGAAACTATTGCAACCGCAATGATGCGACCAGAGTGTGTCGTGTTCGGGACACATGTCACAACTAAATCAATTCAAACAGCTGTCACGACCACGATACACACACAAATGAAAACTTGGTTCAGTAGAGAAATCTTGTGTGTAGCGATCGCGAAGGTGTGTCACAACCACGTCAGGTCAAGAATGGAGAAACGTTTGGGGGAGGGATCTCGATGTGTAGCGATCACGACGAATGTTGTGATTGAAACAAGCTTCACAATCGAGACATCGGGAGGGAGAGACAGGGGAAGAAACATGGAAAAGGGAAATGGTGCAAATAGGGTAAAACTCACGGTCAAAATGGTGCAAAATGGTCATGGTCGCGGCCAAAGCGAGAGAAGTTGAACGGACAAAATTAGGGTTTTAAGGGGGAGGGTGAGAAATGAGGGAAGATGATGATCAGAGGTAGAAAAGCGATCTGGGCACAAATAGATTAAGAGGGCAAGGAGATGTGAAATGGATAAAGAGGTTAGGAGGACCGGTACCTTTCCATAGAGAGAGAGAAAAGACAGTGAGGGTAGCGTGAAACTGTGGAGATGGCGATGGCGATGGTGGGTGCTTGTCGGCACGGAGGGTGTCTGTGATTGTTTGACTTGGCGTCGATCACTTGACGGTGACCTGATTCTTCTTTGCCAAAGTTCTTCAGAGCAGCAGTGCATGAGATCAAGAGAATAAAGGATTTACTGTTACAAAGGTGTTCCCTTATATATTTTGTGAGCGTTCTGGCTGCAGCGAGCATCACGACGACGGTGATAGTCGCTACCGCATCAAGTGTCGCGATCACAACATATTACTAACTAAGCATTTGTGCACCTACGACATGTGTCATGACCGCAAAATCAAAAAGGTGCTTCAATCAAAAGAGGGAGTTTAAAATTCATTATTTAGTTTTGCAATTAAGCATGTAAATGTATACATCTAAAAGGAAAATAAAGTCATAGCAATCAAAATGGATTTTAACATTTATTGGTTATTTTTAGAGGAGTCCGAAATTTCTTTAAGACATAGAAGTTCTAAATTAGACAAATTGGTATGTACACAGATTAGACTAAGTGGTAGAAACCAGAGAGTCTTGCAAAATAAAGAAGACAATGAATCCTTGGTTTTCCTCCCAAGAAGAGATAATTTATAGTCTTTAGCTTGACTCTCAATTATTCCTTTTTATTCTTCTTTGGCTTGTGCCAGAAAAGGCTCACGTATCTCATCTGTTGCTAGGTTGGGTTCCTCCAATCTGAGTGCTGACCTTCTTAGGAAGGCTTCATCTTCATAATACCTCTTTACTCTATTTCTGTTCACCTTGAACGTGCCAGTCTTATCATTGGAGATTTCCATCAATCCGGATGGATAGATCTTCACCACAGATAAAGGGCCAAACTATCTTGTTCTGAGCTTTCTGGGAAATAATATGATGCTGGAGTTGAATAGAATAACTTTGTCCCCCTCATGTACATCTTTATTTTTTAGGTGGGCATCATGCCACACCTTAGTTCGTTTCTTATAAATTTGTGCATTTTCATAAGCATGCAACCTCAACTCTTCAAGTTCTTGGAGTTGGAGAAATATTTTCTTGCCTACTTTGTCTAGATCCATATTTAGAAATTTGATAGCCCAAAGGGATTAGTGCTCTAGTTCAATAGGGAGATGGCAAGATTTCCCATAAATCAATCTATAGGGTGTTGTGCCTATTGTCGTGCGGTAAGCCCATAATGCATCGTCAAGCTTCATGGACCAATCCTTCCTCGTACGAGTTACTGTATTCTCTAGGATCTGCTTGATTTTCCTGTTAGGTACTTCTACTTGTCTCGAGGTTTGTGGATGGTAGGGTGTTTCTACCTTGTGCTTAACTCCATACTTTTTTAATAGAGCTTCAAATTGTTTTTCCCTGAAGTAGGATCCCTCGATAGTGCGTGGGACCCAAATCACTGAAAGATAGCTTTATCAAACAGCTTGATCACAACCTTTGAGTCACAAGTTTTGGTAGAAACAATTTCTACCCATTTTGAGACATAGTCTACAACAACAAGAATATATTGGTTTCCTTTTGACAATGGGAGTGGTCCCATATAATCAATCCCCCATACATAGAAAGTTTCTACTTCGACCTAGTTGGCCATGGGTATCTCATTCCTTCTACTGATATTTCATGTGAGCTGGCATTCCTTACATGTCTTAACAAATGAAGTAGCATCTTTGATGAGTGTTGGCCAATAGAAACCCAATTGTAGAACCTTATAAGTGGTTCTTTCACCTCCATAAGGGAAGGAATGGCATTCCTTAAGGACTTGAGGCACCTCTTTTTCTAGCACACAACGAAGATACAAATTTTCAAAGCACCTTTTGAACAAAAGAAGGTCGTCCTGGTAATAGTTTTTTAGATTGGAGGAAAACTTATTCTTTCAATTATAGGTAATCACGAGCGACAGTTGCCCACAGGATAGATAGTTACAAATGTCAGCAAATCAAGGTACTATTGGTTATACTGATTGGGCTATTAACAAAGATTCATCATCGTAGTTGTCATTTATAGGGAGTTGATTTTCTACATTGAGAAATATCCTTTATAGGTGGTTTGCAACCACATTCTCTGTTCCTTTCATATCAATAATCTCATGATCGAATTCTTGTAGCAGCAAGGCCCATCGCAGCAGCCTTGACTTTGTATCCTTTTTGTGCATAAGGTATTTTATAGCATTATGGTCAGTGTATACTTTCACCCTCGATCCTATTAAGTATGATATGAACTTAACAAAAGAGAAGACAATCGGTAGCATCTCTTTCTCTATGGTGGTGTAGTTCACTTGGGCATCATCCAAAGTTTGACTTGCATAGCAGATCACATGACGTTTTTTTTCCTTCTTTTGTCCCAGAACAACTCTAATAGCAAAATCACTTGCGTCATACATAATTTTCAAGGGTATCTCCCAAACGGGCACTTTTAGAACTGGGTTGTTTTGAAGGCCTCTTTGTGAGTTTTGAAGGCTTCTAAATATTCATTAGTTAACTCAAACTCAGCATCTTTAAGGAGGAGGTTTGATAGGGGCTTAGCGATATTCAAAAAAAATTATATGAATCACCTATTGTATCTTGCATGTCCTAAGAAACTCCTTACTCCTATGATATACTTAGGTGGTGGGATCTTAGATATAGCCTCAATCTTACTTATGTCAACTTCTATCCCTTTCTTAGAAATCTTATGCCCTAAGATGATGTCGTCTTGTACCATAAAATGACATTTTTCCCAATTAAGAATTAAGTGTTTATCCTCACAACATTGCAAAACTAGGGAGAGATTTTTCATACACTCATCAAAGTTTATCCCATATACAAAGAAATCATCCATGAAAACTTCCACTATATCTTTTAGGAAATCAGAGAACATGGAGATCATGCAACATTGGAAGGTAGCAGGCGCATTACATAGCCCGAAGGGCATTCTTCTAAAAGTATATGTGCCATATATTAATGTAAAGGTTGTCTTTTTTTTATCATCAGGATAAATTAGTACTTGATATAATCCTGAATACACAATCAAGAAAATAGAAGTAATCATGATGTGCTAATCTCTCCCGTACTTGATCAATAAAGGGTGGAGGAAAATGATCCTTTCTTGTAGCAACATTCAATTTTTTATAGTCGATGCACATATGCCACCCTATTACAATTCGTGTTGCTACCTCATCTCCATCCTCACTTCTTATAATGGTCACTCCACCTTTCTTTGGCACTACATGAATAGGGCTTACCCAATTGGTGTCACTTATAGGGTATATGATTCCAACATCCCGCAGCTTAATCACTTCTTTCTTCATAACTTCCTTTAGTATTTGATTCAACTTCCTTTGTGGATGAGCTAGAGGTTAATTTGTTTCTTGAAGGTTGATTATGTGCATACATAAGGGAAGATTTAGGCCTATGATATCCTCAACATAATACCCTATAGTGTTTTTACATAATCTGAGTTCCTTTGGTAGTTTTTCCATCTGTTCATTTGTTAGGTTAGCATTCACTATCATAGGATTCCTCTCCTTGTCATCTAGGAATTCATATATCAACCCTTTAGGAAGCAACTTTAGTTTTGGCTTTGGTCTCAATTCTTCCTGTTCTTTAGGGGTTTGCTCGAGCGATGCATATTTGATAGTTTCTATTGTACCTTCTTTGTCACCGCAACCGTCTTCTTGAGTCTTCTTCTGACCTATTCAAGTAATCCATAAACTCAACTACCTTAGGATCTTCTAGGTTCAGATTGGGTTATTTAAGGATCGCATGAGAAGGTCTACTATGGCCTTATCCTCTTGCACTTCTTCGCAATATTGGTTATAGCTATCCATGAAGTAATATGATTCAATCAGATAGGGTTCCCTCATAGCGTCTTGTACACAGAAATCTATATGATCGTTACCAACTCATAGAGTAATAATCCCTCCTATCACGTCTATTAGAGGTATTCCCATGGAGAGGAAGGGTCTCCTAATATCATCGGGCACTTCTGGTCCTCAACAGTGTCAACTACCACTATATCACATGATATAAGGAATCAACCCACCTGGATTGGGACATCCTCTACTATTCCAACAAGTTTCATGAAGGTGTGATCTGTCAACTCGATTCTCATTTCATTTTTTACCATATCTATCAATACGAGCCTTAGACCTAGAGTTAGGGGAATAAGGCTAATGCTCGCTCCCAAGTTGTCTAACGCCTTCCTTTCCACATTGTTTCCCACACAAAAAGGGATATTAAATGTCTCGGGATCTTTCTTCTTTGTTGGTAGCTCATCTTGAACAAAAGAACATGACATTTTGGCCAATTGTACTGTCTCAATGTGGTCCCCTATCCTTCTCTTTGTGATTAAGTCCTTTAAGAACTTAGCATATGTTGGCATATCTTCAAATGCATCTAGAAACAGGATATCTAAGTGCAATTTCTTCATTGCCTCCATAAACTTCTCATATCTCTTCTTCAAATGAGCCTTGATCAGTTTGTAGGGAAATGGGACCCTCAGAGCATAGGGATTTCTTTGCATAAAGGCCTCTTCCGCATGATCTGGGTTCTTGACCTTTGAACCCTTCTTCTTTTTGTGACTCCCTTGTTCTTTGTCCTCATCAGCAGGCTCTTCTCTTTTAGATTCTTCTAGTACAATTACTTTTTCATATTGCGGCTCATTACAGTCTCTTTCCTCTGTGGTGCTCTTGGCACCAGATTCTTCCAACGTCCTCCCAGATCGAAGGGGCCATCTTAGCAGTCTTAGTGTTTGACTAAATTTTCTTTGAAGGGTTCTTTACAAGCTCTGCCAGTTGGGCTAGTTGTTGATCAATTTGTCTTCGATGTGTTTGCATGTCTACCATCTGAGTTTGCATTGTGGTTAACACTCCAGAGTTGGTGATGGTGCTTTGGGTAAGCTGGTCATTTGCTGAAGCCTGCCTTTTTTCAAAATCGAACAACTGAGCGATCATGTCAGGCTGGTTGTTATCCTTGATCTGACTCTGACTTTGATTTAGTCCCTGACTTTTACGACTCGCATTTTTATTTCAAATTTGATAGTTGTTCTTGTTCGGACGATAGCTAGTATTTCTAGTATATTGAGTTGGTCCACCTTTCTTCTCGAATCCTGGAGGCATTTTTAAAGAACCACCGAGTTGATAAGAGTTATCAATAGTGTCTTTGTTGCCATAATTGAATCCTGGATGGTCTGGCAGTTTACAATTTGCATAAGAGACATTCTTTATCTCTTCTTCACTTTCACTTTCTTCTGGGCATGCATAGATACAATTGTCGATTCCATGGCCTCCTTTGCCACATGTAACACACTTCATGACTTTCTCAATGTGTTTCTTACCTTTGCCTCCAGTGTCTTTTAGTTGTTTGACGTATGTGGAAATCTTCTGAATTTGAGTTATATGGTTTCTAGAGCCTTGGTTTCGATTAAAGGTCCTTCAGAGCCATCCTTTTGGGATGAACCTCTATCACTTTTTTCATACTCCATGCTTTCTTGCAATGCAACCATGTTTTATATGATCTTCATAGTTCTTCCTGGCTTCTTTCCAAGGAAGTCACTCCTATTGGCTGCATTCAATGAGGTTCTCTCTATGGGAGTTAGCCCATTGTAAAACATTGTCACCAGAAATCCCTTATGGTAGTTATGGTGAGGACAATCTCTTTCATATTCTTGATACTATTCCCAGGCTTCATGAAGATTTTGTCCAGGATATTGCATGAAGGAAGTAATATTTTGCATGTTTTACATGGTTTTCTCGGTGGGGTAGAATTTAGTGATGAAAGCATCAACAAGGGGCTTCCGTCCATCTGTGGACTGGTGGGTGGATTACCAAGACAGAGCTTTATCTTCGAGAAAGAAAATGAATTCCTTGCAATATATGACTTCTTGAGGCACTCCGCTCACTTGATGGTGTCACAAATTTTTTTGAGGGCATCAAGATGATGATAAGGATTCTCGTTCCTCAAATTCCCTCGGAAAGGCTTGTTCTAAATAATAGAGATGACAATAGGTTTCAACTTAAAATTAGCCGCATCAAATAATGGGATAACGATTGAGCATCTTGATTCATGGGCCCTAGTTGTAGTTAACTCTCTAAGAGTTTTCTCTTCCTCATCATATTCACCTTTGTTGTTCTGGTTGTCACGTTCGTGTTCATGATCACGTTCACGTTCATGGTGATTTCTTCGGTGTCTTCTGTAGAGGTGGTGGTGGTTCTCGTGGTGATGTCTCTCTTCCTCGTAGTGATGACCATCTGAGTGACGTTCCTCCCTTTCTTCTTCGGTTTCTGGTGGTGGTCAATTGTATTGGATCCTTGCATTACGATCTTCCCCAATAAGACTACTATCTACGTGAGGTGTCATGTTGTCTTGAAAAGGGTATGAGATGTTTATTAAATTTTCTTCCCTTCTGGCTACCTAAGTAAATCGCACAGTCAAGTTAAAGAATTGGACGTGTAAAACAAAATATTATGTGTAATCATAAAGTAGAAGATTTATAGTTATTATGCAGTCAAGATTATGGCTATGCTTGAGGTACGGGTGTATAGTGAGTGGACTCGTGTTCTTAACAATACCGTTTTGCCTTGTCCCTGACAACGGTGCCAAAAATTTGACTAGCCTAAATCGCACGTCCAAAATGGATCACATCAAGAGTAGTCACACTCTTAGATTTATAACCCGACACTTAGGCCTCCATAACTATTATATGGGATCTGGTGTAGTAAATCATGGTCAAACCACAGGGATAAGTTTGGTATGTGCTAGAAATGTAGAGCCTTAGACTAAGATACACCAAAACAAATAGATCAAGATGGTGTTCTCTAAGGAACGGTGTTACTCCTAACAAAGCAATAAAAAGCAAAAGTGGGAAAATAAAAACTAGAGAATAAAGTCAAAGAAGGAAGATGTAACCAAAGGATGGAAGGGAACCTGGGCTGGATTTTTCCTACTAAGATCTCTCACAAACATGTAATACTCACACCCTTTTGTATGACATTAGCAAGATTACAAGAAATCATCATATGACCATTAGCTTTAGCATTCCACATTTTTATTCATTCATGCAACTCCATAACACTTAGATAACATTCACACTACTCTTTTGATGCATTAACAATCAAACATCACAAGATGATAGCTAAGCATACATGTGAAGCATTCAAGAATAAGAGTATGGAGATAACCATTGCTAAGTGTGTGTGTGTGTGTGTATATATATATGTATATATGTATATATATATATATATATATATATATATATATATATATATATATATATATATATAGGGCCCATCTTTATTGCCCGCGCGGGTAGCTACCCGCTCACCCTTCCGATCACTTTTTTTCAAAAAAAAAAATTCGAAATTGTAGAGGACTATTTTGTCTAGCTCTCCAAAAAATTTGAGCCAAAAATAATATCATTTGCCCCTCCAAAATCAAAAAACCCGTCCTTATATATATCTGATGTATATTTTGTACAGAGTTATTTTTTTGGTCAGCAGAGTTACTTTTTTGACACCATAGTTACTTTTTTTACAGCAGAGTTACTTTCTTAGCTAGGAGAGTTACTTTTTTAGCTGCAGGGTAGCGAAAATCCATGCTACCCGCACGGGCAATGAACGAACACCCATATATATATATATATATATATATATATATATATATATATATATATATATATATATATATATATATATATATATATTCAAAAGGGTGTAAGTATATACATGTTGGGAGAGCCTTAGTGGCTACCCCAAACCCAAGTTAGGGGTTTAGCCACACATGTTAACGAGCAACATAACATCATTACAAAAGTGTAGATACATCAAGAATAACGAAGAGGGGAGAAATACATTGTTGGGAATATAGTAGATCTGAAAAAAGGAGGAGGCGATACACCAATGGCACTTCTTTAAATCTAGATCTGGTACGGACTGGAAGATGAAGAATACTTCTCCCAAAGAAGAGGATGGTAGATCTTCTATCTCCTCCAACATTCATCTTTGGAGATCCAAGACCGATGGAGATGAACGAGAATGGTTGTGGAGTTTGGCAGCACTTTGTTTCTCTTGATGATCTAATGTCCCTTATGTGTGGAGTGGGGGCCTATTTATAGGTGCAACCCACTAACTCAATGTCCTGCCACGGTTGCGACGCATGTATTCACTCCAACCACTATCGCAGCTGCGACGTTGAGCAATGGAAGAAAATTTTGTCTCGGTCAAGATAATAAGGTGTTGTTATGACCGCAACTCCATCAGAGGTGTGAAAATGGTTCCTAATCACGGTGACATACTGGGTCACGATTAATTCTTCTATTCGGGTAGCGACCCCATCTCGGTCGCAACACCCTCTCTTGGTAAATGTCTTGTATCGCGGTTGTAGCATTGAACTGCTAAGCACTGGCTCTGTCTTGGTCGAGACGTCCATATGCCATCATCATAGTCAGAGAATGGTATGAGCCTGCATGGAGTGGGAAGGGGTATCAAATACCAGATTTCACCCAAAGATAGTCAAATAAATAGAAAAAGTCCATAAAATGGATGCTAAAATAGGAATAAAATATATGCAAAAAGTTTACAAAATGAGATGTTATCAACAACTTAGCAGTACAAACACATCAAAAGACATCTAAAATCTGTGTTTACCTGATTATCACATTAAATAATGTTTTCTTTTACTCTTTCTTTCTTTCTCAAAAAATTTCAAGTACGCAAGCACAATATATATGTATCTTTCACCCACGTACACAACACATTGTGTTGATTCGATGTTTCATGAATTTTCTAGATTCAGAGATAGCATGGGAGAAAAGACATGAAGTGAGTAGTGTTTAGGTTGTACCTATTTTGTAGATCCTGATTAGCATACATGTTCATAAACTTGTAAATCTTCGTTCAATATGAAATTATAATTCATGTTGTAATAAGAATTCTTGTAACAATTTACATGTTGAATGTTGATACGTGTTATGGTTCATGTTATGGTTGTATGTTCATGTATGTGCAAATTGCTTCCACATGCATTTTGATACAATTGCCTAACATTTTCAGATTTCTCCTATTGGGCCTTCTAAGTCTCGAGGCAGTAGAATCTGAGGATGTTACATATATCCTTTCTGTAGTTTCTTCCACCAATTCTGGATCTAGGATTTGTCTATTACCAACTTCAAACCAACTAATAGGAGATATAAACTTTCTTCTATATAGAGTTTCATATGGGTCCATGCCTAAATAAGAATGGTGATTGTTAGTATAGGCAAATTCCATTAGGTTGAGGGGTTCATCTCAATTGCCTCTAAATTGTAAGAAATGTTCTCCCAACTTATCTTCTAGGGTTTGATTCATATAGTCATGTCCATCTATCAAAGAAGTGTTAAACCAAAAACTTTTCCTAACACACAGTGCAACTGATTCCAAAATCTAGATTTGAACCTGGGGCATGTCAGATATAATAGATACTAGTATCCATTCCTAATTTAATTGCATCCAAAGTTTTCTTCACTAGAGGAAAATGAGAACATTTAGTTAGTCTATCCACAATTATCCATATATAGTCAAAACAATGAAATGGTCTAGGTAACCCCACCACAAAATCATAGTAAGATGTTCCCACATCCACATAGGAATTGCGACTGGTTGCGGGGTACATGTTGGCTTTTGGATTTCAGCCTTGACTTGCTGGCACACACCACACTTGTCTACATACTCAACCACATCTCTCTTCATACATGATCACCAATATAGTTCCTTGAGGTTTTTTTTACATCTTAGAACTCCCTAGATGCACTATATACATTGAAGAGTGAGCTTCTTCAATAATATTCTTCCTTAAATCCTTATCATTTTACGTAGACAACATGTTCTTCTCATAGAGCAACCTATTATATGAATATCTAAACTTTGTCCTCTTACCTTCTACCATATCATGCATAAATTGCTTCGATTCATTTTTACTCTGTTTAAGCTCTTTAATTTGTTCACAGAATGTATTTCTCACATGCATCTATGCATTCATCTCACCTTGTCCAAATACACTAAAGTCTAAATACATTTCTCTCATTTTGACTAGTAAGCTCCTTTTTACAAATGACAAATAGATGTAGACTTCCTACTCAAAGTGTTTGCCACAACATTAGGCTTCCAAGGGTGATATTCAATGGTGATATCATAATCATTTATAATCTCTAACTAGTTGCATTGACTTAGTTTTAGATCTTGTTGGTAAGAATGTACTTTAATCTTATGATCAGTAAGACCCGACATGACTCACATATAGATAATGATGCCATGTCTTTAGGACATGTACTACTATTTCTAACTATAGACCATGTGTAGGATAGTTCTCTTCATTCTTCTTGAGTTGTCTCGAAGCATAAACCGCAACTTTTCCTTCCTATAATATACACATCCTAAACCTCTTTTATATGCATCACAGAACACTACATAACCTTTGTTTGCTTTTGGCAGGATAAAAAGTTGTGTTGAAGTTTAATTATACTTCAATGTGCGAAAATTTTTCCCACAAGTTTCTGACTAGAGAAAACGTACACTCTCCTTGTTAACCGTATAAGGGGTTCTTCTAGGACACTAAAGTTCCTTATAAATCTTTTATAATATCCAAACAAACCTAGAAAACTTTTAATTTTAGTTGGAGTTGTAGTTTGTTTCCATTGAAGAATAGATTCAACTATCTTAGAATCTACACTAACTCCTTCTGATATGACATGTCCAAGTAAGAACACTTCAGAAAACTGGAACTCACATTTGTTGAATTTAGCATAAAGTTGATGTTGTCTCAAAAACTGTAGGGCTATCCTCAGATTCTTCTCATGTTTCTCTTCACCTTTGGAATATATAAGAATATCATTTATTAACTTTAGCAAACTGCTACAAATGTGGCTTGAAGTTTTTTTCCATCATATTCATGAATGTTGTAGGGTCATTTGTCAATCCAAATGACATGACTACAGACTAATAGTGTCCATGTCTTATTCTGAAAGATGACTTAGGTATATTCGATGCCTTAAGTTTCAACTTATGATATCTTGATCTGAGGTCTATTTTTGAAAAGATAGTTTCTCCATGCAACTGATCAAACATATCATCAATCATAGGAAAAGGATGTTTGTTCTTGATGTTTATCTTTTACAACTACCTCTAGTCTATGCATAACAATATCATTCAATCCTTCTTCTTCATGAACAATATTGGGGTACCCTAAGGTGATACATTAAGATGACTAAAACATTTATCCAATAACTCATGTAATTGAGTTTTTAATTCCTATAACTCAGTAAGTGCCCTTCTATAGGCTGACAATGCTATTGAGTGACTAGTAGGTAGAATTTGTATCTCAAAGGCAACAACTTTCTCTAAAGGTAAACCTGATAATTAATCAGGAAAGGAATCTAGGAACTCACACTCTATGGGAGCATACTCTATATTAACTTTTCTTTTCTCTTTCTTTCAATCTACCACATGTTCTAAAAAGAACTCACACCCTTTTCTCATCATCCTATCATCTAAAGTAGTTGATACTATGCATGTGGGTAATACTTTCCTATCTCTAGTGAAGACACAGGAAAAACTACCTTACTAAAGGATGGCCTCTTTCTTCCAAGATTCCAATTAAACATGGTATGTCTCATGACAATCCATACCAAAAATTTGAAAATAATTAATGTCCAAGAATATGAGATTAACTATTCCAGTATACCCACTAAAACAAAAAAGATATCTAGGACATAGTTCTGTTAAAAGAGTTGGCTCACCTAATGGTACTCTTAAAACAATTCATAAGATAAGTCATGAGTTAAGAGATTTGGTCCACTAACAATTGATTTTTGAATAAATGAATTTATTGCACTAGGATCTATTAGAAGTGTAACTAGAATAATATTAAAGAGAGACATCTCTATAATAATAACTTGAGGTGATATTACACCATAATACTGATTCATGGTGAAGAAACATATTGTAGATCTCCCTCTTGCACATTGTCCTTGTGGTCCACTACTTCTACTACGTGCTCCCCCTCTAGTGCTTGAAGCCACTGAAGAACTTGCTCCTCTAACTAGAGTGCCACTATGGAGTCTGAAACTAGGGATATGAACCCTATGCTTAAGTGAACTGAAGCTTTGGAAAATCTTCCTTAAAGTGTCCCATCTGTCCACAATAGTGACATCTTTGAAAACTTGCTCCCAAACACTGACCAAAGTGTGCTCTACCATAGTTATCACATATTGCCATATCTTATCACTATAGACATGTCACTGAGGGTGATGACCATGATGGCCCAGACGAGGTGTAACATCCCAGGATTTGAGGCCTCGGATAAAATAGTCTTAAAAGGAATGATTGGACTACCCATATCACCAAGGTGTACCTCCTTTTCTGGGAGCCCATTACTAAGAACTACATAGTTAAGCGTACTCAGCTTGGAGTAGTATTGGTATGGGTGACCTATGGGGAAGTTGATCCTGGCATGCGCGCGAGTGAGGACAAAGTGCACAGTTAAGGCTAGTGGTGGTCTGTGGGGACAGTCGTCATTCCTGAAACTCTACTAGAGCCTAGGACAGTGGGCCCGGGTGTTACAAATGGTATCAGAGCCATAACCCCTCCGGTAGGTGGGGCCCACATGGGCATGTGGCATGCCAGTCTTGAGTTGTGCGGTCCAGGAATGTAGGAAAGGGCAGTCCATGGTTGACGTAGCCACCCCTGCGCTCGTATTCCGTGATCGGGAGTTGGGTGTCCATGGCCCATTGTGGGTCTGCACTGAAATGGGGTCAGATTATGAGGCCATATAGTTGATCCTTGACGAGGATGTCAAGAGTCTAAGTGGGGGAGATTGTAACATCCCAGGATTTGAGGCCTCAGATAACATGATCTTAAAAGGTATGATTGGACTACCCATATCACCAAGGTGTACCTCCTTTTTCGGGAGCCCATCACTAAGAACTCCATAGTTAAGCATGTTCAGCTTGGGAGTAGTACTGGGATGGGTGACATGTTGGGAAATTGATCCTGGCATGCGCGTGATTGAGGACAAAGCACGCAGTTAAGGCTAGTGGTGGTCTGTGGGGACATTCGTCATTCCTAAAACTCTATTAGATCCTAGGGAAGTGGGCCCGGGTGTTACACGAGGGTGCCCATCTTGGTGGTGCATTCCATCTACTAGGGATAGATATTCCCCTACTATGGGAAGCTACAACATAACATGATCCAAATCCTCATCTTCAAAAGAAACCAAGACCTCATATCAACTTGGAGAAGAATCCATCATCACCTCTATATCCACTGCTACTTTCCCTACCTCTACAAAAATCTCCTCAGCTTGTCTTTCTCTCAAAATGTTCATCAAAATTAATTAATTCTTCGATATGTCTTTCTAGTTCCAAAAATTCTCTAAAATTCTCTCTATATCTCCTATTGATACTTGATATAATATGTCAAATTTTGGGTTTTAAACCATCCTGAAATCTCCTACATATTATCTATGTCATTGGGTACAAGCTGCAGATAGATGTTAGCCAACCTTGTGAAGTATGCCACATATTTGCCAATTGTAATGTTGACCTTTCATTGGACATCATATATATTTTTCTAGCAAAAATTACCAATCAAGCAACACCTTCGCAATATTATCCCCAATTTCAAGAGTTGCCAACCCCAAAACAACAATGCCTATATTACTTTTGAAGTTCTCTAAATCTCATAACCATTCATTTTAGAGGTGAAAATAAAACATGAACATATTTTAATCATTAACTATTATAGTTGAATTAGCTATAAGAACCAATTAAGTTTGCATTACAAATCATCAAGAAAAAACAATAAAGTTTATGTATGCTTAATAGCTTAATCCCTATTATATCAAGATTTAGAGGTGGTTTCCCACTCTCTTATATGCATTTTAGGTTATTGATCTCATGTATCAACTTTCTGAATCTCAATTTTGGCTTACTGAGCTTTGAATTCAAGCTCCAAACTTCTAAAATTATTATTAACAATTGGTCTACTAGTATAAAGGGGAGCTAATATAGGTAGGAAATGAAGGGAGATGGTCAAGAGATCCTTCGGTTGGTGAATGAAAATTCTCCAAGAAAAGATATGCCAAGAGAAGAAGAAATCTATTGTTAGAATGTACTTACCAAACTAAATCTTTAGAGAAACTATCAGTTTCACCGTTGAAGTTGTTCTTCCTTGTCATAGACCAACAATCATCCCATTTTGCCTCTCTCTATCGATCTAGCATTTTAGAAGGGTAGATGATCTAAAAACAAAGTTACTAAATCTAGTTAGTTCCATTGGTTTCCATCAAGTATATATAGATATCGAGGGATTCTTGCGATTGGCAAAGCTAACCAACACATATAGAATTGATTAGAAGGCAAGCCTTCAATTGATACTCCTTTGGTCATCACCTTCTGCAGGAAAATCCTCAGTAGATAAAACCATGATCTTTGTACCCATCAATTTCTAGAATCATCATTCTATACAAATATTGGTTGGCACTCTTTAGTCCAACCTTGTGTTGGTGGCACCTAGGAAAACCATGACTTGATGGTATTCTATAAAACTATCGGAAGATGACTTCCTATATAGGTCATCAGAAGGGTAGATCCATGGAAAGCCATCAGAAGACGTCTACTCAAGGAAACCATTGGAAGAGTCCTCTAGACAAACCAAAGGAAGACACTTGGTAGATTAACCATTGTTAGACCACTACCAAGAAGAATCTTGAGTTGCTAAAACTTTTCACATGTGGAACCTTAGATGAAGCATTGGTCTATGAGTCAATGGATCTTATGAGAAAACGCAAACGAACCAAGGACCTCTGAGCCATCAACCTCCACCTCAAAACTGTCAATTGACAACCAGAGATAAACCATTAGTATACAAGTCGATGGTTGTCCTACAAGCATATTCAGAATGTCATAACTCTTACATACTAACTCTTATTTGATTTATTCTATTTGCATTTGTTTGTTGTTTGCATTCTATACAATTTTTCTGCAAAAATAAGAATCTCACATGAAGATTTTCTTAAAAAATATTTTCTTATCAAGAAATAAGTCTAAATTAGATTTAAACATAATAAAACAACAAAATAATTCAAATCATTATTAAAGGTATACTTAAATCCAAACTTATCTTTCATCCTCACATTACCATGAACTGAAGGTGTGAGTCACAACAATTTAAGAAACTTATCTGATAAAACAACTTTTCTCAATCAAATGCAGTAACATTGGAAACCCAATGCGTAACAAATCATCCTTTTTGCGTTCATACATTCTAGGAGTGATTCATTTTGGAAAAACCAAATCAAAGTTTTTATCTCAATTTGCTAACTGTCTAACATTCAATTTGGTAAACTAAATTTGACAGCAACACTATAATGTTGGAAATAAGTAGAAATAAAGAATAACCTTTATCAAGTTCCTTATCAAAATTAAATTTGATTTATAAAATACGTTTTGTTTCTTCTCTACATTCACTCTCCATATTTTACCATTAATTTATATAATAGCACTAACTAGTGAGTTCAATAGAGTTATACATTTTTCCCTTAAGAGATGTTGTTCATCGAGCATTTTGTATAATTTCTTACAACATGATGGTCCATCTAATTATTTAAATCTATAACTTGATGTGCGCCTCTTCCTTGCACATGGGCCATGCTTTTTAGTGATTTTGTTGTTTCCGATGAGACTCAAATCTATAACGATTAATATTATTTGCACTTCAAATACAATACTTTTCTGTATTTTCTTGCATTATATTACATTATGTAGTGTATTGGTGAGTTTCTTTACATGAAATTGTATTTCCATGAGTTAACTTTTCAAGATTATATAAAAAATCTTAGACGATCCGAAATTAACATTATCTTTTCACTATATGAAATGCGTTGAATTGTTAAAGTACAACTTTTACTTTAATACTTCGTGTATTGTATTTAAAACTAAGAGTTATGAACCAAAACGTTTAGGTATGCATTTAAATCTGTACTTTGATTAGATATGTAAACCATACATCTTGGTGGATAAATTTAGTATGCTATTATAAGTCATTTTAAATGTATTGGACTTATGACGACATTTACTTTTTCAATCTAGATAATGCTAAAATTTGAAAACAGGTGCTCAATGTCTTCGAGGTGCATGGCTTTATCTAACAAATCATAATAAAAATATAAGGAGCTATTAAATATTTTTGGACAATGCTATACATTTGTTACGTAATACCCTTGAATCACCTTTGTCATGAAAATTATTTATATTGTATCTGTTGTAAACTTTAATTTTGTGTGTATAATAGTGCATTTTCTGCTAAAATGGAGGATAAGTAATACTTGTATTATTCGGTATACTTTTGTCTTCATGAACCCGCTATCATAATATAACTGATATGATACTACAAGTTTCAAGATGTATCATTTTTTAATGCAGGAATGTGTCTATACACACATCAGCAACATGAAAAGAGCCATATATGAGGAGTATCATGAAATAGCGGTGACGATTGGTGCTTCAGCTACTGATGAGAATATTACTACAATGTTTCTTTTTTTAATTAAAGAACTAGAATATAGGTATAGAAGTCTGATAAACCCATGAAAAGGTAAAATGTTGTTTCAAGAAAAGGCTAAGTTAGTCTTTAAGAAAGCAATACGGTTATGACACTTATCTTTGACTTCTTGATAGCAACATGAACAACATTCTACAACTGATCTTATTAGTTTTGAATTCTCTAGAAAAACATCATATTAACATGTCTGTTACTATGTCTGTTACTAATGTCAGGAGGCAACTCCGCCTGCCGGAGTCCTCTTTCCCACGGGACGGGAGCAATGGGGACGTAGGACTGCGTGCTTGCTGGTTCAGTTGCGGCGGCGGAGAACGGTTGGGAGGAGAGCCGTCGTGGTTGATAGGGCGGAAGGAAGGTGTTTCTACGGTTTCTGACGCCGTCGACGACGCTCAGGACTGACGATCTGATTAGCCTGGAACAAAGCGCGATCTCTGCTGGTTATTGCGCCGCCAAACCCTAGCTTGGGGTTATGGAGCGGCAGATACCTTTCTTTGCGAGGCCCCCTCCCAGGATCCAAACGGGTCTGAGGGCTCAGCGGGTCGTGGCGCAGCGAAGGTCTGAGTCGGCCGCGTCGGCCGTTAACCCAGAAGAAGTGATCCAAGATGTGAGGACGATTCTTGATAATGAGGAAGGGGAGATAGCACAGCCCACGACGAACCCACCTGACAGATCAGTCACACCCCCAGATGCTATGCAGAATACACGGATGAGCAACGCGACCCAGACGCCGTTGCAAATGGCTAATCAAGGGAACGTGGAGAACCCGCAACCATCGCCAAGAAGAAAGAAGCCTCTGTACGATATCCCCAAGGATACGTGCTTCAGATGCATGGCCAAAGGCCATTGGCAATCTCAGTGTCGAGCTCCTAAGGTTTGTTACATCTGTCGTAGACCCGGACACATCGCAAGGAGATGCATGGCGCGACAGCGGCCTCCGGATATCACCTCTACGGTTGTGTTTCCCCCCATTACCAGTGGGCATACCGGCTAGAGGTGCCCCCAGCCATGTTCCGAAGAGGATCAGTGTGAACTTAGGAGCAGGAGATGATGAGAGGGCTAGGAAAGAAGCAGCCCTACATCTTGCTGTGGAGGTCAGTTGGCCTATAGGAGTGGCTTGGGAAGCTTTATGTACTTTCTTGCAAGATAAATGGCAGGAGGCAAGAGACATCTATCGTTTTGCTGATCGCAAAGCGGTCATTTTCTTCAACACCAGGGAAGAAGCAAGAGACTCTGTACAGACGGGGGATTTCTCTTTCGAGAGATACCAGCTTAAAGTTAAATCCATGGAGACAGGAGAAGCCAGTATCAAGATGGAACATTTTTGGTTTTGGATAACTGACATACCCATCACATGTAGGGATGATGCAGCAATTGAAAAACTGATTAAGCCTTTCGGCAAGATCATTGATATATCTCCATGGCAGCGCAGCGTGAATGACATCTCGGGCATTCTCGTCAAGGTGGAGGCGTTCAGCGAAGATGTGACATAGTATATTTCACTCACGTATGGATCGAGCAGAACGTCTGTTAGATTCCATATGGTGGCTAGGGGACCTGTGGGATCCAATCTGCTGATGACTGAGATTGGTAAGGAGCTCTGTATTCCAGAACATGCCCTAATTGCCGGCGACAGAGTGGAGAATGCAGATACAGTGAATGCAGACATCCCTAGACAGATCTCTATAACATATAATAGGAGAGATCAGCCAAACCGGGAGAGGATGAGCAATGGTGGACTAGATAGTAGAATTATCATAGATGAAGAAGGCACTAGAAGAACACTGCAAAGCACCACAATAGCGGACTACATATCTTTGGGAGACTTTGAAGATGAAATACAAAGAAGAATGGGGCGCAATAGAAACCGAACCAGATCTCAAAGAAATGATATACCTCTTTACATTCAACACAGGAGGCGTACCCCAGATCGGTTAGGCTTCACAAGGAGAAGATTCTCAGAAGGTGATATGTCCTTTTTTGATGAAGACAGTGATAGGGAGGATAGGAGGGACAATTTTTGATAGACTGCCCAGAAGCTACCTGTGGTTCTTAGTTTCCTTTTATGGATCAATCCTTTTTATTTTGGAACATCAGGGGAGCAGCTAACAATAAAACTCGCAGAGTCCTTGGAAATCTTTGTCGAAGACATCGCCCCACAGTGGTAGCTTTGTTAGAGCCATTCCTGCATGCTAACAAGGCGGCGGAACTGCTTGACATCATCCGGTTAGACTGGACAACGGACAACCAGGCTGAGGAAGGTAAGATCTGGTTATATGCAGACATTTCCAGACGTCCTCAAATTGTGAGAATGCACCGGCAGCATATCACGATTAGATTAGAAGAAGCTGAAGGATAAAGCTTATACATCTCCGCCGTTTATGCCAGCTGCAATCATCATGATAGAATTCGTCTCTGGGAGGAGATTACAGCTATATCCGCGATGATTGGGGATTCCAAGTGGATAATCGCTGGGGATTTTAATGTGATACGTGATCAAAATGAGAAGAGAGGAGGCACGCCTACACCTTTCCAAGAGTTTTTAGATTTTAATACAACGGTTATAGATGCTAATCTGAAGGAGATACCTTTCGAAGGCAGTCACTTTACATGGGTCAATAAGCAATATCTTACCCCGACGATTTGGCAAAGATTAGATAGAGCCCTATCCAATGATACTTGGGATAACGCCAAGCTGAACAGTCGATGTATCCACCTGACCAGATTCAGGGTCTCGGATCACTGTCCTTTACTAATCATTCCTGGAGGCTGCGCACAACCGAGAACTAAAGCTCCGTTCGTGTTCCTTACAGCATGGCTGCTACATAATGGATGTCTGGATGTTATCCGCAAAGCTTGGGATGAACCAGTGGTTGGCCACCCCTCGTTTATTTTCTGCCAGAAGCTGAAGCGGGTAAGGCAATGTTATGACCCACTCTGTGATTAACTAGTAAGCACATTGATTAGTACATCATTATGGAGATTTAAGTTGAAGTTAAATTCCAAGATACAATTAGTGCATAATTGAGAAGGCTCAATTTAAGTTAAGTAATCATAAATGCAGTTAGAGATTGATCCAGTAAAATGGTCTAATTAGCATGATTATTCGCTTTAAGATTGTAGTGGATTCCGTGCTTGGCACGTTGCAAGAAGAATCACTCAATTTGGACATTCGAGGCAAGAGTTATGATGTTTTTAAGATATATGGGTTGAAGATGCAATTTGGCCATTTAATTGATAATTATTCTGTTTATATAGGTCGGCTACCCTCTTCTCCTCTATCTCTTCCCGATAGAACAGGGAAAGCGGCGCCCAGCGCCTGGTTATCAGCGTATGGGGGGGATCGAATGGGCGAATTGAGCACCCATGGCTCTGATTCGCAAGCACCGTCTTCTTCTCCTTCCTCTACCCTTCTCCCTCCTCTCTACCATGCCCTAGCGGCGCTCCCAGCCACCTGCGGTCCTAGCAACCTGGGCGGCCGGTGGCCAGTTGTTGCAGCTGCAGCAAGGCGCCAACCAAGATCCCATTTGGGCGCAGCTAGCACTCAAAACGGCGTCAAAAGTTTCGTGCTTGAGATCCTAGCAAGCTTCCGCAGCTTTCAGCTGCGTTTTGGCATCCAATCATGGCGCCCAAGCAAGAGGGGTGGTGCCCTAGTTGCAGCAGCAAGCAGCTGCGGCACCAGCAGCCAGGAGCTCGATTAGGCGAGCAAGCAGCGTGGATTCGCCACCCTGACTTCATCCTTGAGGTCCAGATCACGAATATGCAACTATCCAGTTGTGATTCAGCACCTAGTTCAGTCCTTCTTCAACCTGGCCTAGGCGTGCGTTCACTGTGAGAAATAGAGTCGTGAACAGTACAAATCAAAGGAAGAAGAGGAGCCAAATTCTGCCCGGAAACAGGCCTTGGACAAATCTGAACAGACCAAATCGCGGTGAGTAGGGTTTCATTTATTTATCATTAATAAACTCAGGCGTTTGAATATTTTCTGTTTTGTGCGTGAATTACGCTGATAACATGCGTTATGAGGCGTCGGGCAGCGTTTGGCGTCGCCCGACCTTTTTAGTTCATAAAATGCTTCTAGACACTGTTAGATGATTAAATTTAGCATTTGAACAGTATGGATTGAATCAGTAGATTTATATGGTTCATTGGAACCTAAATTGCTCATTTGAATGTTGAAATTAGAAATTCATGTCTGAAAATGGTATGATTTGGGTATGAACCCAGACAATGAAGATTTCTGATAAATTATCAGATGTACGATTTCAAAGTTGATATGAATAAATAAAATATGCATGAAAACCCTAATTGCATATATCTTTTGACGTTAATATGTGTAAATTGATATTTACATGAAATGGCACATTTCTCTGAAATATTACCAGAAATTCTCAAGTATTGTTATTAAATTGTATTGTGATATGTAATTAACTCTTAATTGAGTTATGTGATGCACAAACCAGGATTTGGGTTAATGTGCACGTTTTTTGAGAATTTCAGAGAATTGACAAATGTTACGTATGAATTCTCATATGTGAAGTAAATTACTCTTAGCAGTGCACTAAGATGTACAATTGAATGAATTCAATATGCATGTGCCAAATTGACTTGAGTTTGGGATATTTATGAATTTTAAATCTGACTGCATGCATGATATAAGGATAGGGTGTTGCCATGTGATAAGTGAATGAGGTAACTAAAACCCTAAGGATAGGGTGTTCAATGAGTCATGTTATGGTGATATGAAAAGTCTCGATATGAGATGTGGTGATGCTTAACTGTTGAATTGTATGTTTCTAGTGCATTCAACTTTATATGCTTGTTCTCTCTTAGTTGATATCTACATACTGCAGGGCTTCTTATTTTCAATACATATCTCGTAAATTGCAGGTGATGAGATATGACATGCCCTAGAAAGGGATGTTACTGAGACATGATATATGTTGAATGCATGAGTTATGATTTCTGTTTAAAATGTACCTATAATGTTAATGTTAGACTTAGGTGCCCTGAACACCGTAGAACCCCTTTGACAGATCTGCTTCTTAGGGGTGAAACTCATGTTGCAACATTATCCGTGCGGAGTCATGGAGACACGAGGACAGAGAGCCAGTGTCCAACAACAACGCGTGCGATGTCACGGTGGCACTGGAGAAAATTGGGGGTTATTGCAACAAGATCCGTGCGGAGTCATGGAGGTAACCCCGTGAGACTCTCCGCCTGTGTACTCAGGTTAGAGGAGGAGTCTAGAGCACTCGATGTAGTGCAGTGAGGCCGATGAGCCTGGGGTCCTGTGGCAGAGCAGGGCTGGCGTCAGACTTAGCATTTCCCGGGTGTGTCGCTAAGTCTTATACGGTGTGGCCGTAGTGCACTGCGAGTCTCTATGCATAGTACATTGCATAGATCAATGCATAAGCTAAAATATGATCATATAGGTTCACAGAGTTTCTTATAAATGAAAGAGTTAAGGAAGACTAGAGCATAGTCTTCTAGTAGTTATTCTTTGGATGCAATATTTACATTCTTTGTTATTTCAATTATATTGTTTTAGAACTGCTCAGTGTAGTATTTCTTGTATATTAAACTGAATAATAAACTTAATGAGTTGTTTAGTGATAGTTAAATGAAAAACTATTCACTGAGCGAGTAGGCTCACTCCTCTACTCAAACATTTTCAGGTCAGCGATAGTTCCAGGAATCTGAAGGATCTTACCACCCTAGTCAGTAGAAGGTATATGTAATTAGTTAGATAGTGGTCTCTTAATCCTTTTCCCTCGATCCTTGGGACATGGTATGGGTGAGAGAGAGTGTGTATGTCGAATGTGTAAAAGATGTAAATTAACTGTTATTTTTTTATTTCTGTTAAACAATGTTACATGTTGTAAACTCTGTTTATGTTCTCTAGCCAGTTTAATTGAAATGCTTCCGCAATAGTTTATTATGTTTTAGTTGCAGCAATAATCCGGAGATCATTATGAGGTTTTAAGAAAAAAAAAGTTCTTATTGATTTGTTTAGGTGATAATCCCTCCATCGCGCCCTAATCTCGTGATTAGTGGTTAGTGTGAGATCGGGGTGTGACATCTTGGTATCAGAGCATAGGTTGAGTATATGAATACTCTAAGTCAAGGTCAGGGGACGATAAGAGACCAATAGGATTAGGACTTAAGTGTCTCCCTTCTAACTGCAATTTTCTAACATGAAGTGTTCTGTTATACTGTTGCAGATGGCAGGAAGAGGATGTGGTCACGAGAACCAAGTAAAGAGTTTATGTTGAATCGTCAAGGATCATTAGGGTCGAAAGATAGAATTATAAGTGAGAAAAATAAGAAGTGATATGTCTTTAGCTCTGGGAGGTCTGAGTGTTTAGATACCCTGGCCAGGTGTCTGAATACTTAGATTGACCAGTATCAAGCTACTCTGTCTATTCTTCTCTGGATGCCCTGGCCAGGTATGCAGAGGAAGGATAGGCTAGAAAGAAACCCTAGAAATCTTAGGGTTAAGAAACTGGAAATTTATGCAGGAGTAAGAGATTAAACATAGGATGCGATGCAACTCTTGCTTTATATTGCTTATTTGATTGGAAATCATTAGAAATGCTCTTATATGTATGGATTTAGATTTTCAGTTTATAGAATAAATATGATTCTTTTATATTGTTGTGTGTCATGAAGTGATTTAGTTATTGTTTATATTCTTTGTATTAAGTATACCAGAAGTTATGTTTAAATGAGTTTGCCCTAAGTGGATATTCTTTCCACATGTTTGAGATTAATAGGAGTTGGTTAATCCTGAGTAGCTCTTGGCTTCAGGACTACAGGTTCGGCCTGGTCCGGCTGGCAGGATGCGTTACTGAGATCTAATGACTCCTATTAATAATATAATAAAAGTAGATTCTGGATAATTTAGACCCGAATCATGGTGAAAAATGTATATACACTAAGATGTTGAGATATAAGAGAAAGATTAGAACAACTAAGAATTAGTTGGAACTGATATTGGAGACCCAACATTGGGACCTCATATGAGCAATCCTTAATTAGAAATAAAGGAACACAATAAGGTTTAGATTAAATTTAATGATTAGGTGAGAAATACCCTTAATGGTACTAATCAATAATGCATAACAAATGCATGGATCCAATACATGATTAGTAAACCCTAGTGGAGGGTGTATCCTTGTGAAACCCTAGTTGAGGGTGTATCAGTGTGATTGTTTATAGGCAACTTTATAAGTTATGCCTTAAACTAAGATAAGTCCATATCATGTGAGATAGCTGGACAATTCTAATGTGTGGCCTATGCATTATATGCTAAGGGTGAGTATTCTGTGATGGAATGCATTAAGAGGGGAAATACCTTAATACAAGATAAAGTTGGTTGACTCAAGAAGGTCTGAATTAATGATAAATGGGGAACCCTAACCCTAATTTGGGGAAAAGGGAATGATAAGCCTTGTTTGATAGTGAACTCTAATTCCTGGGTAAGGAATGATGGTATTACTATTGTATCACATGATGTGATGAATATCTTGTATGACTGTTATCATGCCTAATAACCATGCAGGGATGATGAGATGATGAATATAGCCAAGTTTGGGCTGTGACATTTATGTAATAAATGATTGATTGGCTTTTTGTGTGTTGATGTTGTTGTTGCTTAATAAAAGTAATAATGTGTACGGATTTTATGAGCCATGTGAATAAGTTGTTGCCTGGTGAGAGGTGACAAGATATGAATGGCCCTGTGAGCCATGTGTGATGCTTGGGTAACAAGTATCATGTTTATTTGTAGCATTTGTGTTAATAAGTTATGCTAGAGAACTTGGCTGATGTTACATTTCAGTTATATATCTATAGTTCATTAATGATTATTCATATTTGTTGTATTCATTACAAGTATATGGATGAACTTATGAGATCTAAAGTTTGATTTTAAACTAAGGGGGTAAAATTACATCATAATAACGTCGTGTTACTGATAAGGACCAAACCCTAGAACGCTTAGAGTGGTAGTGGTTCAAGGAATATCATTAGTGATTTGACCTTGAGTACTAGCATCTCTATAAAATAAGATCATGAGATTTGTACTATGAAAAGTAAACTGGCATTGATAGTGATCCAGGGTTAAAATGTAGCCAATTTGAAAGATAAATAAACAATATGAAAATGATTTGGAGAAAAGAGTGAGAAATAAATTTGAAATGTAACAATAAGTAGCATAGAATGCAGAGTATTATTCGATATATGATCTGAAGATAGCTGATGTAGTTCATGCTCTTAAGTCATGTCGTCACTGTCTTTGTGGGCTCTGATCTCCAAACCATGACATAAACATGATTAAAACTTAGCGGAAGCGAATCGGTAATCAGCGGAAGACAAAAATCACGGAAAATTAAAACTTTTCGTGACAAGAGCTTGAATCCATAAAAGCTTCTTTCATAAAGGGAGACAAACTGTTTACATCTCAGGATAATTACTTCTTGAGTAATTATATACATCAAGATACAAAATCTCAAGCTCACTATACAAAAGACTCCAAGACCTGAGAGTACAGAGGACGCATAGGACTGACTCTAACTACACCATATGGCAGGACAATCTCCACCTGAGATTACTGCTGCCCCTGATGCTGCTACTGAGACTGATCACCTGTAGGCTGGTTCTTTCGTCTCCGACGTCCACCTAAAAAGTTGAAGCCTACGGGGTAAGACAATTATACATAATTGTCCCAGCGAGAGTTATAACTCTTTGCCAGAAGCTTTATTATAACATCAAAGAATATCTTATACAGTAAAGCCTTCAAAGCATTCTGTAACAGTTGCAAGTATAACAAGATCTCTATAATTTAGGAGATGTGGAGAATATAAACATTATTTTAAGGTAACATCAATCAACTAACTTGGAGTTATCTCTAACAAGTTATACTACATGGTTGATTATGTTTTACAAACAACATTATGCCCTGTGGAGATGAGGCTTACCACTCATGCTCCAACTGATCGCTGAGAAGCCGCATCAGTATCATACATAGGTCATTAAGAGAGCCGGATTCTCATGACCTTCACCTTCCTCAGTCAGTAAGAGGATCACTTGTAGGACATCTCGTGTCTCTACTTAATATAGCTCACCAGGGTAAACTGGTCCTTCGCTATTCTAGAGTCACAGTGGCGTTCTGTACTCTCCTCGTCATCAGGAGGTTTCATATTTACCTACCACTGATACGGATATCTGTGCTGTCTTCGTCATCAGGAGGTTTCATGTTTACCTACCACTGATATGGTATGGAAATATAGTGAAGGATGGATGGATTACACATCTACATCACTTTCCTACACTAGGATGTAAGGTTCTACACATCCATGTACCCCACATACTCTAAAGTATGTGCTCCAGGAGTTCCCTGAGGAAAACCTGTTTCACCATCATTTAATTTCTGACAATGATGGATCTATGATCAGGGCTCTACATTATACTTGATTAGTTAGGTACATTCAGTATTCTTTAACAGCATACATTGTTCTGCAAACAATAACAATAGCATAGCAGCTATAAAAGAAGAATACTAAATGTAACAGGCCTAACTCATATCAATCATCATTTCTCATTATCCTCATCACAAGTCATCTCTAAGGCATGACTTTGATGGTATTCATGGCTCTCGCAGCCCATTATCAGTATAGGATGTCACTGACAAGACATCAGATTATTTTACTTATTCATAAGGCTAACAACATGCCTTTAATGAATATAACTTCATCATCCATACATGGATATGATTACCTTCATATCAGAACCTGCATGGTTAATACAACTGATAAAGGTAATACAAAAATAAGGAATATCCTTCCTACTCTTGTCATAAGAGTTTAAATCTCTAATCCTTATCAAATAGAGTTTAATATTCAAAAGCATGCCATTACCCTTGAATTAGGGTTTACTATTCACGTTACATGTCATCACCCTTGAATTAGGGTTTACTATTCACATTAAGGTGAATTGAACTCATAACATCATCATGTATGAGTAACATCTTCATTGATGATCTTAGATTAGTTAAAAGTTCATCATTTATCATAATTAGGGTTTCTATGATCTCATACAGGTGGATCATACCCTAATTATGCTCATTTCTATGTATTGGGGATGCTTCAATTGAGTTCCCACTTAAAAAAAGGTACTTTCTCTCTCTAGAAGTACTTTATCTCTCATCATAAGGTTAGGTGATGTCAACATCACCCTAGATCAGGTCGGATTAAGTCATCATAGGCTAACATAGCCAAAAACGTCACCATTATGTGATTTAGAGTTACTTTCTCTCTCTAGGGTACTTTCTCTCTCTAGAAGTACTTTCTCTTTCATCATACTAATGGTTGATGATAACATTAGACTAGATCAAATTGGATAGAGTCATTATGACTAAAAACATCATTCTCATGTAATTAGAGTTTGAATTGAGCAAGGTATAACTCAATTGACCCTTCAGGGGTATTTTGGTAATTCCCCCCCCCCATTGATCATCATTATTGTCAAAAAACTTAGTCAAATAACCCCTTACTATCCTAGATTATCATTAGGGTTTGATTTGGGCAACATTGGACCATTTATATTATGAATTGATTGAAAGAAGTCAACTTGGAATCACATTGATTGATTTCAATCATTAATCATCAATTGAGTTGAAATCGGTTGAAAGTGTTGACCGTTTGCCCATTTTGACTTTCCAAGACCGCGAGCCTCTTTCTAACTCCAAGACCGCGAGCCCCCTTAGGCTTCAAGACCGCGAGCCTCTTCAAGTGGTTCAAGACCGCGAAGCCCTATCATTGGTTCAATTGATGTTGAGACCGCGAAGAGACGTTGACCGTTTAGCTAGTTTGACCTTAGGACCGCGAGGCCCTTCGCGGTCTTGAGACCGCGAGCCTCCTCTCGGTCTTGAGACCGTGAGCCCCCTCACGGTCTTGAGACCGCGAGCCCTCTCACGGTCTTGAGACCGCGAGCCCTCTCACGGTCTTGATACCGGGAGGCTCACATGGTCTCAGCCGCTTGGTCCATCAACAAAAACAAAGATACAATCGATGATGTTAACCGATGTTGAAGCCCTCAAAAGGTCAACGTTATGTTGACCACCTATGGATTGGGTCAACTAAGGTTATACTTAACCAATTGGTCATTCAATTGACCCTCAATTGTTGACCAATTAGGATTGGAATCGATTCAATTAGGGTCTATCAATGTTCACCCATCAATACTCAGCAATGTGCATCAACACAAGGTTGAACCCTTCAATTGAGCTCCAATTGGGCTCAAACTTGGCCCAAACGGTCTTGAGGTCATGTGGGTGGACCCCACATGGTCTTGAGACCGTTTTCCCAGGATTTCATCAAAATCTAAGGTGCTTTGATAGATGTTGAACCATGATTGGGTCACCAATTCAGTATTTTGATCAATTGATAACTTATTTTCAATTGGGTCCTCAATTGGTCAAATTACTCAACCCTAGACCTCCAAACGGTCTTGGGTGATTGTCCTCTCGGTCTTGAGACCGTTTGGATGAGTTACAAACGGTCTTGAGACCGTTTGCCCATCCAATTTTGGATTCTAGTGCAGATTCATCAAGGTCTGACCCATTGAGTTGATGATCATGTCAATATTTAATTGCAATGTAATTCGGTGTAATTGTACCTTCAATTGGTCAACTATCCTTGACCCCAGACCTCCAAAAGGTCTTGGTTGATTGCCCTCGCGGTCTTGAGACCGTTTGGTGACCCCCAAACGGTCTTGAGACCGTTTAGGTCAATCAACCCTAAAAACCCTAATTAGGTCACCATAATTTCAGTACTGATTTCATCTAGGGTTAGCCCTAGTATACACCCTTCAACTCTTAGCCCGTTTGGAATTAGACCATCAAACTTGGTGAGTTGTTAATTAACATAATTTTTAACAGTAATATCATACGGTCAACGCTTAGTCAACGACCTTACATGGTCTTGAGATCGTTTGCCCAAAAAGGCAATTTCAGACCATTTGAAAATCAGGAATAAATTCAAATAAAGTTGTTACTTACAAAGGTCATATCTCCCGATTCCCTTGGAGTTAGCCTCCCAAATTTTGAGGGTGATTAGCCTATATAATTAGGAACAGATTGCTTATACGGTCCACGCTCGGTCAACGGGGCCAAACGGTCTTGGAGACCGTTTTCCCTGTCGCGGTCTCGAAACCGTTTGCTCACCTCGCGGTCTTGAGAGCGAGAGAGCAAACTTTTGAGACCGTTTAATGAAGTGAAAAGCGGTGGGTTTTTCTTGGAAATCATGCCTTCATCTCCTAGCTCAAGAACAGTATGAATATCCCATGGATTTACTTGCAAAATATCAGGGAAAAGTAGGGAAACACTAAGAGCTATCATCCAACCGCATATAAAGATGCTCATAGTAAAGCATGGGTTTAGAGTTATAAAACCCGCCTAAAGCTTGCTTCTTGAGCTCCAAGCTTTCAAGCTCCAAGATCTAATGGCGTCCTTGAGTTCTTACAGGTTGGCCAAGGTGAAAACTCCAAGGAAGGATGAAAAGAGACGGCTAGAAAGGTAGGGTTTCAAGAGTTAGCCATGAAGATGACCTTGAATTCGAGTTCTAACCATGGAATTAAGCAAGAAGAGGAGTTTAAACCTACCTTGCACCCCTTGGTCGTCCTCCTTAGCTCCAAGGCAGTCCTTGGTCATCTTTGGTGAAATGAAACAGTAAGGGAACGAAGAGTGAGTTCCCTTGCAACTAAGGGAAGGAGAGCTTATATACATGGGGTAGGATTTTCAACATTAGTTCATAAGTTGTCCATAATTCCAACTAGGTCCCTCCTTCTTTACTTGATCGTCCCTTCCTCTTTATTCTAAGGAAAAACCTTCTCTTAAGGTCTTAGGAAAAGAAGGTAAAGGAGAGCAAGCTAATAATGAGGTACATACCTAAAGAAATATTGCACATATACCCTGATTATTCAATCACAAGGCATATCTCATAGCTTGATAATTCAATTGAGGTGACTTCCTCATCATTTCTTCTCTTAATTATGGCAAGAGTCTAAAAGGATACATTAGATGACATATTTCACAATTTGTATCCCTTAATTTGGGTAAATTGCATTTTACCCCAAACTAGGGTTTCAAGCACCGGGATTGCTTCCACAGCTGCACCTTGGTGCCTTAGCTTGGGAAATCCCTCAAACTTTGCTAAACAGATTTCTCATAATGTCTCAACATCAGAGGAACATCTCATCATGTGCAAATTTCAAGCTAACCCTTTTAACTGGGTAAATTGCACATAGGTCCCTGTATATCAAAACAATGCTACAACTTTAAATAAAAAGGAGCAAATACTGAAATATATGTTTCTGAGAAACTTAATTACATGCTCAGAGTTAATCACAAAGATTTTATCACATATTTAGGCAAAACACCCAGGGTTAACTCATAACCCAGGTCAGGGATATTACAGTCTTTATGATGTGACGATAGATTATCACCTTGGAAAGGCGAATGTGGTAGCTGATGTCCTCAGCAGGAGGTCAAGTTCAATAGTTGATGCATTCTCTAGGGCATGCTTCAAGAGAGACATGATAGTAGAGATGCAGAAGTTGAACTTAGACTTAGGGGTGACAGAGCAGAGTGGTTGATTTGCACAGATGCAAGTCAAGCCTACTTTTTACGATCAGATCAATGAACTACAACAGGGTGATAGTGAGTTACATCAGATCATGCATGACATGACATGGGAAAAGACCAGAGTTCAAGTTTTCAGATGATGTTGTGTTGTATTAGCATGATATGTTGTGTACCTCGAGACAGTGATTTGAAAGAATAGATTCTTGAGGAGGCACGTGCATCGATGTATGCCATGCATCCAGGTAACACTAAGATGTACATGAATCTCAAGAAGTTGTATTGGTGGCCTGGTACGAAAAGGATGTAGATAAGTACATGGCTAGGTGCAGGGTGTGTCAGTAGGTTAAGACTGAGCACCAGAAACCTACAGGTACTTTGCAATCTTTTCCTATACCAGAATAGAATGGAAACATATCACAATGGATTTTGTGATAGGGTTGCTCAGGACACCTACAGGTTGTGACTCGATATGAGTGATGGTGGATAGACTAATTAAGTCTGTTCACTATCTTCATATTACGTCAACCTTTGATGTCCCAAAGTTGGTTAAAATATATATGGATGAGATACTCAGGTTGCATGGTATCCTAGTTTCAAATATATCAGATAGAGATCCTAGGTCCACATCCAGGTTTTGGAATCAGTTGTATCGTGCTTCGGGCACAAGGTTGAGATTCTGCACAACTTTCCATGCACAGACGAACGGTCAGTCAGAGAAGACCATTTAGACTCTTGAGGAACATGCAGAGAGCAGTTGAGAGTTGCATATGACAAGTAGAAGAGCTATGCTGGAAATAGGCGTTGACCTCTTGAGATTCAGGTTGGTGATGAAGTGTATCTGAAAGTTTCACCATAGAAAGGAATGTTGAGGTTTGCTAAGAGAGGCAAACTGACTCCTAGGTGTATGGGCCCATATCCTGTCATTGAGAGGATTGAACTTATAACCTATAAGTTGGATTTGCCATCTGAGTTGGCTAATTTACATGACATGTTTCATGTATCGATGTAGAAGAAATCTTACCCTGGTACAGAGAAGATAATGGACCCAGAACCTATCCAGCTCAGATCGGATATGTCCTATGTTGAGGGACCGGTACAGATAGTGGATCGGAGGGTCAAGAAACTCAAAAATCGTGAGATACAGTTAGTAAAAGTTTTGTGGAGGAATCATAACCTAGAAGAAGCCACGTGGGAGTTTGAGTCAGTGATGTGTGATAAGTTTCCTTTTCTCTTTTAGGAATTTCGGGACAAAATTCTTATAAGGGAGGGAGATTGTTATGACCCACTTTGTGATTAACTAGTAAGCACATTGATTAGTACATCATTATGGAGATTTAAGTTTAAGTTAAATGCCAAGATACAATTAGTGCATAATTGAGAAGACTCAATTTAAGTTAAGTAATCGTAAATGCAGTAAGAGCTTGATCCAGTAAAATGGTCTAATTAGCATGGTTATTCACTTTAAGATTGTAGTGGATTCCGTGCTTGGCACGTTGCAAGAAGAATCGCTCCATTTGGACATTCGAGGCAAGAGTTATGATGTTTTTAAGATATATGGGTTGAAGATGCAATTTGGCCATTTAATTGATAATTATTCTGTTTATATGGGTCGGCTACCCTCTTCTCATCTATCTCTTCCCGATAGAACAGGGAAAGCAGCGCCCAGCGCCTGGTTATCAGCGTATGGGGGGGGATTGAATGGGCGAATTGAGCACCCATGGCTCTGATTCGCAAGCGCCGTCTTCTTCTCCTTCCTCTACCCTTCTCCCTCCTCTCTACCATGCCCTAGCGGCGCTCCCAGCCACCTGCGGTCCTAGCAACCTGGGCGGCCGGTGACCAGTTGCTGCAGCTGCAGCAAGGCGCCAACCAAGATCCCATTTGGGCGCAGCTAGCACTCAAAACGGCGTCAAAAGTTTCGTGCTTGAGATCCTAGCAAGCTTCCGTAGCTTTCAGCTGCGTTCTGGCATCCAATCATGGCGCCCAAGCAAGAGGGGTGGCGCCCTAGTTGCAGCAGCAAGCAGCTGTGGCAGCAGCAACCAGGAGCTCGATTAGGCGAGCAAGAAGTGTGGATTCGCCACCCTGACTTCATCCTTGAGGTCCAAATCACGAATATGCAACTATCCAGCTCTGATTCAGCACCTAGTTCAGTCCTTCTTCAACCTGGCCTAGGCGTGCGTTCACTGTGAGAAATAGAGTCGTGAACAGTACAAATCAAAGGAAGAAGAGGAACCAAATTCTGCCCGGAAATAGGCCCTGGACAAATCTGAACAGACCAAATCGCGGTGAGTAGGGTTTCATTTATTTATCATTAATAAACTCAGGCGTTTGAATATTTTCTATTTTGTGCGCGAATTACGCTGATAACATGCGTTATCAGGCGTCGGGCAGCGTTTGGCGTCGCCCGACCTTTTTAGTTCATAAAATGCTTCTAGACACTGTTAGATGATTAAATTTAGCATTTGAACAGTATGGATTGAATCAGTAGATTTATATGGTTCATTGGAACCTAAATTGCTCATTTGAATGTTGAAATTAGAAATTCATGTCTGAAAATGGTATGATTTGGGTATGAACCCAGACAATGAATATTTCTGATAAATTATCAGATGTACGATTTCAAAGTTGATATGAATAAATAAAATATGCATGAAAACCCTAATTGCATATATCTTTTGATGTTAATATGTGTAAATTGATATCTACATGAAATGGCACATTTCTCTGAAATATTACCAGAAATTCTCAAGTATTGTTATTAAATTGTATTGTGATATGTAATTAACTCTTAATTGAGTTATGTGATGCACAAACTAGGATTTGGGTTAATGTGCACGTTTTTCGAGAATTTTAGAGAATTGACAAATGTTACGTACGAATTCTCATATGTGAAGTAAATTACTCTTAAGAGTGCACTAAGATGTACAATTGAATGAATTCAATATGCATGTGCCAAATTGACTTGAGTTTGGTATATTTATGAATTTTAAATCTGACTGCATGCATGATATAAGGATAGGGTGTTGCCATGTGATAAGTGAATGAGGTAACTAAAACCCTAAGGATAGGGTGTTCAATGAGTCATGTTATGGTGATATGAAAAGTCTCGATATGAGATGTGGTGATGCTTAACTGTTGAATTGTATGTTTCTAGTGCATTTAACTTTATATGCTTGTTCTCTCTTAGTTGATATCTACATACTGCAGGGCTTCTTATTTTCAATACATATCTCGTAAATTGCAGGTGATGAGATATGACATGCCCTAGAAAGGGCTGTTACTGAGACATGATATATGTTGAATGCATGAGTTATGATTTCTGTTTAAAATGTACCTATCATGTTAATGTTAGACTTAGGTGCCCTGAACACCGTAGAACCCCTTTGACAGATCTACTTCTTAGGGGTGAAACTCGTGTTGCAACATTATCCGTGCGGAGTCATGGAGACACGAGGACAGATAGCCAGTGTCCAACAACAACGCGTGCGATGTCACGGTGGCACTGGAGAAAATTGGGGGTTATTGCAACAAGATCCGTGCGGAGTCATGGAGGTAACCCCGTGAGACTCTCCGCCTGTGTACTCAGGTTAGAGGAGGAGTCTAGAGCACTCAATGTAGTGCAGTGAGGCCGATGAGCCTGAAGGCTGATGAGCCTGGGGTCCTATGGCAGAGCAGGGCTGGCGTCAGACTTAGCATTTCCCGGGTGTGTCGCTAAGTCTTGTACGGTGTGGCCGTAGTGCACTGCGAGTCTCTATGCAGAGTACATTGCATAGATCAGGGCATAAGCTAAAATATGATCATATAGGTTCACAGAGTTTCTTATAAATGAAAGAGTTAAGGAAGACTAGAGCATAGTCTTCTAGTAGTTATTCTTTGGATGCAATATTTACATTCTTTGTTATTTCAATTATATTGTTTTAGAACTGCTCAGTGTAGTATTTCTTGTATATTAAACTGAATAATAAACTTAACGAGTTGTTTAGTGATAGTTAAATGAAAACTATTCACTGTACGAGTAGGCTCACTCCTCTACTCAAACATTTTCAGGTCAGCGAAAGTTCTAGGAATCTGAAGGATCTTACCACCCTAGTCAGTAGAAGGTATATGTAATTAGTTAGATAGTGGTCTCTTAATCCTTTTCCCTCGATCCTTGGGACATGGTGTGGGTGAGAGAGAGTGTGTATGTGGAATGTGTAAAAGATGTTAATTAACTGTTATTTTTTTATTTCTGTTAAACAATGTTACATGTTGTAAACTCTGTTTATGTTCTCTAGCCAGTTTAATTGAAATGCTTCCGCAATAGTTTATTATGTTTTAGTTGCAGCAATAATCCGGAGATCATTACGAGGTTTTAAGAAAAAAAAAGTTCTTATTGATTTGTTTAGGTGATAATCCCTCCATCGCGCCCTAATCTCGTGATTAGTGGTTAGTGTGAGATCGGGGTGTGACAGGCAATCTCCCAAACAGTGGAACAGAGATACGTTCGGAGACATTAACCAGAAGAAGCAGGACCTTGAAGACTTTGTTCATACTACCCAGGTTGCTTTTGACAAAAGCCCTAGTTCCACCAATGAAATGAATCTTCGGATTGCTGAGCACGAGTTACAGCAGATTCTTGATCAGGAAGAAAAGCTTTGGAAAGAGAAGGCGCGTATTGATTGGCTCCAGGACGGGGAGAGAAATACTCTGTTCTATCATGCGATAGTTAAAGCTAGAAGGAAGAAGCACATCACCTCTAAAATCGTCCTCCCGGATGGAACAGTCGTCACAGAACCGGATGAAATGGCTTGATCAGCAGCCCTACATTTTTAGCGCTTATATGAGGAAGATAGACAGCTCATAGAGGAAGACTTTGCTTAATTCTTGCAGGAGATTCCTGAAAGTATATCCCTTGATGATAATTTATCCATCTTGGCATCACCGGAGGAAAGCGAGATACTCAATGTCATGAAAGAGATGGACAATAATGTTGCGCCAGGCCCAGATGGTTTTACGATGCCTTTCTTCCTGAACACTTGGGATATTATTGGATCGGATTTTATGAAAATGACAGATGATTTCTTCAAACGGCAGCCCTGTCATCGAGGTTTGTTGTTACGACCCATATCAGGGTTAGTCAATAAATACCTCGAATTACGTGAAACACCTCAATTAGTGCTAAGTATTTTGTTAAACATCATGGTTAATCAATATAAGCTAATATGTGAATTAATAGCTGAGATTGAATCACCTGAGGCAATTAATGATAATTGCAGTGTTAATAATTAAGTTAATTAAGTAAAATTAAGTACACAAGTTGCGATTAGTGTTTTGATCATGTGTTACTAGTTAATTTGGATGATTTCTTGCTTCAAGGTTGTAGCCGGTTCCGTGCTTGAAAAGTTACAAGAAAAATCATTAGATTCGGACCCTTGAGGCAGGAGTTGTTCTATTTTCTAGAATCTTGGACCTGGTTGCAAATTTTCTAGTATTGGATATTTTATTTTCTTTGTTTTCTCCTTTGGGGGTCGGTTACCCCGTGCCCTTACTTCTTTACCCAGCCGATAGAACAGAACGAGAGAACCGCTTAAAGCGACGCCTGATGGAACAGCAACAGGATGCAACCAAGGGTGATGGAGGTGGCGATTTGGGCACCTTAGGCCCCGACCAGCAGCGCCAACCCTCCATCCTTCTTCTACCTTCTTCTCCCTCTCTCTTCTTCCCCTTGCCCGAGCCCAGGGCGGCGCCTCTTTGTCACTGCGCCAGCAGTGGCACCGGCAGAGCCACGGCCAAGCAGCAAGGCGCCGGCTAGAGCTCAGTTTGGAGCAACTAGCTCCTTCAATCGACGGCGCCAAGATCGTTCTTGAGGGCCTAGAAGCAACCAACAGCCCTGCCACCCTGTTTCTTGGCCTGCGGCCAGTTTGTTTTGCAGCAGCAAACTGCTGCGTATGGCAGCAACCAGGGGGCCTTTTAAGGCCGCCCAGCAGTAGGGAAAAGCTCCCTTGAGCTCCGACCTTGAGTTCCCGGTGTGATTCCACGGCCTTTAGCTTCGATCTAGCATCCAACTGAGTCTCCCTTTCACCTGGGCGTGAAGGAGCTGCTGCTTGCAGCAGCATGCTTGATTATGATCAACCTGGGCATAAAAGGTTTTAATGAGAGGTTGCACGATGTGCAAATCAGTTTGCACGGCGTGCAAAGTTACAGGAAAATAGGATAGAAAGTCGGCCAGTTTGCACGGCGTGCATATCAGTTGCACGGGGTGCAGATCAGTTGCACGGGGTGCAATGTTGCAGAAAAGCAGAATTAGGCGTGTTTGTAGATGTTTTCGGTGGTTACGAACACACCGAAGTGGGTGAGTAGTAGTTCATTTAGAAATCATTATTTAACTCAATTTAAATGCTTAATTACTTTTGTATCAGTTAGTATAACTTTTAAACAGTGTAGTACATACAATAGAGTATGTTAGATTCATTGGAACTTGAAATACTTGATGTGCTTAATGAAAATGATGAAATTTCCTGTATTATAGTTGCAATGTATTTGCTGATTTAAAAGTAGATGTTTAGCATTGAAACTGGATAAATGATACTGAATCATGTTTAAGGATGACAAAGGATATACATGTGTTTCAAGTGAATATTCAGAATGTGCAATATGCATGAAATGTGATATTCCTGTTTATATGGTTATATGTTAATCAGTTAATAGACTTAGGTGCCCTAACACCGTAGAACCCCTTTGAGAGGTCTGCAACCAGGGGGGTGAAACTCGTGTTGCAACAATAACTGTGCTTGTGTCACGGTGGCACGAGGATAGAGAGAGACAGTGTTGCAACAAGAACCGTGCTTGTGTCACGGTGGCACTGTGGAAAATAGGGGTTATTCAACATTAATCCGTGCTTGTGTCACGGTGATAACCCGGTAAGACTCTCCGCCTGTGTACTCAGGTTTGTGGAGGAGTCTAGAGTTCACTCTTTTGAGAGTGTGGTGAGGCCTTGTGAGCCTGAGGCCTTGTGAGCCTGAGAGTCCTGCAGCAGACCAGGGCTGGCAGTCAGACTTAGCATTTCCCGGGTGTGTCGCTAAGTCTTGTACGGTAGGATCGTAGTTCGCTACGGATCTTCATATGCAAAGTACACTGCATATGATTAGGGCATAATAAAAATATAAATATGAATCACATAGGATCGCAGTAAATTTAATATGTTAAGAGATTGAAACTTCTATGCCAATTCTCTATAATTGTTTAATTGTTTAAGACATCTAATGTTGCGTAAAAATGAGATAGTTATCTGTAAATCTGTTGTGACATTTGAACTGCCCTGTTTAATATTGCATTTATGCTTTATTTCAACTTTATATAATTGATGAGTTGTTTAGTGATAGCTAAATGAAAGGCTATTCACTGAGCGAGTAGGCTCATACCTCTACTCAAAACATTTTCAGGTCATCATCAGCAGCAGGAATCTGAAGGATCCTTTCATCCTAACGCTTAGTCTGTAGAAGGTATACGTAGTTAGTAGTTAGAGGTCTCTTAGTCCTTTCCCCTCGATCTTTGGGACAAGGTGTGGGTGAGAGAGAATGTGTATAAGATGTAAATTAACTGTTATTGTTTTGCTTTCTGTTAAACAATGTTACATGTTGTAAACTCTGTTATGTTCTCTAGCTAGTTTAATTGAAATGCTTCCGCAATAGTTTATTATGTTTTAGTTTACAACAATAATCCGGATATCATTACGAGGTTTTAAAAAGAAAAAGTTCTCAGTGATTTGTTTATGTGATAATCCCTCCGTCGCGCCCTAATCTCGTGATTAGGGGTTAGTGTGAGATCGGGGTGTGACATTTGTATTGCTGTCGGATGGTCCTAATTCTAAAAGTGGACTCACCGGAGAACCTTGACACTGACTTTAGACCGATCTCAATTGAAAATTTGGCACTGAGGATTCTTGCACGCACTCTGAGCAACAGAATTTCCCCTCTTATGCATAAGATGATCTCCAAAGAGCAAGGGGCTTTCATTAGAGGCAACAACATTACCAATCATGTGAGGCTAGTGAAGGAGCTGATGCATGACATCAATCGAGGCGACGTTCACCCTAATACGCTCATCAAAATGGACATGTCCAGAGCATATGATAGAATCAATTGGGACATCCTTGGAAAGATCTTAGCAAGGTTTGGCTTCATACATGAGACGATTTCTTTGTGTCTCCGTTTCTTCAAGGAAACATGGGCATCTATTTCTTTGGGTAACATATCGGCTGGCTTCTTCCCATTACAAAAAGGGCTTAAACAAGGGAATGCGCTTTCCCCCATTCTTGTTCATTATTTTTGAAGAAATTCTATGCAGGCGGTTCAAATACTTGCAGGAGAGTAATATGATCTCGTCTTTTCGCACCCGTGGAGGAGGGGTGGCACCAGCTATTCTGCTATATGTAGATGACATTACAATTGCAGTGAATGCGGATCAGTAATCCTTACAGAATATTACCAATACATTTCTAGCTTATGAGAGAGCATCCAGTCAGAAGGTTAATGCCATGAAATCAGTTTGTGTCATTGGAGGTTCTGACAACATTAAGGCTAAACAAATTGCCAATGACATTGGGATAGATGATGCTTCAGAAGCGCTCACTTACTTAGGTATCCCTATCCCCAAGGGGAGGATAAAGCTCAGAGATTTTGAATATCTAATCAAGAAGATAAACATTAAGATTGCAGGATGGAAGGCTCGTCTTCTCTCATTTGCAGGTAGACGCCTCCTCATTGAGCATGTTTTGTCCTCCATAACAGTATACTCAGCTGCAGCTACTGGTGTTCCCGCGGGTATCGCCCAAAGGATCGACAAAATCTTCTCGTGCTTCCTGTGGGCTGATAGAGATGCTCACTCTAGAAAAGCCTGGGTGGGTTGGCACAGGGTGGCTATGCCGAAAGATATGGGAGGCCTTGGGTTGACGCCTATAAAGATTGTGAATGATGCTTTCGTAGCAAAGGCCTGCTGGGAGATTTTGATAGGGAATTCCCTGTGGGCTTCATTCTGCAGAGATAAATATGCTTGTATTGCTTATGTTAGATCATACACCCACCCCAACATGCTAAAGCTTAGCGCTGCTCCCTCTCCGTTTTGGAGAAGGATTTGGAACATGTTTCCGAAGATCCTACCGTTGTGTAAATGGATCATTGGTTATGGTAATATACCTTTTTGGGACGAGCTGTGGTGCTCTAGTAGGCTTGACACGTACGTTTGCAATCCATCAGAGTGATCGTAATCTTAAATTTCTGGTAAATGACTTCTGGGACCCAGAGAGGGGGTGGAACTGGAATGCGCTCAATCATTTTATCAACCCTGATGGTATTGCTATGATCAAGGAGGCAGGTGCGATCATATCGGACACAACTGATAAACTTATATAGACTTTGTCTGCTAATGGAGAATTTTCGCTCAAATCGGCAAAGAAGATCATCCTTTAGGTCCACACAATAGATGCCCTTGGCCTGGATCGTATCTGGAAGGTGGATGTGCCTAGCGAGATTGCTCTCATATGGAAGGCAGCTCACAGGGCAATGCCCACTGATGAGAACATCTGTAGATGCAGGATTCAGATAGCTTCTTGTTGCAATTGCTGTTCGGAACCGATGGAGGAAAGCACACCTCACCTTCTTTTCTCAAGTCAACTTGCTCATTCTTTCTAGTGCAGGTTTACTAAACTCACAGGGCTAAATGCACCAGCAGATATTAACTCTCTGTTAGACCTTTGCAGCCAGGGAGCTAAGTATTCTATCGAAGAGTGGTTGGCATGAGCCTTGGCCACCCTCATACCAAGCGGCATTTGGAGAGTGGTTGGCAGGAGCCTTGGCCACCCTCATACCAAGCGGCATTTGGAGGATCAGATGTCAGTGTAGATATGATGGATCTGATATATCCTTTATAAGAATTTGGGAGCAGATTATATACAAGCTTAATAGTATGATGCGGCTCAAAGCTTTCCATGTTTCTAGTAAAGTGCAGGTCCATGCTGCTATGAAAGAAGCAGGGTTAGTCGTTACCCGCAACTTTATTAGAAGGATCTCCCTACACAGATGGAACCCTCCGGATCTATACAATCTGAAGATGAATATTACGATTGGCAGATGCTCGGACGCTCATGGTGTTACCCGCAGATGGGTTGGTGGTATAATTCGAAACCATCGAGCAGATGTTTGCTTGGTTTTCCGTGCCTGGTTAAAGGCCACAGAATACACTGAAGCTTACGTGAAGGCGTGTTATGTAGGGATCTCGATGGCGTTGGAACACAGGCTGAATATTTCATCTATTGAGATCGACGATATCGATACTTATAATATTCTATGGAAAGAGGGCACGGCGCCATGGAAAGCTCAGTATACAGTCAGACTGTTCAAAGATGAGATACAGGAGAGGAATATTACATGCAATATAGTCCATAAAGTGGTGAATTCTATGGCAAGAGAGATTGGTGTATGGGGCAGAATTTTTACAGCACCTTTTCTTTGCTCAGATAGTAGTAATCTTCCGCAGAAGATACGTGGAATGGCGATCCTGGAAAAGAAACGCACACCTTACATCGTCAAGGCTGTGGTTAAGGTGTAGAGTTTTATGTTGTTGAGGCTTGTTTAGTTGTTGTTTTCTTTCCTTGGTTGTTTGGGGTTCCGGGATTTAACCTGCATCCTTTATAAGCAGGAGCTGTAATTTGCGGTTGATGATTTGCCCAGACGAGGGGGATGGGATGAATAAGATGACCCCCTGGCTTCTAAAAAAAAAAAAAAAAACTGACAGAAATAAAATGAGAGGAATTGTAGAGTATGTTTTTTCTTCATGTTTATTCAAAAATTATCAGTGAGTTTGTAAACTGAGAGGGCATTTTCATATTATTGCATTACTATATATAAAACAAAACAACAAAGTAATAGAAACACATTGCGGAAAAATTGTTAGGTAGACCTGCATTAGCACGTGCATTTTACTAGTGGAAGCTAAAACAATAGGTAGGGATCCTTGGTAGTCAAATTCGGGAGGAAAATGGACTTGATTCACGTCATAATATCTTTTCATGCACGAAACTAGAAGCTCCGAATTTCGCTAGACGAAGACTTTTGACTTTTAAGATGACGGAAACATCCACGAACCATCCACATCAATATGTTATGTTCGAGTGGATACTGCCCCATTCAAAACCAATAAAACTTTCGTTACTGTGGAAACAACTACTTGTTAATAAGATGTCACATGTGAGAGGGAAACGAAGACGCATTTTCAGTTTCTGCATGCCAACTTGATTCAGTACGTATCACGCAGCTTTCAACGACTATATCACGTGGCGCGTGTTATCTTCTTCTTGTCAATCAGACATCTTACATCCTAGTTGGCGAGGTATATATACTTATGTAGCTTACGTTTGGGATGAGATTTAACTCAAGATGTTGAACGGTTCAAATCTGACGACTATTTGTAAACAATTGCTGCCCGTATTCTACCGTTTCTAAATTAAAAGAATGCATGTGGAAACAGTCAAGAGTAATGAAGAAACTAGGCTGACTCCTATAAATACCTGCTGAACGTCAAGAGCTTTCACCATCTAATCTCATTCAAGTTTTCGTTCTGCAAGCATGGCAAAGGTGGTTGCTATTTCATTTCTAGTTCTGCTCGGGCTGAGCATGACCTCAGCAGCAAGGGTCCTCACACAATATGGCGGAGGAGGTGGAGGGGGTGGAGGAGGTGGTGGTGGTTCAAATGGTGGTTATGGCTCAGGGTATGGCTCTGGTGGCGGATACGGTCAAGGTGGTGGCTTTGGAAGAGGTGGTGGAGGAGGAGGTGGTGGTGGTGGAAATGGAGGGGGGTATGGATCCGGGTATGGCTCTGGCTATGGTCAAGGGTATGGCAATGGGGGTTATGGAAATGGTGGAGGTGGAGGAGGTGGAGGTGGTGGAGGAGGTGGTAATGGAAGGTATGGATCTGGTAGTGGATACGGATCCGGCTCTGGTTCTGGCTATGGTGGTGGGGCATATGGCGGTGGTGGCGGGGGTGGAGGTGGCGGAGGAGGTGGCAGCTACTACCCAAGTTATGGCGGCCGTGGCTCTGGCTATGGTTCTGGATACGGCTCTGGTTCGGGCTATGGTGGCAGGGCCTAAATTCTTTGTTCGCCACCATTTGAATATAACGTCGCCTAAATAATGCCGTTCTTTACCTCAGAAATGCCATCTGCATGTAACATTTTGAGCAACATATCAGTGTTTTGAAATAATTAGTCACAATTGACTGTGAAGTAATTCATGCCAATTAACGTTCTGCATTATTCATCTGTTCCCCGAATATTTTGGTCTTTTTCCATTGTGGCTCTCACTATTAATTAATGTTAATCCATTTCGTGTGAGAGATTGTTCGCGTAAGTCATATACTAATGCAGAGGAATAGAGGATCATAAACATCTTAATATAATCGTAAAGAACTAATGACACAAGGAACTAAACTTTTGTTAGTAATACGATCACTTTGACTTTTCTCAAATTGAATACCCATAAATGAACCTCTTGCCAAAGAGGCATTAGAGCAGCTATTCCACCGTTCTTGTTTTTAGCCACGTATCGCTGTCTCCTCACATCGGCCTAACCACTTCCGGTTTATTGGCGTAGACTCCCGTGTAATCAATTCTCTCTTGACCCGGTAACAGAGATCGACTCATAGGGCAGATAAGGCCGCCATCTGTCAATTATTTTTTAAGGGCATGGATAATCTTTCTAGTCAAGACGACACCACCATGTAGCAGTAGTCACTGCACGATTTGCCTATTCAAGGATATTCCTGAGACACTAAGGCCCAGTGTGGCCGCTTACATTCCTAATCCTGGTAGTCATGATCAAATTATGTATCATCACAACTGACTTCGCTTCCTCTGTGCACACTTCACAGCAGCTGGGAGCGCGCACCGAGCTGTCAGCTGTGCCAGCTGCTACGGAAATGAGGACCAAAGCGGCAGTTACCACTGCTACCGATTTTGGGGTGATTAACGAAGACGGCCATTTATGTTGATGGACTTACCGGACGGTTGTTCCAAGTACTGAATATGTACATATTTGCTAGTTTTTAATATATTAATTATCGGGAGTTGAGATGGGTTCATCCAAACGCAGCCTAACATATAACGTCGCTAGTAAATAACGTGCTCCACATGTGATATTTTGTACAAACAATTTGTTGTTGCATAAGAGAATAAACTTCAAACATAAATGTTTTGCATTTTTTAAAATTATATATTTACCTCCAAATTTATTATTCATATTTTGGCATCAATATGTCCACATTATTTGGTTTCTTGAAGAATGTAACTTCTTTTGTATTATGTGATAGATCGATGTTTATTCTAATAATGAGGTATTAGTGGTTCTTGGTTGTGTTTGACGTCATCATGAGACAGTGGTATTCCTTAGTTATTTTATAACTAACGAACATTCACTTCATTCATAATAACCTCTTTATTGAGTTTGAATAATGATCTACATTGTATATTAATACATTCTCTAGGATTCTCTCAAATTCTATTATCACTATCAAAAGTTGCAATATCTATCCTAGAAAGAAATAAATCATTAATGATAATAATATATTCAATTCATTTATCATCAACTATGACAACTCACTAAACTTATCTTTGTAGAAAAAAACAAGTAACAAAAATATTCAAAAGTTAATATTTTATTGTGAATATGGAAGTAAACAGTTTAGCTTATTTAAACTTAACTTTAACAAGCAGAGGATTCCCGTCATGATATGATAACTTGGTTTGCTAATGCAATGAGAGCATGAAAAAAGCAACTCACTTGTATTTTAACAAATCCAACAACACTTTCTCAAACTTTATAGAGATCTTTCATGCATAAATTTAATTATAACCAGAACACGTGCACACTTAGTTGTTTATTATTGTGAAGAGTTTCAAGAAATTGTGTTATCTTAATATAGTCAAACATGATCAATGAAGACAAATGTGATATTTCTATAGTTCCATTTTAGAAAAATCATATAATCCATTTCAATATAAGGAAATTTCCTATTCATTCAGATGGAAGATGCTTTACTTAAAATTTTATAAAGTTACGTATAGTTATAGGTCCATTAAAATAATTATTCATATATATATATATATATATATATATATATATATATATATATAGGCTTTTTTTAATACCCGCACGGGTAGCCTGGATTTTACTACCCGACAGCTAAAAAAGTAACTATTCTGACCAGAAAAACAATTCTGCTATCAAAAAAAGTAACTATACAACTAAAAAAATAATCCCGTACAAAATACACAGCAGATATATATGTAACCGTATTTTGAAATCTGCTGTTACAAACGTAACTATCTATGCATGAAACTCAACAGTTTGTAAGGTAAAGTAACCCTGTACATGTCAAAAGTAACCAACTAGAAAAAAAGTAACCGAAATGGGGGGCGGGTAGTTACACGCGCCTGCATTAAAGATGGGCCCATATATATATATATATATATATATATATATATATATATATATATATATATATATATATATATATATATATATATATATATATATATATATATATATATATATATATATATATATATATATATATATATATATATATATATATATATGGCCCATCTTTATTGCCCGCGCTGGTAGCTACCCGCCCATCCTTCCGACCACCTTTTTTCAAAAAAAAAATTCGCAATTGCAGAGGACCATTTTGTCAAGCTCCCCAAAAAATTTCAACCAAAAAATTTCAACCAAAAAAATATCATTTGCCCCACCAATATCAAAAAACCCGTCCTTATATATATTTGTTGTATATTTTGTAGAGAGTTACTCTTTTATTTGTGTAGTTACTTTCTTATCGTCATAGTTACTTTTTTGATAGTGGAGTTACTTTTTTGACTACCGGGTAGCGAAAATCCAGGCTACCCGCGCGGGCAATGAATGAACGCCCATATATATATATATATATATATATATATATATATATATATATATATATATATATATATATATATATATATATATATATATATATATATATATATATATATATATATATATATATATATATATATATATATATATATATATATATATATATATATATATATATATATATATATATATATATATGATCATGCTAGAATACACTCGAGTGTACAGATCGCACGAATACACTCAAGTGTGTTTGCATATTGTCTATAGGTACTACTCCAATATACCTCACAACTACGGTGGCCGCAATTGGTCTTTGGTACTAGGAGAGGGGGAAACATTCTGGGCCTTTGCACGTACCCGCGATTGTGGTGGCGGTACCGGAACTAATTATCCCCAGGTCTTTTCGAGAGTGTTAACGTGTAAGCCAACAATTTGCTACTCATGACCAAATAGGATGATAGGACATGTGCTCGTGCATACATAGTGTTTTTTTTTCATTTTTCAGAATTCCCAACAGAAGTAAATAAACATATAAGCAATTATTTTAGCATACATGAAAGATTTGTATTGAGAAGGGAACCATGCGTCAAATCATACGAAAAATTCCCTTTTCGGACCAATAATTCCCTCCCAAAAGCATCGAATCCTAACAATTTATTACAAATGTGCAATACTAATTACATAAGGGATTTGCCTCAAAGGCAACCATGGATCTAATTAGTTTTTCATGAGAGATGATATCTCATAAAAATGAAAACCTGCAAGAAATATGTAAGACCAATTAATCTGCAAAGTTTTTTTTAACGATACAGGTTCCGTCATGAAAACTCAAATAGGAAGAAGACAGAAGAAAAAGAAAACATTTCTCACGAGACAGGTTCTGTTGTGAAAGCGCTCAACACTGGAAATGCAGATCTAAAGAAGGAAACTAAAAAAAATTCACGAGATAGGTTCTATCGTGAAAATGCTAAACACTGGAAATGCAGAACTGAAGCAAGAAATATGAAAAATCTCACGAGACAATGACGCTCGTGAATCTGACCGACATCGAAAACACAGACCTGAAGAAAAAAATAAAAAAATCTCATGACAGGATCTGTCGTGAAAGCGCTCAACACTGGAAACGCAGATCTGAAGTAAGAAATAAAAAAAATTCTCACGAGACAACGGAGCTCGTGAATTATGAAATGAACTCAAAACCACAATGTAACTTGAGCACGACTTGTCCCTAGCAGAGTCGCCATCTTGTTTTTGTATGTGGAAAATGGGATGCAGAAAAAGACGGATTTGTGGAGTCGCCACCGTGTTTTTTTAGCGGTAAAACCTGGAAAATCATGTTCGGATGACTCGTTTTGGTTAAGGCATTGATCAAGCGGTAGAAATTTGAGAACGGAGTGCTCAGTTACGGAATGGGAAAGGGCTATGAAGCTGGTACCCCGATCCGCCCATTAAAAATGGTATTACGGTGATTTTGCGTCAAAATAAGAAGAAGAAACTGTACGAGAAGGGAGGCATCATGAGATTAAAATAAAAGACAAAAAACGATGTGAAACAACCTTTGATATGTTGCTCTCACCTTGACGAGAATTTGTGCCTGGTTTCACCACTAGCCCTCCTTTGTGCGAAAGGGTGAAGATCGGTGTTTGATTCGAAGGTGGGAGGTGGAAGAAGGCCCTCGAAGTTTCACCAGAGAGGTTCTCCCATGAAAAACTATGTGCAAACTCTGGCTCTCAGTTTCTCTCTAGCTGCGCTCGCTCTGGCTTTCGCTCACTCTGGCTGCGCTCTCGGTGGACTGTGTGACTGGCTGTCTCTCTATTACGCTCTCTCGATCTCTCTGACTGACTCCCTCTCCTTTTCACGAGAGAACTTGTATCGATCGATATCAATGGGCTCTCCCCTCTCTCCTGGGAGATGTGGGAGGTTTTCCCGACTCCCACTTTGCACGAGGGAGTGCGTCCTATGATCGTGACCACGTCTTGGGCAGTTACAACCTTGACTCAGTCAGGCCGCTTTTTCACGAGAGAATATGTCTCGTGAAAAACATGTTCTCTCAAATTTTGAAAATAAAAAGATATTCTATTCTCTCTTTTTGGTATGTGTGTGTAAATGTGAGAAAAGTGTATGCATATGTGAAATAGAGTTAAATAATATTAAACTTCTCATGAAGGTTGATGTATTGTGAGAAAATTTAATATTAAAATAATATTGTCACATTGCAACACGATATAAGCAAAATAATATTAAATTAATATTATTAAAATCGTTCATGATAAAGTGACTAATGATAAAGATTAAAATATTAAAATAATATTACTTTGATACCATGTGAAAAAGAAAGCTGGTATTGTGAGACGTTAAAATAATATCAAAATAATATTTTCAATAGCTCATAGTGATTCACTGTCGTGAGCTAAGAAATAATAAATTAACTCGAGTATATATGTCTAAAATGGATCACAATGTGGGTTGATTGCTTAATCGAAGATATATGATAGATTCACACATATTGAGATGGAATTGAGATATAAAGGCAAGATTTATAATAGAATTAAATTAATCATGTATATAAAAATGTGAGAAACATTATGTCAAGTCCGTTTGTAGTCATAATCCCTCAGGTTGACTGACTTAGGACCCAAAATGTGTTCTTACACGTTTTACATTGATTTTATTTAATTACCCTCGGGTCAGATTCACATGACTTTGTTCAGGACATAAGTTTGTGATTAATTCTGCTTTATTAATATTATTTCTACATCCCTTATTTTGAAGTTAGTGTGTAAATCAGACATATAGTTTTGATTAAGGTCGTCATGTGACAGGGTAAATGTGAGAAAGCACAAAGAAGAAGTTTGTGGTTATCCAGACATTATCATTTCGTCAAATAGGTGATGGCAAAAATGAGGTGCCAACACATATCAAAACTATTTTTTGCAAAATGTAAACCATTGATCTTCACCGTCATACTATAACTAGGCTACATATAAATTTTGAGCCCATTTGGATGAGTGTAAGTCACTCATCTAAGGGAAACAAAATCGACGTGCGAAACTAATTTGAAATGCATAATTTTTGCGGTCTTTATAACATGACCTATAAATATTCAAATGTGCTCAAATTTTGCGTATGAGCTATTCACAAGATCTTTAAGAAAAAAAATATTGCATCATTAAAAACTACTTGAGTGTATTTTGCTCTGAATACACTCGAGTATATATATATATATATATATATATATATATATATATATATATATATATATATATATATATATATATATATGGCCCATCTTTATTGCCCGCGCGGGTAGCTACCCGCCCACCCTTCCGACCATTTTTTTTCAAAAAAAAATTTTGTAATTGTAGAGGACTATTTTATCTAGCTCTCCAAAAAAATTTAGTTAAAAATAATATCATTTGCCCCTCCAAAATAAAAAAACCCGTCCTTATATATTTCTGTTGTATATTTTGTACAGAGTTACTCTTTTATTCGTGTAGTTACTTTCTGATCACCAAGGTTACTTTTTTTACAGCAGAGTTACTTTTTTGGCCAGGAGAGTTACTTTTTTGGCTGCCGGGTAGCGAAAATCCAGGCTACCCGCGCGGGCAACGAATGAACGCCCATATATATATAAATATATATATATATATAAATATATATATATATATATAGAGAGAGAGAGAGAGAGTCAGGCTAGAATACACTCAAGTAGGTTTTCATGATGTAATATTTTTTCAAAAATCAAATCCATTGATCTTCTTAAACACCTTGTGAATAGCTCATACGCAAAATTTGAGCACATTTGGACATTTATATGTCATGTTATAAAGACCGCAAAAATTATGCATTTCAAATTAGTTTCGCGTGTCGATTTTATTGCCCTTGGATGAGTGACTTACACTCATCCAAATGAGCTCAAAATTTGTATGTAGCCTAGTTATAGTATGATGGTGAAGATTAATAGTTTACATTTTGAAAAAAAATAGTCTTGATATGCAAACATACTTGAGTGTATTCGTGTGATTTGTACACTCGAGTGTATTCTAGCCTGACTATATATATATATATATATATTGATATATTATGTAGTTTCTTTTTGTATGACATATTTACTCAAGAATCAACATGTAGCTTAACTCTCTCTTCCCCTCTCTCTCTATACATATATAAATATATCTATAGATATTTAAGATATAGGGTATTTATTCAAAGTCCGCGTCAGTATTTTAGTGTTTATACCAGTGCTTTGAGCATACAATGGCACATGTTGTAAATTGATGCAATATTAGCCCTCGTGACTTTCTTCTCTAGTATGCACCGTCCCAAAGCGAAACACTTACTATAGGACTGGTCCTATAATAACATGGTAGGGTCCAATAGAAATCCGTTATAGTGTACAGTGGACGTTTCTCTCTCCTTATTTTTTTTAGGGGGTGGGGTTTTGAAGAAGAGAGAGGAGGAGATAGTGCATTGTGATTGGTTGTCCTATAAAAATACTATAGGACCGGTCCTATAATATGTTTTTCGGTCCCAAAGCTGTTGTAAATTGATGCAACCACGACCACCTATCTGAGTGTCGTCACCATGCATTCTCCTCATCAGTCACCTCTATTAGAGACACCAGTCAACCTGCACCCGTCAATGATGCGGATCCATGCGGACCGAGGTGTCGAACCTTCCTCTACGCTATTGCTGGAGTCATTCTCATTCTTGATGGGGAAGTCAATCTATAAAGGATGTGAGATTCAACGCTGCCACTTTCCTGCTCCAGTAGCGAGCTCTCATTGAGATAGAGCAAGCTGTTATTTCAATCAATATCTCTGGCCAAATGACTCATCAATTTCTCGTGTTCTTATGCATCTGAATAATTTTCCCCTCAAAACAATTCCAAACCCCCTTCCGCCAAGGACACCAGTCGAAGGGAAACGACTGTAGCTCACTAAATTGTTAACTATAGAAGGACCACCATGATGGATAACTAAGAAATGGATCGCCTCTGCATCTAGGAATAAATCCTTTCCCGGCTCCTTGGATGCAGAAGAGTGCACCATGAGCAATCAACACTTCTCAGACTCCCCATCAACACTTGCAGCTTACAATTGCCCATGACGTGAGGAATGATTACATCAGTAGCCTAGGACAATAGTGACCAGGATGACAATGACAAAGAGAGCCTAGATGCGACATTCCTCCCCAAGATCATGCACCTATGCTATGAGAAACGTGACAATATCTGGGTTGTCCGAATGTAGGGGCATCCTATAGGTGACACACAATTTCTATACGAGTCTTTGCATATGCAAATTAAAAGAGTCTTTTGGTGATGGTTGGGTCAAGCGACACACGAACGATGAGGCACAGGTGGAAAAACTATAGGTCGACACCGTCAACTCAATAGCTTCGTTGCAAGGCAAGAGCCAAATTTGTGGAAATTTGAATAATACTGCCTCAAGATATGATTAGAATCCCAAAGCTGTTGTTGGAGCTAGGGACACACCTGGGTATGAGCTATGGTCTATTAAGCCTGGATGTGATAATTGATTTCTATAAAGGACTTGATTGACTTATCGCTCTTCTCTCGTTCTATTGGAATGGATCGTTTATGTGCAATAGATATACTAAAACTGTATGAAGTGCTAAAAGGGTGACTAAAACAGATGTATACGACGTGTCTAGAAAAATGCTTGGACCATAGACTCACCCCTTTGATTGTGATTGCATTTCTATTAGGCAATGAAAGTATTAGCGTCTCTAAGGATAGCTATTGTGCTACTCTTTAGGCTCAATTGTTTGTGTATGTTGTTGTATGTTGATGATGGTGCAAATGTATTTTCTTTAAATCCAATAGTCTTTTCATCTTGGTTCATTTTACTTAGTTTGTATCCATGACAATCTCGGCTTACTTTTTTTTTTTTTTTTTGGGTAAGTCAGAGGGTGTTTTATTCATCTCGCCCCTCTCTTGCAAGAAAATTCAAATTCGAATTACAAACTGACTCCAAACTACTGAATGGAAACGTGGTAGTACTACTACCATTACATGACTCTCTAATTATGATATCAACCAAAGGTTGAGGAGGGGTTCTATAATAATAGAATTCTCCATGGGTTTTTTGGTGCAGCTTAGCCAACCTATCCGCTGCAGTGTTGCCCTCACGATGGATATGTGTGCACTGCCATTGACTTCTCCATCGTCCTCTAATTCTTACCAGCCATTTAGCTAGCTTAGGGTTTTCACCCACCTCTTTTTCTACAGAATCTTTAGCTCCTATTGAATCAGTCTCAATCATAAGACTTTCTACCTCCATATTGCTACCTATTTCAGTAGCTAATTCAATCGCCCGAATTTCAGCTTCTAAGGCATTTGAGGCCTTAATTTTTGTAGCCCATCCCCCTCTCCATCTGCCCTCATTGTCCCTCCCGACCACAGCAATCGTGGACAATGAGTCCTTGTTTTTAAACGTTGCATCTGTATTAAACTTTAGGGTTCCATCTGGTGGCTTCTTCCATCTCGCAAGCTCTCTACTCTGAGTCATTCCTTCTGCTCTCTCCGGCATACGCGCAATGGTATTTAGGTTAACCTCTTTTTGGCTTACTTCTTATTCTAAGAATTCCACTTGTTCTTATCTATATTTGCTTATGTTGATTGCCATGAAAAAATTTATTAGGTTGTCATTGATTTTCTATGAGGATGCAAACTCTACCTCATCTGTAGCATTCTTGGGAATTGCTAATAATTGGTCGGGTAGATGTAGTGTCATTCTTAATGCTTTTGGTTACCATGGCTATGGCCAATCCTGTCGAGTATCACTTTCTTTGATATTGGTAAGCAACAAATAAATAGTTGTTCACAAAAGCTACATGTGTATTTAAGTTTTCACATTCCTTAGTTACCAGGAAATGCTTCATATTTGGGTATCTTCCTCTTGGTTTGGTGTCCTTATTGGCTTGTTTCATATATTGTATCATAAATATAATAGACCAATAAAAAGGAGAATTAAATCATGAAAAATATCGTGTGTATTCAAATCAAACATTGAAACAATTGTTAGCTTTATCTGGAATGTTATATCTTTCACAAAGGAAGATAATATGATGAGATGATGAAGGGACTTGGGAAAATGAAGTCAAAAGAGTGATTAAACAATATAATATGATCAGGTCTATGCATATTGAGTTCAAGTCATGTTTTTAGTTAGATAAATAAAGTATATTGTAAGATATATTTTCTCTAAAGGGTCTGGAGAAATTATTTTCTTTACAATATTGTTACTTTTAATAACTTTAAGTTTGTTTTTGTGTCTTATATTTACATGTTAAAATAAATAGTTACTTTGTATACTGCATAGTTAATTTATGGGAAAATGTTTTATATGTCAACGTCTATTTCCAATTGGTAGTAATTCTGCACAACCAATTGTTAGTTAGGCCTATATGCCATCTACTATGATTAGAACTACTATAGTTGTTTTTGCAAACTACTTATTTAAAAATATGAATCTTGAGTATTATTTAACATTGTATGAATAGCTTGAGTAACACATATGATCATAAGACTACGTCATTGATTTCTTTGTAGTTATGTGACTATTTGGGTTAGGAAGTGCCTTAAGATCAACTAAACACCTTGTGACCCGATACTAAAGTTATTTTTATTGGCCATGTTCTATGACCAAATGATTACTGTTACTTTTTGCGTCAATGTTTTTCTTTTCGTGATCATATGTTAATTTTTGTATCAAATAGTTACTTTTTATGATCAAAAGAAATGTTTAAGTGTAAAATAGTTACTTATCATAACCAACAGTTACATTATTATCAAATAGTTACTTTTCATACAACATACTTTATTACATCATTTGTACATCCCACCACCACAGACATGATCTTATATTAAATTGCATGTAATGTACCAAATCGACATCATTATCTGATCTTGATGAACAAAACCCCACTCTTGGTTACAATAAGAATCATCTTAAAGTTTTGGGACCAATATTACATTTAGTAATTGATTTGTTACTTTTTATGACTCATTTTTACTTTTATATAAAATCATTATTTATTCCACATAATTATTTTCTATCTAACACAAATACATATAAATGTATATCTATTCTATAAAAAGAATATTTTATTACTTCTACTAATTGATTTGTTACTTTTTATAACCCATTGATACCTCCTAATATTGAATAGTTTCTTTTTATTTGACATATTTACTCAATAATCTACATATAGATTAGACTGGTAGGAAGGATCTAAATCCTTTCTTTTACATTTTTTTGGTTTAAATATACTAAAACTAAACTCCAAGAATAAAATGTATATGTGAACTTGAACATTATTTCAAGTTAAAGAACCCCCACATCTAGGTAACCAAGATTCAGAGTAATATTTGTCACACGAGAAATATTAGACCATCATAATTGGCACAACTATCTATTCAAGTAGATACAAGCAACTGACAATGATGGGAACCAATGCCAACCAATGTAGTTGAGGAATTAGTATTGGAGATGGGATCAAACAAACATGCCTAATATACCATTTTTCAATTCTTCCATCATCTCTCAAGAATGATTAATATAAATGAAGTCTTAATTATGAAAAAACCCAATAAACAAAAGACTTTAAATGATAAAGAGAACCAAAACAAATTCAATTTTAATATGACATGTACAATCTAGATTTTTTGGAAACAACTAGACTTTGTATTAGACTATCAATATCTAGAAACAACATCATCATCACTAAATAACCTACAAAAAATTGAAACAAAACTATAAGATGAACAGAAGTGAAGCAATAACACTAATATAAATAAGCATTAATGTAACTATCTTGAAATCTACAAACAACTTGCCAGATCAACATAGATCATGAACTATAATACATTGTCAATTAGAAAAAATAGAATATAAAATTTTTAATCCCATGAGATTAGTTTATAGTTTTCCTTATAGAAATGACATGACCACGTTCAAATGTCTACATGTATACTTCATCAATTAGAATGGCTCCACTGAAATATGGTGATCTGTATATATTCCTTTCTTCATAAATTAATCATCATCAGGTATTTCATAGGTGGTATGGCATGGCTTTAGAGTGGATTTCCCTATGCTATTGAAGTGCAAATTGTGATGATAGTTGAAGTAAAAGAGGATAAATAGAACCTAATAAAATGGTAAAGGAAAAATCAATCATTTCACAAGGAGGCTATGATGATGTTATCTAAACAATATGATCTAGATCTTATTGTAGATAAATAGGAGTCAATGGACAAAAATATAAGAAATGGCTTGATCACCTATAGTACCTCCCATGCATTCTCCTCTAGCAGGAGAATACATACCCAAATTACATCGTGGGGACTCTAGTCATGAATGTGCTCAATGAGGGCGGCGTCATCCATGTGATCATGGTGGATAAGGGCACTGTCTAGTTTGATGGAACCAATAATGAGACTACAACACATGGGTTTGAATCTAGAGGTACTAGGTTCTAGAAGTAATATGAGGTCGTGTGAGGTTCAAACTATGCTACACAAGGAAATATATACTATATAAGAAGACTATGGAGAGTCGAAAAAATTATGTGGGTATTTTAGAAACAACCTATCAGGACCACTATTAGAAAGAAACCCTAACCTAAATCTAAACATAGATTAAGAAACAAATCACTTTATTATCGACAAACACGATTAACACAATATATGGAAACATAGTAAATTTTACCTTTTCTTCATGAAGCCTCATAACCAATGACACATCAAGGAAAACATATTTGTTCATCACAGATTGTATTCAGCTCCTATAATAATCAAATATACATCCTAATTCTCATATGTGATTCAATTTAATTAGTTACATGTACATAAAAGAACAGACTCAATATACTACCCATGTTTGGAAAGAGAGAGTATAGGGAAATTCTAGTCTATATTATTCTATTTAAATATCCTTTATCATGACTTTCCCTTGCATAGAAATATACCTAAAACATTTAAAACGACCTTATGCGACTCATATAGAGCCCTAGTGAGTGGATGCCTCCCTCTCGAGTTGAGGTCATGAATCAATATCATATTAAGTACATTGAACTTAGACGAAACCTATAGTTATTTTTAAGTCTAGCATGTAATTCTAGCATACAACACATCCATTTTATGGCAATAATCTAATCAATACGATAAGGTATTTCAACTTTTAAATATCTTTATGAGCATATCTATGAACATGTCAATAGATGTTGATTACTTTTGAATGGCAGTCTAATTGTAGGAGTAAAAAGTCAAGACCTAAACAATTCTAATCAAGACATAACTATAACATCATCTTTGTGACACCCCACAAGCCTTATTAAGAACACATCTTGTACTCATGAAGTTGAAATACACATAAGACATATCTACAAAACATGAATATTTAAATGAAAATTGAATCCAAATCATATTTAGAATAGTTTGGGATCCAAACATCACTCCACATTCAAGATTAGATTCCAAAACAAACAAATGATAACATTGAAATGTATTAACTTTATAAAAGAATGAATAATTTCAATGACAAGAAACATATTTAACAGCAAGAAGATTGTCAACTGATAGTAAAAGGTATGTAACAAACATTCAATTCACGTTCTACATGACATTCCATCTTTCATCTATTTTCTTATTAAAACAATTTTTCTTGTACCTAATCAAGTAGAAGTAGCCACGCATGATTCTCATGTCAATTACTCAACGTCACTATCTTAAGGTTTAGCCGACCACCCTAAGATATTTTTAGCAGACCCTGTTCCACCACCAAGTTGCCTAAACAAGCTCAAGTCCTCATCTCAGGTACATGAGGTAGGAACAAACATAACATAATATCACATATAATCATATTAAGCATGTTTTGTAGTTTTCATTTCGTTAGAGTCTATTCCTCATTGATATATACTTATAAAGTAGAGGATTTACGGATAAAATCACACCAGAAAACACATTCTTAAATCCTAATGGTCTACATTTAAGGTCTAGATCAACAATCTACAAACCCTTCTCCTAATTCTCTTGTTAATATAAGGATATGTATTTCATTTTCCTAGTATGGACATTGGGGAAAACTCACGGTGTTCAGGGAACCTAAGTAGATGTGTCATCATTTTACTTGTTATTTATTCCTTTTAATCTAAAGGAGTATTCAAATCACCATTTATCAAATGTGTGTATTCTCACACGACTAGAGTGACATGAAGTCTTAACAAGAATGACAATGATTTAAAAAATAAGAACAACAATCTATAATATGCAACATATATGTTTCTTTCTATTTCCATATCATTTGATATTAGCCATCATCAATGGGATATCAGCCTAAGAAATAACCTCATTATCTATCATTTACCCTAAAAAGGGTTTCTCAAGTATATCATCCCATGATAATTCAATATTAACATACTTATTACTAGTTCACTCCATGTCACAACTTTCATCAAATATTCACGGAGGCATTATAACTAGAAAAAAAGTATAAGCATATAGAAATCTTGTATCATTCATCATGCTCATAATATGTTCAACATATAACATATACTTATTCCATTCGATTTCAATAGAAATAAATAAATCACAATGCAAAAACATGCATAATAGACTTAATACGTATCTTTTACATTTCATCATTCTACATTTGGGGATTATTATTCAATAGATATTTGATGTTATCTGAAATCTATCAGAATAGATGATTCCAAGAATACATTATTCTATAAATAATTATGATCTAAAAATACATTCTTATGAAGAAATTCATATCCTTAAACTTCATTGTAATTGAATTAAACTATACTTATGTATATTCCTTAATCTCTTGTTTCATAGAACTATTCATTATTATCGCATAGTTCATCAAATTATGGTTTCAATTAGGTTCTCTGATCCAATCGTCAATATTTTTCATATTTCTTCATTTCATACTCATTCTTCATAACTTCTTTTGTATCATGTTCACTACTATTCTCGAAATCAATCATTCTAGATTTACTTAATGCATTAAGTTCCTTTCAAATTGAAAACCTTCATAGTATAATTTTAATGTATTTCATTCAAGTTATGTCAACCCAAAAATAATTTGAGTAAAGAGAAAAAAGATTTCATCATACTCATTTCATCAACATTTCTTTAATTACTTATCATCACAATTCAGTCTACCCTTGTCCATTTCTTTTCTTGCATTTCGATTCATGTACCATGTTGTTTTACTCCTAGTGTCATTTTGGTAATTAAAGGCAATCCTTCTATTCCTCATAAAGCTACTTACTTTATGAAATAGAATGGATTAGGTTACTTCTTGTTATGTCTTAGTTTCTAGTCATTTTCTCAATTCATTATTATGTAACTTGTATAAAAGACTTGCATTCATGTGGGTTTACTCATTATTCCATTTATTATACTAGATAGATGCATTGGGCTCCGATCATGTTAAGAAAACTTTACACCATCAATTGTTGTAATAACTCCTACAGTTGGGTTTACTAATTATTCCTTTTACTTCATGTATTCCATCAAGGCAATTCACACACACGAGAACTTTAATTTCCACTTTTACATGATTCATCTGTCAATTTTGTGTATACATTGTTTCAATGGCTTTTTTGAGTCAATACCCCAATACTAACCCCAGACATGGAAGACCTCCATTTTAGACAATCTTACTGATCTTTGTGTATATGCAATATTTATTCTAGTAGTATCCAAAATGTAGTTGATGAACTTTTTCTTGTTATGTTCAAACATGATTTTATATTTGTAAAATCAATTTTGAAGCATATCAGTTATTATGATGATTTTAGGAAATATTCATATATAACAACATAGTTTATCTACCCATAATATTTTTCATATAACTTGAATAGTCATATCAGAAATTATACGTATAAAATCAATGAAAAATAATTCCTATCCAATAGAAATCATTGCTCTAAAATCTTTCCAAGTAATTGCCCAATAGCATACATGTCCTTGTTTAATTTAGTCGTATGAAACTAGAGTATTAATACGATTACAAAGTTTATTAGGGAGATAAACACTACCCTTAGCTTCCAAAAGACTATGTTCTAGAAATCCAACCTACTCACGAGGACTGAATTCATTTCTTGGCGTTTCCAATTCAATAACCCTAGAAAAGATAATAGAACAGAAAGAAAGAGAACCATGTGATTTGATATCTTTTTTATTTAAACCAGAGGAGGAACAATTTTCAGATATAGGAGAGAAGATTACACATGAAAACATATCTAGGGTTGATGATATTACTGAACTTGGAAGTTGTAGGAAACTAAAACACAAAAACAACATTGTTGATGATTTCTCCTTTAAAACCATAATTATCCTTCTCTCTAGAATTTTGGAACTTCCATATAAATGTGGATTACAAGATAATTGGGTGGTATGTTGATGAAATAGATTGATTTAGGATCATGGAACTTAATAATAAAGTTTGAAATCTATTTGAGATCTTTTGTTTATTTTTTCTGACTGGTTTGTCAGTCGTGTTGTTTCTAATAAGAAGCTCAGTCAACACCACATTCGGTAGTAACCCAAATAGCATCCAAAAATTCTTGAACTTTAAAAGGATGTCTGAAACAGAGATATCATGTTGTAGTTAATCTTAAACTCATAGGATGTACAAATAAATAGATAAAACCAAATATGAGATAGGTATATTTTAGCTTGAATACATGGTCAACTAGGTTAATCATTGGGAAACTCAGCCGACTGACAAGTCCATCACACATCCAAACAATTCTAATATTTTTCAATAAATAGTAAATTTGAGTTATTCAAACTATAAGCATATTTCAAATAAGTAAGAATTACAAATACAATACTAAAAACCATGTACTACACCACTATATTTAACATTAAATTCATAACCATCAAAATATTAATTTTGATCGACTATAGTTTCCACTTCTTAAACTAAACTTATTTAAAATAAAATCATGTTTAGAGATCCTTATTAGGTATAAAATATCACAATTATACTATTACATTAACATTGATTCAGCTAGGATTAATCTTTTAAAGCATATATAATCTTTCAAGTAATTTTGAGTTAAATTACTAAGTTGAAACTAGGTCATTACATACCATGTGGCGGCGACCATAATGGGAACCACAAAGGGGGAAAAAGTGTCTTGACAATTCCATAGAAGAATTTCAATTGGTGTCATATTTGTAGCCAAAGAATTTGACGGCGAGGAGGCAGAGCGTAAGGCCAATTTCTCGACAAAGGGTAGTTATACGACAATGCTTACGAGATCAGAGATGAGGATAGATACAAATGGAGGTACAACATCCAGTGTAAGATGGGGAACAAAAAAATTTCTGAACATTCTAAACAACTTTATTAGTTAGTATTTTCCTTTTACAATTGATACCATTGCATATCTTCTTGAATCCAATTCAAATTAAAAACCTAAACTTGGTTGTTTGCATTCCTCAGGTATTATCTTTTGTGTATGTGGCACTCGCATAACATCTGTCAAATATTTGATTTTGATCCTGAGATCGAAAAAACCTACCACATGCTCCTTCGTGCACACCAAGCTAAAATAAATGAGGAGGAGATCAACTGTAGGATTGAAGCAACACTTACAACAAAATGTGACAGGCACGTGGAAGAACCCAGATTAGCAGTGCAGCCAGAGATATGAGCAGAATCAAAAGTGAAATGGTAGAGAGAGATACAAGAGTTCTTTATCCTAAAGCACACTGACAGTTTTAACACAATCGTCCAACTAGACATTAAAGCACCCAACTTTTGAAATCAAGACACAATGGGTGATGATGATGCCAAACAATTGTATTACAGGAGGACCCAATGAGGATGCACATGATTATCTACACAAAAATTCATTGATCTTTGTGGACTAAGAAAGCAAGTTAGTGCCTCTGATGAATCTATGAAGCTACAACTATTCTATTACTCCCTCATCGACAAGGCTAGGATGGGGTATTACTCCCTAAATTGTCGTAGTATTAGTTCTTCAGATGAACATCAAAACAAAATCCTTGAGAAGTTCTTCCCACCACTCATACTAGACCAGAGGGAATATTACTCAATCTGAACAACTCCTAGGGGAAACCCTCATTGAATGATTTAAAGAGTTAGTTCTCAAATGCACTCATCATGGCATACCCTTTGTACTTATCCAAACTTTCTATAGAGGAGTCAATGATGATATGAAGCAATTTTTAGATGTCGCATCTAATGGGAACTTCATGTGGAAAATATTTGATGAAGCATGGAATATTGTGAGTAGAGGACCCAATAACCAAGCCAATTGGGGATCCTCATTTAAGAGAGGAGTTTTTAAGGTTGCATGGTGGAAGTCAAATCATAGCTCATTTCTAGTTCTGAATCATTTGAGACGATAACCCTTAAACAAGAAAAACTTGAGTCAACTCTCTTGATGAATGGAAAGAGAGGCGGACCCACTTTTCAAGCATCATAAGCTCTAAAAGTCTGTCAAGTTTGTTTGTGTAGAAGGCCACAAAATTTTAGAGTGCAATCACCAATACCATGCCACCTTGAACATGCACCACCCCCAATTTAATATAACCCCCCTCATTGAGGAAGTAAATGCTATCAACTTCATTCTAGGATATGACTACTATGACCCTAATAGATCAAGGAACCATCCTGGTTTCTAATATGAGAATCTAGATGGAGAAACAAATGCAAATTATCTCAAGTAAAGATCAAGACAAAATCAAGTTTGGGGTCCTCTTAGTTCCTAACAAACTAAACCTACATACAGAACAATTATAATCTGGGCAATACCACAACAACTTCAACCAGAATAACCAGGGTAACAACTACAATCAGTGGCAATATCTCTACAACCAACAAGGATAACTTCTGCTTGTTGATGAAAACCAACATAGCATGCCAACCTCCAACAACCAAGGTCTCCTGGATGAAATGGTGAATATGTTGACAACCCAACAAGCACACCAACAAGCTTACAACAATTTCTTTGAAGACCAACTTGTGCAAATCACTTTCTCCATTTGCCCTCAAGTGGTCTAAATCACCGTCCAACCTGAAGGCAACCCCAAGAAACAAGAGGTCAGTTCAAGGTTGTGACCACGCCAAATGGATGTGTGATGCCAGAACCTATAGCCTCAATCATCAACAATAATAGATTTAATTTACCTGAAGATGATGATGATGATGATGAAGTCACTACAATGGCTATATCCATAGCCATTTTGGGAAAACCATCAGTTGCACCTCTAGTGACAAATAGTTTGCATGAGCCTAGAAAGCCACCAGAAACAACATTAACCTATCCTCCCATCCAAGTGGTGCCAGTCTTCTACACATGCGTCCCTTACTGGAGTCACCTACCTCAAACACAACTTGACTCACATTCACAGATTTTAAGGAAGCGATGAAGAAGTTACATGTTGACGCCCCATTGCTTGATGCTCTTTTTAAAATCCCATCATGGACCAAATTTTTTAAGACCCACCTCACTAGCAAGTAGTTAATAGAGAAAGTCTAGACTATGAAATTAGCATAGATGACATCTGTCATTTTTCAAAGCAAGATTCCCAAGAAACTCAAAGATCCCGGATCTTTTGGAGTTTAATAATTTTTTGGGGACACAAAATGCGAGAAGAGTCTACTGAAATCAGATGCAAGCATTTCTGTCTTGCCCTATAGCTTGTTTAAACCACTAGGCCTTCACCACTGACATCCTTCCTACTGGTATTGTGATTCAACTTGTCGATTCTTCTATGACTACCCCTATGGGGATTGTGAAAGACATCCCTATGAGAGAGGGTCCCAAATCCTATTGCCTCTATGATTTTGTCATCATGAACATCAGGGAGGATCTTTGTTATCCATTGATATTTGGGTGCCCATTCCTAGAAATGACTAGAGTCTAAATCAATGTTGATGGTGGAATCTTGACATTGAGAGATGGGACGACACTATTAAATTCAACGTCTTTGAGAGTATCCAGGGTCCTTCTTTCCAAGAGTAATGCTACCTCATTGGTTGCATTGAAAAAATGGAAGATTTGTAGCAAGAGGATCTTATTTCTGAACACCCTCTTATTCCACTCTCATCAGCCTCAACACTCATGAATTGGATGATGACCAAGTTGAGCAATTTCTTTTCCACCTTGAATCTGCCAAGGAAGACCCCAAGCCAAAGTTTTAAGATCTAAAGTATATATTTAGCATCAAATAAGAAGAAAAGGAACCTATCAATACATTGATGAAGCCTCTACCTTAAGGGCTCAAATATGCCTTCCTAGATGAGAAGAACTTATGCCCAATCATTGTCAATTCCGATCTCATGGATGAGTAAGAAGACAAGTTTTTGAAAGAACTAAGGAAGAGGCAGAAGCAATTAGGCTACAAGATGACAGATCTGACTGGAGTAAGTGAAACCCTCTACATGCATATAATTAACATGATTGGAAACTACAATCCCTCCATCGAGCCTCAGTGTAAGCTAAATCTAATTTTGAAAGAGGTTGTGTAGAAGGAGGAGATAAAGCTATTACTTTCTAGGATCATCTATGTGGCATCCAACTTACATAAACATGATTTACTTAAGCGGAAGCATTAGTTAACAGCAGAATTACTGAAAATCACTAAAAATTAAAACTTTTTTACAAAGAGACCCAAACACAGGAAAACTCTTATAATAAGAACTAAAGTAATTCGATTACAATTTGGTTTTACTAGTACATCTCTTGTACCATTTCTTCTCGAGAGTTACAAGCATCAACTGTACTGTTAAGCTGTTCACAGGCATTATAAAAATCTCAAGGCATCAAGCCAAAATCTCAGATCAATTTTAAACAAACTACTGACTTCTAGGACCTGTGAGTACAGAGACGACACATAGGACTCTCTATTTACAGGACATGACAGCCAATGTCTCCACCTGAGAATTCACTGTTGTCCTTGATGTTGTTGTTGCTGCTGTTGTTCTTCCCCTGTTTTAGGGTTCATGCCTCTTCTTCGGTGTCTACCTAAAAAGTTAGACCCCACGGGGTGAGACAATTGAAAATTGCCCCAGCGAGAGATATAACTCTCCGCCAGAAACATTATTATGGCAATTAATGGTATAAAATTGAGCAGAAGAATCATAAGTATTTAACAACAAATAATTCAATATCTAAATAGAATAGAGCATTATTCTTTATTCAATGCACCTCACTTATATCTTGATAAAGCATCATGTTGCTTATCCAATAAGTAATATGAAGAACATATATATCATTTATCCATTTAGGACATGCTAAGCAAAATAACATCAATCATTGATTCTCGTATTTCAACATTAAGCAAATATGCAACACGGCTGATTACATTTTACAATCATATTTAAGCCATGAGGAGATGAGGTATACCACTCATACTCCAACCGACCATTGCGAAATCAAAATTGGTACCATACATAGGTCAATAGAAGAGCTGTATTTCCATGACCTCATCTTCCTCACTCAGCTTGAGGACCAAATACAGGACATCTTGTGTTTCTTCTAAATAGCTTTCCAGGGTATACTGGCAACTATGCTATTAGAGTTACAGTGGCATGTTGTACTCTCTTTACAATCGAGAGATATTATATTTATTTCACATCGATCCGACATTAAGATCATCGGGATATTAATGATACATCCATCCCAGCATTCAGGAGATTAGTGATACATCCATCCTGGAATATATAATGAAGGATTGAGAGATTTATGTTTACCTCACATCAATTCCTCCATTAGGGCGTAAGGATATTCGCGCCCATAACCCCCACATACTCAAAAGTATGCCCTCCAGGAGTTCCCGTAGGAAAACCTGTTTCACCATCACCAAACTGCTGACGATGATGGATCTATGGCCAGGGCTCTACATGATAATATTTCACTTGATTAATTAAGTACATTACCATATTATTTTAGCATCAATCATGTTTTCAAACATAATTCATTATAACAATGCTACAAAGAATGAGTACTACATTTATGAAGTCCTTTTCAAAGCTTTTTAGAACATTGGGATATCAAATCCCTTTTCGCATCAGTATATTCATATCTCAACATCATTATTATGAAATATGGGTATTCAAACCCTCAATTCATCAAAACACTTGTTACCACTTATCAGGTAACTAATACCTTCAGGTCATCTGACCAAGGTAAACATGATATTTGCAATACAGGTATTTCACATGGATCTTAAAGCCCATTAATATCTTGTTACTTCTCACTAAGAAACACATCATATTATGGCTCACAGGGCCCATAAAGTAATTTCATTAATAAAACATCATAGCTCATACCTGGCTATGTCCAACATCTCATGATACCTGCATGATTAGTACATATGATAACAGTTATATCAATCACATTTCAACACTATGAAATGTAAGAGTAACATCACTATTTCCTCATTAGAGTTAGGATTTCCCATTTCATATCAATTACGAATACTCAACTCATTACCCAAATTATGGTTATGGTTTATTATCATATTGCCCAAAAATAGGGTTTCATGCACTATAACCCAAGATTAGGGTTTTACATACCTTTACCCTTTATCAGGGTTAGGACTTCATATTAAGATTTCTCATCTCATTACATAGCATCACCTTGGGGTTAGAGATTCATGTCGCATCATTGAATTAGGGTTTTACTTGACATCAGCCTTGATTAGGGTTTGAGTTCATCAATCAACTCAATTAGGGTTTTATGATCTCTTTAATAAGGATCATACCCTAATTATATATCCCATTCATTTTGAATATATTGGGCATGATTATTATACATGTATGAATATCTTTCTCTCATCCTCTTCTCGGATGTCCACTACTCAATTCTTGATTAGATTGAGTCTACTCTTTATTCAAATTCATGCATTTAGGGTTAGCATGATGCATTGAATTATTGTATCAATATGCATCAATGATTAATCCCACTAAGGTTACCACTCACCAAAGTACATTAGGTATCTAAAAGGTTTGATCAATTGAATCTTCAATTACATGAGGTATCCAATTGGAATAACCAATTGAACCTTCAATCACATTAGATATTCAAGTGGATTGGCCAACTGAATCTTCAATTACATTAGGTATCCAATTGGTATTGACCAATTGAACCTCAAATGGTTTTGATTACTTAGACCCCAAACGGTCTTAGTCTCTCGGAACTCAAATGGTTTGAAATTGTTTGGGCAAATTGCCCTTGAAACTGTTTAAGCAAGAAATGTGTTGAAACCGAATGGACTTGGGTCTCCAAACGGTTTGAGACCGTATGGACCCAAACGGTCTTGAGACGATTTGGACTCAAACGGTCTTGAGATCGTTTGGTCCAAACCCTCTCAAAACCGAATGGACCAAAAAGGTCTTTCAACACTTAAAATAATTCAAGGTTTCAATCAATGAACCGACTATCAATTGAATCCTTGATTCATTCATCAATTTAACCATTGAATCGCCCCTCAATTGGACCATAAATTAGGGTTTTGAACCCAATTGAGCTAGGATTTATAATCAAGAAACCTTCAATTAGGGTTTTGAAATTGAGGAACCTTCAATGATTAACATTGTGGAACTGATTCAATTGGAGTTAATGAATCATCATCAAATTATGATATGACCTGATCTCAAACGGTCTTGAGGTCATTTGGATGACCTCCAAATGGTCTTGAGACCGTTTGCCCCATCCATCATTCAAATTTGTGAAATTCAATTAGGGTTTAGATCATTAGATTGATCACCAATTGAACTATTGATTGTATTTTAATTGGCTATCTATGGACCTTCAATTACTCAACCATATTCAACCCTAGACCTCCAAACGGTCTTGGTTGACCTCCAAACGGTCTTGAGACCATTTGGGTGATCTCAAAATGGTCTTGAGACCGTTTGGGTTAATCAACCCAAAATTTTAAATCAACCAATTGAAATTTCAGCACTTAACCCGATTAGGGTTTGATAATTGATTAACCGTCAACTGATGAACCCTTTGGAATCATTCAATTAAATTTAATGGGTCATAAACCATCAACACTAGCATCAAAACTCCAAATGGTCAACTGTGGTCAACTCTTCCAAACGGTTTGAAACCGTTTGGCTTCTAACGGTTTGATTAAACTGTTTGATTTCAAACCGTTTTGTTGAAACCGAATGAACAACTTGTTGAAACCAATTGAATAGCCAATTTTTGGAAAAAGTGTCCAAGATGATGTCATCATCATATAACTTCATCCATATAGTTCCTAGTACTTATGATTTTATGGAATTACCCATTTCAACACGTAATAAATCAAGAAGAAGAAAGAATCAACACAATTGCAACATTGATAGTTGAATAATAATGTAAATGGGTTCAAGTTATATAACCCACCTTCAATTGAACTTCAAATCTTGTAGCTTCACATAAACAATGGTGGAAGAAGCTTTTGCAACTCTCCAGGCTCGTCCTCAAGCTTTGGAGTGAAAAGATTGGCTAGGATTGAAGATTGATTGAAGAAAGTAAGAAATCAAGCATTGATTTGTGATTTCCACCATGAATTTGAGGTGAAAGGAGGTCAAGAAGATTACCAACAGGTTGAGGGTCGTCCTCCTGTTGCTCCTAAGCTCCCTTGGTCGTTTTTCAAGCAAGAAGTGAAAGTGGATTCGAAGTTACCCTTTCAACTCATGGATAAAGGAGCATATATGCATTTTATTGAAAATTCATTTAAGAGAGAGAAAGTAGGGATTATCTCCTCCATTTCCTTGCCACTTTCCCCCTTCCCTTCCTTGGTTACGAGGCTATATACTTTGCCTCTTATTCCTCTCAATTATCCATGATTTAAAGAAAAGCAAATTAAGCACCTTAACCTTTTTAATAATAATATCCATAAGTTAGTGGATATTTCTTTTTATTTTCTTAATGTGAGTGGGTTCTCCACTCACGTAGATATTTCCTTTGCCTTTACAAGGCACAAGGACGTCCATACATGTGGATTTCAACCTCTACAATTTTGGTTGAAGGGCAATCCATTTAATATAATTATTTTTGCATTAAATTGAATTAGAATTTTGTTTATGCTTAAATCATGATTATTTTAATATCAAGATTCTCTCTTCTCCAAAGAGGTAAAAATGAGATGCCCCTCTCATTTCCTTTGCTCTACATTATGCCAAGAAACATTAGGGACCTTGTTGAAGTGAACATTTGCATATTGAACCCTAGGTTTTGGGTAAATTGCACATTACCCCAAAACTAGGTTTTAAATGCACAAGCATTTCTTAATCAACTCTTTCTTGGTATTCAGGCTTTCACAAGCCATTACTCTGCATCATCTTAATTCTCATGATTCTTCAACACATTAGGAACATATTATCATGTAACATTTGCAATTTAACCCCTCAACTTGGGTAAATTTCACTTTAGTCCACAATAATCAAAACATTGTTTTCAACATTGTTCAAAAAGGACTAAAATTGAAATATAAGTTCCTCTTGAGCCTTAATTACTTTTCAAGAGATAAGAGAAATCATCTAATAAACTTTATTAAGCAAAACACCTAGGGTTAAAGCATAACACAGGTCAGGGATGTTACAAGTTATCCACCCCTTACAAAGATTTCGTCCCCGAAATCATCAACAAAACATCAAGAGAAAAGAGAAGGGTACTTCCTCCTCATCTCTTCCTCTAGCTCCCACATAGCTTCTTCAATGCCACGATGATGCCAGAGAACTTTCGCAAGACATATGTCTTTCTTTTTCAGCTTTTTGATTCTTCTATCAAGAATCAACACAGGTTCTTCAACATATGATATATCATCATTTAGTTTTACCTCCACAAGTTGCAGAACTAACTCTGTGTCAGGATGACACTTCCTCAACATGGAGATATGGAACACTGGGTGCAATATATGCAGCTCAGGTGGAAACTCCAGCTTATAGGCTACCTTTCCCATCCTCTCAATGATTGAATAAGGCCCCATAAATCTAGGAGCTAACTTGCCCTTCTTCCCAAATCTAAGGATACCTTTCCAAGGTGAGACCTTGAGGTATACTCTGTATCCAACTTGGAATTCTAAGGGTCTATGACGCTTATTAGCATATGATTTATGCCTATCCTGGGCAACTTTCAACTGTTGTTGTATTACTTTAATCTTCTCAGTTGTTTGCTGTACTAGCTCATGACCCAAAAGTTGGTACTCCCCTATTTCATACCAACATAAAGGAGATCTACAACGTCTACCATATAATGCCTCATACGGTGCCATATCAATATTGTGCTGATAGCTATTATTGTAAGCAAATTCTATCAAGCTTAGGTGTAGATCCCAACTTCCTACAAACTGAAGGACACATGCCCTAAGAAAGTCCTCCAAGGTCTGTATGGTCCTTTCAGATTGTCCATCTGTCTATGGGTGAAAGGTTGTACTAAACCTTAATTGTGTACCCACAGCTTTATGGAGTCGCTCCCAAAAATGTCTCGTGAACTGGGGACCTCTATCAGATACAATAGTAGTTGGAACCCCATGAAAACGCACTATTTCATCTATGTATATCTGTGCAAGCTTCTTAGCAGTGTAGGTTGTTTTGACTGGAAGGAAATGTGCTGTCTTAGTCAACCTATCAAATATAACCCATATGGAATCATGACTTTTGGCTGTTCTTGGCAAACCAACCACAAAGTCCATGGTTACATGATCCCATTTTCACTGTGGTATAGGCAGAGGTTGCATTATTCCTGTGGGCTTTTGATGTTCAGCTTTAACCTGCTGACACATTGGACACCGCATAACAAACTCGGCTACATCTTTCTTCAAACCAGGCCACCAATACATATATTTTAAATTATGATACATCTTGGTGATCCTTGGATGCATGGCATACATTGAAGAATGAGCCTCTTCTAGAACTAGCTTTCGTAAGTTATCAGCATCAGGTACTACCATCCTACCGTGGTAATAGACTACCTGATCATCTGAATCATGGAAACCATCCCGTTTCTCACTACCATACTCTGACCTGATCTGCTGAATCACAGCATCAACTTGTTGTGCTTCCTTAATCTGCTGCCTTAGAGTAGGTTTCACTTGCATCTCAGCTAATAGCCCGACTATCAATGACACTTTAAGATGTATGTTGTTTTGCCTCATAGAGATAAGCATATCTCTCTTAGAGCAAACTAAGGAGTTCAATTGTGCTTTATCTAGGGCTGGTGATGATGATTTCCTACTTAGTGCATCAGCCACTACATTAGCCTTCCCTGGATGATAATCAATTGTACAATCGTAGTCCTTGATTAACTCCATCCAGCGGCGTTGTCTCATGTTCAACTCATGTTGTGAAAAGATATATTTTAGATTCTTATCGTCTGTGAAAATCTGGAATGTCTCTCCATAGAGATAATGTCTCCAGATCTTCAAGGCATGGATCATAGCAGCTAGCTCTAGATCATGTGTCAGATAATTCTACTCGTGTTTCTTAAGCTGTCGAGAAGCAAAAGAAATCACTTACTTATCTTGCATCAACACACATCCTAGACCATTCTTAGATGCATCACAGAAAACTATGTACCCTTTCCCTTGCTCAGGTAACACCAGCACAGGTGCACTTGTTAACTTTTCCTTTAGCAACTGAAAAGAATGTTGACACTTGTCATTCCCGACAAAAGGAACTTCCTTCCTGGTCAACTTGGTTAGGGGTAAATCTATAGAACTGAAGTTCTTAATGAACCTCCTATAATAGCCTGCTAGTCCAAGAAAACTACGAATCTCTGTCGGTGTCTTCGGCTGTTTGCATTGCAGGACAGATTCTACCTTCTTAGGATCAACACAGATACCTGAGGCAGATACTACATGTCCTAGAAAAGAAACTTCTGGTATCCAGAACTCACATTTTCTAAACTTAGCATACAACTTATGCTCCCTTAGCAAAGTTAAAGCCTGATGGAGGTGTTGCTCATGTTGTAGAGCATCTCTACTATATACCAGGATGTCATCTATGAAAACTACTATGAACTGATCAAGAAAATGTTGAAAGATTCTATTCATGAGTTCCATAAATGTAGTTGGTGCATTAGTTAGTCCAAATGACATATATATGAACTCAAAGTGACCATACCTTGTCCTAAAGGCAGACTTAGGTATGTCAATCTTCTTGATATGCAACTGATGATATCCCGACCTCAGATCTATCTTAGAAAAGATAGTTGCACCACGCAACTGATCAAATAAGTCATCAATCCTTGGCATAGGATACTTGTTCTTTATAGTTACTTTATTCAACTGCCTATAGTTGATGCATAACTGCATAGACCCATCTTTCTTCTTAACAAAAAGAACCAGAGCACCCCGGGGTGAAGTGCTCGGTCGGATAAAACCTTTCTCAAGCAAATCCTGCAGTTGTTTCTTGAGTTCTGCCATCTCGACAGGTGCCATTCTATACGGTGTTTGTGTTATTCATTGCATGCCCAGAACTAGATTAATCTCAAAATCAATCTCTCGGGGTGGAGGTACACCTGTAAGTTCCTCAGGGAATACATCCTCAAACTCCCTAACTATCAGAACTTTAGAAAGATTAGAACTCTCCATTGTGGTGTCTACCATATGTGCCAAGAATGCAAAGCATCCCTGTCTCATCAACTTCTCAGCTACTATGGCTGACACAAGACAGGTTGGAAGAATCTTTCTATCTCCCTGAAAGATCCATGTGTCACCGTTGTTTGTGAACACAACCTGCTTGGAACCACAATCCAAGACAACCTTATACTTCTCTAAGGTGTCCATCTCTAGGATTATATCGAACCCATGCATCCCAAGTGGTATAAGATCCACCTGAATGCGATGTTCAGAAAAGGAAAGAATGCAGGGAGAACACACCTCTTGTAGCACTGCAGATCCCAGCAAAGGGGTTTCTAATAACAAATTATCTGCTCTATGACTGACAGTCATGTTGCAGTCAAAGATCACTCTTCTAGTGATAAAAGAATGCGTAGCACTCGGATCAATTAAAAAAGATATGAAGTAGGATGAAGACATATCAGAATGAAACCGTTCCATCTGACCTGTCACAACCTGAGGGTTGACTACTGCTTCAGGTTGATTCATTGCATAGAATCTCACTGTAGCTTGTTGTTGACCCTGTGTTCGATTGTTAGGTGTTGACGAACCAACTTGGGATGCTTGTCCATGTCCTCTAGATCCACTCAAAATCTGTCGCCTCTGAGAGCCTTGTTGAATCTGCCTCTGAGGTTGAGTCACACTTGCTTCTTTGGCTCGACAATCTTTCATCAAATGCCCCATCTTTTCACAAATAAAACACCCTCTATTCCCTGACTGTGGCCTGGGTGGTCCTATTACCAACAATGATGTTGATCTGTGGGCTCCCTCTAGTGGTAAACTACGGCCTCTACCCGTATTCGATGTCCATTGCGTCTAGGTATTAAATCTTGGTGGTGCATTTGGTGCAGAAAACCTCAGTTTCTTGAAACTTTTAGACCCTTGTCCTTGGAACTGAGTATGCACCTTCTTACTCTTGGTTTGTCGCTTCTCAGTCACAGACCTCTCTATTCGTCTAACAGACTCTACAAAAGTGGTAAACCTCTCCCTGTTCTCCAAAGAAGACATGAGAGTAGTCAAATCAACATTCAATCCCTTCTCAAAATGTTGAATTCTTTCTTCATCAATAGCTGCCATATGCGGACAGAACCGCAAAAGCTCCTTGAACTTAGCCTCATACTCGCTAATGTTCATTGGTCCTTGCCTTAACCTCTCAAACTGAGAGATTTTCTCATCTAGAAACATCTTAGGGAAATATCTACTGACGAATTCTTGTCGGAATACTTCTTATCCGATCTCAACACCTGGCCTTTTGCTTTCTTCTATAGTCCATCAATGGCTAGCATTCCCTTTAAGAAGGTACACTCCATGTCTAACCTTCTCAACTTCTGGGATATTAAGGATTCTGAAGGCCTTCTCCAGCTCAGTCAGCCACATATCAGCATCTGCTGGATCAGCCGTACCCACATATTCTGTGGCTCCGACCCGACGAAGTCGTTCAAAAGTTTTGTCGACTCCCTGTCCTTCTTGGTGAGTTGGTGCCCTAGGTGCAGGTGGTGGCATCCTATCTGCCATATGTGTCATTGTTTCCATGAACTGCCCAAACAGATCATGGAAGGCTAGGTTCTCTATCATGGATGGGTTATACTGGGGATGTTCAAGTTCTGGTTCATCCCTATTCTGGTCCCTTGCACCCCCTCCTGGTGCAGCAACGCTGCTCTCAGCAGCATGTTCCTCATGTGATCCAGACATATTTAGTTCTGCTTCTCCTCCTATATGAGCAGAAGTCACTATCAAATAAACTGGAAGATACTAGAACGACTCAACAACCTTAATCCTATGTCTCTGTAGACTCAGCAAACCTAGAGCTCTAATACCAACAATTGTGGCATCCAACTTACATAAATAGGATTTACTTAAACGGAAGCATTCGTTAACAGCAGAATTACTGAAAATCACTCAAAATTAAAACTTTTTACAAAGAGACCCAAACATAGGAAAACTCTTATAACAAGAACTAAAGTAATTCAATTACATTCTGGTTTTACTAGTACATCTCTTGTACCATTTCTTCTCGAGAGTTACAAGCATCAACTGCACTGTTAAGCTGTTCATAGGTATTATAAAAAAATCTTGAGGCATCAAGCCAAAATCTCAGATCAATTTTAAAATAACTACTGACTCCTAGGACCTGAGAGTACAGAGACGACACATAGGACTCTCTATTTACAGGACATAACAGCCAGTGTCTCCACCTAAGAATTCACTATTGTCCTTGATGTTGTTGTTGTTGTTCTTCCCCTATTGTAGGGTTCCTGCCTCTTCTTCGGTGTCTACCTAAAAAGTTGGACCCCACAGGGTGAGACAATTGAAAATTGCCCCAGTGAGAGATATAACTCTCCACCAGAAACATTATTATTGCAATTAATGGTATAAAACTAAGCAAAAGAATCATAAGTGTTTAACAAAAGATAATTCAATATCTAAACAGAATAGATCATTATTCTTTATTCAATGCACCTCACTTATATCTTGATAAAGCAGCATGTTTCTTATCCAATAATTATATGAAGAACATATATATCATTCATCCATTTAGGACATGCTAAGAAAAACAACATCAATCATTGATTCTTGTATTTCAACCTTAAGCAAATATGCTACACGGATGATTATATTTTACAATCATACTTAAGCCCTGAGGAGATGAGGTATACCGCTCATACTCCAACCGACCACTGCGAAATCGAAATCGGTACCATACATAGGTCAATAGAAGAGTCGGATTTCCATGACCTCATCTTCCTCAATCAGCTTGAGGATCAAATGCAGGACATCTTGTGTTTCTGCTAAATAGCTTTCCAGGGTATACTGGCAACTTCACTATATGAGTTACAGTGGCATGATGTACTCTCTTCACAATCGAGAGATATTATATTTATCTCACATCGATTCAGCATTAAGATCATCGGGAGATTAATGATACATCCATCCCGGCATTCGGGAGATTAGTGATACATCCATCCCGACATATATAATGAAGGATTGAGAGATTTATGTTTACCTCACATCAATTCCTCCATTAGGGCGTAAGGATATTTGCGCCCATAACCCCCACATACTCAAAAGTATGCCCTCCAGGAGTTCACGTAGGAAAACCTATTTCACCATCACCAAACTGTTGACGATGATGGATCTATTGCCAGGGCTATACATGATAAGATTTCACTTGATTAATTAAGTACATTACCATATTCTTTTAGCATCAATCATGTTTTCAAACATAATTTATTATAACAATGCTACAAAGAATGAGTACTACATTTATCAAGTCCTTTTCAAAGCTTTATAGAACATTGGGATCTCAAATCCCTTTTCGCATCAGTATATTCATATCTCAACATCATTATTATGAAATATGGGTATTCAAACCCTCAATTAATCAAAACACTTGTTACAACTTATCAGGTAACTAATACCTTCAGGTCATCTGACCAAGGTAAACATGATATTTGCAATACAGGTATTTCACATGGCTCTTAAAGCCCATTAATATCTTGTTACTTCTCACTAAGAAACCCATCATATTATGGCTCACAGGGCCCATAAAGTAATTTCATTAATAAAACATCATAGCTCATACCTGGCTATGTCCAACATCTCATGATACCTGCATGATTAGTGCATATGATAACAGTTATATCAATCACATTTCAGCACTATGCAATGTAAGAGTACCATCACTATTTCCTCATTAGAGTTAGGATTTCCCATTTCATATCAATTAGGAATACTCAACTCATTACCCAAATTAGGCTTATGGTTTATTATCATATTGCCCAAAATTAGGGTTTCATGCACTATAACCCAAGATTAGGGTTTTACATACCTTTACCCTTTATCAGGGTTAGGACTTCATATTAAGATTTCTCATCTCATTACATAGCATCACCTTGGGGTTAGAGATTCATGTCACATCATTGAATTAGGGTTTTACTTAACATCACCCTTGATTAGGGTTTGAGTTCATCAATCAACTCAATTAGGGTTTTATGATCTCTTTATTAAGGATCATACCCTAATTATATATCCCATTCATTTTTAATGTATTGGGCATGATTATTATACATGTATGAATATCTTTCTTTCATCCTCTTCTAGGATGTCCACTACTCAATTCTTGAGTAGATTGAGTCTACTCTTTATTCAAATTCATGAATTTAGGGTTAGCATGGTATATTGAATTATTGCATCACTATGCATCAATGATTAATCCCACTAAGGGTACCACTCACCTAAGTACATTAGGTATCTAAAAGGTTTGATCAATTGAATCTTCAATTACATGAGGTATCCAATTGGAATAACCAATTGAACCTTCAATCACATTAGATATTCGAGTGGATTGGCCTATTGAATCTTCAATTATATTAGGTATCCAATTGGTATTGACCAATTAATCCTCAAATGGTTTTGATTACTTAGACCCCAAATGGTCTTAGTCTCTCAGAACTCAAATGGTTTGAAACTGTTTGGGCAAATTGCCCTTGAAACCGTTTAAGCAAGAAATGTGTTGAAACCGAATGGACTTGGGTCTCCAAATGGATTGAGACCGTTTGGACCCAAACAGTCTTGAGACCGCTTGGACCCAAATGGTCTTGAGACCATTTGGACTCAAACGGTCTTGAGACTATTTGGTCCAAACCCTCTCAACACCGAATGGACCAAAAAGGTCTTTCAACACTTAAAATAATTCAAGGTTTCAATTAATGAACCGACTATCAATTGAATCCTTGATTCATTCATCAATTTAACCATTGAATCACCCTTCAATAGGACCATCAATTAGGTTTTTGAACCCAATTGAACTAGGATTTATAATCAAGAAACCTTCAATTAGGGTTTTGAAATCGAGGAACCTTCAATGATTAACATTGTGGAACAGATTCAATTGGAATTAATGAATCATCATCAAATTATGATATGACCTGACCTCAAATGGTCTTGAGGTCGTTTGGATGACCTCCAAATGGTCTTGAGACCGTTTGCCCCATCCATCATTGAAATTTGTGAAATTCAATTAGGGTTTAGATCATTAGATTGATCACCAATTGAACTATTGGTTGTATTTTAATTGGCTATCTATGGACCTTCAATTACTCAACCATATTCAACCCTAGAACTCCAAACGGTCTTGTTTGACCTCAAAACGGTCTTGAGACCATTTGGGTGATCTCCAAATGGTCTTGAGACCGTTTGGGTTAATCAACCCAAAATTTTAAATTAACCAATTGAAATTTCAGCACTTAACCTGATTAGGGTTTGATAATTGATTAACCTTCAACTGATGAACCCTTTGGAATCAATCAATTAAATTTAATGGGTCATCAACCATCAACACTAGCATCAAAACTCCAAATGGTCAACTATGGTCAACCCTTCCAACGGTTTGAAACCGTTTGGCATCTAACGGTTGGATGAAACTGTTTGATTTCAAACGGTTTTGTTGAAACCGAATGAACAACTTCTTGAAATCGATTGAATAGCCAATTTTTGGAAAAAGTGTCCAAGATGATGTCATCATCATCTACCTTCGTCCATGTAGTTCCTAGTACTTCGGATTTCATGGAATTCCCCATTTCAACACACAATATATCAAGAAGAAGAAAGAATCAACATAACTGCAACATTGATGGTTGAATAATAATGTAAATGGGTTCAAGTTATATAACCCGCCTTCAATTGAACTTAAAAGCTTGGAGCTTCACATCAACAATGGTGGAATAAGATTTTGCAATTCTCCAAGGCTCTTCCTCAAGCTTTGGAGTGAAAAGATTGGCTAGGATTGAAGATTCACTACTACAGAAACATCCTTTGGCGTCGGTTGTTTAACCCCCTTTGGCGTCGATTTCCGACCGACGCCTATGTGGGCGCCGCTAAAGGTCGAACACTTCGGCATCCGTTTTTTAACCGACGCCTATTTAACCTATAGGCGTCGGTCTTTTAGTAGATAACTGACGCCAAAAGGGTTCACGCCACAGAAAACGGCGTCATCTAGGACACATTCGGCGTCGGTTATCTACTAAAAGACTGACGCCTATTTAACCTATAGGCGTCGGTCTTTTAGTAGATAACCGACGCCAAAAGGGTTCGCGCCACAGAAAATGGCGTCATCTAGGACACATTTTGGCGTCGGTTATCTACTAAAAGACCGACAGCTATAGGTTAAATAGGCAGCGGTCTTTTAGTAGATAACCGACGCAGAAAGTGTCCTAGATGACGCGAACAGCCGACGCCATTTCCTGTACGGCTGTGGCCACATTAGGCGTCGGTGTTTTGTAAAAACCCGACGCTGTAGGTCTTTGCTAACGGTTTTCTGTAAATAACCGATGCCTATAATTATTTATATATATATATATATATATATATATATATATCAGTTTGTAGGCCTGCTGTGGCTGGTCAGCAGGATGAGAACCTGCAGTTCAGTTTTCTGAACTGCAGGTTTACGACATCCATTGATATCAACCTACAAACAGGCCACAAACCTGCAAAATTCACAAAAAATAATTCACACAAGTAGATACATTCAGACATCAATTCAATTCTCACATTCACACATATAGAAACATTCAAATATATGTATTAACATTCAGAAATATTCATTTACAAAGTATCATTCATTATCGCTATCAACATCCCAATTATATCTTACAGTTGCCACTGCTTGTATGGCTTTTGCCCATTCTTCTCTTATTTCATTTAATGCTTCCATCGTATATGGAGCATGTATATTTTTTAAGCGTTTACCTGTAGTGTTGTCAGTTTTAAACACCTACAAAGAGAATGATGTATATATATAAGTAATAATATAAAAATAAGATTGATATATTTCATACTAACTAATGAGACTATATATAATACCTCATGTATGGTATCGATGTCCAATGCGGCATATCGGATAATCATCTGCATAAATCACATCACATAGTATGTGCATGCCCAGCCATTGTCTTGTGTAGCGCACTATAAATTGAAACATACAAAATAATACAACTAAGCACAATTCACATCAATAATATATACATTGGAGTCGGGAACTTACTTGTACGTTCTGCCAATTTATTGGCTGGTTCTTTTTCCTTGGGACTGTTCCTCCAGCCTTTTTGAATGCATCTAAACCCCTACATGTTAATATAACACAGTAAATTGCATAAGTAAATAGTAATGTAATAAGAGATGTTAACATATACAAAAATGAAATATTTCTCACCAGAATAATGGCATTCTCATTACGTGTCCAATTTTAGTGTTTAATGTACTTCCCGCGGGATCTAGATAATAAACAGTGAACGTCCCGGGGACAATAACTAGTAACTCCCAATGTTTACCGCTAGAGGTAAAAAGTTAACAATTAATAACTCAAAATGCACAATAAAAATGGAATTTTCTTAAGTCCAAATTATAAATAAAGTAAACTTACTTGACATTGAATGGAGCTATTATTATCGTCTTCTTTTGCTGACCAAAAATTGTAAAAGCATCTATACAGTATTGTTGAACAGTATCAGGGTCTTTAGCTACCATACTAATCAATGATGGAATCAAAAATCCCACATGATCAAATGCAAATTGTTTGCAATGATCTTCGACTAAGTAGCTGCAAAACATGTATTACGTATGCATTAATATATAAGAAACCAGATCACCGGATCTTACACAAGGTATATGGATGTATAAACAAGATCTCACCTTATCCATGTCTCTATCATTGATGTATTCAGCCAATCATACATAAACAGCTCAATAATATCTTGTATAAATAAAGAGCTATCGTATGATTGACCTGCATAATAAGCATCTAAAGAAACAATTATCGGGCAATGTATATTATGTGCCCGTAGCCAACATGCCATTCCCCTACAAGCAGGACCTAACGGGTATGTTAGGTCAGTTGGAACCCAAGTTGGTAATGCGGGAAGTGGAGGTGGAGGCCTAGGTGCTCCTAGTGTCTTCTTTTTAACCTGTATATATAATTTCAGATCAGTTGACATCATATATACACATTAACAGTCTAAATCAATGTAAATTTATCTTACAATTTCAGTAGTGTAGACGACATCTGCTTTGGGCCACAATATGACCCCGCCTTCTGCATCAGCAAGTGTATTAATATCCGGGTGGGGATATGGCAATGTAGCTTCTCTCCAATCGGGTAACACACGTATCAGGCTCACACGAACGTAGCCCTGTGGCATTGGAGTCCCGTGAAACATTGCCCCAGGAAGGGACGGGTAAGCATGCGCCTATGCAACAACGTAGTCTTGCATTCTTAAGCGGCATGGCTTCAATGCCTACAAATTTACGTAAATAATATTATACATATATACATATCATCTTGAAAACATAACAACTTGAAAAGACTAACTACAATGTCATAAAAAATACTTACAGCAGACGTGTTAGGCGGTGGGTCTACAAGATTACTTGTAGTCTGTACATCAGGAGAAGAGTGGGTCGCCATAGGCTGATTGGAAGCCTAAGATGCCTGCCACCGCAGCAATTCTTCCTTGACCTTCTCAGCAACTACATCGTTGACCTTCTTAGCAACTATATCCTCGACTATCTTATTCTCCTATACATGGATAAAAGAAACATTAGCTTCTTATTATTGAATTTCCTTTTGCAGCAACATTCTAAAAAAAAATATAGGTTACCTCTTCTTGTGAAAGTCCCGCTCTGGGTTTGCACTGGGATGGCCCAAAGAATGCTTTGATGCCCACACCAGCGCCTGCACCCCTAACATGTCTAGGATGCTCTGGGTTACCCAGAGCAACTGTCAATTCATCATGTGTGCCCTGAGGGATGAACGTGCCTTGTTTCCTCTGCTCGTGCAGCTCCCGCTAATCACCATCAACAGAAATTGGTAAGTTAACAAATAATCAATATTCAAACGATTGCTCTAAGAGTTGTATTTTACCATTTTCGCAGCCGCCTCAGCAGTTACGGGCTTCTTTATTTCACCCTTCTTGTTTTGCCTCCCAGCTATCCAGATATCATGGTGAGGCATGGGTGTGGCAGACTCCTCAGTAGCAGCAGACTCTTGAGTAGCCGCAGAATCCGCCTGTAGTCTTTGGCGAACGCTTGCATAGCCTTTTGGACCCATAGTGTGGTCATGCACATTCAGTGCACGCCTTGGTTTTTGTGCGTCACTGAGGGCCTAGTTAGTATGCACATTAATGATTTGGTTAGTAGCACTAAATGTTAATCTTGAATAGGTGAATACAATGTATATTAATTAAATTGGGAGTGACGCCTAATACCTTGAATTCTTCAGATTTTCTTGAAGCAACAAAATTGTCCCAATCTTCTTTGTCCAAGAAGTTCCATTGTTCAAGGGCTGACTTCTTCTTCTTATCACCCTCTTTTATGTATTCTCTGTTCAGATTTGTCCTATAATTCCTAAGCATCTTTCCAGCGCGTTGCATCACACTTTTATGATGCAACTTCTCATCCAATGCAAACATATTCTGTAAAATAGAAATGTTATTAACTAGTATCCAAAATAGAATTGCAAATAATAGAATTTGTAATCTACAAAATAGAATTGCAAATAATAATAACTCACGCATAAATCCTTCCATATCAAGTCTTTTTTCCCCTGAGGAACTTTATGCCAATTATCATACTTAACACCACAATGGCTCCGAGTGGTACACCCAAGATAGTTTACAAAATTATTGCGGTTCACTCCAATTGCATTTCCTCCATTATCAAACTCCACAACCAATTTGGATCCACTGCCACTTAGCGCTATTAACTTCTTCAACAGAGTGATGCCCCTTTTCTTGTTAAGTGTTTGGTGCTGCGCATCAAGTTGCTCCAGTGCTTCAGTGGGTACATGTGCATCATCAACCTAAATTTTGACAAAAATAAACACACTGAATTAGCCCAATATAGAAATATAGGATATATGACATAACTAGAAGATAATGAATTTTATAGAAATACAGGATATGTTTTTAGAACTTACATTGGTATCCTCGCCATGCTCGTCATGGATAGCATGCTCATCATGGACTTCATGCTCATCATGGACATCATGCTCATCATGGTCAGCCATCTGAAAATGTCATTAAAAAGGCAAACATTTAGCATTTTTATTAACTAGAAAAAGGCAAACATTTAGCATTTGTATTAACTAGAAAAAGGCAAACATTTAGCATTTGTATTAACTAGAAAAAGGCAAACATTTAGCATTTGTATAAACATACATGTCTCTAAAATTGTGATCTTTTATCAATTAACAATCCTTCATTGTGATCTCTGCGCACATATAAGTCATCATTAGCTTCAATATTTTGTGGAGTTGGCAACCCAACTGAGAATGGACTGGAGTCATCATACTTATCATAGTACTCTTCTTCATCTATAGGATCTTCAATGAATTGTCTTTTACCATGAAGAACAACCGACCATTTATCATTCGCAGGATCATCGATATAGAATATTTGTTTTGCCTATGATGCCAATATGAATGGTTCACCCTTCTCGCCAATCTTTTCAAAGTTCACCAAAGTGAAACCCAATTCATCCACTATAACTCCTTTGGTGTTATCAACCCAATTACATTTAAAGAGCGGAATTTTGAAATCTATGTAGTCAAACTCCCAAATGTCCTCAATGACACCGTAATATGACATTTTAGCTTCACGTGGACTCTTATCCTTTGCACTTGCAAAGTACATAGTCGACGCTTGAAGAGTGACCCCACTATTTTGGACGACACTCTTATCATCTTGGCACTTTGTGTAATATGTGAATCCATTAATGTCAAACCCTTCATAAGACATAACATTCGGTTTTGGTTTAAAGGCGAGGCATTTGATAGTTTCTGTAATATCATTTGGTGTTTGAGGTAGTTGATGTAAGACTTTATCTTCAAACCACTTAGTAAAAGTCTTATTATGCTCTCTAGCAAGCCACATTGAACTTGCTCGAGGATGTTGTCTCTTTATGAAATTGGTATGTTCCTCGATATAAACACTCACTTCGTCCATATTGTGTAAAATATACAAGTGAGCTTGTTCCAACTACTCACGGCTGATTACTTTCACCCGTGATCCCAAAATTCCTTTTCCCTCCTCAATATTCTTGTCATTATCAGGAGTGTCATTACCACTGAGAAAGTCATTGCAAAAATCCATAACCTCTCTCGCCACATAACCTTCAATAATACTCCCTTCAGGCCGATAACGGTTTCGAACATCACCTTTAAAAATGCTCATGTATCGTTCAAAGGGATACATCCAATGCAAGAAAACTGGTCCCAACCTTTTCACTTCCCTAGTCAAGTGGACAACAAGATGTACCATGATATCAAAGAACGAAGGAGGGAAATACATCTCAAGTTGACATAGGGTAACAACCACTTCTCTTTGCAAATTATCGAGAGTATCAGGGTCAATAACTTTGCTGCATAGACTGTTGAAAAAGAAACAAAGTTTGGTAATTGCAAATCTTACATGCTTCGGCAATATAGATCGAATTGCCACGGGCAATATTTGTTGCATTAGAGTGTGACAATCATGAGATTTAAGACCTATCAACTTCAGATCTTTCATTGATATCAATCTACAGATGTTGGATGAGTAACCATGTGGCACCTTAACATTTACCAAGCATTCACAAAAAGTTTTCTTCTCCTTTCTAGACAACGTGTAACAAGCGGGAGGTAAGTATGTTCTTTTACTACCCATTTCACGTAATTCTGTTAATTCTGACCTTCATCCCATTTCACGTAGGTCCAGTCTAGATTTTATCCCATCTTTAGTCTTACCTGGTATATTTAACAGAGTACCAATGATGCTATCACAGACATTTTTCTCAACGTGCATTACATCGATACAATGCCTGACTGTCAAAGAACTCCAATAAGGAAGATCCCAAAATATTGACTTCTTCTTGAATGAAGAATTGTCACTCCATGTGGCCATACTACATTGTGATTTCTTACCAAATTCATTGACAATGTCTTTTACTCTTTCATAAACAACATCCCCTGGTATAGGTTTAGGTGCACTCCGTTCATCATTCCATCCATTGAATGCTTTATGCTTCCTACGATACGGATGGAATTTTGAAAGAAACCTTCGATGACCAAGATATACAGTCTTGCCGCCATGTTTTAGTCTTATTGAATCAGTGTTTTCTTCACATATAGGACACGCTTTAGCTCCTTTGACACTATATCCAGACAAATTCCCATATGTTGGAAAGTCATTAATAGTGCAAAACAACATAGCGTGCAAACGAAATGTCTCTCTTGCTGAAGCATCATAGGTCATCACACCTTCAACCCAAAGTTTCTTTAAGTCATCAATCAAAGGTTCAAGATAAATATCGATATCATTTCTGGGTTGTTTAGGGCCCGATATCAACAATGACAACATAACGTACTTATTTTTCATACACATCCAGGGAGGAAGATTGTATATAACAAGCATGACTGGCCAAGTGCTATGTTGGCTGCTCAATGTCCCGTATGGATTCATCCCATCTGTACAAAGCCCAAGTCTTAGATTCCTATCTTCTTCACCAAATTTGGGGTACAATAGATCAATCTTCTTCCACTGTGGGGAATCAGACGCATGTCACAGGATCCCATCATTATTTTTCTTAAGATCTGCATGCCACCTCAAATTCTTCGCATCTTTCGGATTTGCAAACAAGCGTTGAAACCGTGATATTATAGGTAGATACCACAACACCTTGGCAGGAGAACCAGTTTTGGACTCCCCCAAAGTCGTTAATTTATACCGTGACGCACCACATTTTGGACAATCTTTCAAATCTACATAGTCCTTTTGAAATAATACACAATCATTCGGGCATGTGTGTATCTTCTTGGCCTCCATTCCCATTGGGCACAACATTTTCTTTACCTGGTATGTTGAGATTGGCAGCTCGTTTCCTTCAGGAAGCATTTCTTTCAACAAAGTCAACAATGAAGTGAAGCTTTTGTCGCTCCATCTATTGTTAGCTTTCAACTTATACAATCTCAACACAGCGCTAAGCTTCGTAAACTTAGCACAGCCTGTATATAACGGTATCTCAGCATCATGCACAATGTTTCTAAAGATAGGAGGTGGATCGGTGTGCTCTACCCTACAACTATCCAGCATCGCATCAACGATGTCTGCTGGAACTGGTTCGTTCACATTTACGTCATCGGAGGCAATTTCTTCTTCCACCCAAGCACTGCTATCGACATCTACTGGTTTCGATTTTGAAATCTCTCCATGCCAGTGCCATTCTGTATAGCCTTGTACAATCCCGTTGCACATGACATGACTTTTGATTTCCTCACCAGTGTTGACTTTCAAGTTGTTACCGCAATGCCTACATGGACAGTAGAACCTATCTGTAGGTTTTTTCCTATGTTCCTCGGCAAATCTAATAAACTGACCAAGACCAGATATAAACTCTGGGGTGCAACGATTACGAATGGACATCCATGATCTATCCATTCTATGATTAGAGAAAACAAGTATATATTAGGAAACAAGTATATATTAGGAAAAGATTAGGGTATACACTTACATCCTACCTAAGTGTATAATGTGATGTCATTCTTATATATAATAAATGTGTACCACCTATCCCATCCTTGAACACCTAATCTCACTATTAAGTGTATAATTTGTATTGGGTTTTCAAGAAAATTTTGGCAGCATTTCCCCGCTGTTCTCTAAGTACATATATACTTAGAGAACAAATAGGGAAATGCTACCGAAATTTTCTCAAAAACCCAATACACATTATACACTTACATCCTAAGTGAGATTAGGTGTTCAAGAACAGTCCCAAACCAGGGACTATCCAAGATTTACTCCTAATGAGTCAATCTTGGATGGGTTTCTAGGCCAACAAACACATTTGATGTCATTCTTATATATAATAAATATGTACCACCTATCCCATCCTTGAACACCTAATCTCACTAGTAAGTGTATAATGTGTATTGGGTTTTCAAGAAAATTTTGGCAGCATTTCCCCACTGTTCTCTAAGTACATATATACTTAGAGAACAAACGGGGAAATGCTACCGAAATTTTCTCGAAAACCCAATACACATTATACACTTACATCCTAAGTGAGATTAGGTGTTCAAGAACAGTCCCAAACCGGGGACTATCCAAGATTTACTCCTAATGAGTCAATCTTGGATGGGTTTCTAGGCCAACAAACACATTTGATGTCATTCTTATATATAATAAATATGTACCACCTATCCCATCCTTGAACACCTAATCTCACTAGTAAGTGTATAATGTGTATTGGGTTTTCAAGAAAATTTTGGCAGCATTTCCCCGTTGTTCTCTAAGTACATATATACTTAGAGAACAAACGGGGAAATGCTACTGAAATTTTCTCGAAAACCCAATACACATTATACACTTACATCCTAAGTGAGATTAGGTGTTCAAGAACAGTCCCAAACCGGGGACTATCCAAGATTTACTCCTAATGAGTCAATCTTGGATGGGTTTCTAGGCCAACAAATACATGTGTTGTCATTCTTATATATAATAAATGTCTATAAACTACAGGCAACATGGTTAATCCTAATCAACAGAGCATTATTAAATCATAAATCAAGAAATCAATAGTTTCAAACAAAAGGTCTAGGAATCTTTACTAGACATTATATGTTATAACCATTGGTTTAATAACCATATTTCCGCATGTACATGTTTATCAACTTTAAAACCCTATAATTCATGAAATCATTCTAATTCAATTTAATATGTTGGGATCACATAATTATATAATGACATCAGAATATATAGAAGAAACATAATTAACATGATTAACAACATGCTCATCAAACTAGGGTTTTCTTGAATATCATCTAATATTTGTGTACTAGACATTATATGTATCCCTAATCATCATATTTCCTTGAAGAATCTAGTTGTAGAAAGGATGGGAAAAAATACAGAGTGTACACGATCTTATCTAGCTGTAGCTATTTCCTTGAAAAATCCAGTTGTACAAGAAAACTAATCAGCAATTGTGGGTACAGGAAAATTGTATATAGAATGCATCTTTAAAATAAAAGGTAGAAGAGCATTCTTTTCGGTAAGTTGACCTTTTCAAGTAGGAAAATTTCAACTATGGCAGAGAAAAAATTGTCCCATCATCATATTTCAGTAAGAATCACATTTCATGAGCTTGAGAGAGAGGAAAGAGCCTTAGACTTCATTCACTAACACGCAACCTCTGCCTCCTAGCTCTCACTCCTTGTTGCAATCTTCTCCACCCACAAGCGTCGCCCCTACACGTGTAATACCTACTACCGTAAGCCCACCGACCATCCACAAGCCTCACCCCTACTATCGTAATCTCTATTGCAGCAATACTACCCTCGTAATCCCACCAATCACCCGCAAGCATTGTCACACCAATAAAATACATGTACATCAATAAAATACAGAGAAGAGGGCATACCGGTCTGGAGAAGAGCTGTGGTCTGCAGACGGCGGCACAGAGTGGGCAACGGCGGTGGAGAGGAGTTGTGGTCGAACCAGCGGCGCGGCGAAGAAGCAGCTAGCAACCCTAAACCCTGGCGGCGGCGCGACGGCGGTGGAGAGCAGCTTCTGTCGTCCTGGCGGCAGCGGCGTGGAGGCACTGGCACCGAAGGAGAAGGCGGCATGGAGGCACCGGAGGAGAAGGCTGTTCCGGAGAAGGCGGCGCGGCGGCACTGTCGTGGAGGGGTGCGGCGGAGTGGAGGGTCGGGCGACAGCAGTTGCGGCGGGAGCTAAAGTTGTTTAGGCAATGAAACAGAAGAAAGGGGAACAGTCGGGTGATCACAGGATATAAAGTTCACCTATAGCGTCGGTTGTTTGTCACAACCGACGCCTAAACAACTTTAGCATCAGTTGTGTGAAACAACCGACGCTCAATTGGACGATATTTTCACAAAATTGTTTGGCGGGAACCACTTTCGGCGTCGGTTATCAACAGATAACCGACGCTGAAAGTGACACTTTTCGCACAAAGTTTCATCACACATAGGCGTCGGTGGCTATTGAAATAGCCGACGATATATGTGACACTTTTTCTTTTCGCTCGAAAATTGGATTTCGCGGGAGCTTTTAGGTGTCGGTTTGTTGTTGTCAACCGACGTTGAATACAGAGCGGTACCCGTGTCTGGCTGGTCTTCGAATATAGACGTCAGTTTGCTTAAAGAAACTGACACCTTATATGATAGGCGTCAATTTTCCTTAATAACCGACGCCCAGAAAAGCGACACTGAATGTTATTTCTGTAGTAGTGATTGATTGAAGAAAGTAAGAAATCAAGCATTGATTTGTGATTTCAACCATGAATTTGAAGTGAAAGGAGGTCAAGAAGCTTACCAACAGGTTGGGGGTCATCCTCCTGTTGCTCCTAAGCTCCCTTGGTCGTTTTGCAAGCAATAAGTGAAAGTGGATTCGAAATTACCCTTTCAACTCATGGATAAAGGAGCATATATGCATTTTATTGAAAATTCATTTAAGAGAGAGAAAGTAGGGATTATCTCCTCCATTTCCTTGACACTTTCCCCCTTCCCTTCCTTGGTTATGATTCTATCTCCTTTGCCTCTTATTCCTCTCAGTTATCCATGATTTAAAGAAAAGCAAATTAAGCACCTTAACCTTTTTAATAATAATATCCATAAGTTAATGGATATTTCTTTTTATTTTCTTAATGTGAGTGGGTTCTCCACTCACGTAGATATTTCCTTTGCCTTTGCAAGGAAAAAGGACGTCCATACATGTGTATTTCAACCTCTACAATTTTGGCTGAAGGGAAATCCATTTAATATAATTATTTTTGCATTAAATTGAATTAGAATTTCGATTATGCTTAAATCTTGATTATTTTAATATCAAGATTCTCTCTCCTCCAAAGAGGTACAAATGAGATGCCCCTCTCATTTTATTTGCTCTACATGATGACAAGAAACATTAGGGACCTTGTTGAAGTGAAAATTTGCATATTGAACCCTAGGTTTTGGGTAAATTGCACATTACCCCAAAACTAGGTTTTAAATGCACAAACATTGCTTAATTAGCTCTTTCTTGGTATTCAGGCTTTCACAAGCCATTACTCTGCATCATATTCATTCTCATGATGCTTCAAAATATGAGGAACATATTATCATGTAACATTTGCAATTTAACCCCTCAACTTGGGTAAATTGCACTTTAGTCCACAATAATCAAAACATTGTTTTCAACATTGTTCAAAAAGGACTAAAATTGAAATATAAGTTCCTCTTGAGCCTTAATTACTTTTTAAGAGATAAGAGCAAGCATCTAATCAACTTTATTAAGCAAAACACCTAGGGTTAAAGTATAACCCAGGTCAGGGATGTTACAATCTATGCTATCTCTGATTCATCGTGAGTGTACAAGTTGTATCAATGAATGGATGAACTATTGTTGTTTTGAATGATAAGAATGAGCTTATCCCCACCATCACTATTATCGGGTGGCTCATGTACGTAGACTATAGTAAGCTCAACAATGCATCTAGAAAGGACCATTTCCCCCTTCCCTTTCTTTATTAGGTCCTGGAATGACTCTTCATCTAGGAACTATTTTGTTACCTAGATGGATACTTTAGATTCTAATAGATTCCCATCCATCCAAGTGATCAATAAAAGACCACCTTTAAATGTCCCTTAGGTAGGTATGCTTTCAGTTGGATGTCATTTAGACTATGCAATGCACCTACCACTTTCCAACATTGCATGTCTTCCATCTTCTTTGGCCTTACCAAGACTATAATGGAGATCTTCATGGATGGCTTCTCTGTCTCTCAATATTCTTTTGAATCATGCCTACACCATCTTTATCTAGTCTTATAATGTTGTAAAAAATCACATCTGGTACTTAATTGGGAAACATGCCACTTCATGATGAATGAGGGAATTGTATTAGGACACCATGTCAGCTCTAGAGAAATTGAAGTTGACAAAGTAGAGGTAGAAGTGATTTACAAACAATCTCCACTGACTATTATCAATGAAGTCTGGGCATTCCTTGGAGATGCCAGATTTTATAGGACATTCATACACGACTTTAGTTTGATAACCAAGCCTCTGACAAACCTTCTCCAGAAGTATGTCAAATTCATCTTTGACTCTATTGCATGAAAAGTTTCAACATTATGAAAGAATCTATCATCTCAATTCCCATCCTTAATGCCCTAGATTGGTATCTTCCTTTCGAGATCATGTTTAATGCCAATGACTATGTTGTGCATGTAGTTCTAGGCAATGTGTCGATGAGAAATACCATGTCTTCTATTATGGCAACAAGATGCTTGATGACGTGTAGAAGAACTATGCAACGATTGAGAAGGAGATACTAGCCATCACTTATGCCTTTGACAAGTTTCACTCCTATCAGATAGGCTCCCAAGTGACTGTATACAATGGTCATGCTACTACAAATACTTTATGTCAAAGAAGGACATGAAGCCCAGGTTGATCAAATTGATCTTAATATTGTAGGAGTTTGACCTGGAAATCAAGGATAAAAAGGGGATCTAAAATGTTGTTGTTGATCATATCACCCCATTGCATGTTCAAGATTGTGACATAATTCCCAGTAACGACTCTTTGCCAGATGAAAACTTGGTGAAGGTGTTTATATTTAACCTGTGCTATGCTAATTTTGTGAACTATCTAGTTGTAAGAGTCCTTCACCTAGACTGCACGGGAATGAAAAGAAGATCATTGTGTCAGATATTTGACATTACTATAGGAATGAGCCTTATATTTTATGATTATGCACAAATGGACACCACTGGTGTATCTTAATAGAGGAGGCTCCTCTTATCCTCAAACAATGTCATTCCATCGCAACTAGGAGCCATATGAGCTTCAAGAAAACTATGTTTAAAGTCCCTCAATGTGGTTTATTTTGTCCTATTATCATTATGGTTGTACACAAATATGTCAAGTCTAGTGATCAGTGTAAACGATCTGGTAACATTATCAAGAGGGATGAGATGCCCCTCAATCTTTGGCAAGAAGTTGAGATTTTTCAAATTTGGGGTGTGGATTACATGGGTCAATTCCCTTCCTCTTATGGCTTCTCCTACACCCTATTTGTTGTCAATAATGTTTATAAATGAGTAGATTCTATCCCCACAAAGTCCAATGACTCCAAGTGGGAGATCAAAGTATGAAAAGATGTTATCTTTCCATGTTTTATAGTCCCTCACACTATCATTTTTTATGGAGGATCACACAATATTTAATGCAACTTCAAAGCACTCCTCCATATGTATGGTGTCTCTCATCATGTAGCTACTCCATACAACCCTTAGACGAGTCTCTAAGTAGAGGTATCCAATTGTTAAGTCAGAGTTATTCTAGATAAGGCACTTAGTAGGATAAAGAAAGAATGGGATAACAAGTTAAATGGCACACTTTCGGCATACATGATTGCCTTCAAGACTTCCATGGGCATTACATGCTTCCAACTGGTTTATGGAAATTTTGGTCATTTCCTAGTGGAGCTTGAGTACAATGCTCAATGGGCCATTAAGAAGCTCAACTTTGACCTCCGTGGAGCAAAGGAAAATTGTCTACTTCAATTGCAAGATCTAGAATAGTTGCAACTAATGGAAAATGAAAATGCACTCATCTACAAGGAGCACACAAATATGTGGCATGATGGACACTTCATGAGGAGAGATCTTCAACTTAGAGACCAAGTATTTCTACATAACTCTTACCTCATCCTCTTTCTAGAAAAGATCAAGAAGATGGTCGGGACCGTTCATTATCAAGCATATCTTTCCTCATGGAGTTGCTTATTTATATGGAGCAAGAAGGGTGGAGAATCCAAAGTCAATGGTGAACGACTAAAGTTCTATTTCACTATCATTGGTATGTAGGCACACCAACCTCTCTCACTTCTCCCTCCAACATATTATGATTAATTTTCATGCATCAACCCATCAACATCAAATAAAGGTGCTTATCAAGAGGCAACATTAGTTCTAGTTTCATTTATAGTGGGTTTCACATCCTAGATCATATTGGATTTAGTTAGTTAGTGCATATCATGACAAGATAACTAGTTCTAACTATTTTGGTTGTAGGTGAATGACTTTTGCACAACAGAGTAGCCAAAGTTGTGGACCTACAGACAAAGTTCTTCGACTTCATCTTAAATTTCATGTTTACTCAAGGAGGAGAAAATATCTAAGTTTGGTCGGAGGTTGGGTGGTATGTATTCTACTTTCTACTTACACCTATCAGTTTTCAACTTATCTCCTTATCACCTCATTCATCATGCCTTTTAGCATATTTTTTTCAAAAAAAAAATTATTCTAGAGTAACCAAAGACATTATCTAGTTGTCTTAAATCTAAATTTTTGTTTGAATCCATGCATGTTGAATCAATAGCTCTCCTTACTCTAAGAAAAACCTCACATTGACCAATTTCTGAAACAATCAATGGCTAGAAATCACTATATGTGGCCTAGGAACCCAAATGTCAGATATGCTTGTAAAACATGATAGATATTTGAGGAAGTAAGAGGGATCAATCACATCATTCTTCTAACTTACTAGTGAAACAAATTCTTGCAACATCAATTTTTTCCTTATCGTGTCACTATTTGAGGATAGTGGGACTAGGAGAACAACCTAGTGCACTAAATTGTTAATCAAGTTCCATGTTTAGATGACCCCTCTTCTACACTTCTTCTTCCATCTTCTTACCCTCCATCCATCAAAAAGAAAATAAAAATCCATCCAAATTTCTAAACTCCAAGTTTGGGTTGGCACACCCCCTCGCTACTTTAGTTGTTTCTTCCATACCCCTCTTATGTACTAGGAAAGTACCGCCAAAAGTAAACGATGCCAATGTCCACAAAACAAAAACAAAAACAAAGAAAAATTTGAAAATATGAAGCACTTTTTATAAGACTCATTCCTTCATAAATTTTTTAATATATCAATTTTCATTACATGAGTCAAGACATCACTTTTCGTAGATATGTCCTTCCATTGGTTGATCATTCCTTTATAAGATGATCCATTGGCACAAGATGTCAACCTCATGCCAACAATCCCCCACTCCTTTGAGTGGGGCTTGAATCTACCAATTCATTGGTTGATAGTTGAAGGAATGTTCGATCGCCGATGGTTCTGCACTGTGTCTATCTTTTGACAGAAAACATGTTCTTTCCTTCCAATGGCCTCACAATATCTATCTCCCCATGGAATCTCTATGCAATTTTCTGATGGTTGTTCTTCATCATCAACCAAAGGCTTCCGTACATGCACATTCTGATGGTTGTTCACACTCCATCTTATGATGGACATCCTGTACTGCATACTAATGGAATGCCAACACCTTACGACCAATGGCCATTCTACACCATGAACTGAAGGTTCCCCTACATATCCTTTTGATGGAACTTTAGCATACACCTTCTAGTGGTTGTGTTGTGTTCCCTTCTGAAGACACTTATGTTCTCCTTCTAATGGATGATCACCTTCGCCTTACAATAACCGATATGCAATTGTTCATCTACCTATGACTCCATTGAACGTCATAGGACTCCTTGCCCACCAATGGTGTTACTTTCAATTGTGAACCATTTGAATTCCTTACACCACAAATTGACTCTTCACCTCCATGGAGGCCAAAAATTGATTCCATTTTAGCTAGGAGGATTCCAAACCCTTCCCTACAAATATAAATAGAAGAGGAAGACTCTTAGAAAAGGGGATTTGCCATTGATGTCTCTTAGATGCTACTGTCCACACTCACCTTTGACCTGTGGGAGCCTACTACCATTCCCATAATTTTGTGAATGCCAATCATAGACCTTCCACCTCTGATAAGGCTTGAAGCTTCTAACTTCAATGGAGGTTCCAAAGGAAATTTCCTTCATCTATTTTTTATGAACTTCACTTCTGTTAGCTTGCTACTCCTTCATCATAGTAATAACATTTGACCTCAAAGTCAAAAGGATCTCGCTATATGTCTACTTATGAAGAATGTCTAGGGCTAGAACTACTTTTGTGTTGTCCACCATCAGTTTCCAACATGAAGATAGATTTTACACACCAAAGATCTACTTGTATCTTCTTATATGATAATGGATTTCTTTCTCTCTTCTCCTATTGTTTCTATTTTTTCTTCCATGAGAAACTAGTCCTATTGCAAGGGTGTGGGGTGTAGCCCCTCTACCCGATTTTGTTCTTTCATTTACATCTATTTTTGTATGGACCAATATATGTTTAGAAATCAATTAATAGTTTTATTCTTGTTATGATAAAGTGAACTTTTGGAGATTTTGAATACCTAATGAAATAAGTACATTCTTGGGCATGAATGATGTAAAATTTACCATAATGAGTTATACAATCATGGAAAGATATCAGAAGTACTTTTATGGAGTTTTGAGACCTTTTGATATTGACGTTATGAGTAACATCCTAAGTTTATGACTTTTTGAGATAAATGATTGATATGTTAAATAGTTGATACATGACGCCAAAATTTTGAGGGGTATGTACCTTAGATGATGACACAACTATGGTTCAAGTTTTGTAATGTTATGATGTTCCTGGTAGAAGTTATTTAGGTTTACAGTTCATCAAATAACCAAAATTATGATGATATTCCACCGAAATTGATCACAACACATGGTACGCAACCTTGTTGTTTGATGCATCATGGACGCTAAAAATTGGTGATGTGGAGTCCCACTAGACCTGGATGTCCTAACCCAGTAGTGGATTCCTCTTCCTCCACCTATGTCAGTTACAAAAGCGTAGGGAGGAGTTAAGATGCGACATCAATCGTCTTCACAAACCTGATCGTGGGTTACAACACGATTTAAGATGAGTATAACCCCCTCAACCATCATGGGTTTTTAGATGACCATCACATGGGGTAGATAGTGAAGAGAAAAGGGAGTTCCACACTCCCGTCTCAACTACTTCTTGACCCAGCATTGCAGTTAGGACAATGCAGGAAGAAGTAAAGAGAGGAGAGAGAAATTGGGAAGCTAAGAAGGGAAAAGGAATGGAGTTCAACGATGATTCACATGTGTGGTCTGCTGGTCTTTGGATCCTCGAGGCCATGCGATGCTTTAGCAATGGTAAGGTTTACCAGTCATGTTGGTCAGCCATACGTGTTGCTTCCTTACTCCTCCACAACCACAGTCAGTAGTAGAAAACTACATGAGTAGAAAGGAGGAGACGACAACCATTTTCTCATCATTGTCAAGTGCAGCGTCGCCACACAGACGTCCTGGAGGTGATAGGTTCTCACTGGGAAGAAGGCAGACTGGTTCAGGTCCCAGAATGACCGACTCTAAGTTAGACCAAGCGGATCACCAGGCCAGAGGAGGAGATGCACCCTTGGCAGCCACATGCCGGCATACAATTGTCCACAAGAGGTTAAAACTTCAGTAAATACCAAGTTCTCATATAATTCATAGAAATCAGCATGTTTATCAAATAATTACAAACAAGGTACCAAAATTCTTAGAAAAATAAGTAGAACAACATGGAAGCATGAAATATGGCTTTTGATGCATTGATATTAGGAATATCATGTAAGTTGTGAAATTCTTATTTCATGGATAATAAATATCAAACGATGTGCTAAATTTTTTGATAATAAGTCAGTAAATCCATATTCATGTTTATAATCCATTTAAGGTCAGTGATTATGATATTAATGTAGGAAATCATGTAATTTGCTCCATATGGCTAATTACAGCTAATAACCCTAATTAATATGAATAACTACAAGTATGCTCAATAAATCTTGGAAATTCCAGAATGTATTCATCACATTATACAAAACACAATGTGAAACTAACATATCAATATTATGCACATAATTCGTGTTACATGGTGATGACTCATAATATATAGTTTGAAGCCCTAATTGCAATAATGTATATAACATGGGGTTAATATGTACACAAAATGATGTGAAACCTAATGTTCAACTGATGAACCCTAATATGTAACATAATTAGAAAATAAGATCAGTAAGATAAACTTAAGAAGGTAAGACAAGTAGTGATAGAAATATCCTAATGACTAAGAAAACCCTAATGCATCAACTAGGGTTAAGATGATGAGAATATGATGATAGTACATGATCTTTTGTCTTAATCAAGGTTGACCAAAGATATATATGATCTAGGAATATGTAGTATATGCTATCTCGATTTGAGGTATGCCCTTACCTCTCACTTGGCCTACTATTTAGTATGGATGTATTATATGTGTAAATACTTGGCATATGGTATTGGTCTAAATGATTGTTCTTTTATGATATGTAGATTTCTTTTCCATACTTATATGTCTATGAACACATGAAACATAAGATACCTAATCCACTATATGATAGCACTAAATCTCTTTGGTAGAATAGTGCATTGATGAAAGTACTAAATCTCTTTGGAAAAATAGTACATTTGAGCACTAAATCTCTTTGGCAGAATAGTGCATTTATGGAAGTACTAAATCTCTTTGGAAAAATAATACATGTGAGCATTCAATCTCTTCGGTAGAATAGTGCATGTGGTTGATCAACTTTACATATAATGGAAAATGTGCCTAAAATATGTGCTCTCTTTTGATAATGAATATTCTTGTTCAAGTATGCTTTTGTTATATTTGTTTATTACGGCCAAGTATTAATTTTATCTTATTTCCAAGTCTTAGTAATGAGAGGTATATAAAAATACATGTAGGCATACTCAGTATAATATTTTCTTAATATTGTGCTGACGTGTACCACATGTAATCTTTTGTTTAATTTGTGGATGTATGCTCTTGAAGAACATGCATAGTTGAGAGTTGTGTGGCGAGTTGATGTATAGGTGGACTTGTTGTCTTAAGATCATGTTGTTTAGTGATAGTACATGTATATGTAAAAGTTTAATGTTCAATATGTAATATCAAATGTTGTAACAAATCATGTTGTAATTATATGTTGAATAGTGAACATGTGTTGTATGGTTTTATTATTGTTCATATGCATGTGCTACTGTTGTTTCCTTATGATTTCCTATGATTTTCTTCCTCTTAGCCTAGTGTGTGGTGTTTAAATTGGGATTCTCACTGAGGTGAGGTTTCAATTTAGATGTCACACATTAGATTAAGTTTTAAAAAATCCAAGGACGTCACACTTGTACTCTTGTTTGATCGCCATATTTACATGTTTATACTCTATGAACCCAATATCCAAGATATCAATTGATTCTTGTTAGACCCTTTATGAGAACTTTAGATAAGTGTTTTCTGAGGGATGTATGATCTCTAGGTAGCATGTCAAAGAGCTTGGAGTGATATATGTATAGTTTTTAATCCTAATGGAAAAAGGGTGATTTTTCTGGCTTAAATATATACATATCCATGCTTAATATGATGTAGTAATTGGGTCAATAATGGATAGTGGTGGTGAAACCCATTCCGCCCTAGTTTTTTCATCATCTAAGTAGCAACCCTTAATTCAGCCTTCTACTATTTGCAACCTTAGTTTAAATAATCAAATCCAAATATTGTTTTAAATACTAGACTAGCCTAGTAACCTTGATCATATAATTCTTAAACAAGTTGTCCTTTGGGTTTATCATGAACTATACTACAACAATATCCATTCTCCTATGGATGGTGATTATTTTACTTTTTTAGGATAGCTCTATTGATTTCACGCCTAGTGAATTTGCCTATTCTATAAAAGTCACATCATAACCCCTAATAATAGTCTTTTTGGACCAATAGCAATTTCAAACGTCATCTTTAGACACACTCATATATCATTCAAAGGATGCACCCAATGCAAGAAAACCGAACCGAACATGTTCACTCCCCTAGTAAAATGGACAAAAAGTTGTACCTTTATATCAAAAAATGAATGAGGAAAATGGATCTCAACTAGAACAAGGTAACAATCACATGTCTTTGTAGTTTATCTAAATTCTTAGGATTGAGAATGTTGCTACATAGAGTTTTGAAGAAACAAATCTTGGTGATTGCATCCCTTACATGCTTCAACATTATACATCGAATAGCCACATGCAATATGCTCTCTATTAGAGTGTGACAAACATAAGATTTAAGAACTATCCCTTAGGAACCTACACTGATACCAATAGACATATATAGGGAACAATGTGTTCCTATATATTGTATCCAGTGAAACTTTGATATGATTGAAAGTCATTAATCATGTAAAACAACATAGCACAAAAATTAAAGGCCTCTCTATGCAAAGCATCATACTTTGGAACATCTTCTTCCTAGCTAGAGTTTCTTTAGGTAATCAATCAAATGTTTATGACAACCATAAATATTATTGCTAGGTATTTTGGGTGTTGATATCTACAATGACAACATGACATACTTATTTTTCATACACAAACAAGGAAAAACATTGCATAGAACAATCATAATATGCCAAATGATATTCTGGCTGTAAAATATATCATATAGATTCATCCCATGAGTACAAATTCCAAGTCTTAGATTCCTCACTTCTTCACCAAATTGAGGGTACAATAAATTAAAGTTCTTCCATTGTGGGGATTTTTATTCATGTCATAGGAACCCATCCTTATTTGTCTTTGCATCTTCATGCCAAGATAAATTATGCATATCTACCAAATTATCACAAAAAATGCTGAAATGGTGATATTATAGGTATACACCACATCACTTTTACAAGAGAGACAACCTTGGTCTTACCTGAAGTTGTCACCTTAACACTCCACATTTTAGAAAATAATTCAAATTTATGTAGTACTTTTGAAATAACATAAATTATTTGGGCATGCATGTATATTCTTGGCATTACACAAATTCATCATTTTTCACCTTGACACCTACATTTTGGACAATATTTCAAATTGATACAGTCCTTTTGGAAAAAAACCAAATATTCAAGCAGTCGTGTATCTTCTTAGCCTCCCTTTCCATTGGACATGACATTTTCTTTGTTTTGAATGTCGAGATTAGAAGATCGTTGCTTTAGGAGGACATTCATTCAACAAAGATAACAAAGATCTAAAATTGTTGTCTCTCATCCTATTGTTAGCCTTTAGGGTATACAATCTCAACCCAACACTTATCCTCGTAAACTATGTTCAACCTAAGCATAACAATTTCTAAACATCATGTACAATATTTTTAAATAGGGACAGGATCAGTAAAATTTACCCCACAACTATCTAGCATCCATTAACAATTTTGTCCCGAATTGGTTCATGCACATCAATATCGTTGCATTTCTTCTTCCATATAACTACCACTATCTACATATAGAGATTTCATTGCATTTCTTCTTCCATATAACTACCACTATCTACATATAGAGATCTCACAATAAAAATCTCTCCACTATAGTACCATTCTAGGCAGTCTTGTATAATCCCATTGCACATGACATAACTTTTGATTCAACAACATTGAGTTTGAAGTTGTTACTGCAATTCCTACAAAGAAATAGAACCTATATGTTATTCCATGAATCTTATAAACTCATCAAGACTAATTGTAAATTCCACTATGCAATGATGTTCAATGGACATTCAATGTTGATCCATTCAGGCCATAAATCTTGCTTACAATGAGTATTAAAATGATCTAATGTTAGGTATATCAATTTTTATATGAAATATGTTTGAATCGATATTAAAATAGTTTTTTATCATTACATGTGTTCATATTTCTATTCATATTCATCCAAAAAATGTTTACAAATATATAAGGACCCAAAAAAATGGAAAACTTATGTATACAACTCGATATTGTTAATCTTCTGGCTTATCAGATGTTGTACAAGTATAGTATCGAGTTTATCTCCATTAAAAATGATTTAATTTCTCATTCACCAAATATGATACATGAAAAGAATAGTGAGACAATGCTATTTTTTGCCAGTGAAGGATATCAGGTCGTCCAAGCTTCTTAAAACAATTTTCACGCTACTTCTTGCTCTCACCAAATATCAATAGCAAAACGGAAATTCCTAAAAATATGCTCATTGGTCTCAACAAAACCATGGCATAGACTGCACCTTGATGCAAGGCTATAACCTCTATATTGTAGATAATATTCACTAGTTAATCTTCAGTGGAAATTCTTCCAACCATGAATTAGAGGCCTTCTCAGAATATTATTCCTCCATAGCCACTCAGTTCATTGAAGGGTAGGTTTCTTAAACTGACTGAGTTCTGAAGCTTCTTTAAGAGAGAACACCAACAAGCCTTCTAGATAACAAGTGTCTTCCTTCATGATTCTGAGATATTTACACACCTTTGACAAAGCCTCAGTTACTCATGTATGTGGTATACACCACATGCAATTGTGTATAATTGCATTAAGTTTCTGACTCTTACCAAAGCCTTTTATTAGCATGAGATTTTTGTTGATGACATTCTTTAAGAGTTGACCATGTACCCACAAATAGTTCCACATAGAATTGGTAGATCCATCTCCTATATCATATCTTACAAGATGTAGGATCATATTCCTTTGTCTAAAAAGTGCCCTCTAGTACTAACTACACATTGGTCTTGAAGTGCAATTCCATGTCATTTTATAATTATAGAGATATTTATTACGAGGCCATCTGCCATACTAGTTTTTACAACAATACTTATCATTCATATTGATGAATCTGTACCACCCATCCCACTTTTGAACACTTAATCTCATTAGTAAGTGTATAATATGTGTTTGGTTTCCTTGAATATTTTAAAAATCTTATTCCATCGTTTTATAAGTAATGTAGATGAAAAAACACCCACATCATATGTATATAAAAATAATAGGGAAACGACTATAAAAATGTTCTTGAAAACCAAACACACATTATACGCTCACATCCTAAGTGAGATTAAGTGTTCAAGAACAGTCACATTCCTAGGGATATCTAAGATTTACTCCTAATGTGTTAATATTGGATGAGTTTCTAGGCCAACATGATATATGTATCTAGAAAAATATGATGAATGTGTACCACCTATCCCATCTTAAATGCTTAATCTCACTAGTTAGTGTATAATGCATGTTTTCTTGTCAAGAACATTTAGGCAACATTTTCTCACACTTCTCCACCTACAACCACCTACTTACACACATAGAGACCAAATGGAGAAATGAATGTTGACTATTCTTGAAAACGAAACATGCATTTAACACCACATCCTAAGTGATACTAAGTGTTCAAGAATAGTCCCAAAGCATGGACTATCCAATATTTACTCCAAACTTGTAAACTTGGTTGATTATTTAAGTCAACATGGTTTAAGGTTTAGGGTTGACAAATTAAGGCTTATAGATTTGCATTTAGGGATTAAATGTAAGGATTAGGGTTTAGGGATTAGGGATTGGGGTTTAGGAATAAGGTACTATGGATAGGATTTTGTAGATTTAAGTAGATTTGTATCAATTAATGATATTATTCCTAGGTGTCATTATCTAGATATAAAATATTCAAGTTAAACAATGCTCAACATAGTAAAGAAACATTCATAATGCATGCATTTATAAATTATATATATATATATATATATATATATATATATATGTGTGTGTGTGTGTGTATATGTATATGTATATGTATATATGTATATATATATATTAAACAAAAAATTTACACAATTATACATTCAAGACAAAGAAAACAATTCCAAACATTATATACAAATCTAAAAAGCAATTCTACATGTTAAACAAACCAAACAAGCAATTATACCCAGCAAAGTTGTATATTATTATAATTATTTGAGAAACAAACAATTACTACAATGAACCCCTCCCGATGTTATTCCCAATTGGGTGGAATGTGAGGGAAAAAGCCATTAACTACTTTCTAGAATCCCGGTTCATCTATTAACTAATAATACTCCACAATTTCATTGTATAGAAAGATCTTTATTAACAAAATGAAGATATTCCCCCATAGGATTTATATGGTTATTCAAAGGGAAAATTATGATGAAAGCAAATATAACTATCTACTAATCATATACTATTCTTTGGCCATGGATTCTTTTGGTTCCATCTCATGATATCCAAGTCTTTAGATATACATGCAAAGTAAGCAAGAACAATATAAAAAAAAACACAGATCAATGTGGTTTTGTACTATGTATGTGGTGGATAAATAATATGAGCATGGATGTATAACAAATATCAAGCATAATTAGAAAATATTATAAATATTTGAATATGTCTTTTTCAATATAATCTTTTAACCCATAATTCCCACTGTATGTAGGTACACTAATCCCATGCTCCATAATGATTCCATAGTTTGGTCTATCATTGGATTCAGGGTGACTATCTGTTACAATCTTGATTTCTCTCTCTCTACATTTATGAACCTCCACTCTCTACTTATGATTCAAACTACTCAATTGTATGCCAATTTCATAAATTAGATGTTTTCAAGCCCAATGTAATCACATCCATTATGTTTTTTTCACAAAGTGTGAAGTTAGCGTGCATTTCTTATTTACGTTCATGATTAAGTGAGTCATTATCTTGCAACTAAAGTCAATATACCTCTCAATTTTCCTTCTTATCCAATGTGTGTCATAAGGTAGGAGATTCAATAATGAATGCACAGGAACAAAAATTTCGACGATCGAATATTCAGAACTCGAGATATGGCCTTTCAAAAATTTATTCATTTGCACATATGCTCATCTTCTAAATGGGCTTTGCTTCCGATGAGGAATGGGCCCAAGCCCACTAGCCCTCTCCTTCGTTCTTTCCTCTTTACGGAAGACTTGAGGGCACGAGAGGGAGCTCTTCTTCTCATTACTATACAGATCGGGCAATGAAGGGATCCAAGCTCCACCCCACAATGGAACAACACCAGAACCTAGACTCCTAGCCTCTATAAACCCCTCCTATCTAAACCTGGCTCCTTTTTCTCCTTACTTCTTCCCTCCTTCTCCCCAGCTGCCAACATGGTTTGGAACCATCGTTCTCCCTGTTTTCTTCTTCGTAGCCTGCCAATATCATCCCCCTTCACCATTTTGATGATGGGTTCAATAGTGGGGTAGTCGCTAGTCCCCAAGGAGACCAGCAGTGCCTCCACTACACCTGGGTGATGTGCGATCATCTCCCTCCTTTCCCTCCCTTCTCCCCTCGCTTCTGCATCATCTGGCCATTCTCAGAGGAAGCCAGCAGCCAGCCGGCACCGTTAACGATTAGGGAGATATGCCTCAGCAACAGGCACAGAGCCAGTGCAAATCATCGTCTTGGCCACCCATGCTGCCAGATCTCACCAGCACATGTCTACACAGGTGCAACGTCGACAGGTAGAAGAGTGTGGATGCTCTGTTCGGTGCATTGTCCGTCCTCTGCTCCGCACAGGGATCGCGTGAAGGAGGGGTCGGGCGAGAGCCGTGAGACCTTGGGTCCAGAAGAGCGGTTGGACTAGGGGAAATCTGGCCCAGCAGACCGCTCCTTAAGCTGGAAGAGTGGGTGTTCTTGAGCCACCAGATCATCCTACTAGGGCTACGATTGCTCGCATAATAATGTGGAAATGTCACACTTTTCCATATGATTTCAATGAAAATTTTCAAAAACAGATCTGTCCCTCATTCCTTGGTCAAAATAGATGAACCTGTATACCAATTTGATCAGCTCGACAAGATCTACACTTTGGGATTTGTCTCAAACCTCAATTCTAACACGTGTCCCTATTTTTCTTAAAAGTGCTAAATTGAATCATTTTTAGTATAGTTGATGCATTATTATGTCAAATCTTGAATCTTCATTGCACCGCTACACTCCTAATCATCAAATCAAGGACTTATGTTCATCCTTTTGGATCCCTAATCATCTTTTGTGTTCACTAGTTGACATTATTTCACATGTATGTCTTACTTTGGACTTTGAATGTACGAACTTGATTTATATTGTAATCTTGCTCCTTCTGATATGTAACTCCACCCAGATCTTGAAATCAGTGTTTGGTGACCCTCCTTAGCACAAGGACCACCCTCTAATATCCTTTCTCTATGATGGAGCTTTGTGACCCTAATGCATGTATGGGCCCCATATATGGCTATGCTTGTTTTTACATGATTCAAATTATATGCTTGACCTACTTGATACATCAAGACCTTCTATATTCTTGATATCAATATCCCTATGACTTTTGAAGATATTAATGTTCATGACCTCACTCTTCTATGTTATGACATTACATGTGACTCTAGTCCACTAATTTTGACCTAGTTTGACATATATGACTTGGTTGTTTTGTTTGTTCTCTATCTCCTTGTGAATCTTAGTCTTACTCTCCCCTCTTATATCAAGGATGTATATGATGTTTGTGATCATTTTGAAGTGAATTTCCCACTTAAGTCATTTTTGAATCCTAGTGCTATAAGTCTTGTATGTTGGATCTTGAATGAAAGTTGAATGTTAATACCCAAGGATGGGAATTTGATGCCTAAACCCTAGGGGACATCCACCCATATTGGAATGTGTTTCTTATATCCTAATATTTCTGATCTAATCTCACATCTTGTCCAAATCTCATGTCTTAATGATCCATGACCTTGTTTGCTACATTGTGAGTCTTAGATCCTATAATGTGCATTACTGACTCAAATCTTATAATGTTCATATAAGATGAATGGCACCTCAAAATGTTACGAAACTCGAATCACACCTTATTGTTGACGTCTATGTTAGTAAAAGATCATCAAATGCACTAATATGAAACTTCAAACCTAACTTGGCTGAAAACCCTAAAATGGAACTAGTTATAGTTAATGATGAGAATCTAATGCATGTATGTAATCTTGTGCTTAATCAGGTGTTTCCTGTGGCTAGATGGTCATGGATAAGGTTTAGTCATGAAATCTATGAAATTAGGTATGGGCTTTAATAATTATATGACTATGCCTTTCTTGCTTGAAATGTGATACATATGTCTGCTTGTCTACTTGCTCAAATATTGTCATGAAGTATTCTAGTATGTACTTGATCCTTGTCTCGTCTTGTTGTTTTATAACTTGCACATATAATATAGAGCTCTATTATACAAATATTGAAATAGGGTTTTTCTCAGTGACTTTGGTTATTGAGGTCCCTCACGTATAAAAGGGTTAGCTAATCTTGAGCACCCTTACAGATCCTTCCAATTGGAAGTTGATCAAAGGCCTTCTGATACATGATATTGATGGTATAATTGGAGTAAAATGACATAAAATATGGGCTCTCGATTTGCTATGTACTTAACTTGTATAAGCATCTTTTAGCCCTGTACTCGGCACCTCGTGTGCTTAACTTGCCTTGTTTCATGTATTTTATAGGTTTAGAGATGGCTAGAATTTGATGGGCATGGTGATCTATGTCATGTGTTCTAGTTGTAGATCCCTAGTATACATGGGCAAACTTGTAAAAATGTACTCTTGAATATGTATATGAAATCTTGTAATAAAATAATGTTGTTTAATATATGTTGTTGAATGTTGAGAGTATGATTGGTTATTTTATCTTGTTATGTGTTCATATATGCTAAGATTTACGCTTCCGCATTTGCACTTTGTTAATATAATTCTAGGTACGGATGCCTAGATCCTATCTCTATGGACTTTGTAGTCATTTTGAGTTAGGATTTGGGTAAAAAATGATTCTATGACACTATCCATCATTAGACTTGGTTTCACACACATCATTAGTGTCAATCACTTCCTCGATGACTTAATCTTAGTTTATTGGTATTATTAACTCATTGAAAGACCCCTTATAGATTGCACAAAGGGTTCACAAAATTATTCTATGTAATGATGAAACACATAGGACATTATGTTGACCATTACGTAAAATAAACATCCAACAATTTACATCAAGAAACCATTTCAAGATGCAGAAGTTGTGATAATAATTGATTGTAATTAGCCACGTACCACGTATGGTGGTAATCCAAATAATTAGGTACAAATCAATCCACTCAACCAGTTAACATGTAATTAGGATATAACACCAATGTGTTACTTTAATTGTGAGACTAAGACCCTAGATTAATCTTAATTTTCTTTATAATCTTTCTTTTTTTTTGTCGGTCAAAAATGTGTGTTGCTAGTATTACCAAAACTTTGGGCACTAAGTACCCCATTACATCAGGCAGAAATAACCAGAAATATCTAAAGATCATTAACCCACGTAGGGGGACCAACAATCTCAAAAGGAACTAAGAAACAAAGAAAAACAAACAAACTAGCGACTGAATCCTTACACTTCTGCCAGCAGAAAGATTGTAACAAGCCATGATTACATACATTCAGCATACCCACAAAAAAAAGAACCACAACTCGTCAAAGACTATCACCAGCCACTCCACTAGGATTTAGCCTTAGTGTATCTACTTTCTAAGCCAGCTATCACAAGGATCTAGAAGGAGCATACACCCCAATCAGATCCTCCAAACCGTAGTAAGACACAACCGAGATGCAAAAGAGAAACAACAGGATCCTTCCATGAGTTGGCCGTCAATTAATGTCCTTGAACTGAGCACTGTCTATCTTCCACTGGCATTAGAATCATTCCCTGAAGATGTGAATTCCAGGTAGATGTCCAGCTCCTCTTCATCAATCGACAACCACCAGATTATTGGACCATGCGCATCTCTACTACACCAAGGAGACAAATCAAAGGCTCCAACTCAAGGTATGAGTATCCAAGTAGAAGCTTGGGTTAACTACAACAAAACATTGAACACCTTGAAGGTGTTTCTACACACAACAGTAGAAGTGCTCGAATAGGAGAAGAAGAAGATCTCCCCCCCGCCCAAAAAAAACCAATTCCACATGAAACTCCTGTACTACACAGAAGCCCCGCATCAAGCACCTAGAGTGCATTTGAATTCACAGATACGGAGGAGCCACACAAGAAACATCCAGCAGAAGGATACCACACAAACCAAACTCGGTCGCCTATAGAGAATTCACTAGATAGGAGAAACCCACCGACGGGGGAAGAGGCTGGAGCCCAGCCACCGGACGGGGGTGAGCAACAACCACCCTTACGCCAGAGGGAACTCCATCCGAGCAGATAATCCTTGTAAATAGACACGACGAAGCCCTACCTTCATTGATGGAGGGAACGTGCCACCGATCTGGTCGATTCACTTCGACCCAACGCTGGTTCCATCTGCCGCCGGAAGCACTAGGCAGAGAACAGGGCGGGGTCAAACCCATCGTCATCCAGGGAACCCTGGATTCACTCAGAAGGAGGGGGAGGAGCTAGTGAAGGAAGAGAGCGAGCCTTCCCTTACCAGTGAGATAGAGCGGCAATGAAGATCTTAGATCTGGTGGGAGAAGCTCTTTCCAACCATCACTCTTAAACAACGTGGAATCGACTGGGTCGACATACCAGTCCTCTAGCCCATATCTGCTCATTACGGCGCTGCACATCCCTCACCAACCCGCACCCGAGACGACGCCCTTTGACTGCCTTTCCCTATAGGAGAACTCATTACTTCATTCATCTTCGGTGATTGGAAGCCAGGGGGAGGGTGTATCTATAAGAATTAGTGATCAATTCAATAATTTGAAATTCTATAATCTTCCTTTATTAGCTTTTTTTGATGATTGTAAAAGAATTAGTAATCAATTCAATAATTTTAAATCCTATTTGAAGTCAATTGGCACTTTGGATGCCTTCCTTTCAAGTTTTCCTATAAGTTGTGGACTTAATTACAGAATCACTATAACATTATAAGTTATATATGAAATTGTTTACAATAGTTGTACATATGTATTACATGATTTAATAATTTTTTGAATCAATAAATCTAATCTAGACTCGATCACATTTTTTCCTTGAAATGCAACTTCCTGTAAAATTGTGCACTGATGTGAGATTTCACCTTAATTTAGAACCTAACTCCATGGTTGCGAACATGAGATCCAGATACATGAATGAATTTGGTATCTTGATAGATTGATTTAGTTTGATGATGTCTACATTAGTTGGATTAGGGCTTCAACGCTAACTAGTATGGTGGTGGTGGTACAAAAAAATGGCCTTCAACTACAGACAAGTTGTAGCAAGAAAATCCAAATCTTGAAGATAAAAGGTTTAGCTATGTTTATCCATATATTTAGAGTATGAAGCTAATACCTGTGTAGCTAATTATTTTGTGACATTTTTCAAAATTGTAGTTGGATATTCAAATTTCTACAAATGCATATGTAACCCTAATTATAGGTAAAAAATGTCCTTACACAAAAAAATGTAGTTGCAATTGTAGTTAAATATGATTACAATTATATTTGTAGCTATGATATGTACGAGTAAATGACATTTGTTACAATTATATTGTGTGGTAAAAATTAGCACTTACGACACTTATAATTGTAGTTAGTGTGTATTGAGAGGCATCATGTAATGTACATGCACGCATATGCAGTAAGATTATGCATCCAGTCATTAAATTATCAACACAAAATTATTTTTTAGAAAGAAGAAAAAATCAATATTGATCCAGACCAAATTGTGGTTGTGATGTCAGTAATCATACTTTTATTTAAATCGAAACAATGAGTAGATATGGGGAGGACATAAACCTTTCCCCAATTTTGCAATATGGAAAGAAGATATATGTATACAATGACCCCATCAGAATATAAGTTTACGTCACTATCTATGTTTGACACTACATTGTACTCCAGCTCTCATAACATTTTCAAGAATCTTGAAATCAAAACCATCATGTAGTTGTCACTTGGATCGGGACCCTTATGATCATGTTCAAATTTCATATCATCAGACCAGATCACCACTAAAGCAAAAAGAAGAGCTAATACATCTTCAAGCCAAAGAACAAATATCTTAGTCCATATAAAGGTAGATCACATTGAGCACATGTATTCGTCATTCTGCTCAATAAGATGATAGGACACTGACAAGTTTTGGCGAACCAAGACTTTGAAGTAAATAGAGTAAGTCCACCTACAAGATTCAACAAATTCAACATCAGGAAAAACAAGTATACAATTTTTACAATAAAAATAATATTTAAATACAAAAAGAATAAATATTGCATTCTGCATATGAACCTCATCAATCTTACACCAAAATGTTCAGTTCTACACAAACATGTACCATTATTCACATATATCAAAACATATACCTCACTGAGCATCTCCAGCTCCCTGAAAATGTCATGTGAAAGAGAATTGATGTTGAGATCCATGTACTAGTATCTCACCAAGGAACAATGTTGTCTTAGGAAGAAACACCAAAAAATATATCTCATTGAGATAGTTTAAGAGATATTTGACCGCTTTCAGGATGAGAATGTGAGGCTGTTTCAAATACATACCATTATAAAAATTTCAAATACATAAATATATTCCTATAAGAATTTTCATCTAGGATCTTATATGATTTCTAATTTAAACAAGGGCATGTATTCCAATTTAGTTTTTAGATGTGCTAATGTCATGAAATAGTACTAGAATGACATCATGATAGTAGAATAATGATTTTATTCTTTCATGATTTTAAAAACTATCAATAGGTTTCATTTGATGTTTTAATATCTATAGCACTCTACCTCTATTGTATCTATATCAAAATATACATGAAATGTTTCAAAACAATATGTCACTTACAATGAATGATCATAGGAACTAAGGATACCACCATGAGGCCAATGATAGATCAAACATATTGGCAACAACATCTAAAGCTTTGTTACACTTTAAGCTAGAATGATGGGTCTAAAACATACCTACATTAGCATTGTATTTCAAACATACATGCAATAGCATTGTATTTTCATATAAAACATACCAATAATCCATCTTTATCTACAGTAGAAGCTTTAAAACATTTTTCTCCAATATCCAAAGCAAGAGACTTGTTCTTGAACCACCCTGAGAGTAATATCCAACTATTGCATCTTTTGTACTATACGTGTAAAATAAAATAAGAAATGATCCAAACTTGGTTGCTAAATATATTACCTTCACAAACTAGAACTCAAATAGGTGCAACATACAACCATCCATCAGGCTGCCATAATTACTAGATGCACATGAGTTGAAAAGAAGTTAAAAATCACCTGTCAGCACAAAAAATATTGTTGAATGCATGGCTTTTCTAGAAAACAATAACATGATACTTCTAGAAGATGACATGTTTATCTAGATCCCAGTATAAAAACACCTTTGTAGCATCAAATTGATACTTTTGCCATTGGCAGCACAATGATAGTAATGAACATTTTTTTAAGGATAGTTGCATAAAACTAAATATGGTATCTTCTATGTTTTTACTCTCCAAAAACATTATTCTTTAGTTACTTAACATAAAAACAAAAACTTCTTATGACATATAACTTACTAGTTCACATTGGTTGGAGTTAGTATGGGGACTCTTGTAAAGTGATTTCTGATGCAACCCTATTTTAGGGCTTCATCTTGTGTCTTTTTGTGTCTCAATCACATCTAAATAAAATCAAATGCAAGTTAATTCCCTCAATATGCATATTACTATTAAATCAATTATGACCACTCCTTGCATATTTTTCAGGTACTTGGACCATTTCTTGGATTGATGAGAGAGAAGGAAAGAGTTCTAGGATTTCTCCACCCATGGAGGGGTCCAAAGTAGACCCCAAAACTCCCTCGACCTAGCCCTTGTGGCCAAGGTTCAAGGTAAAGCAAAGAAGTCCATTGATCATGAAGTTTCAAGTTCAAAATGCTATAGAAGACCCCAACAAAGTCGTGGTGCCAAGGAACGACTGTGATCTCCAATGCAAAAGTTATAGGGTTGAACTTCATTTTGTCAAGCTATAGCAACACTGCCAAAATGGCCGTGTAATCCAGCACGGTCGTGCTGAGAAGCCCCCAAAATGGATTTTCCATCTAGCACGGCCATGCTTACAAGGATCAGAATGGGCATGCTGACTAGAACGACCTCCACTTCACATCACCCAGCACGGCCGTGCTACAGAGTGTGGTCATTCTACCTTGCTCCCATCATGTCCGTGCTACCGACCTTCATTTCACCACTTCCACACTAACATTTTTCATTTCTCACTACGACCGTTCTCTCCCACCATGTCTATTCCAACCATTACCCACCACGGCCATTACGCTCTGAAAAAGTCATGCTATCACCCAAAATCTAGCGTTTTCTACATTGATTTTCCAACTATACCCCTTCTTGCCCTAGTGCTTCCACCACCACCTATATATAAATGGGTGGCAGCCACAACACTAGGTTAGCTTCCTTAGCACCCTCCTACCTAGTCTACAACATTGATTTCTATCTCCCTTGCATTCAAGACCTCCACCTACCATTTGCACCCCATTTCCATCATAGAAATCTTGTTTTCTAAGTTTTGTACCATAATCCCCTACATTTCCATGCTCTTCACCCATCTTGGAGGAGGGAGGTCATTCTACAACAACTAGGAGGTGAAGGAGAAGAAGCTTCCACGAGCTCCATGGATTCCTACCCCTTTCTTCTCCTTTGTTTTCTCTTTTGAATTATCATGTCTAGCTAAGCCCCTAGTTGTGAAATGTTAGTGGTTAAAATGTTACTTGGATACCATGTTTGGGGAAAATAAATTGTAATGAACATATTTCCACTTCTATCTCATTTCCCATTATCTTTCTTGTGGTTTGTTCTTTTAAACATGGATTTCTTATTTTATGATGCTTGAAGACACTTATCTTCTAGGGGAAAATGGGATGTATGTGGCAATCTTAGGAATGGCTCGTAGGTCTAATTAGTGGATCCCTATCTGACCCCTTTTGTTCCCTCATACAACTCCCTTCTCCTACAAGTAGGTGTGAGATCTAAGTAGCTAGTGTAAGTGTAACTAGTGTAATTGCCTAGAGTTCTCTAAAGGCTAGATGGCAAGTAACATGAGGTGAAACACCCTCATCTCTACTCCCATTCCTAGCCTTGCCTCTCAATTGCCCCTATACCACTTACCCTAGAAACCTAGGCTTGCCAAGTCCTATTAGAATTACACCTAGCCCTAGTTCCCCAACTAGTAACATAGGGTATATTCCAATAGTACTTGCCTTGTTTTTTGGTTTGGTAATCTAGAATTGAAGATATAAAACTTGCTTGTTATGTAACCTCCCTCAACAAATATCAAAAAGTTCATTCCTAAATGGCCCACCTATCCATCTTATTTCTTAAAACCCACCTTGTCATATTAGCTTGTTAATGCTAGTTTAGTTAATTGCCTTTGTGACTTCTTAGCTAATTTCTTAGTTCTAGATAGTTAGGTCTTTCTTAAGTAGTTAGGGCTCTTTTGAGCTTGATTGTGTTAATTTAGTCAATTAGTGATAACCTATGCTCTCACTTGGTTTAGTGAACTTTTCTCTTAGTTGTTAATTTCCTTTCTAGTGTAGTGTAGTTCCTCTTTCTCTTTCTTAGTTTCTTGTTTATCCTAGCTTCTTAGTTTTAACATGCTTAGGGTAATCTAGGGTTTTTGGTAATATAGCTTCTTTCTTGTTGTTAATTACTTGAAACTGTAGTTTAATCAGCCAAAACCAACCTTTAAAACCTAAATCCTACACTCTGCTTTAGGAATGTAGCTCACATTAACCTAGATCTAGTGCCCCCCCTCTCCCTATGGACCGACCCTTCTGTTGCAACTTGCCTATACAACAACACAACCCCGTGCACTTGCAGTGAAGTGAGAATAGTCTAAGACAGTGTGTTGGACTAGGTCCTACATATAAAATTTGAAAGATCCCATGTGTGTTTGCCTAAGTTTCATCTAATCAAATCTAATTGGCTAGTTGTAACACAAGGAAGTCCAAGACACACCAAGATCTCTGGCATCGTCGCCGAGGAGTAGAGGCTTTAGGAATGTAGCTCACATTAACCTAGATCTAGTGTCCCCTCACTCCCTATGGACCGACCCTTCTCTTGCAACTTGCCTATACAACAACACAACCCCGTGCACTTGCAGTGAAGTGAGAATAGTCTAAGATAGTGTGTTGGACTAGGTCCTACATATAAATTTTGAAAGATCCCATGTGTGTTTGCCTAAGTTGCATCTAATCAAATCTAATTGGCTAGTTGTAACACAAGGAAGTCCAAGACACACCAAGCTCTCTGGCATCATCGCCGAGGAGTAGAGGCACTCAACCTAGCTAGTTAGTGTAACTTATCTTTTCATACTACCCTCACCATTGCTATTGTTTATTCTTTGTTTACTTTTACATTCTAGCTTTTTAACTTGGCTCTTGTTGTTTGTTTGTGTATTGTGCAGGTGACAATCGTGCATGAGTAATATGTGTTTGACTTGTACCGACTTTGTGCCATACAACCCCGAGATAGGTATAAGAAGATGTCAAATCCGCCACAAACAACACCAATAAATTGAAATGGAAGGCCCTGGTCCTTATGGTGAACCTCATGGAGAATCTCAACCACAACCCAACCATCCTCTCCATGAGTACTTCACCCCGGGGAACTACAACTCCCCAATTGCCACTCTTGTTGACCAAATGTCGGGTCCAAAATTCTCCATTCCACCAAACCTTCTCGGACTCCTTCCTACTTACTATGGGATGGAGAATGAGAACCCCTACAACCATATAGATGCCTTTCATGAAACTTGCTCCACTTTCCGCACACCAGCCGCCACCAATGACTCAATTTGAATAACCTTCTTCCCCTTTTTACTGAAAGAAAAATCTAAGGAGTGGTACATATCCAAGGCTGAGTTAGTGGCATGGAATGCGATAAAGAATGAGTTTCTTAAGAAGTTTTACCCGTTCACTAAGTTGAATCGGATGCGGAGATGCATTACCGACTTCTCACAAAAAGATAATGAACCCTTCCATGAATCTTGGGAAAGGTTCCAAAAGCTCCGGCGTGACTGCCCTCATCATTAGGCATCTTTGTGGCAGCTTATTTAGGCATTCTACATTGAGCTGGTTGAGTTGAGTCAAAACAATGTCAACTCCTCATGTGGAGGCACATTCATGGCAAAGCCACCCAAAGAGTATTGACCCCTATTTGAGCATCTTGCTGAAAATTCTTGTCACCAAGCTTCAAGTAAAGGGGAGTATTGTGACCAAAACTACTTTCCTCCACCCCTCCTCTAGTTCCAATAAGAATAAAATCTAACCTCCAAATGATGAAGATGATGGAAGATATGATGAACATGATGAAAAACCAAGCTAGAGGTTCTTCTAGAAAATCTACAATGGTAATTGATTCCATTGATGAAGAAGTGAATGCTTTGCATGATTTCGGCAACCGCAACAACCAAGGCCCAATGTCCAATTCTTATACTGCTAATGGAGAAATTATCCTAACTTCTCATGGAAATAACAAAATGAGGAGGGGCAAGGGCAGCCAAGGAAATATCATGGCCCTAAGTACAACTCCAATTTTGAAGAAGAAGTTCTAGTAAGGCTAAGGAGCCTTGATGAAGTGAAGAAACATGTGTCCTCTCAAGGGAAAAACATTAGCAATAGAGAAAAGAATTGATTAGATTTCTCTTTCGCTTGCTTGTCATGAAGACGGGAGACTCCCATCTCAACCCATAGACAACCAAAACAATGATGGCATTTATGTAAACAATACCCATGGTGCTTATGTCCAACCACATGTCCATGTACCTCCACTTCTCCAATACCAAGGGCCACCCAACACTTATGCTCCTCTACCTCCATAACCCCCATTCAACTACCAATACCCCCACCTCCATCACATGTCTATCAACAACAAACTCTACAACAACCTCTACAACAACCAACTTGCATACTACGAAATCCTAATCCACCTCACCAAATACCACCACCACCTTCATCTTCACAAGCTCCTCCCTCTTCCCATGAGCAAGTGAATATGATGTCAATCATATGGGAGAAGAAGACTACTCTAGAGCTTGAAAAGGGGGACGATGAAATGATCAAGGTTTGTGATGAAAATCTAGTGCCAGAAGAGTCTAGTAGAGATCGTAAAAGCATCGAAGATTCTACCATTCCACTTTTTCTTGATAGTACTGATTCACCCAAGCTCCTGCTACTCCACATTCTACTGAGATGGTAACACTTGATGCACCACTTTGTTGGGATTCGATGCTAACCAAATCTCCACCCCATGAGACAAGAATCTCCATCATACCACCTCAAGACACACAAATTTTTGTAGGAAAGTTTGATGCACACGGTCAACAATTCCATGATGTTTTGAAAGACCCCTTTCCCCAAGAGAAACATGGTTGTGTCATGAACCTCGTAGGGACTTTGAAACAAGGGAGAAAAATTATTAGAACATTCCTTGCCTTAGTAAAAAATGTTTGCATGGGGAGGAGGAAATTGGTGTTATTGCCATCCAAATAAATCATTGCCACAAGATATGTGAACTTCATCTTAGACATCATCTTACTGGAAAAAAGTATGATTCGAGAACCCTTCTTAACACGTGCTATATCAAAGCATGACCTATCGACCACTCTCTCCTAGATATAGGTGCAAGAGTGGGCATTATGTCGTTGTGCATGCACTTACAGCTCGGCCTAACATAACTGGAACCAGTGGATTATGCCATTACCTTGGGTGATGGGACTAGGAGGAAATTTCTGGACATATTACAAAATGATATAGTAGCATTGGATCAAAGGATAAATATCGTATACCTAACTGACTTTCTGGTCATAGATTTTGGCCCTATTGATGGAAAGGAATACCTCATATTGGGGAGGACTTTCTTGTCCACTGTGAGTGCGGAGATTAATGTGGTTGTAGGCACTTTGATAGTCATGCATAGGAGGAGGAAGATTGAATTCTTTACATTCACTAATGAAGAAAGATATATGATAGGTGAAGAAGATTTTGATTCCAGTCTAGACTACTATGATCCACTAGAAGAATGGAGATCAAGCCCTTACTTTTGATCGTTGTACACTCCATGGGATGAAGTCCATGTTGTCAGAACTCTAGAAAGGATCAACATGGAAGAGGAAGGAGACACCTGGGGTGTGAACACATATTGAAGAAAGAAACATGCCTGGATGAAGGATATAAACTTAGTGCTAGTGGGAGGCAGCCCACATGGTTTGAGATTCTCAAATCTTGTTTTTTTTATCATATTTTTGTTTTTTCCAAGAAACACACACACACCATACTTGAAAGTTTTTCTATTTGTGAATCAGGTTAGTACATGTATAAGAAAGAAAAGATGATGCACAAAGGGTCTAGCCAAGGAGAATATCAAAGTTGAAGAGAACATTGCAAATAAGTAGAAGAGCTATAGTAAAGAGTCCAAAACGGTCATGCCACACAACACGTCCGTGTGGATGGAAAGATAGAATGGACATGTTGCTTAGTTCGACCGTGGTGGTCTTGCTCTGCTCACCTAGTGCTACATTGATCACTCCATCTCTTGGCAGTTGTCTATTGCAACTCCATGTCGTTTACCCCACTATTCTAAACTTCTATGTCATGTTGAGGAAAACATGATTTAAAAGTTTGGGGTGGTAGGGCGGTAAACCCTTCTTTCACTGCATTTTTATCTATGTACCTTGTGCTAGATTTTTTAAAAATGATCAAATAGTTTAACTAACTTTCATACTTGTCTATCCTGACCTTGTGTGTTTGCTTGCATTCATTCATACATGTAGTTTAACTTCATGCATTTTGTGTATTTTTTTAAAAAAATTGTTCTCTTTGCTCTTCCATGTCATGCATTGCATTTCCATGTAGATTTTGGTAATTTTTGTGTGTTTTAACTAGGATTTTCTGCTTTATGTTTTAATTTTCCTAAATGTAGGTTTAGATGTGATTGAATGCAAATTGGCACCATTTTGGCCAATTTTTTCCAAATTTGAATGTTCTTGTCCAAAATTGTGTTTCAATTGAATCTCTATTTGTTCTGATAAAAATGGTTAAATCGTGGATAATGTAACTTGCGTTTGATGTTTGTGACTAGAATGAGTCATATGTAGGAATTTTACATGTGCTCCAATTCTCTTGAAATAATTTATGTTTTGAATAAAAGTGTGATTCTTACAAGTGTTGAATGTTTGGGTTTTCTTGTTTTTTATGAAAAGGATGCAATCTACTATACTTTTCATTTTATGCATGACTTGTTTGAGTGGTGAATGTTACATGGACTAACTTGCTTGAGTGAAATTTAACATGAATCTCCACATCTTGTGATCCCTCTTTGATCTGACATTTCTTCCACAATCTTCTTACCTCTCCACCTTATGAAAGGATGACAAAGTGCACATATCAGCCTTGACCACCCCCAAAATGTTTGGGGTAGTCATATCATTACCTCCCTACTTCATTCTTATCATTATATGCCCTACCTACACCAAGGGCAAAGAAAAGAAAAAGAAAAGAAAAGGCAAAAAGAAAATAAAGGGTGATCCTATTTAAGAGCATTCAAACAAAGAAAAGATGAGTGCAAATGCACTCCACTCCCTTTCATAACCATTTCTTCTTCTTTTATACCTAGTAGGGCTAGGGTAAATCAACTGTATCCCTCATCCCCCTACACAAGACAAGTGGGTCAGGAGTAGTGAAATAAAGTGTATGAGGTAGCTCTAGCAAGTGAAATAGTAATCCTAAACTTGTGAATGTATTTCATGCATGATATGGTTTACCCAGAGCATTATAAAAATTCCATTGCTTGCATATGTGAATGGTGATACACATTCTAATCTCTTGTACTCTGTTCTTGATTCACACTTGAAAAGAATGAAAATGAGTAGAGAGTAGTGGATTACATGCCTAATTCCTCATCCGAACTCATTTTACCCAATAAACATCACAATGTTTCATTATGTTTGCTACTTGGTTAATTTGAAAGAGAGATTAAGTTGGATCATACTTGAGGACAAGTATGTTTTAAGTTTTTGGTGGTGATGCAGCCCTATTTTAGGGCTTCATCTATTGTCTTTTTGCATCTCAATCACATAAAACAAAGTATAATGCAAGTTCATTCCCTCAATATGCATATTACTATCAAATGCACTTATGGACGTTCTTTGCATGTTTTTCAGGTACTTGGACCATGTCTTGGATGGATGAGAGAGAAGGAAGGAGTTCTAGGATTTCTCTACCCATAGAGGGGTCCAAAGAAGACCCCATAGCTCCCTCAACCTACCCCTAGTGGCTAAGGGTCAAGCTCAAGAAAAGAAGTCCATTGATCATGAAGTTTCAAGTTAAAATTTTTGCTAAAGACCCCAGCACGATCGTGTTGCCAAGGAATGACTGTGCTCACCAAAGTAAGAGTTATAGGGTTGAACTTCATTTTGTCATTCTACAACAAAACTTCCAAAATGACCATTCTACCCAACACGATCATGCTGAGAATCCCCCAAAATGGTTGCGCCAGCCAACACGGCCGTGTTGCCAAAGATTGAAATGGGCATGCTGTTCAAGAAAAGAAGTCCATTGATCATGAAGTTTCAAGTTAAAAATTTTGCTAAAGACCCCAACACGATCGTGTTGCCAAGGAATGACCGTGCTCACCAAAGTAAGAGTTATAGGGTTGAACTTCATTTTGTCATTCTACAACAAAACTTCCAAAATGACCATTCTACCCAGTACGATCATGCTGAGAATCCCCCAAAATGGTTGCGCCATCCAGCACAGCCGTGCTGCTAAAGATTGAAATGGGCATGCTGACTAGAACAACCTCCACTTCACCTTACCCACCATGGCTGTGCTACCCAACACAACCGTTCTACCTAGCCCCCACCATGGTCGTTCTGCCCAGCATGGTCGTGATACCGACCTTCATTTCACCACTTCCACTCTGACAATTTTCATTTCTCACCATGGTCGTGTTGTCTCACCACAGTTGTTCCAACCATTACCCACCACGGCCGTTCTGCTCAGAATGACTATGCTACCACCCAAAACCTAGCTTTTTCTGCACTCATTTTCCAACTATACCCTTTCTTACCCTAGTGCTTCCATCACCACCTATATATACATCTGTGGTGGCCACAAACTTAGGTTAGCTGCCTTAGCACCCTCCTACCTACTCAAGAGCATTCATTGCTATCTCCCTTACATTCAAGACCTCCACCTACCATTTCCACCTTATTTTCACCATTGAAACCTAGTTTTCTAGATTTTCTACCATAATCCCCTACATTCCCATGCTCTTCACCTATCTTGGAGGAGGGAAGTTGTTTTATAGAAACTAGGAGGTGTAGGAGAAGAATCTTCCATAAGCTCCATGGATTCCTACCCCTTTCTTCTCCTTTCTTTTCTCATTTCTATGATCATCACTAAATAAGCCCCTAGTTGTGGGTTATTTTTGGTTAAAGTGTTACTTTGATACCGTGTTGGGGGAAAATAACTTGTAATGAACATATTTCTATTCTATGATGATTGCCTCTTACTTCTATCTCATTTCCCATTATCATTCTTGTGGTTTGTGCTTTTAAACATGAATTTCTTGTTTTATAATGCTTGAAGAAACTTAGCCCCTAGGGGAAAATGGAATGTATGTGGCAATCTTAGGAATGGCTCCTAGGTCCAATTTGTTGATCCCTAGATAGCCCCTTTTATTCCCACATACAACTTCCTCCTCCTACAGTTAGGTTTGAGATCTAAGTAGCTAGTGTAAGTGTGATTAGTGCAATTTCCTAGAGTTCTCTAAAGGCTAGATGGCAAGTAACATGAGGTGAAACACCCTCATCTCTATTCCCATTCCTACCCTTGGCTCTCAATTTCCCTAATACCACTTACCCTAGAAACCTAGACTTGCTAAGTCCTATTAGAATTACACCTAGCCCTAGTTCCTCAACTAGTAGCATAGGGTATATTCCAATAGCACTTGCCTTGTTGTTTGGTGTGGTAATCTAGAATTGAAGATATAAAGCTTGCTTGTTATGTAACCTCCCCCAACTAATATCAAATTTTCATTCCCAAACGGCCCACTTATCCATCTTATTGCTTAAAACCCACCTTGCCATCTTAGCTTGTTAATTCTAGTTTAGCTAATTGCCTTTGTGGCCTCTTAGCTAATTTCTTAGTTCTAGATAGTTAGGTCTTGCTTAAGTAGTTAGGGCTGTTTTGAGCTTTCTTGTGTTAATTTAGTCTATTAGTGATAACCTAATCTGTCGCATGCTTTAGCGATTAACTTTGCTCTTAGTTATTAATTTCCTTGATAGTATAGTGTAGTTCCTCTTGCTATTGCTTAGTTGCTTGTTTATCCTAGCTTCTTAGTTTTAACCTTCTTAGGATAATCTAGGGTTTTTGGTAATCTATCTTCTTTCTTGTTGTTAATTACTTGCAATTGTAGTGTAATCAACAAAAACAAACCTTTAAACCCTAAAACCCTATACTCTTCTTTAGGAATGTAGCTCACATTGACCTAGCTCTAGTAACCCCTCTTTCCTTGAGGATAGACCCTTCTCTTGCCACTTGCCTATACTACAACATGACCCCATGCACTTGAGGGTGAAGTGTGAATAGTATAAGCAAGTGCATTGGACTTGGTAGTATATATACATTTTGGAAGATCCCACATGTGTTTGCCTAAGTTGCATCTAATCAAATCTAATTGGCTAGTTGTAACCCAAGGCAGTCCAAGATGCATCACTTTTTGAGACTAGGGGAGAGTAAAGTTAGCCGAGATTGTAATGAAAAAGCTATTTGATCTTGAACCAGGAAGAGCTAGACCTACATCTCTCTATTAGAATTATTTCTATGTCATAGACCACATAATGATGCAACAATGGTTAGGGACTTGATGGATGTGAGAAAGACAAAGAAAATTGCATGGCTGCAGCTGGATTGAGGTTGAAGATGAGGTGCATGATTTGACGTCACCATTAAAAGTGATTACCCTGTAAGTGCTAGGAACCATTGTGTCCTGCATTTATGGAGTTTGCATGCCAGAGTACACACTGTATGACGTTTTCATTATGGATATTTAATGAGGTGCACAACATTGTTAAAGCTGAATCAATTTATGTGAGGAGTCTTCTTGTTTTGAGAAGGATTGAGATTTGACATTTTTCTAATGGTGTTGAAGAAGCACAAAGAAATTCAAGATCATGATTCAACTCATAGTGTTGCAATGGTCGAAACCTAATGCAGAGCTCAGATCTGCATTATTCTAGTATGGAAGAGTCAAAGAGACAAATTTTTTTGATGAAAGGACTATTAGAAATCAAAAGGTTATTGCAAGGTTGAATTATGTGACCTTGTTGTTGTTGCTTCATGCAAGAAGAGAATTAATGGATATGCATTCAATGGACATTAATGTATGGCACCATTTTCATAAATAGAGACTTTGAAGTAGATGGGATATGGTTATATGAAAATGAAACCAAATTCCTATACAATCTCAGGGTGCATGGTAGAGTTAGAGGCAATGCTGGAATGGGTGGTGATATGCATCATAAAGATGGGGATTGAAGGAGAAATCATGGTGATATAGTTAGTTGGGGTCAGGTTGATCTGGGAATGCTTAATAGAGAATAAGAAATGGTGTATATATGATAGGAAGAGGTGATATGGGCCCAAAGAGCATCATGGGAATGGGTGCCCAATTTGGGAAAGGACATGTTTCCCCTACTATAATGTATCATTAGAATATTGTGGGAATCAAATTTGATCTGACATACATGCATCTTGGAGGTGGTTATGGTGGATATCTTTTTACTGTCGCTTCCTTCCATGATACCCTCATTTCCAACAATAGATTGTATCTGTGTTCTAGGTGTGACTTCACATGTGAATCCTACCGTCTTTGGTCAAGGGATGATGCGAAATGGAATGGGTTTGATCTTGGCATGGGATGCGCTGCTGAAGAACCTGGGTGGACAAAGGATTCAAGTTTTAGCATCGATGTAGGATCTGCTATAACTTTGGAGAGAGGAAATTCAAGAAAGAAAAGGGATATTTAATGAAACTCGAGAGAAAGATGTGGGCAGTGAAAGTGATTGTTCAGGAAGTTGTGGAAGGAAACAAAGTGAAGATAACAAACAAGATTGAGATAGGTCCAATGTAGAACAACATAGGGAAGGTAAATATATTTACTAAGACCACAAAGATGTATTGAGACTACTACAATAAGGACAGGGAATGGGGGCAGATGAAGAGAGAAAAGAAATAGCTACAGAGTGCCAGGAGCTGAAAAAATGGAGAAATAGAAAGAGGTCAAGGTTCCTAACCAGTCCCTCTACATCTTATGCTTCCCCAAGCCCTTCAAGCCCTAATGGTAAAGATGATGACGGAGGTGGAGTGGGTGCAACCTCAACATCCAAGGACGAAAGTGAAAATGTAAACCCCACCCAAAGGGAGGAGCCAGCCGCAAAAGAGTCACTGCCACAACCAAAAGAACCACAAGGTGCTGATGAGAAGAAGACAAACACATCAGTTCAAGTGTTTGATCTAAACTCCCACCCAACCGAAGACAAGACGATCTTTGAAGAGCATCAAGAGAAATGCATCATTGGGGAGGAGACCAACACTTCTGAAAAGTTGACGACTAATGAGAAAATATATATAAATAAAATCCTAGATGAAATGAACATCACCATGTATATATGTGACATCTACCTCCTGGAACCATTATACAATAAACACAACGATGCCATTTACGATGGCAAGATGGTCACAAATTTAGTTGTACTCAATGAAGCAGTACTCGATCTGCCATCAGAGACAACCCTGCTCCTAGAAGAGTCTATCAAGGAAATCACTACCAAAAATGTGAAACAAGTAGAGCCACAAGTGAGGAAGGATACTAAAGAGCTAACCCCTACTCCAATTGCACCGCCCTCACCAATAAAAGCAGTTGGAGAAGGAACTTCTAAACATGATGAAGGTGACCCCTCCTCATTCTTTATCAATGATCCTGCCAAAAAATGGAGCCCACCTACTAAAGAAGAATTACATGTTGCTCCACCTCTACCATACAAATTGGCATACATGGACATGGCCTCACTCTTAAGAGTAACATGCAGATATGTCCATGTCCTATCTGATATACTAGATGACAACCTTCCTAACAGAGACGTCCTATATCATAATAAAGGAAGGTCTCTAACTAGGGAACACTTCAGAGGAGTCTTTCTGAAGAGAGCACTAGTTCACAAGAAATTATTTAAATTGCTCTACGCTACATTGCTCGAAGAGTTCCTCCATGATGAAAAGGTGAAACTGGTGTTTAATGGCTCCACCCATCTGGCCGGGAAGCTATTCAATTAAAGATACAATTCTAATGATGTCAAAGATCTACAATGAGCTGTGAGTAGGGAAGAAACCCAGTTTGTAACGCTACCTATAAGGACAGTCAAACACTGGGCTTTAATTGTGGTGAATCTATATGAGCATCACACCACAATATACAACTTTTGTGCTACTGAGTTGGACAACATATCCCTAATATAAAAAAATACAGAAGCCATGGATACCCTAAAGGTGTCGTTGTACCTCAACATGCAATCCAAATAATAGGAGATCTCCACCAAGGAATCTAGAAACAATTTTCTATCTGTAAGAAGGTACCTCAGGAAGAGGCATGAACTAGGGACTATGATTTTATTTTACTAAGAATGATGAAAGCCATCAATAAGGGAATTCCACTAGATGACCTCTGCAACAAAGATTTGCACAACCTAGGTGGTATCTACACTATGGAAATGATCTTTGATCGCCTCTTCTTCAACAATCCGATGATGCCCTCAGATGTGATACCACATAGTCTTCACACTAGAATTCTCCTACCTGAAAAGAAGACATGGCGAAAAAAGATGAGACCCTATGGATTGATTCTGACAAACTAACCAGGGCAGTCACTTGAAAAGAAGGATGGACATCATACACTAAGCCTATCGATGCCACTCATAATAAAGAACAAAAAACTCAGGGTACATATGAGAAAGAAGCCTCCCCTATAGTTGAGAATGAGAAATAAGAACTTTCTATTAGTGATCCTGAAGAGGGAGAAATCAACGAAGATGATATGCCCAAAATCAAGCCATATGGGCCAACATGGGAGATAGTAGTACTTTTAAGGATTTCTATAGATGAACTTGTGAAGGCCTATCATTGGAATCTCTACAACTATTGATGAATTGTTTGAAGGAGGGTGATACCTTAGCAGAGGTGATCTTTGAATGAGAGGGCATATGTGTACTAAAATATGACCTCTGAGACTCTTTGAAAATAGGAGGATACCTCTTTGTGAGTGTTGTCTTCTTATCAATCCTTGATGGGAGACAACATGAATAATGTGCATATGGCATATTTTTTCCTTGTTGATGATATACTCAAAGACAAAAGGTCACGTGAAAAAGAACTCTTATAGGAATGTCTGAAAAACTCTCTTCTAGACTATATATTCCTTCCCATTCTGCATGATAACCATTAGACTCTTCTAGTAGTCAATATAATAGAAAGGACTATAGTTCTATATAACAACTCTAACTCAGCCTTTACGTTGAATAAACACACCAATATGACTACTACAAAGACACCTACATAAGAAAAAGTAGTTACATGCATCGAAGAAATAATCAAGATGATCAAAAACCAAGGGAAGGGATACACACATGCAGAGGGAAAGACTTCAAAAAGATGCACTTCTACCATAGAAGCCCACAACAAGTGCCATTGTCTAATGACTATGGATTTTATTTCCTATCTTGGAGGACAACCCTAGCCATGATGAATATGAAGATTGAAAGCATGCAACATGAACAAAATCACATGCTCCATGGACTATATGCCAACATGCTCCTGCAATCAAAATGGGAAATCACTGAAAACCACAAACAATAAAGTAAGCTCATTTATGCCTACAACTCCATTTTTTACACTCTGAGATAGACTGAATGATAAGTTTGGGGAAGGAGTTATAAACGGGTGTGGGAGATACAATTTTGTCACTTAAGTTTAATTTCCACTCATACATATTGTTACTTTTACGTTCTGTAATTATAGGAAATTTTGATATAATTTTGATAATATTGAACAATTTTGAACAAATACTTGCTATAGTTCCCAGTTTTAAACTTTTCCCTTTGTAATTCAACTTCCACTTTTCTTAGCCCTGTTTGTCCCCTTCCTACCTTATAGAATAATCATTGATAGAGTGGTGCAAATGAGCTACTAATTCATGTAAAAAGAGAAGGACACAATAATATGATTTACTCCATTCTTATAGAAAAATGTTGTGTATAGGCGGAAGAACACCCCTGAGTCTATGAAACCCCTAGAAATAAAAGAGGACTTTACCAGCCACACTCCTGATCAATATCCCTAGCCAAAAATTTCTAGCTAGAAAGTCTTCACCTCCCACAAGAGGGAAAAAAATTACCCCTTCCAGTTTTAATTATCCCCACTTTAGGATGAAAAGAGGCTTAACCGCCCAAAAATCCTACCAACCCCTCTCCCAAGCCCGAGAGTAGAATGAAAAGGAAAAAAATAAAAAAATAACATGAGAGTTGTGCCTAAAAAGATGTCAAAGGATTCTACACGACCAGTGTATTGCTGCACTCATGAATGTAAATATTTCGTTTTTGGAAGTGGAATCTTGAAGTCGAGTTATACCAACCTGCATTCCCAGGCAACCCTCACACAACCACCTGACAATACATCAGGGCCCATATGAGCAACACGGTCTTTACGACAACCCATGGTTGAGGATACGGGTGCGGGAAAACACTGAAAGACTTACCTTCCCAAACACAGTAGCTTGACTAAACTAAAGGTAGGGTGTGAAAGCTACCCTTCGCTGGAATCATTTACAAGTACAGCTAGAAACTTAGGGCAGGAAGGTCATTGTGAAGGAGAGTCCTTTACTACAAAAGGAAGTGGCTTGGGTGCAAGGTCAAACAACTCTGGAAATGAAAGGGAAAGAATTGGAAGTACGAGAAGTGAACCAAGCCTAACACAAAGGTTTGTGTTGTAAGGATGGAATAATCTGATAATGGTGTGTTTATAATGAGAGAAATCATATATAACTCATCATTCTATAATTGGATTCTATCTGTTATCCTAAGGACAGAATAGACTCTATGTTTGGGGGAGTTGATAAAATTTCATTTTGTGAACTTTTTGCATATGTTTTATTCCTATTTTTGCATCCCTTTTATGGATTTTTTCTATTCATCTAACTATCTTTGGGCAAAATCTAGATTTGATACCCCTTCCCACTCCATGCAAGCTCATACGATGCTGCGATCGTGGCGATGGCCCATGGACATCTCGACTGAGACAGAGCCAGTGTTCAATAGTTTAATGTTGTGACTGTGACTAAAAAAATTAAAAGTTGAAGTTTAATCTACTATGTAAATAATTAATGAAGACACACAGGTCATAGGAGAACATTCAATAATAAAAATCTTTAGGAAGCAATTAGAAAATAGAAAGTAATCTTATACAATTTATTGTGGATAAGGCTAAGTACATTTTATTTATCTACAACACTTTCCCACATGACAATCTTTTAACAATATAATTTTTTAATAAATTATCCTAATAACGGACACGTGCAAAGCACGTGCATTAACTAGTATTTCCATAGGACTAATACTATAGTAAGTTTTTTCAGTGCCAGGCGCCCCTCACTCAGTATTTCCTCCAACCAGCAGCAAGAAAGGGATTCAGAACCCAATTATAGTAGCGAAAATGATCCGGTCATGCGTGAAACCGATCATGCGCTCGTCAAGTGCAGGGGAGGAATGATTTTGGAAAAGTTGAGAAGTTTTGCCTTTTTAGATGGGTGGTTTTGCCTTTTGCTGGGTGATTTTGCTGGGGGAGAAGTTGATTTGGGGTGAATGACGTGGCGTGTTTTAATTGGATGGGTTGGTGAAAGTTTTGTAATGGATAAATAGATGTGTTTTGCTTATAATTTCATGATGAATTTTTTGACGAAACAAAAACCATTGGATTTGTTATAAAAATACAGTCCAACAAGACTAATATTGATATATTTTTAATAAAAAAAATGATATGAATAGGTGATGTGATGAGACTGAAAATTGTTTTATTTATAATTTCTCAACCGTGATAAATTTAGAGCGAAATAAATACCATTAAATTTGTGATAAAAAATACATTCAAACAGATTAATGTTGATATACTTTTGAGAAAGAGGTAAAAAAAGAGGGAAGTGATGATACAAGATTAGAGAAGTGAGGAGTGTAAAAATTAAGTGTGTGAAATTAGTGAGTATGCGCCTAGAAATAGCTAAAGGCGCCTAAAGATGACTATATAGCACCAAAAAATAAAAGTATTAAAAATGGTGATATGCCCACAAATGGTTGAAAACACCTTAAAATGGCTAAATAATGCTAAAAAATTGTTAAATAATGCACAAAAATTGCTAAAAAAATTAGTGTCAAACAAACCTATTTGGGCATTGCTACGTTGTTTTTTGTTGTCAATATCTTATTTGGGTGCCACTCTTTATACTTTTAGGTGTCAATGAACCATTTTGGACGTCAACTAACCATTTTTAGGTGTCAATTAGCCATTTATGGACGCCATTAAGCTGTTATTGGGTGTGAAATATTCTTATATACTATTTAATGCATATAACTATATTTGGGCGTCATTAAGTTGTTCTTGGGTGTCAAAAAAACTTATTTATGCACCCTTATGTTGTTTTTAGTTGTCAATATCTTATTTGGGCACCATTTTTATACTTTTTGGTGTCAATGAACTATTTTGGGAGTCAATTAATCATTTTTGCATGTCAATAGTCATTTATGGGCATCTTTATACTTCTGGGTGTCAATGAACCATTTTGGATGCCATTAAGTGGTTCTTGGGTGTCAAACAGGCCTATTTGGGTGTCATTTGTTGTTTTGGTTGTCAATATCTTATTTGGGCGTCATCTTTATACTTCTCGGTGTTAATGAACCATTTTGGGAGCCAATTAACCATTTCTTGGTGTCAGTAGCTTTTTATGGGTGCCATAGCGTCCAAAAATGGCTAAATATCGCCCAAAATTGTTAAAATTCTTGAGTGTCAAACTAACCTATTTGGGCACTGTTACGTTGTTTGGGTTGTCATTACCTTATTTAGGAGCTATCTTTATACTTCTAGGTGTCAATGAACCATTTTGGGTGTTAATTGGCCATCTTTGAGTGTCAATAGTCATTTATGGGGGTCCTTATGTTGTTTTTGATTGTGAATTACCTTGGTTGTAAATTACCTTAGATGTGATTTAGCACATACAATATTTACTTGGGTGTCTTTTTTATACATTGGGTGTCAATGAACTATTTCTAGGCACCAATGAACCATCTTTAGGTGTCAATTAATCTATGTATATCATTTTTTTAATTTTTTCTCAAAATATGTCAACATTAGTCTTGATAGATTGCATTTTTTGTAAAGAATCCAATAGTTTTTGTTTCATTAAAAATTTCATTACGGTTCAAAAGTTAAAAGAGAAAAAATTATTTCTCTTTTGCATGATTTAAAAAAAACCACCCAATCGCCATCTGCCATGTGGAGGCGGTTTGGGAGTTGGTTTGGGGGCTGGTTTTGGGCGTGTGTCACTGCCCATGAGATTGTGTGAGCTTGCCCAAAATCTAACCCTTGTAGTAGCGTCTAGATTAACATTGGGTGGATGTGTATGTAGAAATCCTACTTCCATTATGATATTCTTCATTCACACCTCCTCTTCCATACACGTTCTCGTGGAGAGGGTAGTGAATTCGGGACCTAAAACCCTCTCACATTACCATTCAATGCCATGATCTGTAGCGGGGGTAATTTTTTTGAAATGTTTGGATCTGGAGGACACCTTAGATGGTTCTGCTCCTCCATTTCCACATGTTAGGGGTGACCTAGGACCCTTTCAAAACCACAACTGGCAAGGTGCCACACAACCCACTAATATAAATGGTCGTGTGAAAATACAAGGCTATCTTAACTTTGATCCATAATATTTGAGACCTTACTCATCAAATCAAATATCCAATCGTTTCAAAATTGTGGAACATCATGTAGGAACCTCAATCATTTATGAAATTTTAAACATAAATTTATAATAACCTAAAGTATATTCTCACCAAGTTTTAGGCCCCAATTCAATATTTCCATTCAAATATCATCATACTCATATAGTGTGGTCAAATATAATTTTCATTTGGTCTGCATTTGAAACCCATCAACCTCAATAATCATCATATGATCATGATCCATACTAACAATCATTATACAACCATTCATATTTAGACTAATTAAGAAATGCATGTTTAATCTTATTATTATTCAATTTTATTAACATAACTATTCCACATGATTAAACTCAAATAGGTTTATAAACATCAACTGAATCTCTAGTCACAATAGTTTTTTGGATGAGAAGAACCTATGATTTAATAACCCATTTTTCAACTTGGTATCATCCATCTATAAAAAATTCATGGTCCTAAAATAATATATTGGGTATCAAAACTCTAAAATCTGGGTTATCATATTCGCCTCACCTTATATGGATTTTTTTCCTCGAAATTCAACTAGTCACATGCTTAAGGTGATATAAAAGAGTCAAAATTCATAGAGTTCACTACTTCTAAGTGTCAAGGCTATCATGATTATGTATGTACCCTAATTTGTGATCTTAGGATATTGAAACATCTTGGGTATGCCAACCACACCTTATATAGGTTGAAGCATAATATTTATTTATGAGTTGAAGCATCATATAATGGCTTAGTCATAACTTAAAATTCTATTATTCTAGGTTTTACATACCTTATTACCCTAATAATTAGGAATTTACTTAGTCATATAGAGTTGAAAAGGTATTACCAAGGGTTTCACCTTTCACCCCATTAAAGCATGCAAGGTGATATCAAGGTTTGAATTTATTAAATACTAAAATTATCATACTTCAAATCATTATTGTTGTTTATTCTCAACATCATAATATGATTGAATAATTAGAGGGAACGGGCATTCATCTTTGCAGATCAGGGTTTCACCCTATTATGTAAGAGCTAGTACCCAAAAGGAAGCTTAGATTCAAAATATTTGAAGTTTAGAACTATATATTGTGATCACGTAACCCATGATCCAAAGATATATTTATTTCTAACTCAAGATTTCAGACTTATATCTTTCATGCATGATATAGAGGGAAGAGAATATATTAAGCCAATCTTATCATGATTTCAAACTTGGATATTACATGTATGATATAGGAAGGAAATATAGAATAGGTGAAGCTTATATGAGTGACTCCTCATATATAAATCATCTATATAGCTCAAGTGAGGTTTTTAGTATCATATATTAAGAAAGGAGAAGTGGAAGGAACAACATTTGTGAGTATCTTATTTACAACACATTTTACTCTTAGAACTAGAGTTAATATATCACCTCACTTGCAACCAATGATGAGATTCACAAACATATGTCACTCAAGCTAGGACCTAACTCAATCAAAAGATTGATCTTCTCATTGTGAGTAACCTACCCATCATTTTTTAACCCAACTCTAACATTAGGATTGAATCATGCAAAAGGACTCAACTCATCTAATCAGGAGTAACCCAGCTTTGGACACATCAGTTGACATATATCTCATATTTTTCATATATTATAGGGTAGGTCCTATGACCCTCTCTTTGGGGGTCTCACTCTCTCTGGAGTTCACTGATGCATCCCTATTTTAGGGCTTCATCTTGTGTAATATTGAATTTCAATCACATCTATACTTGTTAGATTACATGTTATTTCCCCTAATGTGTGATATTATGTAAAATTTATTTATGGACATTATTTGCATGCTTTCAAAGCGTTTGGACCATGATTGGATGGAAGAGAGATAGAAGGAGTGATCTTAAGGTTTCTCTACCCTTAGAGAGATCCAAGTGAGGTCTAATGCTCCCTCAACCTACCCCTAGTGGCCAAAGAGCAATTGAAGCAAAGATGTCCAAGGAAACATAAAGATTCAAGTCAAAGTGTTGATACAGAGACCAACACGGTCGTGGTACCACAGAACAACCGTGCTAGCTCATTCAAAACCAACAGAGTCGAAGATTGAAGACTACACTTAGTAGCACGACCGTTCTACCTAGCATGGCCATGATACAAGACAGAAGAACGGTCATGCTACATGGCACAGCCATGTAGTAGCCCATGTAGAACGGTCGTGGAGCCAAGAACGGGCAGAGCATCCCAAGCCAACACAACTATGGTGACCACCATGGTCGTGCTACCCCTGCCCCACCACGGTCATGGTGACCACCAAGGTCATGCTAATTCATGTACAAATCCACCACTGTTACTATCATTGTTTTCCAATTTTCACCTCAGTCGTTCCACCCCACCATGACTGTGGTCACCCGTACCCATCATGGCCGTTCTTCCCAGCACAATCATGCTACTCACAAAAACCTAACTACTTTTGCACTACATTTCCCACGTTAACCCTACTTGACCTATTGCTTCCTCCCCACCTATATATGTGGGTGGCACATGGAGGATGATGTTAGCTACCCTAGGCCACCCGTATCTACCTCCTATCACTTCATTTTTGCACCTTAGAAATTTGCAGCTCCATTTCACTCCATTTCTCCATTTCCACCACAAAGCCCCCATTTCCAAGCCTTCCATCCACTTTCCACCATCATTCCACATCACTCCATCCAAGAAGGAGGAGGTCGACCTTGAAGTAGCTAGAGAAGAGGATTCACTCATCTACACTGGGCTCGATGGCTACTTTCCCCTTTCTTCTTTCTTTTTGTATTTTGCATTTCCATGAGTACCTAGGCCCCTTACGTGGGCTGTTTGGGGCAAAAAATATTACTTTGACACCATGTTGGGGGGAAATGATATGTAAACATTGTTTTTTTTGTTTGCTAATGATTATGTGCTATTTCTATCTCACCCTTCATGAATTTCTTATTGGTTTATGCTTGAAATCACCTAGGAATTTATGGAAATTTCTTATATGTGTGAATTTTAGGATTTGCTCCTAGGTCCAATTCATGGATCCCTAGCTAGCCACCCATCTTCCTATATGCTTAAATTCTCCTAACCCTAGTTGAGAGATCTAAGTAGCTAGTTTAGATGAATTTAGTGTGATTGGCTAAGGGCTTTCTCAAGGCTAGAATATGAGTGATGGGAGGCCTAAAACCTAACTTCCACTCCCATTACAAACCTCAACCCCTTATCACCCTATGATCCTCTAAACTAGAAACCTAGGATTTTGTAGACTCTAATTGAATAACACCTAGACCCTAACCCAATTGAGCTTCGTAAGGGTAGTAGGAGGTGTTAGGGACTAGTTCCCCTATACACAACCTATCCTATCCATGTCCAGTTAGTAGTCTAGGGTAATTCATTAGACTCTATCTTGTTTTTTGGTTTGGTAATCTAAACAAGACTATAATGTTCATATGTCACCCCAACCTAATTTATAAGTTCATCCCCCAAACAACCCACACATCCCTTTATTGTTTTAAAACCCTAATTGCCTTATTGCTTATCCAGTGTTAGCTTAGTTAGTTTTTTACTTGATTAGTTAGTTTCTTGACTTGTTCTTGATTTGCTCTTGCTAGTTTATCTCTTTAATTGCTCTTTTACCGTGTTTGCTAGCTTAGTGAAGTGTAGATCTCTTCTTGCCTGCTTTAGCATAGCTTTCTCTTTTCCTACCTTTCCTGCTTGACTTGCTTAGTAGAATTAACTATCTAGGGGAATTTAGGTTTTATTCTTGTTTGCCTTCCTTTACTTGCTTGTTTGCTCAAACCTTAGTGTAATCAACAAACAACCATCAAACCCTTGAACCCTAGGCTCTACAGTAGGAACCTAGCCCAAAAACTAACATATCTCTAGTGCCCCCTTTTCCCCCTGTGGATCGACCCTATACTTGCCACCCTCCTATACAATGATACATCCCTATGCGCTAACAAATGTACTATTTTAGTAGAAGTAGGTGTGTAGGTTTAAGTCCCTTATAAATTTTGAAAGTGATCCCACCATGTATCCAGATCTCGTGGGTCGCATCTAGTCAAGTCCCAATTGATTAGTGTGTGTAGCTCAGGAGGGACGCACCATTCACCACATATCTTCTCCTAACACTAGAGGTCCTACTTTGTAAAAGAGCTTGAGGATCATGCATATTCAGCTTTATCTTAACTTAGCTCATCTTAAGTAAGAAAAGGGAAAATACTTTCATCATCAAGACTCCGCTTAGAATCTTTAAAATTGGATTCAGCTCATATACGGCTTAAATCTTTATAAGGAAACTAATACCATTAGAGATCAAAATTATATAAGATTCCACATGATTATTCCATATAAAAAGTAATCATCTACTCTAACTGTCACATATACAACAAATCTCTAGACACCTAATCTAGATCTACTCTCTCTTCTAGACTGATGACACTCCCTTTCACTTAGGTTGTATTACACCTACTACTCTTTTATGCGATAGACACATTTTCATATTTATAGATATATGATAAAATATTAAATAGTTTTTCTCTGGGAAGGAAAACATCAGATGAAATTGTCAAGGCTCGAGCCGATTGGAAAACAAAACCAAATCAACAATACGATTATCCCATACACAGTAGATAGTCTAATGCCACACACAATATATAGTCACTTAGTGAAATGGTAACAACAAGGTGTAGACTAGTGTAGCTACCCAATGCATATGAGCTCTATTTGGAAAGGGTTTCACACACCTATCTAAACCTAGTTCTCGAACATCTAGGTTCTAACCTATCTACTCAGTCAAAACTAATTCATATAGAACAACTTTCTAAGTTTCTAGGGTTTTAAGTGAAGGTGATAATTAGTTTGTGTTTCATGATGACCAATTGTTAGGTGTAGCTAATGTTCATTCTATGATACCAATTGTAACATCCCCGGATTATGCCGCCTCAAGATTATGAAGGCCCAAGAGAACAAATTAGAATATATTATCTAATTGTTTCAGAGAGTGATGCGGAAGAATTACACACATACATGAACAAACTAATATAACATAAACCAAAAAATTTTCAACATCAACTTGTACATTATTTCAAGATGAATTATTACAACTTACATTTTCACATTGAATAAAGAATTTTACAAGTTTGAACATGTATGCTAATAAGGATCCTAGACAATAGGTGCAACTTGTACATTGTTGACTTCTTGTCTTTTCCCCCATGCTAGCTCTGAAACTAGAAAATATGTGAAACAACAAATCAACACAATGTGTTGCGTACGTGGGTGAAAGATATATACATATTATTCTTACATACTTGAAATAATTTGAGAAAGAAAATAAAGAAGAAAAGAAAACATTATTTAATGTGATAATAAGGTAAACACATATTTTTAGATGTCTTTTGATGTGATTGTATTACTAACTGGTATCACACTTCCTTTTTCCCATCCTCTTAGGCTATGGGGAACCCCACCCCTTAGGCTATGGGGATGTGTTTACCTTATATTCAGAGACAAAGAGAAAGAGAGAGATAATGTAAACACTTAGTAGCTACAATCCATCCATATTCTTAGTTGTTCTTAGTGACATGGTGAAGATCAATAATATAAACATAGTACATCCAAGAAATATTCTCAAATAAGAACTAACAAAAAGATCATATCAATTTCACACAAGAAAACTAGTCATATAATTAGATAAAGCCCACATACCTAGTTCAAAGAATCATAACTATCTTGTTCCATCTAGATCTCTAATCATCACCTGATTAATAGCGATTCATGATCATTAATAGAAAGTTCACCAGGATTAATGGTATTTAGGTCCAATTAAAGGTTTAGCCAAATCTAGGTTGAAGCTAAAGTTGTTGTTAAATATATTTTTACTGATTCGGGAGTCATAATTAGGGTCCATTAAATTGTTAGAATTTTTTGAAGCTTGCACTATTGTCAAGAAATAATATGAGGTTTAAAGCATCTAATTATTCATTAATTGGGAAAGACATAATATTTTGAAATTATAATCTAATAAGAGTCTATATTAAGTTTCCAATTGTGACAAGGGCTCAATATTATTTTCCTCATATTTAATCTCCATCACTAATTAATTTTTTCATTATACAAACCTTAGAAAGGAGCATTGTAATCTAAATTAGGTATCATAAAAATGAATAATGACAAGTCTAATCTAGAGATTTTATAAGGAAGATGGTATTTTTCGGGCATTTATTGGCAAGGGATCTATTTATTGTGCATTTTCTATGATCTGGTATATTTTTGAGAATTTAAAAGGCAATTACCTTATTCAGAATTTTTGGAGCTGTCAGATTTGGCCCTAGATGCTTGTGACGTTGTTGTGTGACTTAGATGGTCCACATAGGCCTGAACTTTTGGGAGCCAATTCAGGCATATTCAGTCTGCCTAGTCTGACCAGTCTGCCATTGGACCACACATCAAAATGGGATTTAGCCAAGGTCATACCCTACCTCTCCTATGCGTCATCTCATGCGAACAAAAGAGTGCATCTCCAGTAGATGGAAGCACCATCATGACTTATGTCGATGAGGAGATATGTGGGTTGGTGGCGTCTATACCTGATTGTTCACTATTGCAAGATGAAGGAGCAATGAGGACTCCTAGCCGACACTGACATACCTCCCATTCGGCGAATGTTCTTCAAGCACTGATGAGGTCTTCTGCCTCCTAGCACCTACGCAAGGTCCCAATCTGACAAGAGAAGGTGATCTGGTTAAGCATCCTCGATCAGTAGCAAGTGGCTCTAGGTTCTACCACCTCGGTGTTGTTCCATCAAGAGAATAGGGATTAGACCTCCTATTAACCCTAGTTGTTGCAGCTGGTACATGACGCCACCGTAAGAAAAATCTTCAGTGAGGCACCATCGATGGATAGATCCTTCTCGCTCGATTCTTTTACATCCAAAGAAATCACAGATGAAAGAGGCTGTGATACTCAGACTCGTTCATGCTCTTCAGATCCAAAATGGAAAGTAGGACCATGACTACCACTTCATGAGGTCTACGAAGATAAAAGAGACACCTTCATAGCTAGATTGGATATGTCCTAGGAGAGTGTGATGCAGGTGGAGGAAAGAGGGATTCTCTTTTGGATCACACGATTTTCCCTCAATGACAATGCTTCATGTGGATATGATGGGTTGTCAAGGCTTCAAGGGTGGCACCTAATGTCCATGGTAGTGCCAGACACCCTCACTCAATATCTGCTCCAACTGAGAAGTGAGATAGCTATCCAGAACCCAATCATATTAGTGTCTAGATCGGCTTTGGGTGGATGTGTAGGTGGAAATCTTGATTCTATTATGATATTCTCCATTCACACCTCCTCTTCCATACATCATCCTGCTCTGCACATTCTTGTGGAGATGGCAATGAATTTGGGACCTAAAACCCTCTCACCTTGCCATTGAATGCCACGATATGGTGGGAGTAGTTTTTTTCAAAATGTTCAGATCTAGAGGACACCTCAGATGGTTCTATTCCTCCATTTCCAGAGGTTAGGGGTGACCTAGGACCCTTTCAAAACTACAGTTGGCAAGGTACCATGCAACCCACTAATGTAAATGGTCGTGTGACAATACAAGGCTATCTCAACTTTGATCTATAATATTTGAGACCTTACTCATCAAATCAAATCTCCAATTCTTTCAAACTTACACAAATTTATATAGGAGCCTCAATCATTTATGAAATTATAAACATAAATTGATTATAGCATAAAATATATTCTCACCAAGTTTTCGGATGAAAATTTAATGTTACCATTCAAATATTAGCATATGCATATAGTATGGTCAAATATAATTTTCTTTTGGTCTCCACTTGAAACACATCAACCTCAATAATCATTGTATGATCATGATCCACCTTAAAAATCATTATACAACCATTCATATTTAGACTAACTATGAAATGGATGCATAATCTTATAACTATTCAATTTAATTAACATAACTATTCCACATGAATAAAATCAAATAGGTATTATAAACATCAATTGAATCTCTAGTCATGGTTTTTTTGGATGAAAAGAACATATGATTTAATAACCAGTTTTTTAATTTGGTATCATCTGTTTACAAAACATTCATGGTCTTAAATACTATATGGGGTATCAAAACTCTAAAATCTAGGTTATCACAAACCTTCTTCATGCTTATACATAGGAAATAAAGAGAGATAAGAAAGAGTAAGAAATATGATTGTAGAATTGGGGTCAATGGGTCTCCTTGTAGGGAGAGAGCGAGAGAGATCTTGGTGAAGAAGCATTTTTGACATTATTTGGTGGTTCTTGTCAAAGCCATTAGTGCACAAATACAATGAGAGGGAGTGCTTGTGTGTAAGATTAGATCCTCACTCCACGCTTGTTTTATAGACAAATAGTGGACTTGTCAATCAGACTTGATGATGCCAAGACGCTTGAACTATTGATGTACATTGACATGGAATCTTGATTCAATGCTACAAACTTGGCGGTGATGGTACTGATTAATAATAGGAAATGAGTAGGTTGACTGTCATGGTCGTCCCATGTATGCACAAACAGTCGTTGGATCACGCCCCTCATATCACACTATGGGTCATTGTCATTGATATCGAGAACTAATTTTGCTCTATCAACAAACTTCTTGAGGGATACTAATCCCTTCACTCAGTATCAATTAGTTGGTGGTATCAAGTTGAAATTGGCACTCATAATTTCTTTTTTGTGATCTATCTTAGTGCTAGCAATTTCTTGTTTGGTAGTATTGAATTTTTCCTGTAGAATTTGATGAGCATTGTCAAATTTTTTGATGCCACCAAAAGTGGTCACTTATTACCGAGCTGAAGTATTGTAAATGACAATAAAAAAATTGTGTGTCAATGCTACTGATTAATATTCAATAGTACTGACTTGTTGTTATAGATACACTATGAAAATGATGAATTAGTTATGTAAGTCTCAATGGTACCCATACATGCCATGATGCCCCAAGATTTTGTCTATAGTTCTCTATAATAGCTAGTGTTAGTGTATGTCATTGCCACCAAATTTCCAAAGTGGTTATTTGTAGCTGCCAATGCTAGTGTTTGGTTCTACTGACAACTTTGTTGGTAGTACAAACTTCTTCTTTAATCTGCAAATCCAACACATGCATCAAGGATCCATTTTCTTTCATCAAATAACTTGACATTAAAGTTAAGCACAATGAATAGAATCTATCAAACAACTATAAAAAATAGAGAACAGAACATAAAATGTGGGTTTCCTTCCTCAAGTATCCTTATATAATGTCTGTTTGATCAACTCAATGAAAATCATTTTAGGATAATCAAAGGCTTTGACACGACTTTACAGTGTGTATAATGCAAGTGTACGCGTCAATGTAATATAGGCCTTGTGAGGTCCGATTCAAACACAGGAAAACGTACTTTTCGGTAGACAACTACTAACTACTCGCGATCAGCTAAACCGATTGTAAAAGTTTGGAAGTTGTTTTGAAAAAAGAAAAAACATAAAAACAAAAGAAAACAAAGCAATCGATTAAATGGTTGGTTTAATCAATTCCAAAGAAATCTCTAGGATTGTGGTTTCTCTGCAAGTTCTCATTGTACTAATTCCTTCACAATTATCACAACTCGTCTCCCTTTCCAGATAGCGGAATGTAGCCAGAATTGCTTGCTTCTACGATACAATTCACTACCTTAATCTAAGGCGGTTCCACGCCAGTAGTAACCTATACCCTAGACTAGGTGCATGAAAAACAAGTCTCTAGGTTCCCACCATTAACTTTACATGACCTTTTCCAAAGGATTTATTAGTTAATGTGATTACCACCTCTTTTCAATCGTTAACTCTTTGTCAAAAGCAATTAAAGGTATTAGATTACCACTATGGTGATCAAGCACAAGGATAGCAATGGAGAAAATGATATCATACCACGGATTTGAGGGATAAATTATGATAAACTATGTAAGAAGAGTCATATAATGATTGCTCAGGCTACTCCCAGTCCTAGAGACAAAGGGGATTAGCCCCGCATGTTCATCTCAATGCAAAACACCATGAAGGAAGGAGAAAACATGGAGAAAATGTGGATGGAGATGGTGTAACCCCTGAACGGAGAAGAACCGGATGATCCTCGACGTGGGATGAGAATTCTGCAACCTTCCGGCGGTGGAAAACTCTGTCTGTGTCTTTGAGATCTCCCGGGGCGTAGCTCTCGACTCCGTTCTTCGCTCTCTCCTCCTTCAAGACTTGTGCAATGTAATAGAACATGAATGACGACTTTGGGCCGTCTTTTCCTAGGTGTAGATACCACTTACGACCGCCAAAAGAACACAACCTTCCGATTGAAGTCGTGCTGGACAAAACCCTGATCCGACGGTGTTGATCTATGGTATCGACACCTTAGGGTACCGATGCTTTCTTCAATTTCTGGAAGCCGCCTGAAGCCTTCTCGATACCATCGACCGTTCCTGTTGATGGTATCGAAGGGGTGATATTTGGCTCGTTGTTGGACTTTCGAGACCATCGACAAAGTGTCAATGGTATCAACCTATTGGCTTCCTCTCCGGCTATGTCACTATTGCTGTGTCGATGCTATCGACATACCGTCGATGGTATCGACGGGTCCATAATTGTGAATTGCCTGGAAATGAGAAAAAAACACAAATCAAATCTGAGAAATATGATACTCTATAGAAAACAATGTAAAACAAGATGAATTTGATGTAGGCAAGGATAATAGGCTAAAGGAATTGAATCATGTGATATTAACCACAAATATGACCAATAAGCGCATAAAATGAGTTTAAAACTACCCTATAAAAGTGTCTCAAAACCCCTGCATCAGGCTTCAAATCTTCATGCTTGTGCACTACCTCTCAGGGAAAGTAATGCTTTGATCTATGGACTTTTTTTTTAAACACAATAGACCCATCATTTATGTCAACATATCTACATGGGTAAACTTCCACTCCATGATATGGGCCATTTCATCAAGACTTAATCTTACTTGGGTGAAGCTTTATCCTAGAATCAAACAAAATTGCATGCTACCCCTGGTGTAACTCATTATGATGAATGTGTCTGCCATGAATTCACTTGGTTCCATCTTCATAAAGTTTTGCATTCTCATAAGCATCAAGATTCAGTTCCACTTTCCATGTTGTACCTTTTGGAATAAAAAAAATTTAATATTCTCAGATCCCACAAGGTTCTATGTTTTGATTGAGAGGTGACATGATCTACCATAAATAAAATATGTAAGGGAAGTTTTCAAGATGGTTCTAAATGTTGAGAACTCGTCATTAGGTTTCATATTCCAATCAGTGCATACCTTGGAAAGAATTTCTAATAAGATCATCTTTATTTGTCAATTTGATGCTTTCACCTATCATTGTGATTAAGGGTGATATCGGGTACCTATATGATGAGTTACCCAACATTTCCTCAAAAGGGTCCCAAATTGGTGGATGGCAAAGTATTTCCACCATCACTAATATTCATATTAATTACCCCAAACAAGCTACATATATCATCCTTAACAATTCCACATACAACATGAGTATGGGTTGGAATTGCATCTGGACATTTATACATATTTTACTACTAGTAATATATATAAACTAGAACTAGAGAAGAGATATGGGTCCATAAAATCAATGTCTCGAACATCAAAAACATCTTCATAGGCTATTCTTGTCTCCTTGAAATGCTTTAGGTGTGTTGACATGCATCACACCTCCACACAAAAGTGTGTCAAGATAATGTGGGTAGTATGATCCCATTCTGACACCTTTGCATCAGTCCTAGCACTAGGGGTTTGCCCTCTGGTGGGTAGGGTGTAACAATGAGACAAGATGCTCTTGACCTCCCTCTTGGGAACACACCTTCTCAAAATCCCATCCCCGCATCACATTAGCAAAATAGGATCATCCTAGATACAATATCACAAAGAACATAGAGTTTTATATTTCTTGTGACACTTCCAGTCCCTAAGCATTGCCCCAAAAGCTAAGTAGTTAACAATGTCAACATACCAAGGGCCATGTGTTCTCATTGATAACAATATGTCATTGGGGAATGTCTCATGGATAGGAATATCTAGCCCCTACTCATCCACTCTCTCAAGAAAAGAAACTTGGTTTTTGACAACATTTTTCATACTGGCCTTACCTCTAAATTTTATATCAAACTCTTACAAGAGAGACATCCACCTAATAAGCCTACACTTAGCATATTTCATCCACAATAATTATTTTATTGTAGCATTATCTATCTAAAAATGACTTTAACCCCAATCAAATATTCCTGACATTTATAAAAGCAAACAAAATGGCTACAACCTCTTTATTAATGGTAGTGTAATATAAAAGGGACTCATTTAGTGTGTAATAAGTGTAGTAGATAAAATACAACAAATGATTCTTCTTCTATCTTAGAATGGCTCAGACTGCAAAATTAGTTGTGTCAAACATGGGCTTCAATGGAAGGTTCTGATTAGGATCTATAATGAGAGGCACTCAAATCAATACATTTTTAAAATACCATAAGCATTTAAATACTAGTCAATGAAATCAAAATTCAATAATTTTTTAAGAAGTTCATAAAGTGGGTTTGTGATTTTTGAAAAATCTATAATGAATTATTTGTAAAATCCCATATGGCCTAACAATGTCCTTAATACCTTCACCAATCATGGTGGAGGAAGTATATAGATCCCTCCTATCTTGACTGGGTATTCTTCCATGCCTTAGTTGGACATCTAATGTATAGAGGTATACTTAATGTTTGTCATGGAATCTTTGTAATACCTTGCAAAGTTATGTAAGCAATGTAAAAATGACACCACATACACTAAAAAATAGTATGTAATATTTCTAGGCATCGATCCACCATATCTGAGAAGATGGAAAACATGAACCTTTTATTGTTGTGGGAGTGTTAACAAAGGCCAAAGAACACTAAAAGGTAATCTAACGTGCCATAAGGCAAGTGAAGGTTGACTTTCTGTGATCCTTAGGATCAATACAAATCTGGTTGTAACCTAGATTTCCATTAAGAAATAATAATTGAGAATGGCCATGACTCATTATATGATTTGATCAATAAAAGGACATAAAGTGATCCTTTAAAGTGACAACATTAAAATGGTGATAATCTATGCAGATCTTCCACCCAGTCACTAGTCTAGTGGTAACCTATTGACTCACATCATTGGTGACCATAGTTATCCCTCCTTCCATAGGTACTACCTATGTAGGGATTACCCACATTAAAAAAATACATAACATAAATAATTCATGAAAATAAAAGTTTGATTACCTTCTTCTTTACTTGCTCAATAATGATGGGGTTCATTCACCTCATGGGTTGTTCTATAGAGTTTTTTCTCACTCCTCCATGTGTATTTTGTATTGACTCAATCTTGAAGAGATTCCTTTTATATCTAATACAGTCTACCTAAATGTTGCACAATGGTTTTCCAATATTTCCATTTGTTGTTTTTCTCAAATTCTCAAGTATGCAGAGATTAACAAATGCAATTCTCTTTTGTGATAAGGAAAATGTACTTAATATGAGGAGGTAAAGGGCTTGATCTTAGGATTAGGAGGGGACACAAGTGCTGGATCAAGAGGTAGTAGTGGTAGTCCCAAGCCATCAAAGTTCCTTATGTAGTAGGCCGATAATTCTTTCAAAAATGAAGAACATTCCTCCATAAAACCATCATGATAATGAACTCTATAAGATGGATCATATATTCATTCAATTGGAAATAAGGATAAAACTGATGGAATTCTTCCATAACCCCTTCAGAAAATGAAGTAGGAAAGATAAATTCTTTGGGCTTTTCCAAACGTCTTACAACTTCAACAAGATAGACCATGTATGCTTTTTCCATTGCTTTCACTTGGAGAGATCTTCTATCCACCTAGTTCATAATGTTTTCCATGTAAACAAGGGATTCCATAGAAGTAAGGAAACATGCAAGGGAGTTGAGAGAGGAAAGCAATGGTGTTTGAAGAATACTTTGGGGGTGAGGGAGGTGGATCGTCATGCTAAATATCTCAGTCTACCCAAAGCCATATGGAGATCTAAAAAATAAGTGTTCATCTTTATAAAGGACAGGATCTGGAGAAAATTTCAAGGGTGGTCGGAAAAACTGCTATCCAAACCAGGGAGGGAGGTGCTTATTAAAGTAGTGGCACATGCTATCCCAACATATATAATGAGTATCTTCCAGCTACCGACGAGAACTGTTGATGAGATCCAAAGAATCATATCCAGATTATGGTGGGGCGCAAAGGATAAGGAGAGGAAAATGTCGTGGGTGAGTTGGAATAATTTGTGTAGGCCAAAGAGACAATGAGGGATGGGTTTTAGAGATTTTCACGTTTTCAATCAAGCCCTCTTAGAAAGACAATTATGGCGGATAGCAAACCACCAGGAGGCGTTGGTGACTAAAGTCCTCAAAGCCAGATATTTTCCCAAGACATCTATATGGGAGGCAAGACGTGGACATATCCAAGCTACACGTGGAGGAGTCTGTGGGGGGCCAAAGCGCTGCTGACAGAAGGAGCACAATGGAGAGTGGGGAATGGGGTTGATATCAATATTTGGGAGGATTACTGGCTACCCGAGGAGGAGGATAAACTCGCACGTCTCAAAAACAAAAGGAATGCCGAATACAACCGAGTCAGAGATCTCATGAAAAATGATGGCACCGAATGGGAGATGACAAGAGTGAGAGATTGCTTCCTAAAGAGCTATACTAGGAAGATTTGTTCTATCCAGCTCAGCACCCAAAGACCCAAAGATTCGTTGATGTGGTGGCCCTCAAGCACTGGGGAATTCACAGTCTGCTCAGCTTATTGGTTGGGTTTGATGGGGAAAGCGGAAACCATACGTTATAAAACTGCACAAGGTGTTGATTTGTGGAAAAAGATTTGGCATGCCGGATGGAGCCCAAAGACAACCCATTTTCTATGGAGGATTTGCACGGGTGGACTGGCCACCAGAGGAAGGATGTTTGATAAACACTGCATACCAGATGGAACATGCATGTTGTGCATGGCGGAAAAGGAGGCAATACCCCATATGCTGTTTCGGTGCCCAAATGCCACGGAGGTTTGGGAACTCCTACCTAAGGAGGTGCAGAACTGGGTCGAAGATGTCAAAGATGGGGAGGTGGCTGCAACCATGAAGGAAGCAATGGCGAGGCCAACGATGTGTGAAGTTGTGTCAATCGTGGCTGCCATATGGGCAGTGTGGAGAGGGAGATGCACCTGTGTTTTCAATAACGGAGAAGCAAACAACAACTTCCTCTACCGCTGTGCGTTGCCGATGGTAAGGGGAGTTGACGCTCATTTGAGCCAGCCCATGCATGGGGCACGAGTCGGACGTAGGCAGGAGGGAACCGGGTGGAGAGTGCCAGCTGAAGGTCATATGAAGCTAAATTTGGATGGCTCGTGCGGCTAAGACGGAAACTCAGGCATATGCATAGTGATGAGAGACACAGCGGGGAAACTGGTTGGGATGGTAGGGGAGAAGGTCGCTACGGGAAAGGAGGTAGCAATGACTGAGGCTTTTGCTGGGAGGGCGGCGCTGATATGGGTGAACAAAGAAGGCGTTACACAGGTGGAAGTGGAATCTGACTCCATGACGATTGTCCAAGCGTGCAACACCACTGTGTCGCAGAGGGACTATCTTGGCACTATAGTGGAAGACATTCTCTCGTTGAAACGTTTGTTTTCTTTTTGTAGTTTTAGCTACATTAACCGTATAGATAATAGGGCAGCACATATAGTTGCCAACAATGTCTGTAGAGGACAAGTAGATAGGCTTCTTTTATTGCAGCCTTTTCCATCATGTAGTTCGAACCTTGTAAACCTTGTCTTGGATAATTAATAGTTTTTGGGGAACCCCCATCACAGGGTTTCCCGTCTTTTCTCAAAAAAAAAAGGAAACATTAATTTCAAGATGTTGCACTACAAGGCATACAACAAGGCATCCAACTACACTACCCAGATTAGTTGGTTTTTTAGGAAACCTAAATTCCAACATGTCATCTACAATCCAAGAGTCATTATTCATCTTCCCATTTTTTATGACACATCTATTGTATCTCAGAATGGTCTACCTAAGAATAGTTGGGCCAATTGTCATTTTGCATATCCATGACTACAAATTCTCTTCAAAAAATTAATCTTTCTACCTTAAGAAGGACGTCCTCAAAAATACAAAAAGGTCACACAAAAGATACATCAGTCAATTGGACTTTCTCACTAGTCTTCCTACATTGTTTCATGCCCATCTTCCTAAATGTCTTAAGCGACATCGAATTTATGTTGGCTCCAGCTGAAAGTCCATCCCCAAAGTGGAAACTGAATATTGAACAAGATCTATTAAATCACCTCAAATCTTGTCTTTTCTTGGGAAATTGCTTTTGAATTAACATACTCAAATCTTCATGTAAACCAAAACATCATAATCAACTATCTATCTCTTCTTCTTTTTTAATATGTATATATGAAAAATACCATAAGAAGGAATTTTTTCAATGGATTCAAGTAAAGGTAGATTTACATGGGGCTAGAAGATGATATCTAATAAATTGTACATGTCAGTTTGGAATCTTGCTTAGTGAAAAAACTTTTAACAACCAACTCTTCTCACCACCATAAATTAAGAATTGACCCTTAGTTCTTGTCAAGTATTTAGGGATGTTATTTACTTATATCTAGTGACTATCAACATTATCTAACTAGTACCTGCTCATCATGCTCAAAGCATGCAAAACATCTAGACATGTTCATATCATTGTGTACATGATGCATCCAAATTTCGAGTAATATGAAATCTTAATTATGCATGCATTCTCTTCTAAAGAGTCGAGACATTGGGATTTATAGAGACTTATTACATGTAACATGGGTAAGTTTCCTCTCCTAGAATCCTATAGATAAACCTATATAACACTATGTCAATGTCATGTACTTTGGTTAGGCCTTGAAGCCTTCTAGATCAATCTCAATATATATTGATTCCTACAAATTTAGATGATTTTCCTAAGTCCTTCACAGAGAAGGTATTGCCCAACTCGTTCTTAACCAACTGTACAATAGGTATTAATTTCCCGTGAGTATTATGTCATCTACATACAATTGAGAGATACAATTATGCAACCACTAAACTTCTTGTAAACACAAGGTTCTTATCAAGATTGGACAAAGCTAAACTATTTCATTGTCTCATCAAAACAAAGATTACAACTCCGAGATTATTTTTTCAATAATATATTGATAGTTATTTCTTACAAACTTTATTGGCTTTGTTTGGATCAATAAAACTTTTAGGTTGTGTAATTTACACATCCTTAGGAAGATACATGTCAAGGAAGGAGATTTTAACGTCCATTTCTCAAATCTCACTTTCATGATAGTTTCACCAACAAGCATGTTCTAGATTGATTTAACCATGACAATTGGTGAAAAAATTTCATCATAGTTAACACCTTGAATTTTCTACCAATATACCTTTTTAGGTATGTCAATAATATCCATGTTGGTCTTCTTCTTGAAGAACCATTTTCACCCCTATAGTTTTTCCGCTTCAAGTGGATCTATTAAGTCCATACCTTGTTGGTATACAAGGAGTCAATCCCATATCTCATCAATTCAAGCTATTTCTTAAAATTTGGTCCCACAACAACCTCATTGTAGGTTTTTGTCTCATCATCATCAATGGGTGACACATTGTCTTCTTGAGTCATAAATAATTCATAAATCCCTGGATCATGATGTACCCGACTAGACCTTTGAGATTCATTTGTTATAGGAACTTGAGATTCCACAACAGCTTGTGATTCCCCTGGTTCCTTATCTACCTTCACAACTTCTATGTTACGTTATTGGTCTTGAACTTCTACATGTTTTATTTTCCTCCCATGAATTCCTATAGAAAGATATTTCTTTTCATAGAACACAACATCTCTAGCAACAAGAACATAGTTGTTAGATTTATTATAGAAGTGTTACCCCTAGTTTCCTTAAGGTATCTAATTAATATTTATTTATCCTATTTGGGCCCAAGATTTTTACGGAACCACTTCTTTTCATAAGGTAGACATCCACAAACTTGCATGAAAGTCATATTTGGATGCTTCCCATTTCATATCTCATATGGTTTTGTTTCGATAGATTTGGAGCTAAGTGTATATGTGGTGATTTCAAGAGAATATCCCCAAGAGAAAACTGGAAGACTATCTAGATTCATTATTGATTGTACCATTTCCAACAAGGTGCTTATTTCTGACACACCAAGATGGTTTTCTGTTCTTGGTGGAGTCTAGTGTGATACAATACCACAATCCCTCATAAGAGCCTCAAACTCGTAGCTTAAGTATTAAGCACCTTGATCTGATCGAAGTTTTTCCATTCTTTTTCCAAGTTAGACAAGAATCACATGTCTGTAATGATTCAAAATAAAAAAAGTCCAAATAACTTTCTTTATGGATTCTCAAAATGTTCTTCTCATTTGTGTGTCCTAGACATCAATGCCAATGATAAGCATTTTTTGAGTCGCTATGTTTATACTTCTTGGCATTTATATTATATACATGTTGCTCAAGATATATTAAATAAAGACCATAAAACATAAGGGAACTTCCATAAATGATATCATCTTTATAGATTAAAATTCGACCATTGTTTATTATAAATTCAAGAATGAAGTAGTAGATAATTTTATTTTTAAGACATATATACCTAAAGTGGAGATCTCTACCGTCAACTTCTTATTCTTCAATTCCTCAATGTAGAGAAGGAATTTCTTTTCCAATGTCCACCCTAGTGACAATAAGGACAATTTCATGCCTTATTCACTCCTCCTTTTTTGTTAAGTGCAGAAGATTTGTTTGCTTTTAGAACATTTATTATCTTTGTGTAACCTGATCTCCTAGCCCTTGAAACCCTAATCTTAAGCTATGGATGCCATTGCGTCAATTCAGGAATAAACTCCAAAAATGTTATAAGTTATAACCATCTAAGCCTAAGTAGGATCAACATTGAATAGTACTAAATAATTCAACTTTTGTGTAATAATCCTTTATCATATAAATTCAACATCTCATACACTTAAAATCTGATAATAAATCATAATCTAGAATGACATGTAAAAATATGTGAAAATCTTCATGTAATGAATAATATATGCGTATACATATATAAATAAATATATACATGATAATGCATGCCCAAACCCCAACAAGGTAAATAATCCAATTAATGTGTAAGATAATGATGGAAATAAGATTGGTCATGTCCATATCAATAATAATGATGACACACTTCCTAATCGTCATAAAAGGTATTAAAGGATAGTGGAGAGTTGGTTTGTCTTTAACATAAATACAACCTTTCAAAAGGAAAATTGAATAAAATAATGGTTATGATTGAATTTAAGAGTTAAGGGTAGAAAGTTACATTCAATAAATCCTAAAAAGAATCTATATGAAGATATTATCCATGGATTTTATTTGTTAACTGACTATCGAGCCTAAACCCCAATCTATGTTTTCCCATAAAACAGTCTGAAAAGAAAGAATTTAAACAATATCCAGAATCCCAATGCCTTAATTGGCATGTAGGCCAAGTTTCACAATAATTAAATGATCGTTGATGTATATTTTGATTTAGGAAAAACAAAGTTAAACTCAAAAGTATTAAATAACATAATTGATTAACCCAAAAAGAGAAACCAACTAGAAAATTACACATGAGATGTTTTATTTAGTGTATATTTTGATTTTCATCTTGTTTGAACAATAATTACTATCCTAAGTTGATACATAAGAAAACAAAAAGAATTTCTAAATAAATTGATTATGATTGATTTTAATTATCGACTTTCCAATACATATGGCATTGATGATTTTTCACACAAGAGTAGTTTTTTGGATTTTTTTTATAAATCATGGGCGCATCTTGGGCCATGTGTTCTAGATTGAACCATTGATCTCTCATCGCCTTCCTATTTCAAATGAGAAACTTGTGGAAGTTGTTTGTGGAAGCTTCTTTCCCTCCTATCTCACTATCTACTTTTCCTCTATTTTCGATTCATTCCCTAGTACATTCCCCTTGCCTTTTTGCACTTAGTAAAGCTGAGATTTAGGGATCATTTTACCTACAAAAACCTATAAATACCCATCTACACCTCACCCATTCCACTATTTCACCCCTACTCACCGTAAAGCATCTCACCCCAACACAGACAATCTTTGGCACCATAGTACAACTAAAACTGAGCTTTTGGCCACCCATGAAGATTCATAGGGGCCATACAAAGCTAATAGACTTCTATTTTCCCTTTATTTGTGGGTATCATCTATATTCCCCTATTTTTTCTAGTACATATGTTCTACATTTGAAACTCGAACATGACATTTCCATGTATACTAATTATCCATCCAATGCTTCCTTATTTACATTTGTATGCTCTTTTCTTGATGCATTTGGATTTGGTTGTGTTTTGGACATTCTCAACTAAGCTTTCCATGGTAGGAAGGCATCTAGGGGCTTTTGGTTGCCCCCAGGCCTGACCTACAGCTCATTGATCCTTATGGATTCAGTACAAATGTTGGTAGTATTGGTTTTTCATGTAGGTTTCAGATTCCTCAGATCAATTTGGATATTAGATACTCGAAGTCAACTGTTAAAGATGATTTGACAATGATCAATCTTTCTTATGTTTCCCAATTGTTCACATCACTTGGGTTTCTTTTTGTTTTCACCCTGAAGGGTTATTCCAGTAATTGTGGACTAGCTATTTTAGATGACCCACTTGAGGTTTATTGCACCAAGTATACATATTTACCCCCAATAACATGCATGATCCTTGATTCTTTATTTTCCGTTAGGCAATAAAAAATAAGTTAAACTCTAAAGTATTAAATAGCATAATAGATTCACCTAAAAATAAAACAAACTCAAAAATCAAAATTGAGATGCTTTATTTAGTATATATGTCAAGTTTCATATGTGTTTGAACATTAATTAATATCCTATTTTGGATGAATAAGGAAACAAAGAGAAAACTGTAAATAAATTGATTATATTGATTTTAATCTTTGAGTTTGCTTTACGTGTGGGATTAACGATTTGTCATGCAAGATTCTACAATAGTTTTTTTTTTGAATGATGGGCTCAACCTGGGTCGTCTACTCTAGATGGGACTGTTGATCTCTTGTCTTCTTCCCGATTTCAAATGAGAAACTTGCCGAGGGTTTGGGGCCACTTCTTTCCCTCATATCTCATTGTCTACTTCTCCTCTATGGTCAATTCAATCCCTAATACATTCCCTTCGCCTTTCTGCACTTAGATTTAGGAATCTTTTTGACATATAAAACTTATAAATACCCCTCTACACCTCACCCATTCCTTTGTTTCACCCCTACTTATCCTAGACAATCTTATCCCATCTCAGATGGTCTTTGACACCATTGTACACTTGACACTGAGCTTCTGTCCACCCAAGAAGATTCAAAGGGGCTAGAAAAAGTTAATTGACTTCTATTTTCCCTTGATTTGTGGGTAGCATATTGATGAATGCATATTCATCTCTTATTTTTGCTTCATTTAGAATAATTAATTAGGAATTTTTTGTTAATTTTAGATAATTCAAAAATAAATAGTACTTTCATCTTCTTGATATACTTTTCCTGAATTCTTATGATATTTTTCTTAATTTTCAGGAATTATCTAAGTAATTAAATCGAGAAAAGAAGAGATGAAGGTAGGAGGCAATTCAGTTTCCCGCAATGCTGACTTAAATGCATACCTTGCACCAAAATTAGCATAACTCTCACATCCTAAGGCGGGATTTAATGTTCAAATATGATTTGGAAAGGGAATTCAAAGATCTACAGGAAAATCATATTTTCGGGCGCACTTTAAATTCTCTGGACAACGGAAATTCGCTCGAAATTGCTACTGCGAGAATCTGCATTAAAGAAAGACAATCAAGAGTTTGTTGACTAGATCTGAAAATTCAAAACGATGGCTCCCTCTCTTTTCCCCCCTGTTTTTTAGATATCCTACCCCTCCTTCTCCTATAAAAGGAATAGCACTTCCTCCTCCTAAGTATCATCTTTTGTATCATCTTTTGTACTGGAATTCTGAGCATTTGTTCTCCTATCATTCAAGCAATAGAATTTTTTCTTAGTGTTCTTTAATTCTTGCAATTTATATTCTTGCAATAGATCTAGTTGTTTTTCCTTTCTTCTTCTTTCTCTTCCGTGGATTGGAGCAAGGGTTGAAGAGATTGGCCATTTTATTGCCTCTAGCAAAAGGATTGACTCGTAATTTTGGGCTAGACTATGGCCATTTCGCTTCTCCCCTCCGCCTTCATGTTTTCCACAAGCATGTGTGAGTAGACTTCTATCAAGGTAAGGGGAATAACCCCTTAGCCATGTGATGACTAGATTGAAGATTTATATGATTTTTTAGATAAATGGATTTTGATTTGGATCTCGACGATTTTAATGAAGTGATCTCTCGTTTTCATCGCTTGTTAATCTTGGCGGATGCGACCGTGGAACCCAAGATTTAGAACAACCAAATTGATTTCATGGGAATTTGGATGAGACCTCGAAAAAGTCCCCATTAGGATGATTGAACTAGGATCCGTGAACGCCAGGACCAATGGGTTCACGGGGAGTTCATCTTTTGTGAATCATTTACAAATATTTCACATGCCTTCTTTTATCTTTCTTATCATTTCTTTGATCTCGTTTCACATCGACTAGGGTGGTAAAATCCCTTAGCTTCGATATTTCCTTATTTTGATTGTTAATCTTTAATTTAGTAACTTCATCTTTTTGTTTTAGTTTAACAAACTCTTAAAACAGATTTTACATTCTTATTCTTGAAATCAGATTTGAAATTGAACCATCTTCATCGCCGTCTCTGTGGATCGACCCTTCTATACTAGCCTTTATCGGAAAGTAGAAAAGGATAAACTCTAGGATAATTTTTCCTAGTGATTGGTGTGCTAAATGACGTGCATCAATTTGGCGTCGTTGCCGAGGACGGCATAGTTGTTTTTCAGATCTGGTTGTCTGTATATCTTGTATAATCCTTGTTCATATTCTCTAACTTTCATAACGTTTGTCTTTTTTATAATTTCTTTTAGATTTTTATAATTTTTTTTGCCTTCCGAGCACAATTCCAGATGTGTATCTCCTCTTTCTACTGAGTTTCCATTCCAGCAGTACTGCTTTCTAGTTACTTTTTTTTTGTAATTTTTGTTATTTCATAATTTCTTAGATTTATAATTTTTAGTTTTGTTTGTAACTTTGACTAATTTTTTTATCTCGCAATCTTTCTTCTCTCATTCGTTGATTGACATATCTTTCAGGAACCTTTCTTTTGAAATGGAGTGTACATCCCAATATCCCCCACAATGTTATTATTGTGGTTTTTACCACCATGCATATCTTGCCTGTCCGACTCTACCCCATGATTATAATATCACCCCTTTTAATTGCGAGCCCGTTCATCCTGGTGAATCAATGTGAATCCACATTTTTCTAAGAACCATTATGGGGAACCTTGCTATCCATATTCTAATGGGGGATATGATCAACAAAAGTTTGTGGTGTGTAACCGACAAACCCTTGGGGGTTATGAACATGTTTATGAAACCCAATGTAATCCTCAACAAGAAGAGAAACTTAAGTCCCTAGAGAATATGGCAGTAAAACTCCTAACTAGCCAAACCTTATTGGCCACCTTAGTAGAAGCCCAAACCCAAAATATAGATTGTTCAAATATGTTTTCTCATGAATTGGTGACACCTTATAATATTGAATCTTCCTACCAAGATGGACGCAATGGAAATTACAATCCACCATCTTCTGGAGATTATTATGAGGAGCAATGCCACCCAAAACAATATGAGGAGTACTATGGCCAAGGACACTATGGGGAGTGTGACGAGGATGACCAAAATTTTGGGGTGTATAAATCCTATGGTGAAATGCAAATTGATCTTAAACCGGAAGAGAGACTTAAGGACCTAGAAAAGAGGGTAGCAGAAGCACAAGTAAAACTTGAATCTAGTCAAGCCATGTTAGCTACCTTTCTAGAGGATCAATCACAAACTCCCCCTATAGAGCTTGAGCAACCCAAGATGGTTCTTCCTGACAATGACGATGATGATCCTTATTTTGTGTCATATATGTGAGATCTTGAAGAAATAGAACAAACCATGGAGACATATTTTGTTTGTGATGAGGACATTGGTATCCCTATCTTTCCTTTACAGACTCTATTACTTGAATATGAAATGTCAAAGCAGGAGAGTCATTCTAAAGATCCAACAACTCCTCCCATCCTCAACATAAATCTGAATGATACCATAGACCAATACCCTTCTTTTGAGTCTATTTTGGATAATGAGAATCTAACCCCCTTTATGATTCTTCCCGATCCGTCACAGCCAATTTCCATCCCACACATGGCTGATCTAGAAGGGGAGATACCACCGTTGGAAGAAGCTCACACACCCCATTGTATTGTTTGTAAGGAAGTCGTCCTCATCCCTCCCGAATCCTTGGGGACCGCTTGTACAAAAGAGTTAGAGCCATATGTTATATCAACAATGAAACTTACCAAACCCAATGTTGATGACATTATTTTTGAGGAGAAGCAAAACAATTTTGTAAATAATTTGAAATATTTTTCATCAACATCAATTATCCCATATACAGGTCATCATGATGGTGGAAAACCTGAACCAGATCCTCCACCCAACTCATTTCATCCTGCTCTACTAGAATCACTAGCCGGGTACCCACCAACCTCCCCAAATCCACATCCATCTTCAACACTTCCCCTTCTATTGATGGAAGATCTTTGGATCCTATTGGAGGGAATGCGAGGTGAAAGAAAATACGAGCACCCCACTGAGCTTCTACAATTACCCTATCATAGGGTACACTATGAGGCTCCTCAGATAAAGGTCCCAGCCCTCATCGACATTCCCTTCAGATGGACATATTTTGAGCTACCAGGACCTCCTGGTGAACCCAACAAATTTCTTCCCTCCATCTCAAGTTTGGGTTTTGCTCGGGACGAGAAAAAATCTAAGTCCGGGGTGGAGGTGGGTGGTATGATTCTATTCCACCCCCTTATCTTTTTATTCTTGCATTATTTCTACTTTTTTTTTGTTTTGCATATAGTTGCTTTGTTTATGGCCATTATCTAGTCGGCCATATTTTTATTTCTTTTGTTGCAAAATGGCCTTTATCTAGTCGGACTTGATATGATCATTTGTACAAATACTCCCCTTAATGATGTAACTATCTTACAACTAAAATTTTCAAACTTTCATGACTAGAAATCCTCCTGTCACTTAGGACCTCAAATAATAATCACTCCTTGGAAAAGATGGCAAGTCATAGAGGACTGAAAGGATTCAAGAGTGATGCTTTCTTATCATGTACAACTTGTATAAATTTTCTTATTTTTTTGCATGATTCGGTAATAGTTGAACAAATGCATGGTACTCCTAAAAAAAGATGAAAAAAAAAAGTTGCACAAGAACATCCTCTTCTACTCTTCTTCTACAACTTTCAAATCTTTCCATTCGTCAAAAAAGAAAAAAAAAGCCAATAATGTCCAAAAGGCTAAGTTTGGGGTGGCACCCCTTCCCCCTCTTTCTCTTCTTCCATACCCACACAATTGGGTGTATCACCAAAAATCAAAGAAAAAAAATGCGGTCAATGTAACTGCATGTCCACTAAATAAAAAGGTCTCGAGTCGAATAGAGGAGAGACTGTCCTTCTTCCATGCCTCCTTCACTCCAATTTTCTACCCAGGGGAAAACTACAAAAACCCCAACCATCCAAATCAGCCATGTTCTTGTGTAAAACTTAAAAAAAAAATTGGAGTACCAAATGCAAAGGTGAAATGAAAATCTGTTTTATTGCAGGTCTTGAATAAATGCAAGTTTGTGAAGTAGGAAATATAAAAGTCACTTTTTTGTGAATTCAGGAAGTCAGGGTCGCTTGGCCATATTTTGGTGGAAGGAATCCAGTGATTGTTAGGAGAGTGAGGATGATAGGTTGAGATTATGTCTTGAAAGTATTTCTTGATTTTAATGTTGCTCGAGACGAGCAAAGTTTAAGTTTGGGGTATTTTGATGAATGCATATACATCTCTTATTTTTGCTTCATTTAGAATAATTAATTAGGAATTTTTTGTTAATTTTAGCTAATTCAAAAATAAATAGTACTTTCATCTTCTTGATATACTTTTCCTGAATTCTTATGATATTTTTCTTAATTTTCAGGAATTATCTAAGTAATTAAATCGAGAAAAGAAGAGATGAAGGTAGGAGGCAATTCAGTTTCCCGCAATGCTGACTTAAATGCATACCTTGCACCAAAATTAGCATAACTCTCACATCCTAAGGCGAGATTTAATGTTCAAATATGATTTGGAAAGGGAATTCAAAGGCCTACAATAAAATTATATTTTCGGGCGCACTTTAAATTCTCTGGACAACGGAAATTCGCTTGAAATTGCTACTGTGAGAATCTGCATTAAAGAAAGACAATCAAGAGTTTGTTGACTAGATCTGAAAATTCAAAAGGATGGCTCCCTCTCTTTTCCCCCCTATTTTTTAGATAGCCTACCCCTCCTTCTCCTATAAAAGGAAGATCACTTCCTCCTCCTAAGGATCATCTTTTGTATCATCTTTTGTATCGGAATTCTGAGCATTTGTTGTCCTATCATTTAAGCAATAGAATTTCTTCTTAGTGTTCTTTAATTCTTGCAATTTATATTCTTGCAATAGATCTAGTTGTTCTTCCTTTCTTCTTCTTTCTCTTCTGTGGATTGGAGCAAGGGTTGAAGAGATTGGCCATTTTATTGTCTCTAGCAAAAGGATTGACTCCTAATTTTGGGCTAGACTATGTCCATTTCGCTTCTCCCCTCCGCCTCCATGTTTTCTACAAGCATGTGTGAGTAGAATTCTATCGAGACAAGGGGAATAACCCCTTAGCCATGTGATGACTAGATTGAAGATTTATATGATTTTTTAGATAAATGGATTTTGATTTGGATCTCGACGATTTTAACGAAGTGATCTCTCGTTTTCATCGCTTGTTAATCTTGGCAGATGCGATCGTGGAACCCAAGATTTAGAACAACCAAATTGATTTCATGGGAATTTGGATGAGACCTCGGAAAAGTCCCCATTTGGATGATTGAACTAGGATCCGTGAACGCCAGGACCAATGGGTTCACGGGGAGTTCATCTTTTGTGAATCATTTACAAATGTTTCACATGCCTTCTTTTATCTTTCTTATCATTTCTTTGATCTCGTTTCACATCGACTAGGGTGGTAAAATCCCTTAGCTTCGGTATTTCTTTTTCTTGATAGTTAAATTTTATTTCAGCACTTTTATTTTTTTGTTCTTAGTTTTAAACAACCTTCTCATCGGAATTTATTTTCTTATTTTTGCAATCGGATTTGGATTTCAACTTTTCTTTTCCACCGTCCCTTGGATCGGTACCTATCTATACTAAGTTGACTTGTTGTTCACAACAAGTTGACAACCGGGTTAGAAGGTTAAACTCTAGGACTTTTCCTAGTGATTGTCGCGTGTACAACGACGCGCATCACATATATGTTCCCCTATTTTTGTTATTAAATATTTTCTATAGTTAATACTCAGGATCATTTTGCCAGGTATACTAATTATTCCCCCAATGCATCCTTGTTAACTTTTGTATGCCTTTTTCTTGATGATTTTAGATTTGGTACTATTTTATACTGTCTCGACTATGGTTGCTATAGTAGGAAGGCATCTAGGGGATTTTGGTTGCCTCTGGGACTAATCTAGAGCTCGTTGATCCTGTATGGATTCAATGAAGATGTTGGTACTATTAGTTTTTCATGTAGGTTTGAGCTTCCTCATTTCAGTTTGTATATTAGATACTCCAAGTCAACTTTTAAAGATGATTTGACGATGATGAATCTTTCTTATGTCTCCTAGCTTTTCCCATCACTTGGGTTTTATTCTCCCTAAAGGGGTATTCTAGTAATTGAAGAGTATCTATTTTAGATGAGACACCTCAGGTTTATGCACAAAGTATTCATATTTTCCCCTAATATCATTGGAGGTCTGTCATGCATAGTGGTAAGGCATCAATGGGTTTTTATTTAAGAAATCAATAAATAATATTATCTTACATAATTCATATTTAATTCACAAGTCATAAGATAAAAATAATTTTTTTGGAAATGTATTTTTTTATCTGCAAGCTTGTATAAGTTTAGGAACCTAATTCCTATATTATAAATATGTGATTTATAAGGAATTTTCTTATTGGCTCAAAATTCTAAAATCCATATATTATAATCTATAAGTCAGACTAATAAAATAATATATGACATGAATCCAAAAAAATATAACCTAACTGATGGAGTGATTTTCATGACCTAAATAAATAATAATTAAAGAGGAACTTTTCGGGATCATAAAATTAATGATACATTAATTGTAGTTTCATATATGTTTTTAATACCCTAATGTGAGACTAGGGTTTTGCATAGAATACACCTATACTTTACATGAGGAATGTTGCATCATCTTAATTCTATATTGAGAAATCTCCTTTTTTTCTCTTGATGTACTTGAAGAATCAAAACCTTCTTTTTCTTTCTACATATATCTAATTTGAGGTTGTTCTTGAAAAATACATTTTGATTGTCTTTCTTTCATCATTTTATTTGTTGGAACTATTTTAGTGGGCCCTTTGACCCCACTTGATATTTTATTGATGTTCTCATCCCTAATACTTTGAATTAAGCTTTCCTATTCTTTTAAATACATCATGTGGTGAATAGTAGCATAATGTAATATGTTGATTTTTGTGTGGACATGTAAATTGACACACTTGATGATACAGAAGTGAGAATTCCTACAAGTTGAATTATTAGAGAAGATGTGTATCTTTTTATGCTTAGAGAATATGTTTATATGTCCCTACTAACCCCATATGCATGGTAGTTGTGTCATTTCCTACCAACATGTTTATATTGTTCTAGTATTGTCACTGGTACAACACATGGATGCCTTGGTCATATTTGTCAATCCCTTATATATTTGTAACAAATATTATTTTTTTCCTCTACATTTGTCAATGTACAATACACAAAAATTGCTATGAGTAGTGATGCTACATACCACTATAATATAATTCGGTGCTCCTTTCCACCCTGAGTGCACTTTTCCACTCATGTTATATATTTTTTGGTGTGCCTTTCCACCTAGGTTACTCCTTTCCACTCGAGTTCTATGCTTGATAATTTAGGGGTCTAGGTGTAACGACCTCATCTTTTTCTGTTCCTTGATTAAGGAAGGACCTTAAAGTCAAGAGCCATTACCTTTATTCTCAAGGATCCAAATTTAGAAAATAACAAATAATAGTAAATATTTATCGTTATTTCACAAATATTGTTTACAAGATGTATTATAATGCTCCTATAAGGAGTTACATGAAGTTTACATGAGAAACTAATGCATCTGAGAAGAAGTATCTAACTAATCCTCCTTTACATAGATTTCAATGTCTTGAATTCATTTCATCTACTTTACCATGTCTTCATATCTTTATACATTGCAATTGCCTAAAACACTGACAATTAGAACATAGATTAGTATATTGGTATACTATGTATATGGGGTGAATACAAAAGTGTGCAAGTAATACAATAACTTATAATCAATCAATTACTATCAAACACCATTTTCATTACATATTCTAAGCCATGTTTGATATGATATCATGGGTGTAATAACTGTCCCTCCTAGGGCTCATGTGCATCACCCCTTGATACATGTCATCATAGGGTTCAGAATATGATAACTTACTTTTTTTGATAGTCATAGTGACATTATAATTGAATAGAATGTAAATAAACAACCAATAGTTTATTTCATCAATCTTTGAGAAACCATCGACAATCATCGGTAGTCGCTAACTTGAGTATTCATAATTGTAACCACACACCTGCTTTCCATGAAAAAACTATGCAACATGTAATTCAATATATCCAAACATCCAATAATTCAACATAATCAACCAACATTATCTACATGATTATATAACCTTAAGTGTCACTAATCACATCCAAGACATATTAATCTAACATATGTCCTATATTATGATTTAGGGCTGTCTCGGGTTAGGATAAGGAACTAGGGTATCAAACCCTAATTCCACTGCATCAAGATTCATTCGGTTTACCAATCCAATTGAGAGAGGTGAAAACCAAATTATCAAGTAATCACATGAACATCTAGATTCAATTATGTGCATTAATAACATAGCAAGTTTTGATCTTTGGTTTCAAAACCCTAATTCGTCCTATGTATGATTATTGGTCTAGAAATCATAAATATTCGTCATCATCTTGAATTCCCATTATATTCTAAAATATCATCATATTATCAAACAATAAAGGATTTAATATACTCAACATCTTAATATCAATTTCTACAGTTTCCATGTATTAACCACTTACTAAACATGTATCCACAATAGTTTTGGAACTATGATGAGGCCTCAATCATATTTAATTTGGATTTACTCATTTTTTATTGAATGTATATATAATTTTGATAGATTTTGAGTTACCAATAAATTACTATAATTATTTCAAGATGAAACTTTTAGACCAATGATATGTTTACATGTCAACAATTAAATTCCTTTTCATTACCTCTTCAACTAGGCTAATAGATCATGTCTTCAGTCCATTTATCTCAAAACTTGAATCTGGATGTATAAGTCAGGCACCGTCTAGGTGCTGGGAGGAGTCTGAGCCAACTGGTCCAAGGCTAACCTGACTCCGAGATTCGCTCCCTCATTCCCTCGTCTTTGTACGACGTTATGTACTCATACAGATGCCAGTTCTACTATCAGAGTCGACTCTGGAACCCATGGTAGTGTGGTTGATGGTGTTGACCACAACGGTTCACCCCTTCTCCCTGCTATGATGCCCCAGGGATGTTTACACCCTTACTCTTCCCATCATACTCCCTCTCTGTCTCATATTATTCCCGGTCCTCACGCTCTTTCCCTCAAACACGGTTTTGTTTGCTCCAAAGTTTCCACTCTTTGCCTACGCTCATCACTCTACCCATGGATTCTCCAACAAGGGTTCAATCACCCAGACTCACTCTCTCCATGCAAAGGTGTTCCTAGCTTCTTCGACCACCACTCTACCCCCATCAACTCCTAGGGTTTCTCGTCAATGTTGCACATCTCCTCCATAATGTCGATGCCCCAACTTATCTTGTGGTGGTCGTTTCCCATGGAGACTAAAAGAAGGAGATGAAGTACTATGCATGCTTCTTAGACTCCATGCACCATCATGTCATGAAATATGAGAATACCACCATGCACAAGAAGAAACATTGCCATGATGAGGGGAGGGAGATTTGCTTTTCAACTATTTTGGAAGGATACACCTTAGGACAGAGGGGATTGGGGCAGTGCATCTCCTCTTCAGACCCCCAGTATAAATAGTACTAGGTTTATAGATTTATGGTTCTGGTAAGGCATCACATTAGTAAATATTCCTCCTAACTTCCCTTATATAAAAAGTCTTATATTTATTCTATATATCTTAAGGTCACAAAAAGAAACCACCACTTTCTTTTTAAACCTTATATTTGGCAAACTTTGATGTAAAATGGAAATCAATCAATGCCTTTCCCAACTTATACTATTGATTTGGGATTTATTAGGGAAACTCCCCCAGATGAAACTTGACCTTTATGTATTTCCTAAAAACAATGACACACAACATATGGAAAATCCTTCTTATATCCAATTCTAGATTTGTGTCAATTTTCTTATTGTCTTTAAGTATTCTAAAAGTAGACTAAGCTATCCTTATTTGATACTCACAACTTGAACTGCAAGCTAAGATTACATAATCACTCCATTTATCATATAAATCAACAATTATCTTAGAATATTTTGGGAACTTGTATATTATCTCATATTTTAATTATCTAACAACTCATTAAGAAATTATTATTCATTTGTTCATGAAATCATTTATTTCTTAAACTTGTGCCATAATGACCTATTTATTTTGGTGGAGAAGGCATATGCTCCCCAGAGTGTGGACCCAGTTTCAAATCCCTGATTGTGCACCTCAATGCTTCTTGGTCCCTTCATGCAGCCTGACCTTTGTGTGAATTTAAGCGCTCCCCCTGATGTATGGGTAGTTGATGGGGACCTGAGATTTACACTGTTAGGGGGTCTCACTTGACTGCAGCCCATCCTTGGGGGTGGTTCCAATGTAGCCACAAGGACCCATTTGCAAAGAAAATAGTCTCATGGGCCTCACTTGGGCCTTGGGTTGATCCCATGCCACAAAATGGATAGCTTTATTATTCTATCACTCAATAAACTAGAAAATATGTTTATTAAAAGAAGCCTTATATCTATAGAATTTAAATTTGCCAAATTTTAGGATCTTACATTCACCTTCCTTAAAAAGAAATTTTGTCTCCACAATTCAATCCTAGTAAGCTTAAGGTGAATTACAACTCATCTTAGGTTCAAACCTTAGGGTTAGCAAGCCTTCTTGGAAAAACTTCTATTGATATGTAAATTTCTCACATTACTAAAGTTGGTGCCACATCCTTAATAATTATATGATATTTTCACCCGATGACTACGTACTCACTTGTGATTTCAATTTCACTTGGTGATTACCTTTTCACCAAATTTTCCAAACTATTTTTCCTTTATTCTCATATAAGGGTGAGAGAACACCTCCACATTCTACAATACACCATTAAATTCAACTTAGGGAGTACACTCACATGTTATTTTATAAGCCTAAAATGTGTCTTACCTTTCTCCCTCACTTTTAATAATAAGAACTAAGCATTTGACTATATCCCAAATACAAAGTTCATTTCATTCCAAGAGTATATATGGTGCACCCACACATTATCTTCTAACCTTAATTTTCATTTGAATCACTCACAACCATGGCTCTATACCATGTGCATATTATTTTCCACAATTTTCTTATGTTTCATGCACTTAGTTGGAAAGTGATTTTCTCATAATTATTGAGTTTATGCAAAACATTCTTGTAAAATATTATTTAGACATTATTACATGACTTCTTGCATTCTTGACATTTACATCTCATGTTTTGTTAGCCTTATTCATTCCCTCCCCTTCTCTTGGGGTATATGTACCTTCATTGTGATCTCCTCTTTGACCCCCAAGGGTTTTAAGTACTTTATGGAGGGCTGACCCCTTGGGCCTCATGAACTCATGATTGTGGACAATCTTGTGACCCCATGGGACTTGGGTATATATGGATGGCTATCTCCTGATTTAATGATCTTATGCACTAAAAACATGATCACCTCCTGACCTCATAGATCCTACACACATTAAATCATCCCAACTTGACCTTAGGATTGACTTAGGGCTCTACCATGCCTAGGGTTTATTGAGATTTTATAAATGTTATACACATTTTTCTCGAGCACATTATTTTCTTATGTAATTCTTTAACCCATATTTCCTTCATCTCTTAGGGTACACATTATTTACTTTATGTCCCCACATTGGGCTCATAGAGACCTTCCCTCCTGGGCTTGGTCTTGATGATGGCCTTCCATTTCAGGCTTGGGTTCTTAGTGACCTTCCATTTTGGGCTTGGTATTCATGGTAGCCTTCCTTTCTGAGCATGGCCTCTCGGTGACCTTCCTTTCTGAGCTTGGTCTTAATGGCGGCCTCCCTATCTGATCTTGGCCTATTGTGACCTTCCTTTCTGGGTTTGGTCCTTATGATGGCCTTCCTTTTTAGCCTTGTCCTCCTAATGACCTTCCTTTCTGGGCTTGTCCTCTTATAGTCATCCACCTTTCCAATAACTTTTCCTTGTTTCCCTCAAAGATGGCTTACTTGGGTTCAAATCATGTATGTGCTTTCATGTTTTGTTCACACTTTTGGTGACATTCTGGGTTACCCTAATTCTTAAACTGATTAGTGAACTTACTCTTCTATGGTAGGTCCTATCCTAGGGTACCTTCTTGATTAAGAGGATGAGGTTAGGCTCCCTATCTACAACCTGACCCCATAGGTTTGGGGTTTTTCCTCCCCCAATATATACTTTTCTCATTCTTGGGTTGACCCACCCCAGGTTGGGAAACCAACCTTCAAAGTTGAATTAAGGGTTTAATATTTTTCATTTTTATGTAACAATTGGTTTCTTATGTTTCTTAAAAACCCTTCACATATATCATGAATGCCTTGCTCCACATACATGCAAGCATGGGAGACTAGGTCACCTAAAATGTTTTGTATTTTTATTATTCCTTTCACCCTAATTAGGGTTCATATGTTTACAATTATTATTTCACCCACACTACTCCCATTTCCCATTATTAGGCTTTAGGGTTCAGGTTAGGGACTACCCCTACACCTTAGGGTTTTATGATTCCCTTGGCCCACTAAGGGTTTTACTAGACTAAACCTAGCTCCTTCTAGGGTTTACTCTTTCAAGGAAAAACCCATAAAACATTTTTCTTTCTTTATCATTATTTCCACATTACATGTACATTAATTTCCGGAGGATGGCTTAATCCTAATTCTTCTCAAAAACCCAATGTTTGATGAGGGAGAAAGTTCCTTTTAGGGCTTATTAAGTAAGGAGATGACAAGTGGATGATGTAGGATATGAGAACCTTAGAGGAAATATTACTTTAGACAAACCCTAGGTTCTGTTAGGAAGGTATCACATTGGCTAAGGGAGTTCCTGTATACCAACTTAATGGTGTGAGGGAAAATATTGACAACCCCCAAAACCATGATCCTTTCTAGAAACTATTAACATTGGTTATGCCTTAATTATTTCTCCTTATATTTCTGTGGATTATTTGAAATTATCAACCATTAAATATTATTTGCAAAATTTGGGTTTCTAATACCAAATGTAAGGACCTCACTTTTCAGTGTCCCCAATTAAGAAAATACCTTAAAGTAAAGAGAATTACCTTTCTTTCCAAGGATCTACATTTAGAAGATAATTTTCATTATTTAACAAATATTGTTTACAAGATGTGTAATAGTGCTCTTCTAAGGAGTTACATGAACTTTACATGATAAACTAAAACATATGAGAAGTAATATCTATCTAATCCTCATGTACATAACATTAATCTCTTCAATTTATTTCATCCTCTTCATCATGTCTTCATATCTTCATACTTTCAGTTACCTAAATTGTCGACAATCAAAATGCATATCAGTATTTTGCTATATTGTTTGTGTGTGGTGCATACAAAAGTGTGCAAGTGAGATAACAACGCATGATAAATCAATTAATTACAAACTAGAATTGGCATTTTGTAACGACCCCCTCCCCCTATTATCTCCTATTCAGGAAGACTGAGAGGGCAAGGGCCATTACCTTCATTACAGTATTGAAGGTTTAACAAATATCTAGAAATAATTAATAAATATCCACTAAATAGGAATGAGTTTGTACGAGATTTACTCTGCACAAAGGAATTACACAAGATTATTTTCTCGAGCATGCAACATGAAATAAAAACTAACTAAATCCTCCAGAGATTACATTACTTCTTGTTCATTTGGTACCTTCTTCATGAATGTCCTCTTTTAATTTTACTCACAATAATAATAGCAAATTATCCTAAAATGCCAACAAGCAAAATAATCACTTAGTATAACAAGTTATACTCATATGTGGGGGAAACAAAAGATTGCATCTAAGTGTAACAACATATTAACAACAATTATTGTTGTATAATAAAGTTTTTTATTTTATTCATAACCTCTCAACCCATTTTCACTCTACCTCTAAGATACCCTCTCTTAGGGTTTTGTCCCTGTAGTGGACTATTGGCTACCTCTCAATCTGGAGCCAGGTGCCATGTTGGCCACCTATAAATCTAGATCTAGGTGCCACGTTGGCCTTCCCAATCTGGGGCATGACCTCATCTGACCATCCCAATTTGGGGCCTAGTCTAACCTTCCCAATCTGCGGCCTGGTCTTTAGTCATCGTTGTGACTTTTCATTTCTTTCCATTCTCAATTTCCAAAGTTAGTATGTGGGGTTCGAGCAAGTTATAAGCTAAAATTTTGATAGCCATAGTGTTTTATAGATTGTAGGAATTAAACAAACATGCAAGCATTATATTCAAGCAATCTTAAAAAATCTCAGAAAGTGTTGGGAAACTAATGCGATTATTCGTAGGAGTAACCACATACCTTGATCAGGTGTACTTGATGTCCAAGAAAGAGAAATCATTAATAATCAAACAAGAAACCAAGCAATTATGTTGAAAGTTAAAGCATAACACAAATGTATCATTATTCAATCCAAATTCATCATTAAGACTGAATTAGGTCTCAAGTTAAGGTTTCATTAGGGTTTTGACTTCCTAAACCCTAATTATCCCTTTTCATGACTTTTGGGTTGACAAAATCTAATCTTATCATTAATTTCACTTTTAATCTCCAACAAACCCTACTTTATCTGATTATGGGTTGTTAAATTCCTATATTCCAAGTTACTGTTTTTATCAATAAAAGATCAATCCTTTATTATCAATATCAATTCGACACATCAAGATCATGAAAACCTAAAACTTAGGGTTCTAGTTCATTAACTACATTAAAGATAACATCTTTAGATATTTTTTGAACTAGAAGCCTATTTAGGCATAGAACATTTTTTTATTAGATTGCATATATTTACTGAGTAAAAATCATATATTACATTACTTGATCCGATTATCCTACTAATTACTAGGATTTTTAAAAATTAAATCAGTTTGGGCCAATCAGAAAAAGCCATGTCAGATAGGGGGAAACTATTACCTATTATCCATGAAGATTGGCTACCAATAGTGCACCGACAACTCCTCAACTCGTCCAACAAAGTGGAGGCAATTTAATAGGGCTAAAAAGACTGATTTGCCCTTCCCTCTCCAGAATACTCATGAGGGCAGAGGAGTATTATCCTCTGCTATCTTATTCTACCTCTTGCTAGTTCATTGTCATTCCCAGATGAGTCAACCAAGATGTTGACTCTACGGCCTAGCCCTTTGGAGAAACCAATGATGATGCCAAGTGCTCCGCTTGTCAATGAAGAACTCACTGAGGGTCTCAATTCCCTTGGGGGTGGTCAGTGTCCTTGGAGTAGAAAAGTGGATCTCTAGCGAGATGGTAGGGAGATTTCAACACAATAGATGAGGTGAAGAGGGGAAATTGAGGGCAAAGAATGAGGTTTAAGATCAAGCAGAGTCTCGGAAGTAACATGGTATTGACACACAAGGTTTGTAGGCCCCTATTTATAGTCTTCTATGTCGGTTGGGTTGTGCACTAGGGATGGATTTGGGCAATCCTTATAGACATCCCCAAACTGGAAAAAACCTAGGGTAAGCTGACGTGCATTGATCTCCCAAGATATATCGGTGTAGTTTTCACACTTTTGTGCATTAGATCATTGGGAAATTGGTTTGGGAAACATGTTTGCACTCCGACCACTTTCCCTATTTAATGCAAGCTAGAAGATGATTGTCTTCTCATACGATCCTGATCTCGTGGTCACCAACTCGCACGCCAAAATAAAAGTGTTGAAAATAGTAATTCCAATTGGAATCAAATCTATGACATTTAATGTCATTCCCAGTTAAGCATACACTTTAGGGGTTCTTTTAAAAACCATATCTCTCAATTTATCCATCCTTTTAATCTCAATTTTTTAAAGGAAAGTTTTGAATGAATTTATCTAGATGTGACCAAATATTGGGAGAAAAACTCAAAAAGAAAATGAACTTTTCTTCATATGCAAGTCGTCCTCTGATACCATGCATTTAAGGCAACAAAACTAATCCTTTTAACTTTCTTTCTTTTCTATTTTCTTTATTTTGGATATTCTTTCTATTAGAAACCATGTGCAAATGAAAACTAATTAATAGTGGTTATCCATGCCACTTTCTAGAGAATTCTACATATTTCTCACAAGTAGACATAGTTATTACCTATTTTCCTTTATTTTTTTCTTATTATGGGATTTTCTTTTCTTCTTTTCCCTAGAATCCATTTTTGGATTAATAAGAAAATAGAAATCATGAAATCAATAATTCAAGGGAAACTTAAAAAAAAACTGTTCTTTAAAAACAAAGCATACAAATTTCTAACATGTCTCTTTTTCTAGAAAATTTGAATTTCAATTAATTAAAATACAAATGTACAAATGAAATTGAGGTTATAACATCCTTTCCCTCTTATAGTAATTTTGTCCTCATAGTTTGACTAATTGCACAAACAAGTTAGGATAAGACTCTTCCATGTCTGTCTTTAGTTCACATGTGGCTTCATCCTCTCCATGGTGCTTCTAAAGAACCTTTACCATCTCTATCTTTTTATTCCTGAGCTCTTTCACCTTCATATCCAATACCCTCACAGGTGACTCACTGTAGGTTAGACTCCCTTGGAGTTCAATAAGTCCAGTGCTCAGCAAATGGCTTGGATATTTCACATAGAGCTTTAGATTGGAGACATGGAACACGTGATGCATCATAGTATATTGAGCGGGTAAGGCTAAACGATAGGCATCCAATATGTTATAAAATCTCAAAGGTACCCACATATCAGGGACTCAAATTTCCTATGTGTTTAGCTATAGCACGGAGGGGTCATATTTTTAGAAACATATGTTCATCCATAGTGAAGTGCAAGCCAGTCCTCTTCACATCATCATACGAATTTTGTAGAACCTGGGCTCTCTTTAGCCTTTTCTTGATCAAAGTGACTTTATCATCATATAACTGTAGTTCTTCTGACCTCAACAAGGTCATGTCACTGACATCATCACAGTGAAGTGGTGATAGACACGACCTCCCATAAAGAGCTTTGTATAGAGGCATCCTGATACTGGCTTGGTAACTATTATTATAAGCAAACTCAGCTAAGGGGAAGTACTACTCCCATGATCCATCCCAATCGAGCACACATGCTCTTAATAGATCTTCCAAAGTATGGATTGTTTTTTTCAGATTGTCCATCAGTCTAGGGGTGATAGGATGTGCTGAATCTGAATGTAGTGATGAGTTCTTCATGCACTTGCTTCCATATCATAGAGGTGAACTTAGGGCCACAATGAAAAATAATTGAGCTTGGAACACTATACATACGAACTACCTAACATATAGTTCTGATAGGTCTGTTACCTTACAAATAATCTTTAAGGCAAGGAAATGTGTTGACTTATTTAGGAGGTCAACCACAACCCATATTGCATTATGACCTTTCTTTATCTTGGAGAGACCCATAGGACATCCATAGTGTTTTGATCTCATCTCATCTTAGGAATCTCAATTGGTTGTAGGGGTTGTGTTCAACCTTCACCATCTGGTCATGTGAGACAATTGTTTACATATGCTGCTATGTCTTTCTTCATTCTAGGATACCAATAATATCATTGTAAGTCTTTAACCATCTTCATGATGCCAGGATGTAATGTATATTTAGAACCATGAGCTTTTGCAAGTTACAAGTCTTTAAGGGTGAATCCATCAGAACTCAAATACGAATTTGATATCAGATTACACCATTCACCTCCATCAATATATGTGTCTGAGGCTTCTTCATCAAGCCCTTGATTTCAACTAACTCTGGGTCATCTAACTGGGTTGTTATAAGCTCAGTCAACAAGTCAGACTTGGTTTTTATCAGGTACCTCCACTCTTGAATCCATTATTTTGATCGCTAGATTCAATATTATACCTATAAAATTCAAATTTCACTTGATAAATATATCCTCATTTGAGGTTTTAATTTGGCAATTACCATGTTCACCTAGTTTTCCAAACAATTTATTCATTATATTCTAATAAGGGTGTGGTAATACCTCAAATCTTCGATTATTCTAAAAGGATTTCAACTCAAGTATTTATTTCTCACATCATTTTCTTTCGGATATGTTTTATCATTAGCCTTAGTCATTTCCTCAATGTCTTCTACGATGCCAGTACTTTTGGAGTGATCTCATCCTTATGACTCTAGGGAGTGCTTGTCACATTTACTTATTGGGCCACATGAACTCATGAAGGTGGCCAACCTCCTAACCCATGGGCCTCGGGAAAACATAGTTGTTACCTCCCAACTATTCATGCATTCAGGGAACAATCAACTCCTACTCCCATCGATCCCATCCCTCCTTGACCTTATGTTATAACCTCAAATTCCTAAGTATGTGATGAAAGGTGTAATTATCTTTTAAAGAATAAATGAAATCTATTTTTTATTTGTGATTTATTTCATGTGAAATGGCCTTGATTGATTAATAATGGGCTTTGTTGGCCATTAAGCCCAATTGAAAAGAAAAGAGAAATAAAAAGGAAAAGGATTTAATTAATAAAAGAAAAATATGTGAAATAGACTTTTATAAGAGGATAAAGGAAAATAGATATTTCCCAAGGTGGGAATTCGTGCCTTTAGGATTTCTTGAGGTCCAAGGGACCCGAAATAACAAGATAATGGCAAAGGGAAAAGAAATACAAATTAAATTTGGATTAAATGATGTATAACTTGAGAGGGAAGGAAACCTTACCATCCGTTGGAATTTGTTTCCCAAATTTGATAAATATTTAGATAACTCCAAGAAAAAATTTGCATTAAAATTTGAGATAAAAAGGAGATATGGTTTAGGAGATATGATTTTCTCCAGCTATCTCCAAAATATGGAATTATTTTGCAAATAGGAAAATGATTTTCCTATTGGATGATCATGTGAGATGTGAACCGTTGGATCTCGATCCAACGCCTATCACTCATCATCCAATCCCACAAGGACTTGGACTCTGCCAAGTTATAGAGGGATTTTCCTTCACGAATTCCTCGTGATCCAGAGCGTTTGCAAGCCAGCTATTGTTTCCTTCGAGTTCAGGAGAGTAAATTGAAGAGAACCATCCCTACTTTGTAGGGGTTTGTTCATAGTTTAGGAGAGTCACCAATTCAACAGGGATCTTCCTCCAACCCTATATATAGGGGAGGGTTCATGGGGTACCAACATGTAAACTCAACAACCCACAACCTTTAGAGAGATGTAAGGAGTGATTTCCTGCGATCAATTCGAAGATCAACCCTGACATTCCCCCTCGTGCACCCAATTTGCCTCGCCGGAGTCCGACAAGTTGGCGGAAGTGCTAGTGTGGCTAGGAAGAGCAATTGAAGGCCTTGTCGGGTTCGGTGAGGGACGGCAGAGCCTTCTGGATCCTCGCCTTGCTCGTAGGTGGCCAGTATCCCAGAGTTAACCGCAAGGTTGACCATCGCAGCAACAAGCAGAGTCGTGAGGTTGAAGAAGAAGAAGACCCCGTGAAATTACTCGAGTGCCCTCCTGTCTCTTTCTATCTAGGTAAGGACATTTTGGTCCTTCACAACATAAATTAAAGATAGGTGCTTGATTCCTGAGCCGTAGGATGCCGCGTGGTCCAGCGGACCATTGATCAAATGATACTCATTTTTCTAGGGTTCTAGAATAAATCAGTAAAAAGGATTTTCATTACAAAAATCATATCTTTTGTTAGAAAACTCAGATGAGGAAAGTTTATACATGAAAATTGATCACAAAAATACGAGGAATAAGTTAAAAATAGTTTGGAAATATAAATCAGTATCTTTTAGCAAAAGTGTATAATTTGATGGAAAAAGTATTAATTTGTGGTTAGAAACCCTAATTGATAATAAAGGATAGATTTAATGTTGGAAATAAGTTAATTCAGGCATGGTTAACTTGTTTAATGATAAAGATGAATCTTAACCTGTATTTAAGATAAAATTGCAAGATTTAGGGTTTTAAACCTAATATGGTGGTTAATATCCTCAGAAACCCTAAATAAGGAAAAAGGGGAAGAAATGAATGGTTAATCCAAAATTAGGGTTTCATGTTGCCAAAAGATGATATTAGGATCTTTTGAGAAAGAAAGATGAGATAGTTAGAGCTTTTGAGTAATTTTATAAACTTAGGGTTTCAAATAATATAAGTGAAGTGAAACCCTAACTGTATTCAAAACCCTAAAATGGTCTAGTAACCTAGGAAACAACTAGGATTAATAGACCATGATGGCATGATTAATGGTAGGAAAATTAGATGCATATTTCAGGATCAACTTGTGTGTGCTTTCTTGGTTGCTTGCTTGGTTGAATTGTTTCTACACTCAAGTCATCTTAACAGGTATGTGGTTAATTATGGTTAATCATATTAGTTTCCTGAGGGTTTTCCAGATGGTTAATCACATTGAATGCAACCTATCAGTTTGCATGTTCATACTTGCAAATTATAAAGTCACTATGATTATCACAATTGTAATATAAATGTCTATTCTCACACCTACATGCCACCCTGATGGATGATGCAAAAAGGTCAAGCCCAGGAGGGAAGACCAATGGGCACCATGAGAGGTAACCCAGACACCAAGCTTGGGAATGAGAAGGTGGTCTATGTTGCATGACTAATGGGCACCATGAGAGGTGACCCTAGGCACCAAGCTCGGTATTGAGAAGGTGGCCTTAAGTCAATAGCAAAAGAGAAACCCTAAAGGGGGTATTCCAGGGTTAGGGCAAAAGCGGTGGAGAATGACACATTGAAAATGTAAATTGTCTTATTAATTATCTTGATTGTTATAATTAGATTGTTAGTCAGATTTGTGAATTTTGGTTGTCCCCACATACCGGCATATTCTTATATGCTGACCGACGTTTTGTTTGTCGACGTTTTAGGTACAACCTTGAAATGAACAAACAGTAAAGTGACACATTATGAAAATACGAAATAAAGTGCAAGGAGGATTAGATAGAATAGATCCAAGCTGTGTATAGAAGTAGATTTCCAAGATTTTTGAAAAGGTATGCAAAGTTTTATTTTATACCAGATTTCAGTTTAGTATGTAAAATTTCATAATTATTATTGATTAATTGTCGAACCTTTGATCCAGTTTATTGGGATAACAACTCTGACATGTTGGTCTCCCTTATTTGTGGGTTACTGAGAGGAGGGGTCGTTACAATTGGTATCAGAGCATAAGTTCCTCAACTAATATTTAATAATTTTTAAATTTTACAAATTCTATAAAATGGAGGGAGCTATTAGAGGATTTTCCAAAAGACAGAGGTGTCTAGAAAAGGATCACGTCCGGGGGCTGGAAATATTTTCCTCCGCACCGCTATTCGGAATATGAGGACTCCCAGATTTGTGTGACTGCCTGGCCAGTGTCTTAGGATTTGACTCGAAATGAGATGCCTTTAGGACTCTCTCATCTTGTTCATCCCTTCTCAACTCAAATGTTGTTAAGGATTTTAAGGATTAGGGTTTTCTCTCTCTTCCTCACCCTCTTGAGGTATGGGTAAAGTTGATAAGGTTTAAGAAATCCTCCACCAAATTAATAATATATACGTAATTAAGATGGCATAGACATAAGTATAATTAGTAAGTATAGACTAAAGGTCTGTTTGTGTGCTTATGTAGATGGCTCATACAAAGATCGTGGCTATCCCGGTTGTCGCCAATGGTGGCGGGCCTCCCCGCAAAGAGAATGGGTCTTCTGAGAAGAGGAAGCGGAACCATGGTGGTGAAACTTCAAAGAAAAGAAAGAGACCTGAAGAAACTATACATGAGGCACCCAACCCTGAACCAATACCCTTAAGCAACCCTGAACAAGAGGAGGGACCAGGATATGAGGAGCAACATGAGTACGAGGAGTTAGCCCAGATGGAGGAGGACTAGTCTGGTGGTCTAGAGACAACTATGGTGGTTCACACTATGGATGCGGTATGGATGGAGCAGCAGAAATAACAAACTGAGGCGATCCGTGCCCTGTCCCTCAGAACCATGGCTAGAGGTGAGAATGGCGAGCCACTTCTTGTTCGTCCTCGACTGGGAGCCACCATCTTGGACATCGTCAAGCTGAACATCGAGAAGTTCTGGGGAGAAGATAAGTCTGAAGTGGTCAACAAGGCAGAGGCTTGGCTGCTTGCAGTCGAGAATGGGTTCCGTATGCTCCAGGTGCAGCCAAACATGAAGGTTCTCTTTGTTGCTCACCTATTGGAAGGTGCATCCAAGATATGGTGGGAGAACCATATCACGGGAAGAGACTTAATCAAAGAACCTATGGCGTGGACGGATTTTAAGACCATCTTCACCACTAGATTCATCCCCGTCTTAGCCAAGAAGGAGAAGGAAAGAGAATTCACTAACATGACTCAAGAAAGCTCGTCAGTTGCGGACTTTGGTCGCAAGTTCCGCATCCTGGAATGTTTCGAGCACATGATGGATGAAGAAAGGAGGGTGGACCACTTCATAGAGCGTCTGCACCCTACCATCAAGCCCCATGTGATGGCTAGTAAGCTGAAGACCTTCTGGGAAGCCTACAACACCACCTTGGACATGGAAAGGATGGTGTTGCCGACACAGAATCCCTCCAAGGGACATGTGGGTTTCACTGAAGGAGCTCAGGCATAGAAGAATGAACACAAGAAGGGGTAAGGGTGCAACCACAACAAAAGCAAGCATGGACACAAAGGCAAGCCCCGTGGTCACCTCCAGCAGTGTCACACCTGCGGACGGACACATCCTGGGAAGTGTTGCTTTGAGAAGAAGGTGTGTTTCAGATGTCAGCAAGAGGGACACTTTGTCGCCAATTGCCCTCCGCCTGACCCAAGAGGACCTTTAGGGTCACAACCAGTGGAAACACGATCGGTGGCTGCAACACCCCCAGCATGAGCACCAGTCGGAGCACCCCCAACTGGAGAGTGGAGACAAGATAGAGTGTTCACCATCGACAATGAAGAAGCTCAGGCAAATGCTAATAGGCTGATTGAGGGTAATAACCCCTAGAGTTTTCCTTTTAGTCCAGTAGATCATGTAGTAACTTTCTGATGTGGTATGAACTATGTAGGCTTGTTGGAAGTCATGGGGCACAATGTAAAAGCACTTTTTGATTCTGGTTCTACTAATACTTTTATTTCGAGAAATCTGGGAACTATGCTTTGTTTGGATATCAAGGATTTGGTTTATGTTTTGGATGTCACAACCCCGAGTGGTCATATTTATACATCTCTTTTGAAAACCCCCATCTTTCCAGTAAAGTATCTGAACCATGAGCTTCCCACTAACTTCATCCTTCTCGATATGAATGATTTAGATGTAATCATCTGTATGGATTGGCTTTCCACCTACAGAGCCCAGATTGACTGTAGAGAGAAGAAGATTCTCATTAGAAAAATAGGCCATCCACACTTCACCATTTGAGTAAGGAAGGATACGATAACCAGCCTTTATGTGTCTGCCTTGAAAGCTGAACAGATGCTATCCAAAGGTTGTCGAGCCTACCTAGACATAGTTACCGTACTTGAGGTTAAGGGGCGATCCTTAGAAGAGATAGAGGTGGTTCGGGAGTATGCAGATGTGTTTTCGGATGATCTACTAGGGATTTCCCCTGAGAGGGAGGTAGATTTCTCCATTGAATTAGCTCCTGAGACTAACCCTATATCTAAGGCACCCTATAGAATGGCCCTTATAGAGTTGCTTCAGTTGAAAACCCAGTTGCAGGAGTTGTTGCATAAAGGCTTTATCCAGCCCAGTACATCACCTTGGGGAGCACCAATCCTCTTTGTAAAGAAGAAGGATGGGTCGCTTCGGATGTGTATTGACTATCAGATGATCAAACAGGCAACTATTAAGAACAAGTATCCATTTCCTAGAACAGATGACCTGTTTGACCAACTCAAATCAACTCGAGTCTTCTCCAAGATAGATTTGAGGTCAGGATACCACCAGGTGAGAGTAAGAAGTGAGGATATACCTAAAACGACTTTCTGAACCTGATATGGCCACTATGAGTTTGTGGTCATGCCGTTTGGATTATCCAATGCACCTAGTGTCTTTATGAACCTCATGAACAGTGTGTTCCATCCTTTCCTTGACTCTTTTGTGATAGTGTTCATAGATGACATTTTGGTGTACTCGGATGACCTAGCCCAACATCGTGACCACCTGGGTAGAGTCCTTGATATTCTGAGAAAGCATAAGTTTTTCGGAAAGTTCTTAAAATGTGAGTTTTGGTTGGACCAAGTCATGTTTCTGGGACACATCATCTCAGGAGGAACAATCACCGTAGATCCAGCCAAAGTATCGGCAGTTTGAGACTGGACGACACCAAAGAACCCCTCCGAGATTTGCAACTTCTTGGGGTTGGCCGGATATTACCGTCACTTCATCAAGGATTTCTCAAATATTGCGTTGTCGTTGACCATGTTAACCCAGAAGGATGTGAAGTTTGTGTGGTTAGACAAATGTGAAGCTCACTTCCAGGAGTTGAAGGAGAAGCTGACCACCACCCCTGTGTTGACTCTACCTTCTGGAAATGAGGGTTTCATGATATTCACTGATGCTTCCAAGATGGGACTTGGCTGTGTGTTAGAACAGGATCGGCACGTGGTTGCATATGCTTCCCGAAAGCTCAAGCCCAATGAGGTAAATTATCTGACACATGACCTAGAGCTGCTTCTATTATCCATGCCTTGAAGATATAGTAAAATTACATATGTACGGTGCTACCTTTGAGATCTTCACCAACCATAAGAGCTTAAAGTACCTACGGACACGAGAGACCTGAACCTACGACAATGACGATGGATGTAGTATATAAAGGATTATGACTTCACCATCGCCTATCATCCTGGTAAGGCGGATGTCGTAGCGGATGCTTTGAGTCAAAAACAGCTTAAGTGTGTAGTTGGTTTGTCCAGTCAGTGGAAGAGTTTGGAGGAGCTAGTGGAGTGGACTCTACAATCTCTAGAAGATCGAGTTCGATTGGCTAATATCCAGATTCAATATGAGTTGGTAAGTGAGATCATAGCAGCACAGTTGACTAGTACAGAGCTAGACAAGATGAAAGGTTTGATGATGAAACCACAGACTCGTCTATCCGTGGGAGTAGACGGAGGAATCAAGTTTGAAAATTGCATATGGGTTCTAGTGGACTCATCGATAAAGGAACGTATCCTGCAAGAGGCTCATGGATCCAAATACATAGTGCACCCAAGAACAACTAAGATGTTCAAGGACTTGCATAGGTTTTTCTGGTGGCCAGGAATGAAGAAAGACATTGCGCTATGTGTGGCCAGCTGTCTTACATGTCAGATGGTGAATGCTGAACACCAATGACCCAAAGGGCTTTTACAGTCGATAGAGATTCCAGAATGGAAATGGGAGCAGATCACCATGGATTTTGTGGTAGGTCTACCCCGGACCATGAAAGGTCATGATGTGATATGGGTCGTGGTAGATCGTCTTACCAAGTCAGCACACTTCCTTTCCTTAAAGACCACTGCTAAGGTGTCAGACCTAGCTGAGCTATATATCAGAGAGATAGTGTGTTTGCATGGCGTACTAGGATCAATCATCTCGGATAGAGACCCAAAGTTTACTTCCAAGTTGTGGAAGTTGTTGGCTAAATTGGTCGTTATTATAATCCCTTTGTTTTGATGATGACAAACATTTCATCCTGGTGGATCTAACGTGCTACTTGAGTGTTGCAGGAACTAGGTGGATGATACAACTTGGAAGATCTATATGCTCAAAATGCTTTAATTCATGATTGTAATCAAATGTAACAAATTTGTACAAGTATATAATGTACAAGTACTTAGATATCATGTAAATCAAGCATTTAGATCTTCCCTAGCCAATCACAACACTTAGATAGGTCATCCCCTACAATAGTGTCACAACTGCACACTCACACACACACTTAGTACATAGTTCAAAACAATGAAACAGAGTCATTCTCGGTCGACAAACTTCTTGACCGAGACACTCTTGGTCGACCAATTCCTCGATCGAGAATGACCCAAGTAGCTGTTACACACAGCATACAAGGTAGTTGGGAGTTGGATTAGAACATTATATACACTTGCTCCAGACAATCCCTCGGTCGACAAATCCTCGGCCGAGAAGGACTCTCGGTCGACAATTCTTCGACCGAGAAGAGTTCTGTCTGCACTTTGTAGAGTTAATTAACTAGCCGTTGCTAAAGCAACTAGTGGATACCTAACGGCTCATTAAGCATTTAGAACCCCCTAGAAAGTGTCTAGAACGTCCTTAAGCATTCATAGGCCATTCCTATAAATAGGACAATCCTTAGGACACCCTACATACACGTGTGCAATACTTGAGCATTCACACTTGCAATTGAAAATTCATTCTTGGGAGAAATTGAGCAACTCCAACATTTGATACTCATTTCTATTGCTCCAAATTCGTGTCCTATAGGCTAGCATCTCCTACCCACTGCACTTACAATTCCATACACATTGGTTAGGAGATCAAAACACTTGATATAGGAAATCAAGCCTTGTGCTACAACTGGTAAATTGTAATTTCTATTTTCCTTCTTGTTCTTTCTTTTTGCTTGTACTCTCCTTGCTACTCCTAGGGTTGGAGGCTGTGGATTGGAGAGGGTTTGATCTTCTTGGTGGAGAAGGAGGACTTCAGACTACTTCAAGAAGGCTGTCTCAACGGGAAGCTACTTCAAGAGGAAGGCTACTTCAAGGGGGAGCTTGAAGTTACTTCAAGGAAGGCTGCTTCAAGATTAGTGAGACTACTTCAAGTTGAAGGTTGTCCAAAGGGTGATGAAAGTGTTGTAATTTTATGTAACATCCTTGCGAGGTAATAAAATTAAATACTTTCTAAATCCAAATTGGAAACAATTGGGTAGTGTACTGACTCCTTTAGTTTTTGCTAAAGGTGGAACCACTCTAAACACCTTGCCTCCTTCTTACTATCTCAATTGTGGTTGTTTGAGTTAAATTATTATTAAAACTTTTATAAAACCCTATTCACCCCCCCTCTAGTGGTTTTTAGAAGCAAGTTCAAGAAGAACTTGGTACCAGGTTGAAGTTTAGTACCACTTATCACCCCCAGACAGATGGTCAGTCAGAAAGGACGATCCAGACATTAGAAGATCTGTTGAGAGCTTATGTGCTCGATTGGGGTGGCTCATGGGAGCAGTACTTACCTTTAGTTGAGTTTGCCTACAACAACAGCTACCAAGACAATATCGGGATGCCTCCGTATGAAGCTTTGTATGGGAGACCGTGTCGGTCCCCACTTCACTGGGATGATGTGGGTGAGAGGACCATGTTGAGGTCAGATGAGATCCAAGTGTACACTGATAAAGTTGCTTTGATCAAGCAAAGGCTGAAGAGAGCCCATGATCGATAGAAGTCATATGCTGATGCAAAGAGGACTGATGTGCATTTCACTATAGGAGAGCATGAGTTTTTGAAAATCCGACCGCTCCGAGCTATAGCTAAGAACAGAGGAAAGCTGAGTCCCTAATACGTGGGTCCATTTGAGGTGTTAGAATAGATTGGGGAAGCTGCATATCATTTGGAATTACCCCCTCAGTATAGCATGATGCGTGATGTGTTTCACGTGTCCAACCTAAAGCGATATGTGCAAGATCCGAGCCATGTGCTGAGCATTGAACCTATTGAGCTTCAAGGGAAGCTTACTTATCCTGAGACACCTTTGCGGATTCTAGATACCAAGGTAAAAGAGCTCAGATGCAAGAATATAGAGATGGTAAAGGTTCATTGGAGGCACCATGGAGAGGATGAGGCCACATGGGAGCTGAAGGTGGACATGGAGAAAGCATACCCTGATTTGTTTGTTTGATTGCTTGAATTTTGAGGGAAAAAATCCTATAAGGAGGGGAGGATGTTATAACCTCAAATTCCTAAGTATGTGATGAAAGGTGTAATTATCTTTTAAAGAATAAATGAAATATATTTTTGATTTGTGATGGATTTCGTGTGAAATGGCCTTGATTGATTGATAATGGGCTTTGTTGGCCATTAAGCCCAATTGAAAAGAAAAGAGAAATAAAAAGGAAAATGATTTAATTAATAAAAGAAAAATATGTGAAATAGACTTTTATAAGAGGATAAAGGCAAATAGATATTTCCCAAGGTGGGAATTCGTGCCTTTAGGATTTCTTAAGGTCTAAGGGACCCAAAATAACAAGATAATGGCAAAGGGAAAAGAAATAATAATTAAATTTGGATTAAATGATGGATAACTTGGGAGGGAAGGAAACCTTCCCATCCGATGGAATTTGTTTCCCAAATTTGATAAATAGCTAGATAATTACAAGAATAAATTTCCCTTAAAATTTGAGATAAAAAGGAACTATGGTTTAGGAGATATGATTTTCTCAAGTTATCTCTAAAATATGGAATTATTTTGCAAATAGGAAAATGATTTTCCTATTGGATGATCGCGTGAGATGTGAACCATTGGATCTCGCTCCAACGCTTATCACTCATCATCCAGTCCCACAAGGACTTGGACTTTTCTGAGTTATAGAGGGATTTTCCCTCTCGAATTCCTCGTGATCCAGAGCATTTGCAAGCCAGATGTTGTTTCCTTCAAGTTCAGGAGAGTAAACCAAAGAGAACCATCCCTACTTTGTAGGGGTTTGGTCGTCGTTTGGGAGAGTCCCCAATTCAACAGGGATCTGCCTCTGACCCTATATATAGGGGAGGCTTCGTGGGGGCACCAACACGTAAACTCAACAACCCATGACCTTCGAAAAGCTACAAGGAGTGATTTCGTGCGATCAATTCGAAGATCAACCCTGACCTTCCCCCTCATCCACCCAGTTTGCCTTGCCGAAGTCCGGCAAGTTGGTGGCGATGCTAGCGCGGATAGGATGAGCAATTGAAGGCCTCGTTAGGTTTAGTGAGGGACGGCAAAGCCTTCTGGATCCTCACCTTGCTCGCAGGTGGCCAATATCCCAGAGTCAACCGCAAGGTTGATTATCGTAGCAGCAAGCAGAGTCGCGAGGTTGAAGAAGAAGAAGACCCCGTGAAATTACCCGAGTGCCCTCCCGTCTCCTTCTATCCAAGTAAGGACATTTTGATCCTTTGCAATGTAAATTAAAGATAGGCGGGCAATTCCTGAGCCGTAGGATGCCGCGTGGTCCAGCGGACCATGGATCAAACGATCCTCGTTTTTCTAGGGTTTTCGAATAAATCAGTAAAAAAGACTTTCATTACAAAAATCATATCTTTTGCTAGAAAAATTAGATGAGGAAAGTTTATACATGAAAATTGATCACAAAAATACGAGGAATAAGATAAAAATAGTTTGGAAATCTAAATTAGTATCTTTTTGCAAAAGTGTATAATTTTGATGGAAAAAGTATTAATTTGTGGTTAGAAACCCTAATTGATGATAAAGGATAGATTTAATTTTGCAAATAAGTTAATTCGAGCATGGTTAACTTGTTTAATTATAAAGATGAATCTTAACCTATTTTGAAGATGAAATTGCAGGATTTAGGGTTTTAAACCTAATATGGTGGTTAATATCCTTAGAAACCCTAAATAAGGAAAAAGGGAAAGAAAAGAATGGTTAATCCAAAATTAGGGTTTCATGTTGCCAAAAGATGATCTTAGGATCTTTTGTGAAAGAAAGATGAGATAGTTAGGGTTTGTGAGTAATTTCAAAAAATTATGGTTTAAAATAATAAAAGTGAAGTGAAACCCTCATTGTAATCAAAACCCTAAAAAGGTAGTAATCTTAGGAAACAACTAGGATTAATAGACCATGATGGCATGATTAATTATAGGAAAATTGGATGCATATTTCAGGATCCACTTGTGTGTGCTTGCTTGGTTTCTTGCTTGGTTGAATTGTTTCTACACTCAAGTCATCTTCACAGGTATGTGGTTAATTTTGGTTAATCGCATTAGTTTCCTGAGGGTTTTCCGGATGGTTAATCACATTGAATGCAACCTATCAGTTTGGATGTTCATACATGCAAATTATAAAGTCACTATGATTATCACAATTGTAATATAAATGTGTATTCTCGCACCTACATGCCACCCTGATGGATGATGCAAAAAGGTCAAGCCTAGGAGCGAAGACCATTGGGCACCATGAGAGGTGACCCCAGAAACCAAGCTCAGGAATGAGAAGGTGGTCTATGTTTCATGACTAATGGGCAGCATTAGAGGTGACCCCAGGCACCAAGCTTGGGATTGAGAAGGTGGCCTTAAGTCAATAGAAAAAGAGAAACCCTAAAGGGGGTATTACAGGGTTAGGGAAAAAGCGGTGGAGAATGACACATTGAAAACGTAAATTGGCTTGTTAATTATCTTAATTGTGATAATTTGATTGTTAGTCATATTTGTGAAATTTTGGTTGTCCCCACATATCGACATATTCTTATTTGTGAAATTTTGGTTGTCCCTACATATCGGCATATTCTTATATGCTGACTGACGTTTTGTTTGTTGGCGTTTTAGGTACAACCTTGAAATGAACAAACATTAAAGTGACACATTGTGAAAATAAGAAATAAAGTGCAAGGAGGATTAGATAGAATCGATCCAAGTTGTGGATAGAAGTAGATTTCCAAGATTTTTGAAAAGGTATGCAAAGTTTTATTTTATACCAGATTTCAGTTTAGATGGTAAAATTTCATAATTATTATTGATTAATTGTCCAACCTTTGATCCAGTTTATTGGGATAACAACTCTGACCTCTTGGTCTCCGTTAATTGGGGGTTACCGGGAGGTGGGGTCATTACACCTTAGGATTGACATAGGGTTCTATTGAGATGTCATTAATTTATCTTATCTAATCACACATTTTACTTGGGGTTATCCAAGCACATTATACCCCTGAGAATTCTTTCACTCAAATTTCCTTTATCTCTTAGGTCACACATAGTTTTTCTTATGCCCCTGCATGGGGATCATGGCAACCTTCCCATCTATACCTAGTCCCATTAAATTGGTTACTTCCCTAGTGACTTTTCCTCACGCCCCTTAGAATTCATATACAAGATTGCAATGAATAATACTCATTATATGTTATTTTAAACTTCCTCCCCCTAATCTCTCAAGATTTCAAGTGATGTTTGATGTTACCTCAATGCATAAACTAATTTATGAACTCACTCTTTTAGGAGGGGTCATATTCCAGGACAAGATAAGATTAATACTTAGCAGTACCAAGGATCATAAGAACATACTTGAATCCAAAATTTATATAATTATAAGAGGACATGTCCCTTAGGAGTTTTTTTCCTATTATTTCATCCATGCATTTTATACCTAAGAGGTATATCATTATACCATTTGAGTTACCATTCAACAATTGGATCACGATGGAACACTTCATTTCTAAGTTAGTTACACCAAACTCAATACATCATGCTTCACATGCTTAGATCTATAATATTTCATTAAGTCATATGTTTCTTAATACATTGTGTACTACAAATTTTTATGGATGGCTACTTCCTATTAGTTGGTTTGCTTTAGAAAAAGCTTGAACCTATCAACATCCTTCATCTAATGGGACTTCCCCTTACGGTGTTGCATTCACTATCTGAGTTACTACTGGGATTGGTCCTCGAGGGTCAGGGAGAGGAGAGTTAGCCTGAAAATGTCCTTCTTTCCTACAGAAATAGCAAAACTTGTTCTCATAGCAGCATCGGTCATAATGCCTCCTTTTGAAGGTACCCTGGGGTTTTCCTTTTCCTCCATGTCTTCCTTTGGCATAATTGTATCCTTGCCCTTTTTATTACCTATCCTCAAGGTAGAAATGCCTTATGCAAATGCTAAATGTCCTTTAGGTGGGTTTTGAAGATGCATACCATTTTTTTCCATGTCTCAGGTGAAGTAGGTGGAGAGGATGGTGCGGAAGTCCTTCCAGGCCATCTGTTTTGTGATCAGATTGTAGTTGGTGATGTAATCCTCCCACCAAAGTTTTGATGTTCCCTGGAGTAGGTGAGCAACAAAGAGAAATTTCATGTGGGTTGCACTGCTAGGAAATGAAAACCATTTTCCATAGAATGAAGCTAGGCTTCTACCTCTGAGTTGACTTCATTCTAGAACTTTTCTATACCCAACTTGACAAAGTAGAGGATAGTGACATCACGATGAGGGCAGATAGATAGGGGTTCACCATTCTCGTCTCTAGAAACATTCATGGGTAAAAATGCACTGACAACCTCAGTGAGATCCATCCATTGTCCTTTCCTGAGATAATTAGGGATATGAACTTGCCTGATTGTGGGTTTAGGACTAACAACATGACCGAGGTCATCTTTGGGCTTTCCACCATAGTGTTGGATAAATTGGACATTATAATAAATCCCTTTGTTTCGATGATGAAAAACATTTCATTCTTGTTGATCTAACGTGCTACTTGAGTGTGCAGGATGACCAAGCAACAAGGGAAAATCTACAAGCTTACATATTTATATTTTCATGCAATGTAATCACTGTTGTAAAAACTTGTACAAAAATATAATGTACAAGTACTTAGAATTGCATGTAAATCAAGCGTTAGATTCTCCCTAGCTAAACACCACAGTTAGACAAGTCATCCCATTAAAATAAGGTTACTTATGCACACTCACACACATAATTAGTGCCTAAATTGAAACCTTGAAACATGATCAATCTCGGTCGACAAACTCCTCGACCGAGACACTCTCGGTCGACAATCTCCTCGACCGAGAAAGATCCAAAGTAGCCGTTAGACACAACAGACAAGTTAGTTGGTAGTTGTAGAAAGACGTTGCAAATCACTTGTTCCAGAGAGCCTGTCGGTCGACAAAAGTTCGACCGAGTAGGTGTCTCGGTCGACCATTTGTCGACCGAGATGGTCTTTGACAGCAACTGCAGAATAAATTAATTAGCCGTTGTTAAAGCAACAACTTTGTACCTAACGGCTAGTTAAGCACTTAGAAACCCCTAGAAGTTGTCTAGAACGTCCTTAAGCATCCTTAGGCCATTCCTATAAATCTGACAAGCCATAGGACACTCAAAACTCACTTGTTACACTTGAGAAATACTTGAGCATACTTGAGCAATCTGTTGCAAGCAATTTGAGCACTGTGATCATTGGCATACTTTCTCCTTAGCTCAATTTCGTGTCCTATAGGCTAGAATCTCCTACCCACAGCAATCACAAGTTCACACACTTGGTTAGGAGATCTATACGCTTGATCTAGGCATATCAAGCCTTGGGCTTAAAGGATAAGTTGTAATTTCCTTTTTCTTTCTTGTTCCTTTTTATCCTTTGTACTCTCCTTGCTACTCCTAGGGTTGGAGGCTGCGGATTGGAGAGGGTTGACTTCTCAGGTGGAGAAGGGGACTTCAAGCTACTTCAAGAAGGCTATCGCACGGGAAGCTACTTCAGAAGGCTGGTGCAACGGGAGTTGGTGCACCTACTTCAAGGGAAGGCTGCTTCAAGGTTGGGCAATTACTTCTAGGTGAAGGCTGCTTGAAGGGTTTGGGAAAAGAAATTGTATTTTATGTAAAGTCCTTGCGAGGTAATAAAATAAATTTCTTTTCAAATCCCGGTTGGGTAAGCAACCGGGTAGTGGACTGACAACTTTAGTATTTGCTAAAGTTGGAACCACTCTAAATCCTTGTCCCCTTATCCAATATCTTCATTGTGGTTGTTTGAGTTTAAATTATTATTAAAATTATCTATAAAACTCTATTCACCCCCCCTCTAGTAGTTTTCAATTGGTATCAGAGCAGGCTTCAAGGAACCCTAACCAGGTCTTGAAGAATGAAGGGTGGAGGTGTCTACAACCGCAAGCAAAAGAAAAGAATGGACAAATCTTCAACAAGATGCGAGTGGTGCTTAGGAACAAGTCACACAACATCCAGCTGTCCATGGAGATCAAAGAAGGAAGATGAAAACAAAAATTGTCTTATTGCTACAACCAATGAAGAAGAAGAAGAAGAGGTAAGCCTTCTTGATTTATCAAAAGAAGAGCTAATTTCTAGTCTTGAAGAAACTCACAATAAATATATTGAGTGCAAGAAGAAATTAAAGAAATCTAGTAAAGCAAACGATGAGTTAAATACTAGACTTCTTGCTCTTACATCCGAAAATGAAGATTTATATGCTAAATTGAATACTCTTGGTTTTGAAAAAGATAGCATTGTTTCTGAAAACCGTACATTGAAATCATCTCTAAGTAGTAGTGATGTGAAGATTTTTACTCTAGAAACAAATTATGATCTTCTATATCAAGAAAAGGTTGAATTACTTGCAAAGTTAAATGATTTTCAAAAACAACCTGTTTTGTGTACACATCTAGATTATGATAATATAGTAAAAGAAAGGAATTCTTTATCATCTAATCTAGATCAAGCAAAACTAGATATTAAGAAAAGAATGGATGAGATCGCTAAGTTGCAACAAGAAGTTAGTAGGTTAAGCAACAATGGAATCCTTGATAGAATTTTGGATGATTCCTATCATCAAATTGGGAGAAGAGGACTAGGTTATAAGCCCAAAGGGAAATCTCATCAACAACCTAGTTGGAGAAAGACACGAGCACATCAAGCCACATTTGTACCAAAGAACAACCTAGAACAAAACCATAGAAAAAGACTTGAGGTTGATTCTATATGTTGCCATTACTGCTCACGTCTTGGACATTACTCTTTTTCATGCCCATACAAGAAAAAGAATGTTGAGTTAGTATGGGTTCCAAAAACCCCAAATTGAATTGGTTAGACTAAGTTGAGATATGACTGAAGACTTTAAATTGCACATCCTTATGTCTATCTCAACTTAACATAAAGGGATAACAAAATGATTCAAGTAACTAAAATCTCTAACTTGAAAACTCATCTTAATTAAAGTCCTCAAAACTTAATTTTTTTTAATATGATTAGTTGAGATTTGATCTAAATATTACTTTGATATTCATATGTTTTATCTCAACTAAAACTGATTCTTAAACTGCATAATTGAATTAGACATAGTCTACATTTTACTCGAAATCAATAAATAGTTCTGTAGGTAAAACATAAATCTTGTCGGTCGAGAAATCGTCGACCGAGCAGTCAGTCGGTCGAGAAATCGTCGACCGAACTGGTCACTGATTTCAGTCTGCAGTGAAATTACTGAACAACTGATTGATCAATGGCTATCTATCTGTTGTTAATGACTGTTTTACAAAACAAGTTGAAGATCTTTTTGAATGTAAATGACATCATTCTCTAAGTTGAAAATCAAGTTTAGAAATCCCTATTTTATAATGTTTTACATGATTTTCTTTAAAGCATCTATCTAGATAGAAATCATGTGTTATGACATTCAGTTTAAATGATTACAATCACTGTACTTCATGAAATTATCATTCTATTGGACATGCTTCCACTATTTCATCATTAAGCATGCTGTTGTGTTAACACAAATAGATAATGATAATTGCATGCGTGAGTCTTGATGATAAGCAAGCAAAATAATTCATTGGTGATATGACTATTAAAAATGCTTGCAAAGAACACAATGTTACAAAATTTCTCAAATTGATATCTTTAAAAAGACTTGAGATATTAATCATGCTTTCATTGTTAAGAAAATGTTTTCATATTGAGTATCACTTAACATGCTTCATCATGATCATTATGTTTCATTGGTTTAAAATAAGCTTTGATTCATATATACAAATCATGAATGATCATTGTGATTCGGATAATTGCAAATGTCATTAGCTTAAAAGCATCGTGACATAATAGATAATAATTGTGGACACAGCTTGTGATGAAGATGTTTCTATGTCAAGCCAAACGGTGCCTCTTATAACAAAATATTAATATCTTTATCTATTTGCTTGTTCTAAGAAATCAAAAGCAAATATCTTGACTTTAAAGACATTAATCTTGCTTTCAAAATATATGTTTCTAAAAGAATCTTATGATAAGGGTATAAGAAGAAATGGGATTTGATATTTCTGTACCCATAAGCATATGAAACATCATTTACAATGAATGTAAAACATGCATTCTAGAAAAATCTAGGACAAAGACTTCACTAATGATGCTCATATTAAGTTTTTATAATGGGTATATCTTAATGTGCTTCAAATTGATATTTATAGCTATCTGCAGAAATTATACTTCACATATGTTTATCTTGGAAATCTGCAGAATTTGCCTCTTGGTTAAAATTAAAATTGACCAAGGGGCGCTATGGTCGTAGTCAAGGGCGACCTAAAATAAGCTTTGACAAAATGCTTATTTGGACATCAATTTATTGAACTTAATCTTAGTATACTTTTGATAAAGGTCAACATCAAAAATTTAAAATCATTTGTGACCTTAAAAGCCTTAAATTGCTTAAATTGTAAGATTAAGGGGGAGCTTATAAAAACAAATTTGTTATTTGATTATGAAGCTTACAAAAACATTTGTTAACATCATTTGGAGTTTGTTATGACCTTCAGATTCTTAAAAGTAATTTGTATGAAAAAGAATTTCATCAAAATAATATATCTTGCTCTTAAAGGAACTCTCTAAACAAATCAGGGCTTAAATCCCTTGCATTTGGTTGGAGACATTTTTTATGTACTCTAAGATTAAAGGATTCTCATTTAATTTAGGGCTTAACATACCTTGATAAAATGAGAAATCAATATACATTCATAAGCATAAAAGGAATCTCATATCATTTCAAAGCTTGACATCCTTTGCAAATGATTGAGACACAAATTGTGGATAAAATTAGACAAAAATCATATTAAATCCATGCTCCTAATAGGATATCTATTTAAGGGGGAGCTTAATATAAAATTAAGGGGGAGAATAAATAAAATGTTCAAACTGGATATCTTTTTTGAAATGACAAAGGGGGAGAAAGAATATAAAATCAAAAATATAAATGAGTTTCATCTTGATGGCCAACACTCACTTGTAAAACAAGAATGGCTACAAAAGGTAATCCTCAGGTATGAAACTCACATGCTTTATATTTCCTTATTTCATATTTTAGGAAATGTTTGTCATCTTCAAAAAGGGGGAGATTGTTGGATAAATTGGACATTATAATAAATCCCTTTGTTTCGATGATGACAAACATTTCATTCTTGTTGATCTAACGTGCTACTTGAGTGTGCAGGATGACCAAGCAACAAGGGAAAATCTACAAGCTTACATATTTATATTTTCATGCAATGTAATCACTGTTGTAAAAACTTGTACAAAAATATAATGTACAAGTACTTAGAATTGCATGTAAATCAAGCGTTAGATTCTCCCTAGCTAAACACCACAGTTAGACAAGTCATCCCATTAAAATAAGGTTACTTATGCACACTCACACACATAATTAGTGCCTAAATTGAAACCTTGAAACATGATCAATCTCGGTCGACAAACTCCTCGACCGAGACACTCTCGGTCGACAATCTCCTCGACCGAGAAAGATCCAAAGTAGCCGTTAGACACAACAGACAAGTTAGTTGGTAGTTGTAGAAAGACGTTGCAAATCACTTGTTCCAGAGAGCCTGTCGGTCGACAAAAGTTCGACCGAGTAGGTGTCTCGGTCGACCATTTGTCGACCGAGATGGTCTTTGACAGCAACTGCAGAATAAATTAATTAGCCGTTGTTAAAGCAACAACTTTGTACCTAACGGCTAGTTAAGCACTTAGAAACCCCTAGAAGTTGTCTAGAACGTCCTTAAGCATCCTTAGGCCATTCCTATAAATCTGACAAGCCATAGGACACTCAAAACTCACTTGTTACACTTGAGAAATACTTGAGCATACTTGAGCAATCTGTTGCAAGCAATTTGAGCACTGTGATCATTGGCATACTTTCTCCTTAGCTCAATTTCGTGTCCTATAGGCTAGAATCTCCTACCCACAGCAATCACAAGTTCACACACTTGGTTAGGAGATCTATACGCTTGATCTAGGCATATCAAGCCTTGGGCTTAAAGGATAAGTTGTAATTTCCTTTTTCTTTCTTGTTCCTTTTTATCCTTTGTACTCTCCTTGCTACTCCTAGGGTTGGAGGCTGCGGATTGGAGAGGGTTGACTTCTCAGGTGGAGAAGGGGACTTCAAGCTACTTCAAGAAGGCTATCGCACGGGAAGCTACTTCAGAAGGCTGGTGCAACGGGAGTTGGTGCACCTACTTCAAGGGAAGGCTGCTTCAAGGTTGGGCAATTACTTCTAGGTGAAGGCTGCTTGAAGGGTTTGGGAAAAGAAATTGTATTTTATGTAAAGTCCTTGCGAGGTAATAAAATAAATTTCTTTTCAAATCCCGGTTGGGTAAGCAACCGGGTAGTGGACTGACAACTTTAGTATTTGCTAAAGTTGGAACCACTCTAAATCCTTGTCCCCTTATCCAATATCTTCATTGTGGTTGTTTGAGTTTAAATTATTATTAAAATTATCTATAAAACTCTATTCACCCCCCCTCTAGTAGTTTTCAATTGGTATCAGAGCAGGCTTCAAGGAACCCTAACCAGGTCTTGAAGAATGAAGGGTGGAGGTGTCTACAACCGCAAGCAAAAGAAAAGAATGGACAAATCTTCAACAAGATGCGAGTGGTGCTTAGGAACAAGTCACACAACATCCAGCTGTCCATGGAGATCAAAGAAGGAAGATGAAAACAAAAATTGTCTTATTGCTACAACCAATGAAGAAGAAGAAGAAGAGGTAAGCCTTCTTGATTTATCAAAAGAAGAGCTAATTTCTAGTCTTGAAGAAACTCACAATAAATATATTGAGTGCAAGAAGAAATTAAAGAAATCTAGTAAAGCAAACGATGAGTTAAATACTAGACTTCTTGCTCTTACATCCGAAAATGAAGATTTATATGCTAAATTGAATACTCTTGGTTTTGAAAAAGATAGCATTGTTTCTGAAAACCGTACATTGAAATCATCTCTAAGTAGTAGTGATGTGAAGATTTTTACTCTAGAAACAAATTATGATCTTCTATATCAAGAAAAGGTTGAATTACTTGCAAAGTTAAATGATTTTCAAAAACAACCTGTTTTGTGTACACATCTAGATTATGATAATATAGTAAAAGAAAGGAATTCTTTATCATCTAATCTAGATCAAGCAAAACTAGATATTAAGAAAAGAATGGATGAGATCGCTAAGTTGCAACAAGAAGTTAGTAGGTTAAGCAACAATGGAATCCTTGATAGAATTTTGGATGATTCCTATCATCAAATTGGGAGAAGAGGACTAGGTTATAAGCCCAAAGGGAAATCTCATCAACAACCTAGTTGGAGAAAGACACGAGCACATCAAGCCACATTTGTACCAAAGAACAACCTAGAACAAAACCATAGAAAAAGACTTGAGGTTGATTCTATATGTTGCCATTACTGCTCACGTCTTGGACATTACTCTTTTTCATGCCCATACAAGAAAAAGAATGTTGAGTTAGTATGGGTTCCAAAACCCCCAAATTGAATTGGTTAGACTAAGTTGAGATATGACTGAAGACTTTAAATTGCACATCCTTATGTCTATCTCAACTTAACATAAAGGGATAACAAAATGATTCAAGTAACTAAAATCTCTAACTTGAAAACTCATCTTAATTAAAGTCCTCAAAACTTAATTTTTTTTAATATGATTAGTTGAGATTTGATCTAAATATTACTTTGATATTCATATGTTTTATCTCAACTAAAACTGATTCTTAAACTGCATAATTGAATTAGACATAGTCTACATTTTACTCGAAATCAATAAATAGTTCTGTAGGTAAAACATAAATCTTGTCGGTCGAGAAATCGTCGACCGAGCAGTCAGTCGGTCGAGAAATCGTCGACCGAACTGGTCACTGATTTCAGTCTGCAGTGAAATTACTGAACAACTGATTGATCAATGGCTATCTATCTGTTGTTAATGACTGTTTTACAAAACAAGTTGAAGATCTTTTTGAATGTAAATGACATCATTCTCTAAGTTGAAAATCAAGTTTAGAAATCCCTATTTTATAATGTTTTACATGATTTTCTTTAAAGCATCTATCTAGATAGAAATCATGTGTTATGACATTCAGTTTAAATGATTACAATCACTGTACTTCATGAAATTATCATTCTATTGGACATGCTTCCACTATTTCATCATTAAGCATGCTGTTGTGTTAACACAAATAGATAATGATAATTGCATGCGTGAGTCTTGATGATAAGCAAGCAAAATAATTCATTGGTGATATGACTATTAAAAATGCTTGCAAAGAACACAATGTTACAAAATTTCTCAAATTGATATCTTTAAAAAGACTTGAGATATTAATCATGCTTTCATTGTTAAGAAAATGTTTTCATATTGAGTATCACTTAACATGCTTCATCATGATCATTATGTTTCATTGGTTTAAAATAAGCTTTGATTCATATATACAAATCATGAATGATCATTGTGATTCGGATAATTGCAAATGTCATTAGCTTAAAAGCATCGTGACATAATAGATAATAATTGTGGACACAGCTTGTGATGAAGATGTTGCTATGTCAAGCCAAACGGTGCCTCTTAGAACAAAATATTAATATCTTTATCTATTTGCTTGTTCTAAGAAATCAAAAGCAAATATCTTGACTTTAAAGACATTAATCTTGCTTTCAAAATATATGTTTCTAAAAGAATCTTATGATAAGGGTATAAGAAGAAATGGGATTTGATATTTCTGTACCCATAAGCATATGAAACATCATTTACAATGAATGTAAAACATGCATTCTAGAAAAATCTAGGACAAAGACTTCACTAATGATGCTCATATTAAGTTTTTATAATGGGTATATCTTAATGTGCTTCAAATTGATATTTATAGCTATCTGCAGAAATTATACTTCACATATGTTTATCTTGGAAATCTGCAGAATTTGCCTCTTGGTTAAAATTAAAATTGACCAAGGGGCGCTATGGTCGTAGTCAAGGGCGACCTAAAATAAGCTTTGACAAAATGCTTATTTGGACATCAATTTATTGAACTTAATCTTAGTATACTTTTGATAAAGGTCAACATCAAAAATTTAAAATCATTTGTGACCTTAAAAGCCTTAAATTGCTTAAATTGTAAGATTAAGGGGGAGCTTATAAAAACAAATTTGTTATTTGATTATGAAGCTTACAAAAACATTTGTTAACATCATTTGGAGTTTGTTATGACCTTCAGATTCTTAAAAGTAATTTGTATGAAAAAGAATTTCATCAAAATAATATATCTTGCTCTTAAAGGAACTCTCTAAACAAATCAGGGCTTAACATCCCTTGCATTTGGTTGGAGACATTTTTTATGTACTCTAAGATTAAAGGATTCTCATTTAATTTAGGGCTTAACATACCTTGATAAAATGAGAAATCAATATACATTCATAAGCATAAAAGGAATCTCATATCATTTCAAAGCTTGACATCCTTTGCAAATGATTGAGACACAAATTGTGGATAAAATTAGACAAAAATCATATTAAATCCATGCTCCTAATAGGATATCTATTTAAGGGGGAGCTTAATATAAAATTAAGGGGGAGAATAAATAAAATGTTCAAACTGGATATCTTTTTTGAAATGACAAAGGGGGAGAAAGAATATAAAATCAAAAATATAAATGAGTTTCATCTTGATGGCCAACACTCACTTGTAAAACAAGAATGGCTACAAAAGGTAATCCTCAGGTATGAAACTCACATGCTTTATATTTCCTTATTTCATATTTTAGGAAATGTTTGTCATCTTCAAAAAGGGGGAGATTGTTGGATAAATTGGACATTATAATAAATCCCTTTGTTTCGATGATGACAAACATTTCATTCTTGTTGATCTAACGTGCTACTTGAGTGTGCAGGATGACCAAGCAACAAGGGAAAATCTACAAGCTTACATATTTATATTTTCATGCAATGTAATCACTGTTGTAAAAACTTGTACAAAAATATAATGTACAAGTACTTAGAATTGCATGTAAATCAAGCGTTAGATTCTCCCTAGCTAAACACCACAGTTAGACAAGTCATCCCATTCAAATAAGGTTACTTATGCACACTGACACACATAATTAGTGCCTAAATTGAAACCTTGAAACAGGATCAATCTCGGTCGACAAACTCCTCGACCGAGACACTCTCGGTCGACAATCTCCTCGACCGAGAAAGAACCAAAGTAGCCGTTAGACATAACAGACAAGTTAGTTGGTAGTTGTAGAAAGACGTTGCAAATCACTTGTTCCAGAGAGCCTGTCGGTCGACAACAGTTCGACCGAGTAGGTGTCTCGGTCGACCATTTGTCGACCGAGATGGTCTCTGACAGCAACTGCAGAATAAATTAATTAGCCGTTGTTAAAGCAACAACTTTGTACCTACCGGCTAGTTAAGCACTTAGAAACCCCTAGAAGTTGTCTAGAACGTCCTTAAGCATCCTTAGGCCATTCCTATAAATCGGACAAGCCATAGGACACTCAAAACTCACTTGTTACACTTGAGAAATACTTGAGCATACTTGAGCAATCTGTTGCAAGCAATTTGAGCACTGTGATCATTGGCATACTTTCTCCTTAGCTCAATTTCGTGTCCTATAGGCTAGAATCTCCTACCCACAGCAATCACAAGTTCACACACTTGGTTAGGAGATCTATATGCTTGATCTAGGCATATCAAGCCTTGGGCTTAAAGGATAAGTTGTAATTTCCTTTTTCTTTCTTGTTCCTTTTTATCCTTTGTACTCTCCTTGCTACTCCTAGGGTTGGAGGCTGCGGATTGGAGAGGGTTGACTTCTCAGGTGCAGAAGGGGACTTCAAGCTACTTCAAGAAGGCTATCGCACGGGAAGCTACTTCAGAAGGCTGGTGCAATGGGAGTTGGTGCACCTACTTCAAGGGAAGGCTGCTTCAAGGTTGGGCGATTACTTCTAGGTGAAGGCTGCTTGAAGGATTTGGGAAAAGAAATTGTATTTTATGTAAAGTCCTTGCGAGGTAATAAAATAAATTTCTTTTCAAATCCAGGTTGGGTAAGCAACCGGGTAGTGGACTGACAACTTTAGTATTTGCTAAAGTTGGAACCACTCTAAATCCTTGTCCCCTTGTCCAATATCTTCATTGTGGTTGTTTGAGTTTAAATTATTATCAAAATTATATATAAAACTCTATTCACCCCCCTCTAGTAGTTTTCACATAGGTAGGGTCTGAACTATCGTTAGGGTTTAGGATGTCAGAGGGGGCGACTTAGGGCTTGAAACCTTCCTTAGTGGTGACCTCCAATGACCTCTTCTATTTCTTGGAAGTCACATCTTTTGTTCTCTCCTAGTAAGAGGGTATTTCTTCTTGGCAGTCAAGGACGACAATGATCTTAGTGTGGGGCATGTTGTTTCACAAAAGATAACTTGTTAACCTCAATTTCATACTTGAGATATTAAAGTATCATAAAATTATGTCCATGACATCTTGTTTACATGTGCTTTATTATTTGGAAAAGGATGCCTTAATCCCTAATATCCATAACCTTAGTACTCATAAAGGGATAAAGGGAGCATAAGCAAATACCTACGTGTTTGGTGAGTGAAGGAGGTAGAAAAGTGATGAAAGTAGATGAGAAATCCTAGAGGTATGTTAATTTGAGTAAAGCCATCTGACTTTGGCCAGGATAAAAACACGGGTCTGAGAGTCCTCATAAGCCGACTAGCAGTCCAGAGGAAAATATTTCTAGCCCCTAGGTCATGATCCTTTCTAGACAACAATGTCTTTGGAAAACACTCTAATAATTTCCTTGAGACTCTATAGAACCTTAAATTTTTAATATTTTTTAGAGGCTAAATGGTAAACTGGTTCTGATACAAAATGTAATGACCCCCTCCATCTATTATGCCCTATTTTGGCAGACTGAGAGGGCAAGGGGTCATTACCTTCATTCCGAGATTGACAAATTTAGTAAATAATAAGAAATAATTAATAAATTTTCACTAAATAGGAATGAGTTTGTACAAGATTTACTTTCCACAAAGGAATTTGAGTTTAAAACTTGAAATAAAAACTAATTAAAACATCCAGACATTACATTAATTCTTGTTCATTTTTTTCCTTCTTCATGAATGTCCTCTTTCCATTATACTTGCATCAATAATAGAAGATTATCCTAAAATGTCAATACACAAAATAGTCAGTCAGTATAACAAGTTATACTAGTATGTAGGGAAACAAAAGATTGCATCTAAGTGTAACAACATATTCAAAACCATTATTGTTACAAAATCAAATTTTATGTTTTCTTCATAACCTCCCAACCCATTTTTACCCATCCTCTTAGATACCCTCTCTTAGGGTTTTGTCCCTGTACCTCTCAATCTAGAGGGAGGTTCCATGTTGGCCACCACTAAATCTAGAGCTAGGTCCCATGTTGGACTTCCCAGTCTGGGTCATGACCTCATCTGACCTTCCCAATATGGGGCCTGGTCTTTAGTCATCATCCTGAATTTTCATTTGTTTCCATTCTCAATTTATAGTATGTGGGCTTCAAGAAAGTTATAAGCATTAATTGTGATAGCCATCCATAAATATTGTGATAGCCAAAGTTATAAGCATTGATCTCTCAAATCTGTTGGTGTAGTTTTCACACTTTTTCGTGCATTAGATCATTGAAATCGATTTGAAAAACATGTTAGTGCTGCAACCACATTCCTTGTTTGACATGAACTAGAAGAGGATCTCTGATCATCTGATCCCCAACCCGTGTTCAACAACTTGCGAACCAAAAATAAAAGGGCCAAAAATAGTAATTCCAATTTGAATATAATCTATGACATTTAATGTCATTACCAGTTAAAACATATACTTTCAGGATTTTCATAAAATACATATCTCTCAATTTATCCATCCTTTTAATCTCAATTTTTGGGGGAAAGTTCTAAATGATTTTATCTAGATGTGAGAAAATATTGGGATATAATCCGAAAATAAAAGGGACATTTCTTCATATGCTAGTCTTCCTCTCATATCATGCATTTAAGGCATCAAAACTAATCCTTTTCTCTTTCTTTCTTTTTTATTGTCTTTATTTTGGCTATTCTTTCTATTAGAAACCATTTGCAAATAAAAACTAATTAATAGTGGCCATCCATGTCACTTTCAAAGAATTCTACACAATTCTCTTAAGTACACTAGTTATTATCTATTTTCCTAAACTTTTTTCTTATTAAGGGATTTTTTTCTCCTTTTCCCTTTTATCCATTATTATATTAATAAGACAATAGAAATCAAAAAATCAATAATTCTAATAAAATTTGCAAAGAAAACATTTTTGAAAAATAAAGCACACAAATTTCCAACATGTCTCTTTTTCTAGAATAATTGAATTTCAATTATTGAAAATACAAGTGAAACTAAGGTTATAACACATTTTCAATACAAATTCAACCCATTCTTGATATGTTATCTTCGGAGTAATTATTGTCCCTCCCAGGGCTCATGTGCATCACCCCTTGATATATGTCATCCTATGGTTTAGAATATGATAACTTAATGTGATATTCATATTGTCATCATAATTAAATGGAATGTAAAGAAACATCCAATAGTTTATTTTATCAATCTTTGAGATTCCATGGGTAATCATCAACAGTGGATAATGTGAGTATTCATATTTGGAACCACATACATCTTTTCCCTATAGAAATCATGCCACATTTGAGCATATATCCAAACATCCAAGCATTTAACATTATCAACCAATGTTATTCGCATGTATGTATATCCTCATGTGACAACCCCGATTCCTGTATACTTCCCTTAATGACATTCCCCCAGATATGCGTGCACTCATATCTAAAGATGTCAAAATAGAAAATATAAGAGATTGTGATAGTCAACTAAATTATAAAAAGGAGCCAGATCGTTGTTCACAAGCATCATTAAATACCCACACAAAACAACATTCATTGAGGATAAAGGTCATACATATAATTCCATAGAGGGAAATGAATAGTTCGAAGGAATGAAAAATGCATAGGAGATAATTATTCCTATACATCATATAATGGGAAAAGAACTAACTATCTAATAGAAATAGAGATAAGAAGTAGCAATCTAGCTAGCTATCCTCCATGAACAATTATTTAGCATCTTTTGGTACTTTGAGGTGCATTATTTGTTCTTTGTACCAAGAAAATATGAGAAACAAAAATCATCAACACAAGGTTCGTACGTGGTTAAAAATACAATACTATGATTGAATATTTCAAAATACATGAAGAAACAAAAGAAAGAAAAGGAAACCATTGTTTAAGGCAAAAATTTAAGTAAACACCTCTTTTAGACATTTCATTGGATGCAGTTGTACTACTATTTCTTTCAACACTTTAACATACATCCAGTATGGGAAAACTACTTTATCATACATCTAGCATGGGAAATTCATCATAATCCATACTAGGCAATATGTCATACATCCATACTGGGCCATCTCCCCTTTGTGCTTACCCTAGTAGATACAACTCATCAAAAGTTCTTTTATGTTCCATTAAGTTTGGGTGAAGAATAAATACTAGTAATCATCCAAGAAAGTGTAAGTAAATAGGTTCACCTGAGGTACATCATACCTTATACAACCATGGAAAACTAGTCTTATACTTAATAAAGACCATATACCTTATTTGAGTGGATCCAAAATTCAAGAGTCTATAGGAATAGTAAATAGATCACCCTAAAAGGAAATAAGGGTATACTATTACTATTGGTCCATATGACCCATGACTAAGGTGTGTTCTTTAAATATGATTACTTTCATCTTCTCATGATTATATTAGGGATTTTTCCATGTCTTTTATCTTATTTTGGAGTCACAAGATTAGATTTGGAAATTAAGGTCTCATCTATTTTAATGATACCTATTATTTTCCAAAAATGAAACATCCAAAAATAGGGTTTCTATTATGGTTTATATCATTAAGAATTTACCTTTAGGATTTACATGATCCAAGGGATGTGAGTTGGATCTAGGGTTTCAGGGTCGGTCATGATCATAAGCGGTCATGAACAAAATTAGAGTTTATTATATAATCACATGAAGTATTTATATCTAGAGAGAGAAATTCGAATTTAGGGTTTTCCATAATTATTGAGTCAACTATCCCCATTTGATTAGGGTTTCAAGCCAAATAAGGATCATGAAATCAATTAGGGTTAGGTTTCATAATTAATCAGGTTACATCAATTAATAAACAATATTACATAATTAAATTACATAAGTATGATCCTTAGAATTTAAGCTAGTATTTTTGGAAAAGGAGTTGTATCTAGGTCCCGCAGGTATTTTATTTGAAAAGCTTCATTTTTCTGATGAAAATGGTATATAATTTTATTACCATCCAATCATCCTACTATTTTCTAAGATTTTTCTAAGGTAACCCATTTTCTTAGATAATAAAAACAAGAAGAAAAGGCATTACCTTGATCAATGGCCCGATTTGTCTGGATTGATGGCTCACATTGATCCCAGGTCTCATGAGATGGATCCCAAATCACTGAGTTGGCACTCGAGGATCGACCCAACAAAGCACACATAACTCCGCTGACCTTAGTTGACTCTCGCCCGAGCTTGCTGACGTGGCGACTGCTGATAGGCCTAGTTGGCTCCACATGTCTCTTCTCTCCTCGCTCGAGCCACCTTCAGAGTGTAACAACATGGCGGAGGGCTCGCTGGTGCTAGAGGGGAAAGGGAGTAGCAAGTTCCTAGCTCGGGTGGAAAGGTGTCGCCCGAGCTCGACTAGTGTTGGCGAGTTGAGAGGAGGTGGTCATTGAGAGGGAGAAGATGTGGAGGTGTGAAGCCCTAAAAGGAGTTGCGCAGCGGTGCCGCGATGACACAAGGATGTGATTGAGGCTCTAGGGTGATGAGTAGGGTCAGGAAGCAAAGGGTTAAGGAAAAGTAGGGTGGCGGTGACTCGTAGTGGGTCTTTTATAGAGTTTTGGGGGTAGGTTTAGGGTTGGATGGAGTCTGAGCTCCTCTGTCGCCCCCTAAGGTGAGAGTGGTGAGGACTCAGGAGGTCATTCTCCCTGAACAAAGGGTGAGAGGACACATGTGAGGGATGGTTGAGTTCATTTTAGTGAGATAAAATTATCTAATTGGAGGAATTTTTGAGATTAGAAATGAGGTGGCGGCTCGCTAACGATCAAGTTTATTCTCACCTCCTCGCCCTTTGCGGGAGGTAGGAGATGATCCCCTGACTATTAGATTTTCCTCTGGATCCATGATTAAAGGGATTGGATGCATTCGTGCATCAAATGACCCACCCCCTTAGTCAGACGAGGCATGCGTGGCATGAAATGTCACACATTTAATTAATTAATCTCAAGAAACTTAGGTAATTGGCTAAATCAATGAAATAATGTGCATAATTTAAAAGACTCATAACTCCTAATTGGTTCAATCAATTGCAATGAAATTTTAGATGGATCTTCATGATGTCATTATCCAACAATGGCAAAAATTTGAGGGTCAAAATTGAATGTTTGTTATATAAATTGACTATATACTCTATTACAAGTAATCCATCTTACTATGAAATTAGGGTTTGGATTTTCATGAAATTGTAATCACTTTTAGTCAACAAAGCAAGGGAAAAGTTTGAGGGTATTATTATAAATAACAAAATTGTAAGATGGAGAAAAAAAATGTAAAAACTCACTCTATCACACCTAAAGTGTCACCAATCACATTTAAGATTAAAAATAATCTAACTTATGTCCTAACTAGGGTTTAGGGTTGTGCATTAGGTTTAGGATAAGGAATAAGGGTATCAAACCCTAATTCCAATGCATCACAATTCATTAGGTTTACCAATCCAATTTAGACATTAGGTGAAACCCTCATTATCAAGTCTATCACATGAACACCTAGATTCAATTATGTGCATTAATAGCATAGTAAGTTGTGATCTTTGGTTTCAAAACCCTAATTCATCATTTGTATGATTATTGGTATAGAAACCCTAAATATGTATCGTCATCTTGGATTCCCATTATATTCAATGTATCATCATATTATCCCAATATAAAGGAATCTAATGTATTCAACATCTCAATCTCAATTGTAGGGTTTTCATGTATTAATCACGTATTAAAAATGTTTCCATTATACTATCTGAACTATAATGGGAATTAGGACTCGATCATATTTTATTCAAATTGTACCTTTTTTATCAAATTCATAGATAATTTCTATATATTCTAATTTACCAATAAATTACTATAATTATTTCAAAAAAATCTTTTTTTGACCAGTGGCACGCCGACACGACAATAATTAAATTCCTTTTCTATCACCTCTTTAACTAGGCCCGCGGATCCTGTCTTCGATAAATATATCTTAAAACCCGAATCTGGTTGTGTAAGTGAGGAATGACCTAGCTGTTGGGAGGAGTCTTAGTCTTCCAGTTTAGGGATGACCTGGATCCTAGAGTTGCTCCCTCATGCCCTCATCTTTGTACGAGATTCTACAATGAGACAGACTCCCAACACTTTTGTCAGCATCGACTCCGACTCCCACCCTAGCATGGCTGACGACACCGACTACCAGAATCCACCCCCTTGCTACTGTGATGCCCCAGGGATGCCTGCACCCTTCCTCTTCCCATCATACTCACTCTACGTCTCTTCCTGTTTCTTATCCTCATGTACTTTCCCAAAGAAGGTGGTTCGATTTGATCCACCATTTCCCACCCTTAGCCTATGCTCATCGATGTACCCATGGATTATCTGACAAGGAGTCAATCACCCAGACACCCTCTTGTTGTTTATAGGTGTTCCTACCTTCATGGCCACCACTCTACCCTATCAACTCCTAGGGTTTCTCATCAATGCTTCATGGCTCCTCTATGGTGCTGCTTCTCCAACTTTTCTTGTGGTGGCCACTTTCTATGGAGACTCAAAATGAAGGAGATCCATGCACCATCATGCCATGAGATACAAGAAAATATCCTTGAACAAGGAGAAGCATTGACATGAGGAGGGGTAGGAGATTTGCATCTAAAGTGTTGTAAAAGGATACACCTCAGGTTGGATGGGATTGGGACAGTCCATCTCCTCTACAGACCCCCCGTATAAATAGTAATAGTTTTATTGATTGATGGTTCTGGAAAGGCCTCACACATGGAAATATTCCTCCTACCTTCCCTTATATAAAAACTTCTAGATCTATTATATAAATCATAAGTTCATGAAAAGAATACACCACTTTCTTTTTAAAACATGGATTTGGAAAACTTTATTGTAAAAGGGTAATCAATTAATGCCTTTCCCATGTTATATTATAGATTTGGGGTTTATTAGGACAACTCCTATATATGAAACTTCACCATTATGTATTTCCTTAAAACAATTACACATATCATATGGAAAGTCTTTCTTATCTCAAATTCTAGATTTATCTTATTTTTCTTATTATCTTTAAGTATTCTAGAAGTAGATTGAGCTACCAATATTTGATACTCACAAATTGCACTACAATCTAGAAATATATAATCACTCCATTTATTATCTAAATCACACATTGTTTTATATTATTTTTGAAACATGTATATTATCTCATATTTCAATTATCTTACAACTCATAAAACCATTATAATTCATTTATGCACAAAATCTCTTATATCTTAAACATGTGCGACAAGAACCTATTTGCAAAGCAAATAGTCTCATGGGCCTCATTTGGGCCATGGGTTGAACCCATGCCACAAAATGGATGGATTCATTATTCTATCACTTAATAAATTAGAAAATACTTTGTCAAAAGAAGCCATATATCCAAAGAGTTCAAATTTACTAAAATTGAATATCTTACATTCTTCCCTCCTTAAGGTAAGAAACTCTTTAGTTGATATCTTTTATAAATGGAATCTTTGATATCCATTTAAGTATTCTCTTTCCCTTTTGATTTGGGAATCCTTGAAAAGTTTATTGATGTCGTTTTTCCTTAATATTTCTCAATCCCTATTTATATGCACATGCAAACATTTTTCCACTGACAACATCCACTTTGTCTTCTTTTGTCAGGTATATATGCTTTGAACCCTTCAGGTGAAGGACATGCAGAGCTTGACATGACCTGAGTCTTAGAAGAGACTTGAAATAGGTTGTGCATACTTCTACTTATAAAGTCTCTTTTCTTTCATGTAAACTCCAAGTAGGAGATATTATGTAATCTTGTAAATTGAAAATAATCATGGTATTTTATTCTACTGCTATTCATGTGTGTCATTCATCTACAAAATGAAAAAGAATAAATAAAAAAATAAAAATAACATGAAGTACACATAAGGATCTTGATAACTAAACCCTAATTTAATGAGATATACAAGCTGGAGTTGGTATATTAGATGAGAAAGTCATTAGTAAGGATGTATTATATGGAAAATGTGTGTCTTAGCTCATGCAATTGATTTTGGATCTATCTTTGTTTTACCACACATAGTTTCTTATGGTGACAAATTATTTTCATTATTTTGTTATATGTATACAGAAAGTTTTATGGATTTTATCTATGTTTTTTTGAAACAAGTCACGATTAAGGAAGATATGATGTATGTTATGAAAAATCTGGAATTAGTTTCAATAAAAATCCCAAACTAGAGTTTTGACAACGAAGCGATGACTTAGATGTTGTGGTTTTTGTTAAATGTAGTGATTTCCTTCCCTCTTTTTCTCCTTTAGGTTGTAGAGGGTAGTACTAGTGACTTATTAGATGCTTATATGAACCTTAAGGTTGTTAGGTTAGAAGCCCAAGGACCTAACACTCAACCTAAGTGGATAAGATAATCTAGTAGGATGCATGACTTATGTAGACCACAAAAACACCCCTATGTTTGATTTATACACACACACACACACACACACACACATATATATATATACATATATATATATATATATATATATATATATATATATATATATATATATCCCTAATACCTTTAAGAGTAGTTTTTTTTACTTATTATGTTAAACCTTTTCTGGGGTGGAGATTAGTTTGTAGGTAGTATAAGAATGGTTATATTTTACGGACAAAATCATGTATAAAGGGTGCAGTTTAGTAGAATAATGAAGCTTGGTCTCCTACCCCTACAAACTGTAATCTTAAGATATGGATGCCTTTAGGTTTAGTTTAGAAACAACCTCCCAAACATGGTACAAGTTATACACATCTAGACATATTGTATCAACATTGAATAATTCTTGATAATTGAATTTTTGTGTAAAATATCCAAATCGTATAAAGTCAACAAATCATACAATTAAAAATATAAATTAAATTATGATTTGGGAATACATGCTACAATATGTGGAAAGCTTCATATGATAGGTAATGCATGCCTACAAATATACGACCATGTCTAACTAACCCTCAATAAGGTACCTTATCCAATTAATTTGTTTCATAGTGAAGGTAATGAGTTTTTCATATCTATATTGACAGGAAACATCTTAATAATCATAAAAAGGTTATAAAGGACAATGGAGAGTTGGTTTATTTTGAATGGAAATATAATCTTTTAAAAGGAAACATGAATCAAATAATGCCTATGGCTAACTTCAAGAGTTAAGGAAAAAAGTCTTGATGAGGTAATATTGTAATATTAAAAAAATCTATATTTGTGGATTTTTATTTCATAATTAACTATTAAAAGAACACCTTCTGACCCCTATCTATGTTATCACCTAACAAATAGTCTGAAAAGATGGAATTAAACCCATATTTGGAATTGGCGTGCCTTCATTGGCTCATGGGCCAAGTTTCACATTAAATCAATGATCTGTCACAGTTAAATTTTATTTAGGCAAGAAACTATAAGTTAAACTTTAAAGTATCAAACAATTTAACCGATTAACCAAAAAGGAGAAACTAACTAAAAAATGGAATCTAGATGTTTCATTTAGTCTACATGTCAGTTTTCATATTGTTTGAACTTTTTTTACTAGTCTAATTTGGATAAAGAAGGAATCAAATAGAAAATGTAAATAAGTTGATTATGACTGTCTTTAATAGTATATTTTCTTTAAATCTTGGGCTTATTAATTTATCATGCAAAATTTTCTAGTAGTTTCCAGATTTTTTGTAAACAATGGGCTCAGTCTGGTTGTCTAGTTCATATTGAAACGTCAATTTTGTCTTGCTTCCTATTACAAATGACAAACTTTTGGAGTCTATTCACAACCTCTTCTTTATATCCTATATCAATTTCTCATATTCCTTTATTTCCAATTCTTGCCCCAGTAGATTCATCTCCCCATTCACAATGACTAAACCCTAGATTTAGGGTTCTTTGTGACCTATAAAACATGTAGCAACCCTCTACGCCTCGCCTATTCCCGTATTTAATCAATGCTCCCTGAGGAGCATCGCAACCCAGCTCCACCAGTCTTTAGCACCACCACACAATTGACATAGAGCTTATGACCTCCCAGGAAGATTTATAGGGTCCATAGGAATCTAACAAACCTCTATTTTCAAAGTATATGTGGGTAGGATCTTTGTTCCCCTAATTTTAATGGCACTTTTATTTTTTAGTTGAATCTCTAGCATCTCTTTTCCATGTTTATTAAATCTTTTCCCAATTCTTCCTCATTTACTTGTGGATGCCCTTGTCTTTATATTTTTTGATTTGGTCATGTTTTAGACTTTCTTTGCTATGGTTTCTATGAAAGAAAGGCATCAAGGGATACCGATCACCTCAAGGTCTGACCCAAAGTTCATTAAGTTTGTATAGATTCAAGCAAGATGTTGGTACTATTGGTTTTCTGTGTAAGTTTGAGTTTCCTCAATTTGAATTGGAGCTTTGTTACTCTAAGTCTAGTATTAGAGTTGGTTTGACGATAAGTAAATTTGCTTATGCTTCCCAATTTTTCCCATCGCTGTGTTTCTTTTTATTTATGTCCTCAAGGGATATTCCAGTAATTATGGGTATGCTATTTTAGTCGAACCCACATGAGATTTATCATAAGAAGTATTCATATTTTTTCCCAATTTGATTTGAGGTTTTAAACACATAATGGTAACCCGTCAATGTGTCTTTACTTAAGAAATCAATAAAGAGTATTATCTTAGATTATTCATAGCAATTAATTCGCAAGTCAAAAAGAAAATCTAAAATATGTCATTGGATTATGGGATTTTTTACTAAAATCTTGTATAAGTTTAAAACCTAATTTCAATATTATAAATATGTGACTTTTAAGGAATAATTTTGTTGGCTAGAATTTCTAAAATTCATATCATGATAATTCAAAATTCAAAAGTTAAAAAATATGAATGGAATCATAAAGATATAATATAAATGATGGAGCATTTTTGTTGACCTAAATCAATTAATAATGAAATGGTAATTTGTAGTGATCATGAAATCAATAATTTTGAACCCTAATTTCATATATGCTTTAACTAGGTGGCTTGTGACCCTGATGTAGGACTATGGTTGACATTCCACATGCCTATACTTGACATGGGGTGTGTTGCATCACCTTACTTCTAAATTGATATATTCCCTATGTTTCTCTCTCTTAATATACTTGATGACTCGAAACCCTAATTTGATTGCTACATGTATCTCTTTTGAGATTGTTCTTAAAAAGTACAATATAATTGTTTCTCTTTCATCATTGAATTGTTGGATATACTTTGTTGGGTCCCTTTACCCCTTTTGACATTTAATGGATATTTTCATCCCTTATATTTGGAATTAATTTTTAATTTTCTACATGTATGACGTCGTGATTACTAACATACTGTAACATGTGGACTTTTGTGTGGACATGTAAATTCCTACACTTGATAATGCAAAATTATTAATTCAGGCAAGGAAATTATTAAAATATATGTGTATGCTATCATGCTTAGATCAAATGTGTATATGTTTCTTCTCATCCCAAATTCATGGTAGGTGTGGTATTTCCTATCAACATGTTTATATTTTTTTAGTATTGTCACATGTAAAGTACATGGGTGTCTTGCTCAAAATTTGTGCATGTATTATGTTCTAAAATTATTTGTGCGTGTATTATGCTCAAAATTGTTCATGTATGAAATTATGGTTCAAAATTATTTAGAACCCTAATTAAAAAAGTTTAGTCAATTTTGAACCCTAATTTCTAATATTATTTCCTCTACATTTTTGCATGTATTGTGTACTAAAATTATTTAGAGTAGCGAAAGCTCATTACCAAACTAATATTATTGGGTGTGCCTTTCCACAACAAGTGTGCCATATCAGTTGTATTATATATATTCGACATACCTTTCCACTAGGATACACCTTTCCAACTGACCTTTTGGCTTGAGATTTTATGGGTCTCATCCTTGCTAAACATAGTAGTCTAATTGTTTTGCACAAAATATTTATGATTAAGATATTTTTTGTGAGATTGTTTAAGGAAAGAATCCCTTATGTCGATATCTTCTTTAAATCTTCTCTTTGACATCCATTTTTATGTTCTCTTAACCCTTTGATTCAGTAAGCCTTGATAAATTTATTAGTGTCCATATTTCTTAATATTTCTCAACCCCTATTAATATACACATAACAACATTTCTTTGATCGCAACATCAACTTTGTCTTCTTTAGCATGGTGTTCTTCCATCCTCTTAAGAGAAGGATACGGAGGGCTTTACATGACAAATTGATCTTGGGTTAGTAGAGACGACTCTTGGGATATAGACTTGAAAGGTTGGACATCCCTCTGATTAGAAGAATTTTTTCATTTAATGTAAACCCCAAGTGTGATATTATTATCTAATCTTGTAAATTGAAAATAGTCATGGTATTTTCTTCTGTTGCTATTCTTGTTTAGCATTCATTAGAGAAATGAAAAAGTACACATATTTCGGCATAATTGTTAGTGTATTTCAATTAGATGAGTATATTACTAAATTAAAGAGTAGATCCCTACTTGGGTTCCACCCCTTACACTTTGACTTTGCCCTTGGACTTTTCTTTTACTTTGTTGACCATCCGAATAGATTTGGGGTTGTCTTTCATTTGCCGCTCAGTTGTTCTCAACATTCCTAGTAGCTTTGCAATACTTTTCAAAATTCTTCATGCTATATCTCATGACAGATTGTTTGTATGACAATTGCAATAATTGAAGTATAATAACTACGCCCAACTCCTAACCTAGAGGAAATTCCAATTTTGCTAAAATTTCCACATACCAAATTAACATGAGAACATGACAACCAATTGGATTACCTTCTACCATTTTGCACTCAAACAACACATTGGAGACATCATACCTCTCCTTCACCTACTTTTTCTTGATTAATATTCCTGAGATATGTTATCATCTCAAAATTTATCCATGTTTCTTATGAATTTCATGATTCATGGAAAATGATGAGGCATTTGATGACCATGTCATCTTGTGAATGCTTCTTATGAGCTTCCCTTTTCACAATAGGTGCATTCTGAGTTAGTATATTTGGTATTGGTGTATCCAAGACATAGAGCTTACTCTCATGTGTGAGAACAATTATAAACATCATGAACTGGCCGTTAAAGTTATTCCTGTTCGAAAGGACCAATTGTAGTGAAAAATGATTGTTGCTCGTGTTTCACATTGACCTAAAGAGAAGATATTATGCACTATTTAATATATTTATTTGAAATTAGTTTTGATTTCAAAAGATCTAATTTGATGGAATTAGTTTGGACATCAATTAATTATGCTCCCACTATTGTATTTAAATTAAGAGCACTCATTGTTAATCTGAAAGATTAGAACAAGGAATCTTCTAGTGAGCCATGATCTAGAATACATTAAGTCATGAGTCAACTATGACTGACCAATCACAACATAACTATTCAGGATATGTAACAACTACTAATTACATCAAATACAATTATTGATAAATGGTTGCACAACTCTGTGTCAAAAAATCATCATATGAAATACATGCCACCTTTATGAAACTAGGTTTTTAACATCATTTAGACCACCCAGTCAAGTCCAACCCAAGGCCAATATAGTAAGATATGCACCCTACTTGACAGTCCCACATACTTGTTATCACACTTATCCAAGGTAGCAATGCACCACGCTTGGCATGCCCTCACATAGTCAAACATGAATTTTATGTGTATTTCACTTTGAAGGCATATTCTACATTGATGTTATATCCAAGGATTTATATATATTCTTATGTATCCAATCACCATTACATATACATTACTATTTGTATCATATACTATGACAATCACCATATGTGATAAAATAGTATATGGCAACAAGTACAACAACTTTAGACAACAAGTGTTGTATATAAACAACCAAGAGATTCACATCTAAGTACAGTCCCAAATCAACCCTTTTAGAGTTTTCAATCGCCCAATCTAGCTAGCCTGTCGGCTAACTGGTAGTCCCTGATTTAGGGATTTGTTGTTGATGATTCTTTGTCTCATCTGTATTTTGAACCTTTCAAGACCATCCTCCCTAGTGTTGAATTCTGATCATCTCCTCCTCTCTATCATGGTCCACCAATAATGTCATCATGTCATCCTATTCTAGTTTCATAATTAAAATTTATATGGAGATTTTATAGAGAGGGAATGACATGCAAGACATATTCATGAAGGAATATTCATCCATCTTTTTTGAATAAATTCCATAGTCTTTTTTATTAGAACTTATCTCTTTTTAGTAATTTCTAGGACAAATTGTAATTTTCCTACTTTTTTGATTATTTCTGCAAATATTGATCTTATTCGTCACACTTTTATATGTTTTTCCTTCAAAGAAAATTTTTGACATTGTGAGCACATGATATAACTATCTACAACACTAGACGGTCGATTCATCTCCAAATAGTTCCAACCCTAGAGCCAAATGGCCATAGTGGGTCCTCGGCTCAATTCTCACTATAATAAATCAACTAAAGCACCCCACTTATCAGGAAACCATCTCACAACACTAGATACTTGACTCACGGAGCCCAGACGACCATCCCGAGCCGACCTAAAAACCAAGTTAGACAAAGAGGAGCACTGCCAACCATATTAGTGTTGTCAAACCTTGATCAACGCACGCAGCGGCATGAGATAGACTTTCCACCCTTAGAAGATCGATTCAAACAATTTTTTGAGACCAACAAATTGAATCAAAGGGCACCACCACCCCCTTGATTAGGGTTTTGTCTACTTCCCCTCCAGCCATGCCACATCACAAGCGAGATGGGTGTTTCGGCTGAACGATATGGTCATCTCACGGTTTGCAAACAACAAAAGTCATTAACTACCTCTTCCATTTGTTTCTCCACCATTTTAGGGTTTCCACCCCTCCTTCCCCTATAAAAGAGGGGGGACTCCACTAACAATGGCATCCTATATTTTGTACTTTCACCTTTTAAATAAGTTGTGTTATTTAGTTTAATAGTTGTGTAATCTTCATTCTAGTAATACAATTTGTTCTTCATCTCTATATCTAGACCTCACTTTTGTACTAGTTCTTCTTTCTCATTCTTCTTGGGAGGCAAAGAACTAAGAGTTGTGGCCATTAATTTTCACTAGCATACAGTCCTTCAATATTCTGCATTCTAGTCTATGGCCTCCTCACTTTCTTCCATAGACTTCTTTATCGTCATCATGAGTAGTGAGTAGTTTTTCTATTGAGGGGAAAGGAGTAGCCCCTTAGCCATGTGTTGATTAGATCTAGGTTTTGTTTGACTATTTTAGATATATGGATTTTGTTTTTGATATCATCAATTTTAATTAATTATTTAATCATTTTTATCATGGATTAAACTCAGTGGATGAGATTGTGCAAACTAGGATTTAAAACACCTAAACCAATCACATGGGGATTTGGATGTGACCGTAGAAAAGTTCATTTTAGGATGATGAACTAGGATACGTGAATGACTGGACCAATGGGTTCACATGCAGTTCATCTTTTGTGATTCATTTTCAAATGATTTTCATTCCTTCTTTTATCTTGCTTTTTGTGTATTCTTTGATCTTATTTTCACTTTGGCTAAGGTGGTGAAAACCCTAAGCCTAGATGCCTTTTCCATCGGATTCAATCTATTTCTTTCAAAGGTTAATTTTCAATTGCCTTCTTTCTAATCTTGCATTTTAATTCTTGTAATTAGATAGTTTTCTTATTTTCCTAAAAATCTCTTTCTTCCTTGTCTTAGTATAATCCTTTTACTTCATTACTTTAATGTAACCTTTTATTTCATTTACACTTTAAATTATTGCTTTAGATAATCATCCTCCAAATCTCAAAATTTACTTTCTTGTTCAAATATTTGAAAACACCAAAAAGAAATAAAAGTTCAAAAATCAATTGATTTTGGAGAGTACAATTTTTAAAAAGTGTCCTGTGGGATCGACCCTTTTTATACTATCCTTAATCAAAAATTAAAAAAGGATAATCTTAGTGAATTGGTGTGCAAATGATGAGTATCAACTTTGGCGCCATTGTCGGGGACAACAAATCATTTTCTCAAACCTCGAAATTTTTTGAACAATTTGTTTTTTCATTTTTTCCTTCTGAGTACCATTCTGGAAGCGTTTCTCCTCCTTTTACTGAGTTTCCATTCTAGCAGTCTATTTTTTCTACAATGCTTATATCTGTATCAATTATAATTGTGCATGCGACTCCCACTGAATGTTGATTCCACACTTCCAGTTTTTGATCTAGAAGCAGAAAGAACCTTCGATCATTTGAATAGACAAAACTAAGTTAGGATGAATGAGGAGGAAGTTATGCATATGATTGAGCAAGCACTCACTACTCAAAGAGAGGCCATGATGGCCAAATGTGTGGCTCGGGAAGCCACTTTTTGTATGACTTATATAGCTAAGTAGGAGGCTTTGGAAGCCTTTCAGAGGGTGGTAGAAAGATGAAAACAAATACAAGTTTATTCAACACCAAAAATGGGATATGTAAAACAACTTATCGTACCACCCGAAATAATACCCCCCCCCCCCCGATTCAAGATCCGCACCTAATCGATCACCATGCTTCAAACCAACCCTTTTTCTAGGAACAAGGGTGAGAGTTTTCAAGATCACCTCCAATGTTTTACTGACCTTTGATCCTTACATAAGATCCCAAGCATTTTTGAAGATCCCATTAGACTCAAATTGTTTAAATACTCTCTCTTAGGGCAAGCCAATAGTTGGTATAATGCAATGAAGGGTGAAGAAGGGGTCATCACCTGGGAGGACCTACAAACCAAGTTTTTAGAGAAATATTTTCCCCCTTCCCTCACCTAAAAAATTATGGGAAAAATCCTTCTCTCTTCTATGGTCCCAGGTGAAACTCAAGCAGAAGTTTGGGAAATATTTAGGGAACTTCTTCGATGTTTCCCGCACCATGACATTTCCCAATCTCAACTCATTGTTATATTGTACCATGTTGTTGATGATGACACTAAGAGATTCCTTGATTCCTCATCTAGAGGAGACTTCATGTTCTAGAACTTAAGCAGTGCTTGGGAGGTAGTAAAACGTGCCTTTGAAACCCAAGCAAGATGAGGAGCCGGTGGAGTCCTCAAGGTAGCTAAGGCCGAGATAAACCATAATATCCCAACCATCATTGAACCCCTTAAGCTTATTTCTCTGAAATAGGATCACCTAGAGTCTTCCTTCAATGCCTATGAGAGGCAACCTCAATAGGTGAAAGTTGCAAGTTCTCTTTGTGGAATTTTCTAAGGGTATGATCCTTGTACCCCACAGTGTCAATATCTCTATAACACTCCATGTAGCAAGAAATAGGACAACAAATTGAGAACCTCAACTTTGTTCACAGTATCCCGGGACAATCTTATTACAACCCCAACAGACCCAAAAACCACCTTGAATTCCAATATGGGAACCCATCGGGTGCTAAAAATGCTTCCAAATTTGCCCCCCCAACTAAGACCCCTTAATCATTAAGCCAATAACTGTCCACCTCCAAGCTTTCCCAACAACAATCAGAGGAACCTAGGGAATCAAGGAAACTATGGGGGAAATTTCCATAATCATGGGCCCTACCAAGGGAAACAATACCAAAACTTGAACCAACCACCAACTCAAAAAAATGCCCCTACTCCTCTTTTTGACAATGACAGGATATCTGCCCTGGAACAATGCATCCTCTCCACAAACCAAATCCTTCTTTCCCAGTAGGCTCACCAAAAGGAAACTAACACTCAATTATCCCAATTCTTCACCCAACAGAACCCCCCTATGGAAACCTTTAGTAGCCATACTGAACCCAATACTAAGTATATAGAACAACTTAAGGTTGTTACAACTAGATCCGGCCTTACCATACCAGATAGGGAAAGTTACCCCCCTAGATTTTGACCAAGGGGAAGATGATGAGGTAGTTGTCCCTCAACTTCTATACCATCCGCTTCACTGGATGAGGTTCATCTGTATTATCCACGCATACCCTTTGTTGGTCGGCTGAAGATGACCCAGTTGGACTCTATGTCCAACAATTTCAAGGATATCATGAGAAAGTTATGCATCAACGTTCCACTTCTAGACGTCATGACAGACTTATCTGAATGGAGAAAATTCTTTAATGGCTTTCTAAACCATAAGCACATGACTGAAGAATCCAAAACGGTCAAATTGGAAAGAACTACATCCGACATCATATAGAGTAAAATGTGAAAGAAACACAAATACCTGGGATCCTTTGGGATCACTTTTTCTATTGGTGATTCCACCAGCCATTTGGGGTTAGCTGACCTTTGAGCTAGCATATCCATAATCCCTATGAGCTTGTGTAGGAAGCTCAGACTCATGGATGCTGGACCCACTCAGATGCACATTCAACTAGAAGACTTTTCCATTACCAAGCCTCTAGGCATTATTGATGATGTGTCAATCATAGTCAAAAATTTCTACATTCCATGTGACTTTGTGGTTGTTGATATAAAAGAAGACATTCGCTACCCTCTCTTCATTGGAAGGCCATTACTCACCACACCCAGGGCCCTCATCGATGTTGAGGTAGGACTTCTCACACAATGAATAGTGACAGAATTCATCAATTTCCAAGTCAATGGGGGTAGCATTTAGTATACCCAAGAGGAAGAAGTCTATTTCCTCAAATGCATGGATCAGTTCAATCAGATGCAATAATGCTTCCTTACTTCTAAATCCCCACCTATAAATGAAACTCATATTTCTCTAGTGGAAAATCAAGTTGCCAATCAAGCCTAAACTACCCCAAGAAACCCCGTTATGATGGACGTTCCACCTTCCACTATCCCCATTGTGGCAAGGACCAACATCTCCACTCAAGAATACCTTGTCCCAGAACTCGTTCCCCTACCTCAACCCATACCTATCTTCTCTCCCCTTCTCCCTTACAGAAACCAGTCTATGATCTTCGTCATACTCCTTACATCTCCCCACCTCCCATTGCAACTCGGGTAGCACAACCAAATGACATTGATGGATTCTCCACTTTCCATTTTCCAGACCACTACCCATTGTCATTAGTGGCCTATGTAGTGGAACAATCGGGTATCCACACTTATATCAAAACTCTATTTTTCTAATAACTATCATTATTCAAATGAGTTTCCCTATGACTATTCCTTTCCACCTATCGAACCATGGGAACCAATTCATCCTAGTTTTTGTAATTGGTATCCAAATGTACGCCAAGCAATCCAGGATACGTTTTCAGGCACTCAAGCAAAGATGATGCGGTGGTTGCAAGGCATTCCATCATGTCAATATTACAACCTTGCCTCCTCTGCTGCTCCTCCACCACCTTTTTACCCACCGACAGAGTGATCTTCTTCTCTCCATCTCTGAGTTACATTTTTCTTGGGACGAGCAATGATATATGTCTGGGGTGGAGATGGGTGGTATGTTTCTATTCCACCTCCCTTATCTTTCCATTTTTGCATTATTTTTTGTCTTACATTTTTCATGTAGTTATTTTTATAATGTTATCTTTTATGGCCATTATCTAATTGACCAATATGAATAGATGTTTATCATTGTACCCCAATTGAGTTTAGTGAATCTTTTGCAAAAACATACCTAGGACCTCAAAATAGCATCACTTCTTGGAAAAGTTGGCAAGTCATATGGAATCAATCAAAACCAAACACAATTTTTCTCTATTTTAAACTATGGATTAACTTGATATAAATCGCATATAATGTGATTGACAAGAATATTCTATATGATGCAATGACACTTTAAAAAAAAATTAAAGTTAAAAGCAGAATGAAACCTTTTTTTCCCTTCTATTTTCTTTCTCGAAAAAGAGAAGCAAAGAATCTCCTCCGAACAAACTCAAGTCTGGGGGGACATGCTTCCCACATCAAAATTCCATACCCCTCAAAGGGGCATACCATCAAAAGATGCCAAAGTGCACATGAAAAATAATTGTGACCAATGTAGCCACAACTCCATAAATTAAATATATCTTGAGTCAAATAGAGGAGGGATCATCATCATCTTACACCCCCCTTTTTTTCATCATGTTCTTGTGCAACAAATCACAAAAAGAAAAAATATCTATAATTAGAGTGTCAAAGAAGAATTAATATGAAAACTATTTTTCAAAAAAATCTTGATTTAAAAACAAGTTATGATATTTATTTTGATAGGAATATAGAATTTTTTGTTTTTTGGTTTTAGGAGATTGGGTTTCTTGACCAAATTTGAAGGTAAGGAATAAAATGATGTTATATGGGTGCAGAGAGACATGTTGGTATTATCAATTGGACTTTATTTGTGATTTTATTTGCTTGAGGACAAGAAAAGATTCAAGTGCAAGGTACTTTGATGAATGCATATTCATCCATTTTTTTTCATGAATTTCATAGTCTTTATTATTATGACTTATCTCTTTTGAGTAATTTCTAGGACAAAGTATAATTTTCCCACTTTTCGATTATTTGTGCAAATATTGATCTTATCCGTCACACTTTTGTAGGTTTTCCTTCAAAGAAAAATTTTACATTCTAAGAACATGAGACGACCATCTAGCACCACACGATCGGTTCATCTCCAAAAAGGTCCAACCCTAGAGCTAGACGGCCATGATGGGTCCTCGGCTCAACCCTCACTCTAATAAATCAACTAAAGCACTTCTCTTACTAGGTGACTGTCTTGCAATACCTAATGCTCGACTCACAGAGCCCAAACGGCCATTTCGAGCCGATCTAAAATCCAAGCCTAACTAAGAAGAACGCCGCTTACCATATTAAGGTTTTCAACCCTTAATCAATGCGTGCAATAGTAGGAGACAGGTGTGCTTCCCTCAGACGATCGATTCAGACAATTCTTCAAGACCAAAAAATTGAATAAATGGTGCCACCACCCCCTTAATTAGGGTTTTGATTGCTTCCCCTCTAGCCACGCCATGCCGCAAGAGAAACAGATGTTTCAGCCAAACGAGATGGTCATCTCACGGTTCATGAACAACACAACCTCTTCCATTTGTTTCTCCCCCCTTTGAGGGTTTCCACCCCTCCTTCCCTATAAAAGGAGGGAGACTCCACTAAGAAGGGTGACCTAGATTTTATACTTGAACCTTTTAGTTAAGTTCTATTATTTAATTTTATAGTTGAGTTATCTTCATTTGAGTAATAAAATTATGTTCTTCACCTCTTGATCTAGACCTCATTTTTACTAGTTCTTCTTTCTCGGGAGGCAATGAACAAAGAGTTGCGGTCATTTAATTATCACTACCAGACATCCTTTGTGATTATGCATTCTAGTTTATGGCCTCCTCACTTTCTTCCATTGACTTCCTTTTCTACATATTGAGTAGTTAGTAGTTTTTCTATCGAGGCGAAGGGAGTAGCCCCTTAGCCATGTGTTGATTAGACAGAGGTTTCATTTGAATATTTTGGATATATGGATTTTGGTTTAGAGATCGTTGATTTTAATGAAGAAATTTATCATTTTTATCATGGGTTGATCTTGACAGATATGACTGTGGAAAATGAGATTTAGAATGCCTAAACCAATCACATGGGGATTTGGATGTGACCGCAGAAACGTCCCTTTTTGGAAGATCAACTAGTTTATGTGAATGTTAGGACCAATGGGTTCATGTGAAGCTCATCTTTTGTGATTCGTTTTTGAATGATTTGCATACCTTCTTCTATCTTGAATGTCTTGTATTCTTCGATCATATTTCCACTTTGGCTAAGATGGTAAAACCCCTAAGCCTTGATGCCTTTCCCATCTGATACAATCTATTTCATTCAAACACTTGTTTCCTTCACCTTCTTTCATATCTTTCACTTTAATTCTTGTCATTAGATAATATTTTTATTGTGCTAACAATCTCTTTCTTCCTTGTCTTAGTATAATCCTTTTAATTCACTGCTTTAGTGTAACATTTTTTTTATTTTCACAATCACCCTCCAAACCTCAAATTTTACTTTCTTGTTCAAATATTCAAAAACTCCAAAAAGAAATAGAAGTTCAAAAATTAATCGGGTTTAGAGAATACAATATTAAAAAGTTATCATGTGAGATTGACCCTTTCTATACTAGCCTTAATTGGAAAGTAAAAGATGTTAAACTCTAGGATAGTCTATGTTAGTGAATTGGTACAAACGACGTGTATCACATATACATGTTACATGAAGTTTTATAAAAATTGAAAACACTATTTATTATTCTGGACATAACAAAACTACATTAAAAAATAAAATAAAAATCTATAACAGGTGCCAAACTCCATGTTAGGGGTGGCACACCCCCTTACTTTATTTTCTATCAACATACACCAAACAAAACAATTTTCAAGGTATTGCATAGGTATATGTAATACTTATATGTATCATATCATATAGGATATTAGGAGATCAATTTGGATATAATTTTGCACACAATTTGTCAAACAAATGATTTACAGTTCAATACTAAAAGTGGCACTAAAAGCATATAACATCAGGTACAAAGCCATTGTAGGGTTTTGTAATGTTCCAAGATTTCAGGCCTCAGATAAAATTATCATAAAAGGAATGAATGGACTATCCATATCACCATGGTGCATCTCCTTTTCAGGGAGCCCATCACTAAAGAAATGTGTGGCTATGCGTGCTCAGATGGGTGAGCAGTCAGGATGTTTATCTTGGCTTGCACGTGAGTGAGGAAAAAGCATGTTGTTAAGGCTAGTTATGGTCTGTGGGGCTAGTCATCATTCCTAGAACTCTACTACAGCCTTGATCAGTGTGCTTAGGTGTCACAAATGGTATCAGAGCCATATCCCCTCTAGTAGGTGGGGCTGACATATACATGTGGCATGCTAGTCTTGAGTCGTACGGTCCAGGCATGTTGGAAAGGGATGTCCATGGTGATGTAGCCACCCTTGCATTAGTATTCCGTGATTGGGAGTTGTGTTTCTATCAGCCATTTTGGGTCTTCACTGAAATGGGGAAATAGTATGAGTCGAGATAGTTGAGCCTTGTTGAGGAAGTCAAGATCTAAGTGGGGGAGATTGCAATGTCCCACAATTTTAGGCCTCAAATAAAATGATCTTAGAATGAATGATTGGACTATCCATATCACCAAGGTGAACCTCCTTTTCAGAGAGCCCAACACTAAAACACTTTATGGTTAAGTATGCTCATCCGAGAATAATACTAGGATGGGTGACCTGTTGGAAAGTTTATCCTGGATTTTATGTGAGTGAGGACAAAGCACACAGTTAAGGCTAGTGGTTGTCTTTGGGGCCAAACATCATCCCTGAAACTCTACTAGAGCCTTGAGAAATGGGACTGGGTGTTACAGGTTTTCAGGAACGGTGAATAGTGGAATAAAAATAATTTCTTTCCTTTATACCCTAGGTGTCAGATCCACTATAGCTATGACATGTCAGTGAAATAAATATATAGCAAATGATAAAGGTCATACCTTTGCACACTCTAGTTGTTCAATGACTAGATGCATCTTTAGTGGGTGAAAAATCAATCTCTCCTATCTAGATCGAAATGAGCTTCTATTAAGTCTGAATAGATTAACAAGAGATCCAAATTGGCCATAAGGTTACTACCCTTTTATCTTCTTTGCAAGACTTTGTTGTTAACTTTGGACTAGCTTATCGAAGCTAATAAATGTGTACATCGGCTTATATGTTTTCCACACAGATGAGCTAGAACATGGTCCACCACCTTGGCCACCAAGTAGAAATAAAACAAGAGTTTTCAATGTGATATTCATCTTGAAACTACCTTCCTTCTCCTATCTTGGGTAGTTGTCCTTTGGGTTTCTTCCACTCTCTCCAAAGGAGATATGATTGCCAACAAGTCTCACAACTTGTCTAAAAAAGATTTGTTGAATTGTTTTGGATGTGCCCCCTCTATATAGGGGAGTTGTGGGCTTGGAAAACAAAATTTTAATCCCTTTCCTAATCACAATCCTAAAATTTCCTTAACATAGAAGACCCTGACTAGGATTTTGATCAGACGATTAGGTTACCTTATCAGTATATCGAATTCCTGTTGGGACTCAAATGGCATTCTCATTTACTCAATTGGATGGCTAGTTCATTTTAAATCCAGTTCATAATTGTTTTTCAATTTGAGACCTTCCCTATTGAATTCTAATCAGTCAAGTAGGATACCTAATTGGATGACTGGGCCAATCTAGTGCCAAGTTCTGTTGACCAATTGATGATTAATTGATCCATTGACCCAACTAGTCTGATAGGATGACCAAACATTTAGTCACCTGATTAGATAAGAAATCATCCTATTTATGATTCAGAACCATTCTAATCATTTTTTTGTTTAAAAAAGTCAATACCCACATCCTTATGCATGTGACAGTATATGTTCCTTATTTTATTAGTATTGATATTAAAACCTTCACAAATGATATTAGTGTTTCGTGACACATCATTGCCACCCAAGTAATATGAATGAGTTGGAGAAAAAACACAACATGTAAAGTGATCAATGTTACCATGACTATGTAATCTCCTTGTCACAAATATTTAGATTGGAACTAAGGCATGGAATTTTATCCATTTTCCTTGAACTAGAATGGACTATTCAAGATATTTGAGTTCAATGTAATATATTGAATCACATGAGCATGTACATGCATTTCATAGTCTCTCTTATCAAGTGGTTAGGCTATCACTTCAAAGGAGGGACAAATTCCATCTACATCACTCACAGTCATTCTCATGTGTCATATTGCCCCCAATCACTACCTTTTTGGCAACCCTAATTCAGAGCACGTTGGGCTAGTGGTCAAAGAACACATAATGACATGTGATTACTTTCATGACTTTAGGTCTAAGGTTGTAGTCACCACTATCACATTGAGATATGAATCTAATATGCCATTATATTACTTCGATGTGTCAATCTCAAGGTTTTTTAGTCTAGTAGAACTTGTTCTCTAACAAGTCCCCATGTTACCAATTAGATATCTAATATCATCACTAATTATACATACTCATCAGTCACCGTACATGCTAGTCTTGTGTATTATTCTTTCCCTATACTATCCATAATAATAACTAACTAGGAACATATAAAGAATGGATACTCTTATTAATGAAATTTTATCATGTTCACGTCCTTAACCCAAACCATATGTCGTCGAGTCAAAACATTTTTAGGACCTTACTAGGTATATTCATTATATCAACATTACTACAAACATAATAAAGGGAAATGCCTTTTTATAACAATCAAATAAAGTATAAAGTATCCCTACTACAATAATCATATGATTGATCTCAAGGTATATAACCAACTATGTTTTCGACCCTCCAATCTATGTTTGTTTCTAATCTCACCTAGCCTGGAGTTAAAACTCATTTCTAGTGTCTCTAGCACTCTAATTTGTTTCATAAGAATGAGTACAAAAGCCTGATTTTTCAATGGTGCATCACAGGAATCTATGGTTGACCATCAATGGTGGATCGTTGAATTCCACTAACAATTGGTACATATCGCAAGGTCATATTGCTTGTCACTATTGACCTCAAACATTATCTGAAGTTATTTGTGGTAGATCAGGCCATTCCTCGGTGAACATGTGTGATGCAACACATTGTTCCACCATGGAAACCATCTCCTCAATTTCCTTGTTGTCAAGGAATCATCTTGTCTAGAATGAATTCACTATGCAAATTTGTTGTGAGCACTCGAAGACCACTAAACGTTGCTAGTCTTCTCCTCTATCCCTTTATTTCTCTATATTACTCTTAGGGTTTCTCAAACCTTGGAGACAACAATGAGAAGATATGAGTGTGTTCCTTGATGGATTCCTCTAATATAATATGTATATACATGAGTGGAGAGGTTAGGGTTTCCCAAACCTTGTTTGGCTAGGTTATATACTTCCTCACCCAGAGAGGGAGGACGCCACTCACTAGTTCTATGAAATGTAACATTTTTCTAGACCTAGTATGTATGGACTTCCCTAATTTTTTAGAAATGGGTACCTGACTTATGGAAACTTATTTCTTAAGTTTGGATCGATATTTTATTTTGGTCAACAAAACATACTTGTAGGTCCTTGGATTTATTGTAACAAATAACACAAGGTCCATTTCATCCTTTCTTTGATCCATCTCTATATGTGTAACCATGTAGGCACCATAGTGTTGGGTTTTAGGGAAGGTAGATAAGGCAGCGGAAATAAAAAAATTTCTTCTGTCCGAACCCAGTCTAAAGGAATTGTGTCAACGTCTATACAGTAGGAAGGATGGTTTGTTGAGACATACCTTGTCCCGAGGCTTGCTCGGTGACGTTACCTCGCGGCACACACGGTCTTCACCTTCGGTCTTGGATGGTGTCTCTGCAGCTGCTGGCCTCACCGAGACTATCGAGATTGACAGTTGTCTTCCGAGCGGCAGAAATCTCCCGCCTCTATAGTAGTCCACACGGACCACCTGGAACTCCAATCGCCTTGTTGCACAAGGAACCAGAAGGAGCCGTACCCTCTTGTCGGTGTACTAGTCACCAACACACTCTCCTACAACCAGGCACTTTTCTGTAGTTGCCTTTCCTTTATTGTGCATCTCTTATCAGGTAGCACTTGCTCGAGCTCTCCTGGTTACCTCAACCAGAGAGAACGACAACTTTGCAGAGCAACTGGTGTTCTGAGTTGTACTTGAGATGCCCCCAATACCCCTATTTATATAGGAGGGTCATGGGGCAGGGTTCTCTACCCCGGGAAATGTGGGATTAAAGCAGGAGTAGAAGGGTTTGAGATTTTCCACAAAATAGCCAAGTGCGCTAGCTGAACCAATCATTTCAAGCATGAAACAATCGGTTGGAGACCTGAGCCGATCAGTTGGGGTAGTTGAGCCGATCAGTTCAAGTCTGAACTGGTTGGTTCACTCCCCAGATCAGTTCCTGGTTGAATTTTTTTTTTCTTTTCAAATTGATCCAAATACCAATCCTTGTTCCAATCAAATTGGACAAGTGAAACGAAGAGAAATTTCTTGCCAACCTGACTTTCCCAGCTTGCTCGATTGGACCAGTTGAGTCGATCGGTTCAACCCTTGAACCGGTCAGTTCAGTCTGTACTGAGCCGATCGACTCACCAAGCTGAGACGATTGATTCACCAAGATGAGCCAATTGGTTCATCATATGAGCCGATCGGTTGGGAGTGCACACTATGCAAAATCAGTCAATTCCAGTTTCAATCAATATGATACTCTAATCAATCGGTCCAACACCTTGAACACTGTGATTTTGAGCTATCAATTGATTGAGTGTTTAATTGAACTATTAAACTCCTTTAGTAATAAATCTAAATATTGTTTGTGGACAAACTGCTTTTCTAGGTTAAATCCTATGTGTGTGACCCTACAGGCCCATTTCACGTTGGAAGTGAAAGTCCATAACACTTATGATTTCACAAGCAAAGAGCGGTGCCTAGTCTCACATCAATGGTACCCAAGTGAAAAGGAAAGTTGGATAACAACTTTCAACCCTAAAATCTGTGAAAGGTGTTACAGTGAATGTATAATTCCTTAGTCACTGATATCCCGAATAAACTCCAGACATGGAACAATCATCCTGTCAACATTCATTCACTTTCTTGATCTCAGAGTAGATTGGAGGAGATATGTATGCCATCAATATCACATTGATTCACACATGCGTGTGCATACCTATCCAATCCTACTCATCAACTGGCCATAGATATCAAACTCCCTCAGGAGGGACAAATCCCATAGCTATCACTCACCCCTCAAAAGCCCCATGTGTCAAAGCCACCCAATCATCACCTTTATAACAACCCATGTTTCATGACTGTGTTTGATGATGTCAAAGTGTACCCAATGACATGTGTTGAGTGTAGTGATTTTAGGTCAAAGAATCACACTCACCATCATCACTGTGAAAACTGACTGTGACTACCATGTCATGGTGCCATGTGTCAAACTCACGATGGGTCTGTCTGGTATGCTTATTCTCTAACAAGTACATATGTGTTTGATTTGATATCTCCATATCATGACTAATGAGATTCTGTCATCAACCAACACCACAATCTAGTCTTTTGTGTCATTGTTGTCTATCTACCTTCCACAATGACATCTGACTAAGGACATAATAAGAATGTACAAATTCTTAGCATCTGTATGATCTCATTGTTCAGGTCCTAAACCTTAAAGCATACGTCATTGAGTATTGTCATTCTCTAGACATACAATATGTTCTATCATTATCTCGTATAATTGAACCAGAAAGAATTGGAAGCTTGCCTTTGATGTTTATCAAATCAATCTTAATGTATCCCACCAATCATCCCATGATTGGCTCTCATGGCATACATACGAACAGACTCCCACTTGCACTGCGAGCCAATCACCCTTGAATCATATTCTTAGTGATCTTCAAACATGTTGCACATGTTACTATGTTCTAGTGCTTACGTAGTGAGTTATGGCAACACCTTGCCAAAGTCGGTATAAATTACATGTCTCTCATCTCTTCACTATATGTCACACGTATGAGATGGTGTGATGCCTCAACCTCTGTGCCATCTCTAATGACCCCGAAGACTGGGGAGTCACCCTCGGTAAACCACTCTTAACTTTTTCTTTCTTGATCACTCCCGTTAACTTAAAAGAAAACCATAAAACTTGAATAGCATCGAATTATAATAAAACTACGGAAGCGACTTTCCATTAACCTTACTAAGAAGAAAAACAAGTTTACATGACATATTACATTTCTCATGCAGACTATAAAACACAGCAGATAATTGAAAACTATCTACATATTTTACCACATTCTCTCTCTAACCCACCACATGCCCAAGGACTGAGGGGAAAGGACTAAGAGACCTCTAACTAACAACTAACTACCTTCGATGAACTTGGGTGATATGATCCTTCAGCCTCCTCGTGCTGACGTTGACCTGAAAAATGTTTTAGTAGGTTGGTGAGCTACTGGCTAAGTGAATAGAATTTCACCAACCATCACAGATAACTCATTTATGTTTATTATTTGGAATAATATGCAAGAAATACTACACTGAGTAGGTCTAAGAAATTTAAATTGAAACAACAGAAGATGTCAACATTTCATTATAATAACAATTGATGCAAAGCTGTAGATACAATTATTTAATAGAAAATACTTAAAGAACTACTGCTGTGAAGCTAACTCATATCTTTCTTAACTCTTTAACTTAATAAAACTCTGTGAACCTATATGAACATATTTTATCTTATTCCCTAATCATATGCAGTGTACTCTACATATGAAGACTCGTAGCGAACTACGATCCCACCATACAAGACTTAGCCGACACCCCGGGATAGCTAAGTCTGACTGTTGTCCTCGTATGCTGGAGGAACTCAGGCTCTCTAGCCTCGACATCCTATGGTGCCGTAAACTGGACTCCTCCTCTAGCTGAGTACACAGGAGGAGAGTCAAGCCGTGCCACCAGAAGGTCTAGTTAGTGTTGGACACTCTTTTCTGTACTCCAGTGCCACCAGGACATGTGGTTAGTGTTGGACACTATAAACTGCTCTCTAGTGCCACCAGGACGTCTGGTTAGTGTTGGACACTACAAACTGTACCCTCGTTCCACCAGGACATCTGGTTTGTGTTGGACACGAGTCTCCGACCTTACTGGACACACCGCCAGGGTTAGGTCATTTCACCCCTAAGACACAGACCTCTCAATGGGGTTCTACGGTGTCAGGGCCCTTAATCTGATATTTTGTTATTCTAGAAAGGCTCTTACTACATTGCATCTCTCTCTTACTTGTTCTGGACTTTGGTATCTCTATGGTACCGAGTCTATTTACTTGAACTTTACACCACGACATGAATATCATTCGAAATTTGACATAGTAGTATATTCAAAACACTATAATATACTGAATAATCATCATACTATACATGCAGGTAGACTAAAATTCTTAAATAAATAGAATGCATGTCAATTTGGCACTTTATACACTAAAATCATGCAATTGAACTGTTAAGCATCACCACATCTCATACTGAGAATTTTTATATCAAAATACTTGATTCATTGAACACCCTATCCTTAGGGTTTTAGTTACCTCATTCACTTATCACATGGCAACACCCTATCCTTAGGGTTTCAGTTACCCCATCTATTTGATTGCAGTTCAAATCACAATATGATATCATTCTAGAACTGACAGAGCAGTATACTCAAAATCATTGTAAATACTGAGTAATCCTTATATCATGCATGCAGGCAGATTTAAAATTCATAAATAACCCAAAATCATGTCAATTTGGCACATACATACTGAATTCATGCAATTGAACATCTTATTGCATTGATAAGAGTAATTACTTCACATATGAGAAATCATTCGTAACATTTATCAATTATCTAAAATTTCTCAAAGAACATGCACATTAACCCTAATCCTGGTTTGTGCATCACATAACTCAATTAAGAGTTACTTACGTATCATAACACGAATTATTAACAATACTTGAGAATTTCTAGTAATATCTCAGAGAAATGTGCCAATTCATGTAAATGTTAATTCACACACATTAACATAATAGGAAGCATTCAACTAGGGTTTTATTGCATATTTTTATGTTATTGTACTTTCTTTGAAATCGTGCATCTGATAAGTTACAAAATCTGTATTACCTGGGTTTATACCCAAACTGTACCATTATCGGTCGTTTATTACTAATTTCAACATTCACACTTAGCAATTTAGGTTCCGATGAACCATGTAAATTCACTGGTCCAATCCACATTGATCAGATGCTAAACTAGATCATATAAAATCTTAAAGAAGCGATTTATGAAATAAAAAGTCGGGCGATGCCAAATACTGCCCAAAGCCTGATCAATGTTGTTATCAGCGAAAAATGCACAGTTTATCAAAAATTTCTGATTTGCAGAGTTAATTCTTAGATAGTGAGTGAAATCCTACTCACCGCAATTTGGAATGTCTGAATTCTTCTAAAAATGCATCCAGAGTCTCGGTTCTGACATTTGTTGGATTGTCTTCTATCTTTGGTTGTTTAGTTTATGAACCAACTGCAACAGTAGTTGCACGCATGGTGAAAATTGCTCCATTGATGGCCGAATCATGACTGGAAGCTGCAATACCTAGCTTGGACCTCTCATTCGGAGTCGAGAGCATAGCTTGGTGCTGATGCTCGCACCCAAATGACCTCCTGGCCATTACCGCTGCTCCAAACAGCAGTTGTTGTTGTTGCTCTGGTTGGGGGCACTGCCCCTAGCTAGGTGATTGTCTTGCTCGTGGTTGTGGTTGCAAGCCTGGACCTCATGGTCGGCCTCCAAGGCGGTGGATTGAGTTGTTGGCTGCGCCCAGAAGGGCTCCTGGCCGGCGCTCTGCTGCAGCTGCAGGTACTGGCTGCCAACGCCCAAGCCGCTAGGGCTGCAGGTGGTTGGGAGCGCTGCAAGGGCGTGGTAGAGAGGAAGGATAAGGGGAGAGAAAAGAGAGTGGAGGTCGATTCCTTCCTGAGATGCCCTAAATCACCCTAAAACGTCCACCCTAGCACCCTTTACTCCGGGGTCGATCGACCTGTTGAGCACCGCTTACGGCTGCTCTCTGTTGTATTGGGTGAAGGAGAAGAAAAGATAAAGGAAAGAAAAACAACCGACCCACTTAAGGAAATCAAATTCTGGTAAAATTGCATCCAAGTCCAAAGGAACATGAAAACGTCATAATTCTTGCCTCGGAGGTCTGATTAACACGATTTATTTTGCAACTTTTCATGTGAGAGATCCTCTACAACCCCAAGGCATGAAAACATGCTAATTAACTTGTCTCAGATAATAAAAATACTAATCACATATTAATAACTTAGCTTAGCTTAATTAACTTGATGATGCACTAACCACCACATGAACACTTAACTTATCTCAATTACTTATTTATATACTAATAATTGTACTTACTAGTTAACATTGAAACGGGACATAACAATCTCCCTCATAAGAATTTCGTCCCGAAATTCCTAAAAGAGAAAAAGAAACTTGTTACGCATCTCATACTCAAGCTACCACGTGGCTTCCTCTAAGTTGTGATTCTTCCACAGAACTTGCACTAATGGTATATGATGATTCTTAAGTTTCTTGATCCCCTGATCAACTATTTGTACTGGTCCTTCAACATAGGACAAATCTGGTCTGAGCTGAGCAGGTTCTGTGTGGCAACACATCCCTCTATCACACAGACAACGAGGTGTTACGCGAAAAATGTGCGGAAAACACCATAAACCACAGATTACCAAAATACGAGTTAATTAAAACCGATTGTGGAAAATGAATAAACTGAGGAACTATTACATTTAAGTCCTCATTATGCAGGGGAAACAAGTTATATAAACATATACAAGCCTTGACATGTGTCCACAACTTAGAGGAACAGTTGTCCTGTCATCACATGAGTTCATCACTTGTTTATACATACATAAAGGCCCACATCCGGCCAGCAGCAGGATATACAAAAAATCAACAGCTATTCATCGTGAAACAACGTCAAAACACCTTCAAGGACCTGAGAGTACAGGGATGACTCTACTACAAAACAACCAAAACAGCAACGTATCCATCTCTTTCCTTCTACTGCTCGTCTTGCCGCTCGGCCGCAACTCCGCGACCACCACGACCACGTTTAGCTTGAACACCTAAAAAGGGTGTAAACTAGCGGGGTGAGACACACAGTCCCAGTGAGAAACTTAACTCCCCGCCGAAACTACAAAACCTCAAAAAGATAAAGCAACAACAACAGATAACTAATAAGGGTATAATAAGAGCAGTTTATAGAGTAAGGCTATTCATACCGTCAAGCTTACCAGATGTACGGAAGGCATATATCCAATTATTTCTCTATGGAACATGATTAACAAGATAAGAATTATAAGGGCTTACCACATAACATGAGGAACATATAAGTAGTTGTAAGGTATAACAAGATTAACTACACAAACAAGGCTTCAAACAATGTTCCGTGTTTTGCCTTATGTAGTAAATACTATACGGCTGGATTACATATTCTTATGCCCTGAGGAAGTGAGCCGTATCGCTCAAATCCAACCTTCGGTTGCAAAACCCAATCTGGTGCCATACAAGGTCAATGGAAGAGCCAGACTCCACGACCTCCCACCTCATGGTCAGTGCACGAGTACAACACAAGCAGGACCGCAATCTCATGCTGAAGTGGCCTCAGCCACAGGGTTAGGCTACCCTCTGCCTAGCCCGCCTTGGTACAGGTATCGACGCTAGTGAAATTGAGCCACGGGCCTGATCACCGTGCTCTGAGCCATGAATGCATTCATGCTCACATATCACATATCCTAAGCCATGGTCCTGTTCACCATGCTCTTCACATACTGAGCTACGGGCCTGAATCCACACTCTGGAGTCTACAACCAAAGTTTCACTCATACCTCCTCATTTTTGGCTAGGAGAAACCACACATATTCAATAATATGTGCTTCCGGGTTAACCCGTAGGAGAACCTGTTTCACCATCACCAGCTCCTGACGATGATGGATCTATGTCCAGGGCAACTACATGATATATTCAACTGTGATTAATTAATATCTTTTATATGGCTTGCAAGATTCAACCAAGTTATATAACATGTAAACTATAACAAGAGTAAATAACATAAGACTCAACATTATGCTTTTATTGTAGTCAACATCATCATGATCCATCACAAGGATCCAACATTACATGTTATCACTTGCCCTCTTGCCAATCATCTAGATTGATCTCAAGGATCATCACATTGCCATGGGATCTCAATCCCTTATCACATAGTGCCACTGCCTCTCAAGGCTTACATCATCAACATGGGATAGAAATCCCAAGCACTTTAGTCAAATACATCATACAGGTTATCTCATTATCAAGAGTCACCATCACAATAGAGTTACTCAACATATATGCCTCATAGCCCTTTGTATGGCTATACATCTGTATGAGAACTGCATGGTTAGTATACATAATCATTATGAATAGCTTAGAAGTTCATTTTATCAACATAGGGTGACGTTGATGCTTTATCAATCATGCCTCAACATATAGACATAGGCCACATTATTTAAGCAGAGCATTTATGTGATTACCATTTCCTTAGCACTTATAGAGATGATTCAGGATGATCACATGCATATGTACAGTCATGATATGTTACATGGACAAGCTTTACCATAATGATTACCATCCAGCATATTAAGGGCCATCATCATGTTTAAATGTGATATATACACAAGTTCTAACATAGATGTGGTCTACTATATCGTGCACATCCAGGGTTACTTATCAAAACTAAAACGTGATGCAAGAACAACATATCGGTTTCTATAAGGGCAGGACCCTCACTAAAAGCACCCACTACCCTCACCACAATGATATCGGGTGGGCACCCTCATCTATCGCCCAACTCATAACGGTCAGCACACCAGTGTCCAACGGCCAACACAAGGGTGTAACGTGCAACGTTGCATCAGGCGCGTCGTGCACTCACCAGTGTTGTGCACTGTGGTATCGTGAAATGTTGCGTCCACACCAAGGGTAACAGCAACCAAGCGTGCAGATAAACAAAGAAGCATATCATGCGACAGGGTGTAGAGCAACGCCCATCAGGTGCAGGGCTATCGGTCGACACACACATAGGACTAGTGTGACGCCCGTCACAGAACTAACTAGCAACTTCCACCTCAAAGCACAATGACACCAAGCTACATCTAGGTCATGTGTGTGTGTATGTGTGTATGTGTGTATGTGTCGGGCAGAGTACTCCACAAGAGGCAACGTCTGAAGGTGTAGCTCAAACAGTCGTCCAGGGGACCTATCGTTCAGCCAACCAATCCAAGGCCTATCGGCCACCACAAAACAGGGTGATAGTGTGACGTCGTTCACAAGTTCAGAGACCAGGGGTATTGTCCATCACAACTAGTCATCCAAAGCTCGAGGTTAAGAGGGATATTGGGCAACACCGCTATTAACACCTTAACGGCCAAGAAACAACTCCACAAGATTGCCATCAACCTCAAGCACAAGGGCACCAAACCCTAATGGATCAAGAAGGTGGCTCACCTCTCAACAAATAAGAGAGGGGTCTTGCACATCATCTATCACCAAACAGGCAACACAAGGAACAACCCTAGCAAGGCTCACAACTACCACCAAGCTCACCCTTCAAGTCCATGGTGAGAGGAGGGTGTTACCCAAGCTACTAGAACACAAGCTCACCTCTCAACTCAAGGGAGAGAGGAGTATTTCCCATGTTACTAGAACTCAAGCTCACTCCTCAAGACCAAGGAGAGAAAGGAGTATTGCTCACCAAGAAACCCTAGATCATAGGTTCGGCCAACAAGGTGCAACTAAGCAAGGAAACCAAACTAACAACAACATAGCCGATCATAACCAACAAGAACAAGAACATAGAAGATGGTAATATAGTTAGGGTTAGGAGTTATGTAACCCACCTTAAGCAAGATCCAAGCTCCTAGCACCACCAAGGAAGAAGGAGACTCCAAGGAGGATCGGCCACCAAGCTTGCAAGAGAAGAGAGTGTGTCGTGCACCAAGGAGAAGGAGTCTAAGAAACTAAAGGGATCCTTAGCAAGAGAAGGGAAATTCATATATAGAAGGGGATGGAGAAGAAACCAAAGCAAAGCAAAGCAAGGTGTCTCCCACCTAGGGACACTTGTCCATGTGAAAAAACCACCACTCTAGCATGTCTAAAACACATGTCCAAGGCCATTGCCACATGCAAGCATCAAGCACCAAGTGTCCACTAGTGGTGACACAAACAAGGTCAAAGATGGTCAAAGGTCCATGGGCGACACACTTGGACGATACACCACCACTATGGGCGACACAAGCATCCTCTTTCCTGACACAAGGTCCAACCAAGAAAAAGCAAGGCACCACAATGCCCAACGAGCTCAACCAAGCCCAAAGGAACTCCAACAACGAGCCCAAACCTTCCCCTCAACACTAGAGGAAACAAGGAGAGGGAGGAACACCTCACAAGATGGCAAACTTTCCCACAAACCCTAGACTTGGGTTGATTGCAAGTAGCACCTCCAAATCTCAACAAAGCACAAACAAACCCTAATCACAACTAGAGGTGATTAGAAAGCAACAAGGCATCAGGGTTAAGCAAAGCAAACAGGGTAAACCCTAAACGGAGGTCAGGGTCCTTACATTATGGGTCCACAATCTTCTCTATACCAGGGTAACACTTCTTCAACATCGATACATGAAACACATCATGCAGATTGGCCAACTCGAATGGAAATTCCAACCTATAGGCTACAAATCCAATCCTCTCAATGATAGGATGTGGGCCCATAAATCTTGGAGTCAGTTTGCCTCTCTTGCCAAACCTCAACACTCCTTTCCATGGTGAAATTTCTAGATATGCTTAATCACCAACATCAAACTCAAGAGGTCAATGCCTCTTCTCAGCATAACTCTTATGCCTGTCCTGTGCAGCTTTTAACTGCTCTCTAATCACTGTAATCTTTTCTGTAGTCAAATCAACTATCTCTGGTCCAAGAATCTGTTTATCACCCACCTCATACTAACATATGGGTGATCTACACTTTCTACCATACAGAGCTTCATATGGTGCCATACCAAGACTGGAATGGTGACTATTATTGTATGAAAACTCTATAACGATCAAGTGTTCTTCCCAACTTTTACTGAAATGCAAGTCACATACTTTCAACATGTCCTCAAGAGTCTAAATGGTCCTCTCAGACTGACCATCTGTCTGTGGGTGAAAAGTTGTATTGAATCTTAACTTTGTGCCCAAAGCACGATGCAACTAATTTTAAAACTTAGATGTGAACTTAGGATCTCTATCAGATATAATTGAAACTGGAATACCATGCAACCTGACTATTTTGTCCACGTATATCTTGGCCAACTTTGGGACATCAAAAGTTGACTTAACAGGAAGAAAGTGAGCAGACTTAGTCAGTCTATCCACAATCACCCATATCGAGTCACAACCTCTAGGTGTCCTGGGCAACCCTATCACAAAATCCATTGTGATATGTTCCCATTTGCACTCTCGTATAGGAAGAGATTACAAGGTACCTACAGGTTTCTGGTGCTCAGCCTTAACCTACTAGCACACACTACATCTAGCCACGTACTCAGTTACATTCTTTTTCATACCTGACCACCGGTACAACTCCTTAAGATTCATGTACATCTTAGTGTTACCTGGATGCATAACATACATGGATGCATGTGCTTCTTCAAAAATCTGTTCTTTCAAATCACTGTCTCCAGGTACACACAACCTGTCATGCTGATACAACAAATCGTCATCTGAAAACATGAACTCTGGTCTTTTTCCCTTTGTCATATCCTGCATGATCTGTTGTAACTCACTATCATTCTGCTGAAGTTCCTTGATTTGATCATAAAATAGAGGCTTGACTTGCAACTGTGCAATCAAACCACTCTGCTCTGTCACCCCTAAGCCTAAGTTCAACTTCTGCATTTCTACTAGCAGGTCTCTCTTGAAACATGCCATAGAGGATACATCCGTTGTTGAACTTGACTTCCTGCTGAGGGCGTCTGATACCACATTCGCCTTTCCAGGGTGATAATCTATCGTCACATCATAATCTTTGATCAATTCTAACCATCTTCATTGTCTAAGATTCAGATCGTTCTGGGTGAAGATATATTTCAAGCTCTTATGATCTATAAACACCTGGAACGCCTCACCATAAAGATAGTAACACCATTTCTTAAGAGCATGAACTACAACAACTAACTCCAAGTCATGTGTCGAATAATACTCCTCATTCTATGTTACTTACTTCTTATTACTAATATAAAAATTTATTCCATAACACACTTCACTTATATTATATTTCTCCTTTTGTTCAAAACTCACTTGTTACATTTCAAATTTATATCTTACTCTTTTCTCTGAATCATTTTCAAATTGTTTATCTACCTTTCAGATTATCTACCTTTAAACCATGAATTTTATTAGTGCTAGCTAACCTTTCATAGTGCAAATCTCATGATTTTGTTTTATAGAGATGCTAGCATTCAAGGTAAAATCACTAGTGACATCCCTTGAACTACGTCAACTCTAAACATTCTAGGGTTTGGTCCTTATCAGTAACATAGCGTTATTGTGATGCGACTTTGCTCCCTTAGTTTGAAATTCAAACTTTGGATCTCATAAGTTTTACTAAAGTCTTTCTTATCTTATCACTCAAATTTTCTTTCTCTTACTTGGACATTCAAATAAATTATATTCTCAATTCACCTTGCTAGGGTTTCATCATCATATTGTGTGTCATTATTTCATTCACTTAGACGTCTCTACCATGGTAGTTATGCTTCATATATGATTCCTTTTCTTATCACTTCATCCCACATTGCTCTCATTAAGGAATATATGAAAGAGAAGATGATTCTAAGACTTAGAATTCTTATCTTCAAACATTCCCTTATTACATTTCTCGTATGTAGGTTTAATTAATTATCAACAAGGATACTTGACTAGTTATCACTTACTTGAGTCTCGCAATCTCTTTCTTTTATAATCGATATTACCCCCTCAAGCTTCAAACCCTTCCCTATATTTCCATAATCCTCTTACCATATCCTACTCTTCCGATCATATTACTTGTTCATGTGTATGTTCACGTATACCATGTTGCATATATTTTTATTTATCCTTCTGCTAATGTGAAGTTGAAATTTATATCAATATTCTATTTACTAGTTTCACCTTATGTTTAATATATTACATATCCTTTATTTTAAATCAAACAGCTCATGGATGGGACAAACTTAGTTCCTTTTGAATCAAGTTCTTTCTTCTTGAATATAGTCTACCTTTGTATGGCTCATTCATTTTCTAAGCTACACTTTTGTTCTTGTTTTAGAAACTAATTTGTTAGTCTATAGACTTAGAATCCAAAGATAGTAGGTATGAATGTATTAAACTCCATCATAAAGGTATACATTCCATGCTCTCAATTATGTCATGTAATCCTCATTCCTTAATTAAGATGATCATTTCTAACATTTCTCTTTGATTCAACTAAGTTTCTTGTTCTGTTTTGATGATTTACATATTCATCTAATTCTTTTTTTTAACTCTTCCGAAGGGTCTTTATTTTTATGTACTTATGGTATACTCAACTCTTTTCTTCTATTTTCCTTTTGCTTTGAAGTACATAAAAGTATTTTATTCTATTACATGATCCATTCCATGGTTGATTCTTACTATCTTAGCCCTAACATACTTTTCTCAAATCTTTTCCATATTCTCATATTTAGAGTTCATATAATACTAATCATTAAATTTAATCTGAACCTTATATCGTGTTCCTTTATTTCCAATTAAGGATTGCTCATATGAGGCCCCAATGTTGGGTCTCCGATATCAGTTCCAACTAATTCTTAGTTATTCTAATCTTTCCCTTATATCTCAACATCTTAGTGTATGTACATTCTTACTATGATGTGAGTCTAAATTATCCAGAGTCTACTTGATACAAAGAATATAAAAAATAAATAAATCACTTCATGATACACAACAATATAAAAGAATCATATTTATTCTACAAACTAAAAATCTAAATTCATGCATATAAGAGCATTTCTAGTGATCTCCAATCAAATAAGCAATATAAAGAAAGAGTTGTATCACATCCTATGTTTAATCTCTTACTCTTACATTAATTTTCAGTTTCTTAACCCTAAGATTTCTAGGGTTTCTCTCTAGCCCATCCTTCCTCTGCATACCTGGCCAGGGTATTTAGATAAGAATAGACAGAGTAGCTTGATACTGGTCAATCTAAGTACTCAGATACCTGGCCAGGGTATCTAAATACTCAGACCTCCCAGAGCTAAAGACACATCACTATCTATCTATCTCACTTATAACTCTATCTTTCTACCCTAATGATCCCTGACAACTCAGTCTAAGCTCTCAGCTTGGTTCTCATGACCATGTCCTCTTCCTGCCATCTGCAGTAGTATAACAGAACACTTCCTGTTAGAGAATTGCAGTTAGAAGGAAGACACCTAAGTCCTAATCCTATTAGTCTCTTATCATCCCCTGACCTTGACTTAAAGTAACCATGTACTCAACCTATGCTCTGATACCAAAGCTGTTGTGATGCCCCGACCTCTGTGCCATCTCTAATGACCCTGAAGACTGGGGAGTCACCCTCGGTAAACCACTCTTAACTTTTTCTTTTCTTGATCACTTAGGTTAACTTAAAAGAAAACCATAAAACTTGAATAGCATAAAATTATAATAAAACTGCGGAAGCGACTTTCCATTAACCTTACTAAGAAGAAAAACAAGTTTACGTGACATATTACATTTCTCATGCAGACTATAAAACACAGCATATAATTGAAAACTATCTACATATTTTACCACATTCTCTCTCTAACCTACCACATGACCAAGGACCGAGGGGTAAGGACCAAGAGACCTCTAACTAAATACTAACTACCTTCTATGAACTCGGGTGATACGATCCTTCAGCCTCCTCGTGCTGACGTTGACCTGAAAAATGTTTTAGTAGGTTGGTGAGCTACTGGCTAAGTGAATAGAATTTCACCAACCATCACAGATAACTCATTTATGTTTATTATTTGGAATAATATGCAAGAAATACTACACTGAGAAAGTCTAAGAAATTTAATTTAAACAACAGAAGATGTCAACATTTCATTATAATAACAATTGATGCAAAGTTGTAGATACAATTATTTAATAGAAAATACTTAAAGAACTACTGCTGTGAAGCTAACTCATATCTTTCTTAACTCTTTAACTTAATAAAACTCTGTGAACCTATATGAACATATTTTATCTTATTCCCTAATCATATGCAGTGTACTCTACATATGAAGACTCGTAGCGAACTATGATCCCACCATACAAGACTTAGCCGACACCCTGGGATAGCTAAGTCTGACTGCTGTCCTGGTTTGCTGCAGGAACTCATGCTCTCTGGCCTCGACATCCTATGGTGTCGTAAACTGGACTCCTCCTCTAGTTGAGTACACAGGCGGAGAGTCAAGTCGTGCCACCAGGATGTCTGGTTAATGTTGGACACACTTTTCTATACTCCAGTGCCACCATGACGTCTGGTTAGTGTTGGACACTATAAACTACTCTCTAGTGCCACCAGGACGTCTGGTTAGTGTTGGACACTACAAGCTATACCCTCGTGCCACCAAGACGTCTAGTTTGTGTTGGAAACGAGTCTTCGACCTTACTGGACGCACCGCCAGGGTTAGGTCATTTCACCCCTAAGGAACATACCTCTCAAAGCGGTTCTACGGTGTCAGGGCCCTTAATCTAATATTTTATTATTCTAGAAAGGCTCTTACTACATTGCATCTCTCTCTTACTTGTTCTGGACTTTGGTATCTCTATGGTATCGAGTCTATTTACTTGAACTTTACAACACGACATGAATATCATTCTAAATTTGACTGAGTACTATATTCGAAACACTATAATATACTGAATAATCATCATACTATACATGCAGGCAGACTAAAATTCTTAAATAAAAAGAATGCATGTCAATTTGGCACTTTATACACTAAAATCATGCAATTGAACTGTTAAGCATCACCACATCTCATACTGAGAATTTTGATATCAAAATACTTGATTCATTGAACACCCTATCCTTAGGGTTTCAGTTACCTCATTCACTTATCACATGGCAACACCCTATCCATAGGGTTTCAGTTACCCCATCTATTTTATTGCAATTCAAATCACAATACGATATCATTCTAGAACTGACATGGCAGTATACTCAAAATCATTGTAAATACTGAGTAATCCTTATATCATGCATTAAGGAAGATTTAAAATTCATAAATAACCCAAACTCATGTCAATTTGGCACATACATACTGAATTCAAGCAATTGAACATCTTATTGCACTGATAAGAGTAATTACTTCACATATGAGAAATCATCCGTAACATTTATCAATTATCTAAAATTTCTCGAAGAACATGCACATTAACCCTAATCCTGGTTTGTGCATCACATAACTCAATTAAGAGTTACTTACATATCATAACACGAATTATTAACAATACTTGAGAATTTCTAGTAATATCTCAGAGAAATGTGCCAATTCATGTAAATGTTAATTCACACACATTAACATAATAGGAAGCATGCAACTAGGGTTTTATTGCATATTTTTATGTTATCGTACTTTCTTTGAAATCGTTCATCTGATAAGTTACAAAATCTGTATTGTCTGGGTTTATACCCAAACCATACCATTATCGGTCGTTTATTACTAATTTCAACATTCACACTTATCAATTTAGGTTCCGATGAACCATGTAAATTCACTGGTCCAATCCACATTGATCAGATGCTAAACTAGATCATATAAAAGCTTAAAGAAGCGATTTATGAAAGAAAAAGTCGGGCGATGCCAAATTCTGCCCAACGCCTGATCAATGCTATTATCAGTGAAAAATGCACAGTTTATCAAAAATTTCCGATTTGCAGAGTTAATTCTTATATAGTGAGTGAAATCCTACTCACTGCGATTCGGAATGTCCAAATTTGTCTGGAAATACGTCCAGAGTCCCAGTTCCGGCATTTGTTGGATTGTCTTCTATCTTTGGTTGTTCTGTTTATGAACCAACTGCAACAGAAGTTGCACGCACGGTGAAAATGGCTCCATTGATGGCCGAATCATGACTGGAAGCTGCAATACCTAGCTTGGACCTCTCATTCGGAGTCGAGAGCATAGCTTGGTGCTGCTGCTCGCACCCAAATGGCCTCATGGCCATTACCGCTGCTCCAAACAGTAGTTTTTGTTGTTGCTCTGGTTGGGGGCGCTGCCCCTAGCTAGGTGATTGTCTTTCTCGTGGTTGCGGTTGCAAGCCTGGACCTCAAGGTCGGCCTCCAAGGTGGTGGATTGAGCTGTTGGCTGCGCCTAAAAGGGCTCCTGGCCGACACTCTGCTGCAGCTACTGGCCGCCAATGCCCAAGCCGCTAGGGCCGTAGGTGGCTGGGAGCGCCGCAAGGGCATGGTAGAGAGGAAGGAGAAGGGTAGAGAAAAGAGAGTGGAGGTCGAGTCCTTCCTGAGATGCCCTGAATCACCCTAAAACGTCCCCCCTAGCACCCTTTACTCCGGGGTCGATCGACTTATTGAGTGCCACTTACGGCTGCTCTCTATTGTATCGGGTGAAGGAGAAGAAAGGATAAAGGAAAGAAAAACAACCGACCCACTTAAGGAAATCAAATTCTGGTAAAATTGCATCCAAGTCCAAAGGAACATGAAAACGTCATAACTCATGCCTCGAAGGTCCGATTAACACAATATATTTTGCAACTTTTCAAGTGCGAGATCCTCTACAACCCCAAGGCATGAAAACATGCTAATTAACTTGTCTCATCTAATCAAAATACTACTCACATCTTAAGGACTTATCTTAGCTTAATTAACTTGATGATGCACTAACCACCACATGAGCACTTAACTTATCTCAATTACTTAATTATATACTAATCATTGTACTTACTAGTTAACATTGAAATGGGTCATAACAGATGGAGTTGCCATAATATGCGATCTAGTATTCCTTTGCTAACCTTTAGCCACATTGCATGACCAAGTACTCCTTAATTGTCATCAAAGATCGAAATACCTATAAGTTCATCTCATAAACTTCCATATCCATATAGCATCCACTAATGTTCTCTAACAAACAGATACACGGCTTTTCGTTTTAAATGACTTTATTGGAACATTTCCATTTATCAACAAACATTCACTTTTATATATCCCATATATATTTTGCGATTAATTTTCTATCCTTTTTGGAATTTTGGATAAGTGTAACTCTTTATAGTGAACCCTTCCTTATTTACATAGAACTAGTACTTCTCAAGTACTTATCAAGTTCTTATGGTATTCCAGTAACCTTTACTGGAACTAGACAGACATCCACTCATCATGTCCCACATACGAGTTATCAGGATCATATTGTCATGTCCTACATACAATATGATGAATGCATTTTATTCTTTCTATGACCATACATGCAAGATAATTGGATGATTACATACATGATAGATCTATATCTATTTTTAGTGTTCATAAAGTCATACACTTGGCCTTGGGATACTAACTCCATCTAACATGGATAAGTTTTCTCTCACTGAATCTGTGCACACTGAACTCTTCAGTATAGATTTCCAATGTATGATTTGTCTTTTCAGGTCAAGAGGTTTTCGATAACTATCTCTATAGATCTCTATTCCTATCATATAGGAAATGTCTCTATCTTCCTTAAAGATAATTTCCACAAAGGATTCCATTCTAGAACATCTCATTCCTCATCGATATGTGGAATGTAAATACGCTCCCACTAAATCATAGATCCCTTCTTTATCTTTGACATATCAGTCAAACCCTTTGACTATATCATCAAAGTAAAGATCCAGCTCTGAGTTGCTTATACTTAATCAATCACATTGACTAGTCCATTGTAACTTATAGACTTTATTTGCATTAATGGATTCATAAACCTTATAGGTTGTGTCACGTACACATACTTGTTTTATTCCTCATTAGAATGCAATTTTAGTATCCATATGCCAAATCTCTTAGTCATTAAGTTGCAATAAACAAGCATCATCCTTCTCAAAATGTTATCCATGTGTCTTAACACTTAATACTCATTCACACTTATGGATTTCATCCCAATGGGTGCTACCATCAAGGTCATGCCTTATGGCTCACATGGAAGTCATTTAGGATGTAATGGTCATAAACCATAAGTCAAAATCCAGTTCCTCATATTCATCTAGATAGTTGACTCATCACATGACCAACTCATCACATAGATAATCAGGGTGTATCTGTCAAGGATATAAGAACTCACAACTCTTTGTGATTCTTAATGTCCTTTATTAGTGTAGGGTATTCTTTATTTAAGAAGAAATTAGATATTTGATAATCATCCTCTAACTCCTTAGAGTATGACTCCTTTTTTATTTAGAAACCACCATGCCTTAATCATGAGCTTACTATGATACACTATCATAATCACTCATAAGGATCTCAAACATTTGGTTCAAGTATTTCATTCATTGATCTCATCAAGAATTAACACTTTACCAAATTTGTACTTCATCTATGATATTCTTGAATACTTCAAGATATTCATATTGGTATTTCTATAAACACCATTTGAAGTACTAGAATTAAGTCCAATAGGTATGTGAATACATCACATGTATTATACCTAACAGGATAATCAATATCCCATTATGACTAGTGAAGATTGATCATGTCCAAGAGATTCATATCTCTTACTGGTTCTCTAACCAAAAGAGTCTAGATTTATCCATCATATGGAAACTAGAAATGAATTTCTCATGATTTGTGCTAATTTGATTGTTTTGAGTTATCAATAACTTTTAGGTATCATTTTATCTTATGCATACCAAGTACCACAAGAAAAACAAGGCATTGCCACAAAGATTGAAACATCAACTTTATTAATTGCCATCATTGTCATACAATATGCAAAACATTAAGGTGTCTCTATCCATTGGCAAATATGAAATAGCAGTTCATAACTCTATTACATGCCTTCAAGGCTGAAAATAAACTAAAGTACTCCTATCTATGGCGGCAACACTTGCCCCATTTATTGGGTGCTTTACATTTTTTATCTTGGTATCATATACCTCAAAAATGTTACAAGTTTATTTCATGACACCTTCAGGTGGAGACGTCCGTTGCCTCCTTCTTCTTTAGTTCTTCTAGATAGAGAGGACAATTCCTTTTCCAATGTCATGGCTTTTGACAATGGTGACAATTTCCTCTCTTGGTCATACCCCCTTTGGCTTTTAGAGTTGAAGATGACTTGGGCTACTGGCTAGCATCAGAACCTGTCTTAGCCTTGCTCTTTCCCTTGCCCTTGCGCTTGAACTTGCCTTTCTTGTTGCTGATCATCATCACAGACTTAGGCTTGTCCTTCTTCACCTATGCCTCCACTATCCTCAACATGCCCAACAACTCTGTCAATGACTTGTGAAAGTTGTTTATGTTGTAGTTCATCACAAACTGACTGTAGGATTCTGGAAACGATTGTAGTATCATGTTAGTAGCCAACTCTTGGCTCAGGGAAAATCCCAATCTTGTCAGGTTCTCTACATACCCAATCATTTTGAGCGTGTGAGGACTAAATGGATCTCCTTCTATCATGAAACACTTGAATAGCGCCCTGGAGACATCATATCTCTCTTGTCGTGCTTGATCTTCATACATGTTCTCAAGATGCTGAATCATCTCAATGACACCCATGTTCTCATGTTGTCTCTGCAACTCGTGGTTCATGGAGCACAACATCAAGCACTTACATCAATGGCATCTTCAGAATGCTTCTTATAAACATCCCTTTCTGCCTTTGGTGCGGTAGGAGCAGGTTCCTCTGGAACTGGAGTATCCAAGACATAGAGCTTTCATTCTTGAGTGAGAACAATTCTCAATGTCCTAAACCAGTCGTGGAAGTTAGTCCCATTCAGCTTGTCCTTTTCAAGGACCGATCACAATGAAAAGTGATTGTTGTTGGTTGTCATTTGTACTACAAAAGGAAATATATGCAATTTAGTCCAAAACTCAATTTTGACTTATTTGATTGATTTGAAAGGTTTACGATATAATTAAGACTTTAATTAATTATCGCTCCCACTATTTTTGTTCAAATTGACAGCCCTCACTATCAATTTGGAAGATTACAGTGTATAATCTACTAGTGGGTCCAAGATCCATATTTCATCCAATCATGAGTCAGCTTTGGCTGATCGCCCATAATATAGATTATTTAGGTAGGCAACACTTTGCCAATTGCATCCTATGCAACTCTCGGATGGATGAAATGTGTAACTCTTTGCCATTCATCCCGTGCCTCTGGGCTTAGACGCTCTAAGAATCACCAGTTAAGTCTAACCCAAAAGCCGACATGGTAAGAATGCATCCTGCTTTGGCAGATCCTTAATGTCTACCCTTCACACTTCCGCAAGATGGACGACGCACCACGCTTTGGCATAAGCTACGCTTGGTTGATCGAGTTTTTCATCTGTGTTGCTAATGGAAGGCATATAAGACATAATATTTAATGAGGGATTTGGTTGTTATAGGTACATATACATATCCAATCACCACCATATATAGTACATATGATATACATGCTATATCCCATAGAAAACATGTGAAATGATAAAAGCAATGATTATGGCCATCCTAATGTGATTCGTTGAGCCAAGAGGAATCACGGTCATCTAGGTCCACATCACATGCAACCTATATAAGATGAACTCTGTGCTCTACCGTTCTGGGTTTGATCAACTCATCTCCATGATTGATCGGCTCACCATCAAGCCAGTCAGTTGGGTGCCACCAGCCGATTGATCGGCGCCTCTAGCCGATCGGTTCACTGGTCATCGTACATCTCCTCAGGTCGCCACCCACTCATCTAGCTCCTTAAGCCGGTTGTCTGGATCACCAACCGATCGGTTCAAGCTTTGAACCGATCATCTCAGATATCGTCAGATTGTCCTCCATTATTTGACATAATAGGAAATATAAAAAGATCTATCCTATTTACATTTAAATTGGGAAACCCTGAGTTACATTTGGGGGGAGCAAATATAGGAAAGAAATCTCGAGTTACACCAGGAATCAGGAGGTAGGGAATTGATGCGCAAACTGAGATGCAAGCAACCATATTCAACCATACATAGACATAGGGTTTATTGGCCATAACCACACTATACATCCACCACAAAACTCATTTAAGGGCGACGCGTATCGAGTGCATTCATATTACATATCATATATGTATATTGGAATTTGTGGATTTAGAATTGGACATGCATAAAGCCAATTTTATTCGCATCGTATGCAATAAATAAAGGTGACAAACCAAAATCGATCACATCGATAATCCTAATGTATGGAGCAGTTGATGTGGCTCGGATACCACTGTTGGGTTTTAGGGAAGGCAAAGAAGGCAGCAGAAACAAAAACATTTCTTCTCCCCGAACCCACTCTAAAGGAATCGCATCAACGTCTATACAATAGGAAGGATGGTTTGTAGAGACATACCTTGTCCCGGGGCTTGCTCGGAAAAGTTACCTCGTGGCTTGTACGGTCTTCACCTCCGGTCTTGGACGGTGTCTGTGCAGCTCCTGGCTTCACTGGGACTATCAAGATTGACAGTTGTCCTCCGAGCGGCAGAAATCTCCCACCTCTGTAGTAGTCCACACGGACCACCTGGAACTCTGATCGCCTTGTTGCACAAGGAACCAGAAGGAGTCATACCCTCCTATCGGCGTACTAGGCACTGACACACACTACAGCAAAGATGCCCATTAGTGGCCTTTTAGAAATGCCACCAAAAAAAAGAAACGCCACTAAACATGTTTAGTGGCATTTGTTGACACTTAAAAAAATGCCTCTAGTACCAATGCCACTAGAAAGATAGTGGCATAAGTTGTAAATGCCACTAAATGTTTGTCTTTAGTGGCTTCCATTAAATGCCAAATAAAGGCCACTAAAACATCATTTGGCATTTATAAAAAAGCCATTATCCATCAATTGACTTTTATAAAAATGTCACTATTTTGTATATTGTTGTTGTATGAAACAGTTCTTATTTTGTGTAATGGCGTACAAAAAAAACCACTAATGACATACTAGTTTTGTATTACTACATTTTCATGGGTTTTTGTCATTAAATTTTTAGTTCATTATCAAGTTTTGTACTTGAATGTCAATTGTAGCCAAACTCAGTTTTCTAAAAGTATGAATATTTTTTATTTATAATCAAATGAAAATTACATGGGAGGACATTTTACCTTGCCCCTTAGATTGAATACAACACCAATGATATACTTTCATACAACATTTTTCTATTTAGTACAATAACTTCTACATCATTAATTGGATTTGTCTCTTCCCTGATATGACTATCTACTATTCAGCAAATCAGCTTCAGAGCTCCTTTAGGAAATAGCTTTACGTTATGGTGGAATACCTGAACCACCTCCCAGAACCAATAGATAACAGGGGATGCATTGTTGTAGCCGGAGTCACCTCCCATAATCACTGGATAACAGGTGTTGCATTGATGTAGCTGGAGTATTTTGTATTATGAAGTAATCAATAACCATGATAGAATTGCAACTGATGTTTCTGCAAGAGTATGTGTTGTTTCAGCTGTTAAAAACCTACATCACTTGAAAATGATTCAGACTCATGTTAGGTGCACCTGAATTTTAGCATGTATGCAATAAAATGAGTAATAGGGAAAAGTTGGTGTTTATTGTCATGGATTTTAGAATGTATGCAATAAAACGAGTAATCTTAATAAGTAGATGTACCTGAAGACTAGCATGAATAGTAGATTCAAGACCATTGTGGAAACAATAATAGATAGCAACTTGCATGGGTTCTGATTGAAGGAATGTGTGTTCAAGAGAACTAACAAAATATGCCACCATACTTGCAGCCTACAGGACATCTTCCCAATCTTCAAATGTCTCTTTCTAGTGGTTTCCCCTCAACCACCCAGCCTCCACCTGCAAGCCAACTTCTCAGTTTAGGCACCATGTTACTTTGCATAGTTCAGTACATGTATAAGGAGCACTAGATAATGCCAATCAACAACAATTACCTGGATTAAGTATATCACAATTGCTTTAGCAGCCCATTCAGAAAGTAGCTTCTCAGATGGTGCTTCAGCAGTAGGGACAAGCATTACAATCATGATTGCAACGTTCTCAACCATCAGATTCCCAGCTTCAGCAACATTTGCATCTAAATAATGAATTGAGATTGAGTCAGCACCAATTCCACAGTAATGTAACCGGTGCAATTTCGGGGACTTGTAATCAGACAAACTAGAAAGATTAGTCCTGCAGAAAAAAAAAGTAAAAAAAAGAGACATGTCATCAGTTATATTGGTAAAACCAACTGAGAAATGATGCCATGCTAGGATCAATTTAGTACTTAATTAAGTTTCCAGTACCTTATAGATGTGTCTAGCATAATTTAGTAGCATGCATGTCCTGCATGATCAGAAACACCTATAAATGACATGGAAGAACAATTCTAAATCAGTTTGTTTCTTGGTATTCAATGAAAACATTTGCATAACTTTATAGAATATGTACGTCAATACAAAGATGTAAATTGGTTACCTGAAATAGAATATGTACGTTCGAACCTTTTTGTCAACTACAGAGAAAAGATCACCACAAACTTAAATATAATAGACTACATGATAACCAATATATAACTTTACATGATCAACAAAGTTATATAGTGGTGGTGTTAATCCAAAATGAGAACTAATACGAGGGTGGAGAAAATAAGAACTCAAACAAGGGTGAACTGCAACAATTATGATTAAGGTTGGCATGCATTGGGTTATGGTATGAGACAAAGAACCCAATACAACCATGAACATAATTTCATAAGCATCTAAGGAACAAATTATACAAATACAGAAAAGTGGAATCAACTTATATGTTTAGAATAGGATGGTTAGAACAAGGTTGCTAATCATATAACCATCTTTGGGGGATACATCATGATAGTTGGCTTTTTCACCCACCTAGAGGAAAAAAGTAGAGGTTTAAGGCTTGAAGGATAAGACTATCATTGGCTCAAGAGATAGGTATATAGTTAATCATAGCTCTACTTCATAGTCAAAACATCATGATTCACTACATGAGGAAGCAACACTAATGATAACAAAAAATGAGCTAGTGAAAAGAATATAGTTAAGATCAAATAGGCTAGTGAAGAGAATATTGTAAGACATGACATTCAACACAAACATCTGATTTAGTCTAAATATGATCCAAAAGTCTAGTGGAAAAGATAGATCAACAATGAACAAAAGGGCATGCAAAGCAAATAGCTAGACAAAGCAATAGTTTATAAAGAAGGTAGCGCTGGAAAAAGATGACTCCCTCAACACACGTCCATGAGGGGGGTGCAAGAGATTTATCAATGACATACGTGCATGAATTTGTAGATGGAAGTCAATGATATATGGTATGAATAATCCAAAACTAGAAGAAATTGAAAATGTTTATCAGCACTATTGACCAAAGATTGAGGATAAAGAGACACATCAACTAAGTAACATCTCCTTGGGTCCCGACCGGTATCTTTGGCAGCCACAGAAATGGCAATAGCTACTTTAATTTTTCACTCTCGGATGTCAGTTTTAAATTGCAGTGATGGATCTTCGCTCACTCAACTTAGTGGAAGAGGACAATAATCCTTTGTTGGTGCCTCACTCTGGATGGGTAAAAAGATTGGAGAATGTATGACTAATCCTGGTGGTAATTAGTTTTCATCTCTTGGAATTAATTACTTCTTACTCAGCCTAACAACTCTCGAGGCACTCCACATAGGACAAGGCCCCTTTGTTGGAACCCCTCTCACGTGATGGGTCAAAGAACGAACAATAGATAACTAAAGTCCCCCATGACAATTGGTTTTCTCCTACATAATTCATTATTGTGTTCCTTACTCTAATAGTGGATATTATCATTAGGTTATGGCCTTGATAAGCATTAACGAGCAGCTATAACATGGTAATTTGGTCCTTCTTCAGCACCAATGGGCCTATGCATTGACTATGAAAAAGATTATTTCAAAATTGAAGAACAGGTTGCACTGCAGTACTGATCCAAGCATCATTAGTCAATAAAGAAATGAACAATGTCGTTGTATCAAATGTGATAGCATGTGAAAAAGGGATTATTTTTGTCAAGAATATGGATGCTACAAGAGAGTGTATATTCAATTATGAATAATGCATAATAGATCAAAATGTATTACGCTATGAATTAGAGCCAATCAAAATAATAAATCTTCCTTTAATATTACGAGGTCTCCTGATAAAAAATAACTGTCAAACAAATTTTCGATTAGCTCAATCTATATGTCCATAAACCTCTAACAACAAAGCAGCAGTTGCGTACACCAGGATATTTTGAAGGATAGTTGAAGTGACTGAACCAATAAGTCGAAGGTAGCACGGTGTCATCCCTATTTAAGTCAAAGAATGGCGTTCAACTGCCCCCATGAATCCTATTAAATCTGCTTTCTATTTTGTAGATGACTATATTCTAATTTATTTGTTGTGCAGATTTATTCAACTATTGTAGTAATAAAAAACATTCTAAATTATATATCATGTGAATTTATCGAACAACTTTTATGCACGGCTACAAGTATCTGAAAATAGTATGAAGAGTTTGGATAATATACTGAATCCATCTATCTATACCCATCAACATCATCATTGTCATCATCATCACAACCATGTTGGGTTTCGATACATGGATCTTTGTTTTCCAATCGACATTATTAATCATTTACTATCTAAAATGTAAAGATCAATCCATCTTTATAGATATAAATACGCATCTTCAGTTATTAGCAACACTAAGAAAACATTGGATGTAAAATCATCAATATGATAATATGGCAACAAATAAAAGACAGCAATGTCTATGTGTGACAATGATATATGCATTGAACCTGGAACTAGTGAGATAGTCAGGAGAGTCAAGACTATTCATATCATTTATGTCTTCTATATATAAATGTATCTCAGAATAGAATCCTTAAGGGACAGGTGTTGTTCAGGAGGCGATACTAGTGAGGGGAATTTGATGAGATTCGTTGACCAATAAGTCTGAAGATGTTGGAGAACTAACCTAGTTTATATCTATGCCAACATTGTTATTGGGGGAGGGGGGTGTTACTCAATTTTAGACTGTGAAGTTTTTGTTGTACTCATACGTGTTTTAAACAAATTGTAGGCTACACCATTTTTTCCCTTGATGATTGAAATGATTTTTTTCACATTACCAAAATCAAATTTCCAAAACATAAATTCTGATCACCTTCATCTGGCAGAATCTCAACCTCCTACATTTATAGAATTACAGTAACTATTTTTCAGGAAAATTTCAGTTGTAGGGATATATATTGTATTGCCAAATATATCAAAAAACTTTTGACAAAAGATAGTAAAATTGTTCCAGTGATATCTTAGACTAGCTATGAGGCTACCATATATTTACTATATTTGGCATGTACAATCTTGCAAGATACTAGTAGTAGCAGGTTTTAAATCAACTAGTTATTTGCTTTGAGGAAATTATGAGTTTACATGTGTTGTGTATATGCGTCTTCTGTTCTAGAAACTAGATGATATACACACAACCTTTTAGTTTGGGTTGTCATCACATTCTCCTGGGTCAAATGGAACATTCTCCTTTTTCCAGTAGACACCCAGCATGCCATGCATCTAAAGCTGTCACTGCTAATAATATTTTGGCTTCTGAATTACGGTGGTTATGGTTTGGTTGGCAGTTGCTATTGATATGCATATGATACTTTTGTCAGATAAAATTGTATAAGAAAATGGGAAAACTTCTTTAGCCTAAATTTCTTACGCTTTTATCATGCTTTCCAAATAGGAAAACGAAATAGTTGCAACTGCTGAGAAGCTTGCGGAATGTCAATAGACAATTTTCCTCCTCGGCAAACAACTGAAATCATTCTGTCCACAAGCAGATTTATCAGGCCATCACCCAAATGAAAGGCACACCTTAATTTATCATTTCTCAGACAATGGCTGCCGGAGTAATTTGAAATTTAATAATAAATGCCACTATAAGTATACGAACAATGGCGTTTGAAACAAATTCCACTAATGAGTAATTTTTCTGTAGTGACACTCTCCTACAACCAGTCACTTTTCTACAGTTTCCTTTCCCTTGTTGTGCCTCCCTTATTGGGTAGCACTTTCTCGGGCACTCCTGGTTACCACAACAAGAGAGAACGACAACTTTGCAGAGCAACTGGTGTTCTGAGTTGTACTTGAGAAGCCCCCGGTACCCCTATATATATAGGAGGGTCATGGGATAGGGTTCTCTACCCCGGGCAATGTGGGATTAAAGCAGGAGTAGAAGGGTTCGAGATTTTCCACAAAACAACTAACTACGCCAGCTGAACCGATCGTTTCAAGCATGAAACGGTCGGTTGGGGACCTTAGCCGATCAGTTCACACCTGAACCGATCAGTTGGGGTAGTTGAGTCGATCGGTTCAAGTATGAACCAATCGGTTCACTCCCCATATCAGTTCCTGATTGACTTTTTCTCTTTTGTTTCAAATTGATCCAAATACCAATCCTTATTCCAATCAAATTGGACAAGTGAAACGAAGAGAAATTTCTTACCAACCTAACTTTCCCAACTTGCTCGTTTGGACCAATTTAGCCGATCAGTTCAACCCTTGAACCAGTCGATTCAGCCTATCCTGTGCCGATCGACTCACCAACCTGAGTCGATCGGTTCACCAAGCTGAGTCGATTAGTTCATCATATGAGTTGATCGGTTAGGAGTGCAGATTGTGCAAAATTAGTCAATTGTAGTTTCAATCTGTAATGACCTTGACCTGGGACCCTATTTGTTTTGGCTAAAAAAGTTGCTTATAACTTTAATATAATCATCTAAGGTGTTTTGATATCATGTGAAACACTTAGTTTCAAGTTTGGTCCCGATTGAATGTTGTTTGACCAATTTTCCTTTATTTTGGACCAAAGTGAAATTTACCCAAATTGAGGTGCTATAATGCAAAATGTCACATGTTGAATATACCCTATGTGTTCTAGAATCATAATAGAGAGAATGATTCTAAGTGGTGGCTTGTGTAAAGCCCAAAGTCCAAGTTTGAACTTGTTTGAACAATGTTGGTACCTTGTGCACCAATTTTGGTACAAATTGTAATTTACCCAAAATGTGGGGTAAATATACAAATTACCACCTCTAGAGTGTCCCTACTCCATCATAGCATCATGTAGAGGATAAATAAAGAAGGAGACACCATGTTTGAATCATTTATGAATGATGATAATCTTGGTGATGAAATGACCAAGAAAAGGGTTGAATATGAAAGCTTAACTTGAGTTGTATCAAGTTGAAAAGCTTATATATGAGTGCCTATCGGCCAAGGACCATAGGAGGAGTATCATATCGTTTTGTGAACTATTGGAAAAGGCCATATCGTGCAAAGAACCTCAAGGAGGTGAGTTGTGTTGAGTTGCAACATCCTTAGTAAAGTTGTATCGAGTTGTGAATAAAGTGATGAATTAATTGATATATCTTATTCAAAGGGATAAGTAATGGACGAATTTGCATATCTAGATGATCCTCAACCTTTTTACAATTCAAGATAAATGTTTATGCATGAATGTACATGTGTCATCCATGCATGGACACGTGGCACCTACTAGCTCAAAATGATGACACCTCATTTTTACCTTCCTTCATGAACAACAAGTATTTATACCCCTAGTTTCACCCCTTGGTTCAATTTTGCGACCCTTACCACCCTCCTACCTTTAGGTATCGTGCATAGAGCTCCTATATCGTGAAGGGATTCTGTGGTATCGTGCATGGGCCTTGAGGTATCGCTCATGGCAAGACCATATCGCCCAAGTAGGTGATATCGGCCATATAGGGTGATATCACCCATAGTGAAGTGTTTTGATCATAAGTGAGTGACATATCATGCAAATGAGTGTCATATCGTGCATGGGTGGTGGCATATCGTGAAAGAATAGTATGGTATCGTGCAAGGGTGCTAAGGAGCAAGAAGGAGCTCATACTTAACCCTAAGGTGAGGCAATGATCATCTTCAACCTTGGATTGAAGCATGATTTTTGGGTTATGATCTTTATTTCTTTTCTTCTTCACCAATTTATTATCCATGGTCATTCCTTGTATATGAAGGAGTTTTGAACGAGCCTTGGACCTTTTATAGGTCATCTTCAACCTTAGGAACGTGGAGATTTGGAGCTTGGAGCTTTGAAGTTGTTTTTAAGGCGGGTTATATAACTTGAACTCAACCATGTTATTATTCATCACCTAAATTGCTATACTTAATGAATTACTTTTAATTCCTAAATTTCCTGAAATAGTTGATGCGATTATGAGTTTTAATAGTTCTTAGACCTGTTACCATGAACTATAACAGTTAGAACTAAGGTCTAGAGCTTGAAGATGATGGTATCACTTTATAAAAGTGATATCGGGTGCAAGCACGTAAGCAAGCACCTCTAACCCGATATGATGATGTACCTACTTCACTATAACAATATGGATATGATTATATACCTTCTTGCACGATATGGGGGTGTAGTATACACATCTTGCATGATAGGAAGTCTATTATAGACTCCATGCACGATACAAGGTCAATTGTATACTTGTAAGTTGACAAGAAACCCTAATTTGGGTAACCCGATATAAGTGAAGAGTAACAAGTGCTATTGCACGATATGATCATATAATACATCATTGGTACTTAGTATCATGAGGCCTACATGACCTTGCATGACATGGTTGCACGACACATGACCTTGCACGATAGGGTTGCACGATATACAACCCTAGACAATATGGTAGCCCGACATGGTGATGGGTTGATGCTTCTTAAGCATCATAGGCGACACATGTACCATGTGCCCGTCACAATCAACCCTAACTCGACATGGGTGTTTCAACCTAATGTTTGATGGTGTAGCCCAATATGGTTTGGTTCCCTACACTCCAATTGACTTGTATATTGGGTTGAGCCCGATATGGCAAACCCTAATCTATCACAGCCAACACTAGATGGTGTGCCACCCGATATGGTGATTGAATGCACCTCTAGTCTGACATGGTGATGGTTTAATACCTCATGCACGACATGGGTAACACATACAAACAACTCTATCCTGATATGGATGATGGTCATATACCTCTAGTCTGATATGGTGAGTGCTCATACACCTCCAACCCGATATGGTGGTGCCTATACACTTACAACCCGATATGGTGAAAATATGTACACTTCTAACCCGAGATACCTTGTAAAGGTGAGGGCAAGAAACTCTTAGGAGTAATGAGTGTAACTCCAAGTAATGGTGTGGCTAGTACCTTGATAAGTGAAACACCTAATGTGTTTGATAATGGATAACCTTATATCAACAATGCCTTAACCCGAGATGAGTCCATATCATTGATGATGGTTGGATAATTCAAATGTGTGACTTATGACCAATACATTACATGATAAATGTAATGAGCTAGTGCATAAAGTATTAGGATGGGAAATACCCTAATACTAGATAATTTGATGATCTTCAGTAAGTTAAAAGTGATGAGGGAAGTGATACATCAAGACATGATAGATATCACATCCAGCACCCCAAGGTTGATACACCTTGATATACCCTAAATCCAATATACTTGGATGAGTAACACATGAAGTGTGTTACACAAATTGTTACATTGAGATGTAATGCACTTTGATAAGTGTAGGCTAACGTGCCTTATGAAAAGGTTAATCCAAATCAATAAAGTATGATGAAATCTTATTCTGGTAAAGTTGAGAGGACGCTTCCTACCAGGTACTTGGGTGCCCCCATTGCTGGAGGAAGGGGCATAACCACTGACTATAGCTGTTGTATTGACAAAATGAGAGAGAAGATTGATAATTGGAGTGGCTACAAGATGTCTTTTGCGGGCAGGTTGGTGCTTATTAGAACTGTACTACAAAGTTTGGTCAGATTTTGGGGGGATGTCTGCGACATTCCTAAGACTGTTACTGACTCTATGCAAAGGATCACTGCTAGTTTCTTGTGGGGAGGAAAAAAGCATAGCATTGCTTGGGAGGTAGTGGCGCGGCCTTACTCTAAGGGTGGTCTGAACATAGAACAGCCGGCTGATATCATTCACAAGGGGCAACTGAAAAGGTTGGATAGGTTCCTTAGTGACAGGAACAATGTCTGGTCTAGGTGGATGGTGGACCGCTATGGCTTGATACCCCTCTGCTCAGTTAATTTCTCTAGTGTTTGGAGAAACATGTGCAAGACGTGGAGTGAGGTTAAGCATATGTATACTGTTGATGCCAATGATATGGCCTGCCTCGTCAATCAGCAAGTCACACCATGGACCAACAATGATACTAGGGATGATGCTTCTTGGGATAAACTCATTTGGGGCTCCCATCATGTCCCCAAATGGAGTACTTCTGCTTATAGAGCCTTCCTACATAGACTTCCTACTAAAGACCGGCTTATCTCGTGGGGCATCAATGTGAATGACGAATGCCTCCTGTGCGGAAGAGACAAAGAAAGCCATACACATCTCTTCTTGGAATGCTGCTATACTAAGCTGATTTGGTCCACTATGTGTCTCAAGAACTGTTGGGGACCTAACCACAGCAACCGGTTGGACGACATCACAATTTGGATGAACGGGAATCTAAAGAGCAAGAGGAACATAGATTTTGGTGGACTCTGCCTCACTGCGTTCTGTTCTTTCATTTGGGAAGAAAGGAACTCAAGGGCCCATGGCGGGCCTCCTAGGTCCGAGGCTGACATCATTAAAAAGATTACCAAGAAAATCTCGTATCAATTACTTGTAAATAAAGGCCTTGTAAAGGGTATAGCTAACCTTGCTAAAGTTTACTGGGGATTTTTGTAACCTTTTTTGGGTTTACCTTACTGTTGGGGGTTAGTTTGTTCTTCCCCTAGTTGGTGGTTTGGCTTGAGATGGGTTTTTTGTATACCCATGTCTCTGCCGTGTTGTCTTGTTTGGTTGTATTTTTTGCTACGTCTCTTTTGGAATATATTTACCTCTTCCAAAAAAAATTTGAGAGAGGAACTTATATCTTGTGTTGATAATTCATTCAATGATAAGTGATGAGAATAAATAAGCATGATTAAATGCTTATGTTATCAATGTTGGCTCCTAGTTGTGCGAAGAAGTGAAATAGGGCTTGGTCATTAATAATATGATCTTGAGAACCTAAATGGTTATTTATGGAAAACCCTAATGGAGGGTGATGATATGTAAGAGAAATCCTAACCCTAAAAAGGGAATAGTGGTATTACTTTGTGTTGCATGGTGATGATATGTAAGCATTATAACTGTTATCATGAAGTACTAACCATGCATTTATCATGAGAAGATGAACATAGCCAGGTATGAGCTATGATGTTTCTTTTATTAAAGTTGTTAATGAGCCATAATATGCCTTGTTGCCTACTAAGAGGTAACAAGAGGTGAAATGAGCTTTGTGAGCTATGTAGAATGCTTGTGTAGAAAGAATCATGATTACCTTGGTCAGAAGACCTGAAGGTATTAAGTTACCTGATAAGTGGTAACAAGTATTCTATGATGAACTAAGGGTTTGAATACCCATATTCTATAACCATGATGATGAACTTGTTAAGAAATGGAAATGTACCTGATGAGATGAGGGATTAAGATCCCAATACTTTATTAAAAGAGTATGGCTACAGTCCATGACTCCACAAGACAATACCAGGCATTAGCTGTGTGATCTAAGCCTGAAGAGAGTATATGGTATGGCTATAACTCTATAGAAAAGATGTCAATATACCCTGGCAAGCTAATTGTAGTTTGACACATGATGTCTCTGCCATATAATCTCGTACTGACCGAGAAGGTTGATATTACTCTGCTTAGCATATCCTAGAAGGATAAATGTTATACATGTACTTTAATTCCTCATTGAATAAGTATCATGCTGCTTTATCAAGTTATAGTTGAAATACTTTGAATAATAATACTTCTCTAATCTATTTAGATGTTGATCTATCTGCTGTTGAATATATAATTCCTCTACACAATTTTATTCAATTAAACTGCAATAATAATGTTTTGGCAGAGAGTTATATCTCTTGCTGGGGCAATTTACAATTGTCTCACCCCATGGGATCCACATTTTTTTAGTGGACATGCACAAGGTGGAGAAGAATCTTTCTGCAGAGGAGGAACAACAGTTGAGGCAGCAGTGACAACTCAGGTTGAGTGTACTGTATGTCGTGTCTTGTAGATAGAAGTCCTATGTGTCATCTCTGTACTCTCAGGTCCTTGGAGTTGGCTCGTACTGGTTTCATAAATTTTGTCTTGAATGCCTCGAGGTTTTATGTTGCTCCAGTACGTGTTTAATAGAGCAACTGTTATATGTTATCCTCGAGAAGAGATGGTACAGTGTATGTACAATGTGAACAATGATGTATATAAATTTTTGGTTCTGCCTTAAAGAGTTTTCCTAGAAATGGATCTCTTTGTAAAATGGTTTTAATTTTTAATAATTTTTGTTAATCTGATGTTTATGTTTAATTCCTATTAATTAATAACTATTTGTTCGACTGTCGTTACAATTTTGGTATCAGAACTTAAAATTCACTGAGTCTACAGAGACATAGGACTAAGGTGTTGGGTATGTGTTAGTGTCCTCTAGTATACCCTATATAGTGACTTCTGCTTATGCAGAGTAAAGGGTAAAGTTTATAAATGACTAGGGAACACGAGGAACACATTGCCGAAAGCAATGTTGTTGCACCAAGAGAGGGTGCAAGGGATCAGGCCAGAGCAGAACAAGTGCCTGAGAATTCCCATCATGACCCGATCAGGATAGAGAATCCTATGTTTATGCTCTTGAAGGGTAGGATAGGACAACAATGATGCATATAGAAGACTGGATACTAGCATTACAACCTAGGTTACCAATCCTCAATACGGAAGCTTTGGGCTTTGAAAGCATTCCTGAATGACATATTCATGTTGAAACAGTGGAAAATGTGGGAAAGATTAACATATGGCGAGAAAGTAGACTCTATCATAAGTTTAGACAGATAGTATATCTATGATGGTAATGCCCAAGATGGGGTAATAAGATGAGAATTAAGGAAAGGTCTCTACAATTCTAGAGACATTTGCCTAAGTTTTTCTAAAAAGCCAAAGCTTTTGGTGCCACCAGTGCAATAAATGCCTAGTGCACCAGGGTAGTAATCACTATGAAAAGACAAAAGTCCTAAATTTCCACCTATGAAAACCCATGGCTTAGCTTTTACATCGGTGATAAGACCGATAAGACCATGGTACAAGGATAAGACATGATATAAATGTGTACATGTTGAGCATACTAAACTCTTTTCTTTGAAAAGAAGGGAGGAAATGACTCAATAACCGAGGTAGGCTCAGTAGGGCTTATGAAAGTTACAACCCAATAATGTGAAAAGGCAAGAGTAACAACATGAAACAACTGGACTCTATGGGATGAGTCAACCTAAAGCGGTAGATGACCGCGGGGGGTAACAGTCAGATAGAGCTTTTTCATTTTGATATGCCTTATCCTGATGTTATCTGATAATCCTAAAAAGGATTTCTATTATGGACTTCCCTATTGATTGTCCTATGGGGACATAGGGAAGAAATGATGAGAACTAGAATTTATATTCTATTCAGTATTCTTTTAAATGCTTTATAATTGCTCTTATCTGTGTGAAAGAGGATGAGGTATAGAAGAGATGCCTGGATAAAATACAGGAATGTTAAATTCTATGTTCTTGATGGTATGAAAAATAAGGAATATGGTAGTAAACAAAGTGCATATTACCTAATCTCAGTACTTGTATACCCTGCCCAGGTATTCAACTATTGAAGATAAGGTGAGTATGGAACTCTTAGATTGTTATCTTTCTGATTACTCTGATCAAGTAGTCATTCTGAGGCAATCTAGTGAGTATAATGAAACTGGAAAAAAATGGTATGGACATGTGTATCACATCCTAAGTGCGGTAAATGAAATCTGAGATGAACTCAAATCAATCTATATGTATGAGGAAATGAAAAGTATAATCCTCATGATAAGAGAATGATAATAAGGGAGATGATCCCTATCTGATAAAGCATGTGTGGATATCAAAGATCTTTTCCCATGATGTGGAAATGGGAAATGTGATAAAACCACAAAATGTTCATGAACATGATAGATAATAATAAAGAAAGGAATGAACTATATAGGGATTGCTAAGTGAACTTTCCCAACTAAATAGGGATTGCTAAGTGAACTTTCCCAACTAAATAGGGATTCTAAGTGAACTTTCCCAACTATATAGGGATTGCTAAGTGAACTCTCCCAACTAAATAGGGATTGCTAAGTGAACTTTCCCAACTATATAGGGATTGCTAAGTGAACTTTCCCAACTATATAGGGATTGCTAAGTGAACTTTACCAACTATATAGGGATTTCTAAGTGAACTTTCCCAACTAAATAGGGATTTCTAAGTGAACTTTCCCAACTAAATAGGGATTGCTAAGTGAACTTTCCCAACTAAATAGGGATTGCTAAGTGAACTTTCCCAACTATATAGGGATTTCTATGTGAACTTTCCCAACTAAATAGGGATTGCTAAGTGAACTTTCCCAACTATATAGGGATTGCTAAGTGAACTTTCCCAACTATATAGGGATCTCTAAGTGAACTTTCCCAACTATATAGGGATTGCTAAGTAAACTTTCCCTACTATATAGGGATTGCTAAGTGAACTTTCCCAAATAAATAGGGATTGCTAAGTGAACTTTCCCAACTATATAGGGATTTCTAAGTGAACTTTCCCAACTATATAGGGACTGCTAAGTGAACTTTCCCAACTATATAGGGACTGCTAAGTGAACTTTCCCAACTATATAGGGATCGCTAAGTGAACTTTCCCAACTATATAGGGATTGCGAAGTAAACTTTCCCAACTGTATAGGGATTGCTAAGTGAACTTTCCCAACTAAATAGGGATTTCTAAGTGAACTTTCCCAACTAAATAAGAGTTTCTAAGTGGGTTTTCTCAACTAAATACATGTGTCTTCTTTGATAAATAACCTTGGGGAATGAGGGGATGATAAAAGGAATATGTTCCTTTGTATCCTTTCCTTCAGGGACATAACAATCAAATGAGTCTTATGACACTTGATGTGCATGAGTTAAAAAGGTGATCTATTGATATTTAGAAAAGTATCAGTTTGTCTTGGACTTTGGTTCCAAGATAAAGATATGTGTAACAAGTAATGTCCCAAGATGAAAGAAAGACGAGGATGTGATGTGTTTTCGACACATGTGATGAATACCATAGTAAGGAATTCTAGTATCTAAGAAATATCAGGTGGTATGGGAAAGTAAAAGCATAACTCCTTATCAGATGAATTATGTTGGTTACTTGGAATGGACATATGAGAAATAAATCTAGTTACATAAAATAGTATGGACATCATATGTTAGGGGTTTATGCTCCGCATAAACATAACATTGATAAGGATGTACTAATTGAAGGAACAATTGTAAAATCATTGTGGGAAAGCTTATCAAGCTAAAAATAATTCCTTAGAATACCCTTACCTAGATCTATTAAGGTAACTTATACATAACATCTAAAGATACCTCTAAGATAAGTTCTTAATTAATAAGTAACCTCCCCTTATGACAAGATAATGTACAACTAATGAGATAGTTGGTACAAGTTGTAATAAAGTTTGGTGTTGTGTCAACAGATTAGATGGCACAACAGATATATGATAAGACTCGTAGTCCCAAGTGGGTGAAAGAACGTAACTCTGGTCTCTCCTTGGAAGAGAAATGTTAAACTGAATGAGGAGTATGGGAGACTCCCCAGAATCAGGCATCTTGTCACATAAAATTGAAAGTTGGGAAAGGTGACAAATTAATGAGGTTTGACACCTGAATTAAATGAGGTATGTATAATATTCCTCTAACTAATAAAAGTATTACCTGACACAGAGTTGACTCTACAGTCAATAATGAAAAGGACAGTGGAGTATGTATCCTATATAGAAGATTCTATGATAACCCTATGTGGAAGAACTTTGCATTGATCAAAGTTCTATGGTGTCTCCATGACATTAAGATGTTATGTGGAGACTTTATGATATGATGAATAAATAATATTTGTTTCCCTTTTACCTGGGATTTCAGGGAAAAAATCCTTGTTAGGGGTTTATAACTTGTAACGACCCTGACCTGGGTTATGAGGTAACCCTATTTGTTTTGGCTAATAAAGTTGCTTATAACTTTAATATAATCCTCTAAGGTGTTTTGATATCATGTGAAACACTAATGTTTCATGTTTGGTCTCGATTGAATGTTGTTTGAGCAATTTTCCTTTATTTTGGACCAAAGTGCAATTTACCCAAATTGAGGGGCTATAATGCAAAATGTCACATATTGAATATACCCCATGTGTTTTAGAATCATAAGAGAGAGAATGATTCTAAGTGGTTGCTTGTGTAAAGTCCAAATTCCAAGTTTGAACTTGTTTGAACAATGTTGGTACCTTGTTCACCAATTTTGGTAAAAATTGTAATTTACCCAAAATATGGGGTTAATCATGATATCATCATATAATACATCATTGGTACTTATTATCATGAGCCCTACATGACGTTGCATGACATGGTTGCATGACACATGACCTTGCACGATAGGGTTGCACGATACACAACCCTAGACAATATGGTAGCACGACATGGTAATGAGTTGATGCCTCTTAAGCATCATGGGCAACACATATATGTACCATGTGCCCGTCAAAATCAACCCTAACCTGACATGGGTGTTTCAACCTAATGTTTGATGGTGTATCCCAATATGGTTTGGTTCCCTACACTCCAATTGACTTGTATATTGGGTTGAGCCCGATATGGCAAACCCTAATCTGTCACAGCCAACCCTAGATGGTGTGCCACCCAATATGGTGATTGAAAGCACCTTTAGTCTGACATGGTGATGGTTTAATACCTCATGCACGACATGGGTAACACATAAAAACACCTCTAGCCTGATATGGATGATGGTCATATACCTCTAGCCTGATATGGTGAATGCTCATACACCTCCAACCCGATATGGTGGTGCCTATACACTTACAACCCGATATGGTGAACATATGTACACTTCTAACCTGAGATACCTTGTAAAGGTGAGGGCAAGACACTCTTAGGAGTAATGAGTGTAAGACCAAGTAATGGTGTGGCTAGTACCTTGATAAGTGAAACACCTAAAGTGGTTGATAATGGACAACCGTATATCAACAATTCCTTAACCCGAGATGAGTCCATATCATTGATGATGGTTGGATAATTCAAATGTGTGACTTATGACCAATACATAACATGATAAATGTGATGAGCTAGTGCATAAAGTATTAGGATGGGAAATTCCCTAATACCAGATACGTTGATGAACTTAAGTAAGTTACAAGTGATGAGGGAAGTGATACATCAAGACATGATAGATATCACATCCAGCACCCCAAGGTTGATACATCTTGATATACCCTAAATCCAATATACTTGGATGAGTAACACATGAAGTGTGTTATGCAAATTGTTACATTGAGATGTAATGCACTTTGATAAGTGTAGGCTAACGTGCCTTATGAAAAGGTTAAACCAAATCAATAAAGTATGATGTAATCATATTCTGGTAAAGTTGAGAGAGGAATTATATCTTGTGTTGATAATTCATTCAATGATAAGTGATTAGAATAAATAAGCATGATTAAATTCTTATGTTATCAATGTTGGCTCCTAGCTGTGTGAAGAAGTGAAATAGGGCTTGGTCATTAATAATATGATCTTGAGAACCTAAACGGTTATTTATAGAAAACCCTAATGGAGGGTGATGATATGTAAGAGAAATCCTAACCCTAAAAAGGGAATAGTGGTATTACTTTGTGTTGCATGGTGTTGATGTGTAAGCATTATAACTGTTATCATGAAGTACTAACCATGCATGTATCATGAGAAGATGAACATAGCCATGTATGAGCTATGATGTTTCTTTTATTAAAGTTGTTAATGAGCCATAATATGCCTTGTTGCCTACTAAGAGGTAACAAGAGGTAAAATGAGCTTTGTGAGATATGTAGAATGCTTGTGTAGCAAGAATCATGATTACCTTGGTCAGATGACCTAAAGGTATTAAGTTACCTGATAAGTGGTAACAAGTATTCTATGATGAAATAAGGGTTTGAATACCCATATTCTATAATCATGATGATGAACTTGTTAAGAAATGGAAATGTACCTGATGAGATGAGGGATTAAGATCCCGATACTTTATTAAAAGAGTATGGCTACAGTCCATGACTCCACAAGACAATACCAGGCATTAGCTGTGTGATCTAAGCTTGAAGAGAGTATATGCTACGACTATAAATCTATAGCAAAGATGTCAATATACCCTGGCAAGCTAATTGTAGTTTGACACATGATGTCTCTGCCATATAATCTCATATTGACTGAGAAGGTTGATATTACTCTGCTTAGCATATCCTAGAAGGATAAATGTTATACATGTACTTTAATTCCTCATTGAATAAGTATCATGCTGGTTTATCAAGTTATAGCTGAAATGCTTTGAATAAGAATACTGCTCTAATATATTTAGACGTTGATCTATCTGTTGTTGAATATATAATTCCTCTGCACAATTTTATTCAATTAAACTGCAATAATAATGTTTTGGCGGAGAGTTATATCTCTCGCTGGGGAAATTTACAATTGTCTCACCCCGTGGGATCCACTTTTTTTTTAGTGGACATGCATGAGCTGGAGAAGAATCTTTTTGTAGAGGAGGAACAACAGTTGAGGCAGCAGTGATAGCTCAGGTTGAGTGTACTGTCTGTCGTGTCTTGTAGATAGAAGTCCTATTTGTCGTCTCTGTACTCTCAGGTCCTTGGAGTTGGTTCGTACTGGTTTGATAAATAATCTGAGATTTTGGCTTGAATGCCTTGAGGTTTTATGTTGCTCTAGTATGTGTTTTAATGGAGAAATTGTTATTTGTTATCCTCGAGAAGAGATGGTACAGTGTTTGTACAATGTGAACAATGATGTATATAAAGTTTTGGTTCTGCCTTAAAGAGTTTTCCCAGAAATGGATCTCTTTGTAAAATGGTTTTAATTTTTAATGATTTTTTTTTGAAGGTAAACCATGCCATTATATTGATAAAAGCCATACGGCATCTACAAAGATAATTGGGTCAAACATATTCTGTAACCAAAGGAGCCAGAGAACGCCTTCTAACAGATAGGATTGGATACAAATATGACATTTCAGAACGGATTCCTCCCTTTTGCGCTTATAGAAGCAGCTTTCATGCGGAATCAAACCACAATCCCGGGTAAAATCTGTAAAGTCGACGCTACCACCACCTAGATAACCAGAATAAGCAAGATTTGGATCTCCAGAAGAGCCATCAGGCCTGCACCAATACATCGAGCACAACAGACGCACCGACCGAAGTACACTAAACAAGGGGGGAGAACCCTTGACAGGTTGAATAACAGGGGGAAACCCAGCTAAACCACCACCTTCACAGAGGAAGGACAACACTTTTTATGCAAAAAGGAACAACAAAACGCCGAAGAACGACGGGACAAAGACAGATAAACTGTCAAAACCAGCACCGAAGCAAAACCCTGCATAGAAAACCCGACCTTGTCGATCAGCCTAGCTGAGAGGGCGCCCACCTAAACCTACCTCTTCAAGATGGCTAGAGGCCCAGAACGGGGTTGTGGATAGGCCACAGAAGCCCCGCCGCCACCAGGGATTGTTAATCTACTGTTTATCTTTAATTCCGCTTAATTAATAACGATTTGTTCGACTATCGTTACACAATCAATCTGATACTCTAATCAATTGGTCCAATACCTTGAACACTATGATACTGAGCTATCAATTGATTGAGTGTTTAATTGAACTATTAAACTCCTTTAGTAATCAATCTAAACATCGTTTGTGGACAAACTCCTTTTCCAAGTTAAATGCTATGTGTATGACCCTACAGGCCCATTTCACGTTGGCAGTGAAAGTCCATAACACTTATGACTTCACAAGCAAAGAGCATTGCCTAGTCGCACATCAGTGCTACCCAAGTGAAAAGGAAAGTTGGAGAACAACTTTCAACCCTGCAATCCGTGAATGGTTTTACAGTGAATGTATAATTCCATTGTCACTGATATCCCAAATGAACTCAAGGCATGGAACAATCATCCTGTCAACATTCATTCACTTTCTTGATCTCATAGTAGATTGGAGGAGATATGTATGACATTAATATCACATACGGATTCACACATGCGTGCTCACGCCTATCTCAATCCTACTCATCAAGTGGCCATAGAAATCAAACTCCCTCAGGAGGGAAAAATCCCATATCTATCACTTACCCCTCAAAAGCTTCATGTGTCAAAGCCACCCAATCATCACCTTTATAACAACCCATGTTTCAGGACTGCATTTGATGATGTCAAAGTGTACCCAACAACATGTGTTGAGTGTACTGATTTCAGGTCAAAGAATCACACTCACCACCATCACTGTGAGAAGTGGTTGTGACTACCATGTCATGGTTCCATGTGTCAAACTCACAGTTGGTCTGTCCGGTATGCTTGTTCTCTAACAAGTACCTATGTGTTTGGTTTGATATCTCCATATCATGACTAATGAGATTCTGTCATCAACCAACACCACAATCTAGTCTTTTGTGTCATTGTTTTCTATCTACCTTCCACAATGACATCCGACTAGGGACATAATAAGAATATACAAATTCTTAGCATCCATATGATCTCATCATTCAGGTCCTAAACCTGAAAGAATACGTCATTGAGTACTGTCATTCTCTAGACATTCAATCTGTTCTATCATTATCTCGTATGATTGAACCAGAAAGAATTGGAAGCTTGCCTTTGATGTTTATCAAATCAATCTTAATGTATGCCACCAATCATCCCATGATTGGCTCTCAGGGCATACATACCAACACATACTACTTTGGAAATGAATTCACTAAGAAATATTATAATACATAATAAACTAGTGATGTCTATCGACACATCATTTATACCTATGGTAGGATTAATCAGATAAGACTAAACCATCAACGACTAGTGTTACCTTGTTGTAAAATCATTTTGTCATAGATATCCATATTGAATTAATGGTATGGACATATCATCCTCATAACATTTAATTCTAGTTCCTTGACCTCGATATAGACTATAAATGAGCTCAATATCTTATACAAACTCAAATGAGAATGGCATGTGTTTATCTAGTCCCACAATATCAAGAGGATATGAATATTTTCCCATTATATGTGAGGGATGAATTCCTTCTAGATAACTCATGATGCATAGAATTCTTCTCATCACACTCAATCAATACCTTTATGGAAACCTTTTTCAAGGTCATGTTGGGTAGTGTCAAAAGCACGACAATTTTCACGTCACCATTGTAATGACTTCAGATTGAAGGACCACAACACCACATTTGTATTTGAGAGTTGATTATGACTATCATATAACAATCCATGAATCACTCTCAATGTGAGTCTATCCAATTCACATGTTCTCTAACAAGTACCTATGTGCCTGAAATGGTATCCAATACCTATGACCCATGATACATGGTCATCAATCACCACATGTACTAGTCTCACATGCATTATTATTGTCCCAATCAAAAGTAATACTTGACTAGGGACATTTAAAAATATCATTCTTAGCATCCACTAGGATCTCATGTTCAAGTCATGTAATTGAAGTCTAATGGATTTGAGCCAATTATTCTAAGGACATTCATTATGTACATTAGTATCATAGTAGTCTAATGTGCATCTAATAAATGGGAATTTCCTTTATTAATCAGATCAAAAGTGAAAAATATCCCAAGATCCATCATCTAATAATAGGCTTCTAGGGAAAATACACCAATGGAGAACTCATCTAGTTATGAAATTTGTGAATGGGGCAATCATAAAATCATCACCACCCCTGTCGAACATGAAGCTTGAACAAACCTTTGATGCCATGGAAAGCTCATCCGGGCATTGAGCTAATACTCATCATGGCTTTGTCTACTACTATTTAACCTTTCATCACCCATAAACTAAAGTTTCATCCTTACTGACCTCATCCTACACCTTTCTCTATCTACTATTCAAATCAATGGAAATAGGGGTTCTTATGTAGCTTTGATATCCTTATATAAACCACCTCACACCGTGTTTGGGAGGTTGTTGGAAAGTTCCTCACCCTATGGATGTAATTCCTTGGTTGGGAAGTTGTAAGATCCACATTTTGATGGTGCACTACTCAAGTTGGTAGACTATTACTTGACTACTGGTTTTTCCTTAGGAATCAGAGATGGAGGAAGAGATATCTGTGACCGCATCACATGGAATACACCCAAATTAGGGCATGTCACCCTAAAAATAGTGCCATAAACTCCTAGTTGGCAGTGTGGTAGATGAAACAACTAGACTTTTATTAAATGTTACATGAATAATCTCATGATGATGACTCATCAATTAGTTATCCAAAAATTGGATCATGAATCATTTTATGCAAGAAATTCATTTATTCATGAATGGTTAAATGTAGATTCTTAATTTGTAAGTAAAATTTTGTCCATGTTTGAGGATCAAAATCTAATGTTGGCTAGTTATTCAATTCCACTAAAATATCCATGTTTACAGAGAGTGTGTTCGCATATAATCATCATTTGGTCATATTTGTAACCAAACAACTTCCTACACCTAGTATGATCATGATACAACCCAAAGTTCCATCAGTGAACTGATCCATGTTCATCTATATCACAAATGATTGTATAACCTCATATATATACAATTAGAGTATTACATGTATTCCTAGTAATTGAACTCACATAGGTGTTATTACTATAATTTTTATTTCCACATACCCCTTTCATGGGACAAGAATCCATAAATCAAAAATCATTATCTCGATTAGGGGTCACATGTGTACAAATCATTCATTGTCCTCAAAGACTATATTGGGTACCTAAACCCTAAAATTTGGGTCGTCATGTTCACCTCACCTTATATGGAATTTTGTCCCTAAAAATGAATTGGTCTTATACTTAAGGTGATATCAAGGAGTCCAACTTCATATAGTCCAACTAAAAGCCATCTCTTCCTAACCGTAAAATTTGACAATGTTTATCCAATGTGATTGATGTGAAAATATCCAACCTCTTTGTTTTCTATCTTGGAGTCCCATTCTTCACTAGGATGTCGGCGTACAAGATTTGCACACCCCACTTTGATGAAATCAATGGGAGTTTGGACTCCTAGAAAAACAAATATTTGTCTACAGATGGGTGTATCCAGCTTATCATCTCCACCCTATCTTCTTATAAAATCTTCAGGTCTTCCACATGCTTCCTTGTGGGGTGATTAAAGAAATTGAGAAAGTCTTCTGCAATATACTATGGGGTGACACTAATGAAATCAAAAGCTAGCACAATAATTCTCTAGAAGATGTGGGAAAACTAAAGAAAGAATAGGAGTGGGAATCGACTATAGTGTTGATTGGTCAAAGGATGGTCTAATACAATATCTCACACATGTCTCCCACCTCAAAGAGAATCTTTGGTGAGTTTGGTACATCAAAATATCTAAACAAACTCACTCTATAGCAATCACATCCATATGAAACCTAGTTTTGGTATTTAAGAAGGCTCCTAGTAACCAAACATGAGCTCTGTCTATATGCCTACAATTATATTGGGAATGTTGAATGCATATTCCAATGGGATGAATCATGGTTTCCCAATGAAGATTTTTCTACAATTGCATATAGTCAATAAGATGATGTATAGACTCGGGCATGGGAGCGATGAATGAGAAGACACACTAATAAAAAAACAACATATGGTTTTGGCTAGACCCAAGAACATTTATTGGTTATGCCAACTTCCTTAGCACTATCCTTACTCCCATAGAATTCCATGACCATTTTTTTATTATGGGGATGACACTCATCGCACCCCTAAATCCTCTTGGGATGATACATCCCACCTTATTATTTGAGAAAAATGGATTTAGAGATATGAAGAAGTTATTTATATGCTTATTAATTATTCAAGCATGGCAGGTAATGTGTAAATGTCTACCAACTGATTGTTGGGTGCAAAGACAAGGAAAAGTGATGGAACCCCATCCTCCATTTTGCAAAAATAAAAATTGAATGCAATCAACATCTTCTATTTGATTATGATGTTTCTATTTTTCTTTGGAAAAAGGTAACAAGTCAGAACATATGCATTCTACCCTATGAAAATATGAAGACATCACATGCATGAACAGAAAATATGAACTTCTTTTTTGCATCATGAAACATCATATTTGGATGTCACATAATAGAGTAATCTTTGATAATGCAATCTTGACTATAATGACATGTGGTGTAAGATTAAGTTTGATTTTGATATATATATATATATGTTTACATAGCATTTAAGTGTACTTTCTACAAATGCAACTTCTCCTTTCTCTTTTTGATCTTGGTACAAAAAATATAACAAATTCAAGGTACCAACATGATCTAAGGAATTCATGCACCCTAAGTTGTCATTTTTGCATTTAGAGCATCTAGGGTGTACCCACTTCATTTTATATAACTTGAATAATTATTTAGTAACTCATTCATGACATGAGATTCTATTATTTTAGGATTGACATCCCTCATTATCCTAAGAATTAGGGCTTTTTTGTAGATTTTGAAGTTAAAATGTATTACTCTAGGTTTACCTTTCACCCTGCTATACCATGTAAGGTTACATGATGATTTCATGTAACTATTGGGTGGAATTATCACACTTAAAGTCATTAGTGTGGCATATGACCAACATCATACTATGATTTAAACATTAAAGAAGGGATTAATTTATTTACTTGGATGTTAGGGTTTCATCCCATTATGAGTGTTTTTATCAAAGTAGGCACATAAATGTAGTATATGTGAAGTTGTGAGCTATATTTTGTGAACATGTACTAAATTATATAAAAATATATTCATTTCAAGCTCATGATTACAGACTTATATATCTCATGTATGATATGGAAGAAAGGAGAATATATTGGGTCAACCTTATTTGATTCACTTTTCATACATAATATTTTGTATAGATCAAGTGATTTATAACATCATATATCAAGAAAGAGAAGAGGAAAGATATGTAAGTATTGTATTCACTAGGAATTTTACTTTAAAAATTAGTGTTTCATATATCACCTCGCCTAGATCAAATGATGTACTTCCCTAACATAAGTCACTCAAGCTAGAATCTAACTAAGTCAAAGCCTTTGAGTTTATCATTATGAGTCTTCTACCCATCTCAATTTTATTCTTACCCAAGTTTCACATCTAGGATTTATATCGACTATAGGAATCATTCATGATGACTCAAATCGTATACTTAGGAGTAATATAGGTTAGGCACATCATTTTGAACATATTTCATATTTATCATACATTGGATGTTTGGCCCTTTGACCTTCTTCTCGTGAGTCTCAATGTTTCTAGAGTTCACCGTGTATCTTTCCCTTAAACTGGATGTCCTCTTAAGGCACATGCATATGTTAACCTATCTTAGCTTAGTGTATCTCAAGTGAAAAAAACCCGACCTCCATTGTTAAAACATAGCTCATGTTCTCAACACTGAATATATACCTCAAAGTCAAATATAGATCATTACAAAGAAGATTATATTATCATAGACCAACCTTAGGTAATATCTTCCACACTCATATATCACATATCATTCTATTTTATAATCTTTATGGCATGTATTTTGTTAAGTCTCTAGACATCTATTCGAGATTACTCTCACTTATAGACTAATCACTGGATTTCATGTATATTGCATGACTACCTCCTACTCTCTTGTGTATAGGGAAATTTTTTAAATTTACTTACATAGATGACAAAATTTTATATAATTTTTCTACAATAAAGTAGGCATTGGAGAAAACTTTCAAGGATCAAGCTTATTGGAATCAAAACCAAATTAGAAAAATGAGTGTATCACGCATAGTAGAGAGTCTAGTGTCATGTCACCTAGTGAAATGGGTGAGAACATGGTGTAGGCTAGTGTATATACTCATATACATGTCTCTCTCCTATGACTAAGGTTCTCTTCCTACAATGTCGATCACCTTCAAACAATGTAATATCCCATACTTCCACATCATAAAGGATGATTGACACCTCAGGAAATTATATGTTAGAGGCACCAGTCTAAACCTAGTTCTCATACACCTAGGTTCTAACCTATAGGTTAACTGAAACATACTCCATGTAGAACAACTTACTAAGTTTATAGAGTTTCAAGTGCAAAGTCAAAATTATGTTAGTGTTTCATGGTGAGTAATTGCCAAGTGCAGCTAATATTCATGGTCAGAGGCCAACCGTAACATCCCTGAATTCCTACTTCCCAGAATCCTAGGCTTCAAGACGATGAACTTTAAAAACATTAATCAATCACATCAGAGTGTGATGGAGAAGTAGAAACATACATGAAAAAACAACGATGTCCATAAACCAATGACATTATCAACAAAAACATGTATTTTATTGCAGCTTGGATTTTTATAACTTAAACTTACATATTCAAAAGATATTCAGACATATTTGGATATGTATACTAACTAGGATTGTAACACAATTGGTACATCATGTACGCTTTCTCATGCTGCATCTTTTCTCCCGAGATAGCTCTAAGAATAAATCATATGTGAAACAAGCAGCAACACATGTGGTGTTGGTACATGCTCATAAAGATACATACAATTCAGATTTTGGTAACTTGAAAAGTTTTGTAGAAAGAGAGAAAGAAGATCATAAAAACTAGTTCTTTGAGAATAAAAATATGTCAATTTTATTCATTCTTCTAGATGAGTTGCATTGCTAAAGTGTATTAATGCCATAAACATACTTGTTGGGGAACAAAGTTAGTTTAGGAGGCATCCTGTACATTTTATAGGATAACAAATGAAAATGTGACAACTAATATCCAAAACCCACCTACTAAAAAAAATGTAAAGAGAAAATACATATACATAATAAAACAAAATTTTGTAGACTAACATTGAATTATAATTGGATCTTACCAAGTTTTTATAGGAGGCTTCCAATAGAAAAGGTGTTGCATGTTGGGACCTACTCTTATACATAGAGAACCTCATTCCTCTTGGCTATGTTAGTGGTGTTTATTGTAATAGATATAGAGACTATTGTGCACCTTAGAAACAACAAAACATCTATTAATATTTAATATTTTCAAGAGACAAAACATTTTCTTTTACATACTAATACTATATCTAATATTTGCACATAGAAGATAATTCTTACATATCATTAATTCAACTGAGAAAACCAAAGTCATATAATTAAATAAAAACCCACTTAATTGAGTTTAGATATTCCTAATAATCATGGACCATATAGGTTTTGGGTCTTCACCTGATTAGTAGCAATAAACATCATTAACTCATGGTTCATCATTGTTAGTAGTATTTACTTCCAAATTAGGGTTTTGGCCAACACTAGGTTAAATTGATCAGGAATGTGTTTTTGGTAGTTTATACTAACAAGGAGGACATACTAATGGCATGATCTAATTTTCATATTTACTAGAGGATTTGTATTTTTTTAATTATTAGTATAAAAAAACAATGGTTGTTGTGGCGAACACGGAGGCGAATGGGGAGGCGAATGGGGGGGCGACGATGAGTGCGCCGTCGACCTCGGCCAATCCCCCAGATCCTGGTGCCGTCAGAGTCAAAGGTACTACCAGTGTCTCCATGGCCAAAGAAGCTAGGTCTTGGTCTGATCTTTTCAAGGAGAGGAAGACCGGCGGGCCTGTCTGTTTGAAGAAGACAAACTTTGAAATGGTGGACGGGAAGTTGGTGTATTCGAAGTCTATCACTGAGAGGAATTTGGCGAGATGGAACAAAGCAGCAGCAGGGTACGTCGTTGGACTGAAACCGAATTGGCCTACTCTCGCTTGTCATTTTGCTCAGATCTGGCAAGCTAAAGGATCCATTGAGGTCAGGTCGCGTGGAAGGGGCTATTTCATTGTGTTGTTCTCCAATGACGAAGATCTCTCTACAGCGATCGATGGTGGACCCTGGTTTGTTGCAGGTAAGCCGTTGATCATTAAGAGGTGGGAAAGAGGTGAGACGCTGGAAAAGCTGAAACTAACAGAGGTTCCGATCTGGATCAAAGTCTTCAATCTACCATTAGAGCTTTGGGATGCAGAGATGTTCAATAAGATAGGATCGTTCCTTGGAGCACCACTGCAACCGGACAGGTTCACCAATGAGTTCCTGAGACTAGAATATGCACGATTGCAGGTCCTTATCCCTCTTGATTTCTCATTTCCAAAAGAGCTACAGATAGTGAGCGATGACAGTCAATCTGATATTATAACATTTGAGTATGAATGGGAACCCAGCATGTGTTTGATATGTGGTCTGTTTGGTCATGAATCTAACCTATGTGACTCAACATTGGAGAAGAAGGATGTGGCGTTCAAGAAGAAGCAAAACGGCGGCGCGGCAACTAAGAAAGTTTGGATTCCTAAGACTGTGTCTGACAATGGCATTAGTGAAGAAGGGGAAGTCTTTGTTGATGTTGTCGAAGCTATCCAGGACGGTGGAGTTATTTCTACTGAACAGGTTTTGGGTATTTTACCTCATGGAAAACAGCAGGCGGTGAGCATAGAAAATTCTGTGATGGTCCCTTCTATGGCTCATGATAAGCAACAAATTGCAAACACGAGTGGATCTAAGGCGAAAGAGAATGCTCTTAATTTGAGTCTATCTTATCCTTTCTCCCAGGGTAACATCCAAAGAACTGGTATTGGAGTGCCGATAGAAAGTGTGATGGCTATTTCTACGACGACTCCTAGTACTTCACCTGAAGCGGTGTGGGAGACGAGAGGCAGGAAGTCCAAGTCCCCCCACGTGTGGCACCCAAGTCAGTTGTGAATAGAGGTATCCCCTCATCTCTGAACAAATACTCTCTATTATCCAATTTTGAGGAGAAGGATGACTCGGCCAGTGATCTTTCCCCCAATGGATAGTTCGTTTACTGTTATTTCCTGGAATGTGAGCGGAGGTGCAAATAAAATAGCTCACATCCAGACAGAGATAAGGAGGTATAAGACTGATATTTTTGTTATTCTGGAATCTAGAATCAAGAAGAAGGATGTACAGAGTTTTGTTAACTCTGTGTGGCAGGGTGCTTCTTATGTTGATAATTCTGACTTTTACTCTTATACAAGGATTATCATTTTATGGATGGATGCTGATATTGTAGTGGATAAAGTTCTGGTTAATGAACAGATTTTGCACTGTGCTGTTAAGAAGGGCTCAGTTTCTTTTGATATGTCAGCTGTTTATGGTGTTAACGATGATGGTGATAGGTCACTCCTTTGGAATTCGTTAAGTACCATTTCTAAAATGAGTCCTCATAATTGGTGTGTTTTGGGTGACTTTAATGTTGTTAGGCTGGCTGGTGAAAGGATGGGGAAGCATCCTCCTTTTGGTAGAAGTATGAATGATTTCAATCTTACCATCAGTGATACTGGATTAATTGAAGTTCCTTCTAAAGGTCAGTTCTTCACGTGGGACAACCATAGCAAAAAGGGGAGGAGTACTCTTTCCAGAATTGATCGCATTTTCTATGATGTTGATTTTCTGTCGAGTTTCCCTTATAGTTGGGGTGAAGTTATTTCTTCTATTGTTAGTGATCATAGACCTATTGCTCTGAGTTTGATAGAGGGAAGAGGGGTGTTTCTCCTTTTCGTTTCATAAATTCTTGGACTAATAATACTTCTTATAGAGGCATTGTTGAAGCTGCTTGGAAGGAAACTATTTGCTCCGGAACTCCTATGTTTAGAGTTTATCAAAAGTTTCATGCTGTCACTACTGCTCTAAGAAGGTGGAACAAGGATTATGTAGGCAATTTCATTTCTAATGCTAAAGAGTTAGAATTCAAGGCTAAACTCATGCAAGAAGTTGTTGATGCTGATCCAAGTAATGAAGACAAACATTCCCAACTGTCTATTCTCAGACGAGAGGCTTTTCAAGCAATGAGGGATGAAGAAAACTTTCTTAAACAAAAAAGTAGAATCCAGTGGCTGAAGTTGGGGGATAGAAATTCAGCCTTCTTCTATGCCTCTATGAAATCAAGAAGACTCAGGAATAATATTAATGTTCTGGATGACCATTTTGGAGGGAAGATTTATGATGTTGATCAGATTAGAGAAACTATCAAGGGTTTCTATGAAAACTTGTTTAATGGCACTTCTAGTGACAAGGTTCTTTGGGATGATGATTGGCACATTCCTATGATTTCTAAAGTTCAGTTTGATGAGCTGAGAAGAGTAGTCTCTAGAGAGGAGATTGTTGATGTTGTTAAAAGTATGAAAGATGACAAGGCTCCTGGGCCTGATGGCTTTAATGCCGTTTTCTTTAAATCTGTCTGGGATATCATTGGAGATGACATCATTCGAGCCATTCAAAGTTTCTTTAGTTCGGGAAAATTTCTTAGAGAATGCAATAGTACCCTTATTACCCTTATTCCTAAAAAGCTTGGAGCTACTGATCTAAAGGATTTCAGACTGATCTCTTTGTGCAACGTCATTTACAAGGTCATTATGAAGATTATGGCCAATAGAGTCAAATTCATCTTGCCTTCTATTATTGATCCTAATCAATTTGCTTTCATACATGGTAGAAGGATTGGTGATGCTATCTTGTTGGCTAATGATGTCTTGAGTATGTTTGGAGGCTCTCAGAAGTTTATGTGTATCAAGGCTGACCTAGCTAAATCCTATGATACTGTTAGACGAGATTATATTCTCTTTTTGATGGAAAAGATGGGATTTCCGAGTTGTTGGCTCAATTGGGTGGATGAAAGCTTTAAATTTGCTTCCTACAGAGTCTTAGTGAATGGTTCCCCTACTGATTATTTTTATGCTTCTAATGGGGTTCGACAAGGCGATCCACTTGCTCCCTTTATCTTTGCTATTGCCATGCAGGGTCTTTCTTCTATCATTAATGCTAAAGTTAAGAAAGGCAATTTCAGTCCTATTGGGGTTTCTGAGGCTATTTCCATTTCCCATATCATTTTTGCTGATGATCTTTTGTTGTTTTCTAAAGCGGGTGACAGGGATGCCCATTGCGTTAAGTTCATTCTAGAAACTTTTCATAATGTCTCTGGTCTGAGGCTTAATAATGATAAAAGCCAGATTTTCTTGAGTGGTCGAGCAACTGAAGAAAATACAGCTAATATTCTTAATATTATGATCTGTCCCCTTCCTGTTAGATATCTTGGGATGCCTCTTTTCACTGGTAGACTCACTAAAGCTCTTTGTAATCCTATCATCGGTAAAATTAAAGGTAGACTTGACTCTTGGAAGGGTCGTCTTCTTTCCCAAGCTGGGAGGATTAAACTAGTGTTGTCTACCCTGTCCTCCTACAGTATTTTTTGGACAGCTGCATTTCCTTTACCTAAATCTGTGATCAACTTGATTGAGAAGGCTATGAGAGATTTTATCTGGAACGAACATGAGGATAAAAAGCATATTCATACTGTTTCTTGGAAGTTGATTTGTAGGCCTAAAAAAGAAGGAGGTCTTGGTGTTAGATCTATTGCAGATTGGTCTACTGGAGGTTTACTTAAAAATCTATGGGCGATTGCTGTCAAGAAGGACAACATGTGGATTAAATGGGTCCACGGAAGATATATTAAAGAGGGATCTCTTTGGTCTGTTGAGGCCAAAGCTGGTTCATCCTGGGTTTGAAAGAAGATGCTTGGGTAGAGGAGTTCTCTTCTGAATCATATTTGTCTTAAGCTTGGAAATGGAAGATCCTTCCTGTTTTGGCTTGACCCGTGAGTTAACAACGGTGATAGGTTGATTGATTTGGTGGATCCACAGCTTATTTTTCGGCTGGGCAGAGGTAAATTCTGTAAAGTGGCTGATTGGGTTGATAATGGTAATTGGAACCTGCCACATTTTAGAGGAGATGATGCTTTGTTGGATGTGTTAAATGAGCATCCTATTATTCAGAACTCTGAAGATATTATTCTCTTCAAAGGTGGTTCTTCCTTCTCCATGAAAGACGGCTGGGATATCTCGAGAACTAAATGGGATGTGGTTCCTTGGGGATCGTGGATCTGGTCGGATGGTATTCCAAGAAGGTGGTATGTGTTTCTATGGAAGTTGTTCTTGGGGAAGCTCATTACTACAGATTTTCTAAAGAGGATTGGTTTTCAGTTTACTTCCAGATGCTATCTTTGTGAGAAGAGTGAGGAAAACATCTGCCACATGTTTTTTGATTGTGAATATGCTCGCTGCTTATGGAACTTATATACTATAAAGATGGGTATTGTCATTAAAAACCAAGACGATTTACTGAACTCGAAGGGAGAATCAAAGTTTCTTGCGGTCTGCATTACCTACATGCTGTGGTTGGAAAGGAATAAAAGGCTTTTTGAGGAGAGTCGTATGGAAGCTGATGCTCTCTGGAATGTGTGCTGCAAAGATAGTAGTCTCCTACATCAATATGTATAGATAGGATTTCGTTTCTTGCTGTACAGTTTTGGTTTTATGTCTTTTCCTTTTTGGTGGTTGTGCCTTACAACTGCCCTTTTCCCCCTTCTTCTTGGTGGTTATACACTATAACTACCCACAATTTTAATTAGTAAAGAGGCACCCCACCCTTATTGCACCAAAAACATTATTAGTATAAGGTCACAATCACTTATTCAAGATTTTATCATTAAAAGACCTAGTGTTTGGGTGTTATACGTCTAAATATTTCATTTCTAGTATCGACATGGTATAGGATTTCAACATTATTTTTATCATATATTATATCCAATGACTACAAAGAGTTCAAATGGCTGAGTTTCATCCCTCTCAAGTAAAGAAAATCAGTTGTCTATATGTATTCATGGTCTCTCTTTCATCACTCAACCCTTCTCTTCCTAAACCCTTACCCTTTATCCCTAGAACAACCTTTCCCCCTATCTTTTTCTAACTCTTGGTTGATATTCTCTCTACTCCAACCTCATTCCTCTTCACAATGGCATAAAGGTAGTCCTATCTCCTCTAGATAAGAAACATAGCTCCTACTCCTCAATTATCAAGAGGTTTCACCTACAATAGAATTACTATTATCCATCTAAAATATATTGATAAGTACGATGATATTCTTCTTAGGATTCCTTTTCCCTTACATTTTATGAATGTGATGCTACGCGACCAAGGTATCAAGTCCCTCTTTGTTGAAACAATACCTTGATGAACTTTTCCTTTATTGCATACATTTCTTTTGTGAGTCTTATTATAATAAGTAAATGAGTTCTATTGTAATCTTACATTGAATGATAATTTATATTTGTACAATCAAATAAATTAGTTTTTGTTTCATGTATAGTTTTTATAAATAGAATCAAAGTTTGTTAGGAAACCCAAAATCATTACTTCACTCAAAATAATCATGTTTGCACCCAGATGAAGTATTTTCATGAACACATATATTTGGTATCTTGACAAATTCTATAAGAGTATTGATGCTAAGATTAATATGAATAACTTATACATGGAAATAAACAAGATGAGCCATCCTTAGTGTGAGAAGTCTATTTTATCCTCCACATTGTTATACACAAAGACAGGGATCATTTCCTAGATAGTAGATAGAAATATCCATCCAGAATGTAATGAAATGAACAATCCATAAAATATTTTATTGATCATCTATTTCCCTCTAAAGGAAATCAAAGTCAAGTGGAAACAATATATTTGAAACCATATGACTTGATATGAATTTGAGAAGTATGCCAAGGACACCCACCCACCATATTCTAGAATCAATTTGGTCTCTTTCCATTAATTCATGAAAAATCTCTTATCAGAGATTATGAATACTTGCTTGACAAAAATTAAAATGATAAGTGAGAACTCAAATAAGAACTTCAATCCTACAACTTCCTCCACCCTTGATGATTCCCTCTTCCCATGCACCCCTGCACACCCAACCTATTGTAGGGTGTCGGGAAGAGGGGGGATAGTGGAAATATAACAATTTCTCCTAAACAAATGCCAAGCCCACGGGTCTATCATGGTCCTAAAATATTAGTATATTTAATACACTAAAGGAATATGGAACATACCTTTACGCACACTAGTTGTCCAAAAACTAGACACATCTATTGTCAGTGAAGAACTTGTACATCCTAATTAGTACATGCAATGATTGTTGTTGTTGCTACCCTATCATCATAGCAACATCTTCTCTTCTTCTTGAAGAAGTTGCTTATTATCAAGCCTCTGCCAAAGGTCCTTGGCCTCTTTGTCATCCATGTGGATGTAGAAACCCTTGGTGTACCACCTTGGTTGCCAAGAGGTAGCAAAATTTGTAGTCATTTATGTGCTAATCGTTTCTTAAACTACTACTCCTCACATTTTGAGTTGTGGTCCATGGGGTTAGTTTTTCTCTCTCCAAGAACAGAATCTCTTACACACAATGTTTTTTTGGGGTCTCTCACCCTTGTATAAGTCCATCCCTCTAAATCTGAGATTCATTGGCTTGCCATTTCCACAATACAATCACCTTCCTAATCACAACTCAAAACAAACTATCACTTGGAAAACTTGAACTACAATGTCAGTCGCCCAACTCTACTATTGCATTTCCTAACTGGGACTAATCTGAACTCTAATTCACCCAACTATCTTAAGCATTTTCCTAACTTGTTTAATGAGTCACTTGATGTATTAGTCCATGTCTACTTTAATTTTCAAATTTCATACCAAATCAAACATGGCAACTTTTTTTCCTTTCCCTAACTTGATGCAGTCACCAGAATAGCTTTTTGAGCCACTTGACTCATCGGTTACCCAAACTAATGGTTATCAATTGATCAAAATCAAGTTTTACATAAAGAAACCATCTAGTTTCCTTACTGGGATGGAAATCATCATGTCCATGATTCATAATCATTCTATTCACATGTATCAATGAGAACTTCAATTCCTTTACCTATTCTTATGTGTATGAATCCTTAGGTTCCACTTTATGTTGGTAGTGATTCTCGCAACCTCACAAGAAAATATTGGTGTCTAGAAACACATCATGGCTACCCAATTAACTAAAATAAGTTGAGATCAACTTGAACCTATAAAGTGACAGATGTTACCATGACCATATAATCCCCTTGTCTCAGTTATCTGGACTAAAACTGAGGCAAGGAGTAGTAACTCTCTTAACATTGAATATGTTCCTTTAAGTAGAGTAGACAATTGTGATTGTGTGAGCTAAATATCATATATTGACTGGCATGAGCATGATCGTGCAATTTCATAGTCTCTCATATGAAATGGCCAGTATATCACTCCAATGGAGTGTGAAATTATATCTATATTATTCATTATAATCCATAAGTGTCACAAAGAACCAAATCACCTCTTGTATGGAAATCCTTATTCAGAGTCACATTGGACTAGTGTTAAAGTAAATATAACAACATGTGACTAGTGTAGTGACTTTGGGTCTAGGATCACAATCACCACTATCAAATTAATATATGACTCTGATTTGGCATGACATGGCTTTGATTATTCATTATCAAGGTGAGTCTATCTGATTCAACTTGTTGTTTAAGAAGTACCCATGTATCTTAGTTGACATCCAATATCATGACTAAAGATATATAATAATCACTCGTCATACACACTAGTCATATCTGTTATCATTGTCCTATAATATCCACAATAATGTCTGACTAGGGACAAAATAAGAACAAATATCAAAAGTGCATATACGTTCTCATGTTCAGGTCATCATACCCAATCCATATGTCTTCGAGTAAAAACAATCTTAGGACATTGTTATATTTATTGATCAACTCAATATTGACACCAATATGATTGGTGAAATTTACTTCATAAATGTTAAAATCATATATGATGTACCCTATTACAATCATCACATGATGACTCTCTGGGAGTACAACCAATATATATACTCCCATATGCACTACAACCAATCAATCGTGTATTCAATTCCACATGATCTAACATGATCATCATGCTTCTCTTATTAAAGTTCTTTCATTAAGGGATCAACAACGTTGGTTTTAGTTTGTACTCTACAAATCTTTACATCTCCTCTATGTACAATATCTTGTATGAGATGATATCACCAAAGTATGTGCTTGGAATGTAGATGTGATTTGGATTCCTTAGCATGAGCAATTATTGTGTTGTTGTCACCATAAAGCTTTGTTGCTTCCTCAATAGTTGGAGCAACCAAAAGTTCTACAATGAATTTATAGATCCATATTGTTTCCCGTATTACATTGAAATATAATCAACTTCTGTTGCAGAATAGGCCACTGACTCTTTCTTGAAACTCCTCAATCTTATAGCTCTTTCAATTATGAAAAACACAAATTCTAGTTGTAACTGATAATAATCCTTATCATTTTGGAAGCTTGCATCACTATAACTCTTTAAAACTAAGTCTTCCTCACCTTCATCAATCAAAACTTCATCCTTAGTTCTTCTCATGTACATTAGAATATTCTTCATGGCAATCTAGTGGCCATCACGTGGATCTGGGTAGTACATGCTCCTCATGCTTAAAGAATATGAGACATATGGGCATGTACGTACCTTTGCATACATGATGGATCCCGTTATAGAAGCATATGGACTCTTATTCATGTGTGCCCTCTCTTCCAAAGAGTTGGGACATTAGGCTTTAGAAAAACATATTTCATGACCCACAGGTAAGTTATCTCTCTCAAAATAGTGCATGATGATCCTCTTCAACACCATATCAATGTAATTACCTTAGGCCCAAGAATACTCCTAGAGTTATCTCTATAGATCTTGATTCTTAGATGCAATGGCAGGCTTGATCATGATGGATTGACCATGACAACTGGTGAAAAAGTTTCATTACAATCATCAATTTTAACTTGTGTGAAACCCTTTGCAACCAATCATCCTTTATAGGTTTTTAATATACCATCCATGTCCATCTTATTCTTGAAGATCCATGTGTGCCCTTTGGGTTTTACTCTTATGATGCATATGCCAAAGTCCATACTTCCTTTGCTACATGGAGTCCATCTCAAATGTCATGGCCTCAATACATTGTTTAGCTTTTGGTCCGTCTATGACCTCATTGTTGGTAGTTGTCTCATTATATATGACCATCAAATCATATGATTTTGTCACATGAAATCCAAATCTCTCTAGATCTATACACATCATACTAGAACTTTGAGGTTGTTACGTAACTAGTCATGATAAATTTAAATATGTCTAGCTCTAGACATGTCCTACTAGAACTTTGAGATTCTTGTGTTGAATGAGGAGTTTGCGATTTCACAAATTCTTGTTATTATTATTGTTACTCATGTACTTCCATAGTTTGAGTGTTATCTTTCTAGCCTCAAACTTCTTTGACACTGATATTTCTCTTACTAGTTCCTTGGGAAATAAATTCATTCTCAAGAAATACAACATTTCTTGTAACAAGCACTTTGTTGTCATAGGCGATATGCAGATATGACCCATAGCTTCCTTTGAATATTAAAAAAAGAAGAATTTATCAAATTAAGGTCGAAACTTTTCATAGAACCATTTCTTGTCAAAAGCTTCACATCCATGAACATTCATAAAAGACATATTGGGATAGTTCTCATTCTATATTTGATATGGTCACTTTTAAATGGATTTGGAAGGTACTTTATTAAGTGTAAACGTGATAGTTTGAAGAGAATGTCAGAAGTTAGGTTAAACTCATCATTGATCACACCATATCTAGAATGATGTAATTTTGTCTTTATAATAGACCTTTATATTGTGGTGTTCCATATGGAGTCAATTGTGATACAATAGCGTAGTTGCTCAAGAGAGCCTCAAACTCTTAGCTTATATATTATCCACCATGTTTAGAACATAGTGTTTTAACATTATTGATGAGTTGGTCCTGTTCTTCATTCGTGAATTCCTTAAACATTCAAAAGATTTTGATTTGTGTTACATAACATAAACATATCAATATCTAGTGAAGTCATTAGTACATGTAATGAAGTGTTCATATCCACGTCAAGAACTTGTGATTCAGGGATTGTAATGTCTAATAAAAACCTCCATGAGCAACCTGTCCTAATGAACCCTACGATGTATTGGTGTGAGTATATAACGCTGTGTAGTCAAATCTTGTGCTACAAATGCATAATCATGTAAAGAATACATATGTTGAGCCACTAAAGAAGTAATAACTCCTGAAGAAGCTAAAGCAAGACCTAATTGAAAATGAATTGAATTGTTGATTGTGTCATAAAGACCCTTATCCCCACGTACTAAAGTCTGAAGTCATATTCCCTCTAGTTGTTACCAATGAAGGGTACTTTCTTCATATTTTTCAATAAACAAGATCCATATGTCTCTAATAAATCAAAATCAAAAGAGTCTATATAACAATCTTTATGGAATCTAGAAATGTGTTTTTCATTTATGTACCCTAGAAGAAAGTTCCATTAGTAAGTTTTTTTAAGTCGTTGAGTTTAAATTCTTGGTATTTATGTTATATACACTTGTCTCAAGTTCCAATAAAAAGAGACCATAAGAATTTGGTGGTACTTCCATATAATATCTCCTCTCTTGAAGTAGAAATTATGACCATTCTTTATTATAAATTCAAAATTGTTCTTGATCAAACAAGTTAAAAAAATAATCTTTTTGATATATGGAAGGCACATAATAATAGTTTTTTAACTCTATTATGAGCCCACTAAGCAGAGATAAACTATAGGTTCCTACAATTGTGGTACAATTCTTGCTTCATTATTTGGTCATAGATCCACCTCTCCCTTCAGTAAGAGTTTACTTCCTTTTAGATCATGCATATTTAAGCATATATGAGATCCACATTAGGTATCCAACAACCAAGAAGAAGAAGAAGTAGATAAGTTTTACTCAATAGCATACATACCTAAAGTGGAGATCTCTATACCCTTTTTCTTCTTCTTTAGGTTCTCAAATTAAAGAGGGCAATATATTTTCCAATGTCCAGACTAGTGAAACTGGTGACAGTTTTCTTTCTTGCATATTCCTTCTTTAGCTTTTGGTGCAAAAGATTTTGAATGGGGGCTGGCTTTAAAACTCTTCTTAGCCTTTACTTTTCACTTTGAATTGACTTTTCCTTTGTTGATAATCAACATAGAATTTGTCTTCTCTTTCTTCATCTTAGTCTTTGTAGTCATAAAATTGCACTTGAGTTCATGACAAATTGACTATAAGATTCTAACATTAGTTGCAAGATTATGTTAGTGTCTAACTCATATACTAATGGAAATCCCATTCTCTAAAAACTTTCCAGATACCCAATCAACATGAGTACGTGTCCCAGCTAGATCTCCTTCATACATTTTGCACTTAATTTTGCCTTTGAGACATGAAACCTTCTCTTACCTTGACTTTCTTGGAACATGTTCTTGGTATGTGTGGATATATCTAGAATTCACATGTTCTCATGATTCCTATGAAGCTCATAATTCATGAAGTATAGAATGAGGCACTTTCATAAATAGTGTCATCAGTATTCCCTAGATAACATTCCCTTTCCACTCTAGGAGAATTTGGAGTTAGTTCTTCTATTTTGGTGTTTCTAGGACATAGATCTTACACTTATGAGTGAGAATGATTCTCAAGTTCCTATAATAGTCCTGTAAGTTTGTACAATATAAGTTTTGAAGGATCCACTATAATGATAAAGTGATATTCATATTTCCATTAGATCTACAAAAAAATATATTTACACGAGTCAACAATTGGAATTCACAATTAATTTTATTTGACCATATTAAATTGGCATTTAAGTAATAATATTCCCACTATTTTGATAAAAATTATAGTTCTCACTGTTAATTCATAAGATTACAACAAGAAATCTTCTAATGATCCATTAGCTTTTGTCTACCGACCACAACTTGACTATTTAGGTAGGTAATAATGACAAAAGCTTCTAGTGCAACTCTTGAATAGATTGTTGCACAATTCCTTTTTGTAGATCATCGTATGAAGTGCGTACCATATGTATATCTATTCATGATAATCAAAGTAAGATAACCTAGTCAAGTCATACCCAAATGCCAATACATTAAGCTAGGACCCTGCTTTGGGAAACCCACAAAATTATTATCCCACTTAGCCAATATGGACAATGCACCACGCTTTGACGTCCCCACACTTAATCGATCAAGATTTTTATGTATATTGTACAATGTAATTCATCTTAAATTTCAATATTATATTGATGGATTTAATATAATAGGCATATATATCCAATCCCCATTACATATATATTATTGTATGCATCGTATACTACAACAATCACTAAAAGAGATAAACTACGATATTACAACTAGTGCAACATCTTGAGCTAACACAATTTTTAAATAAACAACCAAAAGATTAAAATTATATGTAACCCTAATTCTACCTTCACAAGCTTTGCCAGTAGGCCGATTGGCAAGCCAGTCTCCCAGTTAGATTCCCCTATTTTTGGTGTCCTTTGGTTTTCAATGGAGACATTGCTTTTTCTTCATCTCTAACCCTCTAAGAGCCTTCATTGTTGGTGTGCTCTTTGGATCATGTCCTCCTCTCAAACATTGTCGATCACTGATGTCAATCCATCATCCTATTATGATTGGAAGAATTGAATGTTATAAGGATAGTGTAGGGCGAGTGTAATCTTATGCAAGCCGTATACATGTTACATTGTTTTGAATCTCAATTAAAACCACATATTACATGTTTCAATATATAATCATTTTCCATAATAACCTAATTGCCATATTCACACCCACAAAACAAAACATTTTTGAAGGCATTACAATTGTTTATGTAATATAGGTATATCATATATGATAGTTGGTGATTGATGTGGATACAAATACACATTATTAGTCCAACAAAGCATTTGATACAAAACCCAAATTGTTGTTGAAAAAATATGACATAGGCTCTTACACCACTATAGAGATTTGAAGAGAAAAGGGGTGCAATAGAAATATAAAACTTTCGCCTGATAAAATTCAAGTCTGTGGATTTTATAGCCATAAAGAATTGATATATTACGTACATATAAGTATATGAAATATACCTTGGTGCATACTAGTTATCCAAAAAGTATAAATGTCTTATGATAATATAGAAATTTCACTTTTGGATATGGATCCAATGTAGTTGTTTCTTTGTCACCTTGTCGTCACAGAAACACCTTGTCTTCTTCTTGTAGAAGCCACTAGTTCTCAAGCCGCTTCCTATGGGCCTTACCCTCTACATAGTCCATGTGGATGTGAGAACCCTTGGTGAATTATTATTCTAAAATGATATCCAAGTTATCTCTTTTCTCTAAAAAGATGAATGTTTGATTATTAAGATCATTGGAACATATTAAGATCGTCAAAACCAAGAAATTAGGGTTTTTATGCATTAACTATATTAAAGATAGAAACTTTAGGAATTTATTAAACTAGATACAAATTAAGTATTTATTATATTTATATGTTGCACTCCTCATATTATTATGATCAAGATTCATATATTATATGCCCTTATATTATTATCCTACAATTTACTACATTTTTTGCAAACTTAATTCATATTGGCTAATCACAGGTCGCCACCTAGGCAGCGCGCTCGGTCCCATCCCTACCGACTAAGCTGGGCCATCCACTAGGCTCATGCCACCTGGGCTAGGTGACCTTCGGTGGCTTTTCTTTGTTAGGAGAGTAACCGAAGAGAGAAAGATAGAAATGCCCTTACCTGTTTGAAGGGATGTCGTGGTAGACATGTATTTTCACTAGTCATCGTATGCAACCCCAGTTCGCTTCCTCCCTCATGAGAAAGTGGTCAATCGAAGGGTTGACTTTGAGTCTCAATATCTCCAAACAGTAATCAAAGACTCTACTTTCTTCGTCACACCTCACCGATCACAAAGATGACATTTGATCGCTTAGAGAAGGTTTGGTTTGGGAGGGTAGAAAGAGAGGTTCTCTGGGTTGCTCAGATTGGAAACAAGGGAGGGAGGAGGGTTTTAGTGAGGAAATAAAAGGTAGAGGAGTAAACTATGAGTTGGGCAGAGCCTTGCGGATGAGTTGGTGATCTCATAGAGTGTGTCTATGCCCCTTTATATAGGTTTGGGTCATGGGGTTGGCTGACGAAGGGGTAGAGGTTTGGGGAAAAACATTATAGCTTTCCAAAGGGGGTCAAACCAAGGATATTTAGGTTCAAAAATATTTCCCACATTCAATGGAATGCTTCTTAGTAACTCTTGTTGATCAAATAGAGAGGTCTGAGATGAAATATAACATTAGTGTTCTTGTTCAAATCGGATAGAGGTAGACAATGACTGGATGTCAGCGAATGTGGGATCCCACGACTCAAGTTATCCCCACAACCAAAGAGGTTGAGTTTTCCTAAATCAATTAAATCGTGACATTTAAGATATTTCCTTGGCAGTTGAGTCACTTTAGGATTTCTAGTAAAATTCATACCTCTCAATTTGGTAATTCTTTTAACCACAAATTTGCAGAAAAGTTCCTAATGACTTTATCTAACCATGGGCAAGGTTTGAGACTAAAACTCAAACAAAAAAGATACTTTTCTTAATATAAAGTATTCCGCCTATAAGGCACATTGTAGGCATTAAAACAACCCTTTTCTCTTTCTATATTCTTTATTTTGATGACATTTCTTATTAGTAACCATGTGAATCCGAAATCCAACCATTACTGGTCATCCATACCGCTTTCTAGAGAACTCCACATAATTCTCACAAGTTTATTATTTGTTATCTATTATCTTTTTCTTTTTTCTTAATATTGGATTTTCTTCTCCTAATTTTCCTTTATATCCATTATTGGGCTAACAAAATCAGTAGAAATCACGAAATCCATAAAAAATGGAATTTTGTAAAATAAAGTCATACTTTTATAACAAGGCAGACAAATTTCCAATATGTCCTTTTAATATAAAAAAAATTGCATTTTAACTAAGTAAAATACAAGTGAAAACCATGTTATAACATACTTCCCTATTATAGGAATTTTTTCCTCAAAATTTGATTCATCAAAAAGTTGAGGATGAGACTTTTCCATGTCCACATTTAGCTTTCAAAGAACATTTACCATCTCAAATGTAAGACCACTTTATAATATATATTTTTCATTGGATATCCTAACACTATGTCGCGGTTCATGGTTAGGTAATTATTTTTTTTTCATCATCAATTTTAAATCTTGTATTCATAGTATTTAAATTTACCCAACTTGAGGATCTAAGATTCACCCCTCGTTGAAGGGAATTTCCCCCCCAAAATTCAAGACAAATTAAATTAATATGAATGATAGCTTCCCATTAGATTCAAAACTTAGGCTTACAAATCCCCCTTAGATATATTTATCTAGATTATTCTTAAAAAAATTATTTGATCAATAAATTCTCTTATTTGTATTCAATTTCAATTCGAGAATACATCCAAAACCCTAACCATTATGTTTTTGCATCATTCAGTGATTATTTGTGATTTTGATTCCACTTGGTAATTACATTTTTTTCTGATTTCACTTGGTGACTACCTTTTCACCTAGATCTCCAATCTAATTTTCACTATTTAAGGGTGAGGTAACACCTCCAACCCTAGGTTATGTCATTAACTTAGGAATTCATTCTCATATATCCTTTTTTTCTTTTATCATAACATGTGTCTATCTGGTCTCTCACTCTCATAACAAGATAAAATGAATATTTGGTTGCAGTCCAAATAAAAGCTTCATCCCATTCCAAGGGAAGAGATGGTGTAATAAAACATTATCCTTTAAATTTCTAAATTTTGTTTGAATAACTCTCAACAATGACTCCATACCCTGAATACCTTTTAGTTCCACCATTTTCTTAAACTCCATGAAGTCAAATGTCTCTATCACTCTTGAGTTTGTACATAGCTTTTAATTATTATATGACTTCTTGTATCTTTTGTATTTACACCACATGTATTATGATCCTTAGCCACTTCCTCGATTCGCCTTGGGGTACAAGTACTTTTTGACTGATCTCATCCTTATGCACCTAGGGAGTGCCTTTCACATTCACCATAGGGTCACATTGACATCATGAAGGTGGCCAATCTCCTAAGTCCTGGTCCTTGGTAAAACATAATTGTTACCTCCCGACCAAATGGTCTTGTTCGTTCAGGGAACAATCAACTCTTAATCTCATCGGTCCCATGTACCCTTTAATACTCCTACTTCACCTTAGGATTAACTTAGTGCTCTACTCTTCCCAAGGGTTTATCTAGAGCACATTATTTTCATATGTAGTTCTTTTCATCTACATCCCATGTCTTATTAGCCTCAATCATCCCCTTAAGATCTCTAGGAAATAGGTACCTTTTGAATGATCACCACTTGACCCCCAAGCGCCTTATGCTCTTAACACATGATCATTCCCCATTCTCATAACTCTTATGTACCTTTAATCATCTTATAAGAACTTAGGGTTGACTTGTGGGCTTACCCTTACTAATGGTTTTATTGAGATGTCATAATTTTATTTTATCTCATCACACCTTTTACTTGGGGTTTCTTTTATAATATCCAAGCACATTATATCCTTAAATATTCTTTACCCAAATTTCCTTCATATCTAGCAGACACACAACTTTCCTTCTGTCTCTTCATTGCGCTCATGGAGACCTACCCATCTGGGTCTGGTCCCATCTTATCGGTCACTTCCCTAGTGACTTTTCCTCATGTCCCTTAAAGATGGCATATGTTGATCCAAAGAATTATATTTAATATATTTGCTTCTGTGCTTCATGCACTTAATATCTCCAGTTTTAAGTGACATTTAATGTTACCTCAATTCTTAAACTGATTCATGAATTCACCCTTCTAGGGGAGGTTCTATCCCAGAACAAGATACAACTATAATTTATTACAAACCAATAGAAACAATCTTGTACAAAGATTTATATTGTCAAAATAGAACATGTCTTTTAGGAATATTTTCCGTCATATCATCCATGAAATTTCTACCCAAAAGTTGTATTATTATATATGGTGATCCTCAACACAAGAGTTGGATTGCTATTGGTACCTTACCACCACAAATTGAAATGTTTGGATATAATAGGACCAATGTATTATGTCTCATGTATCCAGGACGATAGGAACAACTGTTTCACCTAGTATCATATGCCAAGTACGTTATCCCATCCAATCAACATGATAACAAAAAGAGGTAAAACATACCTTGAAGAAAGAAATTTGTTACCCCATAATTCTCATGCCAATTGTAACCACGTTCAAGATTTATCACGAATATTATCCCATTTTCACTTTCTCATATTAAGTTATTTTCTTTATTAAAGGTTCATCCTGATATTAGATAACCATCTCATATTTTTGTATATCATGCATGTGACTAACCAATAGCAGATAGAGATCTTATTAAACCATTTCTATGTTTTCCATTATGTCATACCCATACATCACCTCTCGAAGTTGAACCAGTTGCATATATATACATATATATACCCATATATATATGGGTGTGTGTATATATATATATATATAGATATATATATATATATGGGTGTGTGTATATATATATATATAGAGAGAGAGAGAGTCAGGCTAGAATACACTTGAGTGTACAGATTGCTTGCATATCAAGACTATTTTTTGCAAAATGTAAACCATTAATCTTCACCGTTATACTATAACTAGGCTACATACAAATTTTGAGCCCATTTGGATGAGTGTAAGTCACTCATTCAAAGGAAACAAAATTGATGTGTGAAACTAATTTGAAATGCATAATTTTTGCGGTCTTTATAACATGACTTATAAATGTCCAAATGTTCTCAAATTTTGCATATGAGCTATTCACAATATGTTTAAGAAGATCAATTGATTAGATTTTTGAAAAAAATATTGCATCATGAAAAACTACTGGAGTGTATTCTACTCAGAATACACTCGAGTGTATTCTAGCCTCACCCTCTCTCTCTTTCTATATATATATATATATATATATATATCCATATATATAGATATATATATACCCATATATATATAGGGTATATATATAGCACCTAAAAGGGAAATTAAAAAATTCTCCTACTTTTTATTACCCAAAAAATTCCTAGCATGAGTAGATAATACTCAAGTTAAAGCTTTTATTAAAAACAACTTATCATCTACTCGAGAATACAAAAGGCTAAGCAGGTGGCAAACGTTTTTTGCAGAATATGTTTTTGATATAGAAGTTATTAAAGGCGAGACTAATTTTCTTGCAGATTTCCAATCAAGAGAATATAATGGAATAAGTTGAAAAGAAACTTGCAGAACTAGAAGCTCGATTACAATGTAATAGTAATCTACTAAAATACAATTATGTAGAATTAATTGAAATGATCCAAAAACAAGATAAAATTATTGACAATATAGAAGAAAGCAAGCAAGATATTGCATGTATTATTGTAGATCTGAATTGCTTCATAAAAGAAATATAGCAAAAAGGATCAAAACTAGTACGGATGGATAAAGCGACTCGTAAACGACCAATTGATATATCCCTCCAAATATCTGATTCAATCAGTAGTCAAAAAACTACTGACAGTACTAGCCTAACGGCAAGAGAAAGCAGTTTTAAAACTACAAAAACTAGCCTCACGGCTGAAAGTATTATCTCTTCAGAGAAAAATAATAGCCAAATGGCCAGAAGCAGTTTTAAAACATCAAGAACAACCTTAAGTGCTAAAGATGATATCTCTTCGGAGAATATTTCCCTCCTAACAATGGAAAATACTATCTCTTTGGAGAAAGATCCCTGCAATACAGCAAACAATACAAAATTGATGCCTGAAAAAATATTTAAATTCAGGGTATCTCAGAATGAGCAAGATCATGACCTGTACTTGAGCCTCACAGAATTTTCAACAAAATGTGAAAACAAATACAAATCTCTACTAGAGATTGTTTACAATCTCAAAAAAACAGAGACTTGTGTTTCAGATCACATAGGGATTTACCCAAGAATTAACTTTGATAAAGGAGCCAATCCAAGAATTATCAGAGATTGTTTCATAATTGGAGCGGAAAATCTAATTTACCTAAGTCCTAATCTTGGAGAAATTCAAGGGCTTCCCCAAGAAATTATCAAAGCAATTAGAGAATTCAGAAGCAAAAGCCCACTTGTAAAGCCTACTAGTGAGATTTACGTCAAAATCTTCTCAGTATCAGAAGATTGGGAAAAGTTAAAAAAGTTTAATCCAGTTCACTGCATCCAAATTGGAGTAGCATCTCCAGAATACGTCAAATAAATAGAAGGAAGTTTCCGAAAAGAATTTGAAGGAAATAAAATTGACAAAGAATTTGTTGAAGTCAGAAGAGCTCTTGGACTAAGAGTTCTCTATCAAGTAATGGAAAAATTAATTAATGATAATCGAAGCTGGTTGCATAAAGCTTCAGACAATATAATCATTCTTTCTACAACAAGAAGAGCCAATACTTCAACAAAGATTATTCTAGAAAGATTCATAAAGAAGATAGAAACTGGAAAACTAAGATCAAGTTGCAGATGCCAGCAAGTATTCTGCCAGCTCAGAAAGCACGAAGGAAGAATATGCCCGACGTGCCAAGACAAAATGGATAAACACAGCAACAACAGTAGTAGTCGTTGAAGATGACTTCCAGAAAACTCCAAGACGTCAGCAATGACGACCAAGAGAAATTATATACTAGATACGTCATCAATGATGAAAGAAAGCATTAACAAAATAGAACATCTTCAACCAGACAAGTGTTCATTAAAGGAATGAATAAAAAAAGTAAAGCATTCTCAACCGGACAAGTGTGTGATTGCTATGTAAAGAGAAATATTAGAAATGTGAGCATCCTTGTAAATGAGAATGCCTATATAAACTCTCGAGGAGTTGTAAGGGGACTCACTCGAAATTGGAGAGAGACCTGATAGAGTATGTAAGTGTTATAAGTGTTCTATTTCAATAAAGAGAGACCATCATCTCTATTTCATTCCAATTCCAAGTCTTTTCAAGAAATGTGTCGTGTGCACTAATTCTCTTAGTGTAAGAAACCAACTTTAGCGAATGATAGTGATCTTTACACTAATATAGAAGAGGAAAATCTTTGTGTAACCTGTTACACCCCCATTCCAATTTATCTTCACCTATCAAGAGTCATCTCTCCCTTAGATTAACCCAGAGGCCGTCGTCCAGAAAAGTCTAATCAAGCAAAGGAATTTGCAAGGACGTAGGGACATGACCCCTATATGATAATGATAAGAAGTTTGAGATCTGGAATGTCTAGATCCAAGGATTACTTCTCTTAGAAATCGTTAAGAGAAGATCGACTGGCACTAAAGATTAATGGAAGCAAGGTGGACAACACAGGTATACATACTTCATTTTTCTCTCTATAATAATCATAGTATTATTATCTATCTGCTAAAAGCTCGTTTCTTATGCGTTAAAAGACATATCAAGCATGAAGTTACTAAAAATTCACTTTAAAACAAGTAATAAACATAGACAGAATGATAAAGCTGAGAAAGCATACAACACCCATAAGGGCAGTTCGAGTATGTTTTCAAAGAATGATAACATAATCAAAAATTTATGCCAACGTAAAGTGGTATCCAAGCCAAGTAACAATCTAAATAAATACGATGATGAATTTATATATGAACAAGACAAGTTAAAATATTTAGATAATAATATATATGAAGCTTTAGACTTAGAATTCGAAGTAAGCATAGAATGATATGTAAAAAAACTAGAAGTACATGTTCATGAAAATAGTTCAAAAAAAATTCAAAAGATTCAAGAAATGATATTAGAATTACAGAAAACAATGGAATATCTATATGAAAAACAAAATATCGAATGTATATCAAAAATAAATCTATTCCAAACAAGTGGAAATGAGATAAGTCTATGCCCCCTTCGGATAGAAGAAATATGTGACTTTAAAATAGCACAATTAGAAAACAAATATTTAGAAGCTGATGCAAAAGAACTAGATAACTTAAGACAAGAAATTGTTAGATTAACGGAAAAAGTCAAAACCATAAATCTAAAACCTATAGAAGGAGAGGCTTTTGGAAGTCAAGTAACGATGCCTATTCCCACAATTGTCCCTAGCAGACAATGTAGTAGAAATGAAACACCAAAACAACTAGGAGCTAGATACTAGTCAGATCCTAGTTTTTGAAGAAAACTTACTGATAAAAATAGATATGAAGGAATAAATTGGGCATCGGAGAGAATATCGAATGATATTTCTCTATAAACCCCAGTAGATTATATGAATCAAGAATATATTAGTGCAAATGGAATTTATTTAAACCTAAATTGTGTCAGAAATATAGATGAGGCAATAACAAGATGGGCGAAAGCCACATATTTATCAATAACATCACAAAGTTATGATATTGACACAACAACAAGATTTTGTCATTTAACCTTCCAATGAATCATAGCAGATTGGTGCAAAGGATTAACTGACAACGATAAAGAAGCAGTAAAAGGAACAACAACCACCCTAGCTCAAGTGGTAAATAATTATGAAAACAAATTATGAAGAGAATTTCTAGGAGAAACATGGAATGTAAATAGAGATATAGAAGAAAAAAACAAAGATTTACTTTTCTATTATATAATCCAAAGTTTTGTGATATGTGTCGTATATATGACTATATATGTAAATTTCAGGAATACTTCTATAAAATATACGAGAGAACTGACAAAGAAAATGTAACGAGTAAGAGTCTACTAAATTTATTTTATACAAAGGTACCTGACCCTTGGGGATTCAAAGCTATATGCAATTATACCCCCAATATATAGGACAACGAGCATATACATTAGGAGGACGAATAGAATTTCTCATTATGAAATTAGAAGAATGGTGTTTCGAAGCCACACTAAGAAGAAAAACAAATAAAGTAGTAAAACAAGGACTTTGTTGTTCACAATTGACTCATCCAATAACCATAGGATGTGAGCCAATGAGGTATAATAGAAGAAATATATATAAGTTTAAAAAGAGAAAAAGGTTTGGATTTAAACCACAACCAAAGAAAAAATATTACATAAGAAAGAGAAACTATAATAAAAATGCAAAGAACCCAAAAGAATGTAAATGCTTTATATGTCAGGAAAAAGGGCACTATGCCAACAAATGCCCAAATAGAGGATCTAAGAAAATTAACCAAAAGCAATCTGAAGAAATAATAGAAGAAGAACTTTCTGAAATAGAAAATATTCAAGAATTTGTTCAAATAACAGATGACGAACAATCACATGGATGAATCTATTATTTCTCAGACACAAAATCAGACTGAAGAAGAAATAATCGAAGAATACCAAGAAGAAGTAGGAAACTTCTTACAAGAGGTATTAATAGATAGAAGATTATTTAATCAAATCAGAAACACAAAATTAAGATTAGAAAACATAGATGGATTTAGAACATCCCTCTTTGAAAAAAATACTCAAAGAAAACATATTTTTTACTACGAAATAACTAACAGAGAAATGCCTATGCATATAGAATACACTAGAAATAGAATAAATATACATGTACTTCGAGAAGAGGACTTAACGAGAAAAATGGAAAAAATAAAAGATAGATCTAAAATAGAATGGATTCATATAGGAGATATCCAAATGATGATAAAAGCAACCTTTCGAGAAGGAATAGATTCACCTATAAATATTGTACTAATGGACAATAGAATTAACGATAGGAGAAATGCTACACTAGGAATATTACAAGGAAATCTCAGTCATCAAAAATTAATCTTTAATATTTATCCAAAGATAAGTGTAAACATTAAAGATAACAATATAAATAAAACTTTAAGTTTGATACAAGATTTTCAAAGAACAGAATTCATGAAAAAAGGATCCATTCCTTATTCAATAACCTACATAATAAGCTATGCTCTTAGCAACACACATTATTCTAAAAAATTTGAAGACAAAGATATTATAATACTTCCTAACATAATCAAAGATATAGGAAAAATTACAAAAACAGACATAATCTCAAAAATAGAAATACTAGAAAATATAAATATTGATGTCACTGAAAAAACCCTTAGTAACAAATAATAAAATCCCAAGAAAATTACGTTATGAGGGAAATCAGTTACAATTGACAAATGGAGACAAAATAGAAGAAGCTAGAGCAGGCACAAATAGATATAATGGTAGATTACGACCAATACTAAGAAATTTACAAAGAACATCATGTTTAACAATCCTAGCAGATAATAGAAATGCTAGAAATTATAAACTATATGGAAAATATTTAATGGATAAGAATGGAGTACGACTACAATATTAATAGATTCAGGTGCAAGATTTACATTTATCAAATAGGGAATGATACCTTATATAGAAAAAATACCCATAGGATCACCCTATGCATATACGAATTTCGATGGACAAGAATATGAAATCACACAACATGCCATTATTCCAATTGAAATACAAAATATAAGGATTAACACAACACTTTATGTGCAATCACATAGTCGTAACAATGATATAGAAATTATATTAGGAATGAGTGCATTACAACAAATGGAACCATTTTCCTTACAAAGTGAGGGACTATAGTTTACAAATAATAATCAGGAGTATTTTTGGAAAAAAGAAAATGACTAGTATATATAGTGTCTTCATTGTTGTAGGAATCATATATGAAGAATATAAAATGGAATACTCTCATGCATTCCTAGATACTAGTGCAGGAACTTGTATTGCTCGAAGACAATGCTTTCCTAAAAATTACATTACAACATTACCTACATTATATGGAATGGACTTTACAGGAAAAAGAGATGCATTAACTCATGCAATCAAAAAACCTAAAATTATTCTAGGAAATTACATAGTTACATGTCCACCATTCTATACCCCTAAATATGCACAACAAGACATATTACTAGGAAATAATTTTACACAAAAATTCAAACTATATTTACAACACTAACAATATATTCAATTATTAACACCTTGTGATCACTGGATTATAGTAAAAAGAGTCCACAAAGCTTATAAAAGAGACACATTTATTTTCCACAGCAAATGTGGTGATTATAATAACAAACAACAAAAACCAATCAAAGGCAATGTCATTGCACAATTAAATATGCAAAACATGAAAGCATTATTTGAAAAGAACTATAGTGATAATCCGTTAGCCCTCTGGGATATTAGCCAAGAACGAACTACAATGGAATTCATAGACTCCACTAAAATAATCAGAGTAAAACCTATGAGATATAATCCTATTGATATCAAAGAATTTCGAGTCCAATTAGAGGAATTATAAACATCACAATTATTACAAAAATCAAAAAGCCCTCATTCTAATCTAGCATTTATCATTAGAAACCATGCAGAAATTAAAAGAGGAAAAGCAAGAATGGTAGTTAATTATAAACAACTAAATTCAAATACTAAATTCGATGGATACTTTCTTCCACACAAAGAAACCTTAATAAATATGAAGAGAGGAAAAAATATTTATTCAAAATTTGACTGTAAATTAGGATTTTATCAAATAAGACTAGATGAAAAAAGTATACCTTTAACGAAATTCAGTACCCTACAAGGACATTATGAATGGAAAATAATGCCTTTCAAACTAAAGAATGCTCTACAAATATACCAAAGGAGAATCGATAAGGTATTTGAGCCTTATAATTCCTTTTGTCTAGTATATGTAGATGATATTCTCATAGCCAGCAAAAATGAAGAACAACACTATAAACATTTGCAAATATTTTCCCTTCTTTGTCAAACAATAGTAATAGTACTCTCTAAAAATAAAATAGAAATCTATAATCTAAAATAGAATTCTTAGGACTAAAATTAGACTCAAGTAGAAAAGAATTGCAAGAACATATTGTAGAGAAAATCGTTATGTTCCCAGACAAAATAGAAGACAAAAAACAACTTCAAAATTTTTAGGATGTCTAAATTATGCAGAATAATTCATAGAAAACTTAGCTAAACTAAGAAACCCGCTAAAAAAACTACTAAAGAAAAAGAGGTATTATGTCTCATGTATCCAGGACTATAGGAACAACTATTTCACCTAGTGTCATATGCCAAGTACGTTATCCCATCCATTCAACAAGATAACAAGAAGAGGTAAAACATACCTTGAAGAAGACAAATTTATTAGATAACCATCTCATATTTTTGTATATCATGCATGTGACTAACCAATAGAAGATAGAGATCTTATTAAACCATTTCTATGTTTTCCAGTATGCCATACCCATACATCACCTCTTGAGGTTGAACCAGTTGCATATATATACATACATACATACATATATATATATATATATATATATATATATATATATATATATATATATATATATATACACCCATATATATAAATATATATATGTGTATATATATATATATACGAGAGAGAGTTAGGCTTGAATACACTCGAGTGTACAGATCGCTTTCATATCAAGACTATTTTTTTAAACCATTGATCTTCACCGTTATACTATAACTAGGCTGCATACAAATTTTGAGCCCATTTGGATGAGTGTAAGTCACTCATCCAAGGGCAACAAAATCGACGTGTGAAACTAACTTGAAATGCATAATTTTTGCGGTCTCTATAACATGACCTATAAATGTTCAAATGTGCTCAAATTTTGCGTATGAGTTATTCACAAGATGTTTAAAAAGATCAATGGATTAGATTTTTGAAAAAAATATTGCATCATGAAAAACCACTTGAGTGTATTCTGCTCGGAATACACTCGAGTGTATTCTAGCCTCACTCTCTCTCTTCCTCTCATTCTCTCTCTCTCTATATATATATACCCATATATATAGGGTATATATATGTAGCACTTAAAAAGGGAATTAAAAAATTCTCCTACTTTTTATTACCCAAAAAATTCCTAGCACGAGTAGATAATACTCAAGTTAAAGCTTGTATTAAAAACAACTTACCATCTACTCCAGAATACAAAAGGCTAAGCAGGTGCAAACGTTTTTTGCATAATATGTTTTTGATATAGAAGTTATTAAAGGCGAGACTAATTTTCTTGTAGATTTCCTATCAAGAGAATATAATGGAACAAGTTGAAAAGAAACTTGCAGAACTAGAAGCTCGATTACAACGTAATTGTAATCTACTACACGAAAATTACATATAATTGATTAAAATAAACCATAAACAAGATAAAATTACTAACAATATAGAAGAAAGCAAGCAAGATATTGTAGGTATTATTGCAGATTTGAATTACTTCATAAAAGAAATACATCAAAAAGGATCAGAAACAGTATTGATGGATAAAGCGACAGGTAAATGACCAATTGACATATCCCTCCAAATATATGTTTCAATAAATAGTCAAAAAACTACTGACTGTACTAGCCTAACGGTAAGAGAAAGCAATTTTAAAACTGCAAAAACCAGCCTCACAGCTGAAAGTATTATATCTTCGGAGAAAAATAATAGCCAAACGGCTAGAAGCAGTTTTCAAACTGCTGCAAGAACAACCTTAAGTGCTAAAGATGATATCACTTCGGAGAACAGTTCCCGCCTAACAGCGGAAAATACTATCTCTTCGGAGAAAGATCCCCGTAATACAACGGACAATATAATATTGATGCCCAAAAAAATATTTAAATTCAGGGTATCTCAGATTGAGCAGGATCATGACCTGCAATTGAGCCTCACAGAATTTTCAATAAAATGTGAAAATGAATATAGATCTCTACTAGAGATTGTTTACAATCTCAAAACAACAGAGACTTGTGTTCCAGATACCATAGGGATTTACCCCATAATTAACTTTGATAAAGGAGAAGATCCAAGAATTATCAGAGATTGCTTCAGAATTGGAGCGACAAATCTAATTTACCTAAATCCTGATCTTGGAGAAATTAAAGGGCTTCCCCAAGAAATTATCAAAGCAATTAGAGAGTTTAGAAGCAACATCCCACTAGTAAAACCTACTAGTGAGATTTGCATCAAAATCTTCTCAGCATCTGGTTTAATCCAGTTCACTACATCCAAATTGGAGTATCATCTCCAGAACACGTCAAAGAAATAGAAGAAAGTTTTTGAAAAGAATTTGAAGGAAAAAAATTGACAAAGAATTCGTTGAAGTCAGAAGAGCTCTAGGACTAAAAGTTCTCTGTCAAGTAATGGAAAAATTAATTAATGATAATCGAACCTGGTTGCAAAAAGCTTCGGGAAATATAATCATTCTTTCTACAACAAAAAGAGCTAATATATCAACAAAGATTAATCTAGAAAAATTCCTAAAGAAGATACAAACTGGAAAAATAAGATTGATTTGCAGATGCCAACAAGTATTCTGCCAGCTCAGAAAGCATGAACGAAGAATATGCCTGGTGTGCCATGACAAAATGGATAAAGACAGAAACAACAGTAGTAGTTGCTGAAGACAGCTTCCAGAAAACTCCAAGACGTCAGTGATGACGACCAAGAGCAATTATATACCAGATACGTCATCAATGATGAAAGAAAGCATTAACAAAATAGAACATCTTCAACCAGACAAGTGTTCATTGAAGGACGACATCAAAAAAGTAAAACATTCTCAACCGAACAAGTGTGTGATTTCTATGTAAAGAGAAATAGTAGAAATATAAGCATCCTTGTAAACGAGAGTGCATATAGTAACTTCATGCTTGATATGTCTTTAGACACATAAGAAATGAGCTTTTAGCAGATAGATAATAATACTCTGAGTACTATAGTGAGCAAAATGAAGTATGTATACCTGTGTTTCCCACCTTGCTTCCGTTAATCTTTAGTGTCAGTCGATCTTCTCTTAATGTTTTCTAAGAGAAGCAATCCATGGATCTAGACGTTCTAGATATTGAACTCCTTATCATTATCCTATAGCCTGCATGTCCCTACGTCCTTGTGCATTCCTTTGCTTAATCGGACTTTTGTGGATGACAACCTGCAGGATAATATAAGGGAGAGATGACTCTCGATAGGTGAAGATAAATTGGAATGGGTGTGTAACAGGTTACACATGAATTTTACTTTTCTATAGTAGTGCAAGGATTACTATCATTCGCTAAAGCTTGTTTCTTACGCTAAGAGAATTAGTGCACACGACACATTTCTTAAAAAGAATTAGAATTGGAATGAAATATATATGATGCTCTCTCTTTATTGAACTAGAACACTTATAACACTTACATACTCTATCAGGGCTCTCTCTAATTTCAAGTGAGTCGCCTTACAACTCCTTGAGAGTTTATGTAGGCACTGTCGTTTACAAGGATGCTTACATTTCTACTATTTCTCTTTACATAGCAATCACACACTTGTCCGGTTGAGAATGCTTTACTTTTTGATGCATTCCTTCAACGAACACTTGTCTGGTTGAGGATGTTCTATTTTGTTAATGCTTTCTTTCATCATTGATGACATATCTGGTATATAATTGCTCTTGGTCATCATTGCTGACGTCTTGGAGTTTTCTAGAAGCCGTTTTTAGCGACTATTACTGTTGTTGTTGTCTTTATCCATTTTGTCTTGGCAGGCCGGGCATATTCTTCCTTCGTGCTTTCTGAGCTGGTAGAATATTGTTGGAATCTGTAACTCGATATTTTTTTGTCTAGTTTGTATCTTCTTTAGGAATCTTTCTAGATTATTCTTTGTTGATATATTGGCTCTTCTTGTTGTATAAAAAATGATTATATTATCTGAAGCTTTATGCAACCAGCTTCGATTATCATTAATTTATTTTTTCCAGTACTTGATAGAGAACTCTTAGTCCTAGAGCTCTTCTAACTTCAACGAATTCTTTGTCAATTTTATTTCCTTCAAATTCTTTTCGGAAACTTCCTTCTATTTCTTTAACGTATTCTAGAGATGATACTCCAATTTGGATGCAGTGAACTGGATTAATTTTTTTTTATTTTTTCCCAGTCTTTAGATGCTAAGAAGATTTTGATGTAAATCACACTAGTAGGTTTTACTAGTGGGTTGTTGCTTCTGAATTCTCTAATTGCTTTGATCATTTCTTGGGGAAGCCCTTGAATTTCTCCAAGATCAGGACTTAGGTAAATTAGATTTGTCACTCCAATTCTGAGGCAATCTCTGATAATTCTTGGATCTGCTCCTTTATCAAAGTTAATTCTGGGGTAAATCCCTGTGTGATCTGGAACACAAGTCTCTGTTGTTTTGAGATTGTAAACAATCTCTAGTAGAGATTTGTATTCATTTTTAACATTTTGTTGAAAATTCTGCGATGCTAAATTAAAGGTCAAGATCCTGCTCAATCTGAGATACCCTGAATTTAAATATTTTTTAGGCATCAATTTTATATTGTCCGTTGTATTGCGGGGATCTTTCTCCAAAGAGTTAGTATTCTCTGTTGTTAGGCGGGAACTGTTCTCCAAAGTGATATCATCTTTAGCACTTAAGGTTGTTCTTGCAGTTTGAAAACTGCTTCTAGCCATTTGGTTATTATTTTTCTATGAAGAGATAATACTTTCAGCCATGAGGCTGGTTTTTTCAGTTTCAAAACTACTTTCTCTTGCCGTTAGGCTAGTACTGTCAGTAGTTTTTTGACTACTTATTGAATCATATATTTGGAGGGATATGTCAATTGGTCGTTTACCTATCACTTTATCCATCTGTGTTATTTCTGATCCTTTTTGTTGTATTTCTTTTATGAAGCAATTCAGATCTACAATAATACCTGCAATATCTTGCTTGCTTTCTTCTATATTGTCAATAATTTTTTCTTGTTTTGTATCATTTCAATTAATTCTGCGTAATTGTCTTGTAGTAGATTACAATTATGTTGTAATCAAGCTTCCAGTTCTGCAAGTTTCTTTTCAACTTGTTCCATTCTATTCTATTGATGGGAAATCTGCAAGAAAATTGGTCTTGCCTTTAATAACTTCTATATCAAAAACATATTCTGCAAAAAACTTTTTCCTCCTGCTTAGCCTTTTGTATTCCGGAGTAGATGGTAAGTTGTTTTTAATAAAAGTTTTAACTTGAGTATTATCTACTCGTGCTAGGAATTTTTTGGGTAATAAAAAGTAGGAGAAATTTTTAATTCCCTTTTTAAGTTCTATATATAACATATATTTATATATACCCTATATATATGGGTATATATATATCTATATAAATATATATATATATATATATATATATATAGAGAGAGAGAGAGAGAGAGAGAGTGAGGCTAGAATACAGTCAAGTGTATTCTGAGCAGAATATACTCAAGTAGGTTTTCATGATACAATATTTTTTTCAAAAATCTAATCCATTGATCTTCTTAAACATCTTGTGAATAGCTCATACGCAAAATTTGAGCACATTTGGACATTTATGGGTCATGTTATAAAGACTGCAAAAATTATGCATTTCAAATTAGTTTCACACGTTGATTTTGTTGCCCTTGGATGAGTGACTTACACTCATCCAAATGGGCTCAAAATTTGTATGTACCCTATTTATAGTATAACGGTGAAGATCAATGGTTTACATTTTGCAAAAAATAGTCTTAATATGAAAGCGATCTATACAATCGAGTGTATTCTAGCTTGACTCTCTCTCTCTCTCTCACTCTCTCTCTCTATATATATATATGTATATATATACTCATATATATATACACGCATATGTATATATACAGCCATATATATATACATATATGGGTGTATATATATATGAGTGTATATATATATATATACACCCATATATATATATATATATATATATATATATATATATATACACATCCATATATATATATATATGGGTATATATATATATATATATATATATATATATATATATATATATATATATATATATATGCAACTGGTTCAACCTCGTGAGGTGATGTATGGGTATAACATGGAAATGGTTTAATAAGATCTCTATCTGCTATTGGTTAGTCACATGCATGATATACAAAAATATGAGATGGTTATCTAATATCAGGATGAACCTTTAATAAAGAAAAAAACTTAATATGAGAAAGTGAAAATGGGATAATACTCGTGATAAATCTTGAACGTGGTTACAGTTGGCATGAATATTATGGGGTAACAAATTTGTTTTCTTCAAGGTATGTTTTACCTCTTTTTGATATCATGTTGAATGGATGGGATAACGTACTTAGCATATGACACTAGGTGAAATAGTTGTTCCTATAGTCCTGGATAAATGAGACATAATACCTCTTTTTCTTTAGTAGTTTTTGTAGCGGGTTTCTTTGTTTAGCTAAGTTTTCTATAAATTGTTCTGCATAATTTAGACATCCTAAAAATTTTTGAAGTTGTTTTTTGTCTTCTATTTTTTCTGGGAACATAACGATTTTCTCTACAATATGTTCTTGCAATTCTATTCTGCTTGAGTCTAATTTTAGTCCTAAGATTTCTATTTTAGATTTACATATTTCTATTTTCTTTTTAGAGAGTACTATTCCTTCTTTTTGACAAAGAAGGGAAAATATTTGCAGATGTTTATAGTGGTGTTATTCATTTTTACTGGCTATGAGAATATCATCTACATATACTAGACAAAAGGAATTATAAGGCTCGAATACCTTATCCATTCTCCTTTGGTATATTTGTGAAGCATTTTTTAATCCGAAAGGCATTACTTTCCATTCATAATGTCCCCGTGGGGTACTGAATGTCGTTAAAGGTATACTTTTTTCATCTAGTCTTATTTGATAAAATCCTGATTTACAGTCAAATTTTGAATAAATGTTTTTTCCTCTCGTCATATTTATTAAGGTTTCTTTGTGCGGAAATAAGTATCCATCGAATTTAATATATTGATTTAGTTGTTTATAATTAACTGCCATTCTTGCTTTTCCTCTTTTAAATTTTGCATGATTTCTAATAATAAATGATGGACTAGAATGAGGGATTTTTTTATTTTTGTATTAATTGTGATGTTTCTAATTCATGTAATTGGACTCGAAATTCTTCAATATCAACAAGATTATATCTCATAGGTTTTACTCTGATTATTTCAGTTGAGTCTATTAATTATATTGTTGTCCGTTCTTGGCTAATATCCCAAAGGGCTAACAGATTCTCACTATAGTTCTTTTCAAATAATGCTTTGATGTTTTGCATATTTAATTGTACAATGACATTGCCTTTGATTGGTTGTTGTTGTTTGTTATTATAATCACCACATTTGTTGTGGAAAATAAATTTGTGACTTTTATAAGCTTTGTGGACTCTTTTTACTATAATCTAGTGATCACAAGGTGTTAATAATTGAATATATTGTTGGTGTTGTAAATATAGTTTGAATTTTTGTGTAAAAGTATTTCCTAGTAATATGTCTTGTTGTGCATATTCAGGGGTATAGAATGGTGGACATGTAACTATGTAATTTCCTAGAATAATTTTAGGTTTTTGACTCCATGAGTTAATGCATGTCTTTTTCCTGTAAAGTCCATTCCATATAATGTAGGTAATGTTGTAATGTAATTTTCAAGAAAGCATTGTCTTCGAGAAATACAAGTTCCTGCACCAGTATCTAGGAATGCATGAGAGTATTCCGTTTTATATTCTTTATATATGATTCCTGCAACAATGTAGACACTATTTATACTAGTCATTTTCATTTTTCCAAAAATACTCCTGATTATTTTGTGTAAAATATCGTCCCTCGCTTTGTAAAGAAAATGGTTCCATTTTTTGTAATGCACTCATTCCTAATATAATTTTTATATCATCGTTGCGACTATCTGATTGCACATGAAGTGTTATGTTAATCCTTATATTTTGTATTTCAATTGGAATAATGGCTTGTTGTGTGATTTCATATTCTTGTCCATCAAAATTCGTAAATGCGTAGGGTGATCCTATGGGTATTTTTTATATATAAGGTATCATTCCCTGTTGGATAAATGAAGCTCTTGTGCCTGAATCTATTAATATTGTAGTCATACCCCATTCTTGTCCATTAAAATAGTTTCCATATAGTTTATAATATCTAGCATTTCTATTACCTTCTAGGATTCTTAAACTTGATTTTCTTTGTAAATTTCTTAGTATTTGTCATAATCTACCATTATATCTATATGTGCTTGCTCTAACTTCTTCTGTCCTATCTCCATTTGTTAATTGTAACTGTTTTCCCTCATAACGTAATTTTCTTGGGATTTTATTATCTATTACTAAGGGTTTTTCAGAGACATCTATATTTATATAATCTGGTATTTCTATTTCTTAGATTATGTCTGGTTTTGTAATTTTTCCTATATCTTTGAATATGTTAGGAAGTATTATAATATCTTTGTCTTCAAATTTTTTAGAATGATGTGTGTTGCTAAGAGTATAGATTATTATATAGGTTATTGAATAAGGAATGGATCCTTTTTTCATGAATTCCATTCTTTGAAAATCTTGTATCACACCTAAAGTTCTGTTTATATTATTATCTTTAATGTTTACACTTATCTTTGGATAAATATTAAAGATTAATTTTTATTGATTGAGATTTCCTTGTAATATTCCTAGTGTAGCATCTCTCCTATCGTTAATTCTATTGTCCATTAGTACATTATTATAGGTGAATCTATTCCTTCTTGAAAGGTTGCTTTTATCAACATTTGGATAGCTCCTATATGAATCCATCCTATTTTAGATCTATCTTTTTTTTCGTTTTTCTCATTAAGTCCTCTTTTCAAAGTAGAAGTATATTTATTCTATTTCTAGTGTATTCTATATGCATAGACATTTCTCTGTTAGTTATTCCATAGTAAAAAATATGTTTTCTTTGAGAAATTTTTTCAAAGAGGGATGTTCTAAATCTATATGAGTTTTCTAATCTTAATTAAGTGTTTCTGATTCGATTAAATAATATTCTATCTATTAATAACTCTTGCAAGAAGTTTCCTTCTTCTTCTTGGTATTCTTCAATTATTTCTTCTTCAGTCTGATTTTGTGTCTGAGAAATAATAGATTGATCCATCTGATTGTTTGGCATTTGTTATTTGAACAAATTCTTGAATGTTTTCTATTTCAGAAAGTTCTTCTTCTATTATTTCTTCGAATTGCTTTTGGTTAATTTTCTTAGATCCTCTATTTGGGCATTTGTTGGCATAATGCCCTTTTTCCTGACGTATAAAGCATTTACATTCTTTTGGGTTCTTTGCATTTTTATTATAGTTTCTCTTTCTTCTGTAATATTTTTGCTTTGGTTTAAATCACATGTATTTATTTCTTTTATTATACCTCATTGGCTCACATCCTATGGTTATTGGATGAGTCAATTGTGAACAACAAAGTCCTTGTTTTACTACTTTATTTGTTTTTCTTCTTAGTGTGGCTTCGGCACACCATTCTCCAACAAAAATGAAGAACAACACTACAAAACATCCACAAATATTTTCCTTTCTTTGTCAAAAAGTAGGAATAGTACTCTCTAAAAAGAAAACAAAAATCTGTAAATCTAAAATAGAATTCTTAGGACTAAAATTACACTCAAGCGGAATAGAATTGGAAGAACATATTTTAGAGAAAATCATTATGTTTCCAGACAAAATAGAAGACAAAAAACAACTTCAAAGATTTTTAGGATGTCTAAATTATGCAGAACAATTTATAGAAAACTTAGCTAAACTAAGAAACCTGCTACAAAAACTACTAAAGAAAAATACTATCTACCTCGTGACAGAAGAACTTATAAATCATGTCAGATTTATAAAAGAAAAATGTAAAAATCTACCAAGATTAGACCTCCCTTTAGAAGGAGATGACTTTTTTTTTTTTTGGAAAAGTCAAGAGGTGTTTCTTATTCATCCCGCCCTCCTCGTGCAGGTAAAGTAGAATTTGTTACAACAGTTCCTACTAAAAATTTAAATTTGGTAGTACTACTACCATTACATATAGGAAAAGGAAGAGGATGACCCACAGGGTCGAGAGGGGGATGTGTATAAACACATTCCACCCAGTTGTTTTGGATATGGTGTTTGGCAAGGGAGTCACTAATGTGAGTCCTGCCTCTTGGCACTTTCATGATCTGCACGTCAGAGTACCTCGTTCTGGCATGAGCAATCCTCGATATCCAAGGGGTGAGGCCCGGATTGAGTTCCCCCATCTGCATGGTTACAGAGACAGCAGTGCTACTATCCGAGTGGATAGTAAGCTTCCTTCCTTGTCCACTATCACAAGTTTGAAGGGCGAAAAGTATTGCTCTAAGCTCAGCTTCCACCACTGAAGAAGTCTTTATGTTGCGGGCTCGTCCTCCTAGCCATCTCCCCTTCCAGTCCAGAACAACAACGGCAATGACAGCCTTGTCTTTATGTACCGCAGCATCAACAATAGCAAGATGTTCCTCAGATTCTAGGTCCGTCCATTCCTCCTCCTCTCCCCGGTTACAAGAAGTACAACCCAGAGAGTTTGATGTCTGATTAGAGAGTAGCATCTGAAGAGTTCTAATTTGGGTAATCTGCCGAGTAGTAGGAACAATACTGTTTTCAAAAACCGCCTTGTTCCTTGCCTTCCAAATCATCCAACAGGTGGTTGTGAAAGTGATAGGATGTGCCGCCTTGGCCATAATGTTGTTCTTTAGCCATTCTAAACAAACACTTCCGGTATTCTCAGGTGGATCCTCTCCAATTTTTAGTTCATTCCAGACTTCCTTTGCAAAAGGGCAATGCCATAGAGCATGTATAGTCGTTTCCACCATTGTCTCGCATCTGGGGCAGGTAGCATCTTCAGTGAGACGTCGTTGTGATCTTCTAGCATTGGTCATGATGGCACCATGTGCTACTAACCAGATGAACATACGGATCTTACTTGGTACAGGTAGTGACCATATGTTTCTCCAGAAACTGTTTTCTGGTTCCTGTGCACTCTCCCTTATCTTGTTGTAAGCTGACCCAGCTGAGTATCTACCTTTACTGTCATCGGTCCAGCTCCATGTATCATTCCCAAATCCCGCACCCGGTAGAGGTAGATGCAGGACCCTTTCCACACATTCTTTGGGCAGGTAATTTTTCAGGAAGTCAGTATCCCATTCACCTGCGAGATTAGCAAGACTAGCCACCTTGAGATCAGCGATACTATTATCTATGCTTGTCAAGCACACGTCTCTCAGCTTCTCAAAACCAGGTACCCATCTGTCCTCCCACACCATAGTGGTTTCTCCATTGTTGATAGTTTTAATACTATTTTGTTTGACAAACTCAATGCCCGAATGAACAGCTCTCCAGAGCGGTGTTGATCTCCCTTTTCTATGCGGGGAATAGTTCTTATATTTATTATGCAAACCCGAACTCCATATAGAATGTTTGTTATTCAGAAATCTCCAAGAGTTCTTCCAAAGGAGTGCTTTGTTCCAATCCGACATGGACTTCACGCCTAAGCCTCCTACCTCCATACTGGTACATACCAGATTCCAAGAGACCAGAGATAAGGATTTGCCATTATGACCACCTCCCCATAGAAAACAGCGGATGATCCTATCCATCTTCGTACAAATGCTTGCCGGAATTCTAGCCGTTTGCATGACATAGGAAGGTAGAGCGGAGAGGACTGCCTTGACAAGGCATAGTCGTCCCGCTAAAGATAGGGTTCTAGCAGCCCAACCATTGATTCTCACCTCCAAGGCGTTGATGAGGAAGGAGTATGTAGTTTTGTTCACCTTGTTGTGCAGAAGCGGTACACCCAAATACTTCCCCAGGTCATCCGTCTCAGGGATGGCGGAGGCAGAAGTGATGGTTGCCTTGATGTTCCGATTGACCGAAGTTGAGAAGAAGATTCTCGATTTGTCGATAGAGACTTGTTGTCCCGACGCCGCCTCGAACATATGAAAACAGTTATTGATCGTGTTCATCTGCTGTAGAGAAGCTCTCGCAAATACAACGATGTCGTCTGCAAACGCAATGTGAGAAATGGTCGGTCCCTTTTGGGCTAGTTTAACCGGCTTCCATTGGCCAGCAGTAATAGCTTTATCAACAAGCTGTGTGAATCTCTCCATGCACAATACAAAGAGGTACGGAGACAGCGGATCACCTTGCCGCAGACCTCGTGATGTTTTGAAACCCGGGAGTGCTTCACCATTAAACAGTATGTTTGTCTGCCCCGCGGACAGCGAATTCATGATGTATTGCTTGATGTTCGGAGGGAAATCAAGCTTGCTTATAGTGTTATCAACGAAGTCCCACGACATACGATCATAGGCCTTTGACAGATCAACCTTGATGGCCATTTGCGGTGCACTAGCTTTACTCCGCATGTTGTGGATAATCTCTTGAACAACGATGATGTTGTCAGATATATTTCTCCCCGGGATGAAGCTGGTTTGTGTCGGGGACACCCAACTCGAGATGTACTTCTGAATTCTTTGCACTATCACCTTCGATGCTAGCTTCATACAAGTATTGTTCAGAGATATAGGACGTAGTTGATTGCAGTTCACCAGATTCCTCGTCTTTGGGATAAGCACAACGCAGGAATCCCCCATGCCATCAGGAAACGGGTCCCCATTGAGCAGGCTGCGGACAGATTTTAGAACAGAAGTGCGCACAATTTTCCAGTTCTTCTTAATAAACAGCATATCAGTACCGTCAGGCCCTCCGGCTTTGTACGGGTCAGAGTTCTTGATAATGTTCCAGAGCTCATACTCGGTCGGTGTCGCGCCTAGAGCTCTTTGTTGCTTCGCAGTAAGATGCTTGAACCTTCCGGGGATTGCATTCATGGCCGTATCAGAAGGTTTGGAATTTGTGGTGAACAACTCCTTAAAGTGTTCGTGCACGAGTTCCTTTAGCTTTGCCTGCTCGGATATCCAATTACCAATCCTGTCCTGGAGACTGCGGATAGTATTGATGCGTCTTCTATTATTAACATACGCATGGTAGAAAGCTGTGTTGTTATCTCCTTGCGTAAGCCATTTTATGTGACTCTTTTGCTTCCAGTCTTCCTCCTCTTCGAGTTGTATTATCTCCAGTTGTGCTTCTAGCAGTGTGCTTCTTCTGTCCTTCCAGTCCTCATACTTTAATTCTAGATCTTTCTGTAGACGTTGCAGTTCTTTCATAAGCCTGCTCCTTTGTGCGGTATCCATCTTTTTCTTCTTACGCTCCCACTCCATGATAGGCTGACTGACATTCTTGAGAGCTTCGTGGAAGTCGGCATCCTTATTCCAGTGGCTGGACAATACATCGATGAAGGTACGATCGTTCTGCCAACTAGCTTTGGATTTGAACCTGCTCTTCCGCTTTGTACTGTGATTATTTAATAGAGCTACAAATATACATATAAGAAGGGGATCCTCCATGAACGCCTGGATCGCATTCTTGCTAATGCGTTATGGATACAAAGCTGCCCGAGTTTCATATGCGCAAACCTTGCCAGAATTGGGTCGGACCGAAGGAGATGACTTAATAATAGAAACGGATGCCTCTGAAGAATTTTGGAGAGCAATTTTAAAGAAAAAAGATGAACAAAATGAAAAAATATGCAGATATACCTCTGGAAAATTTACAGAAATAGAAAAAATATACCACTCAAATGAAAAAGAATTATTAGCACTTAAAAAGGGAATTGAAAAATTCTCCTACTTTTTATTACCCAAAAAATTCCTAGTACGAGTAGATAATACTCAAGTTAAAGCTTTTATTAAAAACAACTTACCATCTACTCTAGAATACAAAAGGTTAAGCAGGTGGTAAACGTTTTTTGCAAAATATATTTTTGATATAGAATTTACTAAAGGTGAGACTAATTTTCTTACAGATTTCCTATCAAGAGAATATAATGGAACAAGTTGAAAAGAAACTTACAGAACTAGAAGCTCGATATTATATATATATATATATATACCCAAATATATTTATATATATATATTCATATATATATATATATATATATATATTGGTATATATAGGTATATATATGGGTATATATATATACATGTATATATGGGTATATATAAACACATATATGGGCATATATATATATGTATATATATATAATAGGAAACTATATTATTACTTGCCCTCTATTTTACACACCTAATTTTTCACAATAAGATATCTTTTTAGGAAATAATTTTACAGACAAATTCAAACTATATGTGCACCATAAATTGTATATCAAATTCCTAACACAATGTAATCATTGGATTAGGATACAAAGAGTTCACATAGCATATAAACGGGATAAATTTATTGGGTATATATATGGGTGTATATATATATATATATATATATATATATATATATATATATATATATATATATATATATATATATATATATATATATATATATATATATATATATATATATATGAGCCCATATTTAATACCCACCCACCCTTACATTCACTTTTTTTAAAAAAACAATTTGCAATTGTAGAGGAACATTTTATCTAGCTCCCCAAAAAATTTCATCCAAAAATAATATCATTTGTCCCACCAAAATAAAAAAACAAGTCCACATATTTACTGAATGTATATTTTCTGCGCAGTTACTTTTTTAGTCATATTGTTACTTTTTTATCAATATAGTTACTCTTTTGATCTTAGTGTTACTTTTGTGGCCAGAAGAGTTACTTTTTTGGCTGTCGGGTAGTGAAACTCTAGGCTACCCTCGTGGGTATTAAAAAAATGGCCTATATATATAGTTTATGTTGCACATATAGTTCAAATTTGTCTGTAAAATTATTTCTTAATAAGATATCTTGTTGTGAAAAATCATGTGTGTAAAATGGAGGGCAAGTAATAATGTAATTTGCTATTATTGTCTTAGGTTTTTTCACTCCTTGTGTTAGGGCATGTCTTTTTCTAGTAAAGTCTATTCCATATATTACAGGTAATGTTGTAATATAGTGTTTAGGAAAACATTGTTTTCTGCCTATACAAGTGCCTGCTCCACTATCTAAGAATGCATGAAAATAATCTATTTTATGTTCTTTGTAAATTAATCCCACATATATATATATTGTGTTTGCTAGTCATTGAGTTCTTTTTTCCAGAAATATTCATTATTATTATGAGTAAAATATAATCCATCTCTTTGTAAAGAGAAAGGTTCCATTTGTTCTAGTGTGCTCATTTCTAGAATAATTTATATGTCATCATTATGACTGTCGGACTCTATAAAGAGTGTTAGATCTATTTTAATATTTTCTATTTGAATTGAAACAATTGCTTGGTGTGTTACTGCATGCTCTTATCCATCAAAATTTGTATATACGTATGGGGATCCTATAGGTAATTTTTCTATTTAAGGAATCATTCGTTCTTGTATAAAGGAAGCTCCTACTCCTGAAACTATCACTATCGTAGTCATGCTCCAATCTCTTCCATTGAAATATTTTCCATGCAATTTGTAATTTCTAGCATTTCCATTATGCACTAGAATTCTCAAGCTTGATGTTCTATTTAAATTTCTTAATATTGGTCTTAGTCTCTCGTTGTGTCTATCCATGCTTGCTATTGCTTCTTCTATCCTATCTCCATTTGTTATTTGTAATTGGTTTCCTTCATAACCAATTCTTCTTGGAATTCTATTTTCTATTACTAGAGGTTTTTCAGAGACATCTATATTCATATTTTCTGGTATTTCTATTTCTGAGATTATCTCTAGTCTCATGATCTTTCCTACTTCTCTAAATAAATTAGGGAGTACTATAATATCTTTATCTTCAAAATTTTCATAATGATGTGTATTGATTAGAGCATAGATAATAATATAAGTTATAGAATATGGGATAGATCCCTTTTTCATAAATTCTTCTCTTTGAAAATCTTGTATCAAACTTAAAGTTCAATTGATATTGTTATCTCTAATATTTACACTTATCTTTGGATAAATATTAAAGACTAATTTTTTATGACTGAGATTTCCTTATAATATTCCTAGTGTTGCATCTTTTCTATCATTTATTGTATTATCCATTAATACAATGTTAATTAGAGAGTCTATTCCTTCTCTAAGGGTTGCTTTAGTCATCATTTGTATTGCGCCTATATGTATCTATTTCGTATTTATCTTTTATTTTTTACATTCTTCTCATTAAATCTTCTTTTCGAAGTAAGGGTATATTTATTCTATTTTTAGTGTATTCAATTTGCCTACGCATTTCTCTATTAGTAATTTCATAGTATAGGATATGTTTTCTTTGAGCAATCTTATCAAAGAATGATGTTTTAAACCCATCTGAATTTTCTAGTTTTAGCTCAATACTTCATATTTTATTGAATAATCTTTTATCTATTTGTACATCTTACAAGAAGTTTCCTGCTTCTTCTTAGTATTCTTCTATTATTTCTTGTTCAGTCTGATTTGGTATCTAAGAAATAATAGATTGATCCATCTGATTGCTCATCATCAGTTGCTTGAACAAATTCAAGAATGTTTTCTATTTCTGACCATTCTTCTTCAATTATTTCTTCGAATTGTTTTTGATTAATTTTCATTGATCTTTTATTTGAACATCTGTTTGTACAATGTCCTTTTTCTTTGAATATAAAACTTGTGCATTCCTTTGGGTTTTTGTTTTTATTAATACTTTTTCTCCTATAATATTTCTTTTTTGGTTTTGGTTTGAAACCAAATCTTTTCTTCTTTATAAATCTATATTTATTTGATTTATTATATCTTCTATATTCACATCCTATTGAGATAGGGTGAGTTAACATTGAGCAACATAAGCCTTGCTTTACAACTTTATTTGTTTTTCTATTTAGCGTGTCTTTTGAACACCATTCTTCTAATTTCATTCTTAAGAATTCGATACGTCCTCTTAGAGTATCCACTCTCTTTCCTATATATTGAGGATATAATTACATTGCTTTAAATCCCCAAGGGTCTAGAATTTTTGCATAAAATAGGTTTAACAAACTTTTCTTTGTCATATTTTCTCTATTTGTTCTATCAAATGTTTTATATAAGTATTCTTTAAATTTTCATATATAGTCATCTATTTGACACATATCACATAACTTCAAGTTGTATAGAATAAAAGTAAATCTTTGATTTTCTTTTTCTTTTTCTGCATCTTTATTTGTATTCCAAGTTTCTCCTAAGAATTCTCTTCGTAATTCATTTTCATAATTATTTACTACATGTGCTAAACTTTTTGCGGTTCCTTTAACAGCTTATTTATCATTATATGTTAATACTTGCCACCAATTTAATATTGTTCCTTGAAAGGTCAGATGACAAAATCTTATTATTGTATCTATATCATAAGTTTGCATTGTAATAGCAAAATAGGTAGCTTTTGCCCATCTTGTTATGGCTTCATCTATGTTCCTTACACAATTGAGGTTTAGGTATATTCCATTAGGTCCAATGTACTCTTGAGTCATATAATCTACCGGGGTTTCTAATGTTAGATTTTTAGGTATCCTATCTGATGCCCAATTTATTCCTTCAAATCTATTTCTATATGTAGGTTTTCTTCTAAAACTTTGCTCAAACCAATATCTTGATCCTTGTTGTTCTGGAGTTTCATTTCTATTTGATTGTGCCGTAGGATTCATAGTAGGCATAGGTGATGTCACTTGACTGCAGGATGCTTCTCCATCTATAGGTTTAATATTTATAATTCTAGGTTTCTCAAAAAGTCTAACTATTTCTTGACTTAGGCTATCTAATTCTTCTGCACTAGTCTCTAAGTATCTATTTTCTAATTGTTCAATTTTTAAATCATATGTTTTGTAACGTCCCAGGATTTGAGGTCTCGGATAAAACGATCTTATAAGGAATGATTGGACTACCCATATCACCAAGGTGCACCTCCTTTTCTGGGAGCCCATCACGAAAGAACTCCATAGTTAAGCGTGCTCATCTTGGAGTAGTACTGGGATGGGTGACCAGTCGGGAAGTTGATCTTGGCTTGCGCGTGAGTGGACAAAAAGTATGCAGTTAAGGCTAGTGGTGGTATGTGGGGCCAGTCGTCATTCCTGAAACTCTGCTAGAGCCTTGGGCAGTGGGCCTGGGAATTACAAATGGTATCAGAGCCAATTCTCCTCCAGTAGGTGGGCCCCACATGGGCATGTGGCATGCCAGTCTTGAGCCATGCGGTCCGGGCAAGTTGGAAAGGGCTAGCCGTAGAGACGAGATGGAGCCACCCTTGTGCTGGTAGCCGTGGATGGGAGCTGGGTGTCCATGGGCCATTCTGGGTCTACACTGAAATGGGGAAGATATTATGAGGCCGTGTAGTTGAGCCTTGACGAGGACGTCAAGAGTCTAAGAGGGGGAGATTGTAACGTCCCAAGATTTGAGGCCTCAGATAAAATGATCTTATAAGGAATGATTGGACTACCCATATCACCAAGGTGCACCTCCTTTTCCGGGAGCCTATCACTAAAGAACTCCATAGTTAAGCGTGCTCAGCTTGGAGTAGTATTGGGATGGGTGACCTGTCCGGAAGTTGTTCCTGGCATGCGTGTGAGTGAGGACAAAGAGCGCAGTTAAGGCTAGTGGTGGTATGTGGGGCCAGTCGTCATTCCTGAAACTCTACTAGAGCCTAAGGCAGTAGGCCTGGGAATTACATGTTTCTTCTATCTAAAGTGGATATAAGCTTATTTCATTTCCACTTGTATCGAATAAATTTGTTTTAGGGGTACTTTCTCTATTTTGTTTTTCTATAAGATGTTCGATTGTTCTTTGTAATTCTACTATCATTTCTTGTATTTTTTGAAAAAATTTCAAATAATTTTCATGTTCTTGTACTTATAATTTGTTATACATCTTAATCTATGTTTGCTTTGAATTCAATATCTAAGGCTTCATTTATATCATTGTCTGAATAATAATATTTTTTATTTATGATTTTCTTCTTTTCTCTCTTTCAACAATTGTTTAAATATATTTTTGAGATCAAAACATGGCTCTGATACCATTGTTATATAGTAAAATTTTAGACATGTATTCTTTGTTTGTTTGTATTGCCTTAGATACATACTCGAACTGCCCTTATGGGTGTTGTATGTTTCCTTAGCTGAAATGTTGTTTGTTTGTATTGCCTTAGATACGTATTCGAACTTCCCTTATGGGTGTTGTATGTTTCCTAAGATGAATTGTTTTTTTCTTGATAATCTTTGTGTACTTATTTCTCATTTAGGAAAGCTTTTAAGCCTATTCATTTTTATTGCCTCATTTTTGCTTTAGGTAACTAAGTTCTTAGCTACTAAAGAATTATATTCTGAGTATTATAACAAGAAAATAGAGTATGTGTACCTATATTACCCACCTTGCTTCTGACTTTCTTCAGTATCAGTCGATCCTCTATCAATGATTTCTAAGAGAGGCAATCCTTGGACATCGCCGTTCTGGATATCAAACTCCTCACTTTTATCATATAGCCTTGCATCCAGAAAACCTTGCTCATGTCTTTGCTTGATGGATGGATGGACTAAATGGCCTCTGGGATAGAGTGTGGGAGAGGTGAACTCTCGACTACCGAAGATGTTATGGAGAGGGGGTGTATAAGGTCACACACTTACTTCCTACGCTATAGTATTATAAACAAAATTCTCTTTCACTAAGTTTAGCTTCCTCAGTGAAGAGGTTTAGTGTGGATTCTTCATGGAATGGGAATTTCTAGATAGAAATCTAAGAGCTATCTCTCTTCTTTATTTCATATGATAGAAACTATTACAGAGTGGTAACAATACAAGAGACACTTATGCTTCCTTTCGAAACTCACTCTATTCGATGTGTCTCTTACATACTACCCGAGGTTTTATATAGACACCCTCTTCTTACATTATGCTTGAGATGACTCTTATATTTCAGTCCTACACTTGGCACTACGAGTGTTTTTCATTTTTCTTTTGTTCTCCTTCATCCATTTGGCCCCTTGAGGATCTTTTATTGCTTGTTGATGTCATGGCTGACGTTTTGGTCTTCATTATTGCTCTTTTTATTCTTTATTTATTGTTGATGGCATGGTTGACACTTTTGGTCTTCATTATTGCTAGTAGTCATCTTGGATGAAATCATCAGCTACTAGTGTTGCTTCTAGTATCTTGTTTCATTTTGTCTAGACATGCATATCAAATCTTTCCTTCATGTTTTCGTAGTCGACAAAATATGTGCTGACATCTGAGACTGGATCTTATCTATCCATTTTTATCATTTCTAGAAATCTTTCTAAATTGATCTTTGTCACTATATTGGATCTTCTTATTGTTGAAATAATAATCATATTATCTGAAGCTTTGTGTAACCAGCTTCGATTACCATTTATTAATTTTTCTAATATCTGACAAAGGACTTTTAGTCCCAATTCTCGTCTAACATTGACGAATTCTTCATCTATTTTTTCTCTTTCAAATGCCTGACAAATATCTTCAATTTCTTTAATATAGTCTAGAGAAGATACTCCTATTTGAATGCAATGAATTAGATTGGTTTTTTTTCCCAGTCATCTGCTGCTAAGAATATTTTAATATACAACCATGTATGAATGAATTTATATTTTTTAATTATGGTTAAGGATCTAGAAACATATTACAAATAAGAAAAGTTTTATTGCTTAGTTTTAGCAAAGAAAACTTATATTTTGTGTAAATAATTACTTTTTATGTATTAAAGTCGATTCATATCACTGTGAGGTGACACCCGGCCTGACCATCCTACGGATACCATCTCGGATCATCATCCTACATCCTTACCATGGCAAAGTTATTCAGGTTGCACATAGCAGAAGACATATCATCCCCATCCACATGTCAATAGAGAAAAGATATAAGCAGCCATACCATTGAGTCTATGATCTAAATATTTCTATCTATATCACTTGATTTGTTACTTTTGATTAATTATTTATTACTTTTTATTACACATTGTTACATGATGAGTCATATAGTTACTTTTAATAACACATAGTTACTTAATATACAATTAATTTCTTTCTAATGAACTTTCTCTATTTACTTTTGCCGCACCCAGTCCTTGAGCCCACCCCTCCCCAATTTCCTAGAACCTACCAAGGTCATAGGCAAGATCTTCCTCTGCCTACATAGCTTAGGCATCCAGACTGCATATGAATATTTTCATCAGTCATGAGTTGGGGTTTTCATGAGAAACAACAACAATGTTGAAGCTTGGGGTTGTAGTCCTATCCAAAAATATACATGGGACAAATATTGTATTTATTGCAGCACATCGACACTATTTACTTGATCCACAACCAAACTTGACATGTCTTATTATTTGTAAAACATTGACCAAGTAGTGGATTGAATCGGTTAGAAAACACAGTTGGCTGACCTGAATGAAGGGTACTGTGTTTTGAAAAATAGCTTTCAGTGGGAATCAAATCAAATACCTTTATTTGGGGTTTACAGAGTCTGACTGCCTGAGTTATTTCTCATCGATACTCAATATACAATTTATTAGTTGAAGCATATTCAAATTATATACAAATTTTATGGCCTACTTCTATGCATGTGCCAACATCATGTGTTGTAAAGGGATATAATCCCCAAAGACTTGGGCATGGGTGGGTTTTTTCTATTATTCTTACATTTTGAGGCTTCTCTAAATGTCTTGTATTTAATTGTAAGGTTTATGTACATGTCTTATTGTAATTATATTCCCATAAATTATAACAATGCATGTAACATTTGACTTAATTTGTATGTTCCTTCCTTTTCTAACCTACATTTTTTTTACTTATATGAATTGATTTATTACTTTATATGATACAATGTTACTTTTGATTTCATATAGTTACTTTTTATGTCAAATAATTACTTAGTATACCACATAGTTACTTTTTGCTGAACTCTGTTATTAAACTTTATAATTATGTTTGTTTACATTTCAAGTATATTTTTACCTTTTTGTTTATTGTTTATATATATTGTTATGATTACATCACCCTAAATAAAATTATGTCTACATAATATTGTAATTAATGTTTAACATATTATTGATATCTAACAAGTAATTGTTTACTTTTAATAATCTATGTCTTACTTTTGATGACCATGTGTTACTTTTTGTGTGTTATATAGTTAGATTTCTATGTAGAATAGTTACTTTTTATGAGCAACTATTGCTTTATATATACTTTCATACGATAAAACAAGTCACTTTGTAAATCAAATAGTTAGTTTTGTGTCAATAATTATAATTCATACCACATAGATTACTTTTTATACCACATAATTACTTTTTGTTAAACTCATGTTGTTCATTTTAAATGATGTTGGTAATATGGTAGTATGACTGGAAGTCTGCACTTAGAGCATCATGCACACAAACATAAACTCTAGCCTAGTCCTAGTTGACATGGCAGGCCGTAGGCACTAACATTGTGGTTGTGGCTTGTAGGTAAGGATGGGACCGCTAACTTCTCAAATGAATTTATTTGTGTATTTAATTAACTTAGCAACATGTATTTTTTTACTCTTTGTAACTGATGTGTTATTATTGATGTAATGGCTTTTCATCATTTGGAGTCTTCGGTCCCAACCACACCTCTATTTTTAGACATGGTCAAGTGGAAGTGGAAGACCTTCTCTAGCTCGTCATAGTACTACGTGGACAGAGATCTTCCACTTCCAGTCTTGACAGCACGAACGCCATTGTTCATGCCAACTCCAGGGTTACAAAATTAAAGTTCAACAAACAGTATAGTTCCATTGACGATGTTGATATTGTCATGTCCGATAAGGGTGTTCAATGTTCACTTCCTACCTACATTTTACGAGTCAAGTAATCAAGGTATATCGCTTTTCTCATCAATAGTAAATTACGAGGTAGCAATTATGCTTGGAAACGCAGCATAGATAAATTGACCAATTATTTTTATTTTGTTATAGAATACGCTTTATGCTTAAAGTATACTTAATTTTGATTAATAATACAAAGATGACTGTATCTGAACAACGGAGTTGGAGAATGACCGATAGAAACTATTTTGCCATTAGCAATCTTATACCTTTTTTCTGTAAATTAGATATTTTTATTACATTGAATAGTCGACTTGTTATTTTTGATGACTTAGTGTTACTTTATATGTCAAATACTTACTTTTCATATCCAATTGCTACTTTATATACAGAAGTCATAATCAAAGATGAAGTTATGTAGTATCTTATAAGGCCATGTCACAAGCATTTCATCGATCACTTTATGTACATACACCTTATTATAAGTCCATACATATATTTAATGAACCTACACAATTAAACTTGAGAGAAAGAGAGAAGATGAACAACTCTGTAAAGTCCCAAGTAAAAAGAAATTATTCTTTCCATACGCTCCAGCAACAAAATTAGATTATTAGCATTTTATAAGACAATATTGTAATAAAATTTAAAGTTTGTGTTAAAAGTGACTCCATTAATCTGCAATTTCCTTCCTCCCCTCATTCTGTCCCTTTTGGTTTTCCTCATCCCTCAGGCCAATTCATTGTATCAGTTAGCTTTTATTATAAGTTTTGATCCAGCAATACCGACACCCAGTCGGATTGTTCCATCTTCTTCAGTATCAAAATTGAGCTCCTCCATGACAAGACGAAGTAGGCAAAGAGAAGCCGGCAGTTCGCCTTCTCCGTCATTTGATCTTAACAGACTTTCTTTTCTTCAGCAAAGAAACGCATGGCCGAATCCATCCCGCACTGAACTACTCTCTCCTAAATCGCAATCGACATCAGTGCAGGTGGCCTCGACCATAGCGTCAACACCGACGACCTTTTGTGTTGCAACGACTGTGGCAAACAACTTCAGGACGCCCAACCCGCCATCTGCTCTGACTCGTCCTTCCCCATATCTAGTCGTTCCCCCGCTTCTTACTGGGACGAGAGTTTGTAGCCACTGATGTTGGCTTGGTGTGGGACTACCATCTTGTAGACGATGGATTTTGGCCCTAGAAACCACAGACAAGGACAGCTTCGCCACTTGCTCTTTCGTCCGGACGAATGGGATTGTGGTTTCCCATTGAGGCACCATGAACATGAACCGAGTATTGGAACAATATTTATAATGTTTCCACCGCTATTCCGAAGCATGAGTAGTATGTCTTAGCCTATCCGTACGGGTATTAAAAAAACACTCATATATATATATATATATATATATATATATATGGGCTCATCTTTAATGCCCGTACGGGTAACTACCCGCCTCCCATTTCGGTTACTTTTTTTCAAATTGGTAACTTTTGACATGTAGAGGGTTACTTTACCTTCAAACTGTTTAGTTTCATGCATAGATAGTTACATTTATTACAACAGATTTCAAACATAGTCACATATATATTTGTTGTGTATTTTGTACGGAATTACTTTTTTTAGTCATATAGATACTTTTTGATCAACATAGTTACTTTTTTTATAGCAGAATTACTTTTCTGGTCAGAACAGTTACTTTTTTGGCTACCGGGTAGCGAAATCCAGGCTACCCATGCGGATATTAAAAAACGACATATATATATATATATATATATATATATATATATATATATATAACTGTTCTGACCAGAAAAGAAATATAAATAGGCCTTTTTTTAATACCCATGCGGGTAGCCTGGATTTCGCTACCTGGCAGCCAAAAAAGAAACTGTTCTGAATAGAAAAGTAATAATGCTATCAAAAAAGTAACTATGTTTATAAGAAAGTAACTATACGACTAAAAAAGTAAATCAGTACAAAATACACAGCAAATATATATGTAATCATGTTTTGAAATATGTTGATGCAAACATAACTATCTATGTACGAAATTTAACAGTTTGCAATGTCAAAAGTAAGAAACATGAAAAAAATTAGCCAAAATGGGGGGTAGGTAGCTACCCGCATGGGTATTAAAGATGATCCATATATATATATATATATATATATATATATATATATATATATATATATATATATATATATATGCGAGTGTCTTTAATACGCACGCGGGTTGCTACCCGCCCCCCATTTCGGTTACTTTTTTTCAAGTTGGTTACTTTTGACATGTAGAGGGTTACTTTACCTTGTAAACTATTGAGTTTCATGCATAGATAGTTACATTTGTAACAACAGATTTCAAAACACGGTTACATATATATCTATTTTGTATTTTGTACGGGATTACTGTTTTAGTCGTATAGTTACTTTTTGATCAACATAGTTACTTTTTTTATAGCAGAATTACTTTTCAGGTCAGAATAGTTACTTTTTTGGTTGTCGGGTAGTGAAATCCAGGCTACCCGCATGGGTAATAAAGAAACGGTATATATATATATATATATATATATATATATATATATATATATATATATATACATATATATATATATATTAGTTAACACACATGTGCACATGCATATGCCCCACTAAACATGTTTATTTTACATTAAACATTTGAAAAATAAAATTTGCCAAAAGGATAATGATAATTCTCATAATTGTTTTGTAGAAAATTTGGAAACGTGTTGTTTATTGACTCCAAAAAGCACGTTTGAAGGAAAGAATGTCATGAATAAGTAGAGATATTTGCGCCAACTAATTTTATCATGAAAGAAAAAAAAAATAGAGCAAATATAAAAAAAAGTTGAAAAAAATTGTGAGAAGAGAGAGAATCAAGGAGAGCGTAGCATGAACTCGCTCTTTTTATTGTAGTACAGATATACACTCAAGTGTGTTTGTGAATCAATACTATTTTTTGCAAAATGTAAACCATCGATCTTCACCGTCATACTATAACTAGGCTACATACAAATTTTGAGCCCATATGGCTGAGTGTAAGTCACTCATCAAAGAACAACAAAATCGACGTGCGAAACTAATTTGAAATACATAATTTTTGTGGTCTTTATAACATGACCTATAAATGTCGAAATGTGCTCAAATTTTGTGTATGAGCTATTCACAATATGTTTAAGAAGATCAACAGATTAGATTTTTGAAAAAAATATTGCATCATGAAAAACTACTTGAGTATATTCTACTTCGAATACACTCGAGTGTATTCTAGCCACTCTCTCTCTCTCTCTCTCTCTCTCTGTATATATATATATATATATATGTGTACATATATATATTTGTATATATATATATATATTTATATATAGCCCATATTTAATACACACACGAGTAGCTACCCGCCCACCTTCCAGTCACTTTTTTTTCAAAAAAAAAATCATAATTGTACAGGAGCATTTTATCTAGCTCCCCATAAAATTTCATCCAAAAATAATATCATTTGCCCCAACAAAATAAAAAAACACATTCATATATTTACTGACTGTATATTTTCTGCACAGTTACTTTTTTAGTCATATTGTTAATTTTTTATCGATATAGTTACACTTTTGATCTCAGAGTTACTTTTGTGGCTGTCGGATAGTGAAACTCCAGGCTACCCACGCGGGTATTAAAAAACGTCCATATATATATATATATATATATATATATATAGTTACTTTTGTGGTTCTCGGGTAGCGAAACTCCAGGCTACCCCGCGGGTATTAAAAAACGTCCACATATATATATATATATATATATATATATATATATATATATGTGTGTGTGTGTGTGTGTGTGTGTGTGTGTGTGTATGTATATATATATGTATGTATATATATATATCTGTATATATATATATATATATATATATATGTGTGTGTGTGTATGTGTGTATATGTATATATATATGTATGTATATATATATCTGTATATATATATATTTATATATGTATATATATGTATATATATATATATATATATATATATATATATATATATATATATATATATAGAGAGAGAGAGAGAGAGAGAGAGAGAGAGTCAGGCTAGAATAAACTCTAGTGTACAAATCGCATGAATACACTCAAGTGTGTTTGCATATCAAGACTATTTTTTGCAAAATATAAACTATTGATTTTCACCGTCATACTATAACTAGGCTACATACAAATTTTGAGCCCATTTGGATGAGTGTAAGTCACTCATCCAAGGACAACAAAATCGACGTGCAAAACTAATTTGAAATGCATAATTTTTGCGGTCTTTATAACATGACCTATAAATGGCTAATTGTGCTCAAATTTCGCGTATGAGCTATTCACAAGATGTTTAAGAAGATCAACAGATTAGATTTTTGAAAAAAAAACATATTGCATCATGAAAAACTACTTGAGTGTATTCTACTCCGAATACACTTGAGTGTATTCTAGCCTGACTCTCTCTCTCTCTCTCTCTATATATATATATATATATATATATATATATATATATATATATATTTATATATATATATGGTAGAGATCTAGTGAGAAACATCCTATAGTGTGAGCATGAGAGGCATTTGAATAACTACAAATTAGTAACTATTTTTTTAAATCGAACCATATAGATGGAAAAAGCATCAGTTCATTTAGCTTCTTGCAAAAAATCATTGCAATCAGACATTGTTTACATGTCCATATGTACGATATACACTTCTTACATCCAATGGTCATCCTGAAATTCAATATAGAGCGTCGAAAAATATTTGATTGTTGTGAATGATATACAAATTGGATGGTGATAAAATTTTATAGGAAGGTAGATATTAAGGTATACTTGTAATCTGTATGGTTCGATTATGACAAATTGATCTATAAGGAGAGTTATTCAAATGCCTCTCATGCTCTCACCAGATATGTTTCTCACTGGATCGTTGCCCCATATATATGTATATAAATATATATATACATGTATATATGTATATATATACATATATTGTGATGGACTGGATTTCTGACTTAATTTTGAGAATGAAATTTCTTTTAAGGTGTGTAGGATGTGATGGAGTGGACTTTTGAAATCCTTAAATACCTAATGACACAAGTGAAATCATGTCCTTGAGTTATTTGAAGAGTCCAAGTGCCTTGATAAAATGTGATTAGGTTTGTCTTTGTTGATGAAGGTACGCCATTACCTCTTGCTTGGCTTATTATACATTATGCTTGTGTTTAATGATAGTAAATACTTGGTATATGGTATTGATTGAAATGATTGTCTTGTATGATATGTTGCTTGAATTTCCATACTTATTGCTATATGTATACCTTGAACACCTGCAAACATAATATAGATGTTCCATCATAAGATAGCTCATAAACCACTTGGTGGTAGAGTGCATGCATAATGATAACAAACCACTTGGTGGTAGATCATATGATGTTTGTATAATGATCACAAACCACTTGGTGGTAGATCATAAGGCCTGAAGATGTCAAAGCCTTGGTGGCAGATGCATGAGATATATGATGGAAATGTGCTTAAAATATGTGTTCTCTTTTGTTAATGAATATCCTTGTGCAATTATACACTTTTTCGTATATTTCTTTATAACTGTCAAGTAATAGTTTTATCTTATTGCCAAGATATGATGAGAGGTATGTAAAAGACACGTAGGAATACTCAGTATAATATTCTTGAATGTTGTGTTGTCATGTACCACATGTAATCTTTTGTTTAGGTTGTGGTTGTGTTCTTGACGATCCAGGATAGTTGAGAGTTGTGTAGCGAGCTGATGTACAGGTGGACCTATTGTCTTAAGATCCTGTAGTTTAGTGGTAGTACATGTATATGTCGAAGTTTTCTGTTCAATATGTAATATCAAATGTTGTAACAATTTATGTTGTAATTATATGTTGAATAGTGAACATGTATTGTATGGTTTTATTATTGTTCATGTACATGTGCTACTGTTGTTTCCTTCTGACTCCCTTGATTTTCTCTTTCTTAGCCTAGTGTGTGATTTTTATATTGGAATTCTCGCTGAGGTGAGGGTTTCAATTTGGATATCACACATTAGATTAAGTTTTAAAAAATCTGGGGACATCACAGGTGGTATCAGAGCATGAACAATAGCAACGCCTAACATTTGCTCATTATGCAACACAAAACTAAAGAACCTTGAACTTAATAATCTTTAGGGTTAGATTAGTCATCTTTTAGAGACTAGATCTGACCTAGCCTCTAGGTTAGCACCTAGATGTCCGAGAACTAGGCTTAGATTGGTGCTTGTTGAGTACCAAGTCCTTAGATGTCGTTCTTTCCTTGTAGTATAACGGTATGGGATGTTGCACTATTTGGAAATGATGTGCATCAAGGGAAGAGAAACCCTAGACATATTGTGCACATTGTCTAGAGTAGCTACACTAGTCTACCCCTTGTTCTCACCCTTTTCACTAGTTTTCATGACATTGTACTCTTTACCATGTGTGGGATACTCGTTTTCAGGATTTGGTTTTTGATTCCAAACGGATCGAACCTCGATAGTTTTCTCTGACGCATGTTTTATCGGAGAAAAATTATATAATATTTTATTATATATATGTATTACAAAAAATGTGTCCCCAAACATGTATGAATAGGAGGTGGTCATGCAACCTAAGTGAAAGTGAATGACATCAGTCTAGAAGAGAGAGTAGTTCTAGATTAGATGTCTAGAGCCTTGTTGGTATATATGATAGATGGAATAGATGATATAAGTTTTGATGATATGATGTAAGTCTTATATAGATGGTATAAGATGGTTATGATGATCTATGTTTGTCTTCGAGGACATAAGTTTGGTTTTGAGGTTTTCAGATAAGTTTTGATGATGCAAGTAAATAGGCTTTTATGAGATAAGATATGTTAAGTAAAGACAAGTTGTGAGTTAGCATGAGCCTCAAGATCTTTTACAAAGGAGGACCTCCAGTGCTAGGACCACTTTTGGGGTTAGCTCAAGAGAGAGCGAAACCCACAGGGAGAAGGTCAGAGAACCTAGACTCCATGATATGAGAAATATGTGATATGATATGTCCTAAACTAGAATACTCCTGAGTGATTGAGTTGAGTCACTCTATGTATGATTCCTATAGTCTTGTGTAACCCTAGATTTCCTTGAGAGGACCAAACCCTAGAGATAGACAGAGGTTGGTTATATGTGTATATGTGACCATGAATATGAGTGCATTCCATCTGGGTGAGGGAGAGAGCCCAAGACCCTAGAGGAGGTAGCTTTGTTAGTTTTTGTATAGCCTCATGCTCGGGTTGGTGGTTCCCATATAGGAATCTAGTGGTGTGTATATAAGATAAAGAGAGTTGAGAAATAGTTTTCATGGGTATAGAGATGAGAAGAGAATGTCATAGCATGTTTTGTTTTGTGCTTTATGGCTAGATCTTGTGAAGCTATCCGCCAGTTCCAATGAGGTAGATCCAGAAACCCTAAACTAAGGAGGGAGGATGAAGTATATGCATATGAGATTCTCATAGAGTTGAGTTATTTCAGAGAGACTGAGCATGTCACTACCCTCCTGATATGGGTTAGCGGAACCTCAGTTGGACTAGATATCGTTTTGATATATGTTTAACAAGCCACTTATATAAGTTTGTTTAGAAAAGTCATGATATAATATATGTAACGATGTGATCTAATCATGAGAAGTTATATATATGATGGAAACCTAGAGATGGTTTAATAGACATCAATGCATAAATGGTTAACATGATAATGTGAAATTGTTGGTTAATCTTGTGATGAAATCATTAGTAAATATTGCAATCTATTATGAGTAATGAAATAATATCATATGAATGAAACATGTTATGCAAGGTGTTAATTTTAGGGCTTAATAAAGATGAAAACTACAGTTTGATAGTTAGTACAACGTGACAATTATAACACATGGATATGATCTAGATGGATAATGCAGGTTAATTATAGTTAACTCCCTCCTAAAAGGCATATGTTAATGATGAACATGTTCTAACAATGAGATATTTTATGACATAATCAGAGTTTCTAAACCCTTGTTTCAATATTTTATGAAGGGGTGTTTCACCTTAGATGTTTTAAAACCCCCTAGTAGTAGTTTGGATACGTCTATGGGGCTTTGTTTTTTGGATATGTCACGAAAAGAGTGGTGTCCTACATATGGATGAGGACCTTTTGGTTTTTCCTTGAAGTAAGAAGATGGCTTAATTTCGAGGATGAAATTTCTTTTAAGATGTATATGATGTGATGGACTGGATTTCTGACTTAATTTCGAGGATGAAATTACTTTTAAGGTGTGTAGGATGTGATGGAGTGGACTTTTGAAATCCTTACATACCTAATGACACAAGTGAAATCATGCCCTTGAGTTATTTGAAGAGTCCAAGTGCCTTGATAAAATATGGATGTAAATTGGTGTTTACATCATGATTAAGATCCTTAAGTTTATACCTTCTCGAGGTATTTAGTTGACTAGTCAAATAAGTGAGTCTTGGAACCAATTTTTTGATGGGATGTACCTTGAATGGTAATACAACCATGGTTACAATTCATAAAGTTTTGAGGTTCCTAGAAGGAGTTATATAGGATTGAATAATATTAAATAATGTGACTTATTGACCAAGATATTCATGTTTTACCTAACTTTGCTAAGGCATGGAGATATCATGCGGGCAGAGCTGCCCTAGGATATGCACTCAAACATAACCACAGATTGGAGGCATGGCAGCATCCCAGATTTTAGATGATTAGATCGGACATGGTGAGTGAAGCCGCTCTCCTCCTTTCCCCATGACGTGAATGTGGAGAGAGTGAACAGTTCACCTGGGATGAGTGCTAAGAGCAGTTAGACCCTTACGTGAGGGTAGTGGGTGGTAGATGAGGACGGTCAAACTCCCCTTTCCGTAACCATTGCTTATAGATGGAAGGTAAGAAGGGTGTCTACATCCTTGGTGCTCTGCCATGGCAGTAATGGCGGTGGCATGCTGGCCGAGAAGTAGATCAGGGTCCACCAGATGGAAAACACCACCAGTTCATGAGCCATTTATGGCCGGTGAGGTTGTAATTAGGGAACGACCGAGCAGAGGACAAGGAGGAAGAGGTGGTGCTATCTGCTTGCTTGCCACGAGGTCCAAGCATGGCAGTGCTCAAGCACGCTGATGTTCTGTGAGGAGTCCAGGAAGAACGAGAAGTTGCAGAGCATGACCGAGCAACGTCCACAAATCTTGAAGAGGCACTAGCACAGAGAGGAGGAGGATATTGTGACTCTCTCATCGGAGATTGTCCTCACCGTGGCGGCTTAGTGTTGCGGAGCCGCCAGTGCATCCGTTGTCAGGAACTATCCTCGTGGCGGCGGCGCCTATAGGAGAATGGGGCGGCAGACAGAAAACCGTGTGTTGGCATCATGGCGGCACTGAGAATGGAAAGAGGAGCCCCACTGGGGACTCGGCTAGAGCAAGGATAGAAAGGGACATGTGAGGACACAAGTTCTAGGCCGGTGGCTTGGTGAAGGACCAGACAATGGAGCAGAGGCAAAACGCCTCTTTGCTCCGCCGCAACCAGAGCTAGGTAGTGGCGCCCTTGCAGAGAAGGAGCTCTACGGCCAAGCCCTAGGAAGCTTGTAGCTGTGGAGACCTGGGAGGTACAGACGAAGGTGTGTGCGGCCGTAAGAGCTGACGAAGGTGACCTGTACATGTTTGTTTGCTCGCCGGAGATAACCCTCGCAGCGACACCCAGCGTGGGTTGAGAACTAATGCAGCCATATTTTAGGGCTCCATCTTGTGCCCTTTTGTACTTAAGTTGCATCTAAACATGTTACATTACAAGTCTTTTCCCCCAATATGATTATCATTGCAAAATGCTTATGGATGTTCTTTGCACTATTTTTCAGGTACTTGGACCATGCTTAGATGGAAGAGAGAGAGAGAGGGAGTTCTAGGGTTCCCATACTCAAGGAGGGACCCAAAGAAGGCCCCAAGGTCTCCCTCAACCTACCTCTAGTGGCCAAGAATCATCCCCAAGCAAAGACATCCAAAAACGACAAAGTTAGAAGAGAAATCAAGAAGTCAAGCCTCAACACGACCTTGGCCACAATGCCACGGTCATGGCTTTATTGCCAAGTTCCAACAGGTTGCAACAGGGAATTCCTTAGATCGCACACGACCGTGGCCATCAACACGGTCGTGGTCAGGAGAAGAGAACACGGCCGTGGCACCCTGCCACGGTCGTGGGAATTAAATTGTAAGAAGTCAGTCACCAATAGGGAATTTGCCTCCCAGCCACGACCGTGGCCAAGTCGCCATGACCGTGGCCGATGCTGATCAAGATGCCCGTGGCCCCTCCCCACGGTCAGCTCCAACTCCTCCAAAATGGTCATGTTACCCAACACGGCCGTGGTGCATGCTACCCACCACGACCGTGGCACTCCACCACGGTCGTGGCCACCACCATCTCACCACTTCCTTCACCCCACGACTGTGTTCATCCCCCACGGTCATCCCCCACTACTCTCACCACGGCCGTGGCACACCCACCACGACCGTGGTGATCACCTACCCTAAACAACTTTCCATTGGTTTTCCTATTTTGCCCCCACTTAGCCCTAGCTCCTATATAAGCACTAGTTGCTTCTAGGGCTCGAGAGAGAGCACCCCCTAGCCGCAACCCAGTTGCTCCCTTACCTCCATTACTCCCATCCACCTACTTCCTTGCATTTAATCCCATTTCCACCCACTTTCCACTCATTTCCACCATAGAAACCTAGTTTCTCTAGGTTTATATCCATCCATTCCACCATTTCCATGCTCTTGGGCACCATTGGAGGAGGAGGATCGTGGCTAGTAGCAAGGAGGTGAAGAAGTCAAGCTTCATCAAGCATCCATGGTGTTTCCTACTCTCTTTCCCTTCTTCTTTGTTTTAGTTTTGATCATGTATAGCTAAGCCCCCTTGGGTGGGCTGTTTGGGGCAAAAATGTGACTTTGATACCATGTTGGGGGAATATAATTTGTAATGAACATATTTCACTTCTAACGATGATTGCCTTTGCTTATATCTCATTTCCCATTGCGTGTGCATGTGATTGTTGTTTAATTACATTAATTGCTTGCCATGTGGTGCTTGAAGACATTTGCCTCTAGGGTGTTGGTTTCTATGTAGCTATCATAGGATTGGCTCCTAGGTCCTTCATTTGGATCCTTAGCTAGCCCCCTATCTTCCTACGTAATCACCTTCTTCCTACATGCAACTGTGAGTTCTAAGTGACTAGTATAAGCGTGATTAGTGCAATTGCCTAGGATTTCCTAAAGGCTGAGGTGGCTAGTGGCATGAGGTCAAATATCCTCATCTCTACTCCCAAACTTACTCTTGCTCCTCAATTGACTAATACCACTTATCTTAGAGACCTAGACTTGGTAAGTCCTATGAGAATTACACCTAGCCCTAGTTCTCCAACTAGTAGTGTAGGGTACATTCTCATAGCACTCACCTTGTTGTTTGGTTTGGTAGTCTAGAATGAAATATGCTAATTGCTTATTATGGTGACATCCGCCAACTAATGTCAAGGATCACATTCCAAAACGGCCCACCTCCTTCATCTAATTGCTTAAAACCTTAATTGCTATGTTTGCTTGTTAATGCTAGTGTAGTTCAATTGCTTTAGTTCACTTAGTTAATTTCCTAGTTTTGCTAGCTAAGTGTTAGTTTAGGCCTTTGATCTTGATTAGCGATTAACTTAGGCTCTCAATTTCTAGTTGCTTGCTTAGTCTAGTATAGTTTGTTCTTGCTCTTGTTTAGATAGCTTGTTAACTTAGATTGCTATTTTAGTCTTTTGATAACTTTGTTTCATTTTGTCTTTCCTACTTGCTCTCTTAGCTTAATCAACAACCAACCAACCTTTACACCCTAAAAACCTTACTCTCTGCAATAGGATCGTAGCTTACGCCTTCTAACTCTAGCTCCCCCTCTATCTCCGTGGTTCGACCCCGCATCATGCCTTTGCTCTATACTACAACAGTACCTCGTACGCTTGCGGGCGAATTGTTTTAGTTTTAGTGATAGACTCGATCTGGGACCATACAAATATAGAAAGCAAAGATCCCAACATCATCCTGTGCCTCCCGACCTCGTGGATTGCACTTGTTGCAAGCCTCTAGCAGGAGCGCACCAAGCTTTCTGGCACCGTTGCCGGGGATAGAGGCGCTCGGCCTAGTTAGATAGTGTAGCTTAGCCTTTCCTTTTGCCCTCACCATTGCTATTATTTATTCTTTGTGTTACTTTTGCATCTTGGTTTGCTAACTTTCCCTCTTCTATTTGGTTGTGCCTTGTGCATGTGACAAGCAACCCTTTGGAGTCAAGATGGTGTACCGAGATGCGCAAGCCCCTTCAATCCCTCAACCACCCTACATGATGAAGATGTTGAAAGACATGTTGTATCTCATGAAGATTCATGTGGGAGGTTCTTCTCATCATTCTGCTGACTCCGTGGTGGCTCTTTGTGGAGACATGGTTGTACAATCCTATGAGACCCAAAGCCCCATGTCAAGCTCATGCACTTCAGAATGTAGAAATGGTCCAAACTTCTCATGGGAACCACAAGAAGACAGTGAGCCAAGAGATAGCTCCAAGTTTGAAGAAGAAGTTCTTGCAAGATTGAGAAGCCTTGATGAAGTGAAGAGAGAGGTGTCCTTTCAAGGACAAACCATTGATCGGCTGGAGCAAAGGCTGGATGAGATTTCCCTTTCACTTGCCCTTTGTGAGGAGGGAAGATCCCTTTCCCAAACCATAGCCAATCAAAACAATGCAAATAGTTATATGGGCTCCCCTCAAGTTATATATGATCCACCACCTCCTCAACCCTCGTATAACTTCCAACACACCTCACAACCACCATCACAACATCAATCACAAGAACTACCCCCATACCACCCACCTCCACAACAACCTCCCTACATCCTTCACAAACCTAATCCGCCACTACCACCAACACCACCACGACCATAACTTGCTCTCCTTCTTCCCCATGAGCAAGTGGATACAATTTCAATCTTGAGGTGTGATAAGGTTATAGAGGATCTTAATAAGGGAGGGAAGAAATTAGACGAAGATCATGATGGAGAACCCCTGTCACAATGTCCTTGTGAGAGTGCTAAGTGCACTAAGAATTCTGCAGTCCTGGCAGATTTTGAGAAGATAATATCTTGTATCCCATCTTCCGTTGATATGACACCACCAAGTTCTCCCGTTGCTGATCCAAGACATCCCAATGTGATATTTTTAGGATTACAAGTGTCCAATAGGATGGAAACCCCTCTCGTTGATGCTTATGAAGACCCATTCCTCAAGGGAAGGCAAAACTATAGCATGCAAAGTTTGAAGGTCTTAAGATTGACTAAGGCAGACAACTCATTGCTTTCCATCATCAAGAAAATACCAACTTATGTAAAGTTCCATAAGGGTGTTTTCCTCTTCAAGAAGAAGATGAGAGGGAAGATGCCTAAGGAGGTCATCTTAAATGAGCTAAAAAGTTTTGTTGATGAGGATTCTTACATTGAGACCTATGATGATGACCCCGGAGGAGAGACAAATGAAGAAAGGCCCTTGAGAAACTCACATAACCCTTGGGAGGAAGAACAACAAATGAAGGCATTTGAGAGGATTGCGGATGATGAGGAAGAAAACATTTTTCTTTTGGACAATGGTTGATTGACAGAGAGCAACAAGCCCGACTGAAGGCTATAAATTTAGCGCTAGTGGGAGGCAACCCACGTGGTTTGAGATTCTCGAACCTTGTTTTACCATACTTTATTTTGGTTTCCAAGAAATACACACACACACTATACTTGATAGTTTTTCTGTTTGTGAATCATTTCAGCACAGGCACAAGAAAGAAAAGATGAGGCTGAAGGGTTTACCCAAGGCGGAGGTCAAAGTGGATGAAAGAGATTGCAAATCAATGGAGGAGCTACAGGAAGAAGGTCAGAACGGTCGTGCTACTCAGCACGGCCGTAGTGGCCCTGTCCTGCTCATCTAAAGTTACCTTGACCACTCTAGGTCTCTCCGGTTGCCTTTCGCAACCCCACGCCTTTTTACCCTACTAGTCTAAACTTCTATTTCATGATGAGGACATCATGATTTAAAAGTTTGGGGTGGTAGGGCGGTAAGCCTTCTTTTGCCGCATTCTTCTCTATGTGCCTTGTGCTACCTTTTGCAAGATGATCAAATAGTTTGACTAAACTTCACATTTGTCTATCCTGACCTTGTGTGCCTGCTTGCATTCACACATTCATGTAGTTAATTTCTGCTTTTTTTGGGTAATTTTTCAAAATTTTTGTTTCTTCATACCATGCAACGCATTCTCATGTAGTTTTTGATAATTTCTTGTGCATGTTAAGTAGGATTTGTTGCTTTATGTTTTTAAATTCCCTAAAGTAGGTTTAGATGTGACTTAGTGCAATTTGCACCTTTTTGGCCAATTTTTCCCAAATTTGAATATTCTTACTCCGATAGGATGTTTTGACTAAATCTCCAATGTTTGAAATGAAAAGGGTTACTCTTGTGACAAATGCATGCTACATTCTTAGATCTTATTGATATATGGTCTTGTTTGTGACTTTTTACATGTGAACCACATCTCTTAAGTCTGTGAATGCTTTGGTTGAATCATGAATTGAGCAAGCGACAAACGCTTAAAGCCAATGAAATCACTTGGTAGAAATATGAATATTGTGTTAACTCTATCATGTGGTGTGATATTACTTGGTGAAGTGTTGAATTAGCTTTCATGCAGGAAATCTTATGTTGAAAACTACACTGATGACCCCTCTTTGATCCGACTATTCTTCTACCATCTTCATACCCCTCCGCCTCATAAAAAGATGCCAAAGTGCACATATTAGCCGTGGCTACCTCCAAAAGTTTGGGGTGACCACATATTTATCTCCTTGCTTCACTCTATCCACCATGTGCCCTACCTACACCAAGGGCAAAGAAAAAGAAAAGAAAACCAAAAATAAAATAAAATAAAAGGATGCTCCTATTTAAGAGCATTCAAATAAAGAAAAGAAGAGTGTGTAAAAGCACTCCAAATCTTACCGCAACCCTTTCTTCTTATTTTATACCCATCGAACTAGAAAACATCAAATCTAGCTCACTTTACCCTTTTAAAGCCAAGTGGATGATCTAGTGTGGCTTGAAGCATAAGACCGAATGCGTGAAAGTGAAACAACAATCCTAGTCACCTTTGATTAACACCAACATGAAACAGTTTACCCGGAATAACATAAAGGGCATATGGACAACTTGTGTTTCTATGCTTTATATTTGAAGTTTGTATGCTCAGTGCTCAGTTCATGATTGGTTTGTGAAAGGAGAGGAGATATGTGAGACACATGCACTTAGTCACTTCCAAGACCATATATTCAATAATTTTCTGCTGCTTTGCATTTGTCATGTGTGTTTGTTTAAAAGAACGGAAAAGAGAGATTAAGTCGGAGCATACTTGAGGACAAGTATGTTTTAAGTTTGGGGTGGTGATGCAGCCATATTTTAGGGCTCCATCTTGTGCCATTTTGTACTTAAGTTTCATCTAAACATGTTAGATTACAAGTCTTTTCCCCCAATATGATTATCATTGCAAATATGCTTATGGATGTTCTTTGCACTATATTTCAGGTAGTTGGACCATGCTTAGATGGAAGAGAGAGAGAGAGGGAGTTCTAGGGTTCCCCCACTCAAGGAGGGACCCAAAGAAGGCCCCAAGGTCTCCCTCAACCAACCTCCAGTGGCCAAGAATCATCCCCAAGCAAAGACATCCGAAAATGACAAAGTTAGAAGAGAAATCAAGAAGTCAAGCCTCAACACGGCCGTGGCCACAATGCCACGGTCGTGGCTTTATTGCCAAGTTCCAACAGGTTGCAACAGGGAATTCGTTAGATCGTACACGGCCGTGGCCATCAGCACAGTCATGGTCAGGAGAAGAGAACACGACCATGGCACCCTGCCACAGTCGTGGGAATTAAATTGTAAGAAGTCAGTCACCAACAGGGAATTTGCCTCCCAGCCACGACCGTGGCCAAGTCGCCATGACCGTGGCCGATGCTGATCAAGACGCCCGTGTCCCCTCCCCACGGTCAGCTCCAACTCCTCCAAAACGGTCGTGTTACCCAACACGGCCGTGGTGCATGCTACCCACCAAGACCGTGGCACTCTGCCACGGTCGTGGCCACCACCATCTCACCACTTCCTTCACCCCACGACCATGTTCATCCCCCACGGTCGTCCCCCACTACCTTCACCACGGCTGTGGCACACCCACCACGACCGTGGTGATCACCTACCCTAAACAACTTTCCACTATTTTTCCTATTTTGCCCCCACTTAGCCCTAGCTCCTATATAATCACTAGTTGCTTCTAGGGCTCGAGAGAGAGCACCCCCTAGCCACAACCTAGCTGCTCCCTTACCTCCATTACTCCCATCCACCTACTTCCTTGCATTTAATCCCATTTCCACCCACTTTCCACTCATTTCCACCATAGAAACCTAGTTTCTCTAGGTTTCTATCTATCCATTCCACCATTTCCATGCTCTTGGGCACCATTGGAGGAGGAGGATCGTGGCTAGCAGCAAGGAGGTGAAGAAGTCAAGCTTCATCAAGCATCCATGGCGTTTCCTACTCTCTTTCCCTTCTTCTTTGTTTCAGTTTTGATCATGTATATCTAAGCCCCCTTGGGTGGGTTGTTTGGGGCAAAAATGTGACTTTGATACCATGTTGGGGGAATATAATTTGTAATGAACATATTTCACTTCTATGATGATTGCCTTTGCTTATATCTCATTTTCCATTGCTTGTGCATGTGATTGTTGTTTAATTACATTAATTGCTTTCCTTGTGGTGCTTGAAGACATTTGCCTCTAGGGTGTTTGTTTCTATGTAGCTATCATAGGATTGGCTCCTAGGTCCTTAATTCAGATCCCTAGCTAGACCCCTATCTTCCTACGTAATCACCTTCTTCCTACATGCAACTATGAGTTCTAAGTGACTAGTATAAGCGTGATTAGTGCAATTGCCTAGGATTTCCTAAAGGCTGAGGTGGCTAGTGGCATGAGGTCAAATATCCTCATCTCTACTCCCATCCTTACCCTTGGTACTCAATTGACTAATACCACTTATCCTAGAGACCTAGACTTGGTAAATCCTATGAGAATTACACCTATCCCTAGTTCTCCAACTTGTAGAGTAGGGTACATTCTCATAGCACTCACCTTGTTGTTTGGTTTGGTAGTTTAGAATGAAATATGCTAATTTCTTATTATGGTGACATCCCCCAACTAATGTCAAGGTCACATTCCCAAACGGCCCACCTCCTTCATCTAATTGCTTAAAACCTTAATTGCTTTGTTTTCTTGTTAATGCTAGTGTAGTTCAATTGCTTTAGTTAACTTAGTTAATTGCCTAGTTTTGCTAGCTAAGTGTTAGTTTAGGCCTTTGATCTTGATTAGCGATTAACTTAGGCTCTCAATTTCTAGTTGCTTGCTTAGTCTAGTATAGTTTGTTCTTTCTCTTGTTTAGATAGCTTGTTAACTTAGATTGCTATTTTAGTATTTTGATAACTTAGTTTCATTTTGTCTTTCCTACTTGCTCTCTTAGCTTAATCAACAGCCAACCAACATTTAAACCCTAAAAACCTTACTCTCCGCAATAGGAACGTAGCTTACGCCTTCTAACTCTAGCGCCCCCTCTATCTCTGTGGTTCGACCCCGCATCTTGCCTTTGCTCTATACTACAACAGTACCCCGTACGCTTGCGGGCGAATTGTTTTAGTTTTAGTGATACACTCGATCTGGGACCGTTCAAATATCGAAAGCAAAGATCCCAACATCATCCCGTGCCTCCCGACCTCGTGGATTGCACTTGTTGCAAGCCTCTAGAGGGAGCGCACCAAGAACCCACACAGAAACATCACTGGATCGTGAGAAAAGAGAGAAAGTCAAGCAAACCGGGTTCAAACCAGTGAACCAGCTAGGCCAACCACTGAACCAAATGGCTCAGTAAGGCCCAAGAAGCCTGGAGCAATGCCCCATCACGGACATGTGGCGTAATTCGATTGGCCCTAAGAGGTAAATATCTCAATTAATTACCAGATCTTCCAAAATTCATAGTAATTAGTACGCTTATCAGAAAAATACATGTAATATACTAAAATTTTCAAAAAAATGAGTAGAACACAATAGAACTATAATATCATGCTTTTGAAGCATTAACATTAATTATATCATGTAAGATGTGTAATGCTTAGTTCTTGAGTAATAAATATTAAATGATGACATAAAAATATGGAAAAATGTCAATAAGTCCATAATCATGTTTCGAATGCATATGATGTTAGTTATGGTCATGTTGATGTATGAAATTATGTAATTTTCTTCATATGGAAAATTAGGGCTAATTACCCTAAGTGAAATGCAATAAATACATACATGCTTATCAAATGATGAAATTCACAGAGTAAGCACATATCCGTATGTGGAACCTCAGATTTCATTATGAGACCATGATGATGCACCTAATTCATATTTTATGAAGAGCACCCTTAATACATGTGATATAAACCCTAATATGATTAATACATGTAACATAGGGTTAATATGTGCACATAATCATATGTAACCAAGTAATCAGATTATGTATCCTAATCTAGAATATAAGATCAGTAACCTAATTATAAGAAGATAAGACAAGTAATGATGCACATATCATAATGAGATAAGCAAACCCTAATGAACACGATTAGGGTTAAAATGAGACATAAGATAATGAGAATCTGATGATAGTATATGGTCTTGTCTTTATCAGGGTTGACAAGGATAGATCACATCAGGAATGTGATTAGGTTTGTCTTTCTTGATCAAGGTACGCCATTACCTCTTGCTTGGCTTATTATACATTATGTTTGTGTTATATGGTAGTAAATACTTGGCATATGGTATTGATTGAAATGATTGTCTTGTATGATATGTTGCTTGAATTTCCATACTTATTGTTATATGTATACCTTGAACACCGAAAAACATAATATAGATGTTCCATCATAAGATAGCTCATAAACCACTTGGTGGTATAGTGCATGCATAATGATCACAAACCACTTGGTGGTAGATCATATGATGTTTGTATAATTATCACAAACCATTTGGTGGTAGATCATAAGGCCTGAAGACGTCAAAGCATTGGTGGCAGACGCATGAGATATATGATGGAAATGTGCTTAAAATATGTGTTCTCTTTTGTTAATGAATATCCTTGTGCAATTATACACTTTTTCATATATTTCTTTATAACTACCAAGTAATAGTTTTATCTTATTGCCAAGATATGATGAGAGGTATATAAAAGACATGTAGGCATACTCAGTACAATATTCTTGAATATTGTGCTGACGTGTACCACATGTAATCTTTTGTTTAGGTTGTGGTTGTGTTCTTGAAGATCCAGGATAGTTGAGAGTTGTGTAGTGAGATGATGTACAGGTGGACCTGTTGTGTTAAGATCCTGTAGTTTAGTGGTAGTACATGTATATGTAGAAGTTTTCTGTTCAATATGTAATATCAAATGTTGTAACAATTCATGTTGTAATTATATGTTGAATAGTGAACATTTATTGTATGGTTTTATTATTGTTCATGTACATGTCCTACTATTGTTTCCTTATGACTCCCTTGATTTTCTTTTTCTTAGCCTAGTGTGTGATGTTTAAATTGGGATTCTCACTGAGGTGAGGGTTTCAATTTGGATGTCACACATCAGATTAAGTTTTAGAAAATCTTGGAACATCATATATATATACATGTATATATGTATATATATATATATATATATATATATATATATATATTTATATTTATATATATATATGTATACATATATATATGTATATGTATATATGTATATACATATATACTTATATATATATGTATACATTTATGTATGTATATATATATATATATATATATATATATATATATATATTGGTATGGTGGTGCTACACCAATGAATGACACACCAAACATATATCAAAGGCCCAGTGGGGTTTCCTTAACCCAAAATCATAGTGTGTTCTATTCTCAAGCTCTATGAGCACACTCAACTCTCTAAGCATTATCTGCCTTAGATCCACTTTCTCTCTTTATTCCAAGATCCTGGGGATTACCTCCTTAACATGGTCCTTAATACTTTAGGATCTAGCCACTCAAGTACATGCCAAACAAAAACATAGTATGTCATTCTCTTCTTAGACTCCTACTCACAAAATATTCTTACCCAACTCTCTCTTTCACATAAACAACCCATAGAGTCCTACACGGGACTACTAGCCCGAGTACGAGGCTTCGCAACTTATTACCATTCTTTACCCCTCTAGGATCTAGGGACCCTCTCTCCCTAACCTTGATGGTAGGTACTCATGTAATATACAGATCTATGTGGGAATCCTATTTCTCTATCTCCAGGTTTTAGTCCCTCTACGGACATCTAGGGTAAAACAATCCTCTAGGAACCATGCACGTAGCAACCGTGTGAGGCCCCTAACCTTACTTAAAGGGTTGAACAAGTGTAATTATCATAATTTATTTCTTATTACCCTAATATAATATTTTTATATGCTTTGAAATCATAAGACAAGCATAAGTTTCAAATTTGGTCCAATTTAGACACTTTTTGAGCAAGTTATGCAATTTTATGCACATTTTGGACTTTTCTGCAATTTACCCAATTGAGAGGTTTTCTTTACAATTTATCACTTGTATTATGTTACATGGATATTCCCTCATCATTCTTTATCTTTTTGAGCCATGGGGAGCCTATCTAAACCTTGGTTTGAAGGTGTTTTTCTCAAGGGTATGTTAGGGTTTACCCCTTCACGGATGAGCTACCTTTAGTAGCTATCAACTAATGAATTATTTGATTGGGATGGAAATTCGACAAAGGAAATCTAAGAAGGTCTATATGGACGGTGGGGGAGGTTCTTCTATGTGTGCTTGTATATTATTAATAGTTTAAGGCCATCGACACTTGGAAAGATACTAGAACTTTAACTTTTTCTTTTTCTTTATCTTAAAGTTTAATATAGTTATCCCTAAGCACCCAAACGAGCCATTTTCTCTCCCCAACTTCCCTCCTTCTATTTACCTCATTCTTCCTCTATGCTATGCGAATTTCCTATCCAAGGAAGAAGAAAGTGGGGATCTTCTTGGGGAAAAAGCTCTAGGGTTGCAATTGACTTCCTTTTAGGGATTAAAAACCTTCCTTCTAGTGATTTTGACCTAAAAGAGTAAGAATCCCCTTCTTTCCTCTATTTATTTCTTTTTTATCCTTCCTCCTACCTTTCTATAGGTCGGAACCTTATTGTTCCATGGTAGAAATTTCTCTAAAGCTCTAAAACCCTAACTTTCTTGCTCCTTATGCATAGGGTTTGCTCATTTGATGAAGAAAGGTGCTAGATGGATGAGTTCACAACTTATTCTTAGCTTTTCTACCCTACCTCCTCATGTTTTCTTATGTTTGGGAGTTAATCTTCTAATTAGAGGCATTTTTTATAACTTGCTCCACGTTTATTTCTTACCATAAGCTTGCTAGCTCATGTTCTTGCTTTTAAATGATGATCCATGCACTAAAAATCTATGCTTGACTTGGATTTCAATTTTTATAATATTCCCTATTCTTATTTCAGTTCTAGATGAACCTTTGATCATGTGTATGTTATTCCTAAGGTATAATATGACTTGGATCGGTTCGTTTGACAACCTATGGTGCTCAACACCTACCAACCAATGGTCAATTTTAGGGTTTTAAGCTGATCTCTTCTATAAACCCATGACCCGATGATGGTACCATTACAACAACCCTATGGTGTTGTCTTCATGACAACTTATGGTCAGGATCAAAGGTGTCATATGATGGTGACAACGAATGGTCACCCCTTTAGGTCAGGGTTTGGATCAATTAGAAGTTTAATGATCAACCATTAAGTACCCTACTAATGTTATCAATCAATGATGACATTAGCTTAATATTTGATGCTAATTGATGAATATAGTGCTGATCTAACAACCTATGGTGACTTAATGGTCACTAATGATGGTGGATCAGGTTTCCACAACCTATGATGAGTTAATAATATAGTTGTAGCATCAATTAAGCCTTAGAACAATGGTTTCTTGGGCCACTTGATGCAATGGTCGAACCTATACTATAATTGATGGTTCTAACATATGAACTTGACCCAATGGTCAAGATCTAATGGTTATTCCTCCAATAAAGTGTAATTATGGATAATGTAATATGTTGGTCCTAATAATGTAATTATATGGTTTCCTTTATATGATCAACTTAAGGAGCTTACTTGTTGACAATGGATTGCTTGTTTTAAATGAACAATTGATTGTGGGTTTTACCGTACTCTCAACAGAACCATTATTTTTGTTAATCAAAGGATGTATAGGGTTAAATGGTGACTTTTATACATCACAACTCAATAACATTATGGATGAGACATTCAACGTGTTTACTTATGTAAATGACCAATAGCTTTACCTTTTCAACATTTCATGGTTAGAAGTTGATGCCTCAATATTCCCTTTGTTTTGGGTGAAGCCTATAGTGTAATGTTATGATTATAATGATGAGAATTTGATGGTTGAATTCCTTCAACTTGTATTCTTACCCTTACCCTCATATGATTATGATTGATAATCACCACAATGAATTAATGGGTAAACCTAATGAGGTATAGCTTGTTATACCTAAGTTTAACATAACTAAATGATGGTAATTGAGTATGAATAGTCCTTGAATGACTAATATAATCATGGACTACTCTCTTATTGTTGTTGAAACCCTAGTATGCTATAACTCGATGGTTAGACCTTGATTTATGTTTGGGTTCATACTTGAGAATAGTATGGAATGTGATGGTGTTGCATCACCTTGTGCATCCATGATCTGATGGGGATGCCATGAGTTAGGGTTTGGGTATGAGTGCTGATTAGTAACATTAATATAATTTATATTTTTGAACCTAAATCTAATGCAAATAGATAAAGATGAGTATTCATGTTTAACATTCTTATATAATGGAATGATCGTGAAATAACCTCCTTAATGTGATCATAACCTTAATATGTTAATTGGTGGTTATCATAGCCACATGGTTGATACTTTCTTATGCTAAACGTGCATTATGAATATGATGAGGGTTAATCATATCTAGATTCCTTGCATGTTAATGAAATAAAGGAATGTTCTTAATGTTAATATAACCATGTTATGATTGTGTATGAATATCTCCTAGATCATTAATGCAATATTGTTTTGATCTGGTGTATTAATTATATGTAAGTGATGTTGTTGAGCCTTGTTATAAGGCATGCAAAGATAATGATGATCTTTCAGGGAATAGTGTGATGGTCATAATGACCTTTGGGCATGGTTGAGCCCTGAATGAGGTGTAATCCTCTTGTGTTGATAAGGGTTGATACCCTGTTATAATGTGAAAAGGATTTATATCTTGTGATAGTATGATGGTCTTAATGACCTTTGGGCATGGTTGAGCCTTGAATGAGGTGTAATCCTCTTGTGTTGATAAGTGTTGATACCCTGTGATATTATGAAAATGATTTATATCATGTGATAGTATGATGGTCTTAATGACCTTTGGGCATGGTTGAGCCCTGAATGATGTGTAATCCTCTTGTGTTGATAAGGGTTGATACCCTGTGATATTGTGAAAAGGATTTATATCTTGGGATAGTATGATGACTAGTGTGGTCTCATGAATGGCAAGTGAATAGTACCATGTGATGATGAGATGAGAAATTATGTTCCACACATTTTATATCTTGTCAAAGTTGTGATATTTATATACTTTCTAGAAGTGAATTAGGGTTTGGATGTCCACTTGTTTGATGCAACCTTAATTCAACCAATTGGCATAACTAATTAAGTGCAACTATAATCATGTAGTCACCTGTGTTGTAGAGCCATCTTCAGTGTCAGAACTTGCTGGATGGTGAAACGAGTATTCCTAAGGGAAACTCAGAGCGTATACAGTTGAGTATGTGGGGGTGGCAAGTTCAGGATATATCCTTGTCATCCAAAATGAAGGATGTGGAGGATGGCTATGGTCATGCCTCATACATCTGATGTGAATGAGTAAAACTGTGGTTGTACCTCGGATTATAGGGTTTTGTATACCCTGGTTTCTAGTGTCCTGACCTATACTAAGGGCGGACTAGTTGTTAGCAGGTTGACTATATGTCGATGTGGTGGAAGCTTTGACTGATATGTCACTGCCTTTTTACTCATACTAATTGAGGGGAAGAGTTCTTAGGATATCAACACTCCTAGATCTTGTATGGAACTGAATAGCCCTTCACAGGGGTCGGTTGGACTTTGGATGGTTTGATTCAAATTCCCTAGGGATTAATAAAAGATGTAAGACAACCGTCTAGCATATCTATTTAGGGTTATATACAATACTTCATATTAGATGATAACCCTTATTTGCTTTCTTTTCACTGAGATCATGTATAGTACAATAAGAGGGAACAAATATGCTTATGATGTAGTTATGCTCATGTTGTAAACATGCTTATGTTGTCAAATATACTAACACTATTAATATGTTGCTGCTAGCTATGTTCAATATTGCTAGCCATGCCTATGAAGCTAGAAATTCTTAAACTACTAATCATGCCTATGTAGTTCATTGTGTTATGATGTTAGTTCTACTTATGTTATAGATTTGTCCCCTTTATTTGAGATGCTAATACTGATAGCCATGTTATGTTACTAGACATATTCATGATGTCAGGGATGCTTATTCTACTAGATTGCTTGTGTTGTTATCAAGGAATATGATGATAGTCAGATTAATGATAATGATTGTTATTAGATGCAATTTGATGATATTTGAGTAGATATCTATCCAAAGAAATGGATTTATTTGTTACCTATATATGCATTGATGATCATACTTGTTGCTAAGATTATTTTCTTAATCTATTTAGTATACTTAAATTGTTCAATCTGTTAAATTGATTATTAAAAACTCCAACTACTCATTTATCTACCATTTAAAATATTGTAATAAAAAAGTATTGTTGGAGGTTATATCTCTTGCTGGGTCATGGGTCTCACCCTTGTGGTTTGGCACATCTTTTAAGGTAATCAGAAGTGACGAAAACAAACCGGTGGCAGCAAAGAGGAGCTATAGTAATGAATATGTGAGAAAGTTGATTAGATGTCTAGTGTGTCCTAGATTCATCCCTGTACTCTTAGGTTCGGGCAGGAAAAGTTTGTATATGGTGTTTCAAACGAATCAAAATTTGTAAGCATGCTAATGTGTGTTGTGTGGCATATACAAATATTGTTCTCATGTGTATATATGTTGTAGCTAATGCAATAAAACAATTTGTATGAAATTCTTGGGATAGTATGGATATAAGAAAGATGTTGGGCTATTATGCAAATGTTTCTGAGCAGGTGCTGACATTGTAATGGGTTTTAATTTACCCATATTCTTGGGTATATGGTTAATTGGTGATCGATTGTTTGTATTTTATGAGTAATCTCGCTTAGTGTAACCGATTCTTATAAGTTGGTATCAGAGCTTTAGGTTCACTGAGTCTATAGGGACACTAGGACTTAGGACTAGGATGATGTAAAAATTAGGAATATGACATAAAATATGGTGCATACTGCGTTATCTCAATATTTGGGTGCCCTGGCCAGGTATTCAATTATTGAAGAAATGGTAAGTATGGAACTCTTAGATTGTTATCTTTTTTATTACTCTAGTCAAGTAGTCATTTTGATATAATCTGAAGAGCATAATAAAGCAGAAATCATGGTGCAAATAACTTAATATTACCTCAAGAGAAGATGATGATTACACCATTATCTATAAAAACTTGAATGTTTGGTAACTATAAGAGAAAGATACAACACCATGAAATCTAAATCTGAATGCAAATAAGAAAAAGAGGAGTTCTTGTAGATGAAATTCAAGAAGATAATAAATCAAAAGATAGATAAGTATGTTCTTATAAAGTGATTCAAGGTTTGAAATTCACATAAGATGGAGAGAACTCCTATAATAAGTACAAAATGAGAAGATAAATGGGAACAATGACAAATGAATAAGGTGGAACCTGAGTTAATCTCATACCAACCTATGTGTGTAAGAAAGTGTTAATGTAAAATACGCATGGCATTTGAAAGAAATTAAGGCAGATGATCAATATTTAATGAAGAAAATGTGGAATATGATGATTTACCTATTGATATGTGGTTGAAAAACATAATAAAAAAAGAGAGCATACCCAAGTGTGATAAATAGTCATCAAGGAAGGAGTAATGATATATGTTAATTATGATGATTCCTATGCTAATGGAAAGGAACTCGAAATGAAAAAGGTAAAATGATACATAAGAAGTTGTAACAAGCATAATAAAAATAGAATTTGTTACCTTTTTGCTATTGACCCTTGAACAATGTTGCTATGATGTGGGAAGTGTGTTTCCCCTTGTGTCTTTATTTTCCAGGGCACAACTTTCAAGTGGATCATTGCCACTTTGTATGTGTGGATTCGTTGTAAACATGAGGGTGGATAGCTTATTATAGGATAAGGTTGTTTAGACTATGGTTCCAAGATCATAAAGTTTCTGACAAGCTTTCTTTTGATCCTTCCAATAATTAGGAAGACTCCTCTTATATGTCTTGAGATTGGTTATGTGGGTAAAAGTAGATGACATAAGGATGTGAGTTCCTTATATCACATGAGGTGGATACCAACGTAATGAATCCTAGTATCCAAGATGTATCAATAGTATGGGAAGTATGTGAAGGTTGGAGATGTTTATTAAATGAACATTCCAAGTATTCCTCTCCCTTAGAGAGAGAGAGAGAGAGAGTTGATGATGACCTTCTAATGTTGTTTGGAAGGAAAAACAAAAGTGATTCTATAATGTTGTGTATGGTCTAGTGATAGATGGGCAAGACCACTATCAAGGATAGATGGTTTTTATATCAGTATACATGTGTTACCATGTTCCTTTAAGATAAACCTAGGATCAAAATACCAATGGATAAGAGTTAGAGTGGATGACACAAGTTACATGACCATGATGAGTTTAGGATTATGTCCTTTATACTGACCATTGTATCAATATAATTTATGAATAGCAGAACCAGAGTGTTCAGGTCATGTCTTACAAGTTGTAGCAAGTTTTGAATGATGAAATCTCAATGTATTTCAGAGACGGTCATTAGCATGGTTAACATCTTTGCCAAACCTTAAGAATGTTGAAGCAATTGTACTTATGTGTGACAATTCTAGCAAGAGTGAGCTGTGGTTTGACTAGAGTATCCTCTTGGAGTTATGATACATCCGTTAAGTATGTTATGTAAATCCTGATAAGATGAAGACAATGTCGGTGCTCCACCCCTAACAAGACTAATGAGGAAGTTATATTTGTTAACGGTTACATACAAGTGTATGATTCTTCAATCAAACAGATGGTCAGTCCACCATTGAGATTATTGGAGAATCCTCTTAAAACATATTCCTGATTGTTCTTGAAAATTATGGGATGCCTACATGGTTGATTGAGTTGTTAATTACAACAACCATTAAAGGAGCATAGAGATGAAACCTTGTAAAGTTACATATGATAAGATATACATGATGTTCTATGTTTAGTAAGAGCCAATGAGTATGGCCTCTAAGTGATGTGTTGATACAATAGATATAATTTGAGGATGATATCTAGAATTCAAAGTTGAAATTTACTATTATATTTGTACAGGTGGCACAACAAGTTTCTATGTTCCATATTTGCAAATGTCTTCTTATGTGGGGGGTTTTTGTGCTTACCCAAGATAAGATATGTATGAATTGAAAGAGAACATGACCTCTATAAGAGTGATGTGACATTACCATAATATGGAAGTAACCATATGTAATATTGAGGATGACGTGCATGAGAAGTGTCCATCTATGTGTACCTTGGATTTTGGGGGAGAAATCGTTGTTAGGAGTTTATGGTTGTGAGACCCCTAACCTTGCTTAAAGTGTCTAACAAGCTTAATTATCAGAATTTAATTCTTATAACCCTAATATAACCTCATAATATGCTTTGAAATCATAAGTCAAACTTATGTTTCAAATTTGGTCCAATTTGGACACTGTTTGAGCAAGTTATGCAATTTTATGCATATTTTGGACTTTTCTACAATTTACCCAATTGAGAGGTTTTATTTGCAATTTATCACTTGAATTATGTTCCTTGGATATTCCCTCATCATTCTTGAGCTTTTTGAGCCATGTGGAGCTTATTTCAACCTTGGTTTGAAGGTGATTTCCTCAAGGGTATTTTAGTGTTTACCCCTTCACAGATGAGCTAACTTTAGTAGCTATCAACAAATGAATTATTTGATTGGCTTAAAAATTCGACAAAGGAAATCTAAGAAGGTATATATGGATAGTGGGGGATCTGCTTGTGTGTGTGCTTGTATATTCTTAATAGTTTAAGGCCATGGACACTTGGAAAGATACTAGAAGTTCAACTTTTTCTTTTTCTTTATCTTATAGTTTCATATACTTATCCCTAAGCACCCAAACGAGTCATTTTCTCTCCACCACTTCCCTCCTTCTATGAACCTTTTTCTCCCTTTGTGCTTCTGTGAATTTCCTGTCCAAGGAAGAAGAAAGTGGGGATCTTCTTTGGGAAAACGTTCTTGGGTCACAATTGACTACCTTTTAGGGATTAAAAAGCTTCCTTCTAGTGATCTTGACATAAAAGAGTAAGAATCCCCTTCTTTCCTCCATTTATTATCCTTCCTCCTGCCTTTCTCCAGGTTGGAACCTTGTTTTTCCATGGTATAAATTTCTCTAAAGCTTTAAAACCCTACCTTTCTTGCTCCTTATGCCTAGGGTTTGCTCATTTGATGAAGAAAGGTGCTAGATGGACGAGTTCACATCTTATGCTTGGATTTTATGCCCTACCTACTCGTGTTTTCTTATGTTTGGGAGCTTATCTTCTAATTAGAGGTAAGTTTTATAACTTGCTCCATGTTTATTGCTTACCATAAGCTTGCTAGCTCATGTTCTTTCTTTAAATGATTATCCATGAACTAAAAAGCTATGCTAGACTTGGATTTTGATTTTTATAATATTACCTATTATGATTTCAGTTCTAGATGAACATATTATCATGTAAACATTATTCCTAAGGTATAATATGACTTGTATCAGGTTGGTTTGACAACCTATGGTGTTAAGCACCTATCAACCAATGGTCAATTTTAGGGTTTTAAGATGATTTCTTCTATAAACCCATGACCCGATGATGGTACCATTGTAACAACCCTATGGTGTTGTCTTCATGACAACTGATGGTCGGGATCAAAGGTGTCAGATGATGGTGACAACCTATGGTCACCCCCTTCAGTCAGATTTTGGATCAATTAGAAGTTTAATGATCAACCATTAAGTACCCTACTAATGTTATCAATCAATGATGACATTAGCTTAATATTTGATGTTGATTAATGAATATAGTTTTGATCTAACAACCTATGGTGACTTAATGGTCACTAATTCTGGTGGATCAGGCTCCTCAATATGTGGCGAGTTATTCATATAGTTGTAGCATCAATTAAGCCTTAGACCAATGGTTTCTTGGGTCACTTGATGCAATGCTCGGGCCTATACTGTAATTGATGGTTTTAACATATAACTTTACCCAATGGTAAAGATATAATCTTTATTCTCCAATAAAGTGGAATGATGGATAATGTAATATGTTGGTCCTAATAATGTGATTTATATGGTTTACTTTATATGATCAACTTAAGGAGCTTACTTGTTGACAATGGATTGCTTGTTTTAAATGAACAGTCGATTGTGGGTTTTACCGTACTCTCAACAAAACCCTTATTGTTGTTAATCACAGGATGTCTAGGGTTAAATGGTGACTTTAATAGATCACAACTCAATAACATTATAGATGATTCATTCAAGGTATTCACTTATGTAAACAAACAATGGATTTACCTTTTCAACATTTCATGGTTAGAAGTTGATGCCTCAATATTCCCATTGTTTTGAATGAAGCCTATAGTGTAATGTTATGATTCTAATGATGAGAATTTGATGGTTAAATTCCTTTAACTTGTATTCTTACCCTTACCCTAATATGATCATGATTGATAATCACCATAATGAATTAATGGGTAACCCGAATGAGGTATAGCTTGTTATACCTAGCTTTAACATAACTAAATGATGGTAATTGGGTATGATTAGTCCTTGAATGACTAATACAATTATGGGGTACTCTCCTATTGTTGTTGAAACCCTAGTATGCTATAACCCGATGGTTACACCTTGATTTGTGTATGGCTTCATACTTAAGAATAGTATGGAATGTGATGATGATGCTTCACCTTATGCATACATGATCTAATGGGGATGCCATGAGTTAGGATTTGGGTATGAGTGCTGATTAGTAACATTAATATAATTTATTTTGTTGAACCTAACTCTACTGCAAATAGATAAATATGAGTATTTATGTTTAACATTCTTATATGATGGAATGATGGTGGAATAACCTCCTTAATGTGATAATAACCTTAATATGTTAATTGGTGGCTATCATAGACACATGGTTGATACTTTCTTATGCTGAATGTGCATTATGAATATGATGAGGGTTAATCATATCTAGATTCCTTTCATGTTAAACTAATAAAGGAATGTTCTTAATGTTAATATAACCCTACCATGATTGTTTATGAATATCGCCCAACTCATTAATGCAATATTGTGTTGATCTAGTATATTATATGTAAGTGATGTTGTTGATCCTTGTTATAAGGCATGCAAAGCTAATGATGATCTTGTAGGGAATAGTATGATGGTCTTAATGACCTTTGGTCATGGTTGAGCCCTGGATGACGTGTAATCCTCTTGTGTTGATAAGGGTTGATACCCTGTGATATTGTGAAAAGGATGTATATCTTGTGACAGTATGATGGTCTTAATGACCTTTGGGCATGGTTGAGCCCTGAATGAGGTGTAATCCTTTTGTGTTGATAAGGGTTGATACCCTATGATATTGTGAAAAGTATTTATATCCTATCATAGTATGATGGCCTTAATGACCTTTGGGCATGGTTGAGCCTTGAATGATGTGTAATCCTCTTATGTTGATAAGGGTTGATACCCTGTGATATTGTGAAAAGGATTTATATCTTGTGATAGTATGATGACTAGTGTGGTCTCTTGAATGGAAAGTGAATAGTACCATGTGATTCTGAGATGAGAAATTATGTTCCACACATTTTATATCTTTTTAAAGTTGTGATATTTATATTCTTGCTAGAAGTGAATTAGGGTTTGTATGTCCACTTGTTTGATGCAACCTTAATTCACCCAATTGGAATAACTAATTAAGTGCAACTCTAATCATGTAGTGCCCTGTGTTGTAGAGCCATCTTCAGTGTCAAAACTTGCTAGATAGTGAAACGAGTATTCCTTAGGGAAACTCAGAGCGCATATTGTTGAGTATGTGGGGGTGGCAAGTTGAGGATATATCCTTGTCATCCACAATGCAGGTTGTGGAGGATGGCTATGGTCATGCCTCATACATTTGATGTGATTGGGGACAACTATGGTTTTGCCTCGGATTAGTGGGTTTTGTATACCCTGGTTTCTATTGTCATGACCTGTACCAAGGGCGGACTAGTGGTTAGCAGCTTGACTATATCTCATTATGGTGGTAGCTTTGACTGATATGTCACTGCCTTTTTACTCGTACTGACTGAGGGGAAGATATCTTAGGATACCAACACTCCTAGATCTTGTACGGTATCAAATATCCCTTCATAGGGGTTGGTTGGACTTTGGATGGTACGATTCAAATTCCCCAGGGCGTAATAAAAGATTTAAGACAATCTTGTAGCATATATTTTTAGGCTTATACACAATGCTTCATATTGGATGATAACCCTTGTTTGCTTTCTTTTCACTGAGATCATGTATAGTACAATAAGAGATAATAGATATGCTTATGATGTAGTTATGCTCATGTTGTAAACATGCATATTTTGTCAAATATACCTACATTGTTAAGATGATGCTGCTAGCTATGTTGAATATTGCTAGCCATGCCTATGTAATTAGAAATGCTTAAATTGCTAATCATGCCTATGCAGTTCATTGTGTTATGATGTTATTTCTACTTATGTTATAGATTTGTCCACTTTATTTGAGATTCCAATATTGATAGCCATGTTATGTTACTAAACATATTCATGATGTCAGGGATGCTTATACTACTAGATTGCTTGTGATGTTATCAAGGAATATGATGATAGTCAGATTAATGATAATGATTGTTATTAGATGCAACTTGATGATATTTGAGTAGATATCTATGCAGAGAAATGGATTTATTTGTTACCTATATATGCATTGATGATCATACTTATTGCTAAGATTATTTGATTAATATGTTTAGTATACTTAAACTGTTCAATATGTGAAATTGATTATTAAATACTCTAACTTCTCAGTTATCTACTATTTAAAATGTTGTAATCAATAAGCATTGTTGGAGGTTATATCTCTTACTGGGACATGGGTCTCACCCTTGTGGTTCACCACATCTTTTTAGGTAATGGGAAGTGATGAAAACAAACATGTGGCAACAAAGAGGAGCTATAGTAATGAATTTATGAGAAAGTTGATTAGATGTCTAGTTTTTCCTAGAGTCGTCCATGTACTCTCAGGTCCGAACAGGAAAAGTTTGTATATGGTGTTTCAAATGAATCAGAATTTTGTTAGCATGTTAATGTTTGTTGTGTGGCATATACAAATATTGTTCTCCTGTGTGTATATGTTTTGGGTGATAGAACAATTTGTATCAAATTCTTGGCATAGAATGGATATAAGAAAGATGTTGGGCTATTATGAAAATGTTTCTGAGTGGGTGCTGCTGTTGGAATCAGTTTTAATTTAACCAAATTTTTGGGTATGTGGTTAATTGGCGATCAATTTTTTTATGTTATGAGTAATCTCGCTTAGTGTAATGGGTTCCTACAAACTCAACTCATTCTCTCATGGGTAGTCTAATTTAGAACATATCACTACAATATCTCTCATTATTCCTCATGTCTTGGAGTCTAGGTTCCCAACCTTTACCTTCTGGGTCTCACCCTCTCAATAGCTAACCCTATCACTAGTCCTAACACTCGGGGTACCCCCTTTGTAGAAGAGTTTGAGACTCTTGTGGATTCACATCTTGTCCTTATCCGGATAAGCGCACACACTTGTGTTATCAAATATTATGTCCAACTTCAAAGATAAAGTCAAAATCTCAAAACTGACTGAGGTCATCGTAAACCGTACTAACTCATATTGTAGAACTAAGCTCATCCTACATATCATCTAGTATGTCTATCTCATAATCCAACAATGAATTAAACCTCTTGCTTAGAACAAATCCCTTTCCCAGCCTTGGCATCACTCACTTTTAGGTAGATGCATGTCTACCTTCTACTCGTGTCTATGTGGGAACACACTTCCCGTTAGGGTACCTACCAGAAGGAGTTTGGACTTTCTGGTCACAACCTAACCTTAGGGTTTAACTCTCTTGTAGATATTTTCTCCACTCTATGGTTGACCTCCCTAGGTCGGTACACCAATCCAAAAGTTGCACTAAGGGTTTTCATATTCTCTCTATTACGTAACCACTTATCACCCAAGTCGTGATGTCTCCAGATTTTCTAAAACTTAATCTAATGTAAGACGTCCAAATTGAATCCTCACCTCATAGAGGATCCCAATTTAAATATCACACACTAGGACAAGAAGAAGAAAATTAGAGGAAGTCAACAAGACGCAATAGTAGCACATGCACATGAACAATAAACAAACCACACAACAATCTCGCCATTCAACATATAATCACAAAATGAATTATCTTTGAATTGATATTACATATTGAACAATATCTTTTACATGTTCATGTACGACATTCTACAACAAGATCTTAAGACAATAGGTCCAACATTACATCATCTTGGCACTCAACACTCAAATATCTTGGTCTATGAGAGCATATGTCTACAACCTAAACAAAAGATTACATGTGGTACACGTCAACACAATATTCTAAAATATTGTACTGAGGATTCCTACATGTCTTTTTATATACCTCCCATTATTGTGACTTTCCAACATGATAAAACTAATACTTGGAAGTAATAAAAAAATATAACAAAAGGCGTATACTTGAACGATGATGTTTTTTAGCAAAAGAGAACACATATTTTAGGCATATTTCCCATTATATGTAAAGTTGATCAACCACATGCACTATTCTACCAAAGAGATTTAGTGCTCACATGTACTAGTCTACTGAAGAGATTTAGTACTTTCATTAATACACAATTTTACCAAATTTATGTAGTTATCACATGTACTATTTTGCAAAAGAGATTCAGTACTTTCATAAATGCACTATTCTAACAAAGAAATTTAATGCTCACATGTACTATTCTACCTAAGAGATTTAGTACTTTCAAAATGCACTATTATGCCAAAGAGATTTAGTGCTATCATATAATGGATCATATATACTATGTTTCAAGTGTTCGTAACTATATATATGGAAAATCAAACAAGATAGCATACACGAACAATAATTTTCATCCAATATCACATGCCCAAGTATTCTAAACACATAATACAACCATATTGTATAATAGTCCAGGTAAGAGGTAAAGTATACCTTTAATTGAGATAATGTATACCACATTCCTAATGTCAAATCTATTCTTGGTCAACCCTGATCAAGATAAGATCATGTGTGCCATCATCAGGTTCTTATGATCTTAACCCTAGTATGTCAAATAGGGTTTTACTTAGCTCATTAGTATATGTGCATCATTACTTGTGTTATTTTCTCAGAATTAGGTTATTCATCTTAGATTACAGATTAAGATATACAATCTAATTATTTGATTACATATAATTGTGTGTACATATCAACCCTAGGTTACATGTATGATGAAAACTTATCATATTATCATGAATTATGTGTATCATCATGATCTCATAATTATATATAGGGTTTCATGTACTTATATGAGCTTATACTGAAATTTCCAGGGTTCTTTATGCATATTTCTAATTATAACACATTAATTAGGGTTATTATCCCTAAAAAGCTATATGAAGCATTTTACATGATTTCATACATCAACATTATAATCACTAACCTCAGATGGATTATAAACATGATTATGGATCTATTAACTATTCTTCATAATTTTAGCCCATCTTTTTATATTTATAATACATAATATGATCATTTCAAAACTTACGTGATATTCTAGATATCAGTGCATCAGAAGCCTGATTTTACTATTTCTTTGTGATCTACATATGCTTCTAAGAATTTTGATACTTTGTTTGTAATTTTCTGATGAACGAGCTAATTATTGTGAATTATTGAAGATATGAATATATAAAGGGATTTTTACCTTCTCGGCCTCTTAGAACCTACCATGTGGCCCTAAGGAGAGCACAACTCACCTGTTGTGGCATGGCTAGGCTTCTTGGTTTGCTAGTTGGTAGATACATTGGTTCCAGTCTCTTTCCATTTCCCCTTTCTCATTGTGTGACATAGACTCCATGTTAGTCCATAACACAGCTGCCGCCTATAGCTTCTCTCTCAAGCGTGCCATGACTGCTCAAGGAGAACCGGTGACGGCTAGAGCTTGGAGAAAGGGCTCCATAGGGATCCTATGTGACAGATGTCGTGAGTGTTCCCATCTGGCATGCGACTCTATGCTCAATGAGACCGCCCACTGTCTATTCTCCATAGGCATGGTTGTCGTCATGTTTCTATGCTCTGTGAGAAATGACAACTCCTCTTCTCGCATCAATCTCTTATAAGAGCCTCATTTGGTCCTTCATTGTACTGCAACCCCTCTGCATCTACACCTCCATAGCTCTAGATCCATGAGCTCGCCGCCCATGGCCATGACCTAGACCTGATTAGGAAGACTAAACCTACTGTCCACCTTCCTCATGGTCTCTGACTCTTCTCCTCATGTCTGCAGTATATGTTCAATTCTAGAACTCTATTCTCTGCAAGAAGCAGTGCCCCCGCATACCTCCTTGCCCACTCTCCAGACTCCCCATTCCCATAGATGATTTGTGAGTTATGGTGGGCATACTGTGTTGGAGGATGCTTCGCTCTCTCTCCTTACTACTGCTAGAAATGGAGAGACCATGATCTGAGGGGTCTCTTTCTTGATCTCCTATCTCAAGTATGTTGTGAAAGAGGATGCTACCTATAATTATCCCCAAATTGAAGAAAAGCATTCACCACCATCTATTCCTCAGGCCATGACCAGGACGTGGGGGTCAAGATAGAGTCCTTGCTCGTGTAACCACTTCCATGAAAATGATGGCGTCCATTCCCATTGGATAATATATAATGCTCATGATTAGGGATCTCACTAGACCGATCCACATGGTGTTGTGTCTTTTCAAGACTACAATAAGGCAATGTGACATATAACCTATCAACACCCTAGCTAGACTATTATGTACCTTATTCTAATATGCTCCAATGCACACATTATTTCATTAAATTCAAGTTCTTATAACTTTCTCTAGAATAACCAAAACGTTATCAAAATTTAAACATAAGTTCATTGTCATATGATCCACCTTCCATACAAGTTTTGTGACAAAACCCTATTGTTATTTGGAAAACCAACGTTATTGTTTTGGATAAAAAAACTTGGAGACTAGAATCACAAGTTATTATCAAACATCCTCCAAATTCATTGAAATAGTCAAACTCTTCATCTAGCCCAAAAACATGGATCTACTCATCCAATATGGTATTCAAAGATCACAAGATATTCACTCTATTACATATTACAGACCTTAAAAGAAATTTCATCCTCGAAACTAAGACAAAATCCAGTCCATCACATCATATGCATATTAAAAGAAATTTTGTCCTCAAAATTAAGTCATCCTCCTACTTCTAGGAAAAACCAAAAAGTCTTCATATACATGTAGGGAACCATTCTAAATGCAACATATCAACAAAAAAGAAGTTCAAAAATTCTTTAACCACACCCATGAGGTGTTTAAGAATCTTAGTGCACCTTCACTCCTTACATAGCTTGAACCATATGTCAATGATCTTAGGTCATGATATCTTTCCATTTATTACTCTCATACTTGTTTAACCCAAGCATAACGATTCAAACATCAGCTTATACATGTTATGAAGGAGTTAATTGTAGTTAACTCACTTTATCCATCTACATCATATCAAGGTGTCATCATAATTATCTTGTGCTAGGTTTGAAACTATATGTGATATCTTTATTAAGTACCATCCTAATGCAACATTGACATATATCACTAATATAATCTCATTTCACTTACATTTTTTCTTAGAAACTTTATTAGTGACTTCATGACTTGATTCTCCAAACTATAATGTCATCATTATTTATGCATATGGTTAACAATCTATACATAAAGAGTTATTAAACTATCACTAGGTTTCCGTCATGTTATATGTACATATCATTATTCAAACTCAGATCACAAACATACATATATTATATTAGGGTTGTGCTAAACAAGCATATACAAGTGGCTCGTCAAACACGTATCAAAGCTTTATCTAGTCCTATTGAGGTTCTCCTAACCCTTAGCCTGAGGGTAGTTATGTTCTTAGTCTCTTTGAGATCACTCAACTCTATGAGTATCATATACATAAAACTTTATCTTCCCTGATTGGTCTAGGGTTACCAGGACTACGTCATAGCATTGGTGATAATCTTTGTAAGCTCTAGCGACTCATGCACAAACCAAACATAATATGACATACTCTTAATATATATATTTACCTATGAAATAATAATTCCCAACCCTCTCTTATATACAACACTAGAGTCCTATAAGGAACCACCAACCCGAGCATGAGGCTTTACATATTCTAACATAGATACCTTCTCGAGGGTCTTAGAACTCTTTCTCCCTCACCAAGATGGTAGGTACTCATATTCACATATGAATATACAACCAACCTCTCTTTGTCTCTAGGGTTTGGTACTCCCAAGGACATCCATAGTTCAATAAGACTTTAGGAATCATGCATGAAGCAACTCAACTCATTCACTCAGGAGTAGTCTAGTTTAGGTAATATCATAACACATATTTTTCATAACCCTCATATCTTGGAGTTTAGGTTCTCTAAACTTCTCCTTCTGGGAATCACTCTCTCTGGAGTTAAACCTATACCTGGTCCTAACACTAGAGGCCCTCATTTGCAAAAGAGATTGTAACACATATTTGTCATAATCCTCATATCTTGGAGTTTAGGTCCTCCTTTTGTTGATTCACATCCTTGTCTTAGCTTATCATAACTTAGAAAAACCTACATACTTGCATCATTGAGGCTTATCTCAAATTCTCAAAATAGAGCTAAAATTCTCAAATATGACTTTGATCATCATAAATGATCTGATCTTAATGCATAAAACTTTGATCGTATCATCTAAACTTATTCCATCTATTTCATCTACTCCATCTACCATAGATTCCAATAAGATTCTAGACATCTAATCTGGAACTAGTCTCTCTTCTCGACTGATATCATTCATTTTCACTTTGGTTGCATGATCACCTCCTACTTGTACATGTGTGGGGGCACATTTTTGTATTTACATACATATAATAAAATAGTATATAGATTTTTTCCAATAAAACAAGCACCAAAGAAAACTTTCGACACTCGAGCCGATTGGAAACAAAACTATATCAGCAAACTGAGTATCCCACACATATTAGAGAGTCCAGTGTTATGCCACCTAATGAAAAGGGTGAGAACAAAATATAGACTAGTGTAGCTACCCCAAACAACGAGCGTGATATGTTTATGATTTCTCTACCCTTGATACCAATCATCTCCAAATAATGTAACATCCCATAACATCAAATTATAAGGGATGAATGACACCTTAGGACCTGTAACAAAAGAAGAACTAGTCTAGACCTAGTTCTCTGACATTTAGGTTCTAACCTAGAGGCTAAGTCAAATCTAGTCTCTAAAAGACAACATATCTAACCCTAAATATTTTCAACTACAAGGTTATTTAGTTTTGAGTTGCATAGTGAGAAAATGTATAAGAACATGTTACACTAAATGAGATTACTCAAAACATAAAACACAATCGACCACTAATTAATCACATACCCAAAAATATGGATAAATGAAAATCGATTCAACATCAACACTCGCTCAAAAACATTTACATAAGAGCCCAATATCTTTCTTGTATCCATACTATGACAAGAATTTGATACACACTATTCTATCACCTTAGCCACAGACAGGAGAACAATATTTGTATATTCCACACAAACAAGAATTAACATGCTAACAAATTCCAATTCGTTTTAAAAACCTTATACAAACTTTTCCTACCCTGACCTGAGAGTACAGGGACGACTCTAGGAGACACTAGACATCTAATAAACTTTCTCAAAGAATCATTATTGTAGTTCCTCTTTACTTCCATGGTTCTATTATCATCACTACCAATTACCTAAAAAGATGTGGCAAACCACAAGGGTGAGACCCATGTCCCAGTGAAAGATATAACCTCCAACAACATTTATTGATTACAACATTTTTAGGAAATTAAACAATTTAAGAAGTTTAATCAGATATAACAAATAATCTCAGCAACACTGATGATTAAAAAAATACATAAAGGAGCAGATAATAACTATCATCATTAGCCAGACTATCATCCTTTATCTTGTTGACAATATAAGCAATTCAGTAGCATATGCATATCTAGCATCATGAGCAAGTCTAGTAACATAGAATCGCTATCATTATGAATAAGTATAGCCACATAAGCATAGCTAACAACATTAGCATGTCTAACAGGTTGAACATATCAATATCAAAAGAAGAGCTAATAACATAAGCACAACTATATGGATAAGCATGATTAGCAGTATATGCATCTCTAATTACAAAGGCATGGCTAGCATGCTAAACATAATTAACAACATGAGATAGCTAGCATCATGATTATAATCAGTAGTTGCAGTATAGTTATCAAGATAAGCATGGCTACTATATGTACACATCTACAATCTTAATCATATCCACAACCTAAGTGTATCTATTATCTCTTAATTGCACTAAGCATCATCTTTATGTAAAGATAACAAACAAGGATTATCATCCAATGTGAAATTTCATTTATAACCGTAAACAAATATGCTACATGGATATATTACATCTTTTGTTAAGCCATGAGGAATTTCAGGATACCACTCAAGTTCCAACTGACCACTGCTTGGTTGCAATCACTGCCATACATGATTTAGGAAGAGTTGGACTCCTAAGATCTTCACCTCCCTCGGTTAATACGGGTCCTCCACAGTGACACATAAGGTCAAGCTGCTAACGGCCTAGTCTGTACTTGGTACTGGTCACAACACTAGTGAAAGGAGGTGGGTACACATGCCCTACCATCTGGGGCACAACTATAGTATTCTTCTAATCTCATCACATATACAATCACCTAGACACGACCATAGTCATTCTCAAACTAAGGGATAGGTATGACCACAATCATCCCCCCTAAACACTTGGATTCAGGATGACAAGCACCCCACATACTCAATAGTATGCGCTCTGGGTTTCCCTTAGGAATACTCATTTCACCAACTGGCAAGTTCTGACACTCAGATGGATCTGTGGCATAGGGAACTACATGATTAGAATTTCACTTGATTAATTATTTCCAATTGGCTGAATTAAGGCTACATCAAACAAGTGGGCATACAAACCCTAATTCACTTCTAGAAAACATTGCTATATAACAATTTTAGAATATATAAAACATATGAGACATATTGTTCATCATCTCATCATTACATGATGCTATTCACTTTCCATTCATGAGAATGCACTTGTCATCATACTATCACAGGATATAAATCCTTTTCACAATATCACAGGGTATATGTGATGACCCTAATTTTAGGGTTTTGTTAACTAATATAATTTTAGAGGACCAAGCATGTTATGTACGTGACAAATGTCAAATTGAGGGATCGATAACCCAAATATGGATTCTTTCACCAAAATTAGGTGTTTTGAAATGCAATAGAGGACTATGATACCTAATTGAATTCAATTGTGAATGAATATCCTTTGTGAATCTATTGAGTATTTATGAAACCAACCATCTAATTGATGGCATAGATGGATTAAATGACTTTTTTATGGATCTTGGTGTCTTGTGTGGCAAAATAAAGTTATCTTAGGTTGTTTGGATCTTTTGGAGGCTAGTTGGTCATTGAATTGGCCATAATATTCCAATACACTAGGTTGTTTATAGTTACTAATTAACTAGCCAGACATTGAATTTAGTCTTCAAACTTGAGGAGAATGCACTCTAGGATTTTGTGAACCTATGCATAAAATTCCAGAGTCAAAGAACTCTCCTATATAAAGTTATTGAGGTTTGATTTTCATAAAATAAATGATGTATATATATAGAGAGAGAGAGATAGAGAGAGCAATAGAGAGAGAGAGTCAGGGTAGAATACACTCGAGTGTATTTGGAGTAGAATACACTCAAGTAGTTTTCCATGATGCAATATTTTTTTCAAAAATCTAATCCGTTAATCTTTTTAAACATATTGTGAATAGCTCATATGCAAAATTTGAGCACATTTTGACATTTATAGGTCACGTTATAAAGAACGCAAAAATTATGCATTTCAAATTAGTTTCGCACGTTGATTTTGTTGCCCTTGGATGAGTGACTTACACTCATCCAAATGGGCTCAAAATTTGTATGTAGCCTAGTTATAGTATGACGGTGAAGATCAATGGCTTACATTTTGCAAAAAATATTCTTGATATGCAAACACACTTGAGTGTATTCGTGCTATCTATACAGTCGAGTGTATTCTAGCCTGCCTATATATATATAAATATAAATATAAATATAAATATATATATATATATATAAATGGAATACTATGGTGATGTCATTTATTATCGCACTAACAAATTCACTCAGGGTTGAAATCCCTGAGCTTTTACCAAAACCTTGTGCAATAATACCACCCGCAAGCGGACGGGTCTTATCGCAGTATAGTTGAGGGTTGAATCCCAAGGGACAATGTTTTTAAGAATCAATTCTAGTCGAATCTAATTCAAGTAAGACTAATATTTAGAACGATTGGATGATTTGAGGTTAATTAAACTAATTGTAGGAAAGTAAAGTGCAGAATTAAAGTTGATCTAGATTAATGATATGGAATGGATGGGATGGTCTTGGGTGTCACCACCACTACACATGCAAACACATCCAAACCTTAAACAACCAGGCAAGATATAACTATCCAAATAGAACTATTGCAGATCCTCCCTGAGGGATGTTTAGGTCCACGCAAGCATCCCCTTAGGCATCAGATGTCTCGTCGCCATCTGGATCATTCACTTACAGTTCTGAAGATACAGAAATCCAACTAAAGTTGTGGGCCCCCTATACAGGCATTAGGCACACAGAAGCATCACTGTGGGACAGATGTCTCATCCCCTCATGGATCATCCACTTCCAACTTCAAGGAATCCCATTCTATTTCTAGTTTGGGAGTCAACTGTGCTACACGTCAAGCAAGAAGGTGATTAATCTACAAGCAAACATCGACGATTAACAAAGAAGATACAAAATCCAACTAAGGCTGTGACCCTCCCTGAGGGATGTTTAGGCCACAGAAGCATCACCGTAGGTTAGATGGCTCGTCCCCTCACGAATCATACACTTAAGACCTCAAGGAATCCCATTCTATTTCTAGTTCGAGAGTCAACTTCATTAATCGACATTCCACCCTACATATAGAAGTTCTCGCAACATAGGTAAGAACAAGATGAAAGAAAGTAAGTAATCAATCCACAAACATTAATGATTAACAAAGAAATGAAAAGTTATATACATGGCCATGGAATGTTTAACAAGAGGACATGCTTGCATGGGAAGTGGGGCTAGTCCCCGCACCCCAACAAAAAGGAACTACTCACTCATGATGCGAGAAACAAGAAGAACAAGAGAGAGGGAATATTCCACCATGAACATGATGCAGAAGGTAGTCGTTGCTCGGTGAAGATGATGCGGTCTACTACGTCGTGTCAGAGCATTACTGGACGAGGAACGAGGGACTCCAAGATAGACTGTGCAGTCTTTCTCACTCGACCTTCCTTCTCTTGTTAGTCTCCTTGATCGCAGCAGGAGCAACAGGTGAATATGCGTGATGATCTGGATCGGACCTATGTTCAGGCAGCCTGTCGGTGTCCCAGAATCGATGCCCAAATGAGGACCATTGTGGTCCTTTTTATAGGCTCGGGTCTGGTCCTCACGTTTTTGGTATGAGTCCTCCTCACAGTTTCGAGACCATTTAGATGACCAAACGATCTTGTGTTATTTTCCTCCAAACGGTCTTGGAGCTGATAAGTCCAAATGGTCTTGGTCAAGTGATTGTTCACATGATCTATAGATGTGGAACTCCAAACGGTCTTCAGTTCTATCGGTTTGGGACTTTGCCTCCAAACAGTTTTGTGAAACAGCAAAAATAGGCTTCCAATCGGTCTTGTTGTGAGCGACGATCGTCCAATTAGTCTTGGGCATTTTGTCCATACGGTCTTCATGCCCTAATGGTATGTGTTGTTCTTGCGGTTTGTGGCCCTCATGATCTGTAACTCCAAATGGTCTTCGGATCCATTCACATGCTCTCGGTCTCACGGTTCGACGTAGCTCCAAACGGTCTTGGACTCTAATCGATCTCATGGTTTGAACCCGTGCACTGCCTATGCTGTAGGTCTCGGTCGAGAAGGTAGTGCGATGGTGAGGTAGGTAGTGAGGGGCGTTGGGCGATGACAGCGTCGAGGTGGAAAGGTGAAGGAGGTAGAGGCAACGCTACTGATTGTCGTCGTGGATGGCGGAGGAAGGTGCTGCTAGCACTGCTGTTGTTCATGGAGGAGGCGACGATGATGGCAGTAGGGAGGTTTGGTGGCTTGGGTGTCGAAGGTCTAGGGTTTGCAGAGGTGGCAGAAGGAAGAAGAAGAAGGGAAGCAGACAGGTGCTGCAGGTGTTGTCTGAGGTTAGGGTTACCAGGCGGGAGGAAGAAGAAGAAGGGAAGCAGGTGCTTTCGCGGTTTCTGCTGGTTAGCTGCCCAAACAGTCTTGGGGGCATGTTAGATCCAAACGGTCTTGATGAAGAGTTGCCCATACAGTCTTGAGGGATCATTAGGAGGGAACTGATAGGGCAGATTGAGATCAAAAACCATTAGCCCAAATGAATGAGGATCGTATATCCAAGATCTGATGATGTAGAAAGGCTAGCTGTCTTGAGACCGTGCAGATGAATGGCTAAGACCGATAGGTCAAAACAGAATGGATGAAACCATTAGGTCAAGACCGTTTGGTGAGAGGATATTCAGTGAAGGTAGATCTAGGTCAAAGAAAGGTGGGTCCCACTTATTAGGGTTTGATTTGGATGATGGTTGATGGAGATAAAGGTGGAATGAAGCAAGCGGTGGTGATGATAATGTTAAAGGTGGATTAGGGTTAAATGGAGGTGGGAGCCGTCCGATGGTTGAACCTCCTCATGACCTGCATAAAATCAGAATAAAATCAATTAATAATCTTGATAATTGTACTAATTAAGAAATTTTGCATTGTGTGATATTTAACAGAAGAAATTGGATGTAATGAGTCAAATTGAGCCCAAGATGGAGATTGAATTTCATGATGAATATGCATTCATCAAAACACCCCGAACTTAAACGTTGCTCGTCCTCGAGTAACATAGAATCAGAAAAAGTCGCCAAATGAATACTTTCAACTCGTGTGGTTGTCTCATCTTCACATCACAATTGTTTTCTTTCTGCTCATTATGACTAAGTATCTCAACATCCTGAGACCACTAAACATATCTTACCGAATCTTCATTCCTGATTTTGTTTTCCAATATCACTTCCTCTTCACTTTATCCAACAACAAGCATGTCAAAGAGTTTTGTAAAAGTCCAAAGATACCCACAGAACAACAAGTGTGGATCTGATCTGACATTGGTGTTTTTCAGGGTAGTGGAGGCATTCATTGTGCCTTTAGGTAGAAAAGGGAGTGAAGGGTGGTATGGAAGGAAGAATCAAATCTCTCCTCTATTCGACTCGAGATTTTTATTATATGGTTTGCAATTTTATTTATTGCATTTTTTGTGTGAATCTCTCCTCTATTCGACTCGAGATTGCATTTATTTGTGTGCGCTTTGACATCTTTTCTTGGTCATATGCCCCTTTTAGTTTGCGAGGGGTATGGAAGAAGCGAATGTAGAGGGAAGTGGCGTGCCACCCCGAACTTAGGGTTTGGCACTATTTTGGCTATTCTTATTTCTTTTTGATGAATGGAGGGGTACGAAGATGATATAAGAAGTGTAGAAGAGAGTTCAGATCAGAATGCAACTTCATTTACAATTCAGTGCACCGGGTCGTTCTCTTTATCGTACTCTGCTCAAATAATGACTTGATGAAGATCCAATGGAGATTCCATATTATTGTTCCTCTAGTTAGTTAGGAAGCACGACGTGTTTGATCCCTATTAGTTTGATAGACACTTATCAATTTTGCATAAATATCATGGTGTTAGGAATCATAAGCTTTACAAGATGATTTAGATCAAAAGGGCTTGTTTCAAAAAGTGGTCCTTTTGAGGATCTACTTCGAATAAGGAGGGTATAATGATTCAAAATGCATCGTAGGCTAGGAAATGGCTTTTAATGAAACATAAAGCGTCAAAAATTCATCAATTATCTGTTCAATTTCTTTGAAAAACTTTAAACATTTTGAAAATTTTATTTGAAAATTTTGGTCAAAAATGCAACGATGAAATCTTAAGTCTGAAAAGGATGGGTGTAGGTGGAAAGTGAAATACATACCACCCACCCTCCACCCCGAACTTAGAGATTTGCTCTTCGCGTGCAAACCCTAAATCCAAGATGGAGGGGAAAATTCATGCCGTTTGGACCACCATATGTGGTTGCGTTCCAAGCATCGTGCGTCCTTCATCTGAAAATCTCGAAATGAAGATCAATCAGAACTCAAGATAGCATCTCACGATGTGATTTTTATTTAGTGCAAACTTATCTAAAATTCAAAAACAAAATTAAGGAAAATTCTAATTAAAAGTAAAAGCAAATTTATTGATCGGGTTTCCTCCCAACAAGCGCCTTTGTTTTATGTCGATGGCTCGACTTGATTCCTTCAACTTTATGGTGGATCCGTTGGATTGGTAAGTTACAACATTGCTTCAGTGCCTATGCCAGTTGAGGTGAAATATCTCTTCAAACATTGACCATTTGCCACAAATTCTCCTGACTTTTCACTCCATAAAGAGAAAGCACCATGTGGGGAGATGCTGTTGACAATGTAGGGTCCAGACCAGCAAGAACGGAGTTTACCTCGGAATAACTTCAGTCTTGAATTGAATAGATGAACTTGGTCTCCCACTCGTAAGTCTTTTCTTTTCAGATTACCATCATGCCAAAGTTTTATACGTTCTTTATAGATTTGTGCATTCTCATAAGCTGTCATTCGGAGTTCTTCCATCTCTTGGAGTTGTAGAATCCTGGCTTCGCCCACTTTCTTCATATCAAAATTCAGTTGTTTTATTGTCCACCATGCTTTGTGTTCGAGTTCAACAGGAAGGTGGCAAGACTTTCCATATATTAATAGAAATGGTGTAGTTCCAAGGGGGGTTTTAAAAGCGGTTTGGTAGGTCCACAATGTGTCATTGATTTTCACTGACCAATCTTTTTCGATTGCGGCCTACTATCTTTTCCAAAATAGTCTTGAGTTGACGGTTAGAAACCTCTACCTGTCCACTTGTTTGTGGATGGTAGGGTGAGGCTACCTTGTCTATTACACCATATTTCCTCAGTAATGCCTCAAAACTTCTTTCCAGGAAATGAGATCCTCCATCGGATATCACAGTGCGAGGGACTCCGAAATGGGGGGAAATAATCTCTTTGAACATTTTGATGATGGGTTTGGAATTTCTAGTGACAGTTGGTATGGCTTCTACCCATTTTGAGACATAATCCACCGCCACTAGGATGTAGGAAAATCCATGAGAAGATGGGAATGGACCCATGTAGTCCACACCCCAAACATCAAATATCTTGACTTCATGCCACAACTTTAGTGGCATCTCATCTCTTTTTGTTATGTTGCATGTTCTCTGACATTTGTCACATGATAGAACAAAGTTGTAGGAATCTTTGGATATGGTTGGCCAAAAGAAACCACATTGCAAAACTTTCAAGGCAGTTTTCTTATAACTCATATGGCCTCCAGCTGGGCCTGAGTGACATTGTTCTAAAATGAGTTGGGCTTCTTCTTCAGCGATGCAACGTCTATAGAGACCATCACCACAAAGTTTGAAGAGGTATGGCTCATCCCAGTGATATTGCTTCAAATCATGCATGAATTTCTTCAGTGCATTCAGGGTAGATGACACCAGCAGCAAGGTAGTTCACATAGTCTGAGTACCAAGGGGTAGCTTCTATAATCTTCATTAGTTGGTTATCCGAAAGAGAATCGTTAATCGGGTTCTTCTTAGTTTATAAAGTGTGGATGTGACCCAGGTGGTCTGCTACAACATTCTCTGTACCCTTTTTATCTCTTATCTCTAGATCAAATTCTTACAAGAGGAGAATCCATCTTATCAACCTAGGCTTTACATCTTTTTTCACTGGGAGGTAATAGATAGCTGCATGATCTGTGTAGACAATGACTTAGGAACCTATGAGGTAGGATCTGAACTTGTCAAAGGCATACATGACTGTAAGAAGGTTTTTCTCAGTAGTTGCATAATTCCTCTAAGCCTTGTCGGGGGTCTTCGATGCATAGTAGATCACATAGCATTTCTTCTCTATACATTGCCCTAGAATAGCACCCACAGCATAATCACTGGCATCACACATAATTTCAAATGGGTGATCCCAATCAGGATCTTGGATGATGGGCGTTGTCATAAGAGCATGCTTGAGGTTGTTGAAACTTTTGATTCATTCTTCATCAAAATGGAAATCAGCATCCTTTAGTAACAAGTTGGTCAATGGCTTGGTTATCTTGGAGAAATATTTGATAAACCTTCTGTAAAAGCATGCATGACCAAGGAACATGTGAACCTCTCTTACATTGGTTGGGATAGAGAGTTTGGAGATCACTTCGATCTTTGCCTTGTCTACTTCAATTCCTTAGTTACTAACCCTATGGCCAAGGACAATGCCTTCTTTCACCATAAAGTGACATTTTTCCCAATTTAGCACAAGTTGCGCTTCTTCACATCATTTGAGGACCAGGGAGAGGTGCTTCAGGCATGAGTCATACGAATCCCCATATACAGAGATATCATCCATGAAAATTTCCATAATTGTTTCAGTGAGTCCAGCAAATATGGCTGTCATACAACGTTGGAAAGTGGTAGGAGCATTACAAAGTCCAAATGGCATCCTTCTAAACGCATATGTTCCAAATGGGCAAGTAAAGGTTGTTTTCTCTTGGTCATCTGGCTGTATAGGTATTTGATAGAATCCATAGTAACTGTCAAGATAACAGAAATACTCTTGGTGAGCCAACCTTTCTAGGACTTGGTCAAGAAAAGGCATTGGTAAATGATCCTTTCAAATCGCCTTGCTCAACTTCCTATAATCAATACACATCCTCCACCCTGTGACTGTTCGAGTGGGGATGAGTTCATTGTCTTCATTCCGTATCGTTGTAGTCCCACCTTTCTTCGGGACAACGTGCACAAGACTTACCCATGGTGAATCAGAAATAGGATAAATGATTCCAGTAGTGAGCAGTTTAATGACTTCACGGCAGACTACTTCCTTCATGTTAGGATGAAGTTTTCTTTGATGTTCGATGGTAGGCTTGTGGTCTTCCATCATGGGGATTTTGTGCATACAAAGTGCTTGACTGACCCCAGTGAGATCACTCATCTTGTAGTCGATAGATTTTCTTCTTTCCTTTAATTCCATCAAGAGTTTATCTTGTTGTTTTGTTGTTAGATCTAAATTTATGATAACTGGGTAGACCTCTAGATCATCTAGAAACACATATTTCAATCCCCCAGGTAAGGGTTTCATTTCAGGAGCTTGTGGTTTCTCACATGTTTCTTCAGTAATATCTACAACTTTAAGTTCCTCAAATTTGGCTTTAGGATCTTCTCCAGTAGTATCAAGGCCGAGAACACAACTTTTCACTTGTTCATCGGCTGAACTAGCTGCATTTGGATTAGTTAGAGCCACTCCTAATGAGTCTTCTAGTTTGTAATCCTCTTGTGTGAGAAGTGACATCTGCTCTATGCATTCAATCAAGTAGACTTCTTCTTGCATACTCGATCTTCTCATACTTTCAAAAACATTAAACTCGAGGGTTTCTTTTCCTAATCTGAGCAGCAAGGTTCCTGCTTCAACATCAATTAGAGCTCTTACAGTGGTGAGGAACGGGCGTCCAAAGATGAGGGGGTATCTAGTGTCTTCCTTTATGTCCATTATGACAAAGTCGCAAGGGACATCCTCAATGATTCCTAAGGGTAGAGTCACAATGTTATCTGCAAGTTGTATTGTCATACCAGTCGGGAGTAGTTCAGCAAACCCTAGCCTTTTCCAAAGGATAAGTGGCATGATGGAGATACTGGCACCAAGATCAGCCAATCCTTTCTTACACGATGAATCACCGATATGACAGGAGATCCCAAAAGATCCTAGATCTTTCTGCTTCTTGGGCATCTTACTCTGGATGATATCTGAAGTAGTTGTTGCTAACTTGACTGTCTTATATTCTTCAGTTATATATTTCCTAGTAAGAAGTGACTTTAAGTACTTTTTCCAGGCTGGTATCTCAGCCAGTGCATCTAGAAAAGTATATCAACATGAAGCTTTTTCATGGCTTCCTTGAACTTATTGAAGCGAGTATCAAGCTTGGTTTGCCTTAAACGAGCAGGGAAAGGTGGATGAGGTTTGTATATTGGCACATCCGGCTCTAGTATTTCTTTCTCGGTACAGTAGGTTTTTTAGAACTTTCCTTATCTGTCTTTTTAGTTGTTGCTGGCCCTTTTGGTTGAGACTCAGGTGTTTTAGAGTCTTGAATAATCATCAGTTTTTCCTCGTCTGTAATAACCACAGGTGTCTTGACAGGAGAATCAGAATAGTCTTTTCCAGACCTGGTGGTGACAACCTTCAGTTTCATATGGTGCTTAGGATTATTTTCTGGTTGGCCAGAAAAGGCTCCAGCAGGTGGCTTAATGCTAGCTGCAAGTTGAGCTAGTTGAGATTCAATAGCCTTCTGATGAGCTTGTTGATTAGCTATCATAGTCTGCTGTGACTACAACATCTTCTCAATTGTTGTTAGTTTTTCTTCTGGAGAGATAGGATTTGTTTGTTGTCCTTGTGGTTGATAGGGGACCTAGTAGGGATTCTAAAATTGAGAATTATTTTGATACTGGTTGTAGTTCCTATTTTGAAGATTACCCCTAAAGTTTCCTTGATTCCCGAAATTTTTTTGTTGGTTATACTGCAATCCTGGTGGGCCAAGTTGTTGATTGTTTGAACCAAGTTGTCACGAGTTTTCCGCTCCTAAAGGATTTCCATATTGAAAACCAAGATGGTTCCTATTTTGATTTGGATTGTAGTATCCTTGACCAGGAATGGTGTTGACAACATTAAGATTTTCCATTTGACCATTATCTCCTTGTCCATAAGCATTGCTTATAACCCCATCATATAGAACATTGCATGCTAAAGTGGAATGACTGGTACCTTTACATGCTTCACAGAACAATGAAGCTAAATTGATCTGTTCTTGTTGTTGAGGAGGTGAATGTCCTCTTCCAAATGCAGCAAGGGATGATTCGATATGGTCTTTCTTGACAACTAAGAGTTTGAGGGTTTTAGCGATGGACTTGTACTCTAGAATAACTTTAGCCATAGCTACCTTCAATACTCCTTTTCCTATAGATCAACCCCAATTTTCTTGATTTTCAGCCCCAAGGGTGACAACCTTCCATGCGCTGTCATAACTTTGACGCATGAAGTTCCCTCCAGATGCGGAATCTAAGAATTTCTTGATATCATCAGCCACACCCCTATAGAAGATCTCGATGAGCTGATTCTTGGTAATGCCATGGTGTGGACACTTGCGTAGAGGCTCCTTATATCTTTCCCACACTTCCACAAGGGTTTCTCCAGGGGCTTGAGTGAATGTTTTTATTTGACCCCTAATTTCATAGGTGAGAGAATGCGGGTAAATTTGTTCCAGAAAAACATTTTGTAGTTGTTCCCATGTGGTGATGGGCTCACACTGCAAGGAGTTGTACCAAATTATAGCTCTATCAGCAAGTGAATACTTGAAAAGATGGAGTCTAATGGCATTGTCAGACACTCCATTTTACTTTGTCATAGCACATAGATCAATAAACCTCAAAAGGTGTTCTTGACTATCTTCTCCTTTTTACCATAGAATGGGTTGTTTTGAAGCAAGGTAATCCAATGTGCTCGTATCTCAAAATTGGGAGCATTGATGGGAGGAGGTTGAACTGGGTGGTGAGCATCAGTAGCTTTAGGGATTGAGAACACCCTAAGATCCTTTTGCAGTTCTGTTGCTTGTGCTGCTAGGATTTCTTCTTGAACTGCAGCTCTGGCTTCTTGCACGAGTCTTTCTCTTTGTGCATTAATGGCTTGAGCTACCCTTCAGGATATTTCCTCATCTCGAGCCATTCTGGCTTTATTCTCTCTTTTTTGACGGTGAAAGGTCATGTCTATCTTTGGATCAAAGCTAGTAGAGAGTCCGGGACTTTTCAAACGGTGCATACACTAGTCTTTTGGATGTACCTGAAATGGGAAAGTTTCCAAAATGGGATCCACAGAGTAGAGTCAAATTCAAGTGAATGATCAATTGTATCAAAAGAAAACAAAAACCTAGATTAGGCTTAAAAGGACTAGATTTAACTAACTGATTCCGTTGTCCCCGACAACGGTGCCAAAATTTGACGTGATTTATTATCGCACTAACAAATTCACTCAGGGCTGAAATCCCTGAGCTTTTACCAAAACCTTGTGCAATAATACCACCCGCAAGAGGACGGGTCTTATTGCAATATAGTTGAGGATCGAATCCCAAGTGACAACACTTTTAAGAATCGTTGCTAGTCGAATCTAATTCAAGTATGACTAATATTTAGAACGATTGGTTGATTTGAGGTTAATTAAACTAATTGTAGGAAAGATATAACTATCCAAATAGAACTGCTACGGACCCTCCCTGAGGGATGTTTAGGTTCGCGCAAGCATCCCCTTAGGCATCAAATGTCTCGTCGCCATCCGGATCATTTACTTACGGTTCTGAAGATATAGAAATCCAATTGAAGTTGTGGGCCCCCTATACAGGCGTTAGGCACACAGAAGCATCACCATGGGCTAGATGGTTTGTCCCCTCACAGATCATCCACTTACAACTTCAAGGAATACCATTCTATTTCTAGTTAGGGAGTCAATTGTGCTAAACGTCAAGCAAGCAGGTGATTAATCTACAAGCAAACATCGACGATTAACAAAGAAGACACAAATTCCAACTAAGGTTGTGGCCCTCCCTGAGGGATGTTTAGGCCACAGAAGCATCACCGTAGGCTAGATGGATCGTCCCCTCACAGGTCATACACTTACAATCTCAAGGAATCCCATTCTAATTTTAGTTTGAGAGTTAACCTCATTAATCGACATTCTACCCTACATATAGAAGTTCTCACAACATAGGTAAGAACAAGATGAAAGCAAGTAAGTAATCAATCCACAAACATTAAAGATTAACAATGAAATGAAAAGTTATATACATGGTCATGAATGTTTAATAAGAGGACATGCTTGCATGGGTAGCGGGACTAGTCCCCGCACCCTAGTGAAAAGGAACTACTCGCTCATGATGCGACAAATAAGAAGAACAAGAGAGAGGGAAGATTCCTCCATGAGAATGATGTAGAAGGTAGTTGCAGCTCGGTGAAGATGGTGTTGTCTTCTAAATCATGTCGGAGCAGATCTGGATGAGGAACGAGGGACGCCAAGATAGACCGAGCAGTATTTCTCACTCCTCCTTCCTTCTCTTCTCAGTCTCCTTGATCGAACAGGAGCAGCAGGTGAATATGCATGATGATCTAGATCAGACCTATGTTTAGGAAGCATATCAACATCCCAGAACCGATGCCCAAATGAGGACCCTTGTGGTCCTTTTTATAGGCTCGGGTCTGGTCCTCACATTTTTGGTGTGAGTCCTCCTCACGGTTTGGTCCTAACAGTTTGGAGACCGTTTCGATGACCAAACAGTCTTGTGTTATTTTCCTCCAAATGGTCTTGGAGCTAATAAGTCCAAATAGTCTTGGTCAAGTGATCATTCACACGGTCTGCAGATGTGCAACTCCAAACGGTCTTCAGTCCTATCAGTTTGGGACTTTTCCTTGAAACGATTTTGTGAAACAGCAAAAATAGGCTTCCGATCGGTCTTGCTGCGAGCGGTGATCGTCCAATCAGTCTTGGGCATTCTGTCCATATGGTCTTCATGCCCTAACGGTCTGAGTTGTTCTCACAGTTTATGGCCTCATGATCTGCAACTACAAATGGTCCTCGGCTCCGTTCACATGCTCTCTGTCTCGCAGATCAACATAGCTCCAAACGGTCTTGGACTCTGATCGATCTCGTGAAGAAAAGGTTTCGTGGCCTGCTGTTCTATCACTCTTGAGACAGTGCGCCACCTATGTTGTAGGTCTCGGTCGAGAAAGTAGTGCGATGGTGAGGTAGGTTGTGAGGGGCATTGGGCGACGGCGGCATCGAGGCAGGTAGGTGAAGGAGGCAGAGGTGACGATGGTGATTGCCATCGTGGATGGCAGAGGAAGGTGTTGCTAGCACTGCTGTCGTTCATGGAGGAGGCGGCGATGATGGCAGCAGGGAGGTTTGGTGGCTTGGGTGTCGGAGGTCTAGGGTTTGCAAGGTGGCAGATGGAAGACGAAGAAGGGAAGCAGACAGGTGTTGCAGGTGCCATCTAAGGTTAGGGTTACCAGGTAGGAGGAAGAAGAAGAAGGGAAGTAGGTGCTTTCACAATTTCTGCTGGTTAGATGCCCAAACAGTCTTGGGGGCATGTTAGTTCCAAACGGTCTTGATGAAGAGGTTTCCCACACAGTCTTGAGGGATCGTTAGGAGGGAACCGATAGGGTAGGTTGAGATCAAAAACCATTATCCCAAATGAATGAGGATCGTATATCCAAGATCTGATGGTGTAGAAAGGCTAGTGGTCTTGAGACCGTGTAAATGAATGGCTAATACCGATAGATCGAAAGTGAATGGATGAAACTATTAGGTTAAGACAGTTTGGTGAGAGGATCTTGAGTGAAGGTAGATCTAGGTCAAAGAAAGGTGGGGCCCACTTATGAGTGAAGGTGGATTAGGGTTAAATGGAGGTGGGAGCCATCTGATGGTTGAACCTCCTCATGACCTGCATAAAATCAGAATAAACTCAGGTAATAATCTTGATAATTGCACTAATTAAGAAATTTTGCATATTGTGATATTTAGGAGAAGAAATCGTATGTAATGAGTCAAATTGAGCCCAAGATGGCGATTGAATTTCATGATGAATATGCATTCATCATATGGTCTATGAGAATGATGTTGGGCATGACATTGATATCCCACGTGACCCAGGGTTAGAAAGTATGGCCCAGTCTAGGCCGTAACCATTGTTGACCAGGCTATAGAGACCTCGTCTCCTAGATTGAGATTCCATGGGGGTTAGGGAAACAACCTAGTTGCCCACCCTCATCTTCATAGATTGTGGGAGTGATGGTTGAACCTTTCACACCTCTTAGATGTCAACAATCCATCTGAGTTGTTGACGGATAGATACAAGATACCAGTTTCTCCTCAGCCAGCCCATCTACACTTCCTTGATAGTAGTAGGGGTTACAGTCTTGCGTGGAGTGAACAATGAGAAGTTGTATAGGTTGTACCTATTATGTAAGATCTTATTAGCATACATGTTCATAGATTATAGATTTTTCATTCAATATGTAAATGTACGTTGTAATAAAACCTGATGTAATAATTTACATGTTGAATGTCGAGATTGTTTATGGTGTATGTTATATGTTTGAATGTTCATGTATGCGTATTATGCTTTCGCATCACTCTCTGAAATAATTAGTTAATGTTTTCAGATTCATCCTCTCGAGCCTTTTCAGTCTTGAGGCGGCAGAATCCAGGGATGTTACAATTGGTATCAGAGCATGAACAATAGCTACACCTCACAAGTACTCATCATAAAACATAAAGCTAAATTTCACCTTTCACTTTAGACCCTAGAAACATACAAAGTTTTTCTATAGGAATAAGGTTTGACTTAGCCTCTAAGTTAGAACCTAGATGTTCGAGAACTGGGTCTAGACAAGTGTGTGAAACCCTTTTCATATAGAGCTCATATGTATTGGGTAGCTACACTAGTCTACACCTTGTTCTCTCCATTTCACTAGGTTACTGACACTGGACTATCTATTGTGTGTGGGACACTCAGTTTTGCTGATTTGGTTTTGTTTTCCAATCTGCTCGAGCCTCGACAGTTTTCCCTGACGTCTACCTTCTCAGAGAAAAACTATATAATATTTTATTACATATATTTAAATATAAAAATGTGTCCCTCACACTGAAGAATAGTTAGTGTTCATGAAACCTAAGTGAAAGGGAGTGACATTAGTCTAGAAGAGAGACTAGATCTAGATTAGATGTCTAGAGCCTTATCAAGATATGTGATAAATAGAGTAGATGATAGAATGATAGTTGGTATAAACATGGATGATCTTTTCTAAGTTCTACATATAATGAGATAAGTTGTTTTATATGGATATAAGTTGTATACGATTTGAATCCAATTTGGGAGAAGATAAGCTAAGTCCTGATGATAAAAGTACATACTCTTTTTGTACTTAAGATGAGGTAAGTTAAGATAAGGTTGATTATGCATGAGCCTCAAGCTCTTTTACAAAGGAGGACCTCCAGTGTTAGGACAAGATACGTGGCAAACTCTAGAGAGAGTGAGACCCACAAGGAGAGGGTCATATGACCTACCCTACAATATATGAAAAATATAAGATATATGTGAAATGATGTGTCCTAAGATGGGTTGAGTCCTTTTTCATGATTCAATTCTATATGTGAGAGTTAGGTTAAAAAAATGATGGGTAGGTGGGTCATAATGAGAAAGTCAATCCTTTGATTGAGTTAGGTCCAAATTGAGTGACGTATGTTTGTGAATCTCATCATTAGCTGCATGTGAGGTGATACATGAACTCTGGTTCTGAGAGAAAAATTATTTATGCATAAGATGCTCATAAATGTTGTTCCTTCCCCTTCTCTTTCTTAAAATATGATACTAGATACCTCACTTGAGCTATATGGATGATTTATATATGAAGAGTCACTCATATGATCTTGACCTATTTTATACCCCCTATCATACATGTAATATCCAAGTTTCAAATCATGATAAGATTGGCGTAGTACATTCTTTTCCCCTTCATATCATGCATGCAACATATAGGTCTGAAATCATGAAATTGAAATAAAGATTTCCTTTTATCTTAGATTATAAGATCACCAAATATAGTGCCAAACCTCAATCCTTCTAAATCTATGATCTTAGTTTGATTAGAACTCTCACACCTTAGGGTAAAACTCTATATTCAAGCATGTAAAATAATCCCTTCTACAATGATCAAATATAAGTAAGATGTTGATCATAAACCCACACTAATGATGTCAAATGTGATGAATCTGAAACAAATAAGGTGCACACATGATATCACCTTACATGGGTTAGTGGAGTGAAAGATGAAACTTAAGTAATACCCCCTTAACTTCATATGAGCTAACAAATCCTAATTATTAGGGTAATAAGGGATGTGAATCTGATAATAATAGAATGTCATGTTATGACTAAGTCAGGACATGATTCTTGAATTCCTTAAAAAAAGAATGTTATGATTTAATCTATATAATATGGGGTGAGTAAACCCTAGATGATCTAAATCCTAAGATGACAACTTAGGTACCTTCAAAACCCCAATAGTGGTGACTATATGCAATTTGGCCCCTCAATAGCACCTTGAGTGTTAGATTAAGCAGATTTCGAGGACAAAATTCCATATAAGGTGGGGTGAAAGTGATGACCCTGATTTTAGGGTTTTGTTAAATAATATAATATTAGAGGACCAAGCATGCTATGTACGTAACAAATGTCAAATTGAGGGATTGGTAACCCAAATATGGATTCTTTCACCAAAATTAGGTGTTTTGAAATGCAATAGAGGACTATGATACCTAATTGAATTCAATTGTGAATGAATATCCTTTGTGAATTAATTGAGTATTTATGAGACCAACCATATAATTGAGGGCATAGATGGATTATAATGGCTTGTTTATGGATCTTGATGTCTTATATGGCAAAATAAAGTTATCTTAGGTTGTTTGGATCTTTTAGAGGCTAGTTGGTCATTGCATTGGACATAATATTCCTATACACTAGGTTGTTTGTAGTTACTAGTTAACTAGCCAGTTATTGGATTTAGTCTTCAAACTTGAGGAGAATGCACTCTAGGATTTTGTGAACCTATGTATAAAATTCCAGAATCAAAGCACTCTCATATATAAAGTTATTGAGGTTTGATTTTCATAAAATAAATGATATATATATATATATATATATATATATATATAAATGGAAGACTATGGTTTCTAAGAATGATGTTGGGTGTGACATTGATATCCCACGTGACCTAGGGTTAGCAAGCATGGCCCAGTCCAAGCTGTAACCACTACTGACCAGGCAATATAGACCTCATCTCCTAGATCCAGATTCCATGGGGGTCAGGGAAACAACTAGGTTGCCCACCCCTCATATCCATAGATTGTGGGAGTGATGGTTGAACCTTCCAAACCTCTTGGATCTCAGCAATCCATCTGAGTTGTTGACAGATAGATATAAGATACTAGTCTCTCCTCAGCCAGCCCATCTACACTTCCTTGACAGCAGTAGGGGTTACAGTCTTGTGTGGAGAGAATAAACTCCTCTCCTTATGCCATTTTCTCCACCCTTGTTGCTATAGAGTAGGTGGACCAAGGGAGCACCACTCTGACCTCCCCAACTGATACTAAGAGTCCTCTTCAACCTCAAAAACTCACTGCAAACTATTGTTGGTAACGGACGGCGTGAGCTAGCCATCAAATCCACTCCCCACACAAGAAGAATAAGGACTGCATAGGACTGGAGCTACCCCACTATGAAAGATACTCCAAAGGCTGTGAGTTTAAGTGAGGAAGAAGAACCCTAGAGTCAGGGAATTCACACACAACTTCTTGCTTTGATGAATAATTCATTTCTCAATCAACCTCCTCAAGGATCCGGAATGGATCACAGAGGTCAAATCAGAGGCGGCTATGCTAAGGGAGGTGTGTGCATATGTATACTCTTCTTTCGCAAGCCTAGGGTGGTGAGACAACCAACACAATCCCATCAAAGCAGAAGAGGCGCACAACTCTATTATGCAGAGCAAATAGAGTACCAATTTTAGGAGGGGGATCCAGCCACCTCTCAGCTACATCAGAGTAGCCAATGCGTCGATGGATTCTTGAAGTTTCAGTTAAGAAAAAGTTCACACCATCTTCAAGTTAGACATTGGAAGATTGTGAGGTTCCCCACCGTGAACCCAGGCCATGGCGGCGCTGGCAACCGTGTGGGCTGACACAGTGCTTCATGAGGGGAGGAAGAAGACGAGCTGACTTAGTAGGGAAATCCCATCCAGAGACGGCCGGTTCATGGAATATTAGAAGGTTGAACCGCTCCAGTCCCTGGACCAGGTGGCGGCCCATCCAGGGCACCTAGAAGGCGATCCAATGACCCATTCTTTTCTAAGAAAGGTAAATATCTCAAGTGATATAGAGATCTTAAAAATTCATAGAAAATAGATCAAGTACCCAAATAATTCCCAAAAAATAACAGTAGACTCAAAAAAATTCCTACTTTCTTATGAAACCCTTAGATTGCACTTTTGATCTTTTATAGTTGATGATTTCCAATTTAGATTATAATGCCTCTTTTATGGTTCGTTAAATGGATTAATTAGTAAATGGTTGAGATAATTTCTCAAAGAATTCTTATAGAACCCTGAATATTATTGGAACTAATTTTTATACTCTGAATTTAGTAATATCTCTAAATACTAGGTCTTCTTCTACCAAAAATTAAGTAAATGCTTTTATTCTCATATTAATTCTAGAAAATAGATAAAGCATAAAATTTTTTGAAAATCAGACCAGGTGCTTATTATGATCTCCTAATCAATAGAAAAATAATAGAAACATGTTTTAGATTAGTTGGACCTAGGTTTGACTAAACCCTTGTTTGGACATAAAAACACATATAGTATGATGAACAATTATTAATGAGGAATATGTATTATTAATCAGGTGATGAATAGATTGTCTAGATGATCAAGAATAGTTACGATTCTATAAAGTTAGGTACGTGGATATAAGTATAAGACTAGTTTTTTTTGGATGATCTAATTATGAGTAAATGCTTGCATGTAGTTGTATAATCTTGTTGGATGTATATCTATAAATATTGTCTCTTTTCTGCCTTGAACACTAAGAACACTAAGGAAAGATAATGGAATGTAGTTACTGATGGTTCATTAATCTCCCTATTAGATAGGGAAAGTATTAATGATGACTAGCACCTCCCTAATGGTACAAGGTATGCGGGGAGATCCCTAATGGTACAAGGTACACGGGGATAGGGCTCAATAATATATGTTTTTGCTAAGTCCACCATAGTAATACATGTCCATTGAAATGTGACTAATTACTTGGGTTTATCTAATTTTCTGCCTTAATAATATTTTCCTTTTCTTCTTCTTTTTCAAGTATTTTCAAATATGCCAGCATAGTATAGTATTTTTCAACCACATAACAACTTTATGTTGATTCGTTGTTTCACGTATGTTTTAGGTTCAGAGGTAGCATGGGAGAACAGATGGGAAGTGAGTAGCTGTATAGGTTGTACCTATTGTGTAAGATCTTGTTAGCATACATCTTCATAGATTGTAGATTTTTCAATCAATATGTAAATGTATGTTATAATTAAACCTGATGTAATAATTTACATGTTGAATGTTGAGATTGTTTATGGTGTATGTTATATGTTTGAATGTTCATGTATGTGTATTATGCTTCCGCATTGCTCTCTGAAACAATTAGTTAATGTTTTCATATTCGTCCTCTTGAGCCTTCTCAGCCTCGAGGCGGAAGAATCCAGGGACATTACAGTATCAACCCTTATCAACACAAGAGCAATACACATCATTCAGGGCTCAAACATGCCCAAAGGTCATTAATACCATCATACTATTCCCTACAAGATCATCATTATCTTTGCATGCCTTAGAACAAGGCTCAACGACATCACTTACATATAATACACCAGATCAAAACAATATTGCATTAATGAGCTAGGAAATATTCATAAACAAACATAACAGGGTTATATTAGCATTAAGAACATTCCTTTATTACATCAACATGTAAGGAATCTATATATGATTAACCCTCATCATATTCATAATGCACATGTTTAGCATAAGAAAGTATCAACCATGTGGCTATGATAACCACCAATTAACATATTAAGGTTATGATCATATTAAGGAGGTTATTTCACCTTCATTCCATCATATAAGAATGTTAAACATGAATACTCATCTTTGTATATTTGCATTATAGTAAGGTTCAACAAGATAAATTCTATTAATTTTACCAATCAGCACTTATACCCAAATCCTAACTCTTGGCATCCCCATTGGATCATGGATACATATGGTGAATCATCACCATCACATTCCATACTATTCTCAAGTATGAACACACACATAAATCAAGGTGTAGCAATCGGGTTATAGCATACTAAGGTTTCAACAACAATAAGAGAGTACTCCATGATTGTATTAATCATTCTAGGGCTATTCATACCCAATTACCATCATTTAGTTATATTAAAGCTAGGTATAACAAGATATACCTCATTAGGGTTACATATCAACACAATATTATTATCATCCCTTCTATTCATATGAGTGAATAGGTAAGACTACCTTATTAAGGGTAACCCTCCATTTTTTCCATTATCTTTCAACCCATATCACCATACGACTATGTCACCCAGAACCATTGGATGTTTAAAAGCTAAGACCTTTGGTTGTTTACATAAGTAAACACCTTGGATAAACCACCTATGAAGTCCTTGATTTGTTCTCTATTAAAGATCCACCATTTAACCCTAGACATCCCTTGATTAACAACATTAAAAGTTCCATTGAGAGTAGGGTAAAACCACAAGCGATTGTTTATTTAAAACATGCCGTCGATGAATGAGCTTCTTAAGTTGATCTCATAAAGGAAAACATCTAAATCACTTTATTAGGACCAACATATTACAATAGGCATCCTTCCAATATATTGGATGAAGAAACATTAAATCTTAACCATTAGGTCAAGTTCATATATTAAAACCATCAATTGTAGTATAGGTCCGACCATTGCATCAAATGACCCAAGAAACCCTTAGTTTAAGGCATAAATGATGCTACAACTACATGCTTAAATCACCATAGGTTGTGGAGACCTGCTCCACCATCAGTAGTGACCATTAAGTCACCAAAGGTTGTTAGATCAGCACTATATTCATTAATCACCATTGAATATCAAGCTAATGTCACCATTGATTGATAGCATCATTAGGGTACTTAGTTGTTGATCATTAAGATTCTAATTAGGCCAAAACCTAATCTAAGCGGTGAACGTCAGTTGACACCCTTAGTCACCATAATCAGTTCTCATGAAGACAACACCATCATTTGTTGCAATGGTACCACCAATGGGTCATGTGTTTATAGAAGAAATCAGCTTAAAACCCTAAAATTGACCATTGGTTGATAGGTGCATAGCACCATAGGTTGTCAAACCTATTGGTATGTATGCCCTAAGAGCCAATCATGGGATGATTGGTGGGATACATTAAGATTGATTTGATAAATATCAAAGGCAAGCTTCCAATTCATTTTGGTTTAGTCAGTTATGAGATAATGACAGAAGAGTTTGAATGTCTAAAGAATTATTTTACTCAATGACGTATGCTTTTAGGTTAAGGACCTAAATGATGAGATCATACATATGTTAAGAGTATACATTCTTGATTTGTCCCTAGTCGGATGTCATTGTGGATGGTTGATAGACAACAATGACACATAAGACTGCATTGTGTGTTGGTTGATGACAAAATCTCATTAGTCATAATATAGTGATATCAAACCAAGCACATAGGTACTTAATTAAAATAGTGGGAGCGGTAATTAATTAAAGTCCTAATTATATCATAAAACTTTTTCAAATCAATCAAATAAGTCGAAAATGAGTTTTTGGACTAAATTGCATATATTTCCTTTTGTAGTACAAATGGCCACCAACAATAATCACTTTATTTGCGATCGGTCCTTGAGACAGACAAATTATGGGAATGATTCCACGATTGGTTAGGACGTTGAGAAGTGTTCTCAATCGAAGAGCGAAAGCTCTAAGTCCTAGTTATACCAGAACCAGATGAACTTGCTCCCACCACACAAAAGGCTGAAAGGGATGCTTACTGGAAGCATTCTGAGGATGCCATTGATGTATAGTGCTTGAATGTTGTATTCTTTGAACTATGAGTTGCAGAGACAACATGAGACATATGATGTCTCCAAGGCACTATCCTAGTATGTCATGACAGAAGGAGATTCAGTTGGTTCTCACACACTCAATGTGATTGGGTATGTGGAAACCTGACTAGACTGGGATTCCCTCTGAGTCAAGAGTTGGCAACTGGTATGATACTAGAAATGTTGTGAGAATCATACAATTCATGATGAACTACAACATGAACAACCTTGACAAGCTGTTGACAGAGTTGTTGGACATGTTGAGGATAGTAGAGGCAAAGATGAAGAAAGACAAACCCTAATCTTTGATGTGATCAATGAAGGGTAAGTCTTAGAGGAAAGGTCAAGGGAAAAGCAAAGAAGTGTTCTGATGCTAGCCAGCAACCCAAGCCGTCTTCAGCCTCAAAGCACAAGGGAAGGGTGAATGAGGGAGGAAAAATTGCCCTCTATATCTGGAAGAACAAAAGAAGATGAAAGGAGGGGATAGAGATCTCCACTGTAGGTATCATGAAATAAACACTTCTTTATCTGAGGTATATGATACCAAGATGAAGATCTGACATATATGATGTGCAAGATCTTAAAGGAAGTGATGGCCTTTGTGAAAGGACCAAGAAAGGAGTACTCATCATTGGAGAAAGTGTTGCTGCCATAGATAGGAGTACCTTTCATTTTATTTCATCCTAAAGGAAATGAAATAGAGTTGAGAACTACTATTTCAATTTGCCAATAGAAACACTTTATTGTTGCATCTTGTAGTGACAAGATGGCTATCAATATAGTTGATGTTTCAATTTCAAAGATATGATATTTGTGGAAATGATTTTATTTATCTTGTGGTACTTGGTATTCATAAGATACAATGATACCTAAATGTTATTGATAACTCAAACAACGAATTATCATTATCATGAGAAATTCATCTCTAGTTTCCATGTTGATGGATAAGCTAGACTCTTTTGGTTGTGAATCATTAAGAAACATGAATATCTTGGACATAATAAATCAATCTTCAGTAGTGGTAGTGGGAGAATGATTATCCTATTAGGTATAATAGATATGATGTAATCACATACCTATTGGAGAAAATGCTAATACTTCAAATGGTGTTTAGAGAAATACCAATATGAATATCTTGAAGTGTTCAATAAGATCATGAATGAAGTACAAATTTGGTAAAAATAATAATTCTTGATGTGAATGAGATACTTAGACCAAATGTTTGAGAACCTTGTGAGTGATTATGATAGTGAATCATAGAGAACTCATGATTAAGGCATAGTGATGTCAAAATCAACAAGGGAGTCATACTCTAAGGAGTTAGAGGATGATTATCAAATAACTAAATTCTTCCACAATAGAGAATACCTTACACTAATAAAGGATATTAAGAATCACAAAGTTTTGTGAGTTCTCAAATTCCTTAACAGATACACCTCAAATATCTATGATGAGTTGGTCATATGATGAGTCAGCAATCTAGATGATATTGAGGAACCGGATTTTGAGTTATGGTTTATGACCATAAGATCCTAAATGACTTCCATGTGAACCATAAGGTATGACCTTAGTGGTAGCACCCCTTGGGATAAAATCCATAAGTGTGAATGAGTCTTAACCATTAAGACACATGGATGACATTTTAAGAAGGATCATGCTTGTTGATTGCAACTTAATGACTAAGAGATTTGGTATACGGATACTAAAATCACATTCCTATGAAGAATAAAACAAGGATGTGTACATGCCACAGCCTATAAGGTTTATGAATCCATTAATGCAAATGAAGTCTATAAGTTACATTGGACTAATAAATGTGATTGATTGAGAACAAGCAACTCAGAGCTAGAGATCTTTATTTTGATAATATGGTCAAAGTGTTTGACTGATATGTCAAAGATAAAGAAGGGATCTGTGATTTAGTGGGAGTGTATTTTCATTCCACATGTTGATGAGAATGAGATGTTCTAGAATGGAATCCTTTGTGGAAATTATCTTTAGGGAAGACAGAGACTTTTCCTATGTGATAGGAATAGAGATCTATAGAGATAGTTCTCTAAAACCTCTTGACTTGGAAAAGAGAGAGTATACATTGGAAATCTGTACTAAAGGGTTCAGTATACACAGATTTAGTGGGAGAAAACTTGTCCATGTTACATGGAGTTTGTATCCCAAGGCCAAGTGCCCAATTCTCATGAAGAATGGGAACACTAAGAATAGATATGGATCTATCATGTATGTAATCATCCCGTTATCTTGCATGTATGGACATGGCAAGAACAAAATGTATTGGTCATCTTGTATGTAGGACATGACAATATGATGTGCTCATCCTGATAACTCGTTTGAGGGACATGACAAGTGGATGTCTGTCTAGTTCCAGTAAGGGTTACTGGAATACCATGAGAACTTGATAAGTACTTGAGAAGTACTAGTTCTATGGAAATAAGGAAGAATTCACTGTAAAGAGTTACACTTATGCAAACTTCCAAAATGACATAAAATTGATCGCAAAATATATAAGATATATAAAAGTGAATATGAGTTGACAAATGGAAACGTTCCAATTTAAAAGCTATTTAAAAGGAAATTATGAGTATCTGTATGTTAGAGAATAGCAGTGGATACTATATGGATCTGGGAGATCATAAAGATGAACTTATAGATATTCCAGTCATTGATGACAAGTAAGGAGTGCTTGGTCATGCAATGAGGCTAAAGGTTAGCAAAGGAATATTGGATCGCATATTACAGAAACTCCATCTCATACGTAATATGTACATCAAAGAGATGTGAGACATGCAATAATACCGACTTAGGAGAAGTGTTTCCATAACTCATTGTGTTAGCACTAGAGCACTAGAACATGTGGGACATGTTTGGAGATCACTAAGAATATGATTCAAGGGTGATTGGCTCACGGTGCAATTGGGAGTCTGTTGGTATGTATGTCATGAGAGCCAATCATGGGATGATTGGTGGGATACATTAACATTGATTTGATAAACATCAAAGACAAGCTTCCAATTCAGTATAGTTCAATCAATTATGAGATAATGACAGAATAGATTGAATGTCTAAAGAATTGTTTTACTCAATGGCATATGCTTTTAGGTTAAGGACCAAAATGATGAGATCATACAAATGTTAAGAGTATACATTCTTGTTTTGTCCCTAGTCGGGTGTCATTGTGGAAGGTTGATAGACAACAATGACACAAAAGACTAGATTGTGTGTTGGTTGATGACAAAATCTCATTAGTCATGATATAGTGATATCAAATCAAGCACATAGGTACTTGTTAGAGAACAAGTGTACCGGACAGACCCACCATGAGAGTGACACATGGAAGCATGACTTGGTAGTCACAGTTAGCTCTCATAGTGATGGTGGTGAGTGTGCTTCTTTGACCTGAAATCACTACACTCAACACATGTCATTGGGTACACTTTGACATCATTAAACATTGCCCTAAAATATAGATTGTTATAAAGGTGATGATTGTGTGACTTTGACACATGGGGCTTTTGTGGGGTGAGTGATAGATATGGGATTTGTCCCTCCTAAGGGAGTTTGATGTCCACGGCCACTTGATGAGTAGGACTGAGAAAGGCATGTGCATGCATGTGTAAATCAAATGTCATATTGATGTCACACATATCTCATCCAGTCTGCTCTGAGATCAAGGAAGTGAATGAACATTAAAAGGATGATTGTTCCATGCCTTGAGTTCATTCGGGATATCAATGACAAAGGAATTATACATTCACTGTAACACCATTCACAAATTGTAGGATTGAAAGTTGTTCTCCAACTTTCCTTTTCACTTGGGTAGCATTGATGTGCGACTAGGCACCGCTCTTTGCTTGTGAAGTCATAAGTGTTATGGATTTTCACTGCCAACGTGGAATGGGCCTGCAGGGTCACACACATATGATTTAACCTGGAAGAGGAGTTTATCCATGATTGATGTTTACATTGTTTACTAAATGTGTTTAGTAGTTCAATTAAACATTCAATCAATCGACTTGACTCAGAATCACCAAGTTCCAGTGTTGGACCAACTGATTTGGGTGTCAGATTGATTGAGAACTGCATTGACTGATTTCTACACAACCTGGACTGTCAACCGATCGGTTCAAGCTATTGAACTGATCGGCTCAGGGTCAAGTGAGATGACCGGTTCAAGTGTTGAACCGATCAGTTCATCTGGACCTAACGAGCCAGTTTGGGAAAGTTAGGTTGGTGAGAAAATATATTTTTTTCACTTGTACAATTAGTTTGGGACAAGTATTGATCTTTGGATTAATTGGAAACGGAAAGAAGAAAGTCAATTGGGAATTGTCATGTGAAGTGAAATGACCAGTTCATGAATGAACCGATCAGTTCAGCTCCCCAAACGACCGGTTCATGAGATGAACTGATCGGTTCAGTCACCAAATGATCAGTTCATTTGTGAAATGACCGGTTCACCTGCCGCAATGTATCAATTCATGGAAATTCCGGACCCTTCTACTCCCACTTTAGTTCCGCATTGCCTGAGGCTGAGAACCCTGACCCTGACCCCTCCTATATATAGAGGGGTATTGGGGGATTCTCAAGTACAACTCAGAACATCAGTTTCTCTGCAAAGTTGTCCTCTCTGGTTGTGGTAACCGAGAGAGCCCAAGCAAGTGCTACCCGGCTAGGGAGGCACAGTGAGGGAAAGACAACTACAGGATGACAACTGGTGATGCCAGAGAACGTCAATGACTAGTATGCCAAAAGAAGGGGATGACTCCTTCTAGTTTCCTATAGGACAGGACGACTAGAGTTCTCGGTGGTTTGTGTGGACTACTATAGAGGCAGGAGATTTCTGCCACTCGGAGGACAGTCGTCAATCCGTCTGTCTGGGTGCGACCAGGAGCTGCACAGATGTCATCCAATACCGAAGGTGAAGACCGCACTAGCCATGAGGTAACGTCTCCAAGCAAGCCTCGGGACAAGGTACGCCTCTAAAAACCATCCTTCCTACTGTATAGATGTTGACGAGATCTCTTTGGGTTCTGGGTTTGGGGAGAAAAATTTTATTTCCGCTGCCATCTCTGCCTCCCCTAAAACCCAACAAAACCAACCTGATTCAAGTCATATTATACCTTACGAATAGCATACGCATGATTGCAAGTTCATCTAGAACTGAAATCAGAATACGGAATATTATAAAAATCAAAATCCAAGTCAAGCATAGCTTTTTAGTGCATGGATCATCATTTAAAAGAAAGAACATGAGCTAGAAAGCTTATGGTAAGCAATAAACGTGGAGCAAGTTATAGAACTTGCCTATAATTTGAAGATAAACTCCCAAACAGAAGAAAACATGATCAAGTAGGGTAGTAAATCCAAGCATATGCTATGAACTCATCCATCTAGCACCTTTTTTCATCAAATGAGCAAACCCTAAGCATAATGAGCAAGAAAGGTAGGGTTTTAGAGCTTTAGAGAAATTTATACCATGCAACAGCAAGGTTCTGACCTGGAGAAAGATAAGAGGAAGGATAAAAAAGAAATAAATGGAGGAAAGAAGGGGATTCTTACTCTTTTAGGTCAAGATCACTAGAAGGAAGTCAATTGCAACCCTAGATTCTTTTTCCAAGAAGATCCCCTCTTTCTTCTTCGATGGACAGAAAATTTTCAGCATCATAGAGGAAGAACGAGTTTCATATAAGGAGGGAAGTGGTGGAGAGAAAAAGGATCATTTGGGTGCTTAGGTAGCTCATCCATGAAGGGGTAAACCCTAAAATACCCTTGAGGAAAACACCTTCAAACCAAGGTATAAATAGCCACCCCATGACTCAGCAAGCCCAAAATGATGAGAGAATATCCAAGGAACATAATTCAAGTGATAAATTGCAAAGAAAACCTCTCAATTGGTTAAAGTGCAGAAAAATCCAAAATGTGCATAAAATTGCATAACTTGCTCAAACAGTGTCCAAATTGGACCAAACTTGAAACTTACACTTGTCTTATGATTTCAAACCATATAAAATGGTTAAATTAGGGTTATAAGAATTCAATTATGATAATTAAGCTTGTTAAACACTTTAAGCAAGGTTAGGGGTCTCACAAAATGTTAGGATTTGCTATTTTTATGCTCTGATACCACTTGTGAGGTCCCCAGATTTTCTGGAACTTAATCTAATGTGTGTCATCCTAATTGAAATCTCATCTCATTGAGAATCCCAATTTAAACACCACACACTAGGCTAAGAAGAAGAAAATTTGATGAAGTCAACAAGAAATAATAATAGCACATGCACATGTATAAGAATAAAACCATACATCACATGTTCACCATTCAACATATAAGTACAAAATGAATTATCTTTATAAATTAATATTACTCATTGAATGGTAAACTTTTACATATGCATGTACTAACTAAACAACATGATCTTAAGACAGTAGGTCCACCTACACATTTCTTCTCCACACAACTCCCAACTATCAAAAGTCTTCAAGAGCATGTGTCCACATACCCAAACACAGATTCCATGTGGCACACGTCAGCACAGTATTCTAAAATATTGTACCAAGTACATCTACGTGTCTTTTATATACCTCTCATTACTGTGACCTGGCAACAAGAAAAAACTAATACTTGGAAGTAATAAACAAATATAACAAAAGGCATATACTTGAACAACGATGTTTATTAACCAAATAGAACACATATTTTAGGCATATTTTCAATAATACATAAAGTTGACCAACCACATGCACTATTCTACCAAAGAGATTTAGTGCTCACATGTACTACTATGTCAAAGAGATTTAGCACTTTCATAAATGCACTATTTTACCAAAGAGATGTAGTGCTCACTTGTACTATTCTGTCAATGAGATTTACTACATATATAAATGCACTATTCTGCCAAAGAGATTTACTACTCACATGTACTATTCTGCAAAACAGATTTCGTACTCTCAAAATGCACTATTCTGCCAAAGAGATTTATTTCTATCATATAATTGATCATATATATAATTTTTCAAGTGTTCATAACCATATGTATGGAAAATAAAACAAGATAGCATTTAAGAACAATCATTTTTAATCCAATACCATATGCCAAGTATTTTAGTCACATAACACAACCATATTGTATAATAGTCCAAGTAAGAGGTAAAGTGTACCTTCAACTGAGATAATCTATACCACATTCCTGATGTCAAATGTATTCTTGGTCAACCCTGATCAAGATAAGATCATATGTACCATCATCATATTCTCATCATCTTAACCCTAGTATGTCTGTTAGGGTTTTACTTATCTCATTAGGATATGTGCATCATTACTTTGGTTATTTTCTCACCATTAGGTTATTAGTCTTCGATTACATATTATGATATATGATTTAATTATTTGATTACATATAATTGTGTGCACATATTAACCCTAGGTTTCACGTATTACTCCAATTAGTGTATGATGAAAAATTATCATACTATCATGAATTACATGTACCACATGTAATCTTTAGTTCAGGTTGTAGACATATGCTCTTGAAGACCAGGATAGTTGAGAGTTGTGTGGCAAGTTGATGAACAGAGGACCTATTTCTTAAGATCATGTTGTAGAATGTAGTACATGCCTATGTAAAAGATATTGTTGAATATGTAATATCAATTTGTAGATAATTCATTTTATAATTATATGTTGAATGTTGAGCTTGTTGTGTGGTTTGATTATGGTTCATGTGCATGATATGCTATTGATTCTTGTTGACTTCCTCTAATTTTCTTCTTCTTAGCCTAGTTTGTGGTGTTTATATTGGGATCTTGATTGAGGTGGGGTTTCAATTTGTACGTCACACATTAAATTAAGTTTTAGAAAATTCGGGGATGTCACACATGTTTCATATGTAAAAAAAATCATGTCTTGTATATCATGCATGCCTTACTCTACCTACTTGCATGCATGGTTATGTTAGGGTGTTCCAAATCATGGGTTTTCTCTCTTTTCTCTATCCATTTCTTAGATTAGGATTTAAGTTTAGGGTTAGGAACCATACCCCAACATATTAGGGTTTTCTATGTCCCTTGAGCCACTTAGGGGTTTTCTCCACTAACCCTTGCATCATCTAAGGCTTCATCTTGTAAGGAAAAACCCATGAAATTATTTTTATTACTTCCATGCTATATGTTCATTAATTGGTGGGGGATGCCTTAATCCTACTTCTTCTCAAAAACCCTAACTTTGGATGAGTGGAAAAGTTCCTTTTTTGGTTTATTAAGCAAAGAGGATGAGAAGTAGATGAATCAAGATGAGAAGAAAACCTATAGGTATTTTACTTTAGGAAAAATCATCTGACTTTGGCCAGGTAGGATGTACGGGTCCAGGAATTCTTGTAAGTCTACTAGCAGTGTGGAGGCAAATTTTTCCATCCCTCAGGTTGTGGTCCTTCTAGACACCATCTTCTTTAGAAAATTTCCTAATAACTACTTTTAAAATTATAAACTATTATATCTTATTTGAAAAATCTATCACTTTGATACCAAATGTAACGATCCCGCTTTTCAGAAACCCCCAATTAAGGAAGGATAAAAATATGAGAACCATTACCTAAGAGTTTTCTAAGGATCCAGATTTTCCAAAACAATATAAAATAGCAAATAATTTCCATTATTTCCAAATTTGTTTACAAAATGCTTCTCTAAGGAGTTACATGAGTTCATATCATCCAATGTGTACATATGAGAACTATATGAGAAGAAGTATCTATCTGATCCTCCTCACAAGTTAATTTTAATATATGCAAGTAAGTTCATCTGTCCATCATTATATTTTGATATCACCATATCTAGCATTTACCTAAATTGTCATGAAATAAAACACAGTCAATATCACAAGTTATGTTGGTATGTGGGGGAAACAAAATATTCACATCTAGGAGTAACAACATATTCAATCATAGCATCAAATATGATTACAAAATCAAACTTGCATTTTCTTTCTAACGTCTCAACTTATTCTCTGTGGGACATCCCTCTCTAGAGTATTCATGTGGAGAACCCTCTCTCTGGGGTTTTGTCCCTATAGTGGACATATAATGATCATCCTATCCTGGCTTGGTCTATTATGGTCTTCATTTCCTAGATAGGACTCATTATGACCATCCTATCCTAGATTAGTATTGGTGATCATCCTATCCTGGCTTGATCACTTTCTCTTACATCACACATTTATCTCTTACATCCACTAGAGATAGTTGAGTAGTTATTCTTATATAATGTGCTAATCATAGTCACTTTAAAGATTGAAGGAATTAAATAAACAACCAACAACTTATTTGTAATCAATGAGGAAAACCTTGTAATCCTCAGGAATCTTGTAATTCCAATATTCATAGGCGTAACCACATACCTTTCAAGGAGTACTCAATGTCCAAGCAAAAAAGCAACAAAGCAACCAATTAAGAAACGATCTTGAAATTAAAGCATAATACCCATGTATTATTATTTTATCCAAAATCCACCATTAGGAATGAGTTGGGATTCAAATTATGGTTTCATTAAGGTTTTGACTTCCCAAAACCTAATTCGCCCCTTTCATTCCCTTTGATTCACGAGCCCTAATTTTATCATCATATCCATTTAAACTCAAGCAAACCCTAATTCATCAATTTATGAATTATTATTCTCAAATTAGATCCAAGTTATACTTTATATCTAAAAAGATCAACCTTTGACTATTAAGATCAATTGAACATATTAAGACCATCAAAACCTAGAAATTAGATTTTCTATGCATTAAGCACATTGATGACAACAACTTTCAATGCCATTTGAACTAGATTTATAATTAGGTCTTGAATATATTTTTATTGCAATATATTTCGAAGCAAGATTCATATATTATATTTGCATATATGATTATCTTAAAATTTACTACACTTTTTGCAAATTTAATTCATATTGAGTAATCACAGTTCACCACCTAGGCAGAGTGCCCCAATCCTGACCTTACCAACTAGGATGGTCTGACTAGTGGGCTCACGCTACCTAGGTGAGGCCATCTTGTGTGGCTCCACTTAGTTAGGAGACTAACATAAGAGAAAAAGACATAAGTGCCCTTACCTATTTGAAAGGAAGTGGGGGTAGACAGGTCCTTTCACTAGTTGTCATCTTCAACCCTAGTTTGCCTTCTCCCTCATGAGCAAGCTATCAATTAAAGGGTTGACTTTGAGTTCTAAGCTCTCCTTGCGATAATCAAAGACTCCACCTCATTCAACACACCTCACCGATCTCGATGGTGGCGTTGATCGATTGTTGAAGGTATGGTCGAGAAGGATCGCAAGAGAGGTTCCTTGAGTTGCTCAGATCGGAAACAAAAAAGAGAGGAGGGTGTCAATAAGGAAATTGAAGGAAAATGAGTAAAGTGTGAGTTGGGCAGAGCCTTGCAGATGAGTTGGTGATCTCACACGGTGTGTCTATACCACTTTATATAGGTCTGGGTCATGGAATTAGCCGACAAAGGGGTAGAGGTTTGGGGAACAACATTATATCTTGTCAAAGGGGATCAAACGCAGGATAGTTAGGCTCAGAAATGATTTCCTACATTTAGTGGGTTAATTTCTAGGAACTCTTGTTAATTAGAGAGAGAGGGGTTTCAAATGAAATCTAGAATTACTGTACTTGTTACCAAATCAGGCGGATGTAGATAATGACTAGACGTCATTGGATCTGGGTTACTATGGCTCAGGTTATCTGCACAACCAAAGAGTGTAGAGTTTCCTAAATTAATTAAATCATGACATTTAAGATATTTCCTTGGAAATTGAGTCACTTTATGATTTCTAAAAAAATCCACATCTCTCATTTTATTAATCCTTTTAACCACAAATTTTAAAGGAAAGTTCTTAATGACTTTATCTAACCGTGGGGAAGGTTTGAGACCAAAACTAAAAAATAAAAGTTACTTTTCTTAATATCCAAGTCTTCCTATGATAAGGAAAAATTTAGGCATTAAAACAACCCATTTCTCTTTCTATCTTTTCTATATTCTTTATTTTGATGAATTTTCTTATTAGTAACCATGTGAAACCAAAATCCTATTAGTATGTATGCCCTGAAGCCAATCATAGGATGATTGGATTGGGATACATTAAGATTGATTTGGTAAATATCAAAGGCAAGCTTCCAATTTATTCTGGTTCAATCAGTTATGAGATAATGATAGAACGGAATGAATGTCTAGAAATGAAAATACTCAATGACATATGTCTTCAAGTTGAGGACCTGAACAATGAGATCATACGGATGCTAAGTGTTTGTACATTCTTGTTTTGTCCCTAGTCAGAAGTCATTGTGGAAGGTTGATAGACAACAATGACACAACGAGACTAGAGTGTGTGTTGGTTGATGACAGAGTCTCATTAGTCATGATATGTTATATCAAACCAAGCACATAGATACATGTTAGAGAACATTGTATCGGACAAACCCACCGTGAGAGTGACCCATGGAACCAAGACATGGTAGTCACAGTCAACTCTCACAGTGATGGTAGTGATTGTGATTCTTAGACCTAAAATCACTGCACTCATCACTTGTCGTTGGGTACACTTTGACATCATCAAACGTGGTCCTGAAATATGGATTGTTATAAAGGTGATGATTGGGTGACTTTGACACATGGGGTTTTGACTGCAAGTGATAGATACAGGATTTGTCCCTCCTGAGGGAGTATGATGTCCATGGCCACTTGATAAGCGAGACTGAGAAAGTCATGCACATGCATGTGTGAGTCAATATGTGATATTGATGGCACACATATCTCAGACAATATGCTTTGGATCAAGGAACATGAATGAACGTTGAAAGGATGACAACTCCATGCCTTGAGTTCATTCAGGATATCAAAGATAAAGGAATTATACATTCACTGGAGCACCAATCACAGAGTGTAGGATTGAAAGTTGTTCTCCAACTTTCCTTTTCACTTGGGTAGCACTGATGTGTGACTAGGCACCGCTCTTTACTTGTGATGTCATAAGCTAGTTATGGACATTCACTGCCAGCGTGAAATGGGACTTATAGGGTCGCACACAAAGGATTAACCTGGAAGAGGAGTTTATCCATGAATGATGTTTGGATTGATTACTAAAGGTGTTTCAGTACTCAATCAAACATTCAATCAATTTACTAGACTCAGAATCATCAAGTTCAAGAGTTGAACTAACTAATTTGAGTGTCAGATTGATTGAGAACTGCATTGACTGTATTCTACACAATCTGGACCACCAATCGATCGGTTCATTGGGTGAACCGATCTGCTCATGGCCAGTGAGACAACTGGTTCACTCTCATGAACCGATCAGTTCATGTGTCCAAACGAGCAGTGTTGGGTTGTCCCAATTTGTGAGAAAATATTTTTGATTCACTTATACAATTCGATTGGGACAAGAATTGATCTTAGTATTAATTAGAAATGAACAAGGAAATTCAATTGGAGGTAAGTCTGGGATGCGAACCGATTGGCTCACACTCCCAATTGACCTATTTGTTTGTGAAACGATCGGTTTGGCTACCGCAGTGCAATCAGTTCATGGAAATTCCCGACCCTTCTACTCCCACTTTAGTCTTGCATTACTCGAGGCTGAGAACCCTGACCCTGACCCCTCCTATATATAGAGGGGTACTGGGGGCTTCTCAAATAGTACAACTCAGAACATCAATTGCTCTGAAAAGTTGTCCTCTCTGATTGTGGTAACTGAGAGAGCCCAAGCAAGCGCTACCCGACAATGGAGGCACATCAAGGGAAAGACAACTATAGGACGACAACTAATTTTGGGAGAGTGTGTCGGTGACTAGTATACCAACAGAAGGGGACGACTCCTTCTAGTGTCCTGTAGGATAGGATGACTAGAGTTCCTTGTGGTCCGTGTGGACTATCTATAGAGGTGGGAGGTTTCTGCCGCTCAGGAGGATGACGGTCAACCGTAGTCCGGGTCAGGACCAGGAGCTGCACAGATGTCGTGGAAGACTAGGTGTTTGAAGACCACACTAGCTGTGAGGTATTGTCACTGAGCAAGCCTCAGGACCAAGTATATCTCGCTAAAACCATCCTTCCTATTTCATAGTCATTGATGTGATATGTGGTTATGGTTTTGTGGTGAGAGAAAATTTTTGTTTCTACTACCTTCTCCCTCACCTAAAACCCAACAGTGGTATCAAAGCCACATCAACATACTATGTTTTAGGATTAATAGATATGATCAGTTTTGGTTTTATCATCTTTTATTTATTGCATACGATGCGAATATTTAAAGGACTGATCTAATTATCCAATTAACACTACATGATCCCAAACTAATATATACATATATGATATGGTATATATATACAAACGATACACATCGCTCAAAACGGTTTTGATGGTGGATGTGTAGTGTGGTTATGGCATATAAAACCCTATGTGTGTTTGGTTGGTTGTGGTTGTTTGCTCTAAGTCTGCGCACCGAGCCCTCTTCTTCTTTTCCTGATGTAACTCGAGATGACTCGAGCCTTGTCTTCTACCTTTGTTCCCCCCGAATTTTACTCAAGGTTTACCAAAGCAATAAGTAAAATAGGATATTTTATTTCCTGTTATGTCATAGACTGGCAGGTGCCTAGACGAGTGGCTGGAGGTGTGAAACGATCGGCTGGAGGTGCCAACCGATCGACTGGTGGACCGGGATGACTGACTAATGGTGCAGTTGGAGGCCTGAAAAGGAACTGATGACTTGATGAACTGACCATCTGGAGAAGCCAGACGATCGGTTGGTGACAACCAACCGACTGTCCAGGAGGCGAGCCGATCATTCATGTGGCGAGCTGATCAAACCCGGAACGGCCTAAGCACAAGATCTTCATCAACAACAGGTGGCATGTGATGTAGACCTAGATAAACATAATTCCTTGTGGTTCAAGTAACTACAATAGGATGGCCATAATCATCACTTTATCATTATTGCATGTTTTCAATGTGGGATATAGCATGTATATGATAGGTACTATATATGTGTTTATTGGATACATATATGCATATATAAGCATATTAAAACCCCTCAAACATAAATATTAAGTCTTAGATGCCTTCCATTAGCAGCACGCATGAAAAGCTTGATCGACCAAGTGTAGGTTATTCCAAAGCATGGTGCACGGTCTATCTCGTGGAAGTGTGATGGTAGACATGTAGGTTCTGCCAAAGTAGGGTGCATGTTTATTGTGTTGAGTTTTGGGTTAGACTTAATTGGCGATTCTTAGAGAGTCTAAGCTCCAGAGGCATGGAGATGATCATGGAAAAGAGTTGTGCATGTCATCTATCCAAGAATTGCATATGATGCAATTGGCATGATGGCCTACCTAAATAGTCTGGCTGTGGGCGATCAACCAAAATTGACTCATGATTAGATGAAATATGTATCTTGGCTCACTATAAGGTTGTATGCTGCAATCTTCCGAATTAATGGTGAGGGCTATCAATTTGAACAAAATCGTGGGAGCGATAATTAATTTATGTCCTAATTATATTGCCAAAATTTTCAAATCAAATCAAACTAAAGTCAAAAGGGTTTTTGACTAAAATTGCAAATTTCCTTTTATAGAACAAATAGCTATCAACAATAATCACTTTTCATTGTGATCGGTCCTTGAGAAGGACAAACTAAATGGGAATAATTTCCATGACTGGTTGAGAACATTGAGAAGTGTTATCAATCAAGAGCAAAAGCTCTATGTCCTAAATACACCAGAACCCAATGAACTCACTCCCACCACACCAAAGGCTAAAATGGATGCTTACTGGAAGCATATTGAGGATGCCATTGATGTGGAGTGATTGATGTTGTGTTCTCTGAACTATAAATTGCAGAGACAACATGATACATATGATGTCTCCAAAGCATTGTCCTAGTATATCATGACAGAAGGAGATCCAGTAGGTCCTCACACACTCAATGTGATTGGGTATGTAGAGAACCTAACAAGACTAAGATTCCCTCTGAACCAAGACTTGTCTACTGATGTGATACTGCAATCGTTGCCAAATCTTATAGTTAGTTTGTGATGAACTACAACACGAACAACTTTGACAATTCGTTGACAGAGTTGTTGGCCATGTTGAGGATAGATGAGGCACACATGAAGAAAGACAAACCCAAATTTGTGATGTTGATCAGCAGAAGGAAGGGTAAGTCTAAAGGCAAGGGCAAGGGCAAAGCAAAGAAGGGTTCTGATGCTAGCCAGCAGCCCAAGTCATCTTCAGCTCTCAAGGCTAAAGGAGGGGTGAATAAGGGAGGCAAATGTCACCATTGTCAAGAGCCAGGACATTGGAGGAGAAATTTCCCTCTCTATCTGGATGAACAAATGAAGAAGAAGGAGGGGATGAAAATCTCCACCTTAGGTATCATGAAATAAACTTGAAACACTTCTTTATGTGAGGTATATGATACCAAGATATGTATCTGACATATATGATATGCAAGATCTGAAAAGAAGTGATGGCCTTTATGAAAGGACCAAGAAGGAGCACTCATCATTGGAGCAAGTTTTGCTTCCATAGATAGAAGTACCTTTTAGTTTATTTCATCCCAAAGGACATGTAATAGAGTTATGAGCTACTATTTCATTTTCCCAATAAATAGAAACACTTTATTTCTACATCTTGTTATGACAAGGATGTCTATCAATAAAGTTGATGTTTCAATTAAAAGATATGATCTTTTTTGGCAATGCCCTATTTATCTTGTGGTACTTGGTATGCATAAGATAAAATGATACCTAAAAGTTATTGATGACTCAAACAATTAATTACCATTATCATGAGTCATTTCTAGCTTTCGTGTTGATGGATAGGCCAAACTCTTTTGGTTGCGAACCATTAAGAGATATGAATGTCTTAGGCATGATGACAAGTCAATCTTCACTAGATGTAGTGGGAGAATGACTATTTCTATTAGGTATAATACATATTGATGTATATACATGCCTATTGGAATAAATGCTAATGCTTCAGATGGTGTTTAGTGAAATATTGATATGAATATCTTGAAGTGTTCAAGAATATCATAAATAAAGTACAAACTTAGTAAAAGTATTAACTCTTTGATGTGATCAATGAATGGGATACCTAAACCAAATGTTTGAGGACCTTGTGAGTAATTATGATAATGTATCATAGATAACTCATGATTAAGGCATAGTGATGTCTAAATCAAAGAAGGAATCATACTTTAAAGAGTTAGAGCATGATCATCAAATAACTAACCTTCTAGAATTCTTCTAAAGAACATGCTTTACACTAAATAAAGGAGAATAAGAATCACAAGTGTTGTGGATTCTCAAATTCCTTATATAACAGATACACCTCATATATCTAGGTGATAAATTGGTCATGTGATGAGCCAATAATCTATATGATGTTGAGGGACCAGATTTTGAGTCATGGCTTCAGGCCATAAGATCCAAAATGACTTCCATGTAAACCATAAGGTATGACCTTAGTGGTAGCACTTGTTGGGATAAAACCCATTAGTGCAATTGGGTCTTAAGAGTTAAGACTGACATGATGACATTTAGAGAAAGGATCATGCTTGATGTTGGAACTTAATGACTATGAGATTTGGCATATGAATATTAAAATTGCATTCCTGGAAGGAATAAGATAAGGTTGTGTGTGTGACACAACCTAAAGGGTTTTATGAATCCAATAGTGCAAATGCAGTCTATAAGTTACAAGGGATAAATAAATATGATTGATTAAGTGCAAGCAACCCAAAGATGAAGTCTTTACTTTGATTATATAGTCAAAAGGTTTGACTGACATCAAAATAAAGAAGGGATTTGTGATTACAAAGATTTAGTGGGAGTGTATTCACATTCCTCATGATGATGAGGAATGAAATGTTCTAAAATGGAAACTAGTGTGGAAATATCTTTAAGGGAAGATAGATAAATGTCCTATGTTATAGGAATAGAGATCTATAGAGATAGTTCTCAAAAATATCTTGACCTGGTAAAGAGAGAGCATACATTGGCAACTTGTACTGAAGGATTTAGTATGCACAGACTCAGTGGGAGAAAACTTGTCCATGTTACATGGAGTTAGTATCTCAGATGCCAAGTATCCCAAATTCTTATGAAGAATAGTAACACATAGATAGATATGGATCTATCAGGTATGTAATCATCCCATTATCTTGTATGTATTAGACATGACAAGAAAATATGCATTCATCATCTTGTATGTATTGGACATGATAATAAGATATGCTCATCCTGTTAACTCGTGTGATGAGTGGATGTTTGTATGCTTCTAGTGAGAGTCACTGGAATACCATAAAGAACTTGCTTGGTACTTATGAATTACTAGTTCTATGGTAATGAAAGTAAGAGTTGAGCGTAAAGAGTTACACTGATGCAAGCTTATGAAATGACAGAAATTGATCACAAAATATAAAATATAAAAGTGAACAAAAGTTGATAAATTGAAACATTTTGATTTAAAAATTGTTTAATTCTGAAAGGGAATGTCGAGTATCCTTGTGTTATGAATAGTAGAGGATACTATATGGATCTAGAAGTTCATAGAGATAAATTTATAGATATTCCAACCATTGATGACAAGTAGTGATATTGGGTCAAACAATAGAGCTAAGTGTTATTCAAGGAATATCAAATCGCATATTACGAAAACTCCCTCTCTTAAGATATGTCATATAGTGAAGATATGTGAAACATGCAATATACTGACTAAAGCAAAGTGTTGCTAACTCATTGCATTAGCACTGAAGCAGATGAAACATGTGGGACATGTTTGGAGATCACTAAGAATATGATTCAAAGTTGATTGTCTCGCAGTGCAAGTGGGAGTCTATTGGTATGTATGCCCTGAGAGCCAATCATAGGATGATTGGATTGGGATGCATTAAGATTGATTTGATAAATTTCAAAGGCAAGCTTCCAATTTATTTTGGTTCAATCAGTTATGAGATAATGATAGAACAGAATGAGTGTCTAGGAATGATAGTACTCAATGACGTATGTCTTTAGGTTGAGGACCTAAACAAGGAGATCATATGGATGCTAAGAGTTTGTACATTCTTGTTTTGTCCCTAGTTGGATGTCATTGTGGAAGGTTGATAGACAAAAATGACACAGCAAGACTAGAGTGTGTGTTGGTTGATGATAGAGTCTCATTAGTCATGATATGTGATATCAAACCAAGCACATAGATACATGTTAGAGAATAGTGTATCGGATAGACCCACCGTGAGAGTGACACATGGAACCAAGACATGGTAGTCACAATCAACTCTCACAGTGATGGTGGTGATTGTGATTCTTAGACCTAAAATCACTACACTCATCATGTGTCGTTGGATACACTTTGACATCATCAAACGCGGTCCTGAAATATGGATTGTTATAAAGGTGATGATTGTGTGACTTTGACAAATGGGGTTTTGACTGTGATTGATAGATATGGGATTTGTCCCTCCTAAGGGAGTATGATGTCCATGGCCACTTGATAAGAGAGACTGAGAAAGGCATGCGCATGCACGTGTGAGTCAATATGTGATATTGATGGCACACATATCTCAGACACTCTTCTTTGGATCAAGGAACAAGAATGAATGTTGAAAGGATGAAAACTCCATGCCTTGAGTTCATTCAGGATATCAGAGACAAAGGAATTATACATTCACTGGAACACCAATCACAGACTGTAGGATTAAAAGTTATTCTCCGACTTTCCTTTTCACTTGGGTAACACTGATGTGCAAATAGGCACCGCTCTTTGCTTGTGATGTCATAAGCTAGTTATGGACATTCACTGCCAACATGAAATGGGACCTATAGAATCACACAAAAAGGATTACCCTAGAAGAGGAGTTTATCCATGAATGATGTTTGGATTGATTACTAAAGGTGTTTAGGTGAGTATCAAACATTCAATCAATTGACTTGACTCAAAATTATCAAGTTCAAGTGTTGAACTAACTGATCAGAGTGTCAGATTGATTGAGAACTGCATTGATTGTGTTCTGCACAATCTAGACCACCAACCGACCGGATCACTGGGTGAACCGATCGGCTCATGGCCAGTGAGATGACCGGTTCACTCTGGTGAACTGATCAGTTAATGTGTCCAAATGAGCAGTGTTGGTTTGTCCCGATTTGTGAGAAAAGATTTTAGTTTCACTTATAAAATTCAATTGTAATAAGAATTGAACTTAGTATTAATTAGAAACGAACAAGGAAAGTCAATTGGAGGCAATCTGCGATGCAAACCAACCGGTTCACTAAGTGAACTGACCGGCTCACACTCCCAACTGACCAGTTTGTTTGTGAAACGACCGATTCGGCTGCTGCAGTGCAATCAGTTCATGGAAATTCCAGATCCTTCTACTCCCACTTTAGTCCCGCATTGCCCGAGGCTGAGAACCCTGACCCTAATCCCTCCTATATATAGAGGGTTACTGGGGGCTTCTCAGATAGCACAACTCTAACCATCAGTTGCTCTGCAAAGTTGTCCTCTCTGGTTTTGGTAACCGAGAGAGCCCAAGCAAGTGCTAGCTAACTAGGGAGGCACAACAAGGGAAAGAAAATTACAGGACGACAACTGATTGTGGGATAGTGCGTTGGTGACTAGTACACCAATAGAAGGGGATGACTCCTTCTAGTGTCTTGTAGGATAGGACGACTAGAGTTCCCAGTGATCCGTGTGGACTATCTATAGAGGTGGGAGGTTTCTGCCACTCAGGAGGACGACGGTCAACCGTAGTCTGGGTCAGGACCAGGAGCTGCACAGACGTCTTCGAAGACTAGGCGGTTGAAGACCGCACTAGATGCGAGGTATTGTCACTGAGCAAGACTCAGGACCAGGTATATCTCACTAAAACCATCCTTCCTATTTCATAGTCGTTGATGTGATATGTTGTTATAGTTTTGTGGTGAGAGAAAATTTTTGTTTCCGCTACCTTCTCCCTCACCTAAAAACCAACAAATTCAAATATTAATGGTCATTCATACCACTTTCTACACATAATTCTCACAAGTATATTATTTATTGTCTATTATCTTTTGCCTTTTTCTTATATTGGATTTTCTTCTCTCCCTTTTCCTTTATATCCATCATTAGACTAACAAAATTAGTAGAAATCAGAAAATCCATCGAAAAGGGAATTTTGCAAAAGAAAGCCAACTTTTAAAACAAGGTATGCATATTTCCATTGTGTCATTTCTATTAAAATTAATTGCATTTTAACTAAGTAAAATACAAGTGAAACCAGGTTATAATAAAGACTATTGAGATTGAGGAAGCCCAATATCATATATTGACTCACATGAGGTTGCCCTTGCATTTAATAGTCTTTCTTATCAAGTAATTCTGATATCACTCCAATGGAGGGACAAATTCCATCTACATAATTCACAATAATCCACAAGCACAATGCACCCGATCACCACCTCTATGGAAACATTCATTCAGAGTCATGTTGGTCTAGTTTTAATGTACACAAAATAACATGTAATTTGTGTAGTGAATTTAGCTCTAGGGGTCCCATTTACCACTATCACTCAGAGATATGACTCTAACTTTCCATGACCTTGCTTCCATGTGTTATTTTCAAGGTGGGTCTGTCCACGACAAGTTGTTCTCAAACAAGCATCCATTTCTGAGTTGATATCCAATACCATGACTAAAGATAAATGTCATCATGTAGCAGGCACACTAGTCTTATGTATTGTTGTTTTCCTATAGTACACATAACTTGCTAGGGATATAACAAAAAGGAATACTATATAGTATACATATAATCTCATGTTCAGGTCCATAACCCGCAACATATGATCTCATTCTTATATTTATTCATTATCACAGTGCTGAAGCAAATTTACTAATCAGATTCTTCTTATTAAAAGTAAAAAATTTACATAATTTAACCCTATTAAAACCACCATATGATGCCCCTAAGGGCATACAAACAACACCTACCCATTCACTAAAACCACCTAGTCCTAATAGAGATTCATTCTTTGTGTCTAAAGAATCTCTCATGGACTACATGATGCATCCGAATTCTTACAACCTCCCAGTAAATAACTACCGCCGCCAAGATATACTCCATATCATGTCCAACATCATGTGATCTATGCATAATAAGCTTAACCATTTAGCACAATATGCTTCCTCCATGACCTACTCTTCTCCTGTTGCAACTGTTGATCCATCATATGCCTCTTGTCAACTGCATGGACTTGTGCGTATCTATCCTCATGCCACTTACATCCCCATGTATTTTTGTAGACTTTGACAGGGCCTTGGTCTGTCTTTTAGTGTTCCTACTGGTATGGTTGGTTCTAATTTTATATGTATGCCTATGTTAAAGAAGTATCCGATCATTATTTTTCATGGTTACATGATCAAGGCTCAGTTCCATGCATGGTGTCTTAGCCAAGAGTTTTAGGTGATAGAGGATGTCATTATGGATGTAGATGAGGTGGTAGATAAGAAGGAGGATCTTGGAGATGATAATGATGATGTTGTTGATGTCGACACCGTTAATGGATCATAAGGTCCATATAATGAAGTTCCAAAGACCCCTATCTATCATCCTATGATTGTGGGAAATAGAAGAAAGAGAATGATTATTATATATCTATAGAAAACTCAATGTAATATGTAGAGTGTCATATTTCTTACATTTTTATGATCTCAATGTACTACATATGGAACTTGTTTATAAGGGCATGTATTTCATATTTCTTCCTCTTCTATGATCTTTAGTGTGGTATACTTTTGAATATTGTATACCTTATAATCTTTGTATTCAAAAGTTGCTATAAAGGAAAATTATTTTGTTTTTTAGTCAATTTTAGTATAGTTTGACTCTTTTTTTTTGGAAAAAGATAGACACTAGCTTTTATTCATCTCATTCTCTATTACAGGCCAGATCAAGTGTGGTTGAATGTTAACATCTTTAAGCAACCAGTCTGGTTTTTCAAAGGAGAAACTAAACTGGGAAAAATAGTGCATAGAGTGTTTTGCAAAAGCGTCTTCCACATGATTATGCTTCCGGATGATTAACTGAAGCTGGAGGTCTGGCAGTGAGAGGAGGGCACGGAAGTACTCTCTTCTCAGCAGCTAAAGTCTATAGGCAGGTAATGAGGCATGCTATAGTAAGTTGATGGCTGAAGATGAATCAGATAAGATGACAAGAGTGTTCCACCCCTTGTCGATACAGGTCCTCATAGCATGGATGATGCCTTTGATTTTCACCTCCAACACTGACGTAGCATATCCATGAAAGTCGGAGCTTAGGAGACAAGCTCCATTGCCGTCAATGGCATGCACACCAATTCCCATCTTGAAAGTATGTTGTTGAAATGTTGCATCGACAAAGACAAGTTGACGGTGTGGCTTGGGATGAAGGGAAAAACATTCCTTTACAGTAGAGGTGGGAGCACTACTCATGTGCACAGAAAGGATGTTCTTAGTTCTTTCTCGGATAAGGGAAACTAGAAAAGCAGGAGGAAGGCACTTCCCTCCATGTAGATGATCGTTGCACGCGTGCCAGATGGAGAAACACCCGACGCAATGCAACGTAACACCTTCAGCCGTGTCCTTGTTGTGGATGATGTGATTGATCCAATCATCAGTAGCTAGTGTAAAGAAAGAACGATGCCATACTGCCAAGCTCGTCAGGCAGTCTTGTAAATAGTGGGTCAAGGTATCTTGTTCCTTCATGCAAACCGGGAAGGTACTATCATTGATAATGTGCCGACGCGTCTTCTCCAGACTAGTGAGTAGGGCACGATGCTGGAGGAGCCAGATGAAAGTACGTTGTTTCAGCGGGAGTGGGAGTGACTAGATAGTCGTCCAATTGCCAGAATTAGTTGGGGCGTGAAGCCTCTTTATCTAGGGGTACGTCGTACTGGCCAAAAGCTCGCCTGTGGGATGCAGGGGCCAGGACCATGTATCTGATCCAACATCCTCACTGGGAGCGTTGGTGTGCTCGATCATGTGCCATGATGCTGGGGGGGAAGTATAGATTGACTCTGACTTATGGAATTTATGTTTCTATAATTCATGTATCATATTGTAAATGTTTTGATAACTACTTTACTTTACTCCCTTCCCTTTTTTGGTACAACATGGGGGAAGTTTAGCTATCTTGAAAAAAGAAAATAATGCATATATTTTTATATGTTAGAAATGAATCAAAATTATAAGATATTATTGTCTACTTTGTAATGACCATAAAAAAATGTTTGACGGGCACAAATTGAGGGGTAGACAACAAAATTCAATTCATTAACCCCTATAAGATTCAAAGGTAATATATTTTGATTATCATCTGTCAATATCTTTAGAGGATTGATTTTCATATTTAATAATGGAGAGACTATCAACCTAATAGTTATTTTCTGTCCAAATTTTAACGATGACTTCACCAGACCATTCATGTGTATCTTACATTGTTTATTGGGATCATTTCATAACCGTAGGTACATGCCAACTCATCAAATTTTCAAATAGTAATTTGGCAGATTTGATGTCGTACAATACAAAGTTCAAAGAATTAAAAATAGCTATATTTTATCTTTATAATTTTGATATAAATCATCTGAATGATTTTATGATTTGTGGTTTAGATCAATTGTAAATTAGAGGCAAGTAGAGTGGATGAATAAGCACTTCACATTTGAAAAAAGTCCAAAATAAAAGGCTTTGTTATCCAGGAAATATCATCAAAAACCAATTCTATTGGCTTGACTATGTCGGTCAAGTTTCTTATCAATAGAAAACTTGTCTGACTAAGGTTATTGGCTAGATAGAATCATTTGTAGGTTGAGTTTCCCCAAAAAAGTATCTAAGCTGATAACACTATATTATCAACTTTAAAAGGTGCATCTATCTATTAGAGGGGCCTAAAGCTTGATAACTAGATCCATTGGAACCCTAAAAAAGAGTTGGAATTCTATCTAAATGTCTCTACTGGCTAGTGAGAATCCTCAATTATAGACGGGACCTCTTGATACAATTCTAAGTTTGTATTTGATACACCTATGCTATAGTTGAGTCAATCCCGTAGAGCGTCCTAATTTTTTCTTGAGCATGATTAATATATGCAATCAAAGAGTAATATAGGAACCTAGTTAGAGAGATAGCTTCAATTTTCTTTTTTGAGCTTGCAATCTCTTTCTTCCAATATCCCTTGAAAAAATGCTTCCTTCATGGAGGAGGAGCTTTCATAGTGAAGTAAGGAAAAAGAAATGGGAAGAAGATCCTTGGTAAGGTATCTAAGGCCCTTGTAAGATTGTAGGTTCCCTTGCCCTGAAAAAGAAAGGTAGTTTAGCCTTTAATCTCAAAAAGAATGTCTCTTGGTGTAACTCCTAAAGTCAGTATAAGGCGGAACTCAAATTTTAATAGTTTTAACTGTTGACCTTTGTAGGTAGTGGAGATATGTCATCTAGAGGTGGGACCACTGTATACAATTATATTCAATTGTCGATTGTTCAATCTATCTCCCTTTCTTGTTTTACCTTATTTGTAATTTTCTTGTGATATAATATGAATGTCTAAGAAGTTTGGTTCAAGTTTTACATGCTCAATGAACCTCACCACGTGCGCACGTAGTTCCAACATATATGCATTCGATAGTGGGGAAGACCTTATACCATTCTAATTATGTGTCACTTTCCACTATCTGTTCTCCCCTATAAGACCTGGACACCAAAATCATTATCAATACATGAGTCATACTCCAATGCAATGTAGGAAACAAGAATGAGATGCCATCTTTACTCTCATCATTCTTGATCAATCGGCTTCTCTAGAATATTAATGTGTATACTTGGACAAATATTTAGTATTGTCAGCTAATTAATCACTAGTAAGATATACATTTACTTAATTCTAAGATTATTTCTGAAACAATAAGGTTCTTGCTTTCTTTTTCAGTCAATCTACCATACTCACTGTATTCCACATGTAGACATTATTTCATGTCAAATTCTGCTTTTTGTTTGGTTCGTATTATGTATGATTTATGTAGTTCCATGCAGCTTGGAGTTTTATTGATTAGCAATGTCCAAGGATTATCAATCTCCCACATACCGTGCTTCCTTTTCTGTATTATTTCAAACTTTTTTTGGCTAGCTAGTGAATCAATTTTTTTGGTACGCTATTTACTCACTGAACTAGTTGTATAATCAAGAGAAACCATGATTATCACTACAGGGAATTAAGTGCTCACATACTCTTTTGAGCTTGTTTTTGCATTTGTTTTTCGTTCTTCTTTTTGGTGTAGTTTGTTCTTCAATTGGTCTCTTGACTTGAAAATCTTATATTTTTGTCTTACCCTACAAGTTGGGTCGATCCCAACTCATGTATACTGCAATGGACATTTGAGCTTGCTGGTCTATTCTTTAGTATGTGCCTACGGTTTTTGGTAGGGTACGGCAAAGCTCTGCATTGCGATCAGACAGTGCCTGTTACACTCAGGCAATCCTAAAACGATCTGAAACGTTTTGCCAAACTAAAAGACCTCCACAGGTGTTTGCATATACAATAGGCTTCTATTTGTCAGTTGCGACCATGCTTCTGGGTTGTGTCACCGTGTGAAGTACATGCGGTGAGATATCCAGCTTTCAACAACTGGCAGTATATAATTGAATCGTGTTAACGAGTATAGTCTTTATATACTTGGTAATAAATTACATATCATGTACCTTAATGTCGGTACTTCATAAGTAGCAAAGGTGATTATTTCGATGGTAAGTAACCACGTGCACCTTGACTATAATATTCTCCGCCATTGTACCCGATACCAAAGCATGATCTGTATCCATTCTAGATATCCATAACAACCTCGGCCACACCACTATCCTCCTGCTACACTACATCCATGACCTCCATTGCCATATCCTCGACCATACCAAAGTCCATAATCAGACCCATGGCTACCCTCGCTTTCACTGTCACAGCCATGTCTCACCCACTACCATATCAATGTCTAGAGTCATAACACCATTAATGATGAAAAACGTGGACTAGCTAGGCCAGACTAGAAACGAAATAGAAACAGCCTTAGCCATTATTAAGAAACGTCTGAGAGCATATACTTACGGCCTTATCTTTTTATAATCATACATAAAGCCTTTAACTTTTCTCGATTTCACTTGGCATGCCCACATCGTTTAATTACAGAGGGCAGACGGAACCCCTCTAATATAAAATTAATTATCCAAACGAAGTTGGCTCATGCAATGGTGCGAACAATGAGGAACTTTCAATTTGATAATGTTATAGAGCTGAAGTCGAGGTAGCATATGGTTGATGAGGAAATCGAGGTTACAAAAGTGATCATGAATGTAGGATACAACAGTTACGCAGATGCAGCACTGTTGGAAAAAAGAGGCCAACCATGTGGAGTATCTATCTGGTTAAATGTAGGGCACACTTCTATCTTTTTGTTTTTAAGTTCTGTGAAGAGGATTCAGTACTTCACCTAGTTGTTTATTATATAAGTTTTCAGTTTATACCAAGCGGCATCGCTACACCAGAAAAAGAAGACAATAATAATCACTAAATGATCAAGAATCCTATGACAGTTTTTGATAATGAAGCAAATGACAATCAATCATGCCATATTATTAATAAACAGCGACATTGCTGCATGAAGAGGTACATGTGGATTACAATATTGAGGTTACGGACAACATCATATAAGCAAGGTTATTGTGTAGATAGTAAATACCACTTAATCTAAGGACTACCACCATAGCCTGACCCAGATCCAGAACCATAGCCGGAGCCATAGCCTCCATAACCTGGATAGTAGCTGCTGCCTCCTCCGCCCCCTCCACCTCCGCCGCCGCCACCACCATATGCTCCTCTGCCGTAGCCAGAACCAGAGCCTGATCCATACCCACTACCCGAACCATAGCCTCCGTTACCACCTCCGCCACCACCTCCACCTCCCCCACCTCCACCGCTTGCATAACCTCCATTACCATACCCTTGACCGTACCCAGATCCATACCCCGACCCATAGCCTCCTCCATTTCCACCACCACCTCCACCGCCACCACCTCCGCCTCCACCACCTTTTCCATAACCACCACCCTGGCCGTATCCAGCACCAGACCCATACCCAGAGCCATAACCACCATTGGAACCTCCACCGCCGCCTCCACCCCCACTGCCTCCACCATATTGAGTGAGGACCCTCGCAGCTGAGGTCATGCTCAACCCCAGTAGGACTAGAAATGAAATAGCTACCAGCTTTGCCATGGCTGCTAAAAGAAAGCGCGACTTAAATTAGATGGTGATAACCGTGGATCATTGAGCAGGTATTTATAACAGTCTTCTCGATTTCTATTGGCTTTGTCTACATAGTTGTCATAGGAACAACTTGTAATCAGCGGCCATACGGATACGCATTCTTGTTTTGAACGATTCAACACTGCTTTTGTTTTCTGCAACGAGGATAAATGATGATCGGTTGACCAAAACAAGATGAAGCGGGATAGGAAGTCGTTGGATCGGCTTTTCATATATTCATCAAGTTGGAAAAGTTTTGTGGTTATGCAGCCAACGTGCAGTACTATATTCATCAATTGAGAACAAGCAATTATTTTACTAGTAGGAACTTTCCTCATGCAAGCACGCACATTATAGTGTTCGAGCAGCCCTCCGTCCATTGGTGTATCACTTTCTTGGCCACGGTGGTTCATAGTTGGTCAACACCATAGAAACGATAGCCAATACCACGATGTTTGCATAGCTTACTGTCAAAGGAAACATAAACAAAAAGCAACATTTACATTTTCTGCTTGCGTGCAAATATTATACTCTGAGCATCAAGTCTACCAGTTGGTCTCCTGAATTTGACATTATGCATAGATAGGTACCCTAGGTTTAGAGGCCTTCCGGCGTGGCCTATTTCGGGATTTAACATAAATGAGACAATATCCAAGAAACTCAAATCAGTTTAACAGTCTTTCACCTCAACAACTACATCAAGAATGTGTTCAAATACCTTCACATCGTAATGGACTTCTAATTGGTTGGATCCCCAACATATTCCACCATCAAAACCACTCATTACGGAACTTCCAAAAACACAGAAGACCACACTATTTGGACTTTTGTGGGTGTATATGGTGAACCTAGGTATGACAACCCACTTCATTACGGAACTAAACACATTAGCAGAATCGTACAAAAATTCTCTCTGTGCCATAGGTGGGAGACTTCGGCTTCACTGGAAACGCCTAAGGGCGAAATATCTCTTCTCTATAAATGCTCATCACCACGAAAAAATAATGAATACTTCAACAAACTCGTTCTAGCCTGTCAACTGATAGACCTTTCTGCCACAAATATTAAAAATACATGGAATAGAAGGGATTTCTTGGTAAAACTTGATTGGTTCTTGTACAAACAGGAATGGGATAACACATATCCTCTAACATACGTCCAAGCAGCCCCACAACCCATTTTGATCAATTTCCCATCATCCTCAACATTAAAAATAAATCATGGGGACCAAGCACTTTCTACTTCAAAATATTTTGGGCTACTCACCCCAATTTTTGTAACATCATATCCTCCATTTGGTTAAGTTACGTTTTCTATTCTGAACCAGGTACTGCATACACATCCACCGCAAAAATGTCAGAAAGAAACCCATTACATAGAACAAGAACAATTCACAAATATTAATCACAAACTTACTAAGGCTGAGAGCTTCCCTCTCATGGATCCTGCAAAAATTTGAGCCATTCATGCCAAGCTCAATGAACTCAGTAATATGTAGATATCGTATGGAATCAAAGAGATAAAACTCATTATCTTAGAGAGGGTGACAAAAGTATAAATAATTCCCACAAAATATGGAACAGTAAAAAGAAATTCAGACATCCACAATATACCCATCAACAATGCCATAACCAAAAATATTAAGCAACAAATAATTGATCATTTCAACCATTCTTCAAAAACATCCTCAACCTCTGTAGATCTTTCTTTAACCTCTTCAAGATCAACTGGGACACTCTATGTCCTAGTAAGGTTATGGATCCCACTCTCTCATAACCTTCTTCCCTACTAAAGAGATCTGAGACGTCTTGCTCAACCTAGGGGTTGTTAAATCACCTAGTCCTTATGGTTTCAGTGTTGACATTTATAATCATCAATTGGACACTATAAAAAAAAGTCAAGATCACTTAACCTAAATTTATTACCATAACTATAAATCTCCATGGATTGGTATCCTCAGTCAAATAAATATACCTATCATCAGAAAAGATGAGAATTCCACCCTTCTCAGTCACTTCAAATTTATCCATCTCATGAATGCTTCATATGAGATCATTTCAAAAGTCCTCAATATGTGACCCAAGACACCACTAAAACAGATGCTAGGGTCACAAAAAATGCCTTTGTAAAAGGTAGAAGCATCCAAGACACTTACATCACAATAAGTGAAAGTTTCCACACACATGACATTATAAGCATATTTCTCTGCTCACCCTTACACTTAATTTTCAGAAATCATTTGACAATATCAATTGAAATTCCTTACTATGTGCCTACATGGATATGGTTTTTCAAAAAGATTTATCAACTAGATACAAATCTACGCCTACTTCTGTAGATTTTATACTATAATTAATGGATCAACCTTTGGATATTTTAAAATCTCAAATGGATTGTGACCCCTGATCTACCTATCTCTTTACCTTGCCACATCCATACTCACCAATATGTTCCAACTTGGCATGAAAAATTGTATGATAGATGCATGTTACATTGTCCTAAACATATCATCCAAAATGTGGATGATGCAATCATATTTCTCTAACCAAAAGATAACAACATCATAAATGCCTTTTAGATCCTAGGCATCTTTATACATCTATCAAGATTTAAGATATACTTCCACCAATCCACTACTCATTATTAATAAAATCCTTCAAAATGATATTTTTAAAGAAATAAGAATCTACTAGATTGTATATAAGAAGACTTCTCCATAAAATACATGGGAATCACTATTTTTCTATGAGACTATTTATCACCATTTGGAACCTTATCATCACAGTTTTTCAAAATAAACTATCAGTCTGGAAATCATGTGCTCTTAGTTGAGCACGGACATCTTGTGCTTCTAAACTCTTCTCCTAATCTACCTACAACATACTTACGTGGCTATATCTATCTACAATCTATAGTATAAGCAGAAATATACATTATTTGTACATCCTATGTAAAAAAAATAAGAAAACACACCAAAAATAAAGAAATTACAGATAATAAATTGCAAAATGATCTAAAAACCTATAAAATATGGTGGATATGCACGGTTAACATCAAAATACACTCACGCTATCTTGTATATAAAATTTCAACATCCTTCTGAGGAACACGCCCACCATTTGGAAAGAACTGGTCCTCCACAACTATTATTCCAAAAAAATCTTGGAACAATACCAGGAACTCCAATATCTCCTCCATTTGGAATTATCTCAATAAAAAAAATTAAATAGTACAAAATGGTATCAAAAGTCCTCATCTTCTATACAAAAATGTAAAATTTTGGAAAAACTCTGTGTTAGAAGGCAAATATGTAGTAGATATGGATTCCAATATTATAATTCCATACAATAACATCAACATAAGACAACAAGGGCACTGCAACTTTTATCATCCTAACTAAATAGTTACCTAAAAAGAAACCTTAATCACCACTTTTCATATTTAGATATTGAATATATCCAAAAACATATACCCTCCAACATTTTCTCTATCACTATGAAATAGACATGTGGTTATTTCTTCACCTACAAACAAGAATACTCCTTTTACGCCCACCTAGGTATCACACAACACTATTTTCATATATTTTGATAAACCTAATGTCCAAATATTGACAAACTAATATTGTTGATAGAACATAACAACTAATGACTGGTAAAAAAATGGACTAGACGTGGATTCGATGGACCTACTATATGCATAATTTGTCAATCATGTGATGAAAACACATATCATCTATTCTTTCATTGTACATAGATAAAAAAATATGGATCCACTATTTCCAAATTTGCAACACCACCAATGAGATAAACATTGAAGTCTATTGTAGATTAAACTATAAATAAGCTTAAAACACATATTACAAGCTCCCTTTGACTCTAGCTTGCAATATCTTTTGGAATATTCAAATTAAGCAAAACATAATTATATTTTAGACCCAATATCTTTCTAGCAGATAGAAACATAATTATTTTATATGATTACTTTATTGAGTCATAGTTGATGTAGGAAATATGGCATGGATCCTGCAAAAGGACACTCACTTCAAAATTAACTTAACGATGATGGTAAACATCATGGTACACACAATAGAAAAAATTCTAGAGGACATGCAAAAGACTGAATAGTAAAGCTACCCCAATCCATCACTTTGCTAGATTTTTCAGTTATATATCTTTATCTAGTTTGGTTAAGTTAGTTGAGGCTTGTAAAGGGATGCCTCCCCCAATAATATCTTTTGCATAGTTGAACTACAAATGATTTGTGTTTATGATGCTTTTTGTACCTTAATTTCTTATGAACATATTATTATACCTCTTATGTAATAAGATTTCATGGACATGGTCACAAATATATTTTATCTTTAAACAACTGAAACATGATGTCTAAAAAGGGATGTAAAATGAAAATTTCTAGAAAAGATTGAATTGTCCCAAATAGTGTGGTTGGTGTATATTATTTGAAATGTATGAAAATATGATGTTGAGGCATTATTTGATTAATTTCCCCCGACACCAACCACATTGGTTACCAAATCGAGTTCAGTCAAAGAAGAAATTTTAATAACCAAATAGGGACAACCAAGACTTCTTTAGCAAGCATGTCATATCATCTAAAATCAGCTTTCCCTTAGACAAAAAGAAGGTATATAATATATGACTAGAATCCATGGATATATTAAATGTAGATTAACCATGTGCAACAAAATCAAAATTTGGATCTACTTATCATGATGATCTACATAAATTTTATAGGATATGTGGTTTTATTAGAAAATAAATAAGAAACATAGATTATGCTTGAAAGCAACCTCTAATATTGAAAAACATTAATACTAATCTTATATGGCCTTGCAATGATACAGGGTTGGGTATCAACATTGAGACTGACAAGCTAATAATGTTGTTGAAGTAGACCACAACTGCGATATCTTCCTAGTGCTAAAGGCCAAACACTCCTTGGTATCAGAATAGAAAATGAGGGAAACTATGATAACAACTAGGGGGTAATGTGACTATGTGCAAAGGCAATGTCTAGATGAGTTATGGTTAGGTAAATTAAATTCCCAATCATACATTAGTGTAGATCCTATCATGAAAGTAATCCTCCTGATATGTGACTTTGAAGTGATAGTCCATTAGAGAGGAGTCTGATGTCCCTGGATTTTCAATGCCATGACCACATGTATGACGTCCAAATCAAAACCCTAACTTCAGTGAGAATCTCAATTCAAACTCACACACTAGGCCAAGAAGTGAAAAATCAAAGGAATTTGAAAGGAACAAGAGTAGCACATGCACATGAACTAGAAAAAACCACAATCACAAGCTCACCATTTGACATATAATTACAAGATGAATTAGTACAACGTTTGATATTGCACATTGAATAAACATTTATATATGCATATATTATACTCTAAAATAGGATCTTTAGACAATAGGTCCAACTATAAATCTTCTCACTACACAACTCCCCACTAACAAGTATAACCCCAAATGTTGTTTCAACTCTCCAAATCATGTATTCATTTATCTAATTGGGTATTGAAGGATACCAAAATTTTAGTCTATCACATATTACACACCTTAAAAGAAATTTAATCCTTGAAATTAAAACAAAATCCAGTCCATCACATCATATATGTCATAAAAGAAAAGTTATCCTTGTAAATAATCCATTTCTTACTCCAAGAAAAGAAAAAAATTATCCACGTCTAGGGAACCACCCTTAGTGCAACATCTTCACAAACAATAGTTTCTAAAATTAAATCTTATCAACTTCTAGGAGGTTATTAGAGAATCTTGGGTACATGACCATTCCATATAAGGTTAAACAAAGGTTTAGAAGCTTAGGTTATGTCATGAAATATTTCCATGAAGGATTTTTATACTCACTTTACCCAAGTATTAATATTCGAATATCATGTTATTGTTTTTGGAAGCAGTTAATTATATATACTCCATTTTAGTTTTCTAAAACATATTAAAGTGTCGACATCATTTTAGTGTATTCATTTTCAAACTACAATAAACATATTTGTTAAGCACTAACATTAGCGCCTCATCTAATGATTAATATGAAAACATTTCGCTCACATACAAACTTTATTAGTGACTTCATCACTAGATTAACTAATTGTGATATATTATCATCATGATTCAATTATATGGTTAACCATTTATACATAGGAAGCTTTTAAACCGTCTACATGTATTTCATCATGTCATAACAAAATACTATATTTGAAGATCAGATCACATAAATACACACATGATATATGTTTGTGCATAAAAAACGTATACCACTGACTCATCAAACATATACCAAGACTTTATCCAGTCCAACTAAGGTTCGCTTGACCCATAACCTGGGGGTAGTGCCATTCATAGCCTCTTTGAACTCATTCAACTCTATGAGTATCTCATATTCATGAACCTTATATTCCCTCTTTAGTCTAGGGATCTCAGGTCTACCACATTGGTATTGATGATCATCTGTCCAAGTTGATACACTCAAGCACAAACCAAAGCATGATATGATATTATCTTCATAAACTAGATTCATGAAAAACTCTTACCCAATAATCTTTCTTATAAACCACCACTAGAGTCCTACTGGGAACCACCAACTCCAGCATGAGGCTTCACAACATTATAACATTTCTTACCTCCTCTAGGATCTTGGGACTCTCTCTCTCACCCATATGGAATGTACTCATATTCATGTTCTCATATACATATGTAGCCAGCCTCTCTCTAACCCTAGGTTTTGGTTCTCCCAAGGACATCCATAATTCAAGATATCTACATGAATCATGCATAAAGCAAATCAATCATTCACTTAGGATTTGTCTAGTTTAGGACATATCATAACACATACTTGTCATTTTTCTTATATCTTGGAGGTTAGGTTCTCTGACCTTCTCCCTATGGGTCTCACTATATCTAGAGTTAACCTTGAGACTGGTCCTAACACTAGAAGTCCTCCTTCATAAAAGAGATTGAGGCTCATGTTGATTCACATCTTATCTAAAGTGAGCTTATATTATCTTACAAAGACACACATACTTGCACCATCAAATCTTATGTCAAATTCTCAAAATAGAACTCAAGTTCTCAAGACCAACTGTGATCATCATAAACCATCTTATTTTATCAAATAAAACTTAGATCATATCATTTAGACTCATTTCATCTATCCCATGTATCACATATTCAACAAGGCTTTAAACATCTAATCTAGAACTACTCCCTCTTTTAGATTGATGTCACTCACTTTCATCTAGGTTTCATGATCACCTCCTACTCATACATGAGTAGGGACACATTTTTGTATTTACCTTCATATATAATAAAATATTTTATAGTTTTTATATGATTAAACAAGTGTTTTAGAAACATTTTGAGGTTTGGGTTCATTTGGAAATAAAAAAAATCAGAAAATCGAGTGTCACACACATGGTAGAGAGTCTAGTGATAGGTAACCTAGTGAAAAGAGTGAGAAAAAAATGTAGACTAGTGTACCTACCTTAGACAATGAGAGACATATGTCTAGGGTTTCTCTTCCCTAGATGTCCATCATCTCCAAATAATATAGCATCCCATACTACTACATAATAAGGGATGATTGACACTTCAAAACGTTCTATACAACAAGAAGTAGTCTACACCTAGTTCTTAGATATAAAGGTTCTAACCTAGAGGCTACGTCATATCTAGTCTCTAGAAGATGACTAATCTAACCCTAAAGATTTCAAGTTCAATATTTTCTTTAGTTTTGAGTTGGATAATGAGAAAATACTAGGCTTTGATATTTTTCATGCTCTGAAAACACACTTGTAATGCACATGGATTTTAAACTCCTTGACCAAATGTGTGACTTCCAAATTGAAACTCTTACCTTGGTGAGAAACCCAATTCAAAATCACACACTAGGCCAATAAGAAGAAAATTAGAGGAAGTCAGAAAGAATGATAGTACCGCATGCACATGAATAAGAATGAACCACAAATACAAGCTCACCATTCAACATATAATTACAAGATGAATTGCTACAACATTTTATATTACATATTAAATAGTAAACTTTTATATATACACATACTACATTCTAAAACACAATCTTTAGACAATAGTTCACCTATATATCTGCTCACCAAACAACTCCCGACTATCAAGTATAACCTCAAATGTTGTCTGACCTCTCAAAATCATGTACTCTTTTATCTAATTGGGTATGGAAGGATACCAAAAATTAAATCTATCACAAGGAGATAGGAAAGAATTAAAGCAAGTTGGAATCAACAAGAAGTTCTAGGAGATATCTCAGTTCTGAGTGGTAGAAGCCACTCTATGATCGTAAAACATCAATACCTAAATAATATTAAAGATGAGCAAGGTCCTTTGTGTAATTGTGATTTAAGATGTTCTTTTAAATATTAAATGCCTATAGTGACACTACCAATAATGATTATATCATCCACATGGACAACTAAATTGACGATTCATGTTGGTGTTTTGGAGAAAAACAGATTATGGTCACTAGAAGATTTGGAAAAACCCAGAATGGAAAGGACACCATTGAGCTTGTCAAACCACACTCAAGGCAACTGCATAAGGTTGTATAGGGACCGCTTGAGATGGAATATATGAGAAGACTCCCTCTAGATGGTGAATTCTGATGGTTACTGCATATAAGTTATTGAGGAATAGGGATGGTAGAGAAGTCATCAAAAGAAAAATAATTTGTCCCTATTCCTTGATCAAGGAATCACATCAACAATGATGTATCTAGAAAAGAGGATAGGAAGAGGTGTACCTGGTCCTAGAGCAAGTCATGTAACTACTATTACTTGGTGATGTGCACTCTTTGCAAGGCTTACATGGACAACTGGCAATGAGGTCCTCCTGGTGCAACACAACATATGGTGGTGGTTGTTGTCCTCCTAGTGTGGCAGGAATGGCCTCCATGCCTTTACATAGTCCACAGTGACCACTAAGAACTCCACGTTGCACTACTAGAGCCAGCAGGAAGGAGTTGTCTCTTTAAACGTCAACCTATTAGGGTTGATTTGCTCTCCTGTATTGTCTCTCCCTTGTTGTCCCTCCCTATTATGGGAAGGACTTGTTTGGGCCCTCACGTTACCACAACTATGAGAGGAAAATAATTGTCATAGATTATTGTTATGTATTTTTAAATCCTTGACTACCTCTCTATTTATAGGAGGGCCAGGGTCAGGATTTCCAGATCAACTAGAAGTCAAAGAGAGGAAATTTCATGAAATTTTTAGGAAGTTGCAAACCAGGAAAAGATTGGTTCACACCTGAATTGGTCGGTTCACATGTGAAATGATTAGATTAACATTTAAACCGATCAGTCACTTTGTGACAAAGTGAGTTTTTCTGGCTTAATCCGAGGACGGAAGTTCTTTTAAGGTGTGTAGGATGTGATGGAGTGGAATTTTAGAATCCCTATATGTCCAATGACATAAGTGAAGTTATGCATGTTGAGTTGTTTGGGAGTCCTAAGTGTCGATTGAAGTTGACATCATCTTTATGATCCATAAGGTTATGCCCTTTTGAAGTACATAGTTGTTTTGTCAAATAACTCAATCTTAGAACTGATGGGATGTGGCTTGGGTGATAATAAAACTATGGTCCTCGTTTCATGATTAATTGAGGTTCCTAGTCAAAGTTATCTAAGTTTTGCATATGATGAAGAATTAGGTATATTCAGGTCTAAGGTTTTAATTATTCTTAGCCTTAAGCTTGACGTCGCCCTTGTCATGCGGCCTTGTGGCTAGCGAGCCACGGATCGGCCTAGCAGTGCCCCTAATCCTGTACATCTGATATGATCAGATGACTACAGGCATACATCCAGGCAGTCCACGACACATCTAACCTTCGTCCTTCATAAAAGAGATCGAGGGTCATACGTGGGATGGCTGCGGTCTCACTCACGAAGCCACGATCACTATCGACGTGTGTCTAGGGAACGTGCTGTTAGTTTTATCACCTCCTGGATGGCTTGATAACCTCTTAGTGGGCGAGTAACTAGAGAGAACTAATCTAGACATCACTGTGACCTCTTCATCTGTCGTAATACAGTTGGATCAAGAGGAGCTCTAGCGAGCCTGAGCTCTAGTGTCTACCGAGGTCGGGGTGAGGCCAAAGCCTCACGGCGGCAGCGTGGGATTGCAATAGCTGTAGACGAAGCATAGAGGAGCACCACCGAGCCAAGCTCCATTGATTAGAGATGCTCCTTGCACAGGCGTACCAGCGATCGTGATGCAGGGAGCCGCACAGACGTCGCTCACGTCAAGTGTGAGATCAAGGATCACTATCCGAAGAAGGAGCCCTCCTGCCAAAATCAAGGATGTAATTGTCCGGCATGAAGCAGAGATCAGGTAGGAGGAGGTCTCGCTTGCTTGGTCATCGGAGGTCCAAGCACGACGACACTCGCTGGAGGAAGGAGACCATAGCAGCAGTGCTTTGGGCAGATCAACCGCTTCAGCGGAGGTAGTCCGTGAGAGAGAGCGGACGCACACTTAGCGGGAAGGCAAGGAAGAGGAGGACTTGCGAAGGCAGCTGCAGAGGAGCTCCATGGAGCCCTAGCCCAATGATTGCTGGAGAATGCCCTCAAAGCGGCAGTCGTTCACGCACGGGAAACAGAGTCCCGCTCGGGACCCAGACATGAGAGAAAGAAGAAGGGAACTAAACCGGCCCAATATAGGAGTTAGACCGGACCGGCCCAGCCTGAGCCAGCCTTGAACTGGGACACATCCAAGCCCTGAGCCGCGCCCCCCAGCTCCACGTGGCGCAGGCCTATTGGTCAGAAAAGGTAATTTCCTTCATAATGTCCAAATCTTGTAAAATTCATAGGAATTAGCTCGATGCTCAGAAAAATACAAACAAGGTACCAAAATTCTCAGGAAAATGCATAGAACAACTTGGAACCTTTAGATCAGTCTTTTAATGCTTAAATATTGGAAATATCATGTAAGACGTGTAATGCTTGTTTAATGGATAATAATTAGCAAACGATGACGTAAAATTATGGAAAAATATCAGTAACTCCATAATAATGTTTATAATCCATCTAATATCAGTGATCATGATGTTTATGCACGAAATCATGTAATTTGTTTAGAATGGCTATCTAGGGCTAATAACCCTAAATAAATGTGGAAAATACATACATGCTCATAAAATCCTGGAAATCACAGAGTAAGCTCATATCAGTAATTGGAAGATAATATGTAGATCTGAGATCAGTCTTGTACACGGAATTCATGTTATATGAAGATGACCCTTAATATATGAGATGAAATCCTAATTTGTACAATACATGTAACCTAGGTTTAATATGTATAAAGAATGATACAGAACATGATATTCAGATTATGTATCCTAATCTGGAACATAACATCAGTAACATAAATCCTACATAAGGATGAAGATAAGACAAGAAATAATGTATATAACATAATGAGATAAGCAAACCCTAATAGGAACACGCTTAGGGTTAAGATGAGATGTATAAGATGAGAACCTGATGATAGTATATGGTCTTATCTTGATCAGGTTTGACCAAGTTATAGTTGACATGAGGATATATCTGATATCAAGAATATGTGATGATTAGGTTTCTCTTTGGAAGGTACGCTATTACCTCTTACTTGGCTTATTATACAATATGCTTGTGTTATATGAGTAGTAAAATACTTGGCATATGGTATTGATTGAAATGATTGTTCTGGTATGATATGTTGCATGATTTTCCATACTTATTGCTATGAACACATGAAACATAATATATTTGTTCCATTATATGAAAGCACTAACTCTTTGGTAGTGTGCTTGGAAGTGACCTAACTCTTTGGTAGTGGTCACATTGTACATATGACCTAACTCTTTGGTAGTGGTCTGACCTAACTCTTTGGTAGTGGTCACCTTGTACAAATGATCGAACTCTTTGGTAGTGATCATAAAGGCTTGGTATATAATGGAAAATAAGCTTAAAATATGTGTTCTCTTTTGTTAATGAATATCTTTGTGCAAGTATATGCTTTTCTTATATTCTTCTGTTACTACCAAGTATTAGTTTTATCTTATTGCCAAGATATGATGAGAGGTAAATAAAAGACACGTAGGTGTACTCAGTACAATATTCATGAAATATTGTGCTGACGTGTACCGCATGTAATCTTTTTTGTATAGGTTGTGGTTATGCTCTTGAAGATCCAGGATAGTGAGAGTTGTGTGGCGAGCTGATGTACAGGTGGACCTGTTGTCTTAAGATCCTGTTGTTTAGATGTAGTACATGTATATGTATAGTTTGTTGTTCAATATGTAATACCAAATGTTGCAACAATTCATGTTGTAATTATATGTTGAATGGTGAGCATGTGTGTATGGTTTTATTATTGTTCATGTACATGTACTACTGTGTTTCCTTCTGACTTCCTCTGATTTTCTTCTTCTTAGCCTAGTGTGGGATGTTTAAATTGGAATGCTCGCTGAGGTGAGGGTTTCAATTTGGACGTCACACATCAGATTAAGTTTTAGAAAATCCAGGGACGTCACACACTTGCTTTCAACTTTTAAATCACATTGGCTTTAAATATTCAATTAGTGCACAAAATGGCGTCAACATCAATCATTGATCCAATCATATTGATCATTGAACTGGGTGATTCAAAAGTTGAATCGGTCGTTTAAGACTTTGGATTGGTCAGTTCACTAACTAAACCGGTCGATTCATATCTGACCGGCCTAAATCACATGTCTAAAAGGAGTCAATTTAGAGTAGTCAGACTTTTAAAAAGATAACCCGACTCACAAGCCCCCACAACAATAAACGGGGTCCAATGTAGCGATCGAGGTCGAACACAGGGACAAGCTTGGTAGTGTTAAGCACACAGAATCTAACTCTCTTATACTCCAGATAAAGAGGGTATAATAAAGTGGTGTTCCCTAAGGAACGATGGCACTCAAACCAAAGTAAAGCAAGTATACAAAAGTAACAAAAACAAATGAAAAAAAATAATATGAAACAAGAGTACAGAAGGAAGCCCGGATTGGGTTTCACCTACTAAGACGTCTCTCCAACATGCAATATCGTCTCTCTCTCTCTCATATACTCTCATCAACATTACAAGAAACCATATATAGTGTCTATTCCACTCTCTCTAGAGATGAGGATAGATCTAAATCTAACGGTAGCTTCTCTCTCGAGATGACCACACGTAAACCACAAAGTGTATCATATGATTTAAAGATTTAGCATTCCAACACTCTCATGCATTCATGCTACTCCATAACACATGAGAAAAGTGATATTCCTCTCTCTAGATATGGACTATCAAACATCACAAGATGGTAGCTAAGCATACAAGTGAAGCATTAAAAGAGGTGTATGGAGATAATCTTGATAAGAGTATATATATTCAACAAAGAGAGACAATATACATGTTGGGAGAGACTTAGTGGATACTCCCAACCCAAGATAAGGTGTTTATCCACTCATGCTTGCAGATAACATAACGACGTTACAAAAAGATAGATACATGAAGATCCACGAAGTGAATAGGGAAGTACAATAGAATGTAATGATAGATCTAGATAGAGAGGGAAGGAACATGATATGACATGATACTTCTTTAGATCTATATATAGCACATCGATGGCATGGACGATCTTCTTCTCTCGAAGAAGGAGTCTTCAGTGTTCTCTCTCTTCAGCTTCTACCTTTGGAGATCTAAGATTGGTGGATGGGATGGAATGGAATGAGTCTAGGATACAGCAGCACTTTGTGGTCTTCCAGATCCGATGTATGATATGATGATTTGACAAGACGAGTGGGTGGCCTATTTATAGGCGCATTCCACCGACTTAAGCCTAGACCACGGTCACGTTCTGGGTTGGGGGGTGTAAGACCGCGGTCGCGGTCGTGGTTGACTCGTGCATTGCGTTGGACAGGTTGAGGTTGAGGTCGAGGTCTCCCCATTTGGTTGCAGTTTGTAGGTTGTTCATGGTCTGCAGGGATCGCGACCTTGTTTGGATCGTTGACTTCATGTGGCTTGCAGTCTCCTAGCTAGTTGCGGTCAGGCTTGAGGCTCCTAGTTGGACGCGGTCAGGCTTGAGGCTCACGGTCTCCAAGTTGATCATGACCTCTGCTATGATCGTGGGCCTAGCAATGATTGCAGCCTCCAACCTAGTCACAGTCTGACAATGATCGTGGCCTCCTAGCTGGTTGTGGTCTGGCTTGAGTGCAAAGCGATCGCGAGCTTAAGGAAGTTTAAGACCTCGACCGTGGTGATATGGTCCTTGTTGCATGAATGGGTCGTGGTCGAGGTGATGACCGCGACTTGGGCTTTATATGTACCTGAAAACAAAGAAAGATGTTTAAGTGAGGTCTTAGGCAAAAAATGGTAAAATTTTGGGAAAAGCTAATAAAAGATATACTAAAAGAGGTATAAAATATATACAAAAAGTGGGTAAAATAAAGTGTTAACAATGTCCCAGTTCAAAAAATGTTCAGATAATGTATTTTAAATTGACCTAACACTTGAACCGATCAGTTCACAGTCCTATCAGTCATCTGTCAATTTTTAGCCATTGTTGTTTAAATTTAATACCTAAACATTTTAGTAACAAAGTTAAACTAGATTCATGAATGAACTCCTTTTCCAAGTGCATCCTATGTGTGTGACCCTATAGGTCCTAAGTTAAGTTGGTAGTATATATCCATAACCAATTTATGACACCATAAGTAAGGACTGGTATCTAGCAACACATCATTTCTACCCAAGTAATTCGAAAGTTGGAGAACAACTTCAACCTACACTCCTTGATCACTGTTATCATGATCATATAGTTCCTTTTTCTCTAATCTCCATATTGAACTTGAGGAAATGAGTTGTCATCCTCTCAACATTGCATCCATGTTTCTTGAACTAGGGAAAATTGTTGGGATACATGTGAACTCAATATCACATATTGACTCACATGAGCAAGGCCATGCATTTCTGAGTCTCACTTATAAAGTGGAGAGGATAACAATCTCCTGTAGAAGGGACAAATCTTATCTACATCAGTCACAGTTATCCCCATGTGACATAGTATACCCAAGCACCACCTTTATGGCAACCCTTATTCAAAGTTAGGTTGGATGGTGTCAAAATATATTGAACGACATGTGATGAGTGTAGTGACTTCCAAGTCTAAGAACCAAAATTGGGAGTATAACTATGAGAGAAGATTCTGACTATCATTCCATGGTCTCCATATATCACTCTCAAGGTGGGTTTGTCTGGTACACTTCTCTCTAACAAGTACCTATATTCTTTGTTTGATATCAGATATCATGACTAATGAGATTATCTCATCAACCAACACACATTCTAGTCTTATGCATCACTATTGTCTATTTTGCTTCCACAGTAACATCTGACTAGGGACATGATAATAATGTATGTACTCTTATCACACATATGATCTCTTTCTTCAGGTCCTAAACCTAAAGACATATGCCATAGAGTAACATCATTCTTTAGACATTTATTGTGCTACATTATTATCTCATAACTAAATGAAACAGAATAAATGGAATTGCCCTTTGATTATTTTTATTAACAAATCATGCCTCTTTACAATCATCACATGATTGGCTTTATGGGAATACATACACATAGACTCTCACTTGAACATAGATCCAATCACTCATGAATCTTTGTCCAAGTGATATAACATTTCCATCATGCTTCTTCTGTGAAAGTGCATTCGTTAGTGGGTTAACAGCATTGCCTTCAGTCAGTAGTCTGCAAATCTTCACATCTCCTCACTATACAATATCTCATATGATTATCGTAGTATGTGCCTGGAATGTTGATGCAAACGAGGTTCTTTAGCTTGTGCAATAGCTCTGTTGTTGTTACATTGACGCTATTGTGTTTCTAATGCTTAGTACCATCCCAAGTTCATTGATGAACTTCTTGATCCAGACATTTTCCTATGCCACATTGGATGTAGTATTATACTCGATCTTTGTTGTAGAATTAACAACTATCTCTTTCCCTAAAACTCTTCTAGCTCACTGCCCCATTGTTGCGGCAAAAATGAATCCTGATTGCGATTGATAATCATCTTTGTCAGTTTGGAAGCTTGCATTGATGTAACCCCTTACACCCGATTCTACCTCACTGCCATAAATAAAAAACTGATCCTTAGTCCTTCTCAAATATTTAAGGGTGTTCTTTATAGTAGTCCAGTGACTCCCACCAGGATCTAATTGATATATGTTTTTCATGCTCAAGGCATATGAGACAATGAGACGAGTGCATAACATTGCATAGATGATAGATCCAATTGTATATGCACAAGAAATCTTACTCATGTGTTCCCGTTCTTTACAAGAACTGGACATTGGGCTTTAGAGAGGCTAATTCCATGTAACATGGGAAAATTCCTTCTTTTTGAGTCTTGGATGTTGAACATTTTCAACACTTTTTCAATGTATGTACTCTGGCTTAGGCCAAGAAACCTTCTAGATCTATCTGTGTAGATCATGATTCCCAATCTATAGGATGCTTCATCTAAATCCTTTGTATAGAAGTTACTACCAAATCAGTTGTTTACCATGTCTAAAGTAGTAATATCATTCACCATCAATAGTATGTCATCTACAAATAATATGAGGAATATAATTATGCTCCAACTAACATTCTTGTACACACAAGGTTCATCTTCATTTTGACTAAAGACAAACTCTTTGACTATCTCGTCAAAGCAAAGATTCAAGCTCTGAGATGCTTGTTTCAATCCATAGATTTACCTTTTTAGCTTGCAAATTTTATTGGCTTCTTTTGGATTTCAAAAACCCTCAGGGTGTGTCATGTACACACCCTCAAGAAGATTATCATTAAGGAGAGAGACTTTAACATCCATCTTCCAAATCTCATAGTCTTAATAAGATGCAATTGAAAGCATGATCCTGATGGACTTAACGATGGCAACTGGTGAAAACATTTCATCATAGTCAACACCTTGAGCTTGTTTGAAACCTTTTGCAACCAATCTTCCTTTATAGGTTTGTACATTACCATCCATGTTGGTCTTCTTCTTGAATCCTCATTTGCACCCTATGGGTTTTACTCCTTCTGGTGAATCCACCAAGGTCCATACAATGTAGGTATACATGGATTGTTGGCATGTATGCCCAACGAGACAATCATACAATGATTTCAATGAGGCATTAGATACCTGATTTGATAATTCTAGAGGTAATTTTTTCTATTATGTTTTTCTCAATCATGATATGATGACACAAACATAGTAGATGTCTAAAGAATGATGTTACTCGATGGCATATGTCTTCAAGTTGAGGACCTGAACAATGAGATTATATGTATGATAAGTGTAAATACATTCTTGATTAAGTATGTAGTCAGATATTACTGTGGAAGAAAAATAGAGTACAGTAATACATAAGACTAGAGTGTGTGTTTACTGATGACAAAGTCTCATTAGTCCTAATATGTGATATCAAGTCAAGCACACAGGTACATGTTAGAGAACAATGTATTAGACCAACCCACCTTAAGAGTGATACATGGATACCATGGAATGGTAGTTAGGATCATCTCTCATAGTGATGGTTGGGATTGTGGTTCTTAGACCTAAAATCACTACACCCATCACATGTCGTTTGATGTACTTAGATGTAAGACCCCTGACTTGTGTTTTCAGTTAACCTTGTTTTCTTTGGCTTGATCATGTTCTTAGAACCTTGCTATAATCCTCTGAGATGTTCTTAGAGCTTGAGGAGAGATTAAGTCTCCAGTTTGAGCTTGTTTAGGGAATGTTTGTGCTTTTTGTGCTTGTTTTGGGACAAATTGCAATTTACCTATTTGTGAGGGTTATCTTGCAATTTGTCACATCTAGAGTGTTACTTCTCTCTCTTGGCTTCAGGAAAGAGATTTTGATGCTTTGGGGCACCTTGGATGAGCCTTGAATGAGTGGTGGAATCACTAGAGGTGATAAGGGTTTCTAGGGTTTGCTTGGTTTTGACCCATGTGTGCCTTATTGGTTTGTCTAGACCCTTGTCTCTACCTATGTGGGTGCTTTGGGTATGTCTTGGTTGAGACATCTTCCTTGGGTGTGCCTTGTCTCAACCATTTGGGGTGGTTTGGGTTGAGATAGTTTGTCCTTTTGTGGAGTGTCTCGACCTAGTGTGCATGGTGACCTTCTGTCTCGACAAAGGTGATGTTTTGCTCTTGTTTCAACCTCCCTTGGATTGTCTCAAACAAAAGAATGTGTTGGGGACCCAATAGGTCAAGACCCAACATAGGTTGTATCACCATCTCGTGTGTGTAAGGTTTAAGTGGTTTCATGTTGGTTTCTTGGGCGGACAAGTGTCCCTTTGGTGCTTTTAGGTTTCAACACATCACCCCTTGCCCTACCTCCCGCCTCCTTTTTTATATAAACCCTCTTCCCTCCATGAAAGTGATCTTTTTGGCCCTCTTTCTTCATCACCCTCTCTTTCTCATCCTTGGAACGTTGAGGAGCAAGAAGTACTGATTCCTTAGAGATCTTGGTGATTGGATCCCTTGCACGTGGTAATTCTTGTTCATCTTCAACCTTGGTAAGTGTATGCCTTTCCATGATCTCATTTTCCTTGGATCTTCTACCCCATATTCTTCTCTTTTTCTTGGCCCTAGACCATGGATCCTCCACATTCACCATTCTTGAGAATGAACTCCTCATCACAAGGGTTATAGGCCATGTTTTGACAAGGTGGACCCAAGTGTGAGAAAGTTTCTTCTCTCTTTTCCCCCTTCTTTCCTTGGTTTTGCCTAGGGTTCTTTTACCCTCATTTCTTGAGCAACTTTTGAGCTTGTTATCTTCTTATCTTTAAGGTGATATTGTAGCCAAAAGTGGAGCCTTTGGTGGATCTTTTTCCTCTCTTGGTGATCATGTGCTTGGAGCTTGTGATCCTTGGAGTGATCTCCCTTAAGGTGGGTGACATAACCCTCTACCCTTTTGATTATTGCACTTCTCTTTATATGCATGTTATTGTGTCTCTCTCTAAAACATACCTGAATATGCTAGTAGATGATACCATGATCCAGAGCTTGAATGGTAGTAGTTGTTATGCATGGTTTGTTTGGAATCTAAAATGTGCATGTTTTCTAAGTAATTTTGAGAGGATGATCTTGCATGCATCTTGGTCTTTGGTCTTGTCACCATGTTTTCCTTGGATCTTTGAATGATTTTACCAATGTGTTGTGGTTCGAATTTCTCTCTCCTAAGTGGTTTTGCTTGATGACCTTCATAGAGCTTGGTCTAGGGTTTGATGATCTTGAATCCACGTGTTTTGCCCTTAGTGATGCTTTGGTTTCCTACTGTTTGACCTTTGTCACGGTTGAGACCTATGTACCCTTGATGTTTTGGGTCGAGACATGTGTTCCCTTGGTTTGTGGGGTCGATACATACACACTTGTTTTTTCCTTAGTTCGTGACACCTTATTTTGTTGTGGTCAAGTCACCTTGTCTATATGTTAGATGTTGCTCTTTGATTTGTCTCGGTCGAGACATGTCACTTGGAGTCCTTGGTCCACGTCCTAGTGGGTGTCGTGGTTGTGATGTTGCCTTTGGCTAGGGTCAAAATGTTGCTTTTCTGGTGGTCACTACACCAAGTTTTTTTTATGATCAAGATGTTGCATTAGCTTGGTTGTGATGCATGTTTCATGCGAGATAACACATTGGTTTGAAATGATCGTGATGTTGCGATTAGTTGTGGTTGAGATGTGATGTTGTTTTGGTCATGACCATGATGAGTTGCAGCGGAAACCATGGGGTGTTTCGGTCATGACCAGGGTGGAGTGTCTCGGTCATGTGTGTGGTCGAGACACACATAGGTAGTGTTTGGTTGTGACAAATGTTGATGCTTGAGATTGTGCACCTATACATGTTCCTAATTTTGATACCTAATGGAGATCAATGTGATAATGATTTGCTAACCATAATATGTTCCAAGAAAGTGGGATATTGTATACCTAGAGTTTGGTGATTTAAAATAACTATAAAACCCTAATCGGCCATGTATGGAGACCTAACTTTAATGTTGGGATATGTGATGTGTTTTCTTTTCTCTCTTGAAGTGGTTATCTTATTATGATGTATTTCTCTTTCTTATGAGCCCCTAAATATGCAGCTAAAATGAATATAATGGCTCTTATATGCTATAGTGATGATTATGTGATACATGCCTTGATGAGGTATGATGAGATACTCTTGATATGATGGGTCCCATGACTTGGTGAAGGCTTGATGCCTGTTGTGATATGATTTTAGGGGTTGATACCCCACATTGATGTACCATTGGCAATAGTCTTTTTTAGCTATATGACAGTGATGATGGCCTTGTGACTGGTAGTGCTACAATGTTGTGACGATGATGTGACAAGATCACACCTTATACGTTTGATATATTTTGGAGTTATGCTATTCCCTTATCCTTGTAGAGTTTGTTTTGGCTATAAATGTTTTAACTTTATTGATGCTAAAAGATACCCAATTGTCTTAATTAATCAAGTGAAACTCTAATCATGTAGGTGCCATGTGCCATAGATCATTTCCAGTCTCAGCTTTAATTGTTGGATTGCTAAAACGAGTATAACTCAGAGCGCATATTTTTGAATATGCGGGGGTGCAAGTTGAGTATCTCCTTACATCCACAATTACAAGTTTTATGAGATGGACATGTGCAAGCTTCTCTCCTTGTGATATGGATGGCCATGAGTGAGCCAATCCTTCTTTTTAGAATGGCCATGTGTGAGCATGTTCATGTAGCACTATTACCTAGTACCAAGGTGGGATAGGTGTGATTCTATATGTGGATGGACAAGCGTGAACCAATCCTTGAGCTGGACTATATGAAATTATTACAGTTGATTGATATGTCTCAGTGGTTTTTTCTCTTATGCTAACCAAGAGGTGTGGGGAGGTCATGGATTTCGGCTCTTCCATTGACCTTATATGGCACCATTTTCGACTTAGCAGTAGTCAGTTGGGTTTGGGTGGTATGACTCAAACCCTCAGGGAAATAACAAAAGATGTAACACAACTGTGCAATGTACTTGATTAGGGACAAATGTGAATAACATTGGTTGAATCCCTTTGCCTTATGTTTGTAAAAATTCTCAAATTATAAGGCGGTAAGAGAAATCAATTTTTATACATTTTCTTCACATTCCTTCTTAGTATATTAATTGTTCTAATTCTCAATGGTAATTGCCTAGCTTTGCTTATCCTTCTCTATCTGTTAGATACATATCATTTAATTGAATCTGCACGAACTGCTAAATACTTTACCTACCTACTTAGTTATTGTACTTTATTAGATGTTGGTGGAGAGTTATATCTCTCACTGGGATGTTTGGTCTCACCCCGTGGGTTTCCACATCTTTTAGGTGGTTGTGCATGAAGAGGTAGAGATCGTGGAGGCGAGGAAGAGCAGCACCAAGAGCAGTAGCTAATAAGGTTGAATGTGTTGCTAGTCTTTTGGTGATAGAGTCCTAGATGTCATCCTTGTACACTTAGGTCTTTGGGGGTGTTCTCATAGTGTTTTGTATATATGGCATACGAGGTTTTTGGCTTGTGAGCAATGGTTGTACAAATATGGCATGTGTATATGTATATATATGGAACATGTATCTCGTTTGATAGGTTGATGATAGGAATGATGATGCACCATGATGTAACAACCATGATATATGTGTTATTAGATACAGAAATCTTGTTGAGGATTTATATGTAATAAGTTTTTGGCTTTGGTTCTTTGAGAAATTCAGTTTAATTCCCGGTGTTTTTTGGTGATTCACATGTTTATTTGTAATTCCGTGTTTGGTTTTGAGTAATCTCATTTTTGGCATGTCAGAGCATCACATTAGACATCATCCACCGTAAACTTGGATAAGGGTTGCCATAAAGGTGACACCATGACCTTGAATAAGGGTTTCCATAAAGGTGATACTCAGGTGCATCATAACACATGGGGATGACTGTGAGTGATGTAGATGGGATTTTTCCCTCCCACTGGAGTTTGATATCTAGGCCACTTAATGAACGCTATTGAGAAATGTATGGCCATACTCATGTGATTCAATATGTGATATGTGAATTCACATGCAACTCATACAATCTTCTCTAGTTCAAGGAATGTGGATTGAATGTTGAGAGGATGACGATTCCATGCCTAGAGTTCAATCTATATGTCTAAGACAAAAAACTATATGATCACTGTAAAATTGATCATGAATCAAGGTTGAAGTTGTTCTCCAACTTTCGGAATTACTTGGGTAGATATTATGTGTTTATAGATACTGCTCCTTGCTTGTGATGTCATAAATTGGTTATAGACATTCACTGCCAATGTAATTTGGGACCTATAGGTTCACATGCACAGGATGCACCTAGAATAGGAGTTTATTCAAGAATGATATTTACTTTCATTACTAAAGAGTTAGGTATTCAACTTAAACAAAATTTTTAAAAGTTGACTGACTGGACTGTGAATTGACCAATTCAATGGTTGAACTGATTAATTCAATGTGTCAGGGTAATTGAACCAACATTGGCTATCTGGTCCATTAGACAACTAGTTCAAGAAGTGAACCGACCGGCTCAGGTCCATGGACTGAGCAGTTTAGTTTATGAACTGACTATTTGATTGGTCAATTCTATTGGAACAAGGATTAATGTTGACGTTATGTTGTGCATTAATTGAATATTAATTTCCCTACAATTGTGATTGGAAAATATAGTGAAACAACTGGTTCAAGGGTTAAACCAATTGACTCACGTGCCAATCGATCAGATCACTATTGAACCTATTGTTTCTTTATTTGCATGATACAAAATTCATGAAATTCCATCCCTTCAACTCCCACTCAGACTAGAACTCCAGAACCTGACTCACCTACAAAGAGAGTGGTAGTTGAGGCTTTCTAAATACACGACAATGAACTCTGACAATTGTTGTTCTCTCATGTTGTGGTAAGCAAGAAAACCCGAGCAAGTCCTAACTGTAAAAGCGAGAGATAGAAAGGGAGAGACAATTTGGAGGGTAAGTATGTGCTAGCACACTGATACGAGGGGATAAGTCCTCCCCGTAGGCTCTGGTAGTACAACATGGAGTTCTTGGTGCTCCGTATGCACTACTATGTAGGCGAGGAGGCATTTGCTCCACTAGGAGGACATAGACAACTGTTGTCCATGGTTATATACTAGGAAGTTGTTATTGTTGCCATCCAAGTGCAACTTGAAGAAAGTCACACACTGCTACAAGGGATTGTCATTGGACTTTTTCCAGGACCAGGTCTATCTCATGTAACCTTCTTTCCTAGATACAATATTGTTGATGTGATCTACTGGTTTGGAAATTAGGAAAGAAATTTTTTATTTCCGCTGCCTTATATGTCACCCCAGTGGTATCAGAGCCACGTCAATTTACAATATATCTAATTTAAATCAGATATTTTTTACATAAGATGTGAATATTAAAATGATTAATTTGTATATCAGATAAAATATTACATATGATCCTACATATATATATATATATATATATATATATATATATATATATATATATATATATATATATATATATATGCAATCAACATACGTTGTCCTAAAATTTTGTTTAGATGGTGGATGTAAAGCGTGGTTATATCTAATAAACTCTTACATCTTTGTGTGTGGTTGGATGGTTGTTTCTCTGTTCATATCTTGGTTTGCATATTGATCATCTCTCTCCTTTCTATATGTAGAAGTAATAATTCTTCCCTTCCCATGCTCCCCTTGAATTTAACTAAGGTTTCCCTTTTATAATGTAATATATTAAATTGGATTAGGATAGTTTTAATTCTTATTATGGAAAAGAAGACATTTGTACTAGAAGAGCCAACTATTTCAAAAGGTGAACCAATCGGCTGAAGGACCGAGGCAGCCAAACGAGAGAAGGGACCAAACGATCGGTCAGAGGCCCAACTGATTGACTGAAAGTGTCCTGACAATGCTTGGACTAGAGAGTAGATGATCGATCTGGTAGACCAGCCGACCGACCAGGAGGCAAGCCAATTGGTTCAAGAGTTGAATCAATCAACCCAGATTGGTTCCAACATAGATCTTCACCAACAACATGTTGATACATATGATGTGGACCTCAGATAGTAGTAATTCATTGTGGCTCCAAGGAATTACAATAGTATAGCCAAAACCATCTCTTATGTTTATAATTGCATGTTTTTAATTTATGGTTATAGCATATGATACATACTATATGTATGTGGCTATTCGATATGTATATGTACTATTATATAGAATCCCTTAAAAAATATTAAGTCTTAGATGTTTTCCATAAGAAACACACATGAATAGGTCAATCGCCTAAGTGTGGTGCGCTTTCCATCTCGTGGAAGTGTGATGATAGATATGTGTCTAAGCCAAGCACTGTGCAACTGTCATGTTGTCTTTTGGGTCAGACATAACTAGGTGACCTTAATGAGATTAAGTGCCCAAAACCATGCAGGTAACTATGGTCAACAGTTGCTCATACGATCTATCAAAGAATTGAATGAGATGCAATTGGAAAATGTTGTTTACCTTAATAATAGATTATGGATGCTGGCGATGGACAGGTAATATCTCAACTATTTTGGGTCTTGTCTCACTAGAAGTTTGTATGCTACAATCTTCTGAATTGTAGTGAGGAATACTAAATTTGTACAAATAGTGGGAGCGATCATTAATTAAAAACCAAATTTATATCATCAAACTTATCTAATCAAATTAATTAAAATGTTTTTTGACTAATGTTGCACACTTCCTTTTGTAGAATCTAATGGAAAACACAAACATGTTTTCTTTGCAATCTATCCTTGAGAAGTACAAGCTGAATGGGAACAACTTCCATCACTGGTTCTGAATGTTTAGAATCATTATCACTCAGGAGCGCAAGATCTATGTCCTAGGGACACTAGAGCTAGATGAAACCACTCCCACCGCACCTAAGGCTCATAGGGATGCTTATTGGAAGCACTCTAAAGATGTTGTGGATGTCAAGTGCCTGATGCTATGATTAATGAAATATGAGTTGTAGAGACAACATGAGAACATGGATGTTATTGAGATGGTTACACATCTTAAGAACATGTACACATATAAGGCAAGATAAGAGAGATATAATGTCTGAAAGGTGTTGTTCAAGTATAACATGGATGAAGGAGATCCAATAGATCCCCATACACTCAAGTTGATTGAGTATGTAGATAACCTTGCAAGACTGGGATTTCCCTTAGGTCAAGAGTTGGCCATAAATGTGATTCTATAGTTACTGCCAGTATCTTACAGCTAGTTTGTCATGAACTACAACATGAGTGATTTTGACAAGCTGTTGTTAGACTTACTTGGCATGTTGAGGGTATCTGAGCACAGATGAAGAAGGACAAAACCAAATCTATGATGATGATCAACAGAGGGAAGTCCAAGGCAAAGACAAAGAAGAGTTATAAAGCTAGCATGAAACCAAAGTCTTCTACATTGAATGCTAAGGGAGGAGTGAATACGGAAGGAAAGTGTCACCACTATCACCATCCTAGACACTAGAAAAGGAACTTCCTTCTTTATATTGAGGATCTTAAGAAGATGAACATATAAAGATATCCATATTAGGACCTGAGAAGAAGCAAGGTAGAACTGTGTAGAGCTAGAGTTTCTCCACTATAGTTGGAAACTATCATTCATGTAATGGGCATGTAATAGAATTAGTGAATTGCTATTATGTACCTTCCATTAACGAAAGCACCATGTATCTTGTTTGAAAAACAATGTTAAGAATATATTTGATGTTTTACTTTCAAAGACAAGATATTTTATGGCAGTGCCCACCATGTCTCATAGTTTATATTTAATAGTTCTAGAGACAATTATAGATATTGAATGAACCAATGACTCAAATGATGAATACTTATGGCGTTGTCATCTGTAGTACATAAATGAGAAATGAATTTCTATAATCCATGACGATGGTTGTCTAGACTCGTTTGGTTAATGAACCAATAGAGACATGCAAGTCTTATTTATTGGGCAATACGACAAAAGAAATTTTCACTAGATGCAGTGGGAGAGTGAGAATTCGATTAGGACTCATACATAATGATGTAAGTAGACCTTTTAGAATAAATGCCAGAGGTTGTTAATAGTACCCCAATATATTTTCTAATGATCTCAATAGATTGGTAATTTGTATTTAACTAATTGTAAGTATGAATCTCTTAATATGTTCAAGGAGATCATTAATGAAGTATGTAACTAGCTTGGTAAAAATATTAAGACACTTTGATATCATCAATGTTGAAATATTTTAACTAAGAGTTTGAGGACCTTCTGGGAGAACATGATTGTGTATCATGATGAATTCCACCTGAAGCACAATGATATTGTATCATGACAGTGTACTAGAAATAAGGAGTCACACCCTGTTAGTCATGGTGTGATTATCAATAAATCTAGTTGATCTTCAAGTTTCCTTTCGGTCACATGCTTTACACTAAATAATGTACGGTCTGAAATGGTTCAAAAGACATCATATGAAATATGGCATTGGAGGTGTCTCAATATGTCTTTTATAAGGATTAGGATTAAAATCTTGTATAAGAAAATAGTTCCTAAAAAGCTTTCTCCACAAATCATATAGATGCTATTTTGTTGAATACTACTTTTATATTCCAATCTGACAACAAAATTTCTTGTTTCCAGGATGGTTGTATTCTCAAAAGGAACTTAATTCCAAAGGAATCAATGGGAGAAAAAGTAGACCCAAAAAGTTTGAGACCAAAAAGAAAACATTGAAACTAAGAGGTATAATAGGATAATAAGAATCACAAGTTGGTGTGGAATCTCAACTTCCTTATGTAACACAAAATACCATAGATCTAATAAGAAATGCCTTGACTTTAAAAGATTATGATATCTTATAACTCAAGAAGGTGGTGAGTTGGTCATAGATGATGAGTCAACAACCTACCTGGAAGCTATTGAGGGACCAGAGTCTGAGAAATGGCTTGAGGGCCAGGGGACTAATGATGGATTCCATGTACACTAACAAGGTATGACCATGGTGGATCCACCTAAAGGGGTAAAACCCATAGGGTGCAATTGGGTCTTGAAGAAGAAGTTTGATATGGAAAGAAATGCACCTATAAGAGCAGATTGGTTGCAAAGATTTCAAACAAGTTCAAGATGTTGAACATAATGAAATCTTCACCATTTGCCATGGTTAAATCCATTAGGATCATGCTTGCTATTGTATCTTATTACGAATATGAGATTTGCATATGTATGTTAAAACCACATTCCTTAACATGAATATATGAGGATGTGTTTGTGATACATCCTAAAGGTTTTATAAAGCCATTAATACAAATAATGGTTGTAAGCTACAAAGGTCAATCTATAGATTGAAGCAAGAAACTCAAAACTAGAATCTTTGATTTGACAAGATAGTCAAAGAGTTGGACTTTAGTCAAAATGAAGATGAAATATGTGACTATAAGAATTTGGTGGGAACATTTTAATATTCCACATAATGATGGGGTATAATATCCTCATACTGTAAGTATTAAAATTTGGTAAGGAAAGAACCTCACTACGAAAGGTTTTGGTGAAGCATGCTATGTGATAGGAATTGAGATATATAGAGATGGAATTTGAAAGCCTCTAAACCTAAGCAAGAGGACATACATTGGAAAAATGTTGAAAGGGTTCAATACGAAGGATTCAATGAGAGAAAATTTGTCCATGTTTCATGGGATTAGTCTCTCAAGAACCATGTATTTCAATATTTGAGAAGAGTGGGAAAACATGAGAAAGATGTTATATGCATTCGTATTTGGGTCCATCATGTATACAATATAATGTACTTGTCCTATTATCTTGTATGTATTGGACATGACAAGATGATATAAGTAAGATTCCAATGAAGGTCATTGGAATGCCATAAAGAATGCCCTTAAGTGCTTGAAAAACACTTACGATCAGTTCTTAGATTATGGCAATAAGGAAGAGTTGGGTGTAAAGAGTTACATAGATGCAAGCTCCAAAAATGACAAACAAAATTAATGATGCCAATCTATATTTGTGTTTGATCTTAAAATGTCAATTGTTGGATGGAAGAGTTCTGAGCAAGAGGCAGTTGCCAATTATATAATAGAAATTGAGTATCTTGGTGTTATGTGAACAATAGAAGATATTGCAAGGATCACAAAGTTCATATATATGAACTTGTGGGAGGTTCCAAACCATTGATGACATAGTAGAGATATTGTGACAATAATGGATCTACAAGATAGGTTGGGAATCTCAGATAGCATACTAAGGCACTTCCATCTCATACAACAAGTCATACATCAAGGAGATGTGAAACTTGTAAAATATTGACTAGAAGCAAATGTTGCTAACCCTCTATAAAAGCACCAACGCAGTAGAAACATGATGGACATGTTAAGATCACTTGGAATAAGATTAGTGAGTGAATGGCTCTAAATGCAAGTGGGAGTCTGTTGGCATGTATGACCAAAGTGCCAATCATATGATGATGCAATGAGGCATTTGATACCTATTTTGATAATGATAAAGGTCATTTCATCTATTATGTTTGTCTCAAATCAAGCTATGATGACATAGACACATCAGATGTCTAAAGAATGATGTTACTCGATGACATATGTCTTTAGGTTGAGGACATGAACAATGAGATCATACGTAAGATAAGAGTATATACATTCTTGATTATGTCTCAAAACATATATTATTGTGGAAGCAAAATAGACGAATATAATAAATAAGACTAGAGTGTGTGTTGACTGATGAAAAACTGTATTAGTCATGATATGTGATATCAAGTCAAGCACACAGGTACATGATAGAGAATAATGTATCAAATAGACCCACCTTAAGAGTGATACATGGTTACCATGAAATGGTAGTCAAAATCATCTCTCATAGTTATAGTAGTGATTGTGGTTCTTAGACCTAAAATCACTACATTGATCACATGTTATTTTATGTACTTAGACATCATCCACCATGACCTTGAATAAGAGTTGCCATAAAGGTGATGCTCAAGTGAATAGTAACACATAGGGATGAATGCGAGTGATGTAGATGGGACTTGTCCCTCCTATAAGAGTTTGGTATCTAGGGATAAGACAAATTGAGAAAGGTATGACCATATTCATGTGATTCAATATGTGATATGTGAATTCACATGCATCTCATACAGTTTACTCAAATTCAAGCAACATGGATTGAACGTTGAGCGGATGATGATTCCATGCCTCGAGTTCAATATGGATTTTAGATATAAAAGGAACTACATGATTATGATAACGATTATCATGGATTGTAGATTGAAGTTGTTCTCTAACTTTGCTAATTACTTGTGTAGCAATGGTTACTAGATACCACTCATTTCTTGTGATGCCATAAATTTGTTATGGACATTCACTACCAACCTAATTAGGGACATATAGGGTTACACACATAGGATGAACTTGGAATAGCATTTTATTCATGAATGATGTTTAATTTGATTACTAAAGAGTTATGTATTCAATTTCAACAAAAATCGTTAAAAGTTGATTGCTTGGATAGTGAACTAACTGATTTAAGTCTTGAATTGATTGATTCAAAGTGCCATGTCAATTAAATAGACATTGGCAATCCGATCCATGATACGACTGGTTCAGGAAGTGAATCGATCGACTCAAATCCATGAAGTGACCGGTTCATGTTGTGTACCAACCGTTCGATTGATCAATTCAATTGGATCAAGGATTAGTGTTAACGTCATGTCAGGAATTAATGGAATATGAATTGCCAATACAATTTCAATTGGGAAACATAGTGAAATGACTAGTTCAAGAGTTTTACTGATTCGATCACATGCCAACCGACCACTACACTGTTGAACTGATCATTTCACCATTTTTAGGATACTAAATTCATAAAATTTTGTCCCCTTCAACTCAAGGTCGGACTAAAACTCCTGACCCAAACCCACCTATAAATAAAGTGGTAGTCTAGGATTTCTAGATACACAACAATTAGCTCTGACAATTGTTGTCCTCTTTGGTGCAAGTCCTACCCTTAAAAGGAAGGGATAGAAAGAGAAATATAATTAGGTGAGCAATTTAGTGCTAGCACACTAACTAGAAGGGACAAATCCTTCCTGTTGGCTCTAATAGTACAATGTGGAGTTCTTGAAGGTCCGATTGGGTTACTCTAGAGGTGAGGAGGTATTTTCCTCACTAGGAGGACACATATAACTGATGTATGTGGTGATCAACTAGGAAGTTATTGTTGTTGTCGTCTAGGTGCAACTTGAAGAAAGTTGCATACTGCTGTAAGGGATTGTCCCTGGACTTGATCCAAGACCACGTATAACTCTTGTAGCCTTTTTTCATAGATACATTGTTGTTGATGTGGTCTATTGTTTTGGGAATCATGCAGTAAATTTTTTATTTTTACGGCCTTATCTATCACCCTGAGTTATGAACATGGATTCCATCTCAGATCTCATGGCCTCAAGCCATTTCTCATATTTTGGTCCCTCAATTGCCTCTAGGTAGGTTGTTGGCCAATCATTTATGACCAACTCTTTTCCATATAGGTTGAAGGCCTGTCCTACTAGATCTGTAGGGTTATTGGTTAACTTGAGATTCTACAATAGTTTGTGAGTTTCCTTCTTCCTTTGGTTCCTCTATAGGTTTACTGTTTTCTTGTTGATCTCAAACCTTTTTGAGTTCTATTTTTTTCCAACTGATTCTTTTGGAAATAAAATTCTTTTCTAGAAATACATCATCCTTGGTAACAAACACTTGGTTGTTAGATAGGTTATATAAGTAGTATCCCTTAGTTTCTTTGGGATATCCAACAAAATAACATTTATCTAATCTAGGGCCAAGCTTTTCAGGAAACATTTTCTTGATATAAGCTTCAAATTCCCAAATTCTCATAAAATACACTTTGGGATGCTTCCCAGGCCAGATCTCATGTGGTTAAAGATGGTTATTTGGACTCTTTTGATTTTGAATCATTAAAGACATGTGAATATTATTTGCTGGGCAAGTTGAAAAAGATTCCCTTCATAGGAAATAGTGAGAGGGCAAATGATTTATTAGGACTCATACATAATTAAGTATGTGGGCCATTTAGAACAAATACTATAGGTGGTTATCAATACTTCATTGCCTTTAATGATGACTTCAGTAGGTATGGTTATGTTAAATTGATGAAAAATAAGTCTGAAACCCTTGAAAAGTTCAAGGATTTCATGAACAAGTACAAAACCAACTTGGTAAAAGTATTAAGGTCATCATTTTAATCGAGGCAGAGAATACTTGAGCTAAGAGATTGAGGACCTTCTGAGAAACCATGGTATCATATCACAATGGACTCCACTTGGAACACCAGAACACAATAGTGCATCAGAAAGAAGGAATCACACATTACTAGATATTTTACAATCAATGATGAGTTCTGCTGATCTTCCAACTTCCTTCTAGGGTATTCTCTTAAAACCACAACATTTACACTTAATAGTGTACCATCTAAATCGGTTCAAAATACAACACATGTAGCAATGCACACTTCAACGTCACCTTTCTTCAAAGGTCTACTTCTTTTTAGATCCTTCAAATTTGAGTAAACATGTGATCCACATACGAAATTTAGTACCCAAGATGAGGAATTAGTGAAGTTAATCTCAATTATGTATATACCAAACATAGAGATTTCTATCCCTTTCTTCATCTCTCGAGGTTTCATTAACCCTCTCTTTATTTTGAGTGCAGAAGACTAGGACTTTAGCTTAGCCTCAGAGCACTTTTTGGTCTTTCCTTTGTCCTTGGACTCTATACTACTAATCATCATCACGGGTTTGTCCTTCTTCATTTTTGCTTTGGCTATCAACATGCCAAGCAACTCAGAAAATAGGTTAGCCAAGTTACTCAAGTGATAACACTCGATAAACTGGCTATATAATTCAAGAAATGATTGTATAATGATATTTGTGGCCAACTCTTGACCTAAAGAAAATCCCAGTCTCTCTAGATGTTTCACATGCCCAATCATATTGAGCACATGGGCTCTATTTTTATCCCTTTTCCAGTATCCACTCAGAACATGCCTAAGAGACATTATACCTCTTGCTTTTAATGTTGTTTATGGAACTCATAGTTCATACAGCCCAACATAAGGTTTTTGATGTCTACGACGTCATTTCAATGCTTCAAGTAAGCATCCACTTTAGACTTAAGCGCATATGGAGCTGGTTCCACTAGTACTGGTGTTTTATGGACATAGAGAACACTTCCTAAAATCCTAAACCAGTTATGGAAGTTTATCCCATTTAGATTATCCTTCTTAAGGACCGATCGCAATGATTATGAGTTTTCCATTTATTTCTATAAGAGTAAAATTTACACTATCAAAATACTTTTGATTTGATTTGATAATTTGATGATATAAATTAGGCCTTTAATTAATTATCATTCCCACTATTTTTTTCAAATTGATAGCCCTCACTATCAATTTGAAATATTGCAACATACAATCTTCTTGTGATCCAAGATCTAAATTTCACCAAATCATGTGTCAGCTTTGATTGATCACCCACAACTTGACTAATTAGGCAGATAACTTTTGCCAATTGTAAAAATCATCTTAGACTTAATATTTATTGATGGATTTTATATAAATACATATACATATCCATTACCACATACTTATGGTATATATCATATGCATGATGTATTCACAAATAAGAAATATGCAATTAGAAATATACAAGTGATGCTTATGGCCATACTAATATAATTCTTTTGAGCCACAAAAAAATGCTACCACCTAAGGTCCACATCACATGTAGTTCGTTTGAAACTTGTCTTGGCTTAGTCATTCATCTGAACCCTTCAGTCGACTAGTTCACCTTTAGGTTGATCGATTGGATTCCCCTATCTGTTGTCCTCCTCAGTCCTCTAGTCAATCTGATTCACTCTCAGTTAGTCGAGTCATCAAGACAAAAACATCTTCTCATGATGAAACTTAAATTAAAACTATCCTGCTTCATATTGCATTGTAAAAATGGAAAAACTCAAAATACATTTGAGGGGAATACATGAAGAAGATGATTAATTTACATTTAGGAGCAGAGAGGCTCAGTATGCAAACTAAATAACAATCAGAAATAAACTAAACAACCATGCACACAATCCACATGGTTTGTGGACATAACCACACATACATCCACCATCAAAACACTTTTAGGGTGATGTGTATAGATTGCATATATTTATATATCATATCATATACATACATAATGGGTTCATATGTTATATTTAATTGGATATGTACACTAATAATTTTAATATTCACATCATATGCAATAAAATAAATTCAATGACATCAATTTAGATCCCTGATACACCATAAATATTACCTGCATTGATACCACTTTTGAGGAATAGGGATGCTAGAGAAGGCAATAGAAATAAAAATTGTATCCCTATTCCTTATCCAGGGAATTGTGTAAACAACTATGCATATAGGAAAGAGGGTACGAAGATGTATACCTGGTCTTGCAACAAGTTCATCAACTACTCTTTCTTGGTGATGTGAAATCTTTGCAAGGCGCACATAGACAACTGGAAATTATGTCCTCCTAGTACAGTACCACAGATGGTAGTGGTTTTTGTCATCCTAGCATGGAAAAAATGACCTCCACGCCTCTATGTAGTCCACGCGTACCACAAAGAACTCCACATTGAGCTACCAGAGACAACGGGAAGGATTTGTCTCTTCAAATGTCAACCTTCTAGGGTTGATTCGCTCTCTCATGTTGGCTCTGCCTTACTATCCCTCCCTTTTATGGGTAGGACTTGCATGGGCTCTCATGTTACCAGAACTATGAAAGGAAAAAAATTGTCAGAGCTTATTGTTGTGTCTTTTGTAAGCATTGACTACCCCTCTATTTATAGGAGGGTTAGGTTTAGGGTTTCTAGATCAACTAGGAGTCGAAGAGACAAAATTTCATGATTTTTTTGGAAGTTGTGAACCATGAAACGGTCAATTCACACCTAAAACAATCGGTTCACATGTGAAATGATTGGTTCAACACTTGAACCAGTCAGTTCACTTGCTTTCCTATTTTAAATCACATTGTCTTTTAATATTCAATTAGTACACAACATGACATCAACATCAACCATATTGATCATTGAAACGGGTGATTCATAAATTGAACTGGTTTCTCCAGACTTTGAATCGGTCGGTTCACTAGATGAAAAACTTTATTCATGTCCTAATTCAAGCAATGTTCAGATACTATATTTAAAATTTATATGACACTTGAATCAATTGGTTCAACACTTGAATCGATCGGTTCAACACTTGAACCAATCAATTCACAGTCTTTTCAGTAAATTTTCAGTCGTTGTTGTTTAAAATGAATACCTAAACTCTTTAGTAATCAAGTTAAACCATATGCATGAATAAACTCCTTTTCGTGGTGAATCCTATGTGTGTGACCCTATATGTCTCAAGTTACGTTGAGAGTGTATGTCCATAACCAATTTATGACATTACGAACAATTAGAGGTATTGAGAAACACATCATTGCCACCCAAGTTATTGAAAAGTTGGTGAACAACTTCAACCTACAATTCATGATTAGTGTTATCATGATCATATGATTCATTTATATCTAATATCTATATTGAGCTCAAGGCATGGAATCATAATCTTCTAAATAATCAATCCATATATCTTGATCTAGGGTAGACTGTTGAGATGCATATGAGCTCAATATCACATATTGACTCACATGAGAATAGGCATGTATTTCTCAGTCTGTCTTATCAAGTGGCCAAGATACCAATCTATTGTTGGAGGGACAAATCTCATCTACATCAATCAAAGTCACCCCCATGTGTCACAATGTACACAAGCACCACCTTTATGGCAACCCTTATTCAAGGTTATGTTGGATGGTGACAAAATATATTGAGCGACATGTGATGAGTGTAGTGACTTTAGGACTATGAACCACAATCCCCACTATCACTTTGAGAGATGATTTTGACTACCATTCTACGGTCTCCATGTACCATTCTCAAGATGGGTATGTCTGGTACACTTTTTCTAACAAATACCACTGTGCTTGGGTTGATATCACATATCATGACATATGAGATTTTATTATCAACCAACACACATTCTAATCTTATGTATTTATGTTGCCTATTTTGATTCCACAGTAACATCCAATTAGGGACATAACAAAAATGTATGTACTCTTATCATACATATAATCTCCTCGTTTAGGTCCTTAACTTGATGACATATGTCATCATAGTAACATCATTCTTAAGACATTTATTATGTTACATCACTATCTCATAAATGAATAAAATACAATAAATGGAATTGCCCTTTTATTATTATTATTGTTATCAAATCATGCCTCATTATAATCATCACATGATTGGCTCTCTGAGCATACATACCAACATAAGCCTCCTCCTCCATCTAACCATAAAGGAATACAATCTTTATGTCAAATAAATATATAGGCCAATCATGTTGCATTTATATGGAGAAAAGAATTCAAACAAAGGTAATATAAGTGATCAGAGAGAAGGTATCAAAGAAGTCAAATCCATATGCCTACATGAATCCCTCCACAACTAGATGAGCTTTGAGATGTTCAAGTGATCCATTACAATTGAGCTCTACAGAGAAGATCCAACGACATCCTACAATGTTCTTTCTTGAGGGAGGTAGAACATTATTTCTTGGTTCCATTCTCATGCAAATGTATCATTCTTAATGCATCACATCTATCCATCCAAGATATTGGAGAGCATCATTGTAGTATTTTGGAATTTGGATGGAGCCTAAATGTTAATGGAGAAATGAAGAATTGGAGAGGACCAAAGGGTATGTTGAAATCTTAGAATTAGAGAATTGAAGTGGAATTTGGAGATGGGGATTTTCTCGGATGTTTGAGATTGACATTAGCTAACATAGGAATCAAGTTTGTTTCAAGAGGAATGTTAGGATCTATTGGATCAGTGAGTGATCAATAGGAGCATCAATGGGAGGAGACTCCACTAAAATAGAGTCCACTACACTAGACAAATCTAGCACAACAAATTCAATTGGAGGTGGTTGTGTTGTAGATGAAGGTGTGGAAAAGAATATATTAGACTCATGGAAGGTATATCTTACGAGAAATACATGCCACTGTGACTTGGACTGCAACACTTATATCCTTCTTGGAAGGTGTAATAGCTATGAAAGTTCATTTTGGTAGGGCAAGGATCAAGTCTATCTACCATCAGATCAAAGTTATGAACAAAGGTTGTACAACCAAAAATGCATAAAGGGAGATGAAAAAATCTTGTCGTACGAACAAATAAGAGAAAAGTGAATCTTATTTTGGAGAACAAAAGCAGGTTGTCAGTTAATAAGATAACATTGGGGGTTTTATCCTTGTGTTATCCTAGAATAGTCCCTACAGCATAAACTAATGTGTCAGATATGAGATCAAATGGTTGGCTGCAATCTAGAGACTATACCACAGGTGCGGAGACCAATTTCTCATCTAACACCTCTAAAGCCTTCAAACACTACTCATCAAAGTTAAACTCGACATCGTTCTCTAACAATTCATAAAGCAATTTTGCAATCTTCAAAAATCCTTAATAAAATGTCGATAAAAGTCGACATGTCCTAGAAAACTCCTACCTCCCTTAATAGATGATAGTAGAGGAAACTTAGAGATCACTTCAATCTTAATTGGACTGACTTCCATTCCTCTGTAGGACACCTTGTGCCCCAAAACTATCCCTTCACTTACGATCATGTGACACTTCTCCCAATTCAACATTAAGTAAGTGTCCTCACACCTTTGCAAAACTTCATCAAGACTATCAAGGAAGTCTTCAAAAGACTCTCCATACACTTAAAAATCATCCATAAAGACCTCGAGACAATTCTCTACCATATCTAAAAAAATAGAAAGCATACATCTCTAAAAACTAGCTGGTAAATTACAAAGACCAAAGGGCATACGATGGTAAGAGAACGTACCATAAGGAAAAATGAAGGTAGACTTCTCTTTGTTTTGTGGCATGATAGAATCTAATTATACCCAAAATACCCCTCGAGGAAATAGAAATGAAAATGTTTGATGAGCTGCTCATGGATTTGATCAATGAAGGGAAGTGGAAAATGATATTTAACCCTGTTGACATTCAATCGACAATAATCAATGCACACTCGCCACCCCATCACCAATCTAATAGATATCTACTCACTTGATGAATTTTTTGTGACCATTATCTCCCCTTTCTTAGAAAAAACTTAGGTTGGACTAACCCAATTTAAATAAAATATAGCATAGATCATACATCTCAAAAGAAGCTTCACTACCTTCTTCTTAAATACCTAGGTCATGATTGGATTGAGACATCATTGAGGTTGTACTATCAGTTTGGATCCTTCTTCAATTCTAATCTTATACTGGAAAAAGCTGGGGGATATCCTCTTGATGTCCGCCATTGACCACCCAAAAGATGCTCGATGGTTCTTTAGCACTACAAGCAATTGCTCCTCCTTATGTGTGCTCAATGATGCTGAAATGATGACTGAAAGCTTCTCATTTGTTTCCAAGAAAATGTACTTCAAATGTGGAGGAAGAGGCTTCAAATCAAGCTCTGGAGGACTTTGTAATGATGGAATCAATAGTTGTGGAGGTCATATGTATATTATTGCGCACAAAAACGCATTTTTTTGTGGATTGTGAGCATTAGAACTATAGTGGACAACCCAATTAGTAGAGACAAAAGTTGTCATGGACCCAGAGATATATTCTAAAACATTATAAGTTCTTAACATTTTCATGGAATTACCAAATTATGTTGAAAGCATTTTATTACAGTTTTTAAAATACCACACATCTCATCATATATTTTGAGCAAATATATTCAAGTCATCCTTGATAAATCATAAAAAAAGGTAAGAAATAGAATAATTCCTTAAAAGGTTTTGGTCAAAAATTGTGATGAACCAAATCAAAGACAACTTTTGACCATAAATAACTTTTATAGGAAATTTCATGTTATGATTCCCTAATTGACAAAAGTCACATTGAAATACTTTTAAACTAGATGAAGAGGCATCCTTCTATTTGATCTTGACCACAAATGGATGACCATAGAGTTGAAGTTGAAGGGGCAAACAAGAAACATGGGAACAATGAGGTGCACCATCACCAAAGTAGTACAAATCACCAATTGTGTAGCATGAACCAATAGTCTTCAAGTTCTAAGAATTCTATAACAAAAGCCATTACTAAATAAATCAACAAGTTTGGTAGCATACATTAAGTTGAATGGAAAGTTAGGGACAAAATGCACACATTGAAGTTTAAGTTTTCATGATAGATTCACACTTTCACACTATTGGAAGTCTTTAATTGAGCCATCTACAAGCATAATATAGGAATAGGGAATACAAAAATCAAAGGACGAAAGTTTGTTTCTCATACAAGTCATGTATGTGTCCCTAGAGTCAATTATCTTGGTAAAGTGGGATGCAACCACGGAGGCCCCATATTACCTTTGTTAGGGCCCAAATGCGTTGAAGAGGTCACAACATTTTGCACATTCATAGAGTCCTTGTATCCAAACAATTGTTGAGAAGCTTATCAAAAATATTAATATTTTGTTGAGGAGATAGTGATGGAGGAGGTGTCACCACATCGGGTGACATGAGTAGTACCTCCTCCTCTCCCATTCACATAGGGATGATTATGCTTCTTGTAGAATAGCTTCTCTAGATGTCTTAACTTATTATAGAAGGTGCACTTGGGTATGAAATCACATCTACCTCCATAGCCTCAGGCTACTACAACCATGAGTACATGCGTGTTAAATTGGATGAAGGGAATTTTTTGTGGGCAAACACTTTATTGTTGTAGATAAAAGAAGGCATCCTTAAAGTTGGGTTACTAATCTCAACTAGAATGACATTGTTGAGTGGGGAAAAGGCCATATGAAGGCCATATAGGAAACTTTAGATGATAAGGACATCACGATCTTTGATTTTTTTCATCAGGTGACAAGATGGAAAAAATCCAATTGCTATGACAGTGTGACGATAGCATCATTGTACTCGTCTAGTGATTTCTCCCCTAGTGCTTAGAGAAAGAGCTTGTCCCGGATCTTCTAAGTGCACATTGCATTATTGTCTTACATGAACTATCATCAAGTCCTTAGGTTTCTTATAGAATATGTATCTACAAGTAATTGAAGGTTCTATGCTATTCAATAGTATGTAGTTGACTTGGTTGTTTCCCCTCCTCTACTCAGGGGTGTCTTCAAAATGCTTTTCAATGGATTTCAACTTATCTATGGATTGAAGAATCATATAAATCAGAATCATCTTGGGTAGGTATTTATCTTTATTTAGATTGAGGATGGAGGTTCAGAGTTTTTATTATAGACAATCATTTAAGTTGTATCTTTACCTTCATGCATGTTCTTGAGAGAAAATCACAATGGGATAAATGTGGCGGTGGATGAGGACACACTTGTATGAAGCACAATGACACAGATAAGAGACTACCAGTACAAAACATGGTGGATTAGAGTGAGCATGAACAATGTGTGGCTATATATTGAAGTGTTATCATAGGAAGAGAGAGGGTGATTCCCTATTTGAGAAGTACTCACCCATGAACTTAGAAAAGGTACATGAGGCGGAAGAAGATGTGAGAGCAAACATGGTGTTAGTACAAGATTTTAGAAAGTTACCATGTGTATTCCATAATCAACGTGCCACTCTTGTGTTTGGGTTGGTGATGGAGGAGATAGTTACCAATCAGACTCTCTTGGAGGTTGTTACACTAATTTGCACCCGTCAAGGGGCAATGGTGGCAACTCCTATGGGGACGGTAACCAACTACTTTCCTTATATCGACTATAGCTATCTATGTTGCTACGTTGCATTGAGAGACGACGATGGCTAGTAGTAGCCTGGAGCCCGAGTCTATCGACATGTTGTCTGGCTCGCGGCGGCCGGCCACTACGGTGGCAGTGGAAAAGAAAGCATAGGGTGGGTAGCAACAGGGGGAGGAGAAAGCAGCCGCGGTGGCCTCATGCTATGTTTTTGTGCTATTTTTGCTCTCTAACCCTCAATATTCTTATAAGTGCTATTGTTCCCGTGAGAAAGATTTAGAAAATAATTGTATAAATGGTAAAAGGAGTAAAACTAGTGATATGTAAATATCTGACTTAGGGTACGATATACAAGAGGAACATAATACCATAAGCTAAACTGACACTACTGAGCTCAAGTAAGAGAGACCCATTAGACCTATAAATAAATTACATACAATTACTTGATAGAATTATTAATTATACTAGCAACAGACTAAAATGTGACAAGGTGTATATGAGGGGACCCTCTTAACTGTAAATCACATGATCGAACGTATACTGGTCTCACGAAGTGCATTTAAGCATGCATCTCCATGGAAAAAAGAAGATGCCTATTCTATAGGAGGCCTCTTATAGACATATGGTAGGAGACTAAATAGACTTTATTTTTGTGTAAAAACATTCATTTTAATATAAAAAAATAATTGCTCTCTCTATTTTTCTAAGAGTTGGGTTTAAATGTTAATGCCAGATACTCATTGGTTGACCTATACAATAAGACTAGGAGACATCCTATAGTACAATTGTTTTAAAAAAGTGGGAAAATGTGGATAGGCTATCACTTTGACGAACTTCTACCTCTTTCGGTCACAATCCATTACTGTTTTAAATTTTATAAAGACAACTTCGTACTCCAGTAGTAGTTTCTTATGTTAGTTTTCCCGTGTAGATATTACTAATAGTCTAATACCAAGCGGCATCGCAATAACAAGAAATGAAAACAATCACAACAACCATTAAATGATAACGAATCACATATAACAGTTTCTGACTTGAATGAATTGACAATCAATTAGGACAAATTATTCTGAAGTAGCGAGCATGCTGCATACAGATGGACATGTGGATTACAATTTTGAGGTGAGGAACAACATTATCTAGTAGATAGTAAATATCACTTAATCTAAGGACTGCCACCATAGCCAGACCCAGATCCAGAACCATAGCCGGAGCCATAGCCTCCATAACCTGGGTAGTAACTTCCACCTCCTCCGCCTCCTCCACCTCCTCCGCCACCACCACCATATGCTCCTCCACCATAGCCAGAACCAGAGCCTGATCCATACCCACTGCCGGAACCATAGCCTCCGTTACCACCTCCGCCACCACCTCCACCGCCTCCTCCACCACTTCCATAACCTCCTGGACCATACCCTTGACCATAGCCAGCTCCAGACCCAGACCCATAGCCTCCCCCATTTCCACCACCACCTCCACCGCTGCCGCCACCACCTCCACCTTTTCCATAACCACCACCCTGGCCATACCCAGCACCAGACCCATACCCAGAGCCATAACCACTATTGGAACCGCCACCTCCACCCCCTCCTCCGCCTCCACCATATTGAGTGAGGACCCTCGCAGCTGAGGTCATGCTCAACCCGAGTAGGACTAGAAATGAAATAGCTACCAGCTTTGCCATGGCTGCAAAAAGAAAGCGGGAACGAAACTAGATGGTGAGAAACTTGGACGTTGAGAATGTTTATATAGCAGGTTGCTAGATTTTCGATTTCTCTTGGCTGCATTCATTTGATTTTAAAAGTGAAGCTGTTGTCGGCGCCCACATACGGATGCCAATTTTGAACGATTCAACACTGATTTTTTTTCTTCCACTAGGATTAATGATTATCGATTGACCAGAACAAGATGACAAAATCGGATGGGAAGTGGCTGAAATTCCGCTTTTCATATATTCGTCAAGTTGGAAGTTGGAACTAGCTTCGTGATTATGCAGAGAACGTGCAATACCTTCTTCGTCAATTGGGAACAATCAATTGGTTTCACAGTACGAACTTTCCTCATGCATTCGCATACCAATAGTCAGATGTTTGAGCAGCCCTCTGTCTGTCCGTTTATCACCTTCTAGGTCCAGATGAGTCTTGATTGGTCGAATCCCGCCGAGAAGATAGCCAAAATCTCCAGATTTGCGTGGTTTAACAAACGGGACAATAACAATACTTCACGTAGCTTGACGGCAAATATTATATTGTGTGCATCATGTCTAAAAGTTGGCCTCCTGAATTTGACATTATCCATGGATTCCCTACGTTTAAGTATCGCCTATAGTGGAATTCAAAATATAGGAAACATAAGGATGCACAGTAAAAGGATCGGAAAAGATAAAGTTGGCCCCAACGGTGTGGTGTTCGTGTAAATGAATACCGTAGGCAAGCAAAAAAGATTTTCAAGCAGTCCATCCTTAATTTCCTTGATAGCAACCATGAATGGGAGTTGCACCTAGTTTAGTCAAAGAAGAAATTCTACGAAACAAAATGCAGCAACCAAAACCTCTTCAGAAAAGATGTCATATCATGTACAAACAGATTTGCATTTGACAAAAAGGTATGGCATGACTTTTATCTTTGAATGGGGAAAAAATCAATAATATCAAATTTGATTATGCATAGAATAAATTTAGGGGGAAATACGAATTTGGTTAGCATTAACAAATAAAAGATAGTGATGATGATTGAAAGAAACCACCAATTAATCTAGAGTATCACTGGCTAATCCATGTTTATAGCCTAGCAAATATATAATTAAAAGTGAGGTTGACAAGTTGGTTTGGTGGGTTTAAGTGAATGTCCACAAGTAAATTTTGTGGGTTCAATTGAATACAATTACACTATCTTTCTAGTGCTAAAGTTCCAAACAATCCACCAACCTAGATTTTCGAAAAAGGGGTAAAGGATGAAAGCAGTTAGGAAGAGATATGGAGGCTTTCACTTCATAAAGTGATCATGATTCTTGGCAAGCTAATGATTTTAGTCATATTTTGTTGTAAGTTTATCTTAGGTGTGAATGTCTCATTCATGTGAGGATCATTCTTTAAATAAGATGTGGTCAAGGGATGACCTTACATACGTTAGACATTTCATGCGAAAAGAGAACTTTTTATAAAAACATGAAAAAAAGCATACAATATCTTTGTAAGTGACAAACATTACGAGGTAAAGATGGTGGTCCAATAAAGATAACTAGTGGGATAAAATTATGATGTCCACCCTTTAGGTTAATAGTTGTTTTTTTTACATATGAATGTTACATTTATAGATACTCAATATACTTTGATATTTCTTTGTAATATTTGTAACTATCTTTTATCTAGAAAATTCAAGTTGTGTTATTATTCATAATGTCTTTCTCGCACGGGTCAAGTCAAACAAATTTATCTAGTCAAACAAATTTAGCTACATTGCTACTAGGCAATCTAAGCACATTAGTTCTACTCCTATTGGAAAAAGAGTTAGACATAATTAAATAATCTAGATTGGGTGGGAGGGGCTACTGCAGTCAATATTCCTCACAAAATTTTTGAGATGATATTTTCCTAACCTATTATCTATAATGGTTTTCTATCCTTTAACAACCTTTCAGTTATCACGTTGGTGTCTATTAAATATGAGAGAATTGCACTTGCCGTTGCCTGATAAAAGCTTCAAGGATCTGAGTTCTCCCCCCTGCATAAATAGGGCACTCCTCAAAATGCTGGTGAGAACCCTTAAGTCTCCTTCACGATCCTTTTCAATCTAGATTTCTCTATTCCTCATTAGCTTTGGAAACTCTAAGAAAAAGGAGAATGTCCCTTTACTCAACTTCAGTAATGTTGCTTGCCATAGTCATTTCTTCCATACCAAACAAACAACTTCCCTTGTCATACCTCCCTCTCATTATAGCAAATAGAAATGTGGTTGCACTTGAACACAACATCTACGTTGATTTTCATCCATATACTTAGAGATGCAGTCAATTCAACCTTCCTTTGTGGTTCTCTTTGTTGGTAATTGCTTAACTCACAAGACATCCTGATCTAACTGGATTTGGTGTACAAAGGAGGGAGACAACTATTCAAACACATCATTATCCATATAGTACTTGATGTATAAACATCTAAGAGAAAATTTTGTATTATGTTCACCACTTTTCTTTTAACTAGGCCATCATATTACTAACATAGGATTCCCCAAAAATTGTAGTCATGTCCAACTTCTCACAAAATTCTTGGAGCGCTTGCAATTCCTATAAACAAGTTTGACATCTTCATATCCCTTGTTATTGTTGGTATGTATGCCCTGAGAGCCAATCATGGGATGATTGGTGGGATACATTAAGATTGATTTGATAAACATCAAAGGCAAGCTTCCAATTCTTTCTGGTTCAGTCATATGAGATAGTGATAGAACATATTGAATGTCTAGAGAATGACAGTACTCAATGATGTATGCCTTCAGGTTGAGGACCTGGACGATGAGATCATACGGATGCTAAGAGTTTGTACATTCTTGTTATGTCCCTAGTTAGATGTCATTGTGGAAGGTAGATAGACAACAATGACACACAAGACTAGATTGTGGTGTTGGTTGATGACAAAATCTCATTAGTCATGATATAAAGATATCAAACCAAACACATAGGTACTTGTTAGAGAACAAGTGTACCGGACAGACCCACCGTAAGTTTGACACATGGAACCATGACATGGTAGTCACAGTCAGTACTCACAGTGATGGTGGTGAGTGTGATTCTTTGACCTAAAATCACTACACTCAACACATGTCGTTGGGCACACTTTGACATCATCAAACGCAGTCCTGAAACATGGGTTGTTATAAAGGTGATGATTGGGTGGCGTTGACACATGGGTCTTTTGAGGGGTGAGTGATAGATATGGGATTTGTCCCTCCTGAGAGAGTTTGATATCCATGGCCACTTGATGAGTAGGATTGAAATAGGCGTGTACACGCATGTGTGAATCAGTATGTAATATTGATGTCATACATATCTCTTCCAATCTACTCTGAGATCAAGAAAGTGAATGAACGTTGACAGGATGACTGTTCCATGCCTCGAGTTCATTCAGGATATCAGTGACAAAGGAATTATACATTCACTGTAACACCATTCACGGATTGTAGGATTGAAAGTTGTTCTCCAATTTTCTACTTTCACTTGGGTAGCACTGATGTGTGACTAGGCACCGCTCTTTGCTTATGAAGTCATAAGTGTTATGGACTTTCACTGCCAACGTGAAATGGACCTGCAGGGTCACACACATAGGATTTAACCTGGAAAAGGAGTTTTGTCCACAAATAATGTTTAAATTGATTACTAAAGGAGTTTAGTAGTTCAATTAAACACTCAATCAATTGATAGCTCAATGTCATAATGTTCAAGGTGTTGGACGGATTGATTGGAGTATCAGATTGATTGAAACCACAATTGACTGATTCTGTACAATCTGTACTCCCAACCGATTGGCTCATGAGATGAACCGATCGGCTCAGCTTGGTGAACCGATCGGCTCAAGTGTTGAGTCGATCGGCTCATGGTCAGGGTGAAATGATTGCTTCAAGTGTTGAAACGATCGGTTCAACTGTTGCAACCGAGCAAGTTGGGAAAGTAGGATTGGTGATAATTTTCCTTGCATTTCACTTGCCCAATTTGATTGGAACAAGGATTGGTATTCGATACCAATTAGAAACAAAAGAAGGAAAGTCAATCGGGAACTGATCAGGCCCACGAACTGACCGGTTCAGAAGTGAACCGATCGGCTCATGGGTCCCAACCGATCGGTTGAGGTGTCAACTGACTGGTTCAGGTCCCCAACCGACCGTTTCAGTTATGAAACGATCGATTGAGGTTGCGAGTTGGTTGTTTTTGTGGAAAATCTCGAATCCTTCTACTCCGGCTTTTAGTCCCGCATTGCCCGGGATGGAGAACCCTGTCCCATGAACCTCCTATATATATAGGGGTATTGGGGGCTTCTCAAAGTACAACTCAGTGCAACCAGTTGCTCTGTAAAGTTTTCGTTCTCTCTGGTTTTGGTAACCGAGAGAGCCCGAGCAAGTTCTACCCGATAAGGGAGGCACAACAAGGGAAAGACAACTACAGTTGCAATTGGTGGCAGGAGAGTGTGTTGGCGACTAGTACGCTGACAGGAGGGTGTGACTCCTTCCAATTCCTTGTGGGACAAGGAGATTGGAGTTCCAGGTGGTCCGTGTGGACTACTTCAGAGGCAGGAGGTTTCTGTCGCTAGGAGGACAACTGTCAATCCCGACAGTCCTGGTGAGACCAGGAGTCGTCAGTCCCGGTGCGACCAGGAGCTGCACAGACACCGTCCAAGACCAGAGGTGAAGACCATGCAAGCCGCGAGGTATTGTTGCCGAGCAAGCCTCAGGACAAGGTATGATTCCACAAACCATCCCTTTCCTATTGTATAGACGTTGACGCGTTTCCTTGTTCTGGGTTTGGGAGGAGAAAATTTTTATTTCCGCTGCCTTCTCTGCCTCCCCTAAAACCCAACAGTGGTATCAGAGCCACGTCAACTGCTTTATACTTTAGGGATTATCGATATGATCGATTTTGGTTTGTCGCCTTTATTTATTGCATACAATGCGAATAAAATTGGCTTTATGCATGTCTAATCCTAAATCCAAAAATCCCAATTACATATATGATATGTATTATTAATGCACTCGATATGCGTCGCCCTTAAACGAGTTCTGTGGTGGATGTATAGCATGGTTATGGCCAATAAACCCTATCTGTGTATGATTGTATGTGGTTGCTTGCATCTCGGTCTGTGCACCGATCTTCCCATTCTCCTAATCCTGATGTAACTCGAAATAATTCGAGATTTCTCTCCTACCTTTGCTCCCCTCGAATGTAACTTGAGGTTTCTCTTTTTACAATGTAAAATAGGATAGAATTTTATTTCTTGTTATGTCGAAGAACGGAAGACATCCTGACGACAGCTGAGACGATCGGTTCAAGGAGTGAACCGATCGGTTGACGTTCGAGACGATCGGTTCAAGGAGTGAGCAGATCAGTTGATGACTGGTTCGAGGAGCGAGATGAGCGGGTGGTGGCCATGAAGAGATGCACAACGACCAGGTGAACCGATCGGTTGGAGAAGCCAACCGATCGGCTGGTGGCACCCAGCCGACCAGTCTGATGGCGAGCCGATCATTCATGTGATGAGTTGATCAAACCCAGAAAGACAAAGCACAGAGTTCATCTTATACAGGTTGCATGTGATGTAGACCTAGATGACCGTGATTCCTCTTGGCTTGAGGAATCACATTAGGATGGCCATAATCATCGCTTTTATCGTTTCACATGTTTTCTGTGGGATATAGCATGCATATGATACGTACTATGTATTGTGGTGATTGGATATGTATATGTATATAAAAATCAAATCCCTCATTAAAATATTAAGTCTTATATGCCTTCCATTAGTGGCACACATGAAAAACTCGATCGACCAAGCATAGGTTACGCCAAAGCGTGGTGCGCCGTCTATGTTGTGGAAGTGTGAAGGGTAGACATGTAGATTCTTCCAAAGCATGGTGCATGTTTACCGTGTCGGCTTTTGGGTTAGACTTAACTGGTGATTCTTATAGGGTCTAAGCCCAGAGGCAAGGAATGTTCATGGAAAGGTGTTGCGCATGTTCATTCATCAAGAGTTGCATATGATGCAATTAGCATGATGGCCTACCTAAATAGTCAAGATTGTGGGTGATCAGCCAAAGCTGACTCATGACTTGATGAAATATGGATCTTGCCCACTAGAAGGTTGTACGCTGCAATCTTCCAAATTAATGGTGAGGGCTATCAATTTGAAGTAAAATAGTGGGAGCGATAATTAATTAAAGGCCTAATTTTATCGTCAACTTTTCAAAATCAATCAAATAAGTCAAAAAGAGTTTTGGACTAAAATTGCATATATTTCCTTCTATTAAAATAAATGGTTAATCAACAAATCACTTTATTTGCGATCGGTCTTTGAGACCAACAAATTAAATGGGAATAATTCCAGGACTGGTTAGGATGATGAGAAGTGTTCTCAAAGAGCGAAAGCTCTAAGTCCTAGTTATAACAAGACCAGATGAACTCAATCCCACCACATCAATGGCTGAAAGTATGCTTATGGAAGCATACCGAGGATGACATTGATGAGGAGTGCTTGATGTTGTGTTCTTTGAACTATGAGTTGCAGAGACAACATGAGACATATGATGTCTCAAGGACACTGTCCTAGTATGTCATGACAGAAGGAGATCCAGTAAGGTATTCACACACTCAATATGATTGGGTATGTGAAAAGACCTGACTAAGAAGGATTCTCTCTGAGCCAAGGGTTGGCTATTGGTATGATACTGCAAATGTTGCGAGAATCATACAGTTCATGATAAACTACAACATGAACAACTTTGACAAGCGTTGACAAAGTTGTTGGACATATTGAGGATAGTAGAGGTAAATATGAAGAAAGACTAACCCTAATCTTTGATGAGATCAAAGAAAAGGTAATTTCGTAAGGGCAAGGACAAGGGAAAAGCAAAGACGTGTTCTGATGCTAGCCAGCAATCCAAGCTGTCTTCAGCCTCAAGGCACATGGGGAAAGGGTGTATGAGGGAATTGCCCTCTATATTTGGAAGAACAAAAGAAGATGAAGGAGGGGATGGAGATATCCACCTAAGGTATCAGGAAATGAACCGCTTCTTTATTTGAGGTATATGATACCAAGATATGGATATGTCATATATGATATGCAAGATCCGCAAAGAAGTGATGGCCTTTGTGAAAGGACCAAGAAAGGAGTACCCATCATTGGAGCAAGTGTTGCTGCCATAGATAGGAGTACCTTTCAGTTTATTTCAGCCTAAAGGGCACGAAATAGAGTTGTGAACTGCTATTTCATATTTGCCAATAGATAGAAACACTTTATGTTTGCATATTGTATGACAATAATGGCAATCAATAAAGAGATGTTTCAATTTCTAAAGATATGATCTTTATGGCAATTCCTTGTTTATCTTGTGATACATGGTATGCATAAGATAAAATGATACCTAAGAGTTATAGATAACTCAAACAATCAAATTAGCATCAATCATGAGAAATTCATTTCTACTTTCCATGTGATGGATAAATCTAGACTCTTTTGGTTAGAGAACCAGTAAGAGACATCAATATCTTGGACATGATTAATCAATCTTCACTAAAGGTAGTGGGATAATGATTATCCTATTAGGTATAATACATGTGATGTATTTACATACCTATTGGAACAGATGCTAATACTTCAAATGGTGTTTAGAGAAATACCAATATGAATATCTTGAAGTGTTCAAGATTATCATAGATGAAGTGCAAATTTGGTAAAGTGTTAATTCTTGATGAGATCAATGAATGAAATACTTGAACCAAATGTTTGAGATCCTTTTGAGTGATTATGATAGTGTATCATAGTGAACTCATGATTAAGGCATGGTGATGTCTAAATCAAGAAGGAATCATACTCTAAGGAGTTAGAGAATGATTATCAAATAACTGAATTCTTCTTAAATAAAGAATACCCTACACTAATAAAGGACATTAAGAATCACAAAGGTTGTGAGTTCTTATATCCTTAACAGATACACCTCAATTATCTATGTGATGAGTTGTTCATGTGATGAGTCAACTATCTAGATGAATATGAGGAACCAAATTTTGAGTTATGGTTTATGATCATTACATCCTAAATGACATCCATGTGAACCATAAGGTATGACCTTGATGGAAGCACCCATTGGAATAAAATCCATAAGTGCAAATAAGTCTTAAGTGTTAAGACACATGGATAACATTTTGAGAAGGATGATGCTTGTTGATTGCAACTTAATGACTAAGACATTTGGCATATGGATACTAAAACCGCATTCCTATGAGGAATAAAACAAGGATGTGTGCGTGACACAACCTATAAGGTTTATGAATCCACTAATGCAAATGAAGTCTATAAGTTACAATGAACTAATCAATGTGATTGTTTGAGTACAAGCAACTCAGAATTGGATCTTTACTTTGATGATATAGTCAAAGGGTTTGACTGATATGTCAAAGATAAAGAAGGGATCTGTGATTTAGTGGGAGTGTATTCACATTCCACATGTTAATGTGAAATGGAAACGTTCTAGAATAGAAATCCAAAAGTGGAAATTATCTTTAAGCAAGATAGAGATGTTTCCTATGTGATAGGAATAGAGATCTATAGAGATAGTTCTCAAAAACCTCTTGACCTTGAAAAGAGAAAGCATACATTGGCAATCTGTACTGAAGGGTTCAGTATGCACAGATTCAGTGGGAGAAAACTTGTCCATGTTACATGGAGTTAATATCCCAAGGCCAAGTGTCCAATTCTTATGAAGAATGGGAACACTAAGAATATATATGGATCTATCATGTATGTAATCATCCCATTACCTTGCATGTATGGACATGGCAAGAATAAAATGCATTCATCATCTTGTATGTAGGACATTGCAATATGATTTGCTCATCCTGATAACTCGTATGTGAGACATGACGAGTGGATGTCTATCTACTTCCAGTAAGGGTTACTGGAATACCATGAGAACTTGATAAGTACTTGTGAAGTACTAGTTCTATGGAGATAAGGAAGAGTTCAATGTAAAGAGTTACATTGATGTGAACTTCTGAAAGGACTAAAAATTAATCGCAAAATATATATAGGATATATGAAAGTGAAAATTTGTTGATAATTGGAAGTGTTCCAATAAAACCATTTAAAAGGAAATGTCGAGTATCTATGTGTTAGAGAACAGCAGTGGATACTATATGGATCTGGAAGTTCATAAGATGAACTTATAGATATTCTGCTCATTGATGACAAGTATGGAATCCTTGATCATGCAATGTGGCTAAAGGTTAGCAAAGGAATATTGGATCGCATATTACGGCAACTCCATCTCAAACGTGTGACGTACAATGAAGAGATGTGAGACATGCAGTTAATACCGACTTTGGCAAGGTGTTGCCATAACTCACTATGTTTGCACTAGAGCACAGTAACATGTGGGACATGTTTGAAGATCACTATGAATATGATTCAAGGGTGATTGGCTCGTATTGCAAGTGGGAGTATGTTGGTATGTATGCCCTGAGAGCCAATCATGGGATGATTGGTGGGATACATTAATATTGATTTGATAAACATCAAAGGCAAGCTTCCAATTCTTTCTGCTTCAGTCATATGAGATAGTGATAGAACATATTGAATGTCTAGAGAATGACAGTACTCAATGACGTATGCCTTCAGGTTGAGGACCTGGACGATGAGATCATACGGATGCTAAGAGTTTGTACATTCTTGTTATGCCCCTAGTCGGATGTCATTGTGGAAGGTAGATAGACAACAATGACACACAAGACTAGATTGTGGTGTTGGTTGATGACAGAATCTCATTAGTCATGATATAGAGATATCAAACCAAACATATAGGTACTTGTTAGAGAACAAGTGTACCTGACAGACCCACCGTGAGTTTGACACATGGAACCATGACATGGTAGTCACAGTCAGTACTCACAGTGATGGTGGTGAGTGTGATTCTTTGACCTAAAATCACTACACTCAACACATGTCGTTGGGCACACTTTGACATCATCAAACGCAGTCCTAAAACATGGGTTGTTATAAAGGTGATGATTGGGTGGCTTTGACACATGGGGCTTTTGAGGGGTGAGTGATAGATATGGGATTTTTCCCTCCTGTGGGAGTTTGATATCCATGGCCACTTGATGAGTAGGATTGAAATAGGCGTGCACACGCATGTGTGAATCAATATGTGATATTGATGTCATACATATCTCTTCCAATCTACTCTGAGATCAAGAAAGTGAATGAACGTTGAGAGGATGACTGTTCCATGCCTCGAGTTCATTCGGGATATCAGTGACAAAGGAATTATACATTCGATGTAACACCATTTGCAGATTGCAGGATTGAAAGTTGTTCTCCAATTTTCTACTTTCAATTGGGTAGAACTGATGTGTGACTAGGAACCGCTCTTTGCTTGTGAAGTCATAAGTGTTATGGACTTTCACTGCCAACGTGAAATGGACCTGCAGGGTCACACACATAGGATTTAACCTGGAAAAGGAGTTTTGTCCACAAACAATGTTAAAATTGATTACTAAAGGAGTTTAGTAGTTCAGTTAAACACTCAATCAATTGATAGCTCAATGTCATAATGTTCAAGGTGTTGGACGGATTGATTGGAGTATCAGATTGATTGAAACCGCAATTGACTGATTCTGCACAATCTGCACTCCCAACCGATCGGCTCATGAGATGAACTGATCGGCTCAGCTTGGTGAACCGATCGGCTCAAGTGTTGAGTCGATCGGCTCATGGTCAGGGTGAAACGATTGCTTCAAGTGTTGAAACGATCGGTTCAACTGTTGCAAATGAGCAAGTTGGGAAAGTAGGATTGGTGAGAATTTTCCTTGCATTTCAATTGCCCAATTTGATTGGAACAAGGATTGGTATTCGATACCAATTGAAACAAAAGAAGGAAAGTCAATCGGGAACTGATCAGGACCACGAACCGACCGGTTCAGAAGTGAACCGATCGGCTCATGGGTCCCAACCGATCGGTTGAGGTGTCAACCGACCAGTTCAGGTCCCCAACCGACCATTTCAGTTATGAAACGATCGGTTCAGGTTGCGAGTTGGTTGTTTTTGAGGAAAATCTCAAACCCTTCTACTCCTACTTTTAGTCCCGCATTTCCCGGGATGGAGAACCCTGTACCATGACCCTCCTATATATAGGGGTATTTGGGGCTTCTCAAAGTACAACTCAGTGCAACCAGTTGCTCTGTAAAGTTTTCGTTCTCTCTGGTTTTGGTAACCGAGAGAGCCCGAGCAAGTGCTACCCGATAAGGGAGGCACAGCAAGGGAAAGACAACTGCAGTTGCAATTGGTGGCAGGAGAGTGTGTTGGTGACTAGTACGCTGACAGGAGGGTGTGACTCCTTCCAATTCCTTATGGAACAAGGAGATTGGAGTTCCAGGTGGTCCATGTGGACTACTTCAGAGGCGGGAGGTTTCTTCCGCTAGGAGGACAGCTGTCAATCCCGACAGTCTCGGTGAGACCAGGAGTCGTCAGTCCCAGTGCGACCAGGAGCTGCACAGACACCGTCCAAGACCGGAGGTGAAGACCATGCAATCCGCGAGGTATTGTCGCGGAGCAAGCCTCAGGGCAAGGTATGATTCCACAAACCATCCCTTTCCTATTGTATAGACGTTGACGTGTTTCCTTGTTCTGGGTTTGGGAGGAGAAAATTTTTGTTTCCGCTGCCTTCTCTGCCTCCCCTAAAACCCAACAGTTATACCTAGGGAAGCTATAGATAGTAGTGAGACGACCCTAAAACATTCTTTTTGGTAGGAGAAAAAACCGACCTAATTATTTTAGTGATAAATCATTGGCCTGACGTCTCTGAACATTCATCAGGAGAGCTACCTTAGATTATAGAAATAAGAAATATTTGATTTTGTGTGGTAGTTTACATTTTGACACCTTGTACCAAGGGCTAATGAACACTTGGACACATGGATCTCTCAGGAACTTATGCACTGATTTCATAAGCTATTGTCTGTAAGTTTCCAACACCATTTGTCATGCCCATGGAAGTACTGGCTTAGGGAATCTTAAGGATGTCCATGGATTTTGATGTTGGGAGGTATCTATTCATGATGCTAAGGTCTAGCTTCCTTTCAAGTCAACATGTGACTCCACTTTTAGATCTAGAAAATCCACCCAAGTAGGATCATCCCATTCACTAAGTAGAGGTCTATGCCTCAACACCTAATGGTCCATCCACATTGAGGTGTCCTTGCAACTGATAATAACTTTGCATATCAGATTTATGCATTCATAGATGGATCATGTGTTCTTGTGGTGATTGGATTTGTATATGTGTGGTATGTCATATGTTCAAAGTGTTTATCTACCAATATTTAACTCCCATGAGTTCATCATAAGTATCTTGTTCCATTTCTACATGGAGTGCATTCCTAATTCTCCCTCAATGGTATTCAAGTTCATTATGTCCCACTTCACTAGAGACACCTTGTGAGGTTTTTGGTTGCCTCTACAACTGAAGTGATGTATAAGTCCATAAAGTTTATTTCACATTACCATAGGACTAGAATCCATCTACACATTTTATCTAGGTATCATGCTAAGAACATATATATCCTGGTACACATGACTAGCGAAGGAGAGGGCATGTGCTTCCAAAACATTAATTTTTGCAACCACCTTGCCTAAGACTTCACCGTATGTGTCTTTGGTAACTCTATTGTGGAGAATGGGAACACCCAATTTGTTTCGCCAAAGTTGTCGATTATCTTGAAGATTACCACATTATAGATATTCAGTTGGGTTTGTTTGTTCACCCCCTTGTAGAAGAACACTCTAGTTTTCTCAATAGAGATGAATTGATTTGAGGCTTGTTCAAATCTCTTAAAGCAATAACTAACTATATTTGACTCCCATATGGTGTGAAGCATACACACACACACAACTCTCTTCCCGATATGGTGTGAAGCATACACACACACACACCTCTCTTCCCCGTTATGGTGTGAAGCAAGTACACACACACCTCTCTGCCCGATATGGTGAAGTAACCCTAAATGACTTGGAAACCAATACGGTTGTGCATTGGTTTGTACAATGGGTTGACAAAGGTTCAACCAGTTGTCTATCTTGTCACTTAATCCATGGTGAAGGGTAGGTCGATGCCATGAAGGTTTGAAGAGGCATGAGCATAAGGGTCTAACCCGATATGGTGTGAAGCACATACACACCTCAAACCCTATATGGGTAGAAAGCACACACCTCATACCTGATATGGTGGAAGCACCTCAAAATCCATATGAAGGAAATCACATTAAATGCAATATACTTGAGGGAGTATGTTACAACCCCAAATTTTGGGTTCATTTGACGAGAAATGTAATCTCTCATATTAGAGATAATTGGACAAATAATGATGTAATTTTGTTTACAAATAGCCTTGATGATTGTGTTGTGGGCTTTATTGCCTATTGGGCCCAATAACAAGGAAATTCAATTAATTAATGAATAATTGAGTTTTTGAGAAAAGAAAGATGTGGAAACCTCTAGTAGGCAAAAGAATATAATCCAAAGATGGATTTCTTGCCTCTTGGGTTCCTTGGGTTCCAAGGAGTCCAAAGTTGCATAGAGAGTGCAATAAGAAAAGAAAAGAACAATTAAGTATTTCTCTATTAAGAAAGAAATTGAAAACAATGATAAAATGTGAAAAATAAGTGGAAAGGGGTGTAATTGAGTTATCCTAAGTGTAATTTCGTATCCCAAGGATTCCTAATGATAAAAGGAATACCAATGAGGAAAATAAAAGAGAAATAAAGAGAAATCCTCAAAAAGAACTATTTTAATAAGAAATAAACAAGATAATGAGAAATAATGAAGAATAATGCATTTAGATGCATCTAGAAGGATAATGAGTATCCAAAAAAAGGATTTCGAAATAATAGAGTTTCTTGGGATCGAAGGAGTCCCAATGAAGAAAAAGGAAATAGAAAATACCAATAATGTCAAATAAGAAGATAATGTGAATACATAATTAATGGATTATGTAATATTGATGAAAATGAAGTATTAGCTACTTAAGGAGATATATAATTTCGTGTGAATGGTTTAAAAAGCAAGGATAAAGAGAATAAATGAGAGGAATTTCGAATTCCTAACTATCCAAGAAGTAAGAATATCAAAAAGATGTTTAGGAGAGAGAGAATATTGCTTCTCAATATAGGAATTGGATTCCTATTGGGAAAGAACCATGTTGTTTTGTGGGCAAGCAGCTTAGGGCATCAATACCCTCCCCTATATAAGGGGTAGAGCCTCTGGCTCGAGTTAAAGTGAGATCCCATGTATCATGCCCTCTCTTCTCCTTCTTCTTGGTAAACAAACCCTAACAGAAAGTTTAGCATGACCGCGGAGCAATGAGGAATCGTTAAGCTGTCTTGAGGGAAGCAAGACAACCCCACGACGACTGCGGAGGGAGCTGCCATCGCCACCTTCCTTCCACCATCTCACAACACTGCAGAAGGATCTGCAGCACGGCCGTGGAGCGCAGGTCCTGTAACCCTACACTCGGCCAACTGGGCCGAAGGTGGGAGCAGGGGCGGATGCGATGAGGGGCTGCGAAGTCACCCTGATAAAGGTCCATTGTCCTCCCGACAATCCACGGAAGTTCGGCCCTTTTTCCCTGCTCTCAACCAGTGCACAACGCCTGCAGGTTAGTTGCAAGTGTGTTGCAGGTTGGTCATGGCTGCAGACTGGTTGGGTCGGTTTTTGGCCATCTTGGTGGCTTAGCAAGGACACCCTTGCCTGCGCGGGGCATAGCAGAAGCAAGGGAGGCAGCTTGGAGGCCGTCGGAGGCTGGAAAGAGGGCGGTCGGGCCGCATCTCAACCTTGCTGCAGCGGTAGCTAGGTCACGCGTTGAGGGAGACGATCGAAGTGGAGTTTGGATGGTTATGCCCCTCCGCGCATGGAAGAGCCGTGAACTTAACAAAGGGCTATTTGGACATTGTGTTATGTTTCCAATAAGCAAGCTGGGTTGCATGGATGGGGTGATGTGGCGCTCCGTGATTGGTCCAAAAAGGTAAACCTTCTGAAATTCATATCTCAATAACCGTAGCTCGGATAGATGCACTTTATACATGAATTTTGATCAGGGGAACTCAAGGAATGCAATAAAAATATTTTTAAGAGCTATTTCCTCTTGAAATTGTAAAATTAGTGTAATTTATCAACTTTAATGTAATAATGAGTAAGAAACCCTATTTTAATATGATTAATGTGACTAGTAGGGTTTAATGGATGATTAAAGTTGATATTAACTTGTTAATCATGAAGAGTACATTAAGATTGAAAAAGATGAACTTGGCACGTAATTAGTCCATTTTAGGGTTTCATGTGCATGAATGTGCTTTAATGGGCCTTGAAACCCTAATGTTGGCAAATTCAACTCTTAATGGCTTTAATTATTCAAAATCATGAATAAAGCTAAGATATAATGATACAAAGCTATTTTGAGCATTAAAGTTCCTAATTGTGGTTAAATACCCTTAATGTGGAAATTAGGGTTTCCTAGTGGATAAAAGGTAGAATTATTGATAAATAATGTTCATATGAGTATTAGAGCCTAATGAACTACGAATTGATGGTAAACGAGCATAATGACTTTGTCATAGATTAAAAAGGATAAAAATGATAGATTTAATGTAAAAGAGGCTTAATGGACTTAATTGATGATTAATTGTGCATTAATCTGGAATTAAGGTTATGTGTTCGTAAAAGGTAACCTTAATAACTTTCATGAAGGATAGATGAGAAATTAGGGTGTAAAAGAGTAAGATGAAGTAAAAACCCTAATTGCAAAGTAAACTATAAAAAGGAATAGAAACCATAAGTTGCAAGATGGTTTGGATAGATTTTGATAAAAGGAATTGAATGTAATTTCAGGACTGAATTGTTTGCTTGCTTGATTCTGGATTACTTGCTTGTTGATTGGATTATTTCTATCTCACATCAGCTTGAGAGGTATGTGGTTACGTCAATGAATATCCCGAATTAGGTTCTCGAGGATTTTCGAGGTTTTATCGATGACTTGAATTAAATTGTTGGTTGCATTTAATTCTTGCAAATTATAATGTGGATATGACTATCACCTAAGATATGTGCCTACTAGTTCAGATCCTAGTCCCCTATGTTGCTTAATGGATTGACCAAGTACATGGCTACCGATGGGGTAGGCCCATTAGGTCATTGAATGACTTAGCACATGGCTACCAATGGGATAGGACCATCAAGTCATCATGAGTTAGACATTGGGCTACTGTTGGGTAGGGCCATGAGACTCCATAACCCTAGGTATTGGCTACCTGTGTGGTAGGGCCATGGGTGTAAGAATATACCTAAAAGAGAGGTAGCATACAAGTCCACTGCAAGGATAGCACAGAGTTAGGGGATAGGTAAGGATTGAGTAGTATGGCTTAAAACGTAATCTTGGTTGTTAAATGATTAATTGAATGATTATGTTGTTAACATAGTTGCACGATTATTGTTTCCCCCACATACCAGCTTCTTGCTGACCGACGTTTTGTTTGTCGACATTTTAGGTACAAATGAAAAGAACAAATAGTAAAGTGGCATATGTGGAATTAAATGACGTATCATATACATGCTATATCCCACAACATAAAAATGTAATATTTAAACATTAGCGATGGTTATGGTCATTCTACTATAATTCCTTGGAACCACAAGGTATTACTACCACCTAGGTCTACATCACATGTAATAACCTATTGTTGGTGTAGATATGTGCTTACCAATCCTAGTTAATTAGTTCAACTCTTGAACTGGTCGACTCCCCTCTTTGTCAGTCGGTTGGTCATCTAAAATGATCATATGGCGTCCTGTCTGGTCGATCTTTGGACACCTCCAAATGGTCGATTGGGTCCACCAGGCATCAGTTCATTCTCATGTGTTTTTCCTTCCTCGATCTTCTAGTCAGTCAGCTCGTCACATGAAATGGTCAGCTCACTTGACGTTGATGGCCATCTTTTTCATTGCAAAAATAAACTATCCTATTGCTATTATACTTACTACATGGTAATGAGAAACCTCAAGTAACATTCGAGGGGAACAAAGGTACAAAAGAATAATATTTTTACATAGGGAAGAAGAGGGTAGATGCTTGATATGCATGATGAGATAAAACATAAACAAAAGAAACCATCCAACTAGACACAAATATTGGGGTTATTGGCCAAAACCATGCCACACATCCACCATAAAAACACACTTTTAGGATGACATGATTAAATTGCATATATATGATATCATATATATATATTAGTTTGTGTTTATATGTGGTGTTTAATTGGATATGCATATTAAGAAGTTCAAGTATTTGCATTGTATGCAATAAATAAATGATAAAAACCAAAAATTGATGATATCAATATCCCAAAACATAATAGATTGACATGTCTCTGATACCATGTTGGGAAATATGGACATCAGATAGCCACTGGAAACAAAAAACTTTCTATCCATATTCCCTAGAACAGCAAGATCACATCAATAACTATGCAATGGAAAGGATGATTTAACGAGTTCTTACCTACTCCTAGAGCAAGTCCAGTGACTATTCCTCATTACAGTAGTGTAGCTATCCTAGTTGTTGTGGGATGACGTCTGCAACATCTCCCGATCTCCACCACAGACAGTAGGCTGACATTAGCGTCCTAGCAGGAAAAGTATCCATGACTCTATAGTAGTCCACATAGACCACCTAGAACTCTTGTCGTTATAATAGAATAGATAGCAAGGAGTTGTCCCTTCAGTTAGTGCACTAGTCACAAACTTGATCTTCCACAATCATTCTCCCTAGCTATCCCTCCCTTTATCAGGTAGGACTTACTTGGGCTCTCTAGGTTACTACAACCAAAGAGGACAATAATTGTTAGAGGAAATTGAGTTGTTCTATCTGATAAGCCCCCAACACCCCTCTATTTATAGGAGGGTCAGGGTCAGGTTTCCCAATCTAAGCAGGAGTGGAAGGGACTCAAATTTCACAACAAATCACAACATGTGATAGGAAAAACACTCGATTCACAGAATCAATAGATCGATTGGCATGCGATCCGATCGGTTCTCGCAGTGAACTGATCGTTTCGTCATGTTTCCCAATCACAATTTTATTGACAATACTAATTCAATTAAGGCACAACAAGACTTCAACACTAATCCTGGATGCAATCGAATTACTCCATGAGCCAAGCATCTTGCTCAGCCAAATGGTCAGATGGGAACCTCGAGCCGGTTGGTTCGCTCCCCAATTTGTGCAGAACTCAACCAACACAATTTCTAATCAACCTGACACTCCGACCGATCAGTTCAACACTTGAATCGGTCGGTTGGGAGTTCAATCAGCTGATTTGTTGCTTAAATTGAATACCTAAAACACTTTAGAAATCCATTTAATTATCATTCATGATCAAACTCCTCTTCTAGATATATCCTTTGTGTGAGACCCCATAGGTTTCTATTTATATAGGCAATGAATGTCCATAACCTATTTATGACATTCCAAGCAAAGAGCAATGCCTAGACACACATCATTTCTACCCAAATAATTAGGAAAGTTGGAGAAAACTTCAACCTACGATCTACGTTAGATGTTATAGTGATTGCCTAATTTCTTTGTCTCTGATATCTGGAATGAACTCGAGGCATGGAATCATCATCCTCTTGATAACCTCCCATTTTGTGACATTATTTTATTAGTTATCTTTAATTTTCCATACTCTTTCTTAGATAAACTAGATAGAATCATTAAACTTTTTTACTTCATTGCAGATACACCAATAAACTAACTTTTCTTATTTTTTTCATTTCAGAAAACACAAAAAAAAATTACAAAGACCCATCACGGTCCCAAGACCGCGAGAAGACCTCACGGTCCCAAGTTCGCGAGGAGACCCCTCACGGTCCCAAGACCGCGAGAAGACCTCACGGTCCCAAGACCGCAAGAAGACCCCACGGTCCCAAGACCACGAGGAGACCTCACGGTCCCAAGACCGCGAGAAGACCTCAGGGTCCCAAGACCGCGAGGAGACCTCACGGTCCCAAGACCGCGAGAAGACCTCACGGTCCCAAGACCGCGAGGAGACCTCACGGTCCCAAGACCGCGAGAAGACCTCACGGTCCCAAGACCGCGAGGAGACCTCACGGTCCCAAGACCGCGAGGAGACCTCATGGTCCCAAGACCGCGAGAAGGCCTCACGGTCCCAAGATCGCGATAAGACCTCACGGTCCCAAGACCGCGAGAAGGCCTCACGGTCCCAAGACCGCGAGAAGGCCTCACGATCCCAAGACCGCGAGAAGGCCTCGCGGTCCCAAGACCGTGAGAAGGTCTCACGGTCCCAAGACCGCGAGAGGCCAAACGGTCTCTAGACCGTTTGGGCTCAACTTGAGCCTATAAATAGGACCTCAAGGGTCACTTCAAAGGGATCGAATCTCAGACGTCCAGAGGCTTCCTCTCTAGCTCCAGAGCACTTTTGTCTTCCATCCACTGCCCCAAGGCTGCCAGTTTGAGATCCGTGTTCCATCACCAAGCTATCTTCTCTCTCCTCTCAACAGCAAAGAAGGTGGGAAGAGAAGATCATTCATCAAGTCAACCATGAAGTACAAAGATCGTTGCTCTCTTCACCAAGGGTTCAACTTTCCCTCCTCCATGGAGATGAAGTTCTTTCTCTCTCTTCTCGCCTCCTTCTTTGTCCTTGACATGAGCGAGTAGTTTCATTCACTAGGGTGCAGGGAGTAGCCCCGCTACCCATGTTTTCATTTCATGCAATGTAATTCAATAATTTGTAATAGAGATACTCTTCTTTTCATTTCAACATCAATCGTTTAATGAATGCTAGTTGCCCGATCATCAACTTGTGTTACTTATTAGCTTTTGGTATGAATTGTCTATGTTTATACCCTTAGATCGGAATATTGATTGAATGTTGGTCTAAGATGTATGTAGTCACCATATGTCTGTTTTGGTATCTAGGAGTGCTTTCATGAGTGGAGTAAAATCACCCCCATCATTGCACTTTCGTACTATGAAATGGAATCAATTGACGTATGGAAGTGCAATCTTGGTAAGGTCGAGGAACACATTTCATGAAGGAGTAATGCAAAGCATGTGACCATTCATTATGGTATGGCTGGCGTTGCAATACTCCACACTTCTCGTAGCTAGTTATCCGAAAGGAAGCTAGGACTATAAGATACTAACTGATTTGACTCTCTTTGCAGGTTGTTTTATTATGTTGCATGTCTTGATCCATGTGTAGTGGTGTGAAACCCGATAACATCCTAGTGGCTTTTAATCATTGTTTACAACCTTAATCTCTACTTTCTTGCTTCACTTACCTCGCACTTAGTTTAAAACCAAATCAAACTTTCGATCTAAAAATCAACTGTTAAGTAGTTAAGTACGACTAAAAACGTTTTCCATCTTGATTTCATCAAGACCGTTGTCCCAAGGATTCGACCCTTAACTATACTACGATAAGACTTCCGCGTGTCTTAGCACACGTGGGTGGAGTTCTTACCATAGTACTAGCAAGGCTAAACCTAGGGATTCATCATCTCTAGGATTTTTAGGTGTTGCAAAACTCCATCAAAAATTGGCGTCGTTGTCGGGGACAACGGAACGTTTTAGTTTTTACTTAACAACTTCTTGGTTGATTAGGATTTTACACTTTTTCTTGATAACTACTCCAAATCTTCTTGATTTCTTCATTTCCTTCCATTATCCTAACGTGTGATTTTCTTTCTACTCAGGTAGAAAACGTGTATGCAACCCCTGCATAGCATCGGATTCTCCCCTGAACCAGAGTACAACTCTGAGGTAGAAAGAAGTTTCCATCGAAGGATTAGACTTAACCGCCAAAGAGCCAGACAGATGGCTGAAGAGCAACACCTTGTTGCAGAAAGAGTTAACGCCGCCATAGCAGCACAACGAGCACAACTTATTGCAGACACTCGTGCTCAGGTGCAAGCTGAGATTCGAGTTGAGGAACAAGCCCGCATCCAAGCAGAGCATGCTGCTGCTCAACTTGCGTTAAGAAACAAGCAACTTCGGGACTACGCAGTCCCGAAGAATTATGAAGATGATCATCCAGTCCGACCACCGATTATTAACATACCACACTTTGAAATCCGAACGCAATGGATCCAGATCATGCAAGGCATCTCTTTCTATGGAGCAACCGGAGACGATTGCATGGATCACCTTAAGAGATTCAAGTCACTCTGCCGACTTGTACCCCAAGAAGGAATCGCCTTGGAAGCAATAATGTTACACCTTTTCCACTTCACCTTATCTGGAAGAGCACTAAGCTGGTACAACGCTTTGGATAGACACCCCATCATCACTACTTGGACTCCTTTAGAAGAAAAGTTTCTTGAGAAATTCTTTCCACCTTCGCTAACCTATGAGATTAGGGGACAGATTAATCACTTTTCCCAACTACCTGGAGAAACACTTGCTGAAGCTTGGGAAAGATTCAAAGAACTCCTGAGAAAGTGTCCTCGCCATGGCATATCTCAAAATCAACTAATAGAAACATTCTACAGAGGAGTAAGTGATGATATCAAGCAATTTCTTGATTCCTCATCTGGAGGAAATTTTATGAGAAAGAACTATGAAGATGCTTGGAATATAGTTACACTAGGGGCCGAGAACCAATCCAATTGGGGAAGGTCATCTAACCAACCCAAGGGAATTCTTAAAGTATACAAAGCTGAAGAATCAATGGAACTCAAGGCCATTGCAGAGGCCCTGAAGACTATTGCTAGCAAGCAACAAGCCCTGAAACTTCTTTCGAGGAATATGACAAGAAGAAAAGCTCTCAGGTTCAACAAGTAAAAGCAGCTACTGGAACTTGTGAAGCCTGTCATGCATCCGATCATCCCACATTATCATGTGGTTTGTTGTACAATGTCATGATGGATTTACAACCACCTATGCCGCAATATGAACCCATTATTGAGCATCCCGAGGACCAAATGCCAGAGCAAGTCAACTCCATCCATTCAATACCTGGCCAGGTGTACTACAATCCAGACAAACCAAGGAACCTTCCTGGTTTCCAATACGGGAATCCTGCAGGGACCGCCAACCCACAACAGCAAACTCAAGGTGGATCTTTCAATAGACAACCGCCAGGATTTTAGAATAACTTCAGTCAAGGGAATTATAGACAGGGTTTCCAAAGATCTAACTATCCCAGAAACCCTTCTTACCAATATGGCCATCCAGGTCTGCACCCGCAGCTACAACAACCTCAGTTGCAGCAGCCCCAACAACCACAGTTAACTGCACCTCTACAACAACCACAAGGACAACAAGTCACTCAGTATCAATAGAGGGGTGCTCCTCCCCAATCATCTTATGAAATATCCTTGATTAGACAAATGCTTCAATCTCAACAGACTATGCTTGCAAACCAGCAAGCTCAACAAAAGGCCGTAGAATCCCAACTGGCACATATTGCCGCTCAATTGAAGCCACAAGCCGGCACTTTTGCTGGGCAACCAGAGGCAAACCCGAGACATAACCAAAACAGACCAGAACAACTGAATGCCGTCACCACACGGTCTGGTCGTGTCCTGCCTGATGTCACCAGAATCATACATGATGATGATGATGTAGCCATTCTTTCTCCAACAGGAAATTCAAGCATAGAAACAGAAAATTCTACTGAGAAAGAAAAGGAAAAGGAACCAATGCCAGAGGTCCCACCCAGAATTCCTTATCCAGACAGGCTGAAAGGGACCAAAATGGATACTAGGTTCCAAAAATTTAAAGAAGCTATGAAAAAATTATACATTGATATTCCTTTCATCGATGCTCTTTCCGAGGTGCCCGCTTGGGCCAAATACCTGAAAACCCTCTTGTCAAGAAAGTATATGACAGAAGAGCATGAAACAGTGAAACTTGCTCAGACCACTTCAGACATTCTGCTAAACAAGATGCCAAAGAAAAAGAAGGATCCGGGTTCCTTCGGTATCCAGTGTTCTATTGGAAATGGTTCCAGCAAGAAAGGATTGGCAGACTTAGGAGCAAGTATATCTATTATGCCCTATTCGATGTGTAAAAGATTAGGCTTCACTGATTTGTTACCTACGACAATGACAATTCAGTTAGCCGACTCTACCATAACTGCCCCTCTTGGAATTATTGAGGATATTCCTGTCAGAATAGGAAAGAATTCTTATGTCCCGTGCGATTTCATTATTATGGACATCCAAGAAGACCTGAGATACCCGATAATCTTTGGCAGACCTTTCCTAGCTACTGCCCGAGCACTTATCGATGTTGAAGCAGGAACTATAATCTTGAGACTTGGAAAGGAAGCTTTCCAGTTTAGAGTTCTTAACAGCATGAAAGGTCCAAGCATTCAAGAGGAAGTTTTTCTCCTGGATGCTATATATCAAATGTCCCAGTTAGAAATGTCTGAACCCTCCGATGAGCTGGAAAGTGCCTTGACAAACCCAGAAGTAGAATTTTCGGCAAACGAGCTAGTGCAACAATGCCTTCAATATTTAGAAAAAGCTGAAGAAGCCCCAACAGCCACCTTTGAAGAACTCAAGGTTGTCACCGTTATAGAAGCGACCGAGCCACCTAAGGCCCCTGAATTGAAGGCCTTACCCGAAGGACTCAAACATGTCTTCCTTGACAGCGAGAAACTTTGTCCAGTGATTATCAGCTCTACTCTGGAAGAAGACCAAGAAAACAGACTTCTTGATGAGCTAAAGAGACATAAGAAAGCTATCGGATATAAAATGACTGACTTAACTGGTGTAAACCCAGCTTTATGCATGCACAGATTGCCTATGGTGGAAGAATTCAAACCATCGAGGGAACATCAAAGGAAGTTGAACCCTAATCTCAAGGAGGTAGTTCGCATCGAGGTTCTCAAACTTCTGAAGGCAGGTATCATCTACCCAATCTCGGATTCTTAATGGGTAAGCCCTGTGCAGGTGGTCCCTAAAAAGGGGGGACTACTGTTGTTCTTAATGATAAGAATGAGCTGGTACCTACTAGAATAGTAACTGGGTGGAGAATGTGCATAGATTACAGAAAACTTAATAAAGCAACAAGGAAAGATCATTTCCCCTTGCCCTTCCTAGATGAGGTCCTCGAGCGCTTAGCTCATCAGAAATTCTTCTGTTACCTCGATGGTTATTCCGGGTTTTACCAAATCCCTATACACCCGGAAGATCAAGAGAAAACTACTTTCACTTGTCCTTTTGGGACATATGCTTTCAGAAGAATGCCATTCGGGCTTTGTAACGTGCCAGCCACTTTTCAGAGATGCATGTCTGCTATCTTTGCAGGATTAACAAAATCTATAATGGAGATATTCATGGATGATTTCTCAGTTTATGGAAACTCTTTCGACAACTGTCTGCTCAACCTGGTTCAAGTTTTACAAAGTTGCGAGGACACAAACCTCATCTTAAATTGGGAAAAATGCCATTTTATGGTAACGGAAGGTGTTGTCCTCGGACACAGAGTGAGCGACAGAGGGATCGAGGTGGATCAAGCAAAAATTGACGTCATCTCGAAATTGATGCCACCAAAAGATGTAAAAGGGGTACGTGCTTTCTTAGGTCATGCTAGGTTTTACAGAAGATTTATCAAAGACTTCTCAAAAATAGCAAAACCCATGACACAACTGCTGACCAAGGACACGGAATTTAACTTTAACCAAGAATGTTTGCAAAGATTCACAACTCTGAAAAATGACTTGATTTCCGCACCCATTCTAAGAGCTCCAGATTGGTCACAACCATTCGAAATCATGTGTGACGCGAGCGATTATGCCATAGGGGCCGTATTAGGGCAAAGAATCGATAAGAAACCCTATGTTATATACTACGCATCTAAAACACTGGATGAAGCACAGAAAAATTACACCACTACAAAAAAGGAATTCTTAGCTGTCATCTACGCGTTCGAGAAATTCCGCTCATACCTGATTGGAGCTAAAGTCATTGTCTACACTGCCCACTCCGCTATACGGTATCTAATTCAGAAGCAAGATGCAAAACCTAGACTTATCCGCTGGGTATTAATGCTTCAAGAATTCGATTTGGAAATCAAAGACAAAAGCGGAGTGGAAAACATCGTCGCTGACCATCTCAGACGTATTAGAGTCGAGGATGAAGACAAAGTACATATCCGAGACTCCCTCCCGGATGACCAACTAATGAAAGTCGCTAATGGATTCCCATAGTATGCCGACATTGTTAATTATTTGGCAACAGGAATCATTCACCCGTCCGCATCCTATCACGACAAAAAGAAGTTCATTCACGACGCTAAGCAATATTTCTGGGACGAGCCCTATCTTTTTCGCTTATGCGCAGATGGACTCTTTCGTAGATGCATTCCAGAGACGGAAATCACTTCGGTTCTTGAGCACTGTCACTCAGGCCCCACTGGGGGCCACATGATTTCTAAAAAGACAGCTCTTAAAGTCCTACAATCTGGCTTTTATTGGCCTACCATCGCAAAAGACGAACATGAATACGTGCGATCATGCGACAAGTGTCAACTATCTGGGGGAATTACCCGAAGAAATGAAATGCCATTGAACATATGGCAAGAAATCGAACTCTTCGATGTATGGGGAATAGATTATATGGGCCCTTTCCCCCCATCCTACGGATTCATGTACATCTTAGTTGTTGTGGATTACGTGTCAAAATGGGTAGAAACTCTACCGACCACCTCTTGTGATTCAAAACCAGTAATCAAGATGTTTAAAGAGATAATATTCCCCGGATTTGGTGTCCCAAGAACGATAATATCTGACGGCGGATCACATTTCTTGGAACGGAGCCTTGAAGCCTTATTAAGAAAATACGGAGTCAACCACAAAGTTTCTACACCGTATCATCCACAGACATGTGGACAGGTCGAAGTCTCCAATAGGCAAATTAAAGTTATCCTGGAAAAGACTGTCAATCGGCACCGCACCGATTGGTCCACCAAACTATCTGACGCTCTATGGGCTTACCGTACAGCTTTCAAAACACCAATCGGAACAACACTGTTTTGATTAATGTATGGGAAGTTTTGCCATTTGCCAGTTGAATTGGAGCATAAGGCTTGGTGGGCCATTAAGCAACTAAACTTCGATCTCAAAGGCGCTGGTGAATTCAGACAACTACAACTCCAAGAACTAGAAGAATTACGAATGACAACCTACCACAACGCAAGAATTTACAAAGAACAAACTAAGATGTGGCACGATGGCCACATAAAAAGAAAGGATATAACCGTCGGAGACAAAGTCCTCCTATTCAACTCCAGATTAAAAATTTTTCCTGGAAAATTGCGTACTAAATGGTCGGGGCCGTTCACAATCAAACACATATACCCGACAGGAGCTGTCATTATTCTCGATGATAATGGAGGAGAAAGGACCGTAAATGGTCACAGATTGAAGAAATACCACACTCCGGCAGACAAATTATCAAGGCAAACCATGGAGATCCATGATCCTATAAAGTCAGCATAGCCGGAGCAAAATCTTGTCGAGCCAGCGACGTTAAACCAAAGCGCTTCTTGGGAGGCAACCCAAGACCTGAGTATCACCCTCCTTAATTTTCTAGCCTTTTATTTTGTTTTTTTTACCTTCTTCGTTTTTTGTTTTTCTTTCTTCTTTAAATCTAAAAATACAAAAAAATCCACATGATCTTGAGGTCAAACGGTCTCAAGACCGTTTGGGCCCTCGCGGTCTCAAGACCGTTTGGGCCCTCGCGGTTTCAAGACCGTTTGGGCCCTCGCGGTCTCAAGACCGTTTGGGCCCTCGCGGTCTCAGAACCGTTTGGGCCCTCGCGGTCTCAAGACCGTTTGGGCCCTCGCGGTCTCAAGACCGTGAGGTTCCTCGCGGTCCCCAAACCGTGAGGATTCCTTGCGGTCTCAAGACCGTTTGGAAGGCCGACCCCACCTAAAACCTATAGATATACCCTCCCCACCAACGTTTCTCTCTTCTTGAACCCCGAACTTCCAAGCTTCGTTGTTTCATTCATCTCTGAGCTCCATCTCCGCGCTCTCTGACGCCACTTCCATTTCAAGTTCTTCGCCGACGACTCGTCTCCGGCTCGTCGTCACTCGTGCGCCCCTGCTGTAACGCCCACCGCACCTAGGCTCTTCGTCGATTCGCTGACCGCACCGACAGGTTGACAACTCGGCGATTCATTAAACAATAGCTCGCGTTCGAACTCCTCTCCGCCCTTGTCGCCATCATCGTTTTCTTGGTTCTCTGCCGACGAACGACCACGCGGTTTGTCTCCCGCGCGGTTCGTCTCCCTCGCGGCCTCGCGCGGTTCGTCTCCCTCGCGGTCTCCAGACCGTGAGGCCCCGTGCGGTTCGTCTCCCTCGCGGTCTCAAGACCGTTTGGATCCTCGCGGTCTCAAGACCGTTTGGATCCTCGCGGTCTCAAGACCGTTTGGATCCTCACGGTCTCAAGACTATTTGGATCCTCGCGGTCTCAAGACCGTTTGGATCCTCGCGGTCTCAAGACCGTGTGAGCCCAAACGGTCTCAAGACCGTTTGAGACCAAATAGTCTCAGGACCATTTGAACTCAATCAAACTACTAAAACTCAAACTCAAAATAATTTTACTTTGTTATAATTCCAAAATTTACGATTTCTAACTTTTGTTTTATTGTCAATCATTTCAGAATGACTTCACCTGTGAATCAAGGATCAACAGATGCTCCTTTCTGGACAAAGGAGAAATTACTAGCTGAATGAACAAATCTCCAAAACATAGTTGACCAGTACAAAAAGACTGGACAGGTCCCAGCACAAGTGAACCTGATTGAAGTCATGAAAGACATAAAGCGAATCAACCGCTGCTTAGATGAAGAATCTTCTGAAGAGGAGGTAGAAGAGATTTCATCCGACGAGGCCTCAGAATACCAGCCTTCCCCTGAGAAAGAATCACCCACTACAAAATCTAAGGGGAAGAGAATGGCTCAAGAATCCACAGCTGAGCCAGCACCTAAGAAGAGAGCCAGGAAGCAGGTTCACCCCGCCTCTGCAAGGGAACAAATCTTGGCAAGGTACATCCCACCATCCACCACCACCACTACCACCCCTGCCACAATAACTATTCCTATTTTTCCTCCCATCACCACCACAGCACCACCACCCGAAAACCTTCATCTCCATAACATCACCTCCATCAGCCAACTCCTTAAACCAACCAAGTATGTCTGCCCCAGCATACTTATGAAGATGGGGATCTACCACAGAATCCTCACTCTTCTTGACAATTCAAACCTTTCCTGGCTCTACTTTGTATCTGAAATTTCCTACACTGAGCCCACAACAGAATTCTTCACCTACTTCAACAAAGAAGTGGTGGACATCATGCATAGAGAAAGGGACGGTGGTGACCACAGAATAACCACCAGAATCTTTAACAACGAGGTGGTCATCACCGAAAATCTTCTGAATGAAATCTTTGTTGACAATCAAGACCAGATGAAGAAAGCTAAGGCAGCTGGCACAGAACACCCTGGGTTCAACAAACATACCTTTTGGAAATCACTAACGGGGTTACCAACCTTCGATGTAAGGACAAGCAAGGCCTCCAACATTCATTCTGGCCTAGTGCGCACGCTCCACAAAATCATCATCGGCGCACTCTTCCCCAGACCCGAAGGAGGAAATGTCCTTATATCCGACCTTTTTGTCCTCTGGTCAGTCCTAAACGGAATGCCCATTAACATTGGACGACATATGCTGCTCAAGCTATCAGCCTTTGCCCTCGGAAAAGAAATTTGCATGGGAGGTCATATCAAATCTATCATCAAATATCTTAAGATGGATAGACTTCTACCCAAATGCAACCCAATCAAGGGAGACATCCTTACCAACGAACAGACACTAAAGAACTCCCATATCTTAAAAGATAAGGATGGAAGGCTGCACTACGTGTTCTGCCCCAAAAAATCTACTAGAACCCTGCTCCCACTTCCAGAGCTTGCTGACTATGACAAGGACAAGCTCCTATTCACCGAGGACGAGATCGCCAAAATCATAGCCTCAGTCAAGGCCAAAGAAAAGAAAGCAAAGGCAGGGCAGGCAGAACTCAGTATAACTGCCCCGGAAGCTAAAACAACAAAACTTCTAGTCAAACGACCTTCCAAAAGGCTCGTAAAAGCACATGAGCTGTCGGGGACACATACATCAAAGCCTAACCCCGAACCCGAACCCCCCTCCCAGAAGAACATATTACATCCTCATCACTAGACTCTTTTATAATGAGTCTAAATGTTGAGCTCGCCACCACCTCTCCACCTTCCACCACCCCAATATCTACCACCCCACCACCATCAACCACCCTTCAATCATCCTCCACACCACCTTCCTCTACCACCCCACCACCACCCCCCACCCTTCTTCACTTCGGCCACCCCATTCTCCACCACAATGCCCGAATTCTCCTCCTTCACATCCACCGACTTTCCATCAACATTCCGAGATCCATTTCTCTCTCCGGGAATGCCACCACTTTTTCCACCCACCACCACCCTGACATCGCTGGTGACCCCATCTACATTCACCACACAATTCGCGGGTCCATCAACAGTTTCTTTTCTGCATGACACTACCATTCCACCCCGACCCCAGCTGCCTCACTCTTCATTTACTAGGGTCCCTTATACTAACGTCGGTGCGGAATTCGGACGTCAATTCGACACCATCCGAAACCTCCTCACCGACCCATCTAACATTTTAAATTCTATTTTTTCATGTGTGCAGGGTCTAACACAACAGGTTGCCCAGATTGGCGAGCAGAACCGCGCCATGCCAGGCATCCTCCAAGGAATCCAACAATGTCAAGATTCAGTGGCCAAGCAAGTCGACCACATCGACAGCCACTGCAACAACTTGCCCGAGTTGATCCATGGAGTACAACGCCAGCATGAAGTGTTGGCAAAGCAAGTCGATAGGATTTCTACGCAGACTCTACCTCTGCCAGAAACCCTCCGTGAGCTGAAGCAACAACAACAAGCTTTCGGCATGTGCCTGGACGACATCACCACCACCCTCACGCAACTACATAATCGCCAGGAGGAGTCGTCAAATAATGAGCTTATTCAGCTAAGAGCTCAAGTAACCGATCTCACAGCACGACTCCTCTCGGCCGAACAACATTATTCTGATCTAAAAGAAACCCACGAAGCACTGCTTGAAACACACGAGCATGTGCAAGTGGCATATGATGAACTCCAATCCATCCATCGTCTGTGCAAGAAGAAAGCACAAAAGAAGACAACTAATGACGATGAAGATGATGCTGATGACGGGGAAGATTCTGACTCCTCCGCTGACTCAAACAATAGTTCCTCCTAAGATGATGACTCCGACAAGCCAGATGATGTTGGGGCAGGCCCCAGCCAAGGAGCAGAACCAAAACAACAGCAAGATCACCAAACTGGTGATAAAGATCACAAATCCCCTGCTCTTACAGAGAATGTCAACATATACTTCGGGGATCAATTTCTAAACTTTTCTGCGGGATCTCTGGGGGAGGCTGCCAAAGAAGTGGCTTTTGCTGAGTTCGAAAAATGCATTCAGGGAACCAGCAGCACTACACCAGCCACAGCAGCCCAGCAAATCTCTGCACTCGAACCGTCTGCACCTGAACTTGAAGAATCAGAAACAGTATGCCTAGACACTGATGAAGATTTAGACACTCCTTCTGATTCTGATAAAGATTACGATCTGCAGCAGTACATGGACAGCCTAGAACAACCTTCTTCCCCCACACCGCAAGAGCTACATCCGCCGCCACCTCTACCTAACAAAATGAAAGAGTTAGACATGGCGGCCATCTCTACCCTAGATGCACAAGATATCTTTATCTTAAACACTATAGTAGATGATGCCAAAGATGGGGAGGATGTAATATACAAAAACACGAAGACAAAACGCAATCTGACGCGTGAAGACTTCCGATCCCTTCTTTGATCCCAGTCACCGGTGAAGATGGCAATGTTCCGTACCCTACTTGCCAACTCTATCGAGATCTACAAAAGCTCTCGGCGACAGCAACCGGTTCTTAACGCCTCACCCATACTAGGATTGTGCTTACTATACAAAGAGTTACAGCACAAATCCATTACAAGGTTGCACAGGGGGATCGCAAGAAAAGTGAGATACATAACCGTGCCTTTCCAAGTATGTAACCATTGGCTGCTCATGATTGTAGACACTGTCGCCCGCGATGCCAAAGTATACAATTTCTGTGCCAGTGACTTAAAGGCCGGAATAATCAATTTTGTTGGAATTGAAGCCGGGGAGGCAAGATGCATCCCTTTCCGGCTGCTAAAGCTCATATGGGCCGCATGCCCTTCTCTCCGCCAGGACTGGAGCTCCCCCTGGTTTCGAATAATTAACCCACAAGTCCAAGCCACAGAAGGTTCTTGGGACAGCGCTTTCTACGTCATAAGGCACATCCTAGCGCTAAACCAGCAGGTCCCTTTCACTGAACTAATTAATGAAGATTTCCACTCCCTACGAGGACGTTACGCCATGGAGCTTATTTGCGACAGAAGGTTTTTTAACGACCCTACCATGGCGGCAGACGACGTCCCTCGTTATCTCTTTTCATCTATTCAACGCCCACAGAGGAGACCTTTCAGACAAACCCTAGCGGCGCTGACAAAAGAAAAACAACCATCTAATGTCACCAGGAAAAGCCAATGGAACCCTTACATCTTCGATCTGGTTCCAGATAAAGGTGACATTGATCTGATATCAGGGGTATCCATCAAGACATCTCCATCACATATGGTACCCCAATCTGCCATTGAACCGTCATTTCCCGACTTCGACCCGGAGGCTTGCAAAACTCTTTCAGATAACGAGCTCCCGCTAATAATGTCACGGCTATATGCCGAAAAAGACGAGCTGGTATATATCGACGGGGATATATTGGTTATGGCAGATGCCCTCCGTGAGACCTTACAATTCAAGGGTTCCATGTATGTAAGTGTAATGACCGCTTATCAATACTTACTTGCACGAAATCACAACACGGTCTATATGGTGTTAGCTTACATGAAGGATGATCTTCTCGGGCTGAAGAACTTCGGAACAAAGGAGTCAGCCATCTCTTATCTCCAACATACAACTCTGAAGTTCATCATGCTACCTTTCCTTCATCAAGAGCACTGGATGTTACTGGCAACCAATCTTCATGAAGGAACAACAATAATCTACAACAGTTCCGACAGCCAGTATGATCCAAAATGGAAAGCATACACTACAACTCCAAGGACACCAACGGAGGAGGTGGCAAAGGAGTGTGCTGACAAATTACACGATCTTTTGGGTCAGCACACGCGGGCATATGATAGAGATCATTTCAAACCACCAGCCTTCTGCCACAGGTGCCCCCAGCAAATCAGAGAATCAAATGACTGCGGCTTCCACGTCCTCTACTGGATGTATACAATCCTGGCCCTTCACAAGCCGGTAGAGGACATGACAGAGGTGGATTACCACGCGCTACGGGGAAAGTTCGCCGCCAACTTACTCAGAACACATGGGGCAAATAAAGGATTAACCGACGCCTAAATGCCCTTGTCCATGCATTTCTCAACCTATCACTTTGACACTCTGTGGACAGAGTGCGTGATAAGTTAGGGGGGGAGTGCACTGGACAAGGGCGAGGTATCATTCTGCTTCAACCTTTCTATTTTTCCCGCTTATCATTTTTCAAACTTTCTGTCCATATTTAGACTTTTTCCAGTAATTTTTTTCTTTTTCAATAAAATAACTCTCAAGTATAACTTTCATCATGGAAAGAATCACCCTTAGCTAAATTAGAGATAAAGTAGTCCTCAAAAACAAATAACAAGATTAGCATACAGGCATGAAATGGTGAATTTATAAATTACATTACTATTGGTTTCTATGCTTTTACTTCAATTCTATCTCAGACTCTTCACAGGTCAACTTCAGGGCCAAAGCGAACCAAAAACTCTCAAAGTCAAGAGGGAAATCAGGGAAATCCAAAATCAAGAAATCTCACGAGTGGACCACCAATTAAAAATAAGTGCATGTCAGGAACCCTAAGAATGGTTTTCTTCTTTAAATAAAGAGGCTTGGCCGCCCAATCAAAAACCACAAAACCCACTTCCTAAGCATGCGAGTTTCGAATAAGAGCCAGAGTGTTAAATAAAAAAGCATGAGAGTTGTGCCACGCATAAGGACCTATATGAAGAGCCAACAAAGATCTCACCCAGCCGGTACATATAGCTGCCCTCATGAAGGCAGATGTGTCGTGCCCGGTAAAGAGATCCTAAGGTTTCCTAATATATGAAAAGGCTGATAAAAGAGCTCACCCGGCCGGTACATTCAGCTGCCCTCATGAAGGCAGATGTGTCGTGCCCGGTAGTGAGTCTCTAAAAAGCATAGACAAGCCCTTCCCCACTTGAAGGGAGAGCTACACAATAAGCCTTTTAAGCCAGCTCTCATACCCACTCTAGCTACCAGTAGGTTTCTCTAAAGAAGTATAAAACTGATTAGAGTCGATAACATGCACATAAAAAGAAAGGTGGTCCCAATACGAGATTCACGATATAAAAGGAACCTGAGATCCATGCAACTTTTGATACTCGAAAGAGTTAGTGTAAGCAGAATCCCTGATAAGACCTTGGTAGATCTATGACCTAGAATTGAAGCAAGAGTATGGAAACCCTAATTAAATAAAATCGCCTCACCATTACATGCCTTAGCTCTATCTAACTTGAGGACAAGCTAGACTCTAAGTTAGGGGGGTGATAACCTCCCATTTTGTGACGTTATTTTATTAGTTATCTTTAATTTTCCATACTCTTTCTTAGATAAACTATATAGAATCATTAAACTTTTTTACTTCATTGCAGATACACCAATAAACTAACTTTTCTTATTTTTTTCATTTCAGAAAACACACAAAAAAATTACAAAGACCCCTCACGGTCCCAAGACCGCGAGAAGACCTCACGGTCCCAAGACCGCGAGGAGACCCCTCACGGTCCCAAGACCGCGAGAAGACCTCACGGTCCCAAGACCGCGAGAAGACCCCACGATCCCAAGACCGCGAGGAGACCCCACGGTCCCAAGACCACGAGAAGACCTCACGGTCCCAAGACCGCGAGGAGACCTCACGGTCCCAAGACCGCGAGGAGACCTCACGGTCCCAAGACCGTGAGAAGACCTCACGGTCCCAAGACCGCAAGAAGGCCTCACGGTCCCAAGACCGCGAGGAGACCTCACGGTCCCAAGACCGCGAGAAGGCCTCACGGTCCCAAGATCGTGAGAAGACCTCACGGTCCCAAGACCGCGAGAAGGCCTCACGATCCCAAGACCGCGAGAAGGCCTCGCGGTCCCAAGACCGTGAGAAGGTCTCACGGTCCCAAGACTGCGAGAGGCCAAACGGTCTCTAGACCGTTTGGGCTCAACTTGAGCCTATAAATAGGACCTCAAGGGTCACTTCAAAGGGATCGAATCTCAGACATCCAGAGGCTGCCTCTCTAGCTCCAGAGCACTTTTGTCTTCCATCCACTGCCCCAAGGCTGCCAGTTTGAGATCCGTGTTCCATCACCAAGCTATCTTCTCTCTCCTCTCAACAACAAAGAAGGTGGGAAGAGAAGATCCTTCATCAAGTCAACCACGAAGTGCGAAGATCGTTGCTCTCTTCACCAAGGGTTCAACTTTCCCTCCTCCATGGAGATGACGTTCTTTCTCTCTCTTCTTGCCTCCTTCTTTGTCCTTGACATGAGCGAGTAGTTTCATTCACTAGGGTGCGGGGAGTAGCCCCTCTACCCATGTTTTCATTTCATGCAATGTAATTCAATAATTTGTAATAGAGATACTCTTCTTTTCAGTTCAACATCAATCGTTTAATGAATGCTAGTTGCCTGATCATCAACTTGTGTTACTTATTATCTTTTGGTATGAATTGTCTATGTTTATACCCTTAGATCGGAATATTGATTGAATGTTGGTCTAAGATGTATGTAGTCACCATATGTCTGTTTTGGTATCTAGGAGTGCTTTCATGAGTGGAGTAAACTCACCCCCATCATTGCACTTTCGTACTATGAAATGGAATCAGTTGACGTATGGAAGTGCAATCTTGGTAAGGTCAAGGAACACATTTCATGAAGGAGTAATGCAAAGCATGTGACCATTCATTATGGTATGGCTGGCGTTGCAATACTCCACACTTCTCGTAGCTAGTTATCCGAAAGGAAGCTAGGACTACAAGATACTAACTGATTTGACTCTCTTTGCAGGTTGTTTTATTATGTTGCATGTCTTGATCCATGTGTAGTGGTGTGAAACCCGATAACATCCTTGTGGCTTTTAATCATTGTTTACAACCTTAATCTCTACTTTCTTGCTTCACTTACCTCGCACTTAGTTTAAAACCAAATCAAACTTTCGATCTAAACATCAACTGTTAAGTAGTTAAGTATGACTAAAAACGTTTTCCATCTTGATTTCATCAAGACCGTTGTCCCAAGGATTCAACCCTTAACTATACTACGATAAGACTTCCGCGTGTCTGAGCACACGTGGGTGGAGTTCTTACCATAGTACTAGCAAGGCTAAACCTAGGGATTCATCGTCTCTAGGATTTTTAGTGGTGTTGCAAAACTCCATCACCTCTCAATGCTCAATTCGTGTTCCTTGATCCAGAGTAGACTATCTGAGATATATGTGACCTCAATATCATATATTGATTTACATGTGCATGCACATGCTTTTCTCAGTCTCACTTATCTAGTGGCCTGGATATCAAACTCCAATAGGAGGGAAATGTCCCATCTACATCACTCACAGTCATCCCCATGTGTTACAACACATCTGATCATCAAATTTATGGCAACCTTTATTCAGGATGACGTTGGATTATGTCAAAACATATCGAATGACATGTGATGAGTGTAATGACTTCAGGTCTAACAACCACAATCACCACCTTCACTATCAGAGATGACTATGACCACCAATTGTGGTTTCCACGTGTCACTTTCAAGGTGGGTCTGATACACTATTCCCTAACAAGTATCTTTGTGCTTGGTTTGATATCACATATATCATGACATATGAGATTCTATCATCAATCAACACACACTCTAGTCTTTAGTGTTATTTTTGTCTATCTACCTTCCACAACAACATCTGACTAGGGACATAAGAAGAATGTACATACTTGTATCATCCATATGATCTCATTGTTCAAGTCACGTATTTAAAGACATAAGTCATTGAGTAATGTCATTCTTTAGATATTCATTATGTTTCATCATTATCTCATAATTGAGTGAAATAAAATAAATTGGAAGCTTGTCGTTATTATAATCAACTAAAAAATTTATGTTCAGAGATATCCAATAAAGTTGGAATGAAACATAGAAGATTTGCGTGGCTGCGTAAGGATGACACACACAAATCGAGAACTAAACAATGTATGTAATATGCCTTCACAATCATCATAAGATTGGCTCTCTGGTCATACTTACCAACAAGATTAATAGTGCAAAAGATATGTTCCCACAAGAAGGGGCTATTTGCAATTAGGTAAGTTCAAAAGAATTACACAAGAGAAAGCAGGAATTTTGAATTTATATTTCAAGCATGAGATAAAAGTGCCTTGCCATACAATTATCAACAATCTCAATATAAATCAATAACTTTTGCATGCATAACCATGTAGAATAAATATACCTATAATAGGGCCATAACACCATAGGATCATGGACTTAAAGAAATAAGGGTGGTAGCGCACACCCCATCCGGAATATGCACGTCCTAAATAAGTATAGTTGTACATAAGTACCATTATCATAGATATTCTAGTCAAACATGTAGCATGAATATATAGTGAAGCAAGACTGTAATTTTATTCAATTGAACATAAAAAGGTAATCACATCAGGAGGGATTTGAATACCCATTCAAAAAGAATGATTCAAAAGCCATATGAATTTATATGAACCCAAATCCAGAATATGAATGTCCAACAATTGAGTTTCAATTAGATTTGATATTCAAGAGATGCCTCATTAAATGAATTTGAATTAAGTCAAATAATGCCCAAAATAAAATAGAGGATGAACATACATGTTCATCATAGATAAAAATTACACAATAGATATACGTGGTGCATACATTAGAGTATTCATCCTGGGAACATAGGTATGCTAGTTAGACCAAAGTGATCACGTGTATACATTCTTATTATAGATTTTCATAGTATTCTTATCCTAACCTTGATCACCTAATGGCATATTAGGGTTGTTAATATAATTAAGTAGACATTAGATTTATACCTATTCCAATTCCAATAATAATATTTAGTCACATCAATCTAAGCATGTATAGGTTACATATAGGTACGGGTAATGATCCTTCAATTTAGGTATTTTAATCTCACCCTCTATCTGTTTAGAATATAACTCAAGTTTAGCCAATTAGGGTTGAGTATAGACGTTACTTGAGATGCCATTGATCAACATACTCTTGCTAGACATAGCTGGGGTCTAAATGTAATGTGCCTTTGTATATGTGTAGATGCATACTAAGGTACGGGCATTTGGATCTCAAACACGTATATGAATGCACTCATGTACTAATTACTTATTCAGATGCATTACATGTATATAGATAGGTAAGATTACTATGTAATATATAGTCATTTACAATCTCCACTTATTTATACCACGAAAACATCCCTTTTTATACATATTCTTAACCAAAACAATTATTCATATGTTGACTCGAGAGTTAGATACATTGTCCATATTTTGGTAATGACCTAACCATTCAATTCATATGTATCTAATATGTTTGTTTAAGATTGATTTTAGGCTTTAGGTACATGAAAAGGATCAAATTACACAAGCCCTAGCTTGTCCAAGCTCAAGTTAAAAGCAATGCTAATGTGAAATTTGGGAAAACACTCCAAATCACCTTAAAATATTTTTGTAATCATTTGTATTGATGATATGACTTGTAACTAAGATGAACAAAAAATCAGGGACACTTATTTCCATCATTTGATCCCTCAAAAATCATTTTGAAAAATTTGTCACAACAACTTTGTCGATTGAGTTTGAATCTCGACTGATCAATGATGGATTTTTGGAGATGGTTGCATCGGTCGAGTGGTGCACTCACAGAACTTGACCGACCGGCTCACTAACCAAAGTTGATTTTGATTGACCGATCGAGTTACCCCAGGACAAACTGGATCGATAGTTTGAAGATTGGCTTTGTCGGTTAGTGGATCGGTTGAGTTACCTTTATTGAAACTCGACCGAATGTATTGTATGGAAAACGTGGAAAAAGTGATTCCAACTATTGGAGAGTTGTTAGAAATGAAAATAGATCCATTGGAAGTTGTGAAACAATTATTTTACATTCTTAACTGATCCCACACTCAAAGGAACACCCCTAGATATAAATAGGACCTCTTGCAGTTCATTCCAAGGTTGCATATTCATGCTATCCTTGGTCCTTTCTATAGTTGAGTGTTCTTACACCCTTTGAGACACTTTCTCTCTCTCATTTACAAAGAATTTTGTGATTATGAGTGAGTTAGTCATGTAAGAGAGCTACCTCAATATTATCTTATAAAGCTCTTCATCTTTCCATCTTCCCAATCCCCTTTATCAAAGAGCAAAGGCTGAAGTGATCTTCTACGAGTGTAGGAGGAGTTGTTGTTCTTCTTCAAGGCTGAAGAAGGTATGAAGATCTTCTCCAAGTGAAGGAGAAGGAAAAGGAAGAAGATTCAAGAAAAGTGGGTAGTACCTACGAGGCCACACACTTGATGCAAGTGTGGGTAAGTGACACATGTTTATCGTGCGTTATACACAAGTGAACGTATCAAAGTAATATAGGCCTTTTTGAGGCCTGAGTTGAATACGGGGAAACATTTTCTAGAATACTACTACTAACTATGGTCTAATAAGCTAGGCCGATGAAAGTTTAATTGGCTTGATTGAAAATAAACAATTGTGGAAATTAAACGAGATTAAAGGTTAAGTTACTCAGAATTAAGAGAATTCCTCAGGACAATGGTTTCACCATAGATAAGATTGCAATTTATTCTACACACTAATATCTATTATCCTATTCCTGGACAAAGAGCCTATAGCCAGAACTACCCACTCCCATAGTGTAGTTCACTACCTATTCTAATGCAAATCCCATTTCCATAGTAATTGATTGATTAGTTAGGTTCTTTACGATTAATATCTGGGTTTCTCCTCCCGTTTATTCTCCACCTTTTTCAAGGGGTGCAATAAATGGCTAATCAATGCTTTTCCAACCCTTAACCACTATCCCGAAATATATAAGGGTTTGATAATCAATCTATGGTGATCAAGCATTAACAAAACAAGACAATCTCATAAATTTATATCCAAAAAATAGGGATAAATATGATATTAATTTATGGAAATGAATTACAATGCATATCCGGTCTACTCCTGAATCCTAAGGAATCAAGGGGTTTATCCCCTCATGATTTTCATTACTGAATACATGGCAGAGAAAGAGAAAAATGTGGGAAACATTAGAAAAACTAAAGTAACCTTTGGAGAATGACTGATCCAGATGATCCCCTACGTCGTGCGTGCAATCTGCTGTCTTTTGGCTACAATTTTTCTTTTTTGAGGTGCTCGAACCGTCCCAGGTGAAGCCTTTGGTTCCTTGCTGTTCTCTCCTCTCTCTCTAGTGTTGTGTAACAGAAAACGGTTGCCTCCTCTAGTCTTTCTGAACTCCCCTCAAGTCATAGGAATCACTTAAGGTGTGAAATAATGCCAGCCATTGGATTAGAGTGCACTCTTCATATTACCTGATAGGGAAGACTCAGTAGTGCCGATTGCAAAGTCAGTAGTATTGAGTTTCTAGGGTCAAGTCAGTAATACTGAGTTTCTAGGGTAGCTATGATTCATCACAATGTTGGTACTATCAGCTTGTCTTGATAGCACCGAGTCTTTAGGTCACTCGAACACGCCTCTCTGATTCCGTCTTAGTAGTTCGAGTTTGTGGACTCATTAGTATCAAGTTTCCGCGATTCATTCTTGCACCTTACTAACGTAGTTTCGGTACTACAGACTTTGGGTGTTGGTAGTATCGAATCTGTGTGTGTCTTCTGGTCTATAACTGATGTGAATTCGGTACCACTGACTTTTGATGTCGGTAGTACCGAGTCTGTGAAGTTCTAATGTATCTGAAAATGCACAAGAACCTAGATAAGTAATTGAGATGAATATAAGCCATCTTAAATAGTAAAAATCATACAATTTGATGCATTTAGATAGAACATGCCATTGATCGGATTTCATGCATAATTGATCAAATAATTGAAAAATCAACACATAAAATCAAGCAAAATATGCCTGTGATAACGACTAAAAACCCATGCATCAAACTCCCCTAATCTTATATGTTGCTCATCCTTGAGCAACACTCTCTTAGATCTGTTTGGTGTAAGTTAGCAAAAGGATTTAACACATGAACTCTTTTCTTAATCATGTCCACCAAACAATCCCGAAATCGGCCTTCAATGACCACTGAACCAATAACTACTATACAACGACAAAAAATTTCCATAGAAGATGCCCACCTTTTGATCAATGAACAGTATCAAGAAAGCAGTTACTATCATAATTATTCAGGTATTTTCTTGGTGCATTATGTGATCCCCTATTCTAAATTGCTCTCTCCTAACTACCAACTACTTGAAAGAAGATCTCCTTATAACAATGGATGAGGAGATAAATCATTTGAGTGGCGTACCAATGAGAGAAATTAATGATATGAGATGGGTGGCAATTGAAGAATCACAAGTACATCCAACTTATTTATGCAAATAGAGTGATGACCTACATGAGTGAAAAGAATGTCATGCATGAATCCTAATGCCTATTTTTTTTTAATACATGATGCATGTATGAAGACATCTCATAAAAAAGTAGACTAAAAAGAACAAATGAATGTGTTTGTGGATTAATTTTATCTCTTTAAGAAGACTCAAGGACATACTTTCTCCCTAAGAAATTTTGATATTAGTTTTTTTTCTCTAACCCATAATTTTTCTTGTCTTCAGCATGATTGAGTTTATGCTTGGGCTTTCAGTTTGTACTCTTTTTTTCTTCCCTTTTTTTGATGTGGAGATATGTCCCTACTTCACTCTTCATAAATGGATACTACAATCCACATGACAAAAAGAAATGAGTGCTATGAAATGTATGTAATCTACATGCAATTGCTATGCCACTAAGATGGTATGCACTAAAGTTGTTCGTGCATACAAATGCAACTTTTTTTTTAATGCAAGAAAGAATAAGATAATCTATCATGTCGTCTATTATGCCATGAAATGCAATCAAAAGAAATAAGTTGGAGTACTCATTCATCTTGAGGTGGTGAGTCAAAATTGGATGGAAAAGATGGATGGAAACACATAACTAAGAGACCATGCATTTCAATGGATAATGATATCTCCCTCTTTAATGAACTATGCACAAGGTTATCTTAAGGTTTCTCTCATAGATTTACATTTAACATCTCATTAAAGGTTTGATCATCTTAGGCTCAACAACATCTTCATTCACATTCCCAGTTGATTTAGATGTTAATTCATATCCTATATCCTAGAGCTGACTTAACCAAACACTTCCTCAAGTGGTGTTGAGGAAAGATGTCACAATTAAGCTATAAATATGTAACCATTTCTTTGCACAAAAACCTATGAATACAATCCATTCGACACACACAACCATGCATTACAGCTCCACAATTTGCATAAACCAAAATAAAAACAAAAATAAAACAACTAAGATAAATATGTAATAAAAACTAAGATAGAATGTTGTTCCAGCACCCCCAAGCTTGAATAAGACAATGTCCTCATAGTCAATACTCACACTTAAGAGGTAGAACAACGGTACCATTGCTCAAAAATGGAGGAGGTGGTTATGGCATGTTGGGGTCATGGGGAGGAAACATCCCCTAAAATGATAGATCTGAATGCGGCATTTGTGGTGGCTGCGGGTACCCTCCAAAGTACCCATAGTTCCAGTAATGGCCAAAGAAGGGATGTTTATTTTGCTTCATCTGCTGCAGATGCATGTGAACATTTTCTTGGTTGGCCACCTCCTCAACATTGTCTTCGGATTCGCCATCATCACCTTGCTTCTTGTTGTCGTCATGGGATGCTTCCCTGGGTTTGTCTTCTTCCTCTCCCTCGTCTAGTAGACATCAAAGATGGGCTACTCCTTATAGGTTGAAGATGGGGTCGGGGAGGCTACGCTCCTGGAACTATCCTCGATGTGTGCAACTTTCATACACCGTGTTATGGTGTAATATGAGGAGGCTCACCTTGTGGAAATCTTGGAGGTCCAGTTTCTTTGTATTTTCCATCGGCGTGAGGGTTGACAAGTCTAGGCAGAGATGCAACACAATTGGGGTGATGAGACCCCCGAATACAATCGACACCTTCCTCCGCACATTGTGCCAAATTGAGATTATATGGAGGAGAAGGAAGGACCCAAAGTTTACAGTCTCTCCCTCCAATAGCCTATAGAGGAAGTAGAGGTCCGTCTTTTGGACCTTCCCTTGGGCTTGGCCAGAATGAGCAAAGATAGTGTTGGTGTAGAGGTAGTGAAGAACTCGAGCAAAGGGGTGCTTGATGTTAGTGATAGATTTGACATGTCAACTCATGCGAAAGACTTCTGGAACCTCAGTCAGCTGCTCCCAAGCCAGGTAATAATCAAAATATGAAGGGTCTGAGCATTCCGAGACATGAGCCTAGTTGAAGATGTATTTGAATGCCCGCAGAGTGATGGAATAGTTGTTGTTGAAGAGGCTTAAACTGACTTTGCCTTCCCGCCATTCACCTCCTAATTATTGCTCGGTAGTGACAAGAACCTCCAGTGATGCCAAGAACTTGACGACGAGGTCTGGGTAGGTCTTCTAGTCACTGAAGAAAGGATTGTCTCGATCAATTAACTACTTCTGACACACCCACCACATGTTGTTGGTGAAGCCCGCTTGCTCCATCAAAGCATGATCTCCATATTGTGTTTGCACTAACATCCTCGTATGAAGCTCTTCATGAACTTTCTTAATCTCTTAGGATGGATATTGAATGCGTGTTGGTCAAGGGACCAACTCTCTTTGCTCCACTGATATGGAAGGGCCTCTCCTTGGTGCCGTGTGGATGAGGCAAGAAGGAGGATGAGGAAAGAGAGGCTCGGTGAAGATCTTCGGTGCCAGGTGCAGCTTTGGTCTGAGTTGCAAGAGGAGTGGAACAAGTGGTATGGAGAAAATAGATTCACCACCCCTCCTTATATAGTTGAGTCAGGCAGAATTGGTACTACCAACATTTATGTGAGTAGTACCGAATTGAAAGCATGAATTCGTGGCTCAGATGTATCGAAGACTGATGTTTACTGATTTCTCAAGTGCAGATCACTCGGAATCAGTACTACCAAGTCCAAGTCGGTAGTACTGACTTGAGTTGCGGATTGATGCTATCGACCACCCGATGAAGACCGCATCCACTGTTGAATCAAGTGTCCACAAATTGCTGACATCGTGTGTCATTACTATTGACTTTTTAGTTGGTAGTACCGAGTTGGAAATTCTTCTCGGTATTTTTGAATTTTCATCTCGATGGTTCAAACCTGGGTGCGCCAAAAAGTCGCTAGTACTGACTTAGGTTTTGATACTACCGAGTGCCTATCATTAGGCACTCAAAAATCTTTAGAGACTCGTTAGTATCGACTAGGAGAGTTGGTAGTATCGAGTTTGTCTTTCTTTTGTAGATGATTTAGTGATGTGAATTTGGTACTACCGACTTGGGGACTCGGTAGTACCGACTTTGTATAATCTGCACACTCCAATAAATGAGTCAAGGTACCTTTTTTACAAGAAATAAGAATGAAAAGAAAATTACAATGCTAAAATGAAAATGAATAAAGAGAAATGAAGTTTGGGTTGCCTCCCAACAAGTGTCGTTATTTTAACGTCCTAGACTAGACGTTCCAAAGAGCAAGAATCTAAAGGATTACCATAAGTTACACTTCTTCTATTCTTGTCTCCACTTCCCCACCATAGTAGTGCTTCAATATCTAGACATTTACGAGGAATGACCTAGTCCCATCTATAATCTTCACATCACCATGGGGAAAAACCTGCTTAATCACAAATGGCACACTCCATTTGGACCTCAATTTTCCCAGATGTAACTTAAGTTGAGAATTAAAAAGAAGAACCTTTTGTCTTGGGAGAAACACCCTATTCAAGATATGTCTATCATGAATCTTCTTCGTCCTCTCCTTATAAATCCTAGAACTTTTGTAAGCACCCATCCTAAGATCATCTAGTTCATTCAACTGTAACAACCTCTTCCTACCTGCTTCATTTAATCCAAAATTTAGCTTTTCAACGCCCATTTTGCCTTATGCTCAAGTTCTACTTGTAAATGGAAAGCATGTCCATAAAACAACCTAAAAGGTGTCATTCCTATAGGTGATTTATAGGCCATCCTATATGCCCAAAGAGCGTCATTAAGAACATAACTCCAATTTGTCCTATTAGTTGAGACTATCCTTTTCAAAATCTTCTTCACTTCTCTATTGGACACCTCAACTTGACTTTGTGTCTGTGGGTGGTAAGGAGTACCCACTCAGTGTTTCACCCCATATTTACTCAATAAGTTTCCAAATTGCCTTTTGGTGAAATGTGATCCACCATCACTAATAATCAGTCAAGTAACATCAAATCTGTAGAAAATGTTATCCTTCACAAATCTGCACACAACTTGTGCGTCATTGGTGCGGGTTGGAATTGCTTCCACCAACTTAGATACATAATCAACCACAATTAAAATGTAGAGATTACAATTAGATGACACAAATGGGCCCATGAAATCAATTCCCCATAGATCAAACACTTCAACATCTTGAAACACATTTAGCGGCATCTCATGTTTCTTAGAAATGTTACCTATGTGTTGACATGCATCATAACGAAGGACAAAATCTTATGCATCTTTAAATAGTGTTGGCCAATAGAACCTACTCTCTAAAACTCTGTACATAGTCCTAGAGCTAGCGTGATGCCCTCTTGTAGGTAAAGAATGGCAGTGTGACAAAATTATCTCAACCTCACATTTGGGTACACACGTCCTCAATAGTCCATCCCTACATTGTTTAAGAAGAATCGGGTCATCCCAGCTGTAAAAATTCAACAGATGGAAAAATTTCTTCTTTTCTTGGTACCCCCAATCTACAGGCATCTCTTTGCAGGCTAAATAATTAACAATATCCTCAAACCAGGGATCCTTTGTCTTAATAGTAAAAAGTTTTTCATCCGAAAAATCCTCAACAATAGGGATATCTACATTTTTTTCATTCACTGTTTCCAACCTAGATATGTGATCTGCTACCACATTTTCCACCCATGCCTTATCTTTAATTGCTATGTCAAATTCCTATAAAAGTGAAATCCACCTAATTAATATAGGGTTTACATCTTTCTTTTGTAACATGTATTTGATGGTGGTGTGGTCGGTCCAAACAATCACCTTAGCCCCAACTAGGTATTGGCAAAAAATTCTGAAATGCAAAAACAACCGCTAAGAGTTCTTTTTCTATGGTTGTATAATTAAGTTGCACATCCTTCAAGGTTTTGGACACATAATATATGATTGTAGGAGCCTTATCTTTGTGTTGACCCAATACAACTCCCACTACATAATCTGATGCCTCACACATCAACTCAAATGGTAGGCTCCAATCAAGAGCTTGCACAATAGGTGCAGAGCTAAGATTCTCCTTTAGTAATTCAAAGGCATTCAAGCATCGTTCATCAAAACAAAATTTATTATCTTTTTCCAATAGTTCCAACAAAGGTTTAGCAATTTTTTAAAAATCTTTGATAAAACGATGGTAAAACCCAGCATGTCCCAAAAAGCTCCTTACTCCCTTCACCGATGTCAGTGGTGGTATCTTGGAGATAACTTCTATCTTAACTGGGTCTACTTCCATACCCTTGTTGGACACCTTGTGTCTGAGCACTATGCCCTCACTCACCATCATATGGAACTTCTCCCAATTCAGGACTAAGTGAGTGTCCTCACACCTTTGTAAAACCTTATCCAAATTGTATAGGAAATCACTGAATGACTCCCCATACACAAAGAAATAGTCCATGAACACCTCCAAGAATCGGTCTACCATATTAGAAGAGATGGCTAGCATACATCGTTGGAAGGTGGCATGGGTGTTACAAAGGCTGAATGGCAACCGTCTATATGCAAACATGCCATAAGGATATGTAAAAGTAGATTTCTCCTTATCCTTTGGCTTAATCGAAATCTGATTATAACCGGAATACCCATCCAGGAAGCAAAAGTGTGAACAACTGACGAGTCGTTCAAAATATGATTAATGAAAGGTAAAGGAAAATGGTCTCTTAAAGTGACGACATTAAAACGTCAGTAGTCGACACGCCACCCTGTCACTAACCTAGTTGAGATTAACTCATTAGCTGCATTAGTTGTGACAGTGATCACCCCTTTCTTAGGAACTACTTTCATTGGGCTAACCCACAGAGAATATAAAATTACATAAATGATACCTGCCGAAAGGAGATTTCCCACTTCTTTCTTCACTACCTCAGTCATGATCAGATTTTGTCGCCGTTGAGGTTGAACTATCGCCTTAGCTCCTTCTTCCAGCCGGATTATGTGTTGAAACAAACTAGGAGAGATTATTTTGATGTCTGCTATAGACCACCCAAAACAATCTCGGTGGTTCTTCAATACAGTAAGTAACTGCTTCTCTTCTTCACTGCTCAAGGATGATGATATGATCACCGGGAACTTCTTTTCTACAGCTAGGAAGACATACTTCAGATGTGGCAGCAATGACTTTATATCCAACTCAAGTGGGCTCAACAGAGATGGGACCAGTCGTGGGGGAGGTGGTCCCAAATCTTCAAAATATCTTGTATAATAATAAGGAACCTCCTTCAACATCAATACACACTCCTCTAGAGAGCTGCTGCGTGTGGTCTCATCTACTTTATTCATCAAGCATTCTTCTAAGGGTAACTATGGATATGTCTGCATCAAGGAATCATCAGTGACCTCCTCAATGGTAGCTGGGTCATAGTCTTCTTCTCTATTGTCTAGGTGATGCATTACCTCTTTTAACAAGATTAACTTGGTGTTTTCCATTATATCAACTACTAGAGTGTCTTTTTCCACCTTGGTCATCACATGGGCCATGTCAAGGAATGGCTTTCCCAGACATAGATAAATCTTGCCCTCCATGTGCTGCAACATGTAGCACTGTGTTGTATCCCCTCCTTCTTTTGAGTGCTCAGACATCTTAATCTCAAACTGATCATCATGGGTGCCCATGGTCAGACGTCCTCTTCCTATTTCTATACTCATATTAGTAGTGGCTTGGAATGACCTTCCTAGAAGGAGTTTGTTTCCTTTATCCTCCTATATTTCCATTACCACAAAATCAACAAGAAAAACTATTCTATCCACTTTCATTAGAACATCTTCACAAATGACGTATGGCCTGATCACAGAGTTTTCTGCCAATTCAATAGTCATAATACTTTTTTTGATATCCTTAAGACCTAGATTCTTGAAAGTTGACAAAGGCATAAGGTTGATGCTAGCGCCTGAGTCACATAGAATTTCACCGAACTTGGTATTTTCTATGAAGCACGTGATTTTGAAACAACCTGGATATTGTCTTTTAGGAGGTAATGTTCCCAAAATAAAATCACTCATCTGCTCCTTTAAAACCAACATATCAGCCTCAAGTATCCTTCTCTTCTTATTGGTTATATCTTTCAAGAACTTTCTGTATGATGGTATCTGCTCAATTGCATCAATGGGTGGAATATTGACAGATAACTTCTTAAAGCCATCTAAATTTTTTTGGAACTACCGATCTACTTTGGTTGCCTTCAAACTATTTGGAAAGGGCATTGGGGGCACTGGTGTCCTCTAGTGAGGCGGGACATATGGTTTTGATCTTGAATCCTCCACCTCATCAGTGTGCTCCTCAATTGTCTTCTCCTATTTCAACACGTATGATTTATCTACATTTGCTGTCACGGTCCAAGTAGTTGTTCTTGTAACTTCACCTACATCTGAACTTGCTAGTGCATCATTCAAAATAGTCTTACCACTGCGTAGTAGGACTTCCTTGACGTGTTGATTTCTAGAAGGCACATTAGTATTTTCTAGGAACTGCTTCTTGTTTGGTTGCTTCAATGTACCCACATCCACTGGTATTTGAGAAATCTGGGTTTCTATGCTGCGGATCTGTGCCCCTTGGTTCTGGAGTTCTCTCTGAGTTTGACCTATAAGCACTTCATTATGACAGACCAGCTTTCCAAGAATTTCTTCAATACGGTCAATCTTCTTTTGTTCTTATTGATATTGTTCTTGGCCACCAAGTTATGGCTTGGGTTGTTGCGCCTGAGATGGGTCTTGTTAGAAATTGTTGGGATCCTTCCATGAAAAATTAGAATCCTTCCTCCATGCATAGTCATTGCTCATATACTACTGTTTTGGCACACAAACTTGTACTCTTCATCTTCTTCCTCTAAAAGGTGGTCCGTCTTTAGCACACAACTTTTTAGAAATAAAATCCAACTTCTCATTTAACAAAGAGATGACCTTAGACTCACTGACACTTTTGACGGTCAGAATCTCTCTCTCTCATTGCCCCCTGACTGGTTCTTGGACATGTTGTTTAATATCTCATGACATCGGGCATGTTTGTTGTTGAGGAAGAACCCTGCTCCTTCACTATCAAGCATGGTTCTCTCTCCCTCATGTAGACTATAGTAGAAGATTTTTTCTTCCCCAACAAATCAAGACCATGATGAGGTACCTTCTGTAACATATTTTGAAATCTCTCCCATGCTTCAGAATACAATTTGACTGCATATTGTATGAAATTATGGATCTTCTTCACCAGGTCATTTGTCTTTAGTGGAGGAAAGTAATGCTCAAACAAAGCATCGATCATTCGATCCCACGTCTCAATACACTCATCATCGATATTGTGAAACCACGACTTTGCGCTGTCTGTCGGAGATGATGGGAATAGTTCTAGATTTATGACAGTCATCGATACTCTATCTATTTTGACCATATCACAATTCTCAATAAAGTTACTAATGTGCACCATCGGGTCTTCATAACTGTGGCCATTAAAAGCTTGGGACTTGACTAAAGAGATCAACCCTAGATCGATCTTGTAGCTACCAATATTGATGGCTTGTCTTTTGATTGGTCCCTTTTGAGTTGTTGAGAAAGAGGATCTGACCCTCTCGCATATCGTCTTCTCTTTTGCTCCATCACCCATTTCTGCTGTCTCAGGTTCCTCTAGTGTTTCAAGTCCTTCAGGCGGAGGTGTATGTGGTGAGTTTGGTTGAATCTATCCACAGATCTTCCAAGTTCCCTCTCTCTGTGAAGGAGTTTTTCTTGCCCAAAACTCAGTGAAGATGGCTCTATGTAATTGTGGGATCAAGTATGTACCTTACACTAGTACCTAAAAGTAGCGAAATAATTGTCAGAACACAATAATGGATCTAGAAATAACAACGATGTTATGATTCAACTTTAAGTGAAAAAATAAAAGGGTTGGCCTAGAGTGGCTGACCACAACACTCATAATACTGGATGCTGCTGTTTCCCCAACAATGTCGCCAAAAACATGACAAATGTATATCGTACATTATACGTAAGTGAGCGCATCAAAGTAATATAGGCATGTTTTAGGCCCGAATCGAACACATGGAAACGTTCTGTAGAATACTACTACTAACTATGGTCTAATCAGCTAGGCTAGTGAAAGTTGAATTGGCTTAATTGAACAGAAACAATTGCAGAAATTAAACGAGCTTAAAGGTTCAGTTACTCAGAATTAAGGGAATTCCTTTGGACAATGGTTTCACCTCAAATAACATTGAAATTTATTCCATAGACTAATATCTATTACCCCTATCCCTGGACAAAGATCCTACAACCAGAACTTCCCACTACTGTAGTGTATTTCACTACCTATTCTAATGCCAATCCCATTTCCATAGTAATTGGTTTATTAGTTAGGTGCTTTACAATTAATCTCTGGGTTTCTCCTCCTGTTTATGTGACGATCCGACACAAATCAAACCGTCACCAGTAAATAATTGCAGAATAACCATAAGCAGCGGATTAACAAAAATCACTAAAAATTAAAACTATTTGCAAAGAGATCCATTTCTAGGAAACTCTTAAGAAAAGAACCAAAGTACTACATACATCATGGTTCCTATTGTACATACCATGTACCATATCATCTCGAGGATAACATATAACAATTTCTTTGTCAAAACTATACATACGCAACATAAAACCTTGAGGCATACAAGCCAAAAATCTCAGATCGATCATAAAACCACTAAGCACTGACTCCACAGACCTGAGAGTATAGAGACGACACATAGGACTTATATCTACAACACACGACACACAGTACACTCAACCTAAGGTCTTACTGCTACCCCTGATGTTGTTGTCCTCCCTCTGCTGTATGGTCCCTACCTCCTCATCCGCATCCACCTAAAAATGTTGGTGACCAACTGAGTAAGACCCATGTCCCAGCGAGAGATATAACTCTCCACCAACAATATTATTATTGTAGATAAACAGTATTGAAACTGAGCAGAGGATTCTTTTATATTAATAAGCATAATTTAGTCAATGTTTAAGCAGAATAGAGCAATATCATCTTCTAAAACATTGCAACTATATATGATAAAATAGTAATTCATCTATTTGTTTTATAAGGAATATGAAGAACATGTATAACATCTATCCATTTAAGATGCATTAAGAAATGTAACATCAACCAATGATTTCTGTATTCCATCCTTAAGAAAATATGCTACACAGCTGATTATATTTTACAATCACACTTATGCCCTGAGGAGATGAGGTATACCACTCATACTCCAACCGACCAATGCAAAGTCGAAATCGGTACCATACAAGGTCAATGGAAGAGCCGACTGCCATGACCTCTATCGTATCGGTCAGTGCGAGACTACAAGAAGGACCATGTCAACTGCTTCATAGCTCTCTTGGGTATACTGGAACCTTTTCTATATAGCAACAATGGCGGCTGCACTCTCTTCAATATGGAGAGATTTCATGTTTATCTCCACAACGATCTCGGCATTCATCATCATTGGGAGATTTGTGATACATCCATCCTGTCGCATATAATGAAGGATTGAGAGATCACGTGTTTATCTCACATCAATCCCACATTAGGGCGTAAGGATATTCACACCCATCACCCCCACAAATTCAAGAATATGCACCTCCAGGAGATCCCGTGGGGAAACCTATTTCACCATCACTAGCTGCTGACAATGATGGATCTATGGTCAGGGCTCTACATGATAAGATTACACTTGATTAGTTATGTGTATTACCACATCTTTTAGCATCATTCAAGTTTTCAAACATGAATTATTATGACAAATGCTACAAAGAAAGGTATAATTCATCTATCAAGTATCTTTCAAATCTTGAGAACACATATAACTTTTAGGATTTCAATCCCTTATCTCATTACTGGGAATTCTCATCCCTCATCATTATCGTCATCATGATTACTAGATCTGGGTATTCAAACCCTTAATTCATCACTGAATACTGTTACCACTTATCAGGTAACTGTTACCTCTAGGTCCTCACACCAAGGTATACATGATACTTGTTACACAAGTATCTCACATGGCTCACAACGCCCATTTTAAATCTTTATCATATAAAACATCATAGGTCATACCTGGCTATGCTCATCATCTCATGATACCTTCATGGTTAGTATACATGATAACAGCCATATCAAATACATATCAACACCATGCAATTCAAGGGTAATACCACTATTCCATCATTAGGGTTAGGGTTTCCCTTTTTTATTGATTATGGTTTCACATACATACCATTACCCTATATTAGGGTTAGGGTTTCCCTTTCTTATCGATTAGAGTTTTAAGATCACATTATCAAGGATCAAACCCTAATTCATACCCTACACATATTAGGAATATTAACGTATGTCCATTGCATGTTTATCACAAAAGTAGGAGTTTCTCTCTCATCCTTACTAGGATGTTGATTACTCCATACTTTATTAAGTTGGCTCAACCTTTCCTTCAAGGTACATTAGCCTACTTAATCATTATTCATTAAACTCCATACATCTTAACGTATGACTTGATATAAGACACTTCATGTGATACTCCCTCAAGTATATTGCATTTAAAGTGCTTTTCTTCATATGGATTTTGAGGTGCTTCCACCATATCGGGTATGAGGTGTGTGCTTGCTACTCATATCGGGTTTGAGGTGTGTGTTTGCTTCACACCATATCGGGTTAGACCCTTATGCTCATGCCTCTTCAAACCTTCATGGCATCGACCTGCCCTTCACCATGGATTAAGTGACAGGATAGAAAACTGGTTGAACCTTGGTCAACCCATTGTACAAACCAATGCACAACCCTACCGGTTTCCAAGTCATTTAGGGTTACATCACCATATTGGGGAGAGAGGTGTGTGTGTACTTGCTTCACACCATATCGGTCAGAGAGGTGTGTGTGTGTCAGCTTCACACCATATTGGGCAGAGAGGTGTGTGTGTATGCTTCACACCATATCGGGTAGAGAGGTGTGTGTGTACTTGCTTCACACCATATCAGGCAGAGAGGGGTGTGTGTGTATGCTTCACACCATATCGGGCAGAGAGGAGTGTGTGTGTATGCTTCACACCATATCGGGTAGAGAGGTGTGTGTGTGTATGCTTCACACCATATCGGGTAGAGAGGTGTGTGTGTACTTGCTTCACACCATATCGGGCATAGAGGTGTGTGTGTGTATGCTTCACACCATATCGGGCAGAGAGGTGTGTGTGTGTGCTTGCTTCACACCATATCGGGCAGAGAGGTGTGTGTTTAACCCAATATCATTTTTGAGGTGTATGCTTGACCTCCTATCGTGCAAGAGGTGTATACTACACCACCATATCGTGCAGAAATCATATCCATATCATTTTAGTGGAGTAGGTGGATCACCATATTGGGTTAGAGGTGCTTGCTTGTGTGCTTGAACCTGATATCACTTTACCTTTGATGATGTCATCACTATAAACCTCTAGACCTTTGTTCTTACTGTTCTAAGTCATGGAAAACAGTCCCATGAAGCTTTTAGAACTCAAAGGATCATCAATTATTCAATAGAAATCGAATTTGCAAGTAGATCAACAAGTATGACAAACTTGAAGGTGCATAATAATATAATTGGGTTCAAGTAATATAATTCACCTTAAGAACAACTTCAAAGCTCCAAGCTCCAAAGATCCACGTTCCTAAGGTTGAAGATGAACTTCAAAACTCCTCTAAATGCAAAGAATCACCATGGATAAGAAATTGGTGAAGAAGAAAAGAAGGGAAGATCATAACCTTAAAATCAAGCTTTAATCCAAGGTTGAAGATGATCATGGCCTCACCTTAGGGTTATGTATGAGCTCCTTCTTGCTCCTTAGCACCTTCGCACGATACCCTACTACTCTTTCACGATATTCCACCAGTCATGCATGATATGCCACCACCCTTGGCGGATATCCCCCTCACTTGTGATCAAAACACTTCACTATGGCCGATATCACCCTACTTGGCCGATACCACCTTAATTACTTGGCCGATATGAACTTGCCATGGATGATACCCAAGGACCTATACATGATAACACTTCACTCATGCATGATACAAGGACCCTATGTATGATAACTTAGGGAAGGAGGGTGGTAAGATTCGAAAACATTCACTAAGGGGTGAAAGAAGGGGTATATATACTTGGTATTCATGAAGAAGTGTGAAAATGAGGTGTCATCAATTTGAGCTACTAGGTGCCACGTGTCCATGCATGGTTGACATGTGTACATGCATGCATTAACATTTATCTTGAAATGAAAAACTCTTGAGGATAATATAGGGATGAATTTTCGTCCATTAATTATCCCTTTGAATAAAATATATCAACTAAATCACCACTTTATTCACAACGCGATACAACTTTTCTAAGGAAGTTGTAACCCAATACACCTCACCTCCTTGAGGTGCTTTGCACGTCATGGGCTTTTCCAAGAGTCCACAAAATGATATGAGACTCCTCCTATGGCTCCTTGGCCGATAGGCACTCATATATAAGATTTTCAACTAGATATAACTCAAGTTAGGGTTTCACAATTAACCCCTTTCTTGGTCATTTTATCACCAAGAGTGCCATCACTCATAAATGATTCAAACATGGTGTATCCTCATTTATCTCTCCTCTATATGATACTAGGAGGGCGTAGGGACACTCTAGAGGTGGTAATTTACATATTAACCATACAATTTGGGTAAATTACAATTTGTACCAAAATTGGTGCACAATGCACTAACATTATTCAAACAGGTCGCAACTTGAAACTTACGCTTTCCACAACACATCCTTTAACATAATGCTCTCTCTTATGATGATAAAACATACTAGGTACATTAAACATGTGGAATTTTGCAATATAGCCCCTCATCTTGGGTAAATTGCACTATATGCTCAAACTATCATATAATGCACAAACAATTTGCAATTAAGCTCAAACTTGAAAATTAAACTCTACAAGAGTCTTATTTACTTTTCAAAATATTAAAACAAGTTTATGAACAACTAATTTAAGCAAAACTTCTAGGGTTAATCCATAACCTAGGTCGGGGATGTTACAATTATCAACCCCTAATAGGGATTTCATCCCCGAAATCTCAGAAGAAAAGAAGGGTACTTCCTCCTCATCTCTTCCTCTAGATCCCATGTGGCTTCTTAAATGCCACGGTAATGCCATAGAACTTTCACAAGAACTATGTCTTTCTTTTTCAACTTCTTGATTCTTCTGTCAAGAATCATCATTGGACCTTTCACATAGGATATATCCTCGTTTAATTCTACCTCTACAGGTTGCAACACCAACTCTGTATCGAGATGACATTTCCTCAGCATAGATACGTGGAATACTGGATGTAATTTATGTAGCTCAGGTGGAAACTCTAACCTATAAGCTACTTTTCCCATCCGTGCTGTCACTGGATAAGGTCCCATAAATCTAGGAGCTAACTTACCCTTTTTCCCAAATATGAGAACACCTTTCTAAGGAGAGACTTTGAGATACACCCTATATCCAACTTGGAATTCTAAAGGTCTATGACGTTTATCAACATAAGACTTCTATCTATCCTGGGCAGCTTTTAACTGTTGTTGTATTACTTTAATCTCCTTAGTTGTCTATTGCACTAACTTAGGACCCAGAAGTTGGTATTCTCCTGTTTCATACCAGCATAATGGAGATCTACACCGTCTACCATATAATGCTTCATATGGTGTCATATCAATACTAATCTGGTAACTGTTGTTCTAGGAAAACTCTATCAAGCTCAACTATATGTCCCAACTTCCTACAAACTGAAGAACACAAGCTCTAAGCAAATCTTCCAAAGTCCGTATAGTTCTCTCATATTTCCCATATGTCTGAGGGTGGAAAGTTGTGCTAAACTTCAACTGAGTACCCAAGGCTTTATGTAGTCGTTCCCAAAAATGACTTGTAAACTGGGGACCTCTATTAGATACAATTGTAGCTGGAACCCCGTGTAATTGCACTATCTCATCTATATAGATCTGTGCAAGTTTTTCAGCAGTATAGGTTGTTTTGACAGGAAGAAAATGTGCTGACTTAGTCAACCTATCAACTATCACCCAAATGGAATCATGACCTTCGAATGTTCTAGGTAAACCAATCACAAATTCCATAGTCACATGATCACATTTCCACTGTGGTATAGGTAAAGGTCGCAACGTTCCTGCGGGCTTCTGATGTTTAGCTTTAACCTGCTAACATACTGGACACCGCGTAACAGACTCAACTACATCCTTCTTCAAACCAGGCCACAAATACATATCTTTGAAGTTATGATACATTTTGGTACTCCCTGTATGCATTGCATACATGGATGAATGAGCTTCCTCCATGACTAGCTTTCTTAAGTCATTGGCATCAAGAACTACCATCCTACCATCGTAACAAACTACCTCATCCTCTGACTCATGAAAACAGTCCTGTTTCTCACTACCATACTCTGATCCGATGTGCTGAATCATAGTATCATCCTGTTGTGCCTCTTTGATCTGTTGTTTCAGAGTAGGTTTCACATGCATTAAAGCTAATAATCCGGCTAACAATGATATTTTAAGTTGTACATTGTTTTGCCTTAAAGAGAAAAGAATGTCTCGTTTAAATCAAATTAAAGAGTTCAACTGTGCTTTATCTATGGGTGGCGATGATGATTTTCTACTTAGTGCATCTGCCACTACATTAGCCTTTCCTGGATGATAATCAACTGTACAGTCATAGTCCTTGATTAATTCCATCCAGAGGCGTTGTCTCATATTCAACTCGTGTTGTGAGAAGATATACTTTAAATTCTTATGGTCTGTGAAAATTTGAAATGTTTCTCCATAGAGATAATGTCTCCAGATCTTCAATGCATGAACCACTGCAGCTAATTCTAGATCATGCATTAGATAATTCTCCTCATGTTTCTTAAGTTGTCAGGAAGAAAAAGAAACTACATGATCACTCTGCATCAATAAACATCCTAGACCATTCTTAGAGGCATCACAGAAAACAATGTATCCCTTTCCCTGCTCAGGTAAAGCTAACGCATGTGCACTAGTCCACTTTTCTTTCAACAACTAGAAAGAATGTTGACACTTGTCATTCCAAAAAAAAGGAACTTCCTTACTAGTCAACCTGGTTAGAAGTAAGGCTATAGAACTGAGGTCTTTAATAAACCTCCTGTAGTAACCTACCAGGCCTGAGAAACTACAAATCTCAGTCGGTGTCTTGGGCTGTTCCCACTCTAACACAGATTCCACTTTCTGTGGATCAACACAAATACCTGAAGTAGATATAACATGTCTAAGAAAAGACACTTCTGACAACCAAAACTCGCACTTGCTAAACTTAGCATATAGCTTGTGTTGTCTCAACAATGTCAAGGCTAGACGAATGTGTTGTTCATGTTGTTGACCATCTCTAATGTATATCAGGATGTCGTCTATAAAGACCACTACAAACTGATCAAGGAATGGCTGAAAGATCCTATTCATCAGCTCCATGAATGCAACTGGTGCATTAGTTAGTCCAAACGACATAACTATAAACTCATAATGACCATACCTTGTCCTAAAGGCTGATTTAGGTATGTCACTCTCCTTGATACGTAACTAATGATATCCTGACCTTAGATCTATCTTAGAGAATACTGTTGCACCACACAACTGGTCAAACAGATCATCTATCCTTGGCAGAGGATTTCTTAATTGTCACCTTGTTAAGCTATCTATGGTCTATGCATAATCTCATAGACCCATCCTTCTTTTTAACGAAAAGAACTGGAGTACCCCACGGGGAAGTACTTGGTCGAATAAAACCTTTCTCAAGCAACTCTTGTAAATATTTCTTAAGTTCTTCCATATCAGCTGGATCCATCCTATAAGGTGTTTGAGCTATAGGTTGCGTACCCAAAATTAGATTAATCTCGAAATCAATCTCTCGAGGTGGAAGAATGTCTGAAAGCTCGTTAGGAAACACATCTTTGAATTCCCTGACAACAGGAACTTCAGAAAGACTAGGACTCTCTGCTCTGGTATCTACCACATGTACCAAGAATGCTTCACATCCTTGTCACATCAGCTTCTCAGCTATCATTGCTGACACTAGACAGGTTGGAAGAATATTTCTATCTCTGTAAAAGACCCATGTCTCACCAATCCATGTGAATATAGCTTGCTTGGAACCACAATCCAAGACAACCTTATACTTTTCTAGGGTGTCCATCCCAAGAATTATGTCAAACCCGTGCATCTCAAGTGGTATAAGATCCACCTGAATGTTGTGTTATGAAAAGGAAAGAACACATGGAGAACATACCTCCTGCAACACTGCAGATCCGACTAATGAAGTTTCTAATAATAGATTGTTTGCTCTACGACTGACAGTCATATTGCAGTCATGAATCACTTCTTGAGTGATAAAGGAATGTGTAGCACTCGGATCAATCAAAATAGATATGAAGTAGGATGAAGACATATCAGAATGAAATAATTCCTTCTGACCTATCATGACTCGTGGGTTGACCACTACCTCCGGCTGATTCATAGCATAGAATCTTGCTATTGTTGGTTGTCGGTCACGCGTGCTGTTGTTGGGTGTAGATGAACCAGCTTGGGATGCTTGTCCACATCCTCGTGTGCCATTATTAAACTGTTGCCTCTGAGAGCCTTGTTGACTCTACCTCGGTGGTTGGGTTACATTCCTACCTTTATCAGGACAATCCCTCATCATATGTCCTATCTTCCCACACTTATAACAACCTCTGTTCCCCCATTGTGGCCTGGATGGTCCTATTACTGACATTAATGCTGAGTTGTGGGCTCCATCCGGTGGTAGACTATGGCCTCTACCCTTGATAGATGTCCACTGTGTATGAGTATTGAACCTCAGTGGTGCTATTGGTGCAAAAAAACCTCGGTTTCTTAAAACATTCGAACCTCTATCCTTGGGATTGTGCATGCACTTTCCTACTGTTGGCTTTACGTTTCTCAGTCATAGACCTTTCTATCTGCCTAACTGACTCCACAAAGATGGAAAACCTCTCTCTATTCTCTAGAGCAGATGCAGGTGTGGTTAAATCGGTGTTCAAACCCTTCTCAAAATGTCGAATTCTCTCCTCATCTGTAGTAGCCATGTGTGGACAAAACCATAGAAGCTCCATAAACTTAGTTTCATACTTGCTAATGTTCATTGGTCCTTGCTTAATCCGCTCAAACTATGAGATTTTCTCATCCAGATAAGTCGTGGGAAAGTATCTACTGACAAAATCACATCGAAACACTCTCCATTCGAACTTAACACCTAGTCGTTTCTCTTCCTCAATGGCCCACCAGTGGCCAACACTCCCTTTCAACATGTACACATCATGCTTAACTTTCTTAGTTTCTGGAATGCTAAGGATTCTAAAGGATTTCTCTAACTCAGTGAGCCATGAATCTGCGTCTTCTGGGTTAGTTGTACCGGCATATTCGGTGGCTCCTACCTGACGTAACCACTCAAAGGTCTTACTAGATCCATGCCCCTCATTAGAAGTTGGCCCCCCAGTTGCTGGTGCTGGAATTCTATCTGCCATATGTGTCATTGTATTCATAAACTGTCCAAATAGCGCGTGAAAAGTTGGGTTTTCTATCGAAGCTTGGTCAAGGTGGGGATTCTCAAGTACTAGTTCCTCTCTAGCCTGATCCCTTGCACCTCCTCCTGGTGCAACAACACTGGTTTCAGCAACATGTTCTTCGTGTGATCCAGCCATATTTAAGCTTTACTTCTTTTCCTATATGAGCAGAAGTCACTATCAGATAAACTGGATGACACTTGGAACATACTCAAGAACCTTAATCCTATGTCTCTGTAGACTCAGCGAACCTTAGGCTATGATACCAAAACTTTGTGATGATCCGATACAAATCAAACCATCACCAGTAAATAATTGCGGAATAACCATAAGCAGTGGATTAACAAAAATCACTAAAAATTAAAACCATTTGCAAATAGTTCCATTTCTAGGAAACTCTTCAGAAAAGAACCAAAGTACTACATGCATCATTGTTCATATTGTACATACCATGTACCATCTCATCTTGAGGATAACATATAACAGTTGCTTTGTCAAAAATATACATAAGCAACATAAAAACTTGAGGCATACAAGCCAAAAATCTCAGATCGATCATAAAACCACTAAGTATTGACTCCAAGGACCTGAGAGTACAGAGACGGCACATAGGACTTATATCTAAAACACATGATATATAATATACTCAACCTGAGGTGTTACTGCTGCCCCTGATGCTATTGTCCTCCCTCTAATTGTATGGTCCCTACCTCCTCATCCGCGTCCACCTAAAAATGTTGGTGACCAACGGAGTGAGACCCATGTCCCAGTCAGAGATATAACTCTCCACCAAAAATATTATTATTGCAGATAAATAGTAATAAAACTGAGCAGAGGATTCTTTTATATTAATAAGCAAGATTTAATCATTGTTGAATCATAATAGAGCAATATCATCTTCTGAAACATTGCAGCTATATATGATAAAGCAGTAATTCATCTATTCATTTTATAAGGAATATGAAGAACATGTATAACATCTATCCATTTAAGATGCATTAAGAAATGTAACATCAACCAGTGATTTCCGTATTCCATCCTTAAGCAAATACACTACATGGATGATTACATTTTACAATCACACTTATGCCCTGAGGAGATGAGGTATACCTCTCATACTCCAACCGACCACTGCGAAGTTGAAATTGGTACCATACAAGGTCAATGGAAGAGCTGACCTCCATGACCTCTACCATCTCGGTCAGTGTGAGACCACAAGCAGGACCATGTCAACTACTTCATAGCTTTCCAGGGTATACTGGCAACTTCGCTATAGAGCTACAACGATGGCTGCACTCTCTTCGGAATCAACAAATTTCATGTTTATCTCCACAGTGATCTCGACATTCACCATCATCGGGAGATTCGTGATACATCTATCCCGGCACATATAATGAAGGATTGAGAGATCTTGTGTTTATCTCACATCAATCCCACATTAGGGCGTAAGGATATTCACGCCCATCACGCCCACATATTCAAGAATATGCATCTCTAGGAGATCCCATGGGAAAACATGTTTCACCATCACCAGTTGCTGACTATGATGGATCTATGGTCAGGGCTCTACATGATAAGATTCCACTTGATTAATTAAGTGCATTACCGTATCTTTTAGCATCAGTCAAGTTTTCAAACATGAATTATTATGACAAATGCTACAAAGAAAGGTATAATACATCTATCAAGTATCTTTCAAATCTTGAGAACACATATAACTTTTAGGATTTCAATCCCTTATCTTATTACTGGGAATTCTCATCCCTCATCATTATCATCATCATGATTACTAGATCTGGGTATTCAAACCCTTAATTCATCATTGAATACTGTTACCACTTATCAGGTAACTATTTCCTCTAGGTCCTTAGACCAAGGTATACATGATACTTGTTACACAGGAATCTCACAAGGCTCACAAGGCCCATTTTAAATCTTTATCATATAAAACATTATAGCTCATACCTGGATATGCTCATCATCTCATGATACATGCATGGTTAGTATACATGATAATAGCCATATCAAATACAAATCAACACCATGCAATACAAGGGTAATACCACTATTCCATCATTAGGGTTAGGGTTTCCCTTTCTTATTTATTAGGGTTTCACATACATACCATTACCCTATAATAGGGTTAGGGTTTCCCTTTCTTATCGATTAGGGTTTCAAGATCACATTATCAAGGATCAAACCCTAATTCATAACCTACACATATTAGGAGTATTAATGTATGCCCATTGCATGAATATCACAAAAGTAGGAGTTTCTCTCTCAACCTTACTAGGATGTTGATTACTCCATACTTTATTAAGTTGGCTCAACCTTTCCTTCAACGTACATTAGCCTACTTAATCATTATTCTTTAAACTCCATACTTTTTAATGTATGACTTGATATAAGACACTTCATGTGTTACTCCCTCAAGTATATTACATTTAAAGTGATTTCCTTCATATGGATTTTGAGGTGCTTCCACCATATCGGGTATGAGGTGTGTCCTTGCTACCCATATCGGGTTTGAGGTGTGTATGTGCTTCACACCATATCAGGTTAGACCCTTATGCTCATGCCTCTTCAAACCTTCATGGCATTGACCTACCCTTCACCATGGATTAAGTGACAAGATAGACAACTAGTTGAACCTTTGTCAACCCATTGTACAAACTAATGCACAACCCTATTGGTTTCCAAGTCATTTAGGGTTACTTCACCATATCGGGCAGAGAGGTGTGTGTGTACTTGCTTCACACCATATCGGACAGAGAGGTGTGTGTGTATGCTTCACACCATATCAGGTAGAGAGGTGTGTGTGTATGCTTCACACCATATCGGGTAGAAAGGTGTGTGTGTACTTTCTTCACACCATATCGGGCAGAGAGGTGTGTGTGTGTATGCTTCACACCATATCGGGCAGAGAGGTGTGTGTGTATGCTTCACACCATATCGGGCAGAGGTGTGTGTGTGTACTTGCTTCACACCATATTGAGCAGAGAGGTGTGTGTGTGCTTGCTTCACACCATATCGGGCAGAGAGGTGTGTGCTCGCTTCACACCATATCGGGAAGAGAGGTGTGTGCTTCACCCAATATCGTTTTTGAGGTGTATTCTTGACCTCCTATCATGAAAGAGGTGTATAATACACCACCATATCGTGCAAAATCATATCCATATCATTTTAGTGGAGTCGGTGGATCCCCATATCGGGTTAGAGGTGCTTGCTTGTGTGCTTGAACCTGATATCACTTTACCTTTGATGATGTCATCACCATAAACCTCTAGACCTTTGTTCTTACTTATCTAAGTCATGGAAAACAGTCACATGAAGATTTTAGAACTCAAAGGATCATCAATTATTCATGAGAAATTGAATTTTCAAGTAGATCAACAAGTATGAAAAACTTGAAGGTGCATAATAATATAATTGGGTTCAAGTTATATAACCCACCTTAAGAACAACCTCAAAGATCCAAGATCCAAAGCTCCACGTTCCTAAGGTTGCAAAGGAACTTCACAACTTCTCTATATGCAAAGAATCACCATGGATAAGCAATAGGTGAAGAAGAAAAGAAAGGAAGATCATAACCCTAAAATCATGCTTCAATCCAAGGTTGAAGATGATCATGGCCTCACCTTAGGGTTATGTATGAGCTCCTTCTTGCTACTTAGCACCTTTGCACGATACCCTATGATGAATGCATATTCATCCTGATTTTCAGTCGTCCTTTTTATAACCATTTTGATTCAATACTTTCGATTTATCTCGTAAATCTCACATATTGGATGTTCTCTAAATAAATCCAATTATTATGATTTTTGATCAAATTTATATTGATTTGGTACAAGTCTAAACAAAGTTATATCATCACATGGATCTCACCAAAGAACCTCTCAGTTCTGACTTTGACTAAACGGTCTGCTCTAACGGTTTTAGATATTCATCCACAAGGTCTCAAGACCGTTTTAGCCCATTCGGTCTCAAGAACGCACGAACCTAAATGGTCTCAAGACTGGACGTCGTCTAACAGTTTCAAGACAGTTTAGACATAGAACCGATTGGATACTCTAAAACCATTTGGGATGAAGACCGTTTGAACACATCTAAATTGTTTGGATGAAGACCGGTTGGCACACGTAAGCAAAGACCATTCGGTCCCAAGACCGTTTGGTGCATTCGGTCCCAAGACCATTTGGTCCCATTTGGTCCCAAGACCGTTTGGTACCATTTGGTCCCAAGACCGTTTGGTCCCATTCGGTCCCAAGACCGTTTGGTACTATTTGGTCCCAAGACCGTTTGGTCCCATTCGGTCCCAAGACCGTTTGATGCCATTCGGTCCCAAGACCATTTGATCACAAGATGGAATGAAGATGAAAGAACGATACATGAAGACATTTTGGTCACTTGTGTGAAGACCGAATGAAGATAGAACTTGAAACCTTTTATACGTAAAGCGGTCTCAAAACCGTTTGGACGTCAAATGGTCTCAAAACCATTCGAGCTGCTTCACGCAAAAAGCATGAAGATCCCAACCAAGCCTATAAATAGATCCCCAAGGGCCCTCATTTGGGGGATCGACACCAGCACGCCGACAGTCTAATCCAGCTCCATCTTCCACACACCCACCTGCTCCTCCTGACACCGAGTAGGGAGAGAAGGAGAGAGAGAAGGTGAAGAAGAAGGATTGCCCGACCTGCCTTGGTGGTCCTTCCCCTTCATTTAAATCTGCTCCGACACGACGTAGAAGGCCACATCATCTTCACCAAGCTGCGACCACCTTCTTCATCATGCTCATGGAGGAACCTTCCCTTTCTTTTATTCTTCTTGTTTCTTGCATCATGAGCGAGTAGTACCTTTTCGCTGGGGTGCGGGGACTAGCCCCGCTGCCCATGCAAGCATGTTCTTTTGTTAAGCACTCCATGGCAATGTATATGACCTTCCATTTCATTGTTAATTGATACGTTTGTAGTTGATTATCTCCTTGCTTTCATTTTGTTCTTTCCTACATTGTGAAATCTTCTATATGTAGGATGGGATGGCGGTTTACAAGTTCGACTCCTTGATGAGAACTTCTGATGGGATTTCTTGAGGTCGTAAGTGTATGATCCGTGAGGGGACGAGACATCTAGACTACAGTGACGCTTCTGTGGTCTAGACATCCCTCAAGGAGGACCACAACCTTAGTTGGATTTTGTATCGTCTTATTTATCGTCGATGTTAGTTTGTATATCTATCACCTGCTTGCTTATCAATTAATGCGGTTGACTCCCAAACTAGAAATAGAATGGGATTTCTTCGAGGTCGTAAGTGTATGATCCGCGAGGGGACAAGCCATCTAGCCTTCGGTGATGCTTCTGTGTGCCTGACGCCTGTATAGAGGGCCCACAACCTTCGTGGGATTTATGCATCATCGGAGTCATAAGTAAGTGATCCAGTTGGTGACGAGACATCTGATGCCTAAGGTGATGCTTACACAAACTTGACACCCGTATGGGGGGTTCTGCAACAACTCCATTTGGATCATTTTATCTTGCCTGGACTGTTTGCTTTGGAATGCATTTGCATGTGCAGTGATCGTGAAACCTGATACCGTCCTAGAGATACCATATCATTGATCTAAATCCAACTTTAATTCAACTTTTACTTTCTTGCAATTAGTTTAATTAACCTCAAATCAACCAATCATTTTAAATATTAGCCTTAACTCGAACTAGACTAGACTGACAAAGATTCCTAAAATCGTTGTCCTTTGGGTTTGATCCTTAACTATACTACGATAAGACTCGTCTGCTTGCGGGTGGTATTATTGCACTTTGGTTTTGGTAAAAGCTCGGGGATTTCAACCCCGAGTGAGTTTGATAGTGCGATAAAATCCCACATCAAATTCTGGCGCCGCTGCCGGGGACAACAAAATTTAGTTAATCAAATATAGTTCTTTTAAGACTAATTTAGGATTTTTCTTTTTCTTTTGACACAATCGATCATCTACTTGAAATATTAACTTTACTCTGTGGTTCTCATTTTCAAAATCTTTCTATTTTCAGGTACAACCCAAGGCATAGTGTATGCACCGTTCGGACAGCCCCGGATTCACAACAAGCTTTGATCCTGAGATAGACAGAACTTTCCATCGACATATCTAAGAAAATCAAGCAAGGATGGCTCAGGAAGAGGAAGTAGCCCAAAGGGTGACTCAAGCCATCAATGCACAAAGAGAGAGGCTCATGCAAGAAGCCAGGGCTGCAGTTCAATAGGAAATCCTAGCAGTGCAAGAAGCAGCGCAAGCAGCGGAACTACAAAAGGATCTTAGAGAGTTCTCAATCCCTAAAGTTGCGAATGTTCATCATCCAATACAACATCCTCCTATCAACGCTACTAATTTTGAGATAAGAGTGCATTGGATCACCCTACTTCAGAATAACCCTTTCTATGGCAAGCAAGGAGAAGATAGCCAAGAACATCTTCTTAGGTTTATTGATCTATGTGCCATGACAAAACAAAATGGAGTCACAAATGATGCCATTCAACTACGTCTCTTCAAGTATTCCCTTGCCGATAGAGCTATAAGTTGGTACAATTCATTGCAAAGTGAAATCCCCATCACCACATGGGAACAACTCCAAAATGTGTTTCTAGAAACATTCTACCCTCCATCCCTTACCTATGAAATTAGAGGGCGGATAACAAATTTCACTCAAGTTCCTGGAGAAACCCTTGTTGAAGCTTGGGATAGATATAAAGAGCTTCTACGCAAGTGTCCACACCATGGAATTCCCAAGAACCAACTCATTGAGATTTTCTATAGGGGTGTGGATGATGACATTAAGAGATTCCTCGATTCCTCGTCTGAAGGAAACTTCATGCGTCAAAGTTATGACAGCGCATGGAGAGTCGTCACCCTGGGTGCAAAAAATCAAGCCAATTGGAGTAGATCTGTAGGTAAAGGATTTTTGAAAGTAGCTATGGCCGAAGCTACTCCTGAGTACAAATCTATCGCTGAAACCTTAAAACTCTTAGTTTCCAAGCAAGACCATATTGAATCATCTCTTGTTGCTATTGGAAGAGGACGTTCACCCACTCGACAACCGGAACAGGTCAAGTCCGCTTCCCTATTCTGTGAAGCATGTAAGAGCACCGATCATTCCACCTTATCATGCAATGTTCTCTATGATGTTGTTCTAAGCAACGTGTGTGGACAAGGAGATAATGGTCAGATGGAAAATCTTAATGTTGTCAACACCATTCCTGGTCAATGTTATTACAATCCGAATTAGAATAGGAATCATCCCGGTTTTCAATACGAAAACCCCTCTGGAGTAGTAAACTCACACCAATTTGGTTCAAACAATCAACCAAGAGTCCCACTAGGATTCCAGTATAATCAACAGAAGAATTTTGGGAATCAAGGAAATTTCAAGGGGAACTTTCAGAATAGGAATTTCAATAACTATCAAAATAGTTCTCAGTACCAAAATCTTAATTAGCCTTAAGGACAACAAGCTGTTCCCCTCTCACCTGATGACAAATTGACAACCATTGAGAAGATGTTACAGTCATAGAAGAATATCATAGATAACCAAAAAACCTTGATAACTAACCAGCAGGCACACCAGAAAGCTATCAAATCTCAACTAGCTCAACTTGCTGCTAGCATAAAGCCACCTGTCGGAGCATTTGCGGGTCAACCTGAGAATAATCCTAAACACCCAGAACAATTGAAGGCTGTCACAACCAGGTCAGGCAAGGACTATTCAGATCCTCCTATCAAGACAACTGTGGTTATTATAGATGAAGATGAACCTATGATTGTCTGAGACTCAACAACACCAGATTCTCAACCAAGAGAACCAGTAACTGCCGACAATTCAAATAAGGAAAGTCCTGAGAAACATATTGATGAAGAAACTGAAACACCTGAACCTAATATCCCTGTATACAAGCCTCATATTCCTTTCCCTGCTCATTTAAGGCAAACCAGGCTTGATGCTCGATTCAATAAGTTTAAAGAAGCCATGAAGAAACTTCATGTTGATATTCCCTTTCTGGATGTGTTGGCTGAGATACCAACTTAGAAAAAGTACTTAAAGTCACTCCTCACCAGGAAGTATATAACTAAAGAATATGAGACAGTCAAGTTAGCTAAAACCACTTCGGATATCATCCAGAGTAAGATGCCAAAGAAACAAAATGACCCAGGATCTTTTGGGATTTCCTTCCATATCGGTGATTCTTCATGCAAGAAAGGACTAGCAAACCTTGGCGCTATCATCTCCATCATGCCACTCAGCCTTTGCAAAAGGCTAGGGTTTATTGAACTTCTTCCAACTGGCATGACCATACAACTCACAGATAATTCGAGAAAACACCCGTTAGGAATTATTGAGGATGTACCTGTCAAGGTAGGAAAAGATTCCTATGTTCCGTGTGACTTTGTCATCATGGATATAAAAGAAGACGCCAGATATCCTCTCATCTTTGGACGTCTGTTCCTCGCCACCGTAAGAGTTCTAATTGACGTTGAAGCAGGAACCATAATTCTTAGATTCGGTAAGGAAACACTCGAATTTAAAGTTTTTGAAAGCATGAGAAGACCAAGTATGCAAGAAGAAGTCTATCTGGTAGATTGCATAGAGCAGATGTCACTTCTGACTCAAGAGAATCATGAACCAGACGACCCATTAGAAGTTGCTCTAATAGATCCATTAGCTGATGAACATATTGACGAACAAGTAAAGAATTGCATCGAATCCCTCGACTCTGCAAAACAAGATGTTGAAGCCACATGTGAAGAACTCATGGTTGTGGAAGCTACTCGAGAAACAAGTGAAAAACCAGAGACTCCCGAAATGAAGCCCCTTTCCGAGGGACTGAAGTATGTGTTTTTGGATGATCTCAAGGTTTGTCCTGTAATAATAAATTCTGATCTTACTACCGAACAAGAAGATAAACTCCTGAAAGAATTGAAGGAAAGGAAGAAAGCGATTGGCTACAAAATATATGACCTCACTGGGGTTTGTAACATCCCTGACCTGGGTCATACTTAACCCTAGGTGTTTTAATTAAGAAATATGATTTTATGCTTAATCTTATCTTGTGAAAAGTAATTAGGGCTCTTGAGAAACTTATGTTTCAATTTTTGGTCCTGTTAAACAATGTTGAAGCAATGTTTGCTTATTTTGTACTAAAGTGCAAATTACCCAAGTTGAGGGGTTAAATTGCAAATTTTGCATGATAAGATGTTCCTCATGTGTTGAAGCATCATGAGAATGAAGATGATGCAAAGTTATGGCTTGTGGTAGCCTGAGTACCAAGGAAGAGTTGATAAAGCAATGTTTATGCATTAACACCTAGTTTTGGTGTAAAGTGCAATTTACCCAAAACCTAGGGTTCAATATGCAAATTACCACTTCAATAAGGTCCCTAATGTTTCTTGGCACCATGTAGAGCAAATAAAATTAGAGGGGTGCCTCATTTGAATTAAGTTGGAGGAGAGAGAATCTTGATATTAAAATAATGAAGATTTAATCCTAATTGAAACCCCAATTCAATTTAGGGCAAAAATAAATGTATTAATTAAAGGGCCTTCAACCAAAATTAAAATGGTTGGATTCATATGTGCGTGGACATCCTTGATCCTTGCAAGGACCACGAAAATATCCAAGGGAATGGATAACTCACTCACAATTTTATAAGAAAAAGAAATATCCACTCACATATGGATATTAATATTATATGATTTAAGGTGCTTGATTTGATTTTATTTAAATCATGGATAAATGAGAGGAATAAGAGGCAAACAAGGTAGCCTCGTTCCTAAGGAATATGAGGGGGAGGATGTGGCCATATTTTTGGGATTAAATGGATTTTTACAAAGCATATTCTCTCTCATTGAAAATTTTATAAAAAGGCCTTTTACAAGCGAAATGAAAGGCTTTTACGACCCCACTTCTTCTCCTTTCTTGGGAAACGACCAAGGGAGCTTGGGAGGATCAAGAGGACGACTCCCTACCTGTTGGTAAGCTTATTAACCTTGGTTCACCATGATTTCATGGTGGAAATAACAAATCAATGCATGATTTCTTCCTATTTCGTTCTCCTCTTCAATTCTAACCATTCCTTTTCACTCAAACCTTGAGGACGAGCCTTGGAATGGTGAAAGGAGTTTCATCCACCATTGTTTCCGTGAGCTTGGAGCTTTGGAGCTCAATAGGAGGCGGGTTTTATAACTTGAAACCCTAACTTTGTTATTGCATTCAATTCCCCATCAAATAATGATCATTTCTCTATTTACAATTATTGATTTGGTTGATTGATGCAATTTCCATGGAAATCACAGCAGGTTTCATGGGTCTAGAGCTTGATGATGATGACATCATCATAATCACACACCTCTTCAACTATGTAGACCAAACAGTTTCAATCAAATGTCCAAACGGTTTGTGTTTTGAGAGCAAACAGTTTCAAACCGTTTGGAATGAAACGGTTTCACTAAACCGCATAGAAGCAAACAGTTTAAGACCGTTTGGTGATGATGACCAGGGTTGACCATTTGGGGACTTTTTCATAATGATCTATGGTAATGAACCATCAATTATTATTGATTAACTCCAACCGTTTCATGAGTTGAAGTTCCATCAATCACCTAAACCCTAATCGGGTTAAGTGCTGATTTCATAAGTGATTGAGTTTGAAACCCAAACAGTTTCAAAACTGGTTGGGAATCACCCAAACGGTCTCAAGACCATTTGTAGGTCAACCAAGACCGTTTGGAGGTCTAGGGTTGAGTATGGTTAGGTATTTTAAGATTCAAACATATGGTATAAACCCTAATCGGCTAAGTGCTGATTTTGCAATTGAATGAGTTGATGCTTTGGGTTGATTGACCCAAACGGTTTCAAGACCATTTGGGGATCACCCAAATGGTCTCAAGACCATTTGGAGGTCTAGGGTTAAGTTTGGTCAAGTGTTTGAAGGTCCAAAGATACCAAATTGAAATACAATTAAGTGCTGATTTGGTGACCAATCCTAGGATCCAAACCCTAATTGAATGACATGGTTGATGATGATATGATGGGAAAACGGTCTCAAGACCGTTTGGAGGTCATCCAAACGATCCCAATACCGTTTGGGGGTCACCCCAGACCATTTGGAGGTCTAGGGTTGACTATGGTTAGGTGTTTGAAGATCTAAAGGTACTAAGTTGAAGTGCAATCAAATGTTGATTTGGTGATCAATCCAATGATCCAAACTTTGATTGATTGACTTGGATTTTGATGTTGACATGGGAAAACGGTCTCAAGACCATTTGGAGGTCATCCAAATGACCTCAAGACCGTTTGGGGTCAGGTCATGTTCAATTTGGATGATGGTTCAATGGTTCCAAAGTAACTAATCTTACATTGATTAATGTTGAAGGTCCATCGATTCCAAACCCTAATCCAATTGATTCAGACCCTAATTGATGATCAATTGAGGGTCAATTGAGGGTCAAATCAGTTGAATGTTGACCTATTTAACTAAATTGAAGTTTGATGATAGGTCCATTTGATGATTGGTTACATAAATTCAATGATTGAAGGAATCAACATTGGAAACCCTATTTCAATTTGATTGGTTGAGACCATATTTGGTCCATGCGGTTTTGAGGTGGTTTGGACCAAACGGTCTCAATACTGTTTGGGACCAAATGTCTCAAGACCGTTTGGGACCAAACGATCCCAAACCGGTTGAGTCCATGCGGTTTCAAAAAGGTACTTTAGCAAACGGTTTCAAGTACTTGCTTTAGCAAACGGTCTCAAGCACCACGTTTACCAAATGGTTTCAAACCATTTGAACTTTGAAAGACCAAGACCATTTGGGGCTCAAGTAGTCAAAATTAATTGAGGACTCAATTGGTTAATCCACTTGGACACCTATTGTAATTGAAGATTCAATTGGTCAAATCAATTGGATACCTTATGTAATGGAGATCCAATGTGATTGAATCTCTTGAGATGTAAGATGATGAATGATCCATTGATCCAATGATGATTAGTAATGAAAATCAATGAAGGTACAAGGTTGAAACCCTAATAGTACCTAAGTGATTAGTGCCAATTAAGGGATGAACCCTAATTGCTTATAAGAACAATGACTTGGTACACTATGTTAATCATAGTTGTATGTACTTGATTGAGGGTTGATGTAACCTAATCAAGTTAAGAAGATGATAGCATGAAATTCATACATGAATATGATTCATGAGGTGACTAAGGGTATAATCCTTAAGTAAAGAGATCATGAAACCCTAATCAGGAACATAAACCCTAATTGAAAGGGCTATTGAACTCTAACCCTAATTGAGGGCAATTATAAATGAAACCCTAATCCAGGGTGAGAATGTAACCCTAATCCAGAGTAACGATATATGAAACTCTAATTTAGGGAAATGAGATGTAAAACCCTAATTGATATGAATAGTAGACCCAAGTTGTGGGTAACCATAGTGGAAGTCCAAGTTAAGGTTGATTCCATGTGAATCCCTAATTGAGGTTGATTCAATGTGAATCCCTAATTGAGGTTGATTCCATGAGAAACCCTAATTGAGGATGATGCCATGAGAAATCCCTAGTTGGGATGAATAGTAAACATTAAGTATAGGCAATGAGATGTGAAAACCTAATGAAGGGTGATGCTATATGCAATCCTAACTCTAATGAAGTATGATACCATGTGAAATCCCAAAGCCCTAATAAAGGGTAAAGGTATGTGAAAACCTAATTGAAGTTATAATACATGAAGCCTTAATCTTGGACAACATAATGACAACCCAGAACCCTAATAATAAAACAGTGGGTAAAACCTTATAATGGTGAAATATCTTAAGTGGTTGATTATAGGCAAGCTTATTGTAAGCAATGCCTTAACCTGAGATGAGTTCATATCATTAAAGATAATTGGACCATTCTCATGTGTAACCTATGCACTTCATGGTAAGAGTGATAGGTTAGTGGATGAAAGGATTAAGATGGGAAATACCTTAATCCAAGATAAGCTGATAACTTAAGAAAGTTGGATGTAATGAGGTAAGTGATACATCAAGATATGAAAGACTTCACAATTAGCATCTCAAAGTTGATATACTTTGATAACTATGAAATCATAATGTGAGATGGGAAACCTTAACCCTAAATTGGGTAATGGGACATGAGAAATCATAATATGATATGAATAGTAAACCCTAACCCTAATGAGGGAATAGAGGTGTTACTATTGTATTACATGAAGTAATATGTTATTTTGCCTAGTGAGAGGTGACAAGATGCTTTATGGGCCTTATGAGCCATGAGAGAAATTATGGCATAGTGAGAGGTACCAAAATGATTATAAAAGTTTATTATAAGAAAGGATAATGTTTTAATAAACTTAATAAGAGGAACAACTGTATTCAATAAAGAATGTGCAAAGCTATGCAGGCTAACCTCAGGGTTCAGAGCCTAAAGTAGTATGTGATGATCAATGATGAGTTAAATAAATTAAATTCCATGAACTATGAAATCAGGATTGGTTAGAGTCCAATTCCTGGCTGTGAAATCAGGTTTGGTTAAAGTCCAATACCTGGCAGAGGTGTAATGCCAGTAATCAGGTTTGGTTAAAGTCCAATGCCTGGCTGTGAAATCAGGATTGGTTAGAGTCTGATGCCTGGCTGTGTAATTAGGATTGGTTAGAGTCCAATGCCTAGTTGTGTAATCAGGATTGGTTAGAGTCCAATGCCTGGCTGTGTAATCAGGTTTGGTTAAAGTCCAATACCTGGCAGAGGTGTAATGCCTGTAATCAGGATTGGTTAAAGTCCAATGGCTGGCTGTGAAATCAGGATTGGTAGTGTCCAATGTCTGGCGGTGTAATCAGGTTTGGAAGAGTCTAATACCTGGTAGAGGCTAAATGACTGTAGTGATAACACAGGATTGGTAATAACCCAATGCATGTAATGATGATTTAGGATTGGTATTAACCCAATTTCTGTATTGATGATAAATGAGTACATGGTAGATATATCTCTTTATCTGTTTAACAGGTTGGCTAAGGCCAACAGAATGAAACAAGAATGTTTCATGGGTGACATAACAAGATGATGAGTGTCACAGGAAAATTTTGATATGATGGTATAACATGTTGGATAAATGATATACATGTCATTCCTATTCCTTATTCAAAGAATAGATGATATATTGCTCTATCATAAATAGTTGCAATGCTTACAAAGTTGAGAATGCTTTAAAGTTCTTAACCTCTGCTCAGTTTCATATCTTTAGATTGCAATACAATGTTTTGGCGGAGAGTTATATCTCCCGCTGGGGCAATTTACAATTGTCTCACCCCCGTGGGATCCAATGTTTTTAGGTGGACGCAGACAAAGAGGCAGGAAACCTTTGGCAGAGAAGGAACATCAGCAGCATCGAGGATAGCAGTAATATCTTAGGTGGAGATACTGCCTGTCTAGTTGTATAGATAGTAGTCCTATGTGTCGTCTCTGTACTCTCAGGTCCTTGGGATTTAAAGATAGTGCTTTCATCATCGACTCGAGATTTTGGCTTGATGCCTCAAGGTTTTTGTGTTGTCTATATATAATGTTATAGGACAGCTAATGTTGTAATCCTCGAGAAGAGATAGTACAAGTCATATACCTTTAAATTAGGATGCATATAATGTTATACAATGGTTCTTGATGTAAGAGATTTCTTATGTTTGGATCTCTTTGCAAAAAGTTTTAATTTTTAGTGATTTTCAGTAATCCGCTGCAAATGATTTGCTTCCACTTAAGTCAATGTCATTTTTATAAGTTGGGTGCCACAATTTAGTAGTCAAGCATTGTGTATGCATAAGATCCCTATGATGGAAGATCACAAGCCAACCATTGAACATCAATGGAAACTGAATCCAAACATGAAGGAAGTAGTCTGTCAAGAGGTCATTAAGCTACTCACTGCTGGAATAATCTACCCGATATCAGACTCACCTTGGGTGAGCCCAGTGCATGTTGTCCCAAAGAAAGGCGGAACGACTGTAATACAAAATGAAAACAATGAACTCATCCCCACTCGAACAGTCACAGGGTGGAGGATGTGCATTGATTATAGAAAGTTGAACAAGGCAACTCAAAAAGATCATTTTCCAATGCCTTTTCTTGACCAAGTATTAGAGCGGCTGGCCCATCAAGAATACTTCTGTTATCTCGATGGTTACTCTGGATTCTACCAAATACCTATACATCCAGATGACCAAGAGAAAACCACCTTCACCTACCCATTCGGAACATACACATTTAGAAGAATGCCATTCAGACTCGGCAATGCACATGCAACTTTCCAACATTGCATGTCTGCTATATTTTCCGGTCTCACCGAAACCGTTATGGAAGTTTTCATGGACGATTTTTCTATATACAGAGATTCATTCGATTCATGTCTAAAACACCTCTCCCTGGTCCTCAAACGATGTGAAGAAGCTCATATTGTGCTCAACAGGGAGAAGTATCATTTTATGGTAAAGGAAGAAATTGTCCTCGGTCATAGGGTCAACAATAGAGGAATTGAAGTAGATAAAGCCAAAATCGAAGTAATTTCCAAGCTCTCTATCCCTATCAATGTAAAGGAAGTTCGAGCATTCCATGGTCACGCAGGTTTCTATAGACAATTTACAAAGGACTTCTCAAAGATAAACAAGCCAATGACAATTTTGTTACTAAAGGATGCTGAATTCAAGTTTGACGAAGAATGTGTTAAAAGTTTCAATAAATTGAAACATGCCCTTACTACAACACCCATCATCAGAGCTCCCGATTGGGACCACCCTTTTGAAATTTAGTGTGATGCCAGTGACTATGCTGTGGGCACTATTTTAAGGCAATATATAGAGAAGAAACATTATGTGATCTATTATGCATCAAAAACTCTCGATGAAGCCCATAGGAATTATGAAACTACTGTTTCTCGTAGTCGTGTACGCCTTTGACAAGTTCAGATCCTACCTAATCGGTTCAAAGGTCATTGTCTACACAAACCACACTGCCATTTGTTACCTTCTTGCAAAAAAAGATGCAAAACCCAGGTTAATTAGGTGGATTCTCCTATTGTAAGAATTTGATTTAGAGGTAAGAGATAAAAAGGGTACAAAAAATGTGGTAGCAGATCACCTCAGTCGCATCCACACTCTGGATACTGAGAAGATTCCGATTAATGATTCCCTTCTGGGTGATCAACTAATGAAGGTCTCAGAAGTTATACCATGGTACTCAGATTTTGTGAACTACCTCGCTGTTGGGGTTATTCATCCTCAATGCACTGGAAATGCACTGAAGAAATTTATGCATGATGTGAAACAATATCACTGGGATGAGCCATATCTCTTTAAGCTATGCGATGATGGTCTTTACAGAAGATGTATCTCTAAGGAAGAAACCAAACTCATTCTAGAGCACTGTCACTCTAGCGCAGTTGGAGGACATATGAGCTCTAAAAAGACTTCCTTGAAGGTTTTGCAAAGTGGATTCTTCTAGCCAACCATTTCCAAAGATTCCTACGACTTTGTCCTATCATGTGACAAATGTCAAAGATCAGGCAATATCACAAAGAGAGATGAGATGCTGCTAAATTTATGGCAAGAAGTAGAGATATTCAATGTTTGGGGGGCAGACTACATGGGTCCATTCCCACCTTCTCATGGATTTTCATACATCCTAGTGGTGGTGGACTACGTATCAAAATGGGTTGAAGCCATACCAACCATCACTAGTGATTCCAAACCCGTCATCAAATTATTCAAAGATATTATTTTCCCCCGTTTTGGAGTACCAAGAACTATGAAATCTGACGGAGGGTCACATTTCCTTAAAAGAAGCTTTGAAGCATTGCTAAGAAAGTATGGTGTTACTCACAAGGTAGCCTCACCTTACCATCCATAGACAAGTGGACAGGTGGAGGTTTCTAATCGTCAACTCAAGAGTATCTTAGAAAAGACGGTAGGTCACAATTGGAAAGATTGGTCGGCGAAAATCAACGACGCATTATGGGCCTATCGAACTGCTTATAAAACTCCCCTCAAGACTACACCTTTTCGATTAGTATATGGAAAGGTTTGCCACCTACCAGTCGAACTGGAACATAAGGCATGGTGGGCAATAAAACAACTGAATTTCGACATGAAGAAAGCAGGCCAGGCCAGGCCAGGATTCTGCAACTTCAAGAGTTGGATGAACTCCGGACGACTGCTTATAAAAATGCACGAATCTATAAAGAACAAACCAAACTTTGGCACGATGGTCATATGAAAAGAAAAGATATACAAGTGGGTGACCAAGTTCTTCTATTCAACTCAAGACTAAAATTATTCCCAAGAAAACTCTGTTCTCGTTGGTCTGGACCGTACATTGTCAAAAACATCTCCCCACATGGTGCTTTCTCTTTATGGAGTACAAAGTTGGGTGAATTTGTGGCAAATGGTCATTGCTTAAAAAGATACTTCACCTTAGCTGACATAGACACTGATGCATCACTGGATCTCTCCAATCTAAAGGACCCACCTTGAAGCTGAAGAATTCAGTTGAGCCATCGACATAAAACAAAGGTGCTCGTCGGGGGGCAACCCGATAAATAAATTCATATTTAGTTTTAATCAGGATTTTTCTTTAATTTTGTCTTTACTTTTTAGATAATTTCTCACCAAATAAAATTGCATCGCGAGATGCTATTTTAAGTTCTGAATGGTCTCTTTATTTGAGATTTTCAGATGGAGGAAACACGCTGATTGGAATACAACCACATCTAGTGGTCCAAATGGCATGAACTTTCCCCTCCATCTCAGATTTAGAGCTTGCTCGGGACGAGAAAAGTTTTAAGTTCGGGGTGGTGAGTGGGTGGTACGTATCTTACTTTCCACCTTCACCCATCTAATTCTTTTTGACCGATATATTTGTGACCTAAATTTTCAAATTCCCAAACATAATTTTCAAACTTTTAAAGTTCCAAAGAAATTGAACAGATACCAGATGAAGTTTCAACATTATTTTTTTATCTCTATGCATTTATCATTATACTCTCCTTATTCAAAGAAGAGCCTCAAAAGGACCTTCTTCTGAAAACTAGCCTTTTGACTGAAATCATTTTGTGAAGCTTATGACTCCAAACATCATGATACTTATGAAAATTTGGCAAGTATCTGTCAAACTGATAGGGACCAAACGTGTCGTGCTTCCTAACTGACTAGTGGAACAACAACATGGAATCCCTACCGGATCCGCATCAAGTCATTATTTGAGTAGAGTTTAACAAAGAGAACAACCCGGTACACGGAATTGTAAATCAAGTTGCATTCTGATCTGAAACCTTTTCTACACTTCTTCTATCATCTTCATACCCCTCCATCCATCAAAAAGAAACAAAAATAGCCAAAATTGTGCCAAACCCTAAGTTCAGGGTGGCACGCCACTTATCTCTATATCTGCTTCTTCCATACCCCTCGTAAATTAATAGGGGCGTACCACCAAAAATGCAATCTCGAGTCGAATAGAGGAGAGATTTGCAAACAAAAAGATGCCAAAGTGCACACAAAAAGAAATGCAATCTCGAGTCGAATAGAGGAGAGATTCGCACAAAAAAATGCAATAAATGAAATTGCAAAAATAATAAAAATCTCGAGTCGAATAGAGGAGATATTTTACTTCTTCATTCCATACCACCCTTCACTCCCTTTTCTACCTAAAGGCACAATTAAAGCCTTCAATTCCCTGAAAAACACCAGTGTCAGATCAGATGCACACTTGTCATTCTGCGGGGATCTCTAGACTCTTACAAAACTCTTTGACATGCTTGCTGCTGGAAAAAGTAAGGAGGAAGTGAGGTTGGAAAGCGAACTCAGGAACGAATATACCGTATGACGTGTTCTGTGGTCTCGGGAAGTTGAGATTCTTGGTCATACTGAGTGGAAAAGAAATAATCGTGATGTGAAGAGGAAGTAGTTACATAATCAAAAGTATTCACTTGGCGACTGTTTCAGATTTTGTGTTACTCGAGGACGAGCAATGTTTAGGTTCGGGGTGTTTGATGAATGCATATTCATCCTGATTTTTAGTTGTCCTTTTTATAAACAATTTGATTTAATACTTTTGATTTATCTCGTAAATCTCACATATTGTATGTTCTCTAAATAAATCCAATTATTATGATTTTTGATCAAATTTATATTGATTTGGTACAAGTCTAAACCAAGTTATATCATCACATGGAGCTCACCAAAGAACCTCTCACTTCTGACTTTGACCAAACGGTCTGCTCTAACGGTTTCGGATATTCACCCACAAGGTCTCAAGACCGTTTTAGCCCATTCAGTCTCAAGACTGCACGAACCTAAACGGTCTTAAGACCGGACATCGTATAATGGTTGCAAGACCGTTTAGACATAGAACTGATTGGATACTTTAAAACCATTTGGGATGAAGACCGTTTGAACCCATCTAAACCGTTTGGACGAAGACCGGTTGGCACAAGTAAGCAAAGACCATTCGGTCCCAAGACCGTTTGTTGCCATTCGGTCCCAAGACCGTTTGGTGCCATTCGGTCCCAATACAGTTTGATCACAAGACCTAATGAAGCTGAAAGAACGATACATGAACACCGTTTGGTCACTTGCGTGAAGACCGAATGAAGATAGAACTCAAAACCATTTAGATGTCAAATGGTCTCGAAATCGTTTGGACGTCAAACGGTCTCAAAACCATTCGAGCTGCTTCATGCCAAAAGCATGAAGCTCCCATCCAATCCTATAAATAGATCCCCAAGGGCCCACATTTGGGGGATCGACACCAGCACACCGACAAGATGCCGACAGTCTGATCCAGCTCCATCTTCCGCACGCCCACCTGCTCCTCCTGACGCCGAGCAGGGAGAGAATGAGAAAGAAAAGGTGAAGAAGAAGGATTGCCCGACCTGCTTTGGTGGTTCTTCCCCTTCGTTCAGAACTACTCCGACATGACGTAGAAGACCACATCATCTTCACCAAGCTGCGACCTCCTTCTTCATCATGCTCATGGCGGAACCTTCCCTTTCTTTTATTCTTCTTGTTTCTCGCATCATGAGCGAGTAGTACCTTTTTGCTGGGGTGTGGGGACTAGCCCCACTGCCCATGCAAGCATGTTCTTTTGTTAAGCACTCCATGGCAATGTATATGACCTTTCATTTCGTTGTTAATTGATACATTTGTAGTTGATTATCTCCTTGCTTTCATTTTGTTCTTTCCTACATTATGAAATCTTCTATATGTAGGATGGGATGGCGGTTTACAAGTTCGACTCCTTGACGAGAACTTCTGATGGGATTCCTTGAGGTCGTAAGTGAATGATCCGTGAGGGGACGAGACATCTAGCCTACGGTGACGCTTCTGTGGTCTAGACATCCCTCAGGGAGGACCACAGCCTTAGTTTGATTTTGTATCGTCTTGTTTATCGTCGATGTTAGTTTTTAGATCTATCACCTGCTTTCTTATCAATTAATGCGGTTGACTCCCAAACGAGAAATAGAATGAGATTTCTTCGAGGTCGTAAGTGTATGATCCGCGAGGGGACAAGCCATCTAGCCTTCAGTGACGCTTCTGTGTGCCTGACGCCTGTATAGGGGGCCCACAACCTTCGTGGGATTTCTATATCATCGGAGCCGTAAGTGATCCGGTTGGTGATGAGACATCTGATGCCTAAAGTGATGCTTACACAAATCTGAAGCCCGTATGGGGGGTTCTGCAGTAGCTCCATTTGGATCGTTTTATCTTGCCTAGACTGTTTGCTTTGGAATGTGTTTGCATGTGCAGTGGTGGTGAAACCTGATACCGTCCCAGCGATACCATATCATTGATCTAAATCCAACTTTAATTTAGATTTTACTTTCTTGCAAATTAGTTTAATTAACCTCAAATCAACCAATCATTTTAAATATTAGCCTTAGCTCGAACTAGACTACTGACGTGGTATTTTGAACGCACTAACAAACTCACTCGAAGTTGAAATCCTCGAGCTTTTACCAAAACCAAAGTGCAATAATACCACCCACAAGCGGACGAGTCTTATCGTAGTATAGTTAAGGATCGAACCCAAAGGACAACGTTTTTAAGAATCTTTGTCAGTCTAGTCTAGTTTGAGTTAAGACTAATGTTTAAAATGATAGGTTGATTTGAGGTTAATTAAACTAATTGTAAGAAAGTAAAAGCTGAATTAAAGTTGGGTTTGGATCAATGATATGGAATCGCTGGGATGGTATCGGGTTTCACCACCACTGCTCATGCAAGCACATCCAAACATCAAACATCCAGGCAAGATATAACTATCCAAGTAGAGCTGCTGCGAAACCCCCCATACGGGCGTTAGGTCCGCGTAAGCATCACTGTAGGCATGAGATTTCGTGTCACCATCTGAATCACATACTTACGGCTCTGAAGATACAACATCCAAATAAGGTTGTGGGCCCCCTATACAGGCGTTAGGCACACATAAGCGTCACCAAAGGCTAGATGGCTCGTCCCCTCGCAGATCATACACTTACGACCTTAAGGAACCCCATTCTATTTCTAGTTTGGGAGTCAACCGCATTAATCGATAAGCAAGCAAGTGATTAATATACGAGAAAACATCGACGATTAACAAGAAGATAAAAAATCCAACTAAGGCTGTGAACCCCCTATACAGGCGTTAGGTACACAGAAGCATCACCGAAGGCTAGATGGCTCATCCCCTCATGGATCATACACTTACAACCTCAAGGAACCCCATTCTATTTCTAGTTTGGGAGTCAACCTGTTAAACGACATTCAATCCTACATAAAGATATTCTCACAACATAGGAAGAACAAATATGAAAGCAAGCAATTAATAAAACTACGAACATAACGATTAACAACGAAATGAAAAGTTATATACATTGCCATGGATGGTTAATAATATGATATGTTTGCATGGGCAGCGGGGCTAGTCCCCGCACCCCAGCGAAAAGGTACTACTTGCTCATGATGCGAGAAACAAGAAGAATGAGAAAGAGAGAGAAATCCGCCGTGAACTCGGTGTAGGAGGTAGTCGCAGCTCGGTGAAGTAGATACGACCTCCTACGTCATGTCGGAGCAGATCTGGACGTGAAAGGGAGTTGCCAAGACAGACCGGACAGTCTCCCTTGCTTCATCTTTCTTCTCTCCTCAGCCTCCTTGGTTGCAACACGGGCAGTAGGTGAAATGAAACTGGTGCAGACTGGACTGGTTTCGGACCGGATCTGTATGCAGGAAGCCTGTCGGCGTCCCGAAACCGATGTCCAAGTGAGGACCCTTGGGTTCCTATTTATAGGCACGGGACTGACCCCAAACGGTCTGGGGTTAAAGGAAACCAAACGGTCTGCAGATATTTTTTCCCAAACAGTTTCACTTAAAATAGCCCAAACGGTCTGTAAAAACTGGGCAAACGGTCTGTAAACCGCATAAGACCAAACGGTCTTGAGAAAACGGTTTGGAAACCGCATAAGACCAAACGGTCTTGAGCAAATGGTTTGGAAACTGCATGAGATCAAACGATCTGAGCAAACGGTTTGGAAACCGCATGAGATCAAATGATCTGAGCAAATGGTTTGGAAACCACACGAGACCAAACGGTCTTCAGATCTGTCAAAAGACCGTTTGCCTGACCATGCAATATTCACGGAAGGAGCAAATAGTTTGTATCCTTGGCCTTCGTTTGGCTGAGTGGGGGCCGTAGGTGTGTCACAACAGCTTGGACAAAGACGGCCGTCACCCTGGAAGAAGGTTCGGCGGCGTTGCTGCTCTCTGGCGGAGATGCAGGTTGCTGCTGCAATGGTGAAGACGGCGGGAAGAAGAAGGGGGGGGCGGCACAGCTGCAGGTCGTAGTGGAATCGGAGCTACTTCTTGATGGGGCAGAGCCCTAGGAACGAGGCACCGCCAGATTCAGTCGTATTTGAAGAAGAAAAGTGCTGCTTGGCAGAGGTACAGAGGTAGAAGACAACGCACCACGGTCATGGCGACGCCGCTGCCCCATGGTCGTGCCGCCTTGCACGGGCGTGGTGGGTGTGAAATCAAACTCTGATGGTATTGTGCAACGGCCGTGGCGTGACACCACAGTCGTGGTGAGGTAGCTTCCACATGACCGTGCTGCCTCGCATGGGCGTGGTGAGTGAGGGAGTGTCGATGCAGGTAGGGTGCCACGGTCGTGGCTCGTCGACCACGGTCGTGGCGAGTGAAAGCTTAGGTCTACCATGTTCGTGGCCGCATCACACGATCATGGTGATGGCAGAAGACCACGGCCGTTTTGGACCACCACGGCCATTGTTAGGACTCTGCTTCGCGACCTTGAGTTCATACACTGCTCGATTCGTTGCGGATGAGTGATGCCTCCAATCGATCTCTTCTACTCAAAACAGTCTTGAGACCGCATGGACTCAAACGGCCTTGAGACCGCATGGGCTCAAACGGTCTTGGGACCGCATGGTCTCAAACGGTCTTGAGACCGCATGGACTCAAACGGTCTTGAGACTGCATGGGTTCAAACGGTCTTGAGACCGAATGGGTGGAAATGCTTGGTTGGAGATAGAGATGAAGGTGGCCTTGACTTCTTGTTCAGCTTTGTCAAAACCTACATTAAATGAACGATGTTTAGATAAAACCTTGATAATCGAATCAACTAAGTAATTTTGCACATTATGATTCATATTGAGTGAAATAGTATGTATAGAGTTGAATTGGTCCCGAAGTGATAATTGAATTTCTTGATGAATATACATTCATCAAAATATCCCGAACTTAAACATTGCTCGTCCTCGAGTAACACAAAATCTGAAACAATCGCCAAATGAATACTTTCAATTCATTTGATTGCTTCATCTTCACATCACGAATGTTTTCTTTTTTCTCAACATGACTCAGTATCTCAACCTCCTGAGACCACAAAACACATCTTACCATATCTTCGTTCCTAAGTTTGTTTTCTAAAATCACTTCCTCCTCACCTTTTCCAACAACAAGCTTGTCAAAGAGTTTCGTAAGAGTTCAGAGACTCCCGCAGAACAACAAGTGTGCATTTGATCTGACACTGGTGTTTTCCAGGGTAGGGTAGGCAATCATTGTGCCATTAGGTAGAAAAGGGAGTGAAAGGTGGTATGGAAGGAAGAAGTAAATCTCTCCTCTATTCGACTCGAGATTTTTATTTGCTTTGCAATTTCATTTATTGCATTTTTTTGTGCGAATCTCTCCTCTATTCGACTTGAGATTGCATTTCTTTTTGTGTGCACTTTGGCATCTTTTTGTTTGCAAATCTCTCCTCTATTCGAATCGAGATTGCATTTTTGGTGGTACACTCCTATTCATTGAGGGGTATGGAAGAAGAGGATAAAGAGGGAAGTGGTGTGCCACCCAAAACTTAGGGTTTGGCACTTTTTTGGCTATTTTGTTTCTTTTTGATGAATGGAGGGGGTACGAAGATGATGGAAGAGGTGTAGAAGAGAGTTCAGATCAGAATGCAACTTGATTTACAATTCAATGCATCGAGTTGTTCTCTTTATCAAACTCTGCTCAAATAATGACTTGATGAGGATCCGGTTTGGATTCCATGCTATTGTTCCACAAATCAGTTAGGAAGCACGACGTTTTTGATCCATATCAGTTTGACAGACACCTATCATTTTTGCAAAAGTATCACGATGTTAGGAATCATAGGCTTCACAAGATGATTTCAATCAAAGGGCTTGTTTCAAAAAGTGGTCCTTTTGAGGATTTACTTCGAATAAGGGGGATATAGTGATTCAGAATGCATAGCAGGTTAGTTAGTGACTTTTTAATGAAACCAGGAAGTGTAAAAAGTGTCAAAAATTCATCAAGTATCTGTTCAATTTCTTTGAAAATCATTAAAGAATTGTGAAAATTTTGAATTTTTTTTATCAAAAATGTGATAGTGAAAACTTAAGTATGAAAAGGATGGGTGTAGGTGGGAAGTGAGGTATGTACCACCCACCCTCCACCCCGAACTTAGAGATTTGCTCGTCCTGAGCAAACCCTGAATCCAAGATGGAGGGGAAAAAACATGCCAGAATGACCACCAGGTGTGGTTGCGTTCTGATCAGCGCGCATCCTCCTATCTGAAAATCACAAAGGTAGAGAGCAATTAGATCTTAAAGTAGCATCTTGCAATGCAGATTTATTTAATGAAAAAATAACTAGAATGTAAAAACAAATTTGAAGAAATATTCTAATTTGAAAAGAAAGGTAAAACAAATTTATTGATCGGGTTGCCTCCCGACAAGCGCTGTTGTTTTATGTCGATGGCTCAACTGAAATTTTTTTTAGCTTCATGGTGGATCCTTAGGATTGGTGAGTTCCAACATTGTTTCAATGCCTATGTCAATCAAGGTGAAATATCTCTTTAAGCGGTGACCATTTGCCATAAATTCGCCTGACTTTTCACTCCATAGAGAGAAAGCACCATGTGGGGAAATACTTTTGACAATGTAAGGTCCACACCAGCGAGAATAGAGTTTCCCTGGGAATAACTTCAATCTTGAGTTGAATAGAAGAACTTGGTCTCCCACTTGTATGTCTTTTCTTTTTAGATGTCCATCGTGCCAAAGTTTTGTGCGTTCTCTGTAGATTCGTGCATTCTCATAAGCTGTCATCCTGAGTTCATCCAGCTCTTAGAGTTGCAGAATCCTGGCTTGGCCAGCTTCTTTCATATCAAAGTTCAGTTGTTTAATTGCCCACCATGCCTTGTGTTCCTGTTCTACTGGAAGGTGACATGCCTTTCCATATATTAATCGAAAAGGTGTAGTCCCAATGGGAGTTTTATAAGCAGTTCGATAGGCCCATAAGGCGTCGTTGATTTTTGTTGACCAATCCTTTCGATTGCGTCCTACAGTCTTTTCCAGAATAGCCTTGAGTTGACGGTTAGAGACCTCTACCTATCCACTTGTTTTTGGATGGTAAGGCGAGGCTACCTTATGTGTTACACTGTATTTTCTCAGTAAAGCTTCTTTCAAGGAAGTGGGACCCTCCGTTAGATATCACTACTTCTTTCCATAGATTCAGCGGCATCTCGTCTCTCTTTGTTATATTACCTGTTCTTTGACATTTGTCGCATGATAGGACAAAATTGTAGGAATCTTTGGATATGATTGGCCAGAAGAATCTGCATTGTAAAACCTTTAAAGCAGTCTTTTTAGAGCTCATATGTCCTCCCACTGGTCCTGAGTGACATTGTTCCAAAATAAGTTGAGCCTCCTCTTCGGCGATACATCGTCTATACAGACCATCGGCACCTAGTTTAAAAAGATATGGCTCATCCCAGTGATATTGCTTCACATCATGCATGAACTTCTTCAGGGCATTCCCGGTGCATTGAGGATGGATAACCCCAGTAGCAAGGTAGTTCACAAACTCTGAGTACCACGGTATAACTTCTGAGACCTTCATTAGTTGATCGTCCGGAAGAGAATCGTTAATCGGAATCTTCTCAGTATCCTGAGTGTGGATGCGAATGAGGTGGTCTGCTACAACATTCTCTGTACCTTTTTTATCTCTTATCTCTAAATCAAATTCTTGTAACAGGAGGATCCATCTAATCAACCTAGGTTTTGCATCTTTCTTTTCCAAAAGGTAACGAATGGCAGCGTGGTCAGTGTAGACAATAACTTTCGAACCAATTAGGTAGGATCTAAATTTATCAAAGGCATACATGACTGCTAGAAGTTTTTTCTCAGTAGTTGCATAATTCCTCTAGGCTTCATCGAGAGTTTTTGATGCATAATAGATCACATAGTGTTTCTTCTCTACATATTGCCCTAAAACAACGCCCACAACATAATCAATGGCATCACACAAAATTTCAAAAGGATGGTCCCAGTCGGGAGCTCTAATGATGGGAGTGGTTGTAAGGGCCTGCTTTAGTGTGTTGAAGCTTTTGACACATTCTTCGTTGAAATTGAAATCAATATCTTTTAGTAATAGGTTAGTCATTGGCTTCGTTATCTTGGAAAAATCCTTTATGAATCTTCTATAAAATCCGGCATGACCAAGGAAAGCACAAACTTCTTTTACATTTGTGGGAATAGCCAGTTTAGAAATCACTTCAATCTTGGCTTTATCTACTTCAATTCCTCTATTGCTGACCCTATGGCCCAGGACAATGCCTTCTTTTACCATAAAATGGCACTTTTCCCAATTTAGCACAAGATGCACTTCTTCACAACGTTTGAGGACTAGGGAGAGGTGATTTAGACATGAATCGAATGAATCTCCATAAAAAAAAAAAATCATCCATGAAAACCCCCATAATTGTTTCAGTAAGACCAGTGAATATGGCGGCCATGCAACGTTGGAAAGTTGTGGGTGCATTACAGAGACCAAATGGCATTCTTTTAAACGCATATGTCCCGAATGGGCAGGTAAAGGTTGTTTTCTCTTGATCATATGGATGTATGGGTATTTGATAGAATCCAGAGTAACCATCAAGATAACAGAAATATTCTTGATGAGCCAACCTTTCTAGGACTTGATCAAGGAAGGGCATTTGAAAATGATCTTTTTGAGTTGCCTTGTTCAATTTTCTATAATCTATGCACATCCTCCACCATGTGACTGTTCGAGTGGGGATGAGTTCATTATTTTCATTCTGTATAATAGTTGTTCAACCTTTCTTTGGGACAACATGCACTGGGCTCACCCATGAAGAATCGGATATCAGATAGATTATTCCAGCTGTGAGCAATTTAATGACTTCGCGACGGACCACTTCCTTCATATTTGGATTCAACTTCAGTTGATGCTCAATAGTAGGATTGTGATCTTCCATCATAGGGATCTTGTGCATACATATCGCTTGACTGACCCCAGTGAGGTCACTCATTTTATAACTGATGGCTTTCCTTCTTTCCCTCAGTTCCTTCAGAAGTTTCTCTTCGTATTCAGCTGTCAGATCGGAATTTATAATAACTGGGAAAAATTTTAGGTTATCTAAAAAAACGTACTTCAGTCCTTCAGGTAGAGGCTTCATTTCGGGAGCCTCTGGTTTTTCGCTTGTTTCTTCTGAAGTTTCCATAGCCTTGAGTTCTTTACTATTGGCTCCAACATCTTCTTTAGCATAGTCGAGGGATTCGATGCAATCCTTTACTCGTTCGTCGATTGGTTCATCAACTGATGGGTTTGTTAGAGCAATTTCCAAGGGATCATTTGATTCATGATGCTCTTGAGTCAGAAGTGACATTTGTTCAATGCAGTCAATCAGATAGACTTCTTCCTGCATACTTGGTCTTCTCATACTTTCAAAAACTTTAAATTCGAGAGTTTCTTTTCCTAATCTGAGCAGTAAGGTACCAGCTTCGACATCAATCAGGGCTCTTGCAGTGGCGAGGAACGGACGACCAAAAATGAGAGGATATCTGGCATCTTCTTTTATATCCATAATGATGAAGTCGCATGGAACATATGTGTCCTTGCCTACCTTGACCGGGACATCTTCGAGGATTCCTAATGGACATTTTATCGAATTATTTGCAAGCTGTATAGTCATGCTAGTAGGAAGCAATTCTGCAAATCCTAATCTTTTGCATAGGCTAAGCAACATAATAGAGATGCTTGCACCTAGATCTGCCAATCCTTTCTTGCATGATGAATCGCCAATATGACATGAGATTCCAAAGGATCCTGGGTCTTTTTGTTTCTTGGGCATCTTGCTCAATATGATATCCGATGTAGTTGTTGCCAGTTTTACTGTCTCATATTCCTCAGTTATATACTTCCTGGTTAGGAGTGACTTTAAGTACTTAGTCCAGGCTGGTATCTCAGCCAGAGCATCTAAGAAGGGTATATCAACATGAAGTTTCTTCATAGCCTCTTTAAACTTATTGAATCGAGTATCAAGCTTGGTCTGCCTTAGACGAGCTGGGAAAGGTATACGAGGTTTATATACAGGAATATCAGGTTCTGGTGTTTCAGTTTCTTCATCAGTAGATTTCTCAGGACTTCCCTTATCCGTCTTTTCATCTTTTGATTGAGACTCTAGTGTTGTTGAGTTTTGGACCATCACAGGTTCATCTTCGTCTGTAATAACCACATGTGTCTTTACTGGGAGATCCGAATAGTCTTTTCCTGACCTGGTGGTGACTGCCTTCAACTGTTCAGGATGCTTGGGATTGTTCTCGGGTTGTCCAGCAAAGACTCCAACGGGTGGCTTTATGCTAGCTGTAAGTTGAGCTAATTGAGATTCAATAGCCTTCTGCTGAGCTTGTTGGTTAGCTATCATAGTTTGCTGAGTTTGCAACATTGTTTCAATGGTTGATTGCTTGTCATCAGAAGAGATGGGTCCTGCTTCTGTCCTTGTTGTTGATTAAGATTCTGATACTGAGGGTTGTTTTGATAATTATTGTAGTTCCTATTCTGAAAGTTCCCCTTGAAATTTCCTTGATTCCCAAAATTATGTTGTTGATTATAGTGGAATCCTGGTGGGCCTCTTGGTTGATTGTTTGAGCCAAATTGATGCGAGTTTACTGCTCCAGAGGGGTTTCCATATTGAAAACCTGGGTGATTCCTATTCTGATTCGGATTGTAATAACTTTGCCCAGGAATAGTGTTGATAGCATTAATATTTTCCATCTGACCATTATCTCCTTGTCCACATACATTGCTCAGTACAACATCATAGAGAACATTACATGATAAAGTGGAATGATCAGTGCTCTTACATGCTCCACAGAATAGGGAAGTGGACTTGACCTGTTCTGGTTTCCGAGTGGGTGAACGTCCTCTTCCAATAGAAGCTAGAGATGATTCAATATGGTCTTGCTTAGCCACTAAGACCTTCAAGGTTTCAGCAATAGACTTGTACTTTGGGGTATCTTCGGCCATAGCTACTTTCAAGATGCCTTTACCTACAGATCTACCCCAATTGGCTTGATTTTCTACTCCCAGGGTGACGACTCTCCATGCTCTGTCATAACTTTGACGCATGAAGTTTCCTCCAGACGAGGAATCTAGAAACCTCTTAATATCATCATCCACACCCCTATAGAAAATTTCGATGAGTTGATTCTTAGGAATTCCATGGTGTGGACATTTGCGTAGAAGCTCTGTGTACCTATCCCATGCTTCAGCGAGAGTTTCTCCAGGGACTTGAGTGAAATTTGTTATCCGGCCCCGTATTTCATATGTGAGAGATGGAGGATAGAATTTTTCCAGAAACATATTTTGGAGTTGTTCCCAGGTGGTGATGGGTATTTCACTTTGCAATGAATTGTACCATCTTATGGCTCTATCAGCAAGGGAATACTTGAAGAGACGGAGTCGAATGGCATCATCAGTGACTCCATTTTGGTTTGTCATAGCACATAGATCGATGAATCTCAGAAGATGTTCTTGGCTGTCCTCTACTTGTTTGCCATAGAAAGGGTTATTCTGAAGCAGGGTGATCCAATGCGCTCTTATCTCTCAATTAGGAGCATTGATAGGAGGGGGTTGTACTGGATGATGAACATTCATAGCTTTCAGGATTGAGAACTCTCTAAGATCCTTTTGTAGTTTAGCTGCTTGCGCTGCTGCTTGCACTGCAAGGATTTCCTGTTGAACCGCAGCCCTGGCTTCTTGCATGAGCCTCTCTCTCTGTGCATTGATGGCTTGAGCCACTCTTCGGGCCACTTCCTCTTCCTGAGCCATCCTTGCTTGATTTTCTCTGATCTGACGATGAAAAGTTTTGTCTATCTCTGGATCAAAGCTCGTTGTTAGTCTAGGGCTGTCCGAACGGTGCATGCACTATGCCTTGGATTGTACTTGAAAATAGAAATATTTTGAAAATGAGATCCACAAAGTAGAGTCAAATTCAAGTAGATGATCGATTGTTTCAAAAGAAAAAGCAAAATCCTAGATTAGTCTTAAAATAACTAGATTTGACTGACTGATTCCGTTGTCCCCGACAACGGCGCCAGAATTTGACGTGGTATTTTGAACGCACTAACAAACTCACTCGAAGTTGAAATCATCGAGCTTTTACCAAAACCAAAGTGTAATAATACCACCAGCAAGTGCACGAGTCTTATCACAGTATAGTTAAGGATTGAACCCAAAGGACAACATTTTTAAGAATCTTTTTCAGTCTAGTCTAGTTCGAGTTAAGACTAATGCTTAAAATGATAGGTTGATTTGAGGTTAATTAAACTAATTGCAAGAAAGTAAAAGCTGAATTAAAGTTGGGTTTAGATCAATGATATGGAATCGCTGGGATGGTATCAGGTTTCACCACCACTGCTCATGCAAGCACATCCAAACATCAAACATCCAGGAAAGATATAACTATCCAAGTAGAGATGCTACGAAACCCCCCATACAGGCGTTAGGTTCGCGTAAGCATCACCGTAGGCATGAGATTTCTCATCACCATCCGGATCACATACTTACGGCTCCAAAGATACAACATCCAACTAAGGTTGTGGGCCCCCTATATAGGCGTTAGGCACATAGAAGCATCACTAAAGGCTAGATGGCTCGTCCCCTCGCGGATCATACACTTACGACCTCAAGGAAACCCATTCTATTTCTAGTTTGGGAGTCAACCACATTAATCGATAAGCAAGCAGGTGATTAATATACGAGCAAACATCGATGATTAACAAGAAGATATAAAATCCAACTAAGGTTGTGAACCCCCTACATAGGCGTTAGGTACACAGAAGTGTCACCGAAGGCTAGATGGCTCGTCCCCTCGCGAATTATACACTTACGACCTCAAGGAACCCCATTCTATTTCTAGTTTGGGAGTCAACATGTTAAACGACATTCAATCCTACATAAAGATATTCTCACAACATAGGAAGAACAAAGATGAAAGCAAGCAATTAATCAAACTACAAACATAACGATTAACAACAAAATGAAAAGTTATATACATTGCAATGGAAGGTTAATAATATGACATTTTTGCATGGGCAGCGGGGGTAGTCCCCACACCCCAGCGAAAAGGTACTACTCGCTCATGACGCGAGAAACAAGAAGAATGAAAAAAGATAGAGAAATCCACCATGGACTCGTTGCAGGAGGTAGTCGCGGCTCGGTGAAGTAGATACGGCCTCCTACGTTGTGTCGGAGCAGATCTAGATGCGAATGAGAGTTGCCAAGACAGACCAGACAGTCTCCCTTGCTTCGTCTTTCTTCTCTCCTCAGCCTCCTTGGTTGCAACACAGACAGTAGGTGAAATGAAACTGGCACGGACTGGACTGGTTTTGGACCAGATCTATATGCAGGCAGCCTGTCGGCATCCCAAAACTGATGTCCAAGTGAGGACCCTTGGGGTCCTATTTATAGGCACGACACTGACCCCAAATGGTCTGGGGTTAAAGGAAACCAAACGGTCTGCAGATATTTTTGCCCAAACGGTTTCACTTAAAATAGCCCAAATGGTCTGTAAAAACTGGGCAAACGGTCTATAAACCACATAAGACCAAACGGTCTTGAGCAAACGGTTTAGAAACCGCATAAGACCAAACGGTCTTGAGCAAACGGTTTGGAAACCACATGAGATCAAACGATTTGAGCAAACGGTTTGGAAACTGCATGAGATCAAACGATCTGAGCAAACGGTTTGGAAACCGCACAAGACCAAACGGTCTTCAAATCTGTCAGTAGACCGTTTGCCTGACCATGCGGTCTTCACGGAAGGGGAAAACAGTTTGTATCCCTGGCCTTCATTCGGCTGAGGTGGGGGTCATAGGTGTGGCACAACGGCTTGGACGAAGACGGCCGTCACGCTGGAAGCAGGTCCGGTGGCGTTGCTGCTCTCTAGGAGAGATGTAGGTTGCTGCTGTAATGGTGAAGATGACGGGAAGAAGAAGAAAGGGGGGGCGGCGCAGCTGCAGGTCGTGGTGGAATCGGAGCTACTTCTTGATGGGGAGGATCCCTAGGAATGAGGCGCCACCATATTCAGTCATATTTGAAAAAAAAAAGTGATGCTTGGCGGAGGTACAGAGGTAGAAGACGACGCACCACGGTCGTGGCGACGCCACTGCCCCACGGTCGTGGTGGGTGTGAAATCAAACTCTGATGGTTTTGTGCCACGGCCGTGGCGTGACACCACGGTCATGGTGAGGTAGCTGCCACACGGCCGTGCTGCCTCGCACGGGCATGGCGAGTGAGGGAGGGTCGATGTAGGTAGGTTGCCACGGTCGTGGTGAGTGAAAGCTCAGGTCTACCACAGTCGTGGCCGCATCACACGGTCGTGGTGATGGCAGAAGACCACGGCCGTTTTGGACCACCACGACCGTGGTTAGGACTCTGCTTCGCGACCTTGAGTTCATGCACTGCTCGATTCCTTACGGCTGAGTGATGCCTCCAATCGGTCTCTGCTACTCAAAATGGTCTTGAGACCGCATGGACTCAAACAGCCTTGAGACCGCATGGGCTCAAATGGTCTTGGGACCACATGGACTCAAACAGTCTTGAGACCACATGGATTCAAACAGTCTTGAGACCGCATGGGTGGAAATGCTTGGTTGGAGATAGAGATGAAGGTGGACCTTGACTTCTTGTTCAGCTTTGTTAAAACCTGCATTAAATGAATGATGTTTAGATAAAACCTTGATAATCGAATCAACTAAGTAATTTTTCACATTATGATTCATATTGAGTGAAATAGTATGTATAGAGTTGAATTGGTCCCAAAGTGATAATTGAATTTCATGATGAATATACATTCATCAACTAGACTAACAAAGATTCTTAAAAACATTGTCCTTTGGGTTCGATCCTTAACTATACTGCGATAAGACTCGTCCGCTTGCGGGTGGTATTATTGCACTTTGGTTTTGGTAAAAGCTCGGGGATTTCAACCCTGAGTGAGTTTGTTAGTGTGATAAAATCCCATGTCACCCTACTACTCTTGCATGATAAGACACCACTCATGCACTATATGCCACCACCCTTGGCCGATATCCCCCTCACTTATGATCAAAACACTTCACTATGGCCGATATCACCCTACTTGGGCGATACCACCTTAATTACTTGGTCAATATGAACTTGCTATGGATGATACCCAAGGCCCTATGCACGATACCACTTCACTCATGCATGATAAAAGGACCCTATGTATGATACCTTAGGCAAGGAGGGTGGTAAGATTCGAAAAATTTCACTAAGGGGTGCAAGAAGGAGTATATATACTTGGTATTCATGAAGAAGTGTGAAAACGAGGTGTCATCAATTTGAGCTACTACGTACCACATGTCCATGCATGGTTGACACATGTACATGAATGCATTAACATTTATCTTGACATGAAAAACTCTTGAGGATAATCTAGGGATGAATTTTTTTCCATTAATTATCCCTTTGAATAAAATATATCAACTAAATCACCACTTTATTCACAACACGATACAACTTTTCTAAGGAAGTTGTAACCCGATACACCTCGCCTCCTTGAGGTTCTTTGCACATCATGGACTTTTCCAAGAGTCCAAAAAAATATATGAGACTCCTCCTATGGCTCCTTGGCCGATAGGCACTCGTATATAAGCTTTTCAACTAGATACAACTCAAGTTAGGTTTGACAATTAACCCCTTTCTTGGTCATTTTATCACCAAGAGTGCCATCACTCATAAATGATTCAAACATGGTGTATCCTCCTTTCTCTATCCTTTATATGATACTAGGAGGGAGTACGGACACTCTAGAGGTGGTAATTTACATATTAACCCTACAATTTGGGTAAATTACAATTTGTACCAAAATTGATGCACAATGCACTAACATTATTCAAACAGATCACAACTTGAAATTTAGGCTTTCCATAAGACATCCTTTAACATAATTCTCTCTCTTATGATTCTAAAACATATGCGGTACATTAAACATGAGGAATTTTGCAATATAGACCCACATCTTGGGTAAATTGCACTTTATGCTCAAACTATCATATAATGCACAAACAATTTGCAATTAAGCTCAAACTTGAAAATTAAACTCTACAAGAGTCTTATTTACTTTTCAAAATATTAAAACAAGTTTATGACAACTTACTTAAGCAAAAATTCTAGGGTTAAGCCATAACCCAGGTCAAGTATGTTACAATTATCAACCCCTAACAGGAATTTCGTCCCCGAAATCTCAGAAGAAAAGAAGGGTACTTCCTCCTCATCTCTTCCTCTACCTCCCATGTGGCTTCTTAAATGCCACGGTGATGCCATAGAACTTTCACAAGAAATATGTCTTTCTTTTTCAACTTCTTGATTCTTCTGTCAAGAATCATCATTGGACCTTCCACATAGGATATATCCTCGTTTAATTCTACCTCGACAGGTTGCAACACCAACTCTGTATCGAGATGACATTTCCTCACCATAAATATGTGGAATAATAGATGTAATCTATGTATCTCAGGTGGAAACTCCAAACTATAAGCTACCTATCCCATCCATGCTGTCATTGGATAAGGTCCCATAAATCTAGGAGCTAAATTACCCTTTTTCCCAAATATGAGAACACCTTTCCAAGGAGAGACTTTGAGATACACCCTATCTCCAACTTGGAATTCTAAAGGTCTACGACGTATATCAGCATAAGACTTCTGTCTATCCTGGGCAACTTTTATCTGTTGTTGTATTACTTTAATCTTCTCAGTTGTCTTTTGCACTAACTTAGGACCCAGAAGTTGGTATTCTCCTGTTTCATACCAGCATAATAGAGATCTACACCGTCTACCATATAATGATTCATATGGTGTCATATCAATATTAGTCTGGTAACTACTGTTGTAGGCAAACTCTATCTAGCTCAGCTGTATGTCCCAACTTCCTACAAACTGAACAACACATGCTCTAAGAAAATCTTCCAAAGTCTATATAGTTCTCTCAGATTGCCCATCTGTCTGAGGGTGGAAAGTTGTGCTAAACTTCAACTGAGTACCCAAGACTTTATGTAGTCATTCCCAAAAATGACTTGTAAAGTGGGGACCTCTATCAGATACAATTGTAGCTGGAACCCCGTGTAATCACACTATCTCATCTATATAGATCTGTGCAAGTTTTTCAACAGTATAGGTTGTTTTGATAGGAAGAAAATGTGCTGACTTAGTCAACCTATCAACTATCACCCAAATGGAATCATGACCTTCGATTGTTCTAGGTAAACCAACCACAAAGTCCATAGTCACATGATCCCATTTCCACTGTGGTATAGGTAAAGGTTGCAATGTTCCTGCGGGCTTCTGATGTTCAACTTTAACCTGCTAACATACTAGACACCGCGTAACAAACTCAGCTACATCCTTCTTCAAACCAGGCCACCAATACATATCTTTTAAGTTATGATACATTTTGGTACTCCCTGGATGCATTACATACATGGATGAATGAGCTTCCTCCATGACTATCTTGCTTAAGTCATTGGCATCAGGAACTACCATCCTACCATGGTAACAAACTATCTCATCCTATGACTCATAAAAACCATCCTGTTTCTCACTACCATACTCTGATCTGATCTCTTGAATCATAGTATCAGCCTGTTGTGCCTCTTTGATCTGTTGTTTCAGAGTAGGTTTCACATGCATTTCAGCTAACAATCTGGCTAACAATGATACTTTAAGTTGTACATTGTTTTGCCTTAAAGAGAAAAGCATGTCTCGTTTAAATCACACTAAAGAGTTCAATAGTGCTTTAGCTATGGGTGGCGATGATGATTTTCTACTTAGTGCATCTGCCACTACATTAGCCTTTCCTGGATGATAATCAATTGTACAGTCATAGTCTTTGATTAATTCCATCCAGCAGTGTTGTCTCATATTCAACTCGTGTTGTGAGAAGATATACTTTAAAATTTGTATGGTCTGTGAAAATTTGAAATGTTTCTCCATAGAGATACTGTCTCAAGATCTTCAACGCATGAACCACTGCAGCTAATTCTAGATCATGCTTCAGATAATTCTCCTCATGTTTCTTAAGTTGTCTGGAAGCAAAAGAAACTACATCATCACTCTGCATCAATACACATCCTAGACCATTCTTAGAGGCATCACAGAAAACAATGTATCCCTTTCCCTGCTCAGGTAAAGCTAACACATGTGCACTAGTCCACTTTTCTTTTAACAATTGGAAAGAATGCTGACACTTGTCATTCCAGACAAAAGGAACTTCCTTCCTGGTCAACTTGGTTAGGGGTAAGGCTATAGAACTGAAGTCTTTAATAAACCTCCTGTAATAACGTGCCAGGCCTAAGAAACTACAAATCTTGGTCGGTGTCTTGGGCTGTTCCCACTCTAACACAGATTCCACTTTCTATGGATCAACACAAATACCTGAAGTAGATATATCATGTCCAAGAAAAGATACTTCTGACAACCAAAACTCACACTTGCTAAACTTAGCATATAGCTTGTGCTGTCTCAACAATGTAAAGGCTTGACGAATGTGTTGTTCATGTTGTTGACCATCTCTACTGTATATCAGGATGTCGTCTATAAAGACCACTACAAGCTCATCAAGGAATGGCCGAAAGATCCTATTCATCAGCTCCATGAATGCAGCTGGTTCATTAGTTAGTCCAAACGACATAACTACAAACTCATAATGACCATACCTTGTCCTAAAGGCTAATTTAGGTATGCCACTCTCCTTGATACGTAACTGATGATATCATGACCTTAGATCTATCTTAGAGAATACTGTTGCACCACACAACTAGTCAAATAGATCATCTATCCTTAGCAGAGGATATTTGTTCTTAATTGTCACCTTGTTAAGCTACCTATGGTCTATGCATAATTGCCTAGACCCATCCTTCTTTTTAACAAAAAGAACTGGAGTACCCCACAGGGAAGTACTTGGTCGAATCAAACCTTTCTCAAGCAACTCTTGTAATTGTTTCTTAAGTTCTTCCATCTCAGCTGGCGCCATCCTATAAGGTGTTTGAGCTATAGGTTGCATACCCAGAATTAGATTAATCTCGAAATCAATCTCTCGAGGTGGAGGAATGTCTGGAAGCTTGTTAGGAAATACATCTTTGAATTCCCTGACAACAGGAACTTCAGAAAGATTAGGACTCTCTGCTCTGGTATCTACCACATGTGCCAAGAATGCTTCACATCCTTATCACATCAGCTTCTCAGCTATCATTACTGACACTAGATAGGTTGGATGAATCTTTCTATCCCCGTAAAAGACCCATGTCTCACCATTGCATGTGAACATAGCTTGCTTGGAACCACAATCCAAGACAACCTTATACTTTTCTAGGGTGTCCATCCCAAGAATTATGTCAAACCCGTGCATCTCAAGTGGTATAAGATCCACCTGAATGTTGTGTTCTAAAAAGCAAAGAACACAGGGAGAACATACCTCCCGCAACACTATAGATCCAACTAACGGAGTTTCTAATAACAGATTGTCTTCTCTTTGACCGACAGTCATATTACAGTCATGAATCACTTCTTGAGTGATAAAGGAATGTGTAGCACCTGGATCAATCAAAATAGATACGAAGCAATATGAAGACATATCATAATGAAATAATTCCATCTGACCTATCATGACTTGTGGGTTGACCACTACCTCCGGCTGATTCATAGCATAGAATCTTGTTGTTGTTGGTTGCCAGTCACACGTCCTATTGTTGGGTGTAGATGAACTAGCTTGGGACGCCTGTCCACGACCTCGTGTGCCACTCTTAAACTGTTGCCTCTGAGAGCCTTGTTGACTCTGCCTCGGTGGTTGGGTTACATTCCCGCCTCTATCAGGACAATCCCTCATCATATGTCCTATCTTCCCACACTTATAACAACCTCTGTTCCCCCACTGTGGCCTGGATGGTCCTGTTACTGACATTGATGCTGAGTTGTGGGCTCCATCTGGCAGTAGACTATGGCCTCTACCCTTAATAGATGTCCACTGTGTCTGAGTACTGAACCTCGGTGGTGCTATTGGTGTAGAAACCCTCGATTTCTTAAAACTTTTAGACCTCTATCCTTGGGACTGTGCATGCACTTTCCTACTATTGACTTTACGTTTCTCAGTCACAAACCTTTCTATCCACCTAACTGACTCCACAAAGGTGGCAAACCTCTCTCTATTCTCTAGAGCAGATGTAGGTGTGGTTAAATCAATGTTCAAACCCTTCTCAAAATGTCGAATTCTCTCCTCATCTGTAGTAGCCATGTGTGGACAAAATAGTAGAAGCTCCATAAAATTAGCTTCATACTCACTAATGTTCATTGGTCCTTGCTTAATCCGCTCAAACTATGAGATTTTCTCATCCAGATAAGTCTTGGGAAAGTATCTACTGACAAACTCACGTCGAAACGCTCTCCATTCGACCTCAACACCTGGTCGTTTCTCTTCCTCAATGGCCCACCAGTGGACAACACTCCCTTTCAACAGGTACACATCATGCTTAACTTTCTTAGTTTTTGGAATGCTGAGGATTCTAAAGGCTTTCTCCAACTGAGTGAGACATGAATCTGCGTCTGTTGGGTTAGCTATACTGGCATATTCGGTGGCTCCTACCCGGCGTAACCGCTCAAAGGTCTTACTAGATCCATGCCCCTCATTAGAAGCTGGTGCCCTAGGTGCTGGTGCTGGCATTCGATATGCCATATGTGTCATTGTATTCATGAACTGTCCAAACAAAGTGTGAAAAGCTGGGTTTTCTATCGAAGCTTGGTCAAGTTCGGGATTTTCAGGTACTAGTTTCTCTCTAGCCTGATCCCTTGCACCTCCTCCTGGTGCAGCAACACTGCTTTCAACAGCATGTTCTTCGTGTGATCCAGCCATCTTTAAGCTTTACTTATTTTCCTAGATGAGCAAAAGTCACTATCAGATAAACTGGATGACACTTAGAACAGACTCAAAAACCTTAATCCTATGTCTCTGTAGACTCAGCGAACCTTAGGCTCTGATTCCAAAACTTTGTGATGATCCGATACAAATCAAACCGTCACCAGTAAATTATTGTGGAATAACCATAAGCAACGGATTAACAAAAATCACTAAAAATTAAAACCATTTGCAAACAGATCCATTTCTAGGAAACTCTTAAGAAAAGAACCAAAGTACTACATACATCATGGTTCATATTGTACATACCATGTACCATCTCATCTCGAGGATAACATATAACAATTGCTTTGTCAAAACTATACATAAGCAACATAAAACCTCGAGGCATACAAGCCAAAAATCTCAGATCGATCATAAAACCACTAAGTACTGACTCCAAGGACCTGAGAGTACAGAGACGACACATAGGACTTATATCTACAACACACGACAGACAGTACACTCAACCTAAGGTGTTATTGTTGCCCCTGATTCCGTTATCCTCCCTCTACTGTATGGTCCCTACCTACTCATCCGCGTCCACCTAAAAATGTTGGTGACCAATGGAGTGAGACCCATCTCCCAGCAAGAGATATAACTCTCCACCAAAAATATTATTATTGCAGATAAATAGTAATAAAACTGAGAAGAGGATTCTTTTATATTAATAAGCAGGATTTAATCACTATTTAAGTAGAATAGAGCAATATCATCTTCTGAAACATTGCATCTATATATGATAAAGCAGTAATTCATGTATTCATTTTATAAGGAATATGAAGAACATGTATAACATCTATTTATTTAAGATGCATTAAGAAATGTAACATCAACCAATGATTTCCATATTCCATCCTTAAGCAAATACACTACATGGTTGATTACATTTTACAATCACACTTATGCCCTGTGGAGATGAGGTATACCACTCATACTCCAACCGACCACTGCGAAGTTGAAATTGGTACCATACAAGTTCAATGGAAGAGCCCGCTGCCATCACCTCTACCATCTCGGTCAGTGCAAGACCACAAGCAGGACCATGTCAACTACTTCATAGCTTTCCAAAGTATACTGGCAACTTTGCTATAGAGCTACAGCGGTGGCTGCACTCTCTCCAGGATCAAGAGATTTCATGTTTATCTCCATAGTGATCTTGACATTCATCATCATCGGGAGATTCATGATACATCCATCCCGACACATATAATGAAGGATTGAGAGATATCATGTTTATCTCACATCAATCCCACATTAGGGCGTAAGGATATTCATGGCCATCACCCCCACATATTCAAGAATATGCACCTCCAGAAGATCCCATGGGAAAACCTTTTTCATCATCACCAGCTGCTGACGATGATGGATCTATGGTCAGGGCTCTACATGATAAGATTCCACTTGATTAGTTAAGTGCATTACCATATCTTTTAGCATCAGTCAAGTTTTCAAAATTATTATGAAAAATTCTACAAAGAAATTTATAATACATCTATCAAGTATCTTTAAAATCTTGAGAACACATATAACTTCTAGGATTTCAATCCCTTATCTCATTACTGGGAATTCTCATCCCTCATCATTATCATCATCATGATTATTAGATCTGGGTATTCAAACCCTTAATTCATCACTGAATATTGTTACCACTTATCAGGTAACTATTACCTCTAGGTCCTTAGACCAAGGTATACATGATACTTGTTACACAAGAATCTCACATGGATCACAAGGCCCATTTAAAATCTTTATCGTATAAAACATCATAGCTCATACCTAGATATGCTCATCATCTCATGATACATGCCTGGTTAGTATACATGATAACAGCCATATCAAATACATATCAACACCATGCAATACAAGGGTAATACCACTATTCCATCATTAGGGTTAGTGTTTCCCTTTCTTATATTAGGGTTTCACATACATACCATTACCCTATATTAGGTTTAGCATTTCCCTTTCTTATTGATTAGGGTTTCAAGATCACATTATCAAGGATCAAACCCTAATTCATACCCTACACATATTAGGAGTATTAATGTATGCCCATTGCATATTTATCACAAAAGTAGGAGTTTCTCTCTCATCCTTACTAGGATGTTGATTACTCCATACTTTATTAAGTTGGCTCAACCTTTCCTTCAAGGTACATTAGCCTACTTAATCATTACTCATTAAACTCCATACTTCTTAATGTATGAATTGATATAAGACACTTCATGTGTTACTCTGTAATGACCCCGCCTCCCAGTACCCCCCAATTAAGGGAGACCAGAAGGTCAGAGTCGTTATCCCATTAATAGGATCAAAGGTTCGACAAATAATCAATAACAATTACAAAATTCTACCAACTATACTGAAATATGGTAAAAATAAAAACTTTGCATACCTTTTGAAAACTTGGATTTCTAAACTTCTATCCATGAAGATACTCATCTAACTTATCCTCCTTTGCACGTTAATTCTCATTTAATTCCACATATGCCACTTTACTATTTGTTCTTTTCATTTGTACCTAAAACGCCGACAAACAAAGCGTCGGTCAGCAAGAAGCTGGTATGTGGGAGAAACAATAATCATGCAACTATGTTAACAACGTAATCATTCAATTAATCATTTTACAACCAAGATTATATTTTAAGCCATACTACTCAATCCTTACCTATCCCCTAACTCTGTGCTATCCCTACAGTGGACTTGTATGCTGCCTCTCTTTTAGGTAGATTCTTACCCCCATGGCCCTACCACACAGGTAGCCAATACCTAGGGTTATGGAATCGCATGGCCCTACCCAAAGGTAGCCCAATCCCTAACTCATGATGACTTGATGGTCCTACCCCATTGGTAGACATGTACTAAGTCATTCAATGACCTGATGGGCCTACGCCATCGGTAGCCATGTACTAGGTGAATCCATTAAGCAACATAGGGGAATAGGATCTGAACTAGTAGGGACATATCTTAGGTGATAGTCATATCCAAATTATAATTTGCAAGAATTAAATGCAACCAACAATTTAATTCAAGTCATCTATAAAACCTCAAAAATCCTCGGGAAGCTAATTCGGGATATTCATAGGCGTAACCACATACCTGTCAAGCTGATGTGAGATAGAAATAATCCAATCAACAAGCAAGTAATCCAAAATCAAGGAAGCACACAATTCAATCCTGAAATTACATTCAATTCCTTTTATCAAAATCTATCCAAACCATCTTGCTACTTATGGTTTCTATTCCTTTTTAGAGTTTACTTTGCAATTAGGGTTTTTACTTTATCTTACTCTTTTACACCCTAATTTCTCATCTATCCTTCATGAAAGTTATTAAGGTTACCTTTTACAAACACATAACCTTAATTCCAGATTAATGCACAATTAATCATCAATTAAGTCCATTAAGCCTCTTTTACATTAAAGCTATCATTTTTATCCTTTTTAATCTATGACAAAGTCATTATGCTCGTTTATCATCAATTCGTAGTTCATTATGCTCTAATACTCATATGAACATTATTTATCAATAATTCTACCTTTTATCTACTAGGAAACCCTAATTTCCACATTAAGGGTATTTAACCACAATTAGGAACTTTAATGCTCGAAATAGATTTGTATCATTATATCTTAGCTTTATTCACGATTTTGAATAATTAAAGCCATTAAGAGTCGAATTTGCCAACATTAGGGTTTCAAGGCCCATTAAAGCACATTCATGCACATGAAACTCTAAAATGGACTAAATACGTGCCAAGTTTATCTTTTTCAATCTTAATGTACTCTTCATGATTAACAGGTTAATATCAACTTTAATCATCCATTAAGCCCTACTAATCACATTAATCATATTAAAATAGGGTTTCTTACTCATTATTACATTAAAGTTGATAAATTACACTACTTTTCGAATTGGAAGAGGAAATAGCTTTTAAACATATTTTTATTTCATTCCTTGAGTTCCTTTGATCAAAATTCATGTATAAAGTGCATCTATCTGAGCTACGGTTATTGAGATATGAATTTTGCTAGGTTTACCTTTTTGGACCAATCACAGAGCGCCACATCACCCCATCCATGCAACGCAACTTGCTTATTGGAAACATAACACAATGTCCAAATTGCCCTATGTTAAGTTCCCATCTCTTCCATGCCCAGAGGGGCATAACCGTCCTAACTCCACTTTGATCGTCTCCCTCAACGCGTGACCTAGTTGTCATTGCAATAAGGTCGAGATGCGGCCCGACCACCCTCCTTCCAGGCTCCGAAAGCCTCCAAGCTACCTCCCTTGCTTTTGATGTGCCCCGTGCAGGCGAGGGTGTCCTTGCTAAGCCGCCAAGATGGCTAGAAACTGACCCAACCAATCCGCGGCCATGACCAACCTGCAGCACACTTGTAGCCAACCTACAGGCGTTGTGCACTGGTTGAGAGCAAGGAAAAAGGGCCGAACTTCCGTGGGTTGTCAGGAGGACAATGTACCTTTATCAGGGTGACTCCACAGCCCCTCATCGTGTCCGCCCCTGCTCCCACCCTCGGCCCAGTTGGCCGAGTGCAGGGTCACAAGACCTGCGCTCCACGGCCGTGTTGTAGATCCTTCTGTAGTGTCGCGCGATGGTGGAAGCAAGGTGGCGATGACAACTCCCTCCACGGTCATCGTGGTGTCATCTTGCTTCCCTCAAGATAGCTAAATGATTCCTCATTGATTTGTGGTCATGCTAACCTTTCCATTAGGGTTTGTTTACCAAGAAGAAGGAGAAGAGAGGGTGGGATACGTGGGATCTCACTTTAACTCGAGCCAGAGGCTCTACCCCTTATATAGGGGAGGGTATTGATGCCCTAAGATGCTTTTCCATGAAGCAACATGGTTCTTTCCCAATAGGAATCCAATTCCTATATTGAGAAGCAAGATTCTCTCTCTCCTAAACATCTTTTTGATATTCTTATTTCTTGGATAGTTAGGAATTCGAAATTCCTCTAATTTATTCTCTTTAATCTTACTTTTTAAACCATTGGCACGAAATTATATATCTCCTTAAGTAGGAAATACTTCATTTTCATCAATATTAAATAATCCATTAATTATGTATTCACATTATCTTCTTATTTGACTTTATTGGTATTTTCTCTTTTCGATGATTATGAACCCATGCACATATCATGGTTTTAATCAAGTTACAGGTGACTAGAGGCTCAATCAAAATAATCAATTTAATTATGCCATTAGAGATTTAAACCATAATATAACTTTCCAAAAACATCTGACAGGGCCAAAGAGGTCCATTTGACTTAAACTTTTGACCATAGGTGTATATGGGTGTCTAGAACATTCCTATGTAGGTACTTTTTGTACTTGATGACTAAAAGTTAGATTATTAAAAATGTAATTTACATCATTCATTTACATTAAATGCATCATGATTTCCCCCTAACACAAGAGACTTTTGTTTTTAAGGTCAATTAGGGTCTATCTTATTTGATTTGAGTCTATTGGACAATAGTACTCCAACTAGGGCTCATCCAATAATGAGGTTACATGGTGGAGAGAAAGTGCATTATAATCCATGTTAAAGTATATTGAATTCACAATCATTTTAAGAGAGAAAAAATCACTTAACTTATTGGATTCTACTTTAAATTTTATATTTGGGTCAAAAAGTCACATTAGGTTCTATTTGATGTCTGGAATTCGAAATCTGAAAATCAGCATTTCCAATTAAGGATTCATTCATAAGTTCAAATTTTGAGGATGTTACAATTCTTCCCATCTTAAATAAATTTCGTCCTCCAAATTTGATGAGACTACCAACCTTAGTGTTTTACATATTCTATTTACTATAAATCCTTAATATCATCTTAAAGTCTCATTATCAAACTTAAGATAAGACCTAATCATGGTTTACACAATTACACGAGAACTTGATTAACTTAACACAATTTCAAACAATATTGGAATTTTTACTTGAGTTGATATAGTCACTCTCATGAATGCACCCACAATGATCATAAGGCCGATTAAGGCTCACATAAGGCCAATTAAGGCTCACATAATGCTCCCATAGAGCTCATAATACCTATGAAGGCTCACATAAGGCCAGTTCAGGATCATATATGCTAATCATTCAATTAAAGTATATGAAACACTTTATATTGATTCAAAACTAATTCATACATAGTTCTTGCAAAAGAAAACTACTTCATGATCATTTATCAAATCTAATATAGATGATACTATGTTTGAACATAACATGAATTATATCTAAACCTCTAGATCGACTTAGCAAATGGAACCCCACTAGGCAAAGACTGAAGATCACCTCATCTTGATTTTCCTTTTTGTCCTTAACTTGCTCCAAGTACTACAGACATATCGTCCCCAGCCACATAAAATAAACATCACATCAGTAAGTGATATTTGGATCTTTATATAAATAAAAGTAAATATAATCTTGACATGATTAAAATTGACATGAAATAACTTGACATAAACTTGAGCATAGATTTTCTTAATATTTCATGATTCATTAATGACATGAAGAATTGAACAGTACATATATGCCTCCCTCTTTGACGCCTACTTAGGAGAACATGATTGGTAGGAAATCCCTTAATGCTAGGAAAGCCTATGATGACCCCTTGAGTTCCATGATTCAGGAGCATATAAAAACTAATTCAATTCCATTTATCTTAACGTTGACTTTGAAATTAACATTAACATCATCCTTGAACTTTAACATGATGGGATTTCTCCCCTTAAAACATAATGAGATTTCTCCCTCATAAATGATAATAGGGTTTCCTCTTCTTGAGCATGATTCATTAATCTTAATTGATAATCAATAATCATAATTAGGGTTTTACCATAGACTATAAATAAGCAACCAATCAAACAGTGATAACTATATATGATATCTTTTGATAACTGATTCATAATTTCATGGAGAATACTAATGTGCATAATCATAAATAAACAACCAATAAACCAGAATTAAATATGCCAAATATGCATGGCCCGCTTACCTAGGGTAGACCGATTTAGGATCAAGTACTATTCTTCATTGGGACTCCTTGTATCCAAAGAAACTCTATTATTTCGAAATCCTTTTTATTGGATACTCATTATCCTTCTAGATCCATCTAAATGCATTATTCTTCATTATTTCTCATTATCTTGTTTATTTCTTATTAAAATAGTTCTTTTTGAGGATTTATCTTTATTTGTCTTTTATTTTTCTCATTGGTATTCATTTTATCATTAGGAATCCTTGGGATACGAAATTCCACTAAGGATAACTCAATTACACCTCTTTCCACTTATTTTCCACATTTCATCATTGTTTTCAATTTCTTTCTTAATAAAGAAATACTTAATTGTCTTTTCTTTTCTTATTGCACTCTCTATGCAAGTTTAGACTCCTTGGAACCCAAGGAACCCAAGAGGCACGAAATCCATCTTTGGATTGTATTCTTTTTCCTTCTAGAGGTTTCCACATCTTTCTTTTCTTAAAAACTCAATTATTCATTAATTAATTGAATTTCCTTGTTATTGGGCCCAATAGCCAATAAAGCCCACAACACATTCATCAAGGCTATTTGTAAATGAAATTACATCATTATTTGTCCAATTATCTCCAATATGAGAGATTATATTTCTCATCAAATGAACCCAAAATTTGGGGTTGTAACATCCATCCCCTCTTATAGGAATTCCATCCCCTCTATTAGGAATTTTGCCCTCAAAATTCCATCAAGCAAGCAAACAAACAGGATAAGCCTTTCATATGTCCATCATGGCTCCCATGTGGCTTCACCCTTTCCATGGTGCTTCCCAAGAACCTTCATCATCTCATATTGTTCCATCTGAGTTCTTTCTTACCTTGGTATATCGTACCCTCATAGGTGACTCAGGACATTTCAACCTCTCAAAAGCTGAATAGGTTCAAGGCTCAACACATGGCTTGGGTACCTCACATAGTGCTCTAGATCGAACTCATGGAACACATTACACATCATGTTATCATGAGGGGCAAGGCTAAACACAACCATATCCACCAATCCATCTCAAATGGACCCATATATCGGGGACTCAGCTTTCTCAGCTGTAGCTTAGAGGGGTCGGATTTTCACATTACATACTTTCCTACAATGAACTGCATGTCACTCTTCTTTGTATTAGCTCATGACTCATGTCATCTCTGGGCTCTCTCTCTCAGCCATTGCACGATCAAAGTGACTTCATCTGCACACACTGTGGTTCTTTTCTGACCTTTGTGATGCCTCCTTCACCAACATCATCTTAATGAAGCGGCGACCGACACAACCTCTCAAAAAAAAAACTTCTTGCATCCCGATAAAGGCTATGGTGGTTAACATCACATCTTAAGAATTGTCTCTATGTATCACCCCGAATGAGCACACATGCTCTCATCAGACCCTCTAATCTGGATCACACTAACCATTAGTAAGGGGTGATAAATTGTACCATCATCGAGTTCTTCATGTATCCACTTCCACCTCATTGAAGTGAACCTATAGTCATACTCAAGAACTTTTGAACTCGCATCATGGTGTTGTTGAACTGTCTATCTCTCTTATGTAGTTCAACTGGTGACCGACACAACCTCTAAAAAAAAAACTTCTTGCATCCCAATAAAGGCTATGGTGGTTAACATCACATCTTAAGAATTGTCTCTATGTATCACCCCGAATGAGCACACATGATCTCATCAGACCCTCTAATCTAGATCACACTAACCATTAGTAAGGGGTGATAAACTGTACCATCATGAAGTTCTTCATGTATCCACTTCCACCTCATGGAAGTGAACCTATAGTCATACTCAAGAACTTTTTAACTCGCATCATGGTGTAGTTGAACTGTCTATCTCTCTTATGTAGTTCAACTGAATTTGTGCCTTGACAATACTCCTTTCTTACTCATGTCATCCAGGTAAGGCTTTCTACCATAACCCATATTGTATCTTTACCTTCTTTGGTCTAGGGAAGACTTACCACCACATCTGTAGTGATGAATTCCCATTCCCTCTCAGGGATTCTTTAACCTCTAAGTCAAAGCACTGGGTTACTGGTGTTCATCCTTCCCCCTTGGCTTGCATGGCCACATGCTACATGCAATTTCACATTAAGCTGCCAAAGTGTTTCTATCACTTACTATCTTTGTAGTATCACGGTGTTTGGTGATCTTAAAACCATGATCTCTGGTATGTCATGATTCCTCAAGATCGATACCTTGGAAGCCCTAAACCACTCTCATCAGGGTTTTATTACCTTCCTATCCAAAGAAGTGCATCCGAGGTTCTACCACCATCCTTTCATTATATCATGGACTAGACTGGCTAACCAAACAATCATTTACTTGATTAACTGCTATTGATACATCTAGTCGTTAGCCAAACTTATCTCTTTTTCTCAACTTAAGGTTATCCTAGCAACCTCAACTTCTTCTAGCTTCCAGCTAAACTAGGAAGTTATATCTCAACTAGAGCATTCATTACCACTTCACCTCCTTAGGTGTTAGGTAATGTTGAGGACATACACCTCCATGTATGATACTTATCATCTCATATCAAAGTCGAAATTTGTCTTCATCAAGAATACTCTGAGCTCATCCTCTTAGTTATCAGACTCCACCTTGTGATTCCTTATAACACATTCAAAAATCCACCTAGTTCAAGATAAAACATAAGATGACTACACTATTCCTCTTAGTGTGTGTAAACCATCCATGTATCATTCACTCCACAAAGGTATGTTATCATCTCTATCCTCATACCTATAGCAATGTTCCAACTCGCATCATCTTTTATCCTTGGTGTATGGCATGCGTACTGTCCCATATCTCCCGCCCATAACAAGAGGAAATAAGCATTTGGCGGCCGTCCAAACACAAAGTTCTTCCTGTTCCAAGAGTAGAGATGATACATCCCACATTTCCAGTACACCTTCAAATCTAATTTGAAATGTGCAAATTATGTCTCTACATCACAATCATCTTGATATCAAAGTTACTTCCATGGAAAACTGGTCTCGAACCTACTTGGGTCACCACACAATCCTTGGTCATCTCCTCTAGGTCTATAGGGTGCTGGAATTTTAGGGGTCATCCCTCTTCCCTTATGCATACAGAGAGTGCCCTACTCATCTTCCCTTTGGGTCCCATGAGTTCATGAAGGTGATCAATCTCCTAATGCATGGCCCTCAGACAATGATAGCCGTTACCTCCCGACCCAATGGTCATGTGCAACTAGGGAAGTAGGCAACTCCTACTTCCATCAGTCTTATCCACACCTAACCCTAGGATAGACTTAGGATTCTATCATAGTACATGTTCGACTTAGAACCTTACCCAAGCCTTCATCATCTCTCTCTCTGCATTCTTGGTCTTTCTTTCATCCTTTCTTAGGGATCATGGCGACCTGCCTACCTTGATCAGGACCCATACCGGTTACCTCCATGGTAACACATCCGCATGCACTTAGAGATGGTTAACTATAGGTCTACATGTTTAGTCTTATACCATGTACTCTTCACTTAGCTCTCTCAAGATCCTATGAAACCTCTTTAGGTTACCTCAAAACCAACAAAACTGGTATACACCCTACAAAAGGATCCCTCTCCCAGGATGGGAGGAACTACACCTCTTAACAACAAGGTCACAAACATCCTTAGGGTTTACATCCATATGAGCATGCTTAACCCAATATGTACTAAAGCACAAGAGGACCACCTACTAAACCATGCTAGGTCACACTGGTTCTCATTCTCAACATTATACCATCTTAGTTGTGAGAGGTTCATCAAACATACCTTTAACTTAAGGGGTTTCTTTTTCCCCTACACATGCTCGAAGCTATTGAGACTCAAATCTCATCATGAGCATCGGGTACACTGCTTCCCCTCTTAGGCCTAGGAACCCTAGGTTCACCTTTGGGTGTCCAACTGCATGCTCAATCTCTTTACCACGAATCAAGCATGTCCAAGGTATGTCATGTACTTCCATGATCCTTCTACTGGAGCAACACTTCGGAGTTGAGTCCTCTTCCAGGACAACCAACTAGGTATACAGTCTCATAACTGGTTACTTAAACCTCCTCAGGGTCTAAAGCACTCTTTATCTCATCCAGTAGGTACTCACTTATACTATAGGTACCAGAAGCATCATCCTCTCTCAAGGGTTTGGTTCCTCTAAAGATAACCAAGATATCATTAGCCACCAGGGTCAAGAATAGGGAAACCACTATCATCCACTTAGGTCGCATCATCCTCTACTCCCCACTGTTCCTCATGTCTTGGAATTTAAGCTTCCAACCTTCTTGCTTGAGTCATGCTTTCTCTCTCTAGAGCTAACTCCACATCCAGCCTTATTACTAGAGGTCCTCTCTCCATGAAGGATCAAGCTCACAAGCATACTTCTACATGGGTGATGCCTATGTTTAACTTATGTTTGCTCGAGGTTATCCTTAGTTCTTTATGCTTATCTCATAAGCCATCCATCCTGTCCTTCTGACCTCGATTTTAACTTACTGTTCATACTACTGATGTACTCTGGGTGCAAGCTATATCCTACTTGCAACAACCCATAAGGTCTCTATAGGTTCTTCTCTAACCTCATTCATGAAGGAGCTATCTTTCGCTCAAACATGCACGACCCTTTCCAGGGTTGGGTCTCCAAAGGCATTGGGTCATCTAACCTCTCCTGGCTCGTATGGCATCCCAAGGTGTGTCCATCCAAACACCTTGTATACCATGACATCTAACTGTTCATGTCATCTCTCTCTAACCTTCACTTAGGGTTAGGGTTAACATCATCCTTAGAAGATGTGCCAGGTCTCTACTTTTAATGGAGGTCTCTACCTCCAAGACTAACTCTCTCTACTATTCCTCCTGACAAGGAGGTCTATCCTCAGTCTCCCCTGAGGGCATTGACAACTCGTGTCATACGACCTAAGCATGTATCTATTCTTTTACGCTTACTCTATTAAGCTTATGTCCATGACATCTTATTTACATGCTTTTCATTAATTTGGTGGAGGATTCCTTAAATCAACCTTACCCATACCTCAAGAGGGTGAGGAGAAGAGAGAAAACCATAATCCTTAAGGTCCTTAAAAGAATTTGAGTTGATAAGGGATGAACAAGATTAGAGAGTCCTAAAGGTATCTTATTTTGAATCATACCCTAAGACTTTGGTCAGGCAGTCACGGATCCGGGAGTCCTCGTATTCCGACTAGCGGTGCGGAGGAAAATATTGCTAGCCCCCGGTTGTGATCCTTTTCTAGACACCTCTGTCTTTTGGATAATCCTCTAATAACTCCCTTGGGTTCTACAAAATTTGTAAAATTTAATAATTATTACGGATTAAGTGAGGAACCTTCGCTCTAATACCAATTGTAACGACCCCGCCTGCCGGTAACCCCCATTTAAGGGAGACCAGAAGGTCAGAGTCGTTATCCCAATTAACAGGATCAAAGGTTTGACAAATAATCAATAACAATTACTAAATTCTACCAACTATACTGAAATATGGTAAAAATAAACACTTTGCATACCTTTTGAAAACTTAGATTTTTAAACTTATATCCATGAAGATACTAATCTAACTAATCCTCCTTTGCACTTTATGTGGTGATTGGATAAAGTATATGTATTTCTAAATACAAAATCCCTCAATTAAATATTAATTCTAAGATGATTTCCATAAGAAACACACATGAAAAGCTTGATCAACCAAGCGTAGGTTACACCCAAGCGTGGTGTGTCATCCATCTTGTGGAAGTATGATGGTAGATATGTAGGTTCCGCCCAAGCAGGGTGCATATTCTATCGTGTTGGCTTGTGGATCAGGCTTAACTAGTGTACTTAATGGGATTAAGCAACAGAGGCATGAATATGACTATGGAAAGGATTTGGGCATATCATCTATCCAAGAATTTCATATGATGCAATTGGCAAAAGTTGTCTACCTTAACAATTTGCTATGGACCCTGGAGTTGGTTGGGTAATAGTTGAATTATTTTGGATCTTAGCTCACTAAAAGGTTGTATGCTGCAATATTCCAAATTGATATGTGAGGGTTGTCAATTTGAATAAAATAACGGGAACGGTAGTTAACTAAATACTTAATAAACATCATCAAATTTTACAAATCAAATCAAATCAAAACTGATTTTTTGACAAAATTGCAAATTCTTTTGTAGAATCAAATGGCAACACACAACAACACATTTTCTCTGTGATCAGTCCTTGAGTGTAACATCCTTGGCTTGGGTTATGAAGTAACCCTAGGTGTATTGCATAATTAGAGTAATTATATGCATGATTTTGTCTTTGAAAAGTATTTAGGGTTCAAGAGGAATTTATATTACAATTTTAGTCATTTTTGAATATTGTTGAAATCAATATTTTGCTTGTTTTGAACTAAAGTGCAAATTACCCAAGTTGAGGGGTTTATTTGCAAATTTTGCATGATAATATGTTCCTCATGAGTTGAATAATCATGAGAGTGAAGATGATGCAGAGGTATGGCTTATGATAGCCTGAATTCCAAGAAAGCGTTGATAAAGCAATGTTTGTGAATGAAACCCTAGTTTTGGTGTAATGTGCAATTTACTCAAAACCTAGGGTGCAATATGTAAATTACCACTTTAAAAGGGTCCCTTATGTTTCTTGTCATCATGTGGAGCAAAGCAATTGAGAGGGACGCCTCATTTGAATTAAGTTGAAGGAGAAAGAATCTTGATATTAAAATAATCAAGATTTAAGCATAATGGAAATATTAATGCAAAACTAAATAAAATAATTGAAGGGCCTTCAACCAAAATTAAAATGGTGGCATTCGTATGCATGAGTGGAATTCCTTGAGCTTTTCAAGGACCGAAAATATCCTAAGGAGGCAAAATTTCACTCACCTTATTATAAGGAAAAGAATTTCCACTCAAAAATATATATTAGTATTATAATGGATTAAGGTGCTTAATTTCTTTTCCCTTAATCCATGGATAATGGAATGGAGCTCGGTGGATAGAGTTTCCTTTTCATGCAAGTAAACCAAGGAGGAAGAGGTGGCACCATTTTTTTAATTAATTGAATTTTAATAAAACATTCTCTCTTTCATCAATTTTCTTATAAAAGAGCCTTTTCCAACCCACCTAAGGGTCTTTTTCGATTCCTTTCTTCCCCTTTCTTGCAAAATCGACTAAGAGAGATAAGAACAGCAGGGATCACGTCCCCAACCTGTTGGTAAGCCTTTGATCTTTGTTCTTCATGATTTCATGGTGAAAAACATAAAACAATGTGTAATTCCTTTGTTTCTTCACTCCATCTTCAACCCTAACCAACCCTTTCACTCCAAAAGCTTGAGAAATGACCTTGGGAGGTTGCTAGAGCTTCAAACACCATTGGAGCCATGAACCTTGGAGCTTGGGATCAGATTTGAAGGTGGGTTATATAACTTTAACCCTTAATCTTTGTCATTGAATTCGATTTCTACTTGCAATTCATTTAATAGTCATTATTGCAATATCCATGCTTGATTGATGGAGTTGCCATGGAAATGGCAGTAGCTTTCGTGAGTCTAAAGTTTGAAGATAATAACCTATTCATAAGCACACACCTTAATCAAAGAACAACAGCAAACGTTCTTGGACTTTTGGTCCAAACGGTTTTGCAAATTGTTTGGTAAAGTTGAATTCCAAACTGCATGGAATGGTTGATCGTTTGGTTTAGTTGACCGTTTGGACTCCAAACCGCATGGCATGGTTGACCATTTGGTATGGTTGACCGTTTGGGGTATGAACTTAATCATAGGTTGGATGATGATCCAATGGACTCAATTGATTGATCCAATGTGTGCACGATCCTTAAAGTGGAAACCCTAATTAAGTTGATTGGAGAAACCCTTGATTGGTCCTAATGATTTCAAGACTTTTTGGGGCAAACGGTCTTGAGACCGTTTGATCCTAAACGGTCTTGAAACCATTTGGAGCCAAACGGTTTCAAAACCGTTTGGGGATGAATAGTAAACCCTAATTATGGGTGATGGTTTATGAAACCCTAATTGGGATGAATAGTAAACCCTAATTATGGGTGATGGTTTATGAAACCCTAATTGGAATGAATAGTAAACCCTAATTATGGGGGATGGTTTATGAAACCCTAATTGGAATGAATAGTAAACCCTAATTGTGGAACAATGAATGTAAATCCTTTTATAGGGTGAATTTGATGTGAAACCCTAGCTAAGGATGGTTTCATGAGAAACCCTGATGTTTGATGTGTTGTAAAGCCCAAACCTAGGGTAATGCTATGTATTGCTTAATGAACCCTAATTTTGGGCAATATGGTGATAAACCATATCTTTGATGTGATAAGGGGATGATTATCCTTAAATTACATGAAATGGGAAACCCTAACCCTGGTAAGGGAATAGTGGTGTTACCCATGAATAGTGAATTCATATTTGTTGAACATGGTTCTGATATACAATTGATATCACTATATCATCTGTGCTAACCATGCAGGTATCTTGAAATGATGATCATGGCCAGGTATGAGCTATGATGTTTAATTCATTATTGTGATTGTACCTTGAGTACCATAATATACCTTGCTACCTGGTAAGAGGTATCAAGAGAGTTAATGGGCATCAAGTACCATGTGTGATGGTTGTAATAGCAAAGTATCATGTTTGCCTTGGTCAATTGACCTAAAGGTGATGGTTACCTGGAAAAGTGGTAACAATGTTTAATGATGAATCAAGGGTTTAAATACCCAGGACCATATGATTATGGTGATGAAATTGAGAAGGGATTGAGTTCCCAATATCTTTTAAGACTGTTAAGTAATTGATGAAAATAGTACATGTTTCCTTATAGAATTGATATAATAAGTTATGTTTGAGAACTTGCCTGATGCTAAATGAATATGAAAATGTACTTAATTAATCAAGTGAAATCTATTCATGTAGTGCTCTGACCATAGATCCATCACCGTCAGCAGCTGGTGATGGTAAAACAGGTTTTCTATGGAAATCCTAGAATTTGCATATTTTGAATATGTGGGGGTAAATGGGCGAAAATATCCTTACGTCCGGGTGAAGAGATTGAGGAAGGGTAAACACTAAACCTCTCAATCCTTCATGTGTCGGTACAGATGTATCATAAATCTCCCTATGGTTGGGATGGATGAATCATTAATCCCCCAATGTCATTTTATGTCGGGTCGATAGAGATAAACATTAATGCTCTCGATCGTCGATGAGAGTGCAGTTGACGTTGTAACTCTATAGCAAAGTTCCAGTATACCCTGGAAAGCTATTTGAGCAGTCGACACAGTCCTGCTTGTAGTCCTGTGCTGACCAGGATGTGGGAGTTCATGGGAATCCGGCTCTTCCATTGACCTATTTATGGTACCGATTTCGATTCTAGAAATGGTCAGTTGGAGTATGAGTGGTATACCTCATCTCCTCAGAGCTTAAACCTATTTGTAAAATATAATCAGCCGTGTAGCGTATTTGCATAAGATTGAAATACGAGAAACACTGATTGATGATATACTGCTTAGTATGCCCTTGATACAGGAATATACTTATGTTCCTTTAATTCATATTGAGTATGAGACATGCTGCTTAATCAAGTTATAGCTTTAATATTGCATAAGAATGTTTCTCTAGTCTGCATAGATGTGATTCACCTGCTATTGATTTATATTATCTCACTGTTCAGTTTATTTCTATTAAACTGCAATGACAATGTTTTGGCGGAGAGTTATTTCTCCCGCTGGGGCAATTTTTATAATTGTCTCACCCCCGTAGGATTCAATGTTTTTTAGGTAGACACAGACATCAAGACAGAAACTCTTTTGTAGGAGAAGAGCAGCAGCAGCAGCAGACACAGGGACTGTAGTGATCCATCAGGTGGAGACATTGGCTGTCTGGTCTTTGTGTAGATAGTCCTATAGTCGTCTATGTACTCTCGGGTCCTAGGAGTTAGTGTTTTGATACTTCGATCTGAGATTTTGTGCATGTATGCCTCGAGGTGCAATGATGCATGTAATGTATATATGAACCAGGATATAATGTTTTACTTTGGTTCTGAATGAAAGAGTTTTCCTGTGAATGGATCTCTTGATAAATGGTTTTAATTTTTAGTGATTTTCAGTAATCCGTTGTTAGCAAACGCTTCCGCATTTGTTAATTTTGTTCTCGCAAGTCAGACGCCACATTGAGAAGGACAAGTTAAATGGGAACAAATTCCCTAATCGGTTCTGGACGTTGAGAATTATTCTCACACAAGAGAGCAACCTATATGTCCTAGAGACACCAGAGATAGATGAACCTCTTCACACCGCACCTAAGGCTGACAGGGATGCTTAAAAGAAACACACTGAAGATGTCGTTGATGTCAAGTGTCTGATGTTGTGCTCCATGAACTATGAGTTGCAAAAATAGCATGAGAATATGGATGTTATTGATATTGTCACACATTTTAAGAATATATTTCAAGATCAGGCAAGACAGGAGAGATACGATATCTCCAAGGCATTGTTCAAATGTAACATAACAGAAGGAGATCCAGTAGGTCCTCATGTGCTCAAGGTCATTGGGTATGTGGAGAACTTGTCTATATTGGGATTCCCCTAGGGTCAAGAGTTGGCCATTGATATGATTCTACAGTCTATGATGGAATCATACTGTCAGTTTATCATGAACTATAACATGAATGACTTTGACAAGTTGTTGATAGAATTACTAGGCGTGTTGAGAACAGTTGAGGCACAAATGAAGAAAGACAATCCCAAGTTTGTGATGATCATAAACAAGACAAAGGGAAAGTATAATGGCAAAGGAAAATCTAAGAAGAGTTCTAAAGATGGCCAAAAGACCAAGTCTTCAGATCTCAAGGAAAAAGGAGGAGTAAAGAAGGGAGGCAAATGTCACCACAGTCACCAAGTTGGCCACTAAAAGAGGAATTGCCCCCTCTCTACCTAGAGGAATTAAACAATAAGGAGGAAATAGGGATCTCCACTTCAGGTATATACATTGTAAGATAATTCTAAATTACTTCTTTATCATTGGTATGTTACCAAATGTAGATCTGACATATGTTTGATATGCATGATTTGACAAGAAGTAGACATTTACAAAAGGGCAATGATGAACTGCAGAAGTAAGAGTTGATGCATCTACAGTCTAAATTTAGAATTTATCTTAGCCCATTAGGTATGTAATAGAGTTAGATGAACTATTATTTCATTATGCCAATAATAGAAACATTTTATTTATTACATCTTGTAATGACAAGGATGACTATGAATAAAATAGTTAATGTTCTATTTCAAAGATGTGATCTTGTATGTCAATACTAAAATATCTTATGATCTTGATGCGAATGGATTAAAAGATGATTGTTAATAAAGTAAATACCTAAAGGACTATAATTGATAACTCAAACAATCAACATCTATTGCATTGTCATCTAGAGCACACATATAAGAAATGCATATCTAGAATTCATCTAGACTCATTTGGTTATTGAACCAATAAGAGATATGCAAGTCTTATATATGATCAACATGACAACCACTTCTCACTAAGTGTAGTGGGAGAATAAGCATTCTACAAGGACATGTACATAATGATCTTTAGAATAAATTCTACATATAGTTGTTTGCACTTCATTATATTTATTGATAATATGATGATATGTACTCAGTAAAATACAAATCTCTTGAAGTGTTAAAGATGATTACATGTATGAGGTACACAAGTTCTTGAAAAGTATTAAGATGCTTTGATATGATCAAATGTTGAAATACTTCATAGGAATAGTTTGAGTACCTTCTAGAGAGAATATTCATAGGGTATCAAAATAAACTCCACCTAAAACATGATGATGTATCACAAAGAATTAATCACAACCTAATGTGTCATGATGTCATTATTATTTAATATAATCTTCTAACTTCCTTTAAAAACATGCTTTAAACCAAAACAATGTACCATCCAAAAGGTTTAAAGACATCATATGAGATATGATATGGGCATGTCCTAATATGTTCTAAGGATTGAAACCTAATGAAGAAAGTAGTTTCTTGGAAAAGGTTTATCCACAAATCAAAAGTTGTTGAATACTACTTACTCAATCCAATGACAAAAGTGTTTGATGATGGATGGCTGAGTTCCATAGGAATTTCTGGGAGTAAAGTAGAACTCAAAAAGTTTGAGATAAAAAAGAAATCTTTTTTAACCTAAAGAGGTGCAGAAGAGCATAGAAAGTCACAAGTGGTTGTGGAGTCTCAAGTTTCTTCATGTAACACACAAAACTCATAGTTCTGTCAGAACATATCTGAGATTAATTGTAAATCCTATAACCCAAATAAGTTATGAGTTGGTCATAAGATGATGAGCCAACAATCAACTAAGAGCTATTTAGGAATAGAGTCTAAGAAATGGCTTGAGGCCATTGTATCCAGAATGGATTCCATGAAGATCAACTAGGTATGACCTTGGTGGTACCAACTAGAGGGATCAAACCCGCAAGGTGCTGTTGGGTTTTCATAAGGAGGACTGACATGGATAACATGAACGGATAGATTGGTTGAAAGGTTTTTCAAATCAGTTCAAAATGTTGAACATGATGAAATCTCTTTACAATGAACATGCTTGTTATTGCAGCTTGTTGAGGCTATGTGATTTGGCATATGAAACTTAAAATTGCATTCCTTTGTAGGAATAATTAACAAGATGTGTATGTGATACAGCCTAAAGGTTTTATGATTCCATTAATGCAAATAAAGTCTATAAGCTACAATGTTCATTCTAGAGGTTGAAATAAGCATTTCAAAACTAGAATCTTTTGATTTGACAAGAAATTTAAAGAGTTTGACTTAAGTTGTGATAAAAGATGAAATATGTGATTACAAAATATTTTGTTGGAGAATATATATAAATATCCCACATATTGATGAGAAATGATATTTCAATACTGAGTATTGAAACCTGGCATGGAAATCACATTCAACATGAAGGATTACGATAAATGTCCTTTGTGATAGGAATTGGGATCTATAGAGATAGTCTTGAAAATTTATTAACCTAATAATGATCATTAATGTTGGGAAAATGTGGAAAGGGTTCAACATGAAGGATTCCATAACAGGGAATCTATTCATGAAAATGGGATCAATTTCCCAAAGAATCCAGTGGTCCAATTCTTGTGAAGAATGGAAAATATTCCATATGAATTTGCATTTGGATCTATCTACAATATAGTGTACTCATCCCATTATCATGTATGTGTTGTACATGACAAGAAGGCACTGGTCAAAATCCTATGAAGATCGTTGGAATACCATAAAGAACATACATTAGTACTAGAGAGGCATTAAGGATCAGTTGTTGCATTGTGGTAATAAGGAAGAGTTGGATGTAAAGGGTTACATCGATGCAAGCTTCTGAAATGACAAAAAAAATCAAAATATAAAAGTATGTGTTTAATCTTAGAGAAGATTTATTAGTTGGAAAGAATTCCAAACTAACAGACCATCATTTTCAAAATTCTACAATAGAAGTCAAGTATCCTTGTGTTGAGAACATAGGAGTGGATACTATATGGGTCTGAAAGTTCATATGGGTGAACTTATGAGATGTTCCAACCATTGATGACACAGTAGAAATACTACATCAAAAATGGAGCTACTGGTTAGGTAAGGAATATCAAATAGCATATTATGGCAATTTGGTCTCATACGATATATCGTACAATGAAGAGATGAGAAACATGCAATATATCAACTATAGAAAAATGTTGCTAACCTCCTGGATTAGCACTAGCGTAGCAAAAATATGATGGACATGTTTGGATCACTAAGAATGAGATTCCTGGGTGATTGGCTCTGAGTACAAGTGGGAACCTGTTGGTAAGTATGCCTAGAAAGTCAATCATATGATGATTGTGATGGCATAAACATAAATGGTTTGGTTAATTTTAATAAAGGCAAGATTCCAATTTATTTGGTTTCATTCAATTATGAGATAATAAAGAAACATAATGAATGTCTAAAGAATGACATTACTCAATGTAGTATGTCTTCAAGAGTGTGACTTGAACAATGAGGTCATACGGATGATAAGAGTATGTATATTCTTGTTATGTCCCTATTTAGATGTTATTGTGGAAGGAAGATAGATAGAAATAACAATAAAGACTATAGTGTATGTTGGTTGATGACAGAATCTCATGAATCATGATATATGTGATAACAAACCAAGTACATAGATACTTGTTAGAGAACAGTGTATCGAATAGACCCACCTTGAGAGTGACATAAGGGAACCATAATTGGTTTTATTAATCTTATCTCACAGTGAAGGTGGTGATTGTGGTTCTTAGACCATAAGTCATTACACTCATCACATGTCGTTTGGCATATTTTGACATCATCCAACATGATCCTGAATAAGGGTTGCCATAAAGGTGATGATCAAATATGTTGTGACACATGGGGATGACTGTGAATGATGTAGATGGGATTTGTTCCTCCTACTAGAGTTTGATATCCATGCCACTTGATAATAGAGACTGAGAAAAGCATGTTCATGCACATGTGAATCAATATATGATATTGAGGTCACATAAATCTCAGACAGTCTGCTCTAGATCAAGGAACATTTAAACATTGAGAGGATGATGATTCCATGCCTCAAGTTCATTCCGGATATCAGAGACGAAGGAATTAGACAATAACTATAGCATCTGACATAGATTGTAGGTTGAAGTTGTTTTCCAACTTTCCTAATTATTTGGGTAGCAATAATGTGTGACTAGGCATCGCTCTTTGCTTGTGATGTCATAAACAGGTTATGGACATTCACTGCCAACATAAATAGGAACCCATGGGGTCACAGACATAGGATACATCTAGAAGAAGAGTTTGATCATGAATGATAATTCAATTGTTTGCTAAAATGTTTTAGTATTCAATTTAAGTAACAAATCAGTTGACTAAACTCCCAACCAACTGGTTCAAGTGTTGAACTGACCGGTTGGAGTGTCAGGTTGATTGGAAATTGTATTGGATGAATTCTGCATAGACTGGGGAGTGAATCGACCGGTTCCCCTAGTGAACCAACCGGCTTGAGGTTGTCATCCGATCGTTTGGTTGAGCATGATGCCCGATTTACGGAACAATCCGATTGCATCAATGATTAGTGTTGACGTCATGTTTTGCATTAATTGGATTAGAAATGATAATACAATTGTGATTGTTAAATATGACAAAACGATGGATTCATTGGATGAACTGAATGGCTCATGTGTCAACCGACCGGTTCACGGAGTGAACCGACTGTTTCTCTTGTTGCATGTTATGAATTTTCATAAAATTCTGGTCCTTTCCACTCCGACTCTGACTGGAAACCCTCACCCACCTATAAATAAAGGGAGGGATATCAAGGAAGAACAATTGTGGGAGAGTAAGTCGGTGACTAGTATACCAATAGGAGGGACAACTCTTTCCTATCTGTTCTAGTAGAATGACAAGAGTTTTAGGAATTCCATGTAGACTACCACAGAAGCATGAATACATTTCCCGCTAGGAGGATAACGTCAGCTTGTTATCCGTGGTGGTGACCAGGAGTTGTTGCATACGCCATCCCAGTGCAACCAGGAGAGCTGTACTACTACAACAAGGAATAGTCACTAGACTTGCTCCAGGTGCAGGTATGAACTTGTTAAACCATCCATCCCATTATATAGTTATTGATGTGATCTTATTGTTTTAGGGAATATATATAAAAAAATTTGTTTCCATTGCCTATCTGATGCCCATATTTCCCTACAAATCCTATATAAAACCTAAAGTGTTTATTGTATATACATACTCAACCTTTGACGACCTTATATAGTTTCCTATTGATGTATGCACAAATTATCGTTATTTTTATATTGAATGTGGTTATTTTCTTTGTCATTTGTGCTTAATTGAATATCTTTTTAACACATATTTTACCAAATTAGTAAAAATCACTTGTGCATCATTTCTTATATTTTTACATGTATTTTACATGTTTTAATTATTATAATAATTATTGATTTTATTCATTGACTATTTTATTACAGATAATTATTATTTACTGGAGAAAAGTCGATACTACCGATTTGCAACTCGGTGGTACTGACATGACATCAGAGTACAAATATTTTTTGCTCCAGGTCGAAAAGGAAAAGGATTTTTTACTGTGAAGAAGTCGGTAGTACTGACTTCCAACTCAGTACTACCGACTCATACGATGCAGACCAAATTTTAATGTGCTAAATCTAACACATATTGTAATAAAAATTACATTTTAGGTTTCCTCTTGACCTAAACATGTACGACGGCTATAAAATGTACCATTAGAACCGTAATTGAAAGATCTATCATGGGGGAATGATAGGTAGCCAAACAGAGGGAGAAAAGTGGAGGAACCCTACCCGACGGATCTTGGAGGCATTTTGGCGGCAGAAACGACAGAAAATTCTCTCCATCTTCTCCAGATCTACTCTTTAACCCTTTCTCCAACTTATTATATCTCAAAAATCATGTTTTACATCTTTTCGACTTATTGTGATACCATGTCGTCTATTTTTGGCTAAAAACCTTAATTCCTTAGGACCCAGGAGTAGCATGGGTATGCATTGTGTCTTATTCTTATGAGTTAATATATATATTCTTCTTAATTTTTAGATATGAATCTATGAGAATTGCATGTTCTATTTATGCCTGATCACCATATATAGAGTTTTAGATCTTTAATTGCTGTTGAAAAGGGGATTAAGGGTTAGAAATACATAGGTTCACCTATTTATCGGTGCCCCTTGTGAAAGGTGGGGCATAAACAGGAAGAGATACCCAGAATGAATCCAAAAGTACCTAATTAATCAACCAATTGCTATGAGAATGGGATTAACATTAGATTAGGTAGGAAGATTATGCTCCGATAGTAGGTAATCTCTAAATCCTGGCTCTTTATTCAGAATTAGGAGGGAGTTATTTTAATAATTAGGGATTAGATTTAGTGTTTCCCGTGGTGAAACCAAAAGTCCTAAGGAACTCATCCCTTCTTGATCACAACAACCTTAGTTAGATTTACTTTTTGTTCTTAGTTAATTAAACAACCAATAAACTCTTGTTTTCGGCTTAGCTGATCAATCATAATTAGTAATAGTCTTTAACCTCACAACTCCCCGTGATCGATAACTCGGGACTCATAATCTCATATTACTTCGACACGTACACTTGTGTATTACATGCATGTTATATGTGTGTCAAGTTTTTGGCACCATTGTGGGGAGTTAACATGGTTAACACTACGAAAAGTTGGGATCGGCCACTCTAGGCCATTTTTTTTCTTTCAAAATTTCATTACTAAATCTTTTTCCCACAAATTCATTGATCTATATTTTTTTGAAAATTCACTATGTTATCATTTTTAATCTCATTTGTTGAGTACCTTTGATCTACAATTTTTTTATCTTGTGCAGGTAGTTGAGTGCCATGGAGGCACATGGAATGAGTGAATTGATGATTGAGTTTATTATGCAAATGAAGCCCTTGACAATGCAGTTGGGGACCTTAAATCTGAGTAGAACCCCAATTTATGAAGATTGCAGGTATTCAAGGCAGAAAATTAGTGAAAAGCATGATGATCACTCATGGAGGGTTTATCCCTATTCATCTTGGAGGGGTCCAGATTGTTCTTCTCAGGAGTCATATCAATATGAGAAGCCATAACAATTGTACAATGATGATGACCAAGACCCAGAAATATTATCCAGGATAAAGGATATGATTACTACCAGGAATGCATGTTTGGAGAAATCGCGAAGGGAGCTGGCAAACCATGGAGATCATTTCAGAGGTTTACAACATCAATTATCACAGATAGGTGCAAATGTCTCAGAGTTGAAGAAGATGAAACAACAAAATTTCTTGGGGAACACTGAGCCAGACCAATGTCACCAGCAAGTAAAGAGTATTGTTTCCATGGAGAAGAAGTACACCATTGAGAAGACACAAGAAGCACTCATTCCACAACCTCAGCATGTCTATGTGCCATGAGTTCCTTTTCCCAATAGCTTGTATGGAAGACCAGGGGGCCTTAGAACACTTGTGAAGTCTATAGAAGTGAGTGAGCCAACCATTGGAACAAATTCAAGGAGTGGAAAAGAAATTCCAACCACACAAGACTTGCAAGAAAATACAACCGAAGTCTCCACTGCCATTATGTCTACTCCCCCAGTTCTAGAGGAGGTGCCCCTTCAGCAAGCACAAGTGAAGGTTCTACTCATTAGTGGAACAGTCATAGTCAACAAGAAGGTGCCTACAACAGAGAAGGTCCATCCACAGGTCACTCCTTCCACTCTACATGTGCCAAATTCTATTCCAGAGGGTGATATAAATTCAATCTTAGGGGAGGAGATCCCCAAGGTGCTATACATTCCTCCCCATAGGAGAATAAGCCATCTAGAGGCATCATTACTGAATAGTCTGAAGTCAGGAATGAAGGACAAATTTTAGAAATTATGTGGTCACTTATCTTTAGGGATTGGTGATTACAAGGTGGAGTTCAGATTATCACATTATTCACCTCCTTTTCGTGATAACCCAGGTTAGAGGTAAGTTTCATGTCGAGCCTAAGACATAAAACAAGGGTGCTTTATGGGAGGCAACCCACCAATTAGGAGTATCATATTAGATTTTCTTCGGATGATTTTTTGTTCATTAGTTATATGTTCTTGTTAGAAGTAGTTCATTTGATTTCCTTGATTTTTGATATCTAGTTTGATGCAAGTAAAAATGGTACCTTGATGTGTGTATTCAATGTGCAGAAAATCACTAAGTCGGTACCACTGACGACATAGTCAGTGGCACCAACACAGGCTACCAAATCCATCTGCAGATTATTGAAGGGAGATTTTAAGGAGTTGTTTCTATATACTATCACCTACACTCCTCAAACATGAGCTCATAGATGATATCATACACTTTGTTGAGTTGGAGTTCTTATTGGAGGGCATACTTTCATGTGGATCCCACCCACCCTTTCTTTTTCCCTAGATCACATCTCACATATCGTTACAGCCATTCTATTTGTTTTCCTTTGCTTTTGACATTGGGGACAATGTCATATTCAAGCTTAGGGGGAGGAATGGAATGGTGCTTCTATCTTAATCTCTTGCATCTTTACTTTTTATCATATATCTACATGTTTTTGTTTTCAAAAAAATAGATTTTCCATCTTTATTTTTAGGGTTCACTTCTATCTAGTGTAAGTGTGGACGAAATTTGAACTTTTAGTTAGGATTAGCAACTTTTTGATGACGTGGTGTCATTTTTCAAAAATGTGCTCTTAGGATTTGTTCTTTACACTAAATTGCTATGTTTAAGAGTACATAACTGGAGGAATTGTTTAGATTAGTCAGCTTGAAAACATACTGATTGAATGAAAAACCTAACTTAACCCTATGGCTTGTGTTATGATGATGATGTTTGAGTCCAAACCAACCAAACAGTAACATGATCTTTTATGTGAATTTTAGAAATAAACTATAAGGTTACCCTGTTACACAAGTTGATAGGAGAGGGACATATCATGGTTGGGAAAGATACTATCTCTCAGTCTTGTGATCTCATCCACCTTCCATTCATCTTCATTAACCACCATAGGATGATCAAGTTTAATCCAAATTATTTTCTTTTTGTTTGCCTTACATGTTATCATAAGAAGAATCTAGTTAGTTCAATTATATTATATAAAAAAGTGTGCATTTCATCTCATTCAAGCATTTATAGTTTGTATAACAAAAGTGCATGTAGTTTCATTTGCATTGCATTTTTCATAAGGTGTTACATTTTTTGTCTTCCATGTATTCTTATCATGTAAGAGAGTGAAAAAGCACATCATTACTCCTTACCCAAAATAAAATAAAAAATGTCAAAAAGCCCAAATCATGTATTATTTATCATGCTAGAATAAAAGGGCCAGAAAAAAGTACTAGAAAAAAAAGAGAAAAAAGAGGAGAAAAGGAGGAAATATATTTTTCAATTTAGTGCCATATTCTCTCTAAGCAATAAACAAGGGAATTGTGGAAGTTTTATTTGTAAACACCTTTCCACCTATACTCATCATTAGGATGAGACATGCATTCCATGCATCATTCTACCAAAAAATAGGCATTAGGAGGCACACATTCACATTTTATCCATCATATAGGTGCATCATATTTTTTATGTCTTGTATAAATGATTTGAATTATTCTTGTGATTCCTGATTTCACAACCACCCATCATTTCCACCCATTTCTCTACATGGTAGGCTACTCATATGAGTATTCCCCTCATTCAAGCTTATATGGGGAATTGCTTCTAAGTAGTTTATTAGGTAGATCAGAGCAATGTATATACAGAGATCATATGGTGCATAAAGTAAGTGTCCTACTGATCATGATATTAACTGCTTCTTATTAATAGTGTTTTCATTGATCTTATTGTGGACATCTTTTATAAACATTATTGATTGCTTTAGATTAGTTACTTGTTCATTGGTCGGAGAAGACCGGTTTGGGACCGACTGGTGGAGGGTGGTTAGGAAAAATAATTCATAGGTACATGTCTTCTTGCTGACTATTTCAAACAAATCTAAGAGTAGTGTTGCTCGAGGATGAGCAATATTCAAGCTTAGGGGTGTGATGTATGCACAAATTGTCATTATTTTGATATCTAATTTGGTTATTTTCTTTGTCGTTATTTTGATATCTAATTTGGTTATTTTCTTTGTCATTTGTTCTTAATTGAATATATTTTTAATACACATTTTACCAAATTAGTAAAAATCACTTGTGCATCATTTCTTATATTTTTACATGTATTTTACATGTTTTAATTATTATAATAATTATTTGATTTTATTCATTAATTATTTTATTACAGATAATTATTATTTATTGGATCTAAGTCGACACTATCAATTTGCAACTCGGTAGTACTGATATGGCATCAGAATACAGATATTTTTTGCTCCAGATCGAAAAGGAAAAGGATTTTTTTACTGTGAAGAAGTCGGTAGTACCGACTTCCAACTCAGTACTACCGACTCAGATGTTGCGGACCAAATTTTAATGTGTTAAATCTAACACATATTGTATTAAAAATTACATTTTAGGTTTCCTCTTGACCTTCTTCCCCAGAAAGTCACTTCCTGCTGCTGCGTTCAGTGAAACTCTTTCCTCGAGGGTTAGACCATTGTAGAAGGTAGTGATCAAGAAACCTTTCTTGTAGTTGTGATGAGGGCAGTCCCTCTGATATTCTTGGTATCTCTCCCAGGCATCATGGAGATTCTCGCTTGGATTTTGCATGAAGGATGTAATCCTTTGTCTGTTCTGGACGGTCTTCTCAGTAGGATAGAACTTGTTCACGAAGGCATCTGTCAGTGCACTCCATCCATTCAGAGCTTGGTGGGGCAGCCCCAGATACCATGATAGAGCCTTATCTTCCAAAGAAAAGATGAAGCCCTTGTAGTAGATTACCTCCTGGGGGACCCCGCATCTTGATGGTGTCGCAGATGTTTTTGAAAGCATCCAAGATTAGAACTCCCTCTAAAGCTTTTGTTTTGTATCATGGAGATGACTGATGGCTTGAGCTCGAAATTGGTGGCGTTGAATTGCGGGATGATGATAGGGCATCTGGAATTGTTAGCCTTTGTGGAAGCTAACTCCCTTAGAGTCTTTTCTTCTTCATCTGAATCATCGATGTCGCTGCGCACCTGGTGCTGTTCTTGATTATTGTGATTTCTTCTGTGCCTCTAGTGATGACAACGTCTATCACGGCGATGGTCTTCCTCGAACTACTCCATTTCTGGATCTCCAGGTTGATCATTGTCGTCGTAGCGGTCGTTGTCTTTAGGTGGAGGCAAATGAGGTCTAGCCCTCCCTTGGCGTTCACCTTCAAAAAGAGGTTGTTCAACGCGAGGCGGCAGGTTTGATGGTGTCGGTGCTCAGTTGAGCAGAATGCCTTTCTTCTGAGTACCTGAATATCGTGTAAAAATCAAGTTAGAAATCCTGTGTTAATAAGAATTACTCATTTTAGGTTAAGATATATAAAAGGGAAAAGGAAAAATAGTGCTGTCAAGCTCATTTCTAAGCTTGAGGCACTGGAGTGTAGTTAGTGGATTCGGGTTCGTCAACAGTACCATTTTGCCTTGTCCCCGACAACGGCGCCAAAAAGTTGACCGACCTAAATCGCGCGTCTGAAAAGTGGAGCAGATTTGAAGTAGTTGGACTTTTTAAATTTATAACCCGAAACCTTCTAGGCCCCCGCAACTTTGTTTACGGGGTCGGAGTAGATATACGGGGTCGAACACAGGGATAAGGGTGGTAGTGTTGAGAATGCAGAATCGACACGTTACACTCCGGTAAGGATAAGGAGACGATAAAAGTTCCCCAAGGGAACAACAGGCAAGATCGATAAAACAAAAGAAAACTATCTCCAACTGGAGCTACGAGGAAAAAAAAGGTTTTTTAAGCAATTATCAGTCTTTAGGGTTTTTGTGCAACGGAAACAGAGAGATATTACTATCTCTTTAGCAAGGAATGAAGGAGAAAACTTCAGTAAAACAAGTGGCAGCAGAAAACATCCTGTACCCCTCCTCTCAAAGTGGGTACCTCTAACTAAGCGTCAACACCCCTCTTGAGGTTGCTGGGCTTAAGTTAGAGTGGATAGGTCACTACGGCAGCTCCAATCCTGGGCACTCTCGTACTCCAGTATCGGACCAAACACTACAGCCAAAACACCTCTCTCGAGGCTGTTGCAACGGGAAAAAACGATTCGGTAGCTAATCGAAATGTGATCCAAACGTACAAGCTAGAGTTCAGATGTTAAACATAGCAATCATCCAACAAAGGTACCAAACGTGAACCAGCAGATAATTAAACTCTTCTAATTCCATTAACATATAAGGGTCTGATTACATTGCATAGTAAAGGAGGTAAATAAGTGAAATAAGTAAAGATAAATGTCACCTTCTTGATATAGAAGGGTGACAGACAACAACACACCCTCCAGCCCGATACCGGGTAGGAGCCTTGCCCGATACACCCGTGTCGGGCGACACACCCTCTCAGGCGACACACTCATGACTGGTGGACGTATGGTGTAGGGCGCTCACGCCCAATACGATCAGATCGGGCGGCACCCTCTCGGGTGACACGCTTCGGCTGGTGATTCGTATCGGGCTTGGTATCGTGTCGGGCCAGAGTGTTGCTTCCAGAATCGGGTACTCCTGTCGGGCGTGCTTGGTGGCCGATATCGGTCTGCAACGATGTCCGGTACCGACCCTATGTGAACCATTCCCACCCTCTCGGGTCGGGGAAGTGCTCACCTAGTATCGCCCGGTACACCCTGAGGCACGACACACTAGCTCCTAAGTTGGCTTTCAAGAGATTCCGACCACCTTCTGACCCGTCCCATCAGAGTCCTATAGCTGCTATTTATAGGCAGCGGTTGGGGAAAGTTATGGTGCTCCGGACGCCACGTGTTCTTCCTTCAGCTCCATTATTGTGGCTTCAGGGACGCCCGATATGTGTATCGCCCGGCACAAGGGTGTCGGGCCGACAGTCGTCGTGACGAGTGGCACCTCCCGGTGGGTGGCCTGCATCGCGCGACACACTTCAGTTGTCGTGGTGCGCCCGGCTCCCTGTCGGGTAACTGGCGTGTCGCTCGTTCAATCCTTCTTGTGCGACACCCTTGTGTCACGCGGTATGGTATCGCGCACCTGTGTCGGGCAGCGAGTGTATCGGGCGGCCAGTTGGTAAGAAGGCCGATGTAGGTGGAACACGTTCGTGGGTCGGGACGGGCCTTTTTGCTGCTAAATGAGTTCAAAAATGAGGAAAAATCTGCAAAATATGATAAAATTGAGTTAAGAGCGTAGCGTGGCCTGTTTATTCAAAAACATGACAAAAGAAAGAGGAAAATAGTTAAAAAGGGCAGTTTTGATAACGAAATAAGGGCCAAAAACATCACAAAATTTGGTGTTATCAATCACCCACTCCACTGTGAGCTATGACAGAGGTAGGTCCTCCCAAGATAGGGTCAACACCATAACCCCAAGAAGTACCCTAGGTCACATCCCCATGATCTTTGAGATGTCCGCTGGTTCACATCCCCGATAGGATACACCTCCAAATGGACTAAATGGATCCAAGATATCAAACAAGATGTCATATGATCTAAGGTGAAATGGGAGATCCTCCAACATCAACTAGGTCCAAAGTAGCTTGGATTCTTCCTTTGTATCCTCCCAATACTAGATATGAAAGGCAATTCCTCTTATTCTATATCTTGGACTCGTAGTCAGAAGATTGGAGTATAATGGCTTTGTTGGCCTCCATCCTAATGATTTCCACCACATAACTATACACTTCCCATAGAACCTCCTCTATCATCTTCCACTGTCATGACGGTCAAGAGGCAACAACTTACCATCTTACTAGGGGGTGTGTGTGTCGCACCAGGCTTGAGGACTTTGGAAGAGAAGTAGAGGAAAATGGAAGCAATCGCTAAGAGCTAGAAATGGGGGAGGTGGTGGTAGAGGTGGGAATTATGATGGTAGCATAGGAGTGTAAGGATATTATTCCTGTAGTGGGGGTGGTGGTTGCGGTTGTAGGTAGGATTCATGAACCCTTACCCTAGATAAGAAGTTTGGGTAGGGTTGTGTATGTGGGGGGGGTGGGTGTGGAGTATACCAGAGAGGTTAACAAGCTCTCATTTGATGGCCTCTCCTACCACATGTGAAACACACTACTCACAAAGGGAATCCCCATCTCTAGTAAACCCATTCAAAACATAGGTGACAATATTCTTTACTTAGAAAAAGCCCTATCTTGAGGCCAATGTAGAGATGTTTGGCTACACAAGATGTCAGAAAGAGAGGTTTGAACTTGTCAGATTTTCTACTATTTGGAAAGACCTACCCCCTGTAGTATGTTTGTGCCCCCTTCTTGCTGATTTTGTGATCTCATACTTTAAGAGCAGGTCATCAAGCTCCAGGTAAAATTCCCATTCTTCTTCACTTGTCAGCTTGGTTTGATCCTAAAAAAGTCTTGTGATTGTGGTGTTGCTACCTGGTACTTGGTGAAATCCCCCTCTTCATCTGCCACATGTTCTTCTTCCTCGACCTTGGAGAGTGCCATGTCGAGCCAACATTCTACTCCACATGTGTTGGTGGTGTATGGAAGATGCCGACATGATCTTCCAGGGACCCCATGCCCCTGAGAACCTGCTATTTGAGAAGGAAACAAAGAAGGTTGGGGAGGGTGTGGGAAGGGCAGTGATCTCAGTGTTGAGATCTTTCCCATGGACCTTCTCAGCCTTTAGTAGGGCACCAACAACCTAAGAGTTTCTATCCGTTAGATAGGATGGGAGGGATGGTGGATGTAGTACATAGGAGGGAGGATGATGATAGAGAGTACAATGAACCAAAACATGCACTAGATGCACATGATGTACCACCCTTATGCACAATTGTTGGTTTTATATTTGAGATGTAGCCCTCCTGAAGAAAGTACACATGAGAAGAAGCATGAAGGTAAGTCCTGATGGTATCATGGATGAAGATGGGTTACTTATTTGATGATCCATCCCACGGATGATTGGCCTGAAGGCTACAATGAGGATTTCTAGATAGCGAGAGGTGGTGATGGGTGTGGATTAGATTGGGTGGGGGAAGAGGAGAAAAATAGCGAATAATACAACATCACCTTACAAGATTACAATCCATCTGCCAACCACAAAGATTCAATTCAAACCCACCTTATATGAAGTCTAGAGTATGTAAGATTCAATTAAATGCAATGGATATAAGGTTATTTGTAAATCACATTTTATTGAATTTACATTGCATACATGTATTATTTTGTTTGCTTGGGGATTGAGTAGGATTTTTGCAGAACATGTCAATTTTTTTGTGGTTTGGGTCTGATTTTTTCATATCAAATTGATGTGGTTTATTTTACTAGAAATATTTTAGGTTCAGATTGGATCTGGGTTGTATACTTGTGGGTCGGACCGGGTTTGGTTCAGATTAGTAAAAATCTAACTCATTGCCATCTCTAATTTAGCATGTCAAATAATCAACACCTAATGCGTCCATATGTGTGCTTTACATTTTTTTGTTTTACCTGGTGAACCACCTCTGAGGAGGATCCACTTTCGTTATACCACCCCGACAACGTAAACCCATGGGACATGACAAGGGTGTGGTCTAGTCACCTCCTCACGCTTACAATCAGCTCATTGGAATGCCTTTGCGCAGAGCGTCTTTGGTGTGATATGAACCCGGGTCCTTCATTAGGACTTACCAAGCCATAACCAGCCGACATACTCTGGTGGGATGTGCTTTACATATTTATAAGCTATGTATGTCTTTATATTTGACATACAAATGCATGACACTTGATGTTTACATTTTTCATGAGTTGTCCTTGTGTTGAAATATATGCATATAGAAATGAAGACTATTTTCTAATGTTTTGTTTTGCTAGGATATAGTATATGATAATGTTTTGAAGTGTTCTATTACTTGATATTGATACAAAAGTAATTTTAGGTTGCATTGTCTCCTATGTTTATTCTACAACTTTGAGAATTTTGGGACACAAATGTAACAATAGTTAACTATTTTTCTTTTCTAATGTAATGTTTTATACATAATTATATACCCTTTTACTTGCACCATATACAAATAGGCTTGTTACATAAGTTGTGGTGTGGGTCCCTATTTTTTTCCTTCTAAAGTTCAATGCTTGTCCTTACTCTTCATACTTTAAAAGTTGTTACAAATATATAATTCTCAAAAGTATTGATAATCAGTTGATTCCTATAGAGGTTATAAGCCTCTTTGGCCACCAAATGAGCCACTTAATTACCTATTCTAGGAATGAAATATACGTTCAAAGCCAAAAAATGTATGAGAAGAGGAAGAATATCCTATACCATAAAATCTTCATGAACTCTGTCATTGTCTCCATGTTCAACATAATCAACAAGTTGTTTGCAATCAATTTCTATGATCCCTACTTCAAAGTTACAAGAGATGGCTAGTTTCAAAGCTTCAGTAACTACTACACTCTCCACTCACATTGAAAGACAAGGAGGGATGCTTGGAAGGTCATTGTAATTGTGTTTGTAGTGGTTTCTCTAGGCATTTCCTACTCCTATATGAATGTTTGGTTCCCAACTTGCATCTGCTTTGAATTTCACCATACCATGTGGGACACCATGAACTACTTGACTATTCTTGAAGTATTTGAGCAATGTATTGGGTGGGTCTGAAGTATCTCAAGTAATCTACCACTAAGGTTTTGAATCTTTCTGCAAGAGTTGGGATGAAGGCGTGTTTCTTGAATAGGGCCACACTAAATGGGTATGAATCTAGATATGGTTATCAATGCACTGTACCAGTAGTAACTATAACCCATTCTCCTAAAAAAATTTTGTGTTGCAAAACACCTCACCCATAGTGGTACAGTCCTAAGCAACTTCCATGCTAAAGTTGCAATACCATGGTTGTTGAGAACATATATCCTCTATATGATATTATATTGATTCACTTATAATTAAGTGCTGGTTAGAAGTGGCACATTCCTTCTATGATTATGAGATATCCTTAATGTGTCTTAAACACATCTAATAAACCAAAAACATACACACTAAACTAAATAGTGAAGAAAACTTAAAATGATTTGTTTGTATGGAACTCATTTAAGGAATGTTCAAATAAAAAAGTAAAATCAAAGAGGAACACGAGCTTCCCTCAGTGGGTGGTCATTTTAGGTCTTGTTCTCATAGGTGGACTATGTTCATTTTGAGTGTAATTCTGAAATGCCTAATATTCATATTACAAGTACATACATTTTCTATTTCCTTTCAAGTTCATGTCTTGTACTTTCTTTCTTTACAACATAGACCTTGATGACTTGAACAATCAAGAAAACCATGAGAAGAACTTGTTGGCTATGTATTCCCAAAGATCCAATCATGTGATGATTGTAATGAAACATCATGTAAAAATGATTTGATTATTAATAAAAGGCAAACTTCCAATTTATTCTGTTTAATTCAATTATGAGATAATGATGTAACATGATAAATTTCTAGAGAATAATTTTACCCGACGATGTTTGTCTTCAAGTACGTAACTTGGAAGAAATGAGATCATACTGATGTTAAGAGTACATATTTACATTCTCATAATGTCCCTGATCATTTATTATTGTGAAAGGTTGATAGACAACAATTATACATAGGATCAGAGTGTGGCAATATCAAACCCAGCACACAGATACATGTTAGAGAATAGTGTATTGGGAAGACCCACCGTGAGACTGACACATGGAAACCATCTTCATGGAAGTCATAGTCATCTCTCACAGTGATGGTGGTGGTTGTGGTTCTTAGAACTAAAATCACTACACTCAACACATGTCGTTGGGTACGTTTTGACATCATCAAATGTAGTTCTGAAATATGGGTTGTTATGACAGTGATGATTGTGTGGCTTTAATACATGGGGATTGACTGTGAGTGATAGATATGGAATTCGTCCCTCCTATTGGAATGTGATGTCCTAGGTCTTTTGATTGGAGAGATTGAGAAAAGTATGGACATGCGCATGTGAGTCAATGTGTGATATTAAGCTTGCATATATCTCAGATAGTCTGCTCTTGGTTCAAGAAACAAGATTGAATAATAATGAGGATGACTGATCCATGCCTCTAGTTCAATCTAGACATCAACGACAAAGGAACTATACAAACACTACAACGCCATACATGGATTGTAGGTTAAAGTTGTTCCCCAACTTTTCCATTTTACTTGGATAACAATGATGTGAGAATAAGAACCACTCTTTGCTTGTGATTTCATAACTTGTTATGGACACTCACTGCCAACATAATACGGGACCTATAGGGTCACACACATATGTCTTGACCTAGAAGAGGTGTTCAAATCTTGAATAATAGTTGAATTAAGTGATAAAGTGTTTAGGAATTTGATTCATGCAACAAATATGTTGATGACACCTTCAAACACCCATCTCAAGTGTTGAGAAGGCCATATGGAAGTGCCAAACGGTCATCTTAAGAGTTGAGATGGGCGTATGGTGTCAGGCCTGGTTGTGAGTTGAAATTGGCAAAGAAACAAACCGAACCAACCAAATGGGACCGAATTGAATCACCAAACAACCGTCTGGGTGAATCGAGACGACCATCTTGCATGGGTGAGATGGTCTAGTTCATCCAAGGAAGGTTCTAGATGTTTCCCAATTTATTTCTCATGATAAATACATGTTGTACAAGGAAATTGATGTCTAAAATTGATGGGAATTGATTTTCTAAATTTGTGTACAATTGGGAAACCGTGAAACAACCGTCTCGTAGTGTGAGATGGCCGTTTGTCTTTGGCAAACAGACATTTCGACTGCCACAGGTTGTAGAGTTTCCAAAGTTGCAAGAATTCAAGTTCTTCTGATACTTTCCACTCCCACACATTAATCCCATATCAGATAGCAATTGAGAACCTTGACCCTGGCCTCTACTATAAATAGAGGGGTACTGGGGGCTTCCCAGAACACAAGATAGACAACTGAGAATATATTCCTCTGGAAATTGTTGTCCTCTCTGGTTGTGGTAATCAAGAAAGCCCATGAAAGTCCTACCCGAGAAGGGAAGGATAGCCACGGGAGAGAACAACTGAGAGTTGTCGTAGTGGGAGAGAAAGTCAGTGACTAGTACACCTATGGAGAGGGACAACTCCTTTCTGATTGTTCTAGCAGGATGACAGGAGTTCTAGGTGGTCTGTGTGGACTACCATAGAGGTGAGAGGTTGTTGTCTATCACTCTGAAGACAATGTCAGCCAACAATCTATGGTAAGAGGAGCTGCTGAAGAAGACGACATTCATGACTATAGTCTCTGGTGTGACCAGGAGGAGTTCCAACAGTCCTACTACCTGAGGTGCAGATCAGAGGGCACATCAATCAGATGAGTTCCAATGCAACAAGGAGCTACAAAGACACCATCCAAGACAATTGCACATCAACGACAACGAGGATATGTCACTAGACTTGCTCCAGGACCAGGTATATCCTTGAAACCATCCTTCCTGCATAATAGTTATTGACGCAGTCTACTAATTATGAGAATATGGTAGATAAAATTTTAAATTCCACTTCCTGCTCTATACCATATTTCCCAATAGAACTTACCTAAAATAATAAGATGAATAAAGTAAAGAGGAGTTCAAGGTCTCCCTCTTTGAAATATTTCTTTTTCATATGTCCATTATGCTACATCCTAATTTTATCTTTATACAACCTCTCACATCACATGAAGCAAATATTTATTTGAGTCACAACATTGTTTCACCCTCTCTACTCAAATGACTAGGAATTATCCTTGGCCTACTACCACACGAGTTAAGATCAATTAATATTAAGATCAAGTCAAAAAAACAAGAACAATTAAACGCATCATATTAATTAAAAAGAAGATCCGCTTATAGATGATGTTGCAACTTTGAAAGATAAAGTAACCTATGCATTGTGTGCTAAAAAAGAAAATACCACTTTAAATTTAGGATCTCAGGTCTTTTCTGGTAGCATAGAAAATCAAATAACATCACTTTACTTTACGAAGTGATTGAATGAATAAATATCTCTCAAATTTTTTCTCTAAGATAAAATAAAATAAGAGTGTGAATTGATGTTGGTGGGTTAATTTTAATTTTTCATTTCAATCAAATGAATCTGGAGACAATTTGACAATTCTTCAACTCACATATGTCCATTGATATTCAAATTTTAACTTGTCTACCCATAAAGTCCTCACAATTAGCTAGAATGTCTAATAGATGATTTAGGTAGGAAAAAGACTTTCTATCTTCCTCTTCAACCGCAAAATCAACATGTAATAACCTCTTTAAACTATCCAAAATCTTCCCTAAATCCTAGAATTGCTCATTCTTCACTCTCTTTGGATTGAAACTTAGAACTCATAATATGTAAAGTAGGATTATCCCTATTAAAGGAAAATTTAGTCCCTCAACTTGGAACTTTAATTTGTAAGTGATGCATATGATTTGATTGATAAAAAAAGTTATAAGAAAATCATAAAACATAATATCAGCCTCAAAGTTAACAAGAAATCAAAATAAACATGAAATGTAACAAAGGAAAAAATGTAATATAGTTCACATGTAATCTAGAAGCTAAACATAGCGAGAAAACAGAAACACATAATGCAAAATTAAGAATATGTCGTGCAAGAGAGAACATGAGAATATATGTACATAACCTACCATAAAACCTTGATGTGAAAACATCAAGTAGAGGATACCTTATCTCTACCGCACAAACATAGATCCAAAAAGAAGAGATGATCAAACTATAAATTCTTAACTCCCATATCACATTTTATTTTTGAAAAATATAGTAAAATAGGCTTCACATGTATTGGGTGGTCTATTTTAGTAATCATGAAAAAAATTAGGGATCATTTGAGTATGTCATCCCATATGTCATTCTTAGTATTACGAAATAGAAATACATGTGTAAGGTATATTTGAAAGAGAAATAAATATATAATAGAAATATATGTAGATTGGGATCATTGCCATGTAAGTTGGATATTACATCGCATCCTAGGGATAACAAAAATGCTCATCGCAATTCAAGGGAGAGGGTTGCGACATATGATCATTGCTATGCTCCCTGAGGGTGTTGATATGTGTCACAGGAAGCAACTACTATGGTTTTGTGTGTATCTTATCACTCTAATTCTCTTAACTCGTAGCTTCATCTTCTAGAATATCCGCGATGATGACTCTCAGGGCTAGTTGTGGATTCCATGTGAAATGAGAGTCCAAATGGGGGAGGGGTGAATATAATTTTAAAGCAATTTGCAATTTTCAACAATAAAAATCTTAACAACAACAATTTTATAAAAACATTCCAAGTAAAGAAGTGGGTAGAAGGAGTATATGAAAACACAATTATTAGCATGGTTCAGAAACCACAAAGTCTTTGTAATCTATGCCTATTTGAATTTTCAACCACTAGGTTGGGAAAACGATCTTTATTGATAGTCTAGAAGGAATAAAATACAATATGTATCAAACAACTTAACATAAATATCAAACTATGTCACTATCTCCTTTATATATTGGGCACGAGTAAAACCACTATCCTTTTTGAGCCATTGGGAAACCAACACAATACCTTATGTTATTCATGGCCACAGTAAGCACATTACTTCTCTCATCTTTTCCAGATCAAAGGAGGACCATAATTACTTCTAGACCGGTTGTCACTTCATTTACCTTTAAGAGACTCTAGAAGACTTATTCACGAGGACAAATGTTGGAAGAAGGAAAACAATACCTTATCTTGTTCAAGGTCAAAGTGAAGTCACCATATCTATCATGTTTTCCAGATCAAAGGAGGAACATAATTACTTCTATACCAGTTGTCATTACACTCACCTTTAAGAACATCTAAAAGACATATTCATAAGGATGGAGATTGGAAGAAAGAAGATACAATTGAGAGCACAAAGGATTCTGATAAGAGCTTTTCAAGATGATGAAATATATATTTTCTAGGAGAGAAGCACTTCTTGCGAACAAATTGTATGATAAAGGCACAATCACATAATAACTTTTTTCTCGATTTATTTTTTACTCAATTATGAGGAAAAGTGATCAAATATTGTCACTATATATATCAATGGATTACTTTTAGTCTAGGAAATTGTTTTGGGATGTGTAGGAGCATCAATAGTTAATAGATACACTGCATTTAGTAAAAGAAGAAGTAATGATGCCAATTTTGTATTTGAATCAACCCTCGATTGAACTGTTACTTTGACAATAGGGCCCTTTGATTGAACATCGACTTCAAAGTGTATAGGGATGCGTATCGGTTCCACATCATTCCACATCAGTTTGAGTATGGAAAGAGTGCCATTTTGTAAAGAGTGGGACCCGATAGGGGATCCACTCACATGGTACAATACAAGAGCCATGTAATTATAAAGCAGTAGGAACTAATCTATTTACAAAGTTACAAGGTATTCCATATGTAGCTTTTCGTCACCTTTAAGGTGGCATTACAAAATAAAAAGTTACATCTAAGTTATATAAAAGACTAGTTGCATAGGGCGTCCTGACCATTCTAAGCGATCCTTAGGTCCAATACCTTATAAATGATCTTCGTGCATCCTCATCTTATAATGTATTTACACCTGGGTGGAAGGGAACATCACCCAAAACATAGGTGACATGTGTATAACGTGCGTTTAATATGAAAGTGTACGTGTCAAAGTAATATGTGATTATGAGTCCCACGTTATCGAACACAGGGAGTTGTGAGGTTAAAGACTATTACTAATTAGGATTGATTAGCTAAGCCAAAAACAAGAGTTGATTGGTTGTTTAATTAACTAAGAACAAAAAGTAAATCTAACTAAGGTTGTTGTGATCAAGAAGGGATGAATTCCATAGGAATTTTGGTTTCACCACGGACAACACCAAATCTAATCCCTAATTATTAATATAACTCCCTCCTAATACTGAATAAAGAGCTTGTAGTTAGAGATTACCCGCTTTCACAACATAATCTCCCTACCTAATCTAATGCCAATCTTATTCTCATAGAAATTGGTTAATTAATTAGGTACTTTTGGATTCACTTTGGGTATCTCTTCCCATTTATGCCCCACCTTTCACAAGGGGCACCGATAAATAGGTGAACCTATGTATTTGTAACCCTTAATCCCCTTTTCAGCAGTAATTAAAGATCTAAAACTCCATCTATGGGGATAAAACATAAATAGAACATGCAATTCTCATAGATTCATATCCAAAAATTAAGATAAAAATATACATTAACTCATAAGAATCAGACACAATGCATACCCAGGCTACTCCCGGTTCCTAAGGAATTAAGGTTTTTAGCCGAAAATAGACAACATGATATCACAATAAGTTGAAAAGATATAAATCATGAATTTTGAGATATAGTAAGTTGGAGAAAGGGTTAAAGAGTGGATCTGGAAAAGATGGAGAGGATTTATCATTGTTTCCACCGTCAAAATGCCTCTGAGGTCCGCTGGGTAGGGTTCCTCCACTTTTCTCCCTCTGTTCATCTGCTGCATCGTTCCCCTGTGGTAGATCTTCCAATTGTGGTTCTAATGGTGCCTTTTATAGTCGTCGAGCTAAGAAGGCTAGTGAAGGACCTTCTCTTGAATCCAAGGCCCTGGAGACTATCACCTCTCAAATTCAGATGATAGCAACTGATGAAAAGCAGCTAAAAGAGTCCGGTGGAAAGGGAAAGAAGCATATCGAGAAGGTCATGAAGTGTGTCACCTGTGGAGAGGGTGGACACAGAGTAGATAACTACATCTACACCCGACCTGATGCTTCGAGCAATACTGAATCTGAGGATGAGGAGACTGAGAATGTCTCTTTTGTAAATTTCAAAAGGTCGGACCATCCTGGTTTCAGTTATGGCAACAAAGATGCAGCTGAAAACTCGCATCAGCTGCATAACTCCTCCAAGCCACCTCAAGCTTTCAAGAAAATGGGGGGGGGGCAGAATCAGTTCGCCAAAAACACCTCCTTCCAGTCAAACAAAGGAAATTTCCAAGGACAAGTTAAATACCAAGGTCAAGCCAAAGAGCAGGGACATGACAAGGGTTCAAACCAATCAGATGTGGTTGGACAATTGTTTGACTTTGTAAAAAGACAAGATATGATTAATAACCAGCTAGCGCAGAGTGTGCTTTCAAATTCGAGAGTTCTGAACTCACTGCAAGTTCAGATAGCGGATATGCAGATGCATCAACGCCAAATTGATCAGCAAATGGCTCAGATGGCCGAATTGATAAAGAATCCCTCGGGAAAAATACCCTCCAACACTGAAACTGCCAAGAAGGCAGGACTGTGATCGGGAAGGACAGAGATCGACTTGCAAGATTTGGATACTGCTGAAGGCAGAAGTGAAGAACCTAGACCTGTCGAGCTGGCGACGCAAACTACAGCGCTCCTCGGGAGGAAGCCTGAGCTTTTATTTTTCCTAGAATAGGATGTTATTTACTTTCTTGCAAGACAACTTTATGAACATTTGGACTGTAATAAGGCCCGGGTCAATGCATGCGCCACGTGCACTGACTCTTCTGTTTTATGGGCCATCGCTCTGTTTTATGTGCCTTGATGAGTAATACTATCTGAGGCCGGGAACTTAACCTTAGGCCAATGATGTTTTACCCATCAATCACTTTCGCCTTTTTTTAGTTTTTCATCTAGATCTCGCTCTGATAGCTCTGTATCGGGCAAGTTTCCCCTTTTCCTTGATCATATCAGGCATCGCATTCTAGCCATGCACAGTGTCGGCAGATATGCCCGAGGGCGAGCACCTATGTCAGGCGGAAACCCATCCGGCGCGCAAAACGTGCTCGTCTTGGGAAGGATTCGTCGTAACGGCCGACGCGCGCCCCAATATTATCTGTTTTACCCTCGACTTGGTTTTCTATATATAGTACAGAGGGTTTACTATGCCAGGATACTGCCTTTACTTTTCACCTACTCGTATCATGCTATGAATTCCTTCATTTGATCCCGTGTCGCGCAACCTTCTTCTGCTCTCGTATAGCGCGGAAATCTTAAGAAAGCGAAAGGTATAGCCCGGCAGCCCTATCGTCCTTGCTCGCCCGGCAAGATCTTCTTATCGCGCGCAGCGTATCGGGTTGACGAATTTGGCTTATTTTTCTTGTTTCGCCTGACACGTGTGTTGCACGACACATTTTATCACGCGCCCGCCCGATACCCTTTATCAGTCGATAATTGAGTCACCCATCCTTGTGCCACCTCGCTTGATTCTTGCTGTCGGGCGACACATTTTTCTATCGAGAGGACCCTATCGCACACCTTGTTTCACGCGACCGTATCGCCCGACACGCGTGTGTCGGACAAGCATCGTTTCACCCTTTGTTAAGACCCGATACGGTGGTGTCGGGTAGTTTTTGTGTCGGGCCGAATCTTTATCTTGTAATCAATCTTAACATTTAATTGATCAATGAATTTGTTTAATTAACAGAGATGGCCCGTACAAAGCAAATTGTCATTTGAGTTGGCGAGCACGACAGAAGAATCGACACCGAGGCCGCAGCTGAAGCAACAACGGTCGGGAAAAAACATCCGAATCCTGGAGCGGTTGGGCCATCAACCGCCGAGAAGAAGGCAAGGACAGAGGGAGTAATAACTCTAGCGACAGCTTCAACTGCTGCGGCAGAACCCCTGGATCACACACCAGGAAGGTTCGTGCCGAGAGATGACGAGCATGGACGTCGGTACTCGGAGTTGGCAACGAAACTCTACAGGCCGAGCAGGTTCTGCCACTAGTCTTCTTTCATTCAACTGGGTATTTTCAAAAGGCTGGAGAATGTCCTCGCTGCAGCGGGGCTGAGGAAGATCTGCCTCAGCCGCTCCGCCTCCTACACCGAACTCACAAGGGAGTTCATGTCGTCTCTCCTCCGAGTAAACAACACAGCTGAGGACGTTGAAGAATATGGCGGAGCAGACAGACTGCAAGGGCGGCTGTACAACTCGGAGCACGTCATCTTCGAAAAGCTGCTCAATAAGATCTTCTCTTCCAGCGAGGAGGAGAAGAACCTGTTGGATAACGGTGAAAAGATCACCGAAGGAGACGGCGTCAACCCCGTGGAGCTCTGGAAGAGGCTGACCGGCGAGTCGTCTTACAAGCCGGGAAGTAAGGTGGCGGCGGTGCACTCCTATTTCTGGAGGATAGTGCACAAGCTGGTAGCATGCCTGCTCTTCAGCAAAAACGAGTCCAGCAACATCTACACCGAAGAACTCCATCTCATATGGCACATGATGGAGGGCAAGGTAATCAATCTGGGGCATTTCTTGCTAAACAGGCTGCACCCGATAAAGGATGCCACCAAAGAATACTACATGGGTGGCATCGTCAATCTGATCGCGGTCAGGTTAGGATACCCAAAGGATCCGTGCAGCCTGTCGAGGACTAGGGGCAACGAGTTGATCGACCTCAAGTACCTCATGAGGGCTGGCATAATAAAGAAGGAGGGGAGAAACTACTTCTACAAGTTCGCAAGGACAAACACCCTCCTTCCACTCCCTCACTTCGCCTCCTACGACGCAAAAAAGCTGGTCTTCACCACAGCAGAAATCAAAGTTGTGGCTGTAGATGCAGCTTACGCCGCCACCACCAGAATTCAAGAAAGGGCGGCTACGAGAGGAGAGCCAATCCCTCTCGACCCAAGGCAGGACAAAGCTTCAACGACCTCCGCTGAGCCAATCTCCAATCCAGAGCCACCAACGACAGCAGTTGATAGAGTTGCCGTCGCTCTTGCTATCCCAGCCACGATCATGATAATACCTGTCGTGGCTGAGGAAGAACTGGCAATTGTAGAGGTTGCCAGGACAACCGGGGCAGAAACAACAGTAACAGTCCCAGAGGGAGCTGTCGCGGAAGAGACAGCCACAGCTCCCCAAGCTTCTGTGGTGCCTTTAGAGGCAGAAGAGGAAGTACAGCCGGACGCCAGTGACGGGGTGTTCGCCGAGATCCTTGAGATGGAGCTCGGAGCTGCACAGCTAGCACCGACACCGTCGCCGGTGTCCCCTATAGCAGCTGTTGTAGAGATCGCCGACAACGTAGAGGCGGAGCCGCATCCACCCACACCATGGTCATCTCCACCACGACATGAAGGCGAGGCAGTGACAGCCGCAAGGATGCCGACACCTCGCCCAGTAGCATCTACCTCACGAACAATTGAGATCGAGTTTACCTCGTCGGGTAGACCGTCACGCGAGAGAAGTATCATGAGGATGAGAGGGAGATCTGCAGGGGCCCCTCCGTCGCTCGGGAAAATGCTGGGGCACGAACTCGACCACTTGCGGGAGGTAATAGAGAGCCACTCGGCTACATTTAATTCGCTAACCTGCAAGTTTTCATTTTTCCAGCAAAGGCTGAATAGCCAGGAACGGGAGCTGGTGACTCTAGTTGGCCTTCCTGGCCAACTAGAGACACTCAACGCCACGCTTCAGTAGGCCCTCCAGTGCCTTGACGTGATCGAGGAGAGGCTGAACAGGGGAGACAACCATCCGTGCCCAAGGTAGCCGAGAAGGTCTCTGTCGCCTCCTGGCTCAGGCTCTCCACCCTCCTCGTCAGCGGCTTCCTCAAGGTCATCGTCCTCTTCCTCCTCCAGTGGGCCATCCCACACGCCTGAGGAAGGGATGCCGCCAAGGTCGACCAACGGAGCTCCAGTAGGACAGGCGAGCTCCCACGGTCTAGAAGAAACAAATCCCTTAGTCCCCCTGGACAAAGATGAAGATGACAACGAAGACATCAGCGTCGTGGAGGACTCTTCTGATGAATCTGAGGGAGAAAGGGGGGACATCTACGCAGCCAATGAAAGGCACCACCCTAGAGTAAGACGCTCGGCGGCAGATAAATTCTCTGAGCCGTCAGAGTTGCCTTCTTTCGAGATGGCCGACTTTGACAGAAGGGTCATCGGCTACCTGACAATCAGGGACCAGAAGCTGCTAAATAAGGTCCTAAGGTCGCAGGCAGATGAAGAAGACGTCGTCTGGAGCGACGGATACTTCTCCGTACGACGGGGAGCACTCAGAAGCATTTTATACTCACCAGCCGTCGTCGGAAAAAGGTTGTTCAGGGTCCTAGAAGGTGTAATGATAGAGAACATCAGCACAGGGATAGGTCGGAGAACAGTATACAACGCCATCCCGACCTTGGCAAGAAGACTGATGATGGGAGTACCAGACTCCATTGCGGTGGCCAACATGCTTCAACACATCGAAAAGCGTAACACGAACATGGTGTTGGCCCCGTACAAGCACCGCAACGTATGGTTCCTCTGCGTGGTAGACTTCAGGAACTATGACGTCCAGCTGCTCAGCTGCAGTAACAACGAGGTGCCGCGCTCTGGGCATATCTTCAGCCGCCCAGAAGACAAGCATCTCAGGCTTCTACCACTGCACCTTCTGCGAGCAATCAAGCAAGGAGTCCAATGTCACAGCGGCGTTTGGAACTTCTTCTCTATCAGAGACTTACCCGTCCAAGCAGAAGAGGGAAGCAGAAACAGCGCCTTTATCGTCTTATGCGCCATAGAGTTGCTCAACATATTTGGATACATAAGGCATCTCTAGGGCCAAAACTTTTACCACCTCAGGAGCATATACGCCCTACTGTTGATCAAAGACGATCGCTATTTCCGAGACGCAGGGGTACCAGAGAGGCTGCTGAACAGCGACCAAGAAGACGAATCTTCACAACCCAGCAGCTCTCCAGATAAAGAAGCGGAAATGGAAACTGACACCTACGGGGTAGCCAAGCAGTTAGAGATCCTACAGGAAGTGCACGGATTTGAGGACCCTGCTTTTCCTAAAACTCCAGAAGGACTGATCAACAATTTTGACCGCTTCTCGTGCGCTACACTCACGTAGGAGCAGGTCAACGAAATCCCTCTGAAGTTGGCTGATTCTACCCCGGCAGATGTCATCTACGAGGCAGGCAATGTCATAGTCCCAGTTGATGATTTAAGGGACATGGTAAAAGATGGAGGATGCTTGGCGGTATCTGTGGCAGCCGCCTACATCCAAACACTACAGCCAAAGTTCGAACATGCATACATTGCTCATCCAATGATGTTCAACAACATCTTCCTCGCCGATGAAACAGGAGCAAAGCAATCATTTTTGGTAGAGTTGGAGCACAGGGTTCCACGTACAATCTTCCTGCCCATCCTGCATTACAACCACTGGACGCTCCTGACGATGTACACTCTCCAACGAGTAGGTATCTTCTATAACAGCTCGGACAGCAACAAAGATCATCCAGTGCAGTGTACATCGACGGCGTTGACCTCCCTCGAGCGCTTAGTGCGAAAATACTACGACGAGGTGGCGGCGTAGATACAACCATTCCTGGAGATGGCAACAAGCAAATGGCACGAGCTTCAGTTCTGCCACTGCAGTCCACAACAAATTCCTCTATCCAACTATTGCGGCATCTTCGTCTTGGAATGGATATCAAATGAAGAGACGCCTGACCAGCTCCACCACATCGACTACCACAGCAAATGAGGAGAGTACGTGTGGGAGCTTCTATCTGGCGCAGGCGCGCTCACCGGTTAATCCCCCACTGTGTTAACATTACCCTACCTTATCTACTTCACAACTCTCGGACAGAGTGTGGAGTAAGTTTGGGGGGTACCATGTACCAGTGAGGGAGGTATAAAAAATTTTCTTCAAACTCCACCCTCTTTGTTCTTTTGCTCTTTTTCTATATCATGTGTACATATATTTATACATGCTCATACAAAATTTTTGAAAAAAATTTTGCTTATTTTTGTCTTCATACATATGTACAAAGACGCTATATAGTAAAAACCTGATATGACTTCTTGCCAGTTTGTTTTCTATGTGCCCAAAGGGATGTAGGTTTTGTTATGTCTTTCTGATAATGCAGCCTCAAACGACAAAAGACTACGAATTTCCACACCAAAAATTTTGAAAAATAATCTCACAACAACTAAGAGACGTGTATGCAGAAGGAAAAAGCTGCCCAAACAGTGAAAAAAAAATTCCTCTTGTTTTCCCTTACCCAACAAAAATCCCAAAAAAGAGAGAGCATAGCCTTATGAGAGTGAATAAAAGCATGAGAGTTGTGCCAAATGAAAAAAAAAGAAAAAAATACATATACACACTTGTTTTCCAAAAGTACCCATCTTTAGGCATGGTAGATCCGAGGCAGTGGTACGTAGGATGTGAAATCACTACTCTAAAGCCAACTGGCTTGGACTGCAGGAACTACTCGCCCACTAACGGACCCGTACCTGTATGGACTGATGGAAAACAAGAAGAAAAACCCAAAAAGCCTTAAACCTACCCAAGCACCCAACTTTCTGCCTCCAATAGCTGTTTGGTGTGAAAGCTAACTTCGAATCATGCACCCAAGTCTCGCTGAAGCTGTAGAGAAATTTTTTGCTTAAATAAGGAAGGAGAAATAAAGTCTGTTGTTCATGGTCGGGCCGCATTCTCTGTGAGACACCTCAATCCTCACTCAATCCCTTGGCCCGAAAACTATACCGGTCAAGAAGAAGCATCACAAAACAAAGTTTAAAGATTTATTGAGGACAATCAAAATGCTAAGTGTGGGGGAGTTGATAACACCAAATTTTGTGATGTTTTTGGCCCTTATTTCGTTATCAAAACTTCCCTTTTTAACTGTTTTCCTCTTTCTTTTGTCATGTTTTCGAATAAACATGTCACGCTACGCTCTTAACTCAATTTTATCATATTTTGTAGAGTTTTCCTCATTTTTAAACTCATTTAGTAGCAAAAAGGCCCGTCCCGGCCCACGAACGTGTTCCACCTACATCGACCTTCTTACCAACCGGCCGCCTGATACACTCGCTGCCCGACATGGGTGTGTGATACCATACCACGCGACACAAGGATGTCGCGCAAGAAGGATCGAACGAGCGACACGCCAGTTACCCGATAGGGAGCCGGGTTTGCCACGACAACTGAAGTGTGTCGCGCGATGCAGGCCACCCACCGGGAGGCACCACTCGTCACGACGACTGTCAGCCCGACACCCTTGTGTCGGGCGATACACATATCGGGCATCCCTGAAGCCGCAATAATGGAGCTGAAGGAAGAACACGTGGCATCCGGAGGACCATAACTTTCCCCAACGGCTTCCTATAAATAGCAGCTATAGGACTCCGATGGGACGGGTCGGAAGGTGGTCGGAATCTCTTGAAATCCAACTTAGGAGCTAGCGTGTCGTGCCTCAGGGTGTACCGGGCGATACTAGGTGAGCACTTCCCCGACCCGAGAGGGTGGGAATGGTTCACTTAGGGTCGGTACCAGGCATCGTTGCAGACCGATATCGACCACCAAGCATGCCTGACAGGAGTACCCGATTCTGGAAGCAACACTCTGGCCCGACACGATACCAAGCCCGATACAAATCACCAGCCGAAGCGTGTCACCCGAGAGGGTGTCGCCCGACCTGATCGTATCGGGCATGAGCGCCCTACACCATACGTCCACCCGTCATGAGTGTGTCGCCCGAGAGGGTGTGCCGCCCGACACGGGCGTATCGGGCAAGGCTCCTACCCGGTATCAGGCTGGAGGGTCTGCTGTTGTCTGTCGCCCATCTATATCAAGAAGGCGACATTTATCTTTACTTATTTCAGTTATTTACTTCCTTTACTATGCGATGTAATCAGACCCTTATATGTTAATGGAATTAGAAGAGTTTAATTATCTGCTGGTTCACGTTTGGTACCTTTGTTGGACAATTGCTATGTTTAACATCTGAACTCTAGCTTTTACGTTTGGATCGCGTTTCGATTAGCTACCGAATCGTGTTTTCCCGTTGCAACAGCCTCGAGAGAGGTGTTGTGGCTCTAGTGTTTGGTCCGATACTAGAGTACGAGAGTGCCCAGGATCAGAGCTGCCGTAGTGACCTATCCACTCTAACTTAAGCCCAGCAACCTCGAGAGGGGTGTTGACGCTTAGTTAGAGGTACCTGCTTCGAGAGGAGGGGTACAGGATGTTTTCTGCTGCTTCTTGTTTTACCGAAGTTTTCTCTTTCGTTCCTTGCTAAAGCGATAGTAATATCTCTCTATTTCCATTGCACGAAAAACCCTAAAAACTGATAATTGCTTAAAAAACCTTTTTTTTCCTCGTAGCTCCAGTTGGAGATAGTTTTCTTTTGTTTTATCGATCTTTCCTGTTGTTCCCTTGGGGAACTTTTATCGTCTCCTTATCCTTACCGGAGTGTAACATGTCGATTCTGCATTCTCAACACTACCACCCTTGTCCCTGTGTTTGACCCTGTATATCTACTCTGACCCCGTAAACAAAGTTGCGGGGGCCTAGAAGGTTTCGGGTTATAAATTTAAAAAGTCCGACTACTTCAAATCCGCTCCACTTTTCGGACGCGCGATTTAGGCCGGTCAGTGATGTGGAGATTGAGTTGAACATGTAGCACATCGCTAGGATTGGGAGGATCTAGTGGTTCATTTGTTGAAGAGAGGATCATCCTGCTTGAGCCTCTCAAAAATAGACTCTTCCCACGATACTCAAGCAAAGAAGATGGCCAAGTTATCAGGACAAGTTATTGTAGACTAAAGGTACAACTCGATAGAATTGTTGAACTTCAGACCTCTTGTTGCTTCACTCTCACTAGGCCTCCCATGCATATTCTCCCATGTCTACCATGCTACCTAGATCGTGGAGCCCCAGTTTTTTAAACTTGGGCCCATGGGTAGGGTGGAGGACCATGGTCATTTGGCTCATCAGTAAGTAGTTGAGGTTGTTGGCTTGGTCATGGAGGTCATGCATGTGGTGGGTTTAAAGAATAGGATCTTCCAACACAATCACAAAATGCTAAAGGTTGTTGGGATATTGGTGGTAAACACACATGCTGGAACCATAGAGAGAATTGGGGAGGACCTTATGGTCGATGAGACCACTATGATAGTGGATCAGACTACAGTTTGTAAGGGTGAGACACCTTGAGTGCCTTCATTGTGTAGAGAGAGGGGGTATTAGTTAAGAGCCCTGGAGGTCCCACTGAGATGTTGTCTAGATATTTGATGACTACCAACCCAAATGAAACTGTGTGGTCTACAGTTGGAGGGTTGGTGGTGGGCACCTAAGAAATAATCCTCATTGCTATTGAAGAGAATTTCCTTGAGGGGGTCACATGATGACATTCTGCCTGGCCTAAGGGAGGAAGAAGAGAAACTAGAACTGGGTCACATGGGAGAAGTCCCTATTATAGATATTCTTATGTCATTGTCTTTGGGCCCCACACAGTAGTAGATACAAACATATGTTCTCCATACGGGTCACACCCGCATGAGGAATGATTTGCAGACTATTAGAATCTATGCATCTCCACCTCTCCTAGTATTGGGTTCTAGGATTATGGGGTTCAACCAAGGTTCACAAGGAGTCATTTGTGTTCTCATATCGGCACCCCTAGTTTTTATCATGCAATATAATCTCATGGCCAGACTGTCACACCAACGGCAAAAATCAACACTACATGGGGTATGGAGATCAAACAAGGGAGGATGATCAACCTAGACATACTGAGGGGTTTGTTAGTAACCATATGGATAGGATGACCTAGAGCTGAGATAACACCTAAGATAATTAGCAACACATACCCCACTTGTACCTTAAGATTGAGGTGGTTAAACATTATACCATGGTCTAGGGATGACTTAGATTTAGGATCATCATGGTCGTCCAGGTGTGAGGATGATAATGTTTATTCTGTATCAGGATGTTTTTTGGAAGGATAAAACCAAGATAATAGGATGATTTTTTACAATGAATTGGCAGACTTAGAGGGGTAACAGGGTTAGAAAACTTAGTCCTTGGGAGTGTGTTAAAATACATCAGACTTATCATAGAGCTAAACCAATACAATAGCTAATTTTATATTTTGGAATGTGATAGAGGTTTAAAGTGAGAGGACAGAAGAGAGACCGGTTCACCTAGTTAAGGAAAGAGAGTTTCTTCACTTTGGAATTCTATCATTATTTTGTAGATTACAGTAGGGAACGTGAATGGCTTGCTAGATTGAGCATTAAATGGGTAACCACTAATGGCAATATAGGCGGAAATATTTGGGTTTTTTGTACACGAGTTTGTCTCTAGTATTAGTGAGAGCATTTAACTAGCACACCACAGCTGACCTATTAGTAGACCAACGGCTGAGGGTTATGGTTCTATATGCACCATGTGACAAGATTGAGCGCAGAGACCTATGGGGGGCTTCTCTTCCTCCAAAATGAACAAGTGTCTCTTGCATGTGTTATTTTGGCGATTGCAAAGTCTATAGGATGGAAGTGAGAGGCTACAAGGTGAGAGACCATGTATGAGGTTAATGGAGGAATTTAATGATTGGGTAGTCACAATGGGAGTAACATAGATTCAATTTAAGGGTATCATTTTCACATGGGTAGAGAAACAAGAATGGATCCCGATTAAATGGGATCATCTAGATAGAGGGTTCATTAGCCAAGGCTATCCTGAAGAGGTCAAGATTATTGACCGACGTATGATTAGAACTAGAGCATCTGACCATTGCCCACTTCTTTACACCATTGAGAGATGGATGAGACTGGAGGTCCCCTTGAGGTTTAAGTTTTTAAAAATGTGACTAAAACACAAAAATATCATAGATGTAATTTACGACAATTGGACCTTGGAGTCTGGGGGGCATATTGTAGAACTGTTAAGAATTGGAAGATATTGATTAAAAGGGGCTTAATAAACCTAGAAAAAGAAGTGGTATGGGACAACTTTTAGAAGGTCCAGGAGCACGAAAGTGTAGTTAGATCCTTATAAGAGAGGATAATTACCAATGAAGACCTAGGTATATTAGCAAAGACAATATAGAAAGAAGAGGTTGAATTGAAGGCATTATAAAGATGGGCAGAATGCTACTAGGAAGATAAATCTGGCTCAAAATAGCTTAGAGAAGGGATTCAAAAACAGGAAGTTTTTCTCATGAACATATCGAAACTTGGAGGAGAAGATCTAACATTGCTAAGATTAGAGGGGCCAATGGGGAATGGGTATTGGGCGAGGAGGAATTCAGGACGAAGCCATAGAATTCTACACCATCCTCTTTGAATTAGACATTATTGAAGGTGTAGACTTAATAATTGCATTTTAGTGAAAGAGTGGTAGAAGAAGAAAACAACATTAAATTTCTTAAGTTGGAGTCCAAAGGGGAGGTGATAGGAATAGACATGTCCATGGGTAGTGATAGCGGCCCCAGGCCAGATGAGTCACCACTGTTTTTTATAAAATCACATGGGTTATCATTAAAGCTAACTTGGTTGATCTCGTTAGTCATTGTCTTACCAGTATATCAACACATAGAAGCCTTAGATGCATTTTACTTATTCTTATCCCTAAAACTAAGGAACCTATCACAATGAATGACTTTAGACCTATTAGCATAGGAAACATCTACCTCATAATTGCTTCCAAGGTCTTTCTTCATAGATTATCCTCAATTATCCCAAGATGGATATTTAGTGTGCAAGCAACTTTTTTTAAAAATCACAACATAAGGGAAAATATTAAGCTAACCAAGGAGTTTGTGCAAGACATTAATCAAAGAGCACCTAGAGAGGAAAATGTGGTGTGTAAAGTTGATATGTCCAAAGGCATTGATAGAGTAGAGTGGATCTTACTAGAAAAAGTGTTAGATTCATTCGAGATCTCTAGCAAGGTCATTTTTTGTATCAAAACCCTTGTCAAGGGTGGAGGGTTCTCCATATCCATAAATGGGAGGCTAGGGGGTTACATCTAGGGGTCTTAGGAAAGGAGATCATCTATTACCTATCCTCTCCATTTTAGCATAGGAGGTGCTAGGGAGGTACATCAAGAGAAACATGAACCTATGGATAATTAAGAGGCATGTCACTAGAGGGATTGGAATAGAACCCTCCTACCTCATGTTCACTGACAATTTGATCTTTTTATCAACCTGAGTGGGAACATAGTAGAAGGGAAACACAACTTGGTCCAAGAATACAAAAAGTCTTCGAGACAAGGAGTGAAAATAGAGAAATCCATTGTCACCTTAGAAAGGATGTCAAAGGATAGGATGAGATCCTTAACCATGACATTGGGCTGAATTTTCATTGAGGATACCATTACATACCTAGGAGCCCCCTCAAACAAGAAGGATTCATATTACAGACTATAAGTTCTTGGTATATAGGATCACAAGGAGGCTCACATCCTAGGATGGCAAGCTCATATCCTTCTTGGGGAGGCTGACACTAGTTAAATCAGTTTCCACCATGATCCTCCTAAAAAACTTGGTTGTGTGTGCGATCCCACCAACTATCCTTAGAGAGATTAAGAGAAAATCACTGGTATCCTATGCCTCTCTAAAGAAGACAACAAGCGGAGACATTGGGTAAGTTGGGAGAAGATCATGTAACCAGTTGAAGAGAGTGTCATAGGCATCCTCCGTCTTAAATATGTGCTTAAATCTCTTCTCATGAAAGCAAAATGGAACTTGCTAAATGGAGAGTCCACTTGGGCAATATTTTCTAGAGGGAGATATGGAAGAACTATCTAGGTAGAGGTACGGACCACCCATGATTTCTTCAGTATAATAGGAGGACCTCAATCTATTTGAAACAAGTTTGGACTGTCTTCCCTCAAATCATGGCCAACATTGGATGGGAGGTGGACCTCCCTTTTGGAATGTGAAATGGTGCATGGACAGTTTGACTAGTTGACTGAAGGATGGGGTGGTTATAGAACATAGCATTATAATATAAAGTTTTTTAGGACCAAACCATGGGTGGAATTTGGAATTGTGAAATAACTTGCTTAGGAGAAAAGGGATTGATGATCTGAAGTAGTAGAGTAGAGAGCTCATAGAATGGTGACTTGCCTATTTGGTGCCCTACTATAGACGTTTTATTCTTTACTAAATCATCCCATAAAGTCTTAGATCCTAGAACATCAGGGCCTCCAAATATCTTTTCCTTCTCTCACTTTTGGATCTCACACAATGCATTTCCAGCCAAAATTCCCTTCTTTTCTTGATATTCTCTTATAGTGGGTGGTGCAGACAGACTCTAGGGTTAAAAAAACTATAATATGCATATGGCGTCTTGTTATGAATCTTGTGGTGGTGGGGATGAAGAAACTATTGACTACCTCTTCCATAAAGGAGAAGTAGTCATATTAGTTTGGGTTGTAATAGAGGAGGTCGTTGATTGTGCTTATTGACTGGAAACTCTTTCAGTGTAGCTCTTAAAAACATATGGGTAAAGGCCACTACAAGGAGCCAACTAGGGATAGTGTGAATCATGATACTAATAGTTCTTTGGGCTATTTGGCAGGAGCGTTTCTCTAGTAGGCTTGAAGGGAAGCGGGTGGATCATAGAAGGATTTGGGGGGGGGAATGAGATCCATCTTTAGAATCCCTATGCGGGATGTTAGTATACCATGACTTGAGGATCTAGAGACTTGGGAAACATATGGAGTAGAGGGCGCATTTTTTATGAGTTTTGGATATCGTGTCCCTCCTTTTTTTAAGTTCAATGGGTTAAACCTCTGGTTGGTTAGGTTAAGCTAAATTTAGGGGTCAGTAGTTGGAATACCCACAAACAAGAGTTTAGAGGAAAAACTAAAGGAGGATTTTGAGGATGGCGTGCAAACCCTTAGAAGCATGAATCAATTGGAGGTCTTACCATGGAGGTAGATGATGTAAGAACCTTTTGGATCCTCTTGGTTAGAGCCCAGCCCCCCACCTCCCCCATGGATATACATAAAGCAATTTTCCACGATCTTTAAGACCTTGCTTGTTAGGAATGGAAGCTATAGGCTATTGTACAGAGATGCGCATAGATTGGCTTGCGGCTTGCGGAATATGGTGTTGGCCTCTCATCTGGAGATACGTTCTTTGATCTGATTGGGATGCCTCCACCATGCAAGATGATTGTAATATCAAAGATGGTGTTCTAGTTGACATGCAAGATGACTTTGTAAGATACAATTCTACTTTTGTGTGTATAAATACGTTTTGAATGGTTAAGGTTCTCTAGTACTTGGGTATACCATTCTAACCCACACTAAGAAAATATTGGATGCTCGCACGGCATAATGATCCAGAGTAAAGTATATCAGTCAAAGTTGTAACGCATGTAAATAGCCCAATTACTTTTTGACTTTTACTTTATCATGTAGTTGAGATAACAAAGGTGCAACACCTTGATCATGGTGGTTGGTACTGTTGGGGAGAAATTGAGGGAGGAAAGGTCTGATCCAGTATATAATCCACATTGGGGATCCATCCCAAAATCAATTGACAATTGGAGTAGTAGTCTAATGTCTTATATTTGGGTACACATCTCCAGCAATGTGAGATTAAATGCATTCACATATAATTTAACAATCTCCCCCGTGTGAGTCCATAAACTCCCCCTCAAAAGTTCATTAACTTGCACCACACTACATAGCCCGCCCAGAGGCACAGCCTGATAGTGTATTTTACAAAGGTACAAAGTTCAAACCCCGATACAGATTTACCAACTCAGTACGTCACCACATCAAAGGACCTTCTAAAAAACATCCATTTACCAATAATACACGGACATATAGAGATAATGTCTGTGGAGAAGTCACTAGTATAACTTAGAGAAGAGAACCAAAACGACAAAGCCCTCCTTCCTTTCTTCTTCCCCGTCCTTTCTTTCTTCCTTCGACTTTTTTCTTTCCAAGTCGTGAACAGCAGCAGCAAATATTAAGAGAATAGGTGGCGGCTTCTCTCTAATCCTTTCTTGCGGTCGTGCCTTTTCTTTGCTGATGCGGTGGGTTTCATAAACCCTACCATCACGTCATTAAGCCCTAATGGGCTGCCCACAACTGGGCTGGAAAAACAGGCCGCTGGCCCAAGAGGTACATTAGGAGACGATCCCATCTTTTCTCATCAGGTGGGATACCGTGGTAGCCAAAGCTCAAAGTCGAAAAGTTTCGTACTAAGGTCATATCTGCCGGTCTTTGTCAATCACAACATTTCCAACTCCCCTTGTGCTGGCCAATTAGCAAGCGGCGACATAGTGGTTATTTTAGATAAATGATATAGAAACGAACGGACGAATCCCAAATGAGACGACCCGTTATTTGCTAGTGATGTGTATTGCTTGTCTGCTATTTGTGCAAAGTCCGAAAAAAATAAATGATACGGAAACGTGAGTTATTGGGAAACATGAGAGAAAGAGAGTGTGTTGTTGTTGCTTTTGCAATGTGAGAGATGGGAGGAGAGAGAGAAGAGAGTGGGAGGGAGAGTGGAGAGAGGGGAGCGGAGAGGGAGAAAAAAAGAGCATATTTTTATTAATAACTTTTAAACGGGAATGAATTTTTCGACGTAAATACCGTTGGACTCCTTACAAAGAGTATTTTACAACAAGATCAAGTTCGACATTTTTCAAAAAAATAAAATGTACAATAAAAAAAGGAGAGAGATAATGTGAAGGGAAGTGGAGAGAGGCGACTGGAGAGAGAAAATAAGGGAGCATATTTTTATTAATAACTTCTAAACAGTAATGAATTTTTCGACGAAACAAATACCGTTGGAATCGTTATAAAGAAATATTTTACAACAAGATCAAGTTCGACATATTTTGAAAAAATAAAATATAAAATGTAAAAGAAGAGAGATAATGTGAGGGAGAGTGGAGAGAGTGGACCGGAGAGAGAGAAAAAGAGAGAGAGCATATTTTTCTTAATAACTCTTAAATGATAATGAATTTTTTGACAAAATAATATCGTTGGTCTCTTTATAAAAATATTTTACAACAAGATCAAGTTTGACATATTTTGAAAAAATAAAAATATACAATATGAAACAGGAGGGATAATGTGAGGGAAGTGGAGAGAGGGGAGTGGAGAGAGATAAAAAGCATATTTTATTAATATCTTTTAAACGATAATAAATTTTTCGACGAAATAAATATCGTTGGACTCGTGACAAAAAATACTCAACAAACAAGATCAAGTTTGACATATTTTGAAAAAATAAAATATACAATGTAAAAGAAGAGGGATAATGTGATTGTAAAAGTCAAAAAGGAGGAGGAAAAAGATAACATATTTTTTAATAATTTTTAAAAGGTAATAATTTTTTTACCAAAATAAACATTGTTGCACTCGTTACAAAAAATACTTTACAACAAGATCAAGTTTGACATGTTTTGAAAAAATAAAATGTATTGTCTAAAAATACAAGATAATGTAACTGTAATGAGTCAAAAAAGCGGAGAGAAATGTATTTTGTTTATAATTTTTGAACCATTATGAAATTTAAATAAAATAAAAATTGATGGGCTACTAACAAAAAATACTTTAAAATAAGACTAATGTTAAAAAATAATTGATAAATTATTTTTAGTGAAATAATTATAACACATGGGATAACATGTTATAACATGGGACAACACATGGAATACCATGTTATTAGTGTTCCTTATGATTATACTTTAAAATAAAACCAATATTAACATACTTTTGATAGAAAAAATAAATCACACTACTTCTCTCCTATTCCAGGAGAAATAAAAAAAGTTATTTTGCTAATATCATTCAAAGTATAACCAATTTTTTGACAAAATAAATACTATAAATTTGTTACATAAAAATTAAAACATGACCAATGTTAGAGGGAGTGGTTGTAAGAGAAAGAAAATGAACAACTTATTATTGTTTACTATCTTTTATACCGAAATTAATTTTTTGATGAAATAAAGATCATTGTGTTTGCTATAAAATATTTTAAAATCTAATTTTGATGTTATCTCGTGTCAAATTTTATATTAAACATGTTATCCACATTACAAAATTAAATTTTACTTCACTAATGTTATTCAATGTTCTTTATGTTATCCATGTTAGTAAAGTTATCCATGTTGTCCATGTTATTCATTGTATCTATGTTATTCCATGTTATTCATGTTATTTCATATTATACATGTTACCCATGTTATTTATGTTAGTCCATGATATCCATACTATCTATGTTATCCATATAATCCCATGTCAAATTATATTTTATATTGTATTGTACATGTTATCCATGTCAATTGTGTATTATTCCATGTCAATTCATGTTATCCATGTTATTCCATGTCAATTCATGTTAGTCATGTTATCATTGTTATAACATGTTAATCATGTTATTCCATGTTATCTCATATTATTCATGTTATCCATATAGGTTATCTCCAGTCTAATTATAAGTTATTTCCATTCTAGTTGTATGTTATATCATGTTAATCTATTTAAACCATTTTTTATAACATGAATAACATGTTACAACATGTTATTTTATTTATTATACTTATTTCATAAAAAAAATATTCTCAAAGTATGTCACTATTAGTCTTATTTTAAAGTATTTTTTTTAGTAACCCATTACTTTTTATTTTGTTAATAAATCATCACAGTTTGATAGTTATACATAAAATAAATATCTCTCTCCTATTTTTTATTTTTCATAATCACATTATCTCTTATCTTTTAGATTGTATATTTTATTTTTCTATATTATCCATGTTATTTCATGTTATCGATGTTATCCATGTTATCCAAATGTACGTTATCTCCATGTTATCTATGTTATAACATTATCCATTGAACGTAACTATTTTTTATTTCGTTAAAAAATTCATTACATATTAAAAGTTATAAGAAAAAAATATTTTTTTCTTTCTTCCTTTTTGACTTCATACAATTACGTTATAACTCCTTTTTTAGATTGTATATTTTATTTTTTGAAACTATATCAAACTTGATCTTGTTGTAATGTACGTTTTATAAGGAGTGCAAACGTATTTATTTTGTCAAAAAATACATTACAGTTTAAAAGTTATTAACAAAGATAGCTTGTTCATTTTTTTTCTCTCCTACAGCTACTCTCTCAACCCACTCTCCTCTATTCACCCCCTCTCCTCTATTCACCCCCTCCCTCTCTCTCTTTCTCTCCCCTACATTTCTCTCTCTCTCTCATGTTGGGAAACAAAAAGTGAACGGGACAACAACAAATGGCGAGATGGGATGTTTTATCTTCTACTGTATGGTTGTCTGGATTGGGGTCCGTAAAGGACTCTATATAGCAAAGCTCTTATTTTAACCCTCTTCCCACATGATCAATTATATAAGACCTTTGCAACTGGGCTAGCTATGTCATTGAGTTTCCTAGTAGACATTACAGTGATACAAGAAGAACCATACCTAGTACATGTAATAGTGATAATAGAAGCACAACACTCCACGACAATCATATAGAGAAATAGCGAATAGCAGGTGCAGTGCTAACAACCCTTGTGGAAGGACAGTCGAGAACCCGTTATGTCCATGTGTGTTGCCTCCTGGAAAAATCTGAACTACTTTCTCAAAATATAGAATGGGCATATCTTCTTCCCCAGTTATCATATCGAAGCCAATAAAGACAAGTGTGAAATAATACAAAAGGGGGACGTTAAGCTTTCACACCAGGCATGAACTAACAATAATGCCGATGAATTTATCTTCAAAAAAATCTAGAAGTAGCCTTTCTAAAAGGCTTGGGTTCATCAATCCTACCCTCAACCACAACCACCACGCCCTCCCCCTGTGGGTCCAACACTTACCCTCCTCTGCTACCATCAAAATTGCCCCCTCTTCCACCACCTCCCCAATTGCAAGCTCTTAGCGACTGTATCCATTTTCCTCTTCTTCTCCACCAATATCCTCAAGTTTGGTTCTCCCATCTTCAATGATTAAAAACCCCTCAACACATCCACATCTCCCTCACCATTGACAGTGATACACACACCCTACTAAGATTCAAAGTGGTTGCCTCTTGACCATCAGGGATAGAGTGGAAGAAGACAGAGGCAGCCCTATGGGAAGTGTATAGTTATGTGGTGGAAATCATTAGGATGGAGGCCAACAAATCCATTATACTCCAATCTACTGACTACGAGTCCAAGATATCCACCTTTAGAGAAAGAGAAATTGCCTTTCATATCTAGTCTTGGGAGGATAGAAAGGAAGAATGCAAGCCACTGTGGACCTAGTTGATGTTGGAGGATCTCCTCTTTCACCTTAGATCATAGGACATCTCGTCAAAGATCTTGGATCCATTTAGTTAATTTGGAGGTGTATCTTGACGGGAATGTGACCCAGAGGACATCTCAGGGCTCATGGGGATGTGTCCTAGTGTACTTCTCAGGGCTCTTAGTGCTAACCTGCTCTTGGGAGGACCTTCCTCCATCATAGCTCACGGTGGAGTGGATGATGTGGATCTTGATCTGAACATGTACCACGTTGTCATGATTGGAGGGTTGGGGAGGATCTAGTGGTCCATTTGTTGAAGAGAGGATCATCCCTCCTGAGCATCTCAAAATAGACTTCTTCTATAACACCCCAGACCTGGGTTTTGGGATAACCCTAGAGGTCTTTGTGTAAGTAAGTTGCTTAGAACCTTTCTTAATCTTTTGAAAATTAATTAAGACTTGATAAGAGTTCATTTCTCAATTTTGAACTTATTTGCAAATTTTTTGTGCCTTATATGATAACTTTGGTAAATATTGTAATTTACCCAAATGAGGGGTTTATGTGCAAATTATCACCTCTAAAATGTCTCTTCTCTCTCTTAGCATCATCTAGAGGAGAGATAAAGAATTGGGTGCTTTGTTTGAGTCTTGGTTGAATGATAACACTCTTTGTGGTGAAAGAACCAAGAAGTGTTGAGTGTTTTGAACCCTAGATGAGGTTGTGTCAAGTTATGAAGTGTATATGGGAGTGCCTATCAGCTTGGAAACCATAGAGGAGGTCCCATATCTGTTTGATAACCTTTATAAGTGCTCATCGCGGGCTAAGCAACTCTAGTAGGTGAAGCCTATCGGTTTACATTTCCCTTGCAAAAGTTGAATCGGTTTGCTCATAAAGTAAGATTGGGTTGTGATATCTTGTCAAGCAACATACCCAACGGCTGATATCTTGCCTATCAATTATCCTCAAGAGTTTTGCATGGAAATATAATTATGTTTGCATAAATTTACCATGCATGGACACGTGTCACTTAAGTGCACATGGTAATAACACCTTATACACAATCTCTTTCATAAACCTCAACTATACTTACCTCTCTATTCACCACCTAGTAAACCTTTTGACTCCTTTACCATCTATTGCTGGGAGGACGACCCCAAGAGCTCAAGGAGCAAAGAGAAGTATGAGAATCTTGCCTAAGGTGAATCCATGGTCATCTTCAACCTTGGAAAGACTATGCTTCTCAGATCATGATTCTTTCCTTCTCTTCTTTCTTCACCAAGTTCCTAACTGTGGTATCTTCTTTCATAGAGAAGTGTTGTGATCAAGTCTTGGACTTTTGATAAGTCATATCTAACCTTGGGAACATGGAGCTTTGGAGCTTGATGATCTTGTGTTGATATTGAGGTGGTTATATAACTTGAACTCAACTTTATTATTATTCACCTTCTATCATGCAATACTTGGTCATTCCTTTTCTACTTCAACTTTTCTTGTTTGAATGATGGTTCTAAAAGTTCTAATGGATATATGGGGTTGTTTTCCATGAACTAGATTAGTTATGGACGAAGAGTTTAAGCTTGAAGATGATGAAACTAATATGCACAAACTAATATTGGTTTATGGAAAACCCTAACCCGATACAAGGGTATAGGTATGAAAACTGATACACGTGAACTCCTATCCTTTTGGTTTGATTTAATGACTAGGACTATTGTCCTCTCAATTGTTTAACCTATCACCTAAATGCCAAGAATAAGGATGGCCGATATCTAGAATATAGCCAAGTCGATACACATACTTGCACCATCACATGGATGGCCGATATGACTTGTGATGCTTTAAAATGATATGTTGTTGTTAGGCTGATATGTTAGATGCTCTAAAAATGATATGCCTTAAAGGCACTAGCTTGTCATGAACAAGAGATGTCTAATGAAGATGGAATATCAAACTATGTTGCTTTAGTTGAGTGTAGAGGCTGATATGGCCAACTCTAACCTAATTCGATGTACTCACAAATCTGATATCCCTCTAGCCTGATCCATGTGTGATGGGAAATATACTTAGCCCGAGATACTTTGTGAAAAGTATGGGTAACACATTCTTAGAAGCCTTGGCCAATACACCAAGTAGTGGTGGGGCCAATAGGTGTAAGAACTAAGGTATTGAATAACGGTTCAACTGATACAACCCAATACCCTAGAGGTCAATACCCTAAATTGAGAAATGGTCGATACTCAAAGGGATAGCTAGGCTGATACCCTAGATGATGGTGTGGTTGACGCACTAGTCAATAGAGTGACTGATACCCTAGTTGATGGTATGGTCGATACCCTAACTGATGGTGAGGCTGATACACTAGTTGTTTGTGTGGTTGATACCCTAGTTGATGGTGACGCCAATACACTAGTTGATGGTATGGCCGATACCCTAGTTGATGGTGTGGCCAACACACTAGTTGAGTAAGTAGTCGATACACAATATGATGCTATGGTCAACATACACAAGAATACACTATATCCGATATACCTTCTCAAGCATCTCGAAACTGATATCATTTGATATGCCTTGGCTAACACAAGTAGATGGGCCTTGGCCGACACAAGTAGATGTGTCTAGGCCGACACAAGTGGATGTGTCTAGGATGACACAAGAATTAAAATGGAGGTTGATACACCTTGTTGAATATAGGTCGATACACCTTGATGAGTGTACACCGATACACTTTGAATATAATAAATGGATACATCCTAAATGTAATAAGATGGATACACTTTAGTAAGTGTAGATTGATAACCTTAAAGAAGGTTAAATCAATGTAATAAGTATGTTGAAGTCAATATCCTAGAGAAACTTGTACTACTCACATGAGAACAGTAATACTTCATGTTGATATTCAATGGATGATATTTGATGAAGTATGTGTGAACACTTATAGAAATAATATAGCTCTTATGATGTGAATTAGGGTTTGGTTGATAAATACGAACTTGAAAACCCTAAATCAGTTACAATGGAAAATCCTAACCCTAATTATGAGAGTATTGCAATTTGAATGATTCTCTTTATGGAATGGACATGATATTTACTTGATATTGCATTTTCTATGAAATCCTAACCATGCAGGTATTATGAAATGATGAACATAGCCCGCTATGATGATTTAGCATAATACATGTTATATAGGCCTTGTGAGCCATGTGATATACTTGTACAACAAGTATGATATATATGTGGGTCTGATGACCTAAAAATGATTGTTGTCTGGTAAGAGGTGACATTGTTCAATAATGAACTGAGGGTTTAATACTCAAACATATGACCATGATAATGATAATGTTGAAGGGATGAGATTCCCAATAAAGTGTTTAGGGGATTGACACCGCAGGATAAGTGTAGCAAGATATGTTCTAATTGATACAAGATTTCTTGAAAGATATATTACACCTTTTTATGAAGAATTTATCTACAATTTATGCTTGTAACTTGGTTGATGCTAAAAGATGTTGTAATGCACTTAATCTATCAAGTGAACTAAAAATGTAGTTGCCCTGGCCATAGATCCATTCAGTGTCAAGATTTGTTGAATGGTGAAATGAGTTTTACTTAGAGCGCATATTTTTGAATATGTGAGGGTGCAAGATGAGTATTCTTGTGTTTCCTTCAAACCCCAGGATTGGCTTTTAGCCATTTTCCTAAAAAGAGTGTGGTTGTAGGCCATAGCTCTAATGCAACATCAGGATTGGTGGTAAAGCCATACCCTGGGAAGAGTATGGTTGTAAGCTATGACTCAATATATATAAGCAGGATTGACTATAGGTCATACCCTAAACAGAGAACATGCTACACGTTGTATCTCTATAGCGAAGAGAATCTATACGCCAGTTTCACTAAAATGCAGATTGACTCACAATGTCACTGCCAATAATCTCGTATTGATCGAAAAAGAAGAGGTCATAGATTCTTGCTCTTCCATAGACCTATATGGCATTGGTGCTTACTTTGCAGTGGTCAGTTGGAGATGAAAGGTATATTCCCATCTCTTCAGGGCATAAGATTGATTGTTTAAAGATGTAATCAGTTGTGTAGCATATTTGTTTAAGGATCAAATATGGAAACATGGGTTGTAGACTTGCCTTGTTTTATATTGTTTAGTTTATAATAGTTATACATGTTATTCATATTCCTTTTAAAGACAATTAAAATATCTATTGCTCATATGTAAATAATTGAACTAATGAGATATTGAGACTGCTCTATTCTATATATAATCAACAGTTATACATGTTTATGTCAATAAAGGTTTCTTCTTCTCTCTTTCATAAGATTTATCTAGTGGTAATAATATGGTTGGAAGAGAGTTATATCTATCAATGGGACTTGTTGTCTCACCTCGTGGGTTCTACAACTTTTTAGGTGGACGTGCACAAAGAGGTAGAGATCATGCAACAGAGAGCATCCAGCAGTAGCAAGACCAACAGTAACAGCTCAGGTTGAATGTGTTGTTATGTGTCTTGTAGATACAGAGTCATATGTGTCATGCATCCCTATACTCTTAGGTCCTTTGGGAGATAGTGTGTAAATAGTTTATAATCGATCTGAGATTTTGGCAAGTATGCCTCGATTCTTAATGTTGCTTTTGTGTATGTTTTGGAAAAGAAACTGTTATCACATATACTTGCAAGGTGATGGAACAATGTATGTAAAAAGTGAACCATGATGTATATATGGTTTGCTTCTTTCTAAAAAGAATTTCCTGGTAATAATCTCTTGGCAAAAAGGTTTTAATTTTTAGTGATTTTTGGTAATCCGTTGTTAATGATTATTTTTGGTTTGATAGCGGTCGTCCTATCTTCCCACCGTACTCGAGAAAAGGAAATGACCAACTTATGAAGACAAGTGATTGTAGCCTAAAGGTACAACTCGGTAGACTTTGTGATCTCTAGACCTCCTATTAATTCACTATCACTAGGCCTCCCATGCATATTCTCACGTTTCTACCATCTACCTAGATCGTGGAGCCCCAATTTTTCCCATTTCAGCCCATGAGTGGGGAGGAGGACCACGGTCATTTATCTCATTGGCAAGCATCTGAGGTTGTTGTCTTGGTGATGAAGGTCATGCATGTTGTGGGTTGAAGAATAGGATCATCCAGCACAATCACAAGATGCTAAAGGTTGTTGGGATAGTAGTGGAGAACATGCATGTTGGAACTAAATAGATAATTGGGGAGGGCCTTATGGCCGATCAGCACCATGATACCACTATGACAGTGGATCATACTGTAGTTGGAAGGGGTGATCCACTCTTGAGCGCCTTCATTGCTGATGATCAGTGTTTCCTAGAGGGGGGTGGCAGTTAAGAACCCTGGAGATCCCATGGAGATGTTGTCGAGTGCTTTGACGACTACCAAACCCAAATGAGACCATGTGGTTTGCAGTTAGAGGGTTGGTGGTGGGCTTGAGAAACAGTCCTCATTGTTGTTGAAGAGCATGTCCTTGAGGGGGGTGCATCACAATGTTCTACCTGGCTTAGTGGAGGATGCAGAGAGACTAGAATGGGTTTGCATCCTCTATCCCAAAAGATGTGTCCCGTGTATGTCCCATGTAATCGTGTCCATTAATACACCTATTTATCTTTTTTAGGGATGGGTTTTTAGTGTTTATATATGGTTGGGATTGGAGGGGACATTGTTTAGAAGGTACAGTTAGGACAGAAGATCTGGAGTGGACTGGAACTGGGTCACAAGGGGGAAGTCCTGATTGTATCTATTCTGGTGTGTCATTGTCATTGGGCCCCACACAATAGTAGATACAAACATTTGTTCTTCATAGAGGTTGCGCCTGCATGAGGAATGATTTGCAGACTATCAAAATCTATGCACCTCCACCTCTCCCTATATTGGGTCCTAAGATTATGGGGTTCAACCAAGGTTCAGAAGGGGGCATCTGTGTGCTCATATTGGCACCCCTGGTGTTAGCATGAAATATAATCTCACGGTCAGATTGTCACACCAGTAGCACAAATCAACACTACATGGGGTATAGAGGTCAAATAAAGGAGGGGGGCTCAACCTAGACACGGTGAGGGGTCTGTCAGTAACCATATGGATAGGATCACCATTAGCTAAGATAACACTTGAGATAATTAGCAACACATACCCCCCTTATACCTAAAGAATGAGGAGGTCAAATATTATACCTTGGTCTAGGGATGACTTAGATTTAGTATCATCATGACCATCTAGGGATGAGGATGACATTGTTGGGATAAATTGGGATTTTTTTGGAAGGATCAAACCAAGATAATAGGATTATTTTTGGCAATAGATTGGTGGATTTAGAGGGGTAAGAGGGGTACAAAAATGAGTCCTTGGGAGTGTATTAAAATATAATAGACCTATCATAAAGATAAACCAATACAATAGTTAATTTTATTGTTTGGAACGTGATAGGGGTTTCAAGTGAGAGGACAGAAGAGAGAATAGTAAACATAGAGAAGGAAAGAGAGTTTCTTCACTTTGGAATTCTAGAATCATTTATGGATTACAGTAGAGCACATGAATGGCTTACTATATTAAGCAGGGCATGGGTAACCACTAATGGCAATATAGGAGGAAAGATTTGGGTTTTTCACACACGAGTTTGCCTATAGTATTAGTGAGATACTCTCACCATCACACCATAGTGGACCTATCAGTAGCCCCAACAGTTGAGGGTTATAGTGTTACATGCATCAAGTGACAAGATTGAGCGCGGAAACCTATGGGGGGTTCTCTCCCTCCAAAATGATCAAGTGTCTCTTGCATCTATTATTTTGGGTGATTTCAAAGTCTATAGGATGAAAGTGAGAGGCTACAAGGTGAGAGACCATGTATGAGGTCAATGAGGGAATTTAATGGATGGGTAGTCACAATGGGAGTAACATAGAATCAATTTTAGGATAGCATGTTCCCATGGGTAGAAGAGGAAAATGACATTAATATTCTTAAGATGGAGTCCAAAGAGGTAGTGATATGAATAGACATGGTCATGGGTAGTGATAGTGGACCTAGGCCAGACTTGTTTATCACTGCTTTTTATAAAATTGCATGTGATATCATTAAAGCTAACTTAGTTGATCTTGTTAATCACCATATTACCATTATATCAACACATAGAAGCCTTAGATGCATTTGAATTATTCTTATCCCTATAAACTGAGGAATTTGTCAAAATGAATGACTTCAGACCTATTAGCACAGGAAACATTTGCCTCTTAATTGTTTCCAAGTCTTTCTTTCTAGACTGTCCTCAATTATTTCGAGATTGATATTTAATGGGAAAGTGGTTTTTGTTAAAAATCACAACATATGGGATGATATTAAGCTATACCAGGAGTTTGTGCAAGACATTAAGCATGGTGCACCTAGAGAGGAAAATGTGGTCTGTAAATTTGATAGTCCAAATCCTTTGATAGAGTAGAGTGGATCTTCTTAGAAACAATGTTAGCTTTATTCCAGTTCTCCAATGAGGTCATTTTGTGTATCAAAACCCCTATCAAAGGTGCAGGGTTCTCCATATCCATAAATGGGAGGCTAGGGAGTTTTTCATGCGTCAAGGGGTCTTAGGAAAGAAGATCCTCTCTTACCTATCCTCTTCATTTTAGCATAGGAGGTGGGTAGGTACATAAGAGAAAAATGAACCTATGGATATTAAGAGGCATATCACTAGAGGGCTTGACATAGAACCCTCCTGCCTCATGTTTTATGACAATTTGATCTTCTTTCTCAACCTGAGTGGGAACACAGTAGAAGGGATACACAACCTGGTCCAAGAATACAAAAAGTCTTCTTAACAAAGAGTGAATAGAGAGAAATACACTATCATTTTCGAAAGGGTGTCAAAGGATAGTATGAGATTCCTAACCATGACATGGGGTTGAATTTTCACTACGGATACCATTACATACTTAGGAACCCCCTCAAACTAAGAAGGATTCAGATTACACACTAGAACTTCTTGGTACATAGGATCACAAGTAGGCTCACATTCACGGATGCTAAGCTCCTATCCTTCTTGGGGAGGTTGACACTGGTTAAATCAGTTGCTTCCATGATCCCCTTGTGCAATGTGGTTGCATGTGCGATCCCACTAACTATCCTTAGATAGAGTATGAGAAAATCACTAGTATCCTATGGCACTCTAAAGAAGATGACAAGAGGAGACATTGAGTAAGTTGGGAAAAGATCATGTAATCAGTTCAATAGAGTGGCTTGGGTATCCTCCATCTTAAATATGGGCTTAAATCTCTTCTCATGAAAGAAGAATGGAACTTGCTGAATGGAGAGTCCACTTGGGCAATATTTTCTAGAGGGAAGTATGGAAGAAAAATCTAGGACAGAGGGACAGACCACCCATGAATTCTTAGGTATAATGGGGGGCTCAATCTATTAGAAACAAGTTTGGAGTGTTTTCCCTCAAATCATGACCAACACTGGATGGGAGGTGGGGAGAGGTGAGATTCCCTTTTGGAATGTGAAAGGGTACAAGGATTGGGTGACTAGTTGTAGGAATGATGGTGTGGTTGTAGAACCTAGCATCACAATCTAAAGTTTTTTAGGAGCAAACCATCCAATGAAATTTTGAAGTGTTAAACAACCTACTTATGATAAAAGGGATTAGAATGATTTGAAGTAGTAAAGTATAGATATCAGAATATGGTGGCTTGCATATCTAGTGCCCTAATATAGACGATTAATTGTTTACTAAATCATCCCATAACGTCTTGGCTCCTAGCACATTAGGGCCTCAAGATATCTTTTCCTTCACCTACTTCCAGATCTCACACAATTTGTTGCCAGACAAAATTCCCTCCTTTTCTTGAAATATCATGTTATGGGCGGTACAGACGGACTCCATGGTTAAAAAAACTATAAGATACATATGGCATCTTGTTATGAATATGTGGGGGGGTGGGGATGAGGAGACCACTGACCACCTCTTTCAGAAATGAGAAGTGGCCATTTTAGTTTGGGTTGTAGTAGAGGAGGTCATTGATTGTGCTTATCGAGTGGAAACTCTTTGAGTGTAGCTCTTAAAAACAAATGGGTAAAGACCACCACAAAGAGCCAACTAGGATATTTTGAGGTATCCTGTCGCTAATGGTTCTTTGGGCTATTTTGCAGGAGCGTCTTTAGAATCACTATGCAGGATGTTAGTCTACAAAGACTTGAGGATCTAGATACTTGGACAACATATGGATTCAAGGGTGCCTTTTTTATAACTTTTGGCTACAATGTCCTTCCTTTTTTGATGTTCAATGGGTTAAACCTACAGTTGGTCAGGTTAAGCAAAATTTACGGCTTAGTAGCTAGAATGTAGGGAAATATGGCGGAAGAGTAGGAAGTGGAAACAAAAATTTAACTTCCATATTCCACTGATAATAGTAGATCGTGTCAATAATTATATATTAGGAGTGATGGTTTTGAGGATATACATGGTGCTCTAGCAGGTCCAGCGACAATCTCCTCATTGTAGTATGCATCTTTCTTTGAGTCGCACTTGACAACGTCTATAGCAGCTCTTGGTTGATCGCCACAGATAGCATCTTGTTGTTGTCCTCCTAGCAGTAGGCAACAGCCTCCTCGCCTCTATGGTAGTCTACACGGAACACCTAGAACTCCTATGATTCTATGAGAATAGACAAGAAGGAGTTGTCCCAATATGTTGTTGTACTAGCATTGACTTGCCCACCCACAATTGTTATCCCTTGCTATCCCTCCCTTTATCGGGTAGGACTTTCTCGGATTCTCTTAGTTACCACAACCAGAGAAGAAAACAATTGTCAGAGGCAATTGAGTTGTGTCAATAGAAAGCCCTCAGTATCCCTCTATTTATAGGAAGGTTAGGGCCAGGGTTCCAAGTCTGTGGGTAGTGGAAGGGACTGAGATTTCACGAATTTTCTCAACCTATGAGTAGTGATATAATCGATTTACAATTGAATTGATCAGTTGGCATGCAAGTTGATCGGTTCAACCCTTGAACTAGTTGTTTCATCATGTTTACCAATCGCAATTGTATTGGTAATTATAATTCAATTAATGCACAACAAGTCATTAGCACTAATCCTTGATGCAATTGAATTGATCCATGAACCGGGTGTTTCATCATATGAACCAGTCATTTGACAACCTTGAGCCGATCGGTTGACTAGGTGAACATGTTGGTTCATTCCCTGGTTCATACAGAATTCAACCGATGCAATTTCCAATCAACCTGACACCAACCGATTGGTTCAACACTTGAACCAATCGGTTCAAAGTCCAGTCAGTCAATTATTGTTCAAATTGAATACCTAAATATTTTTATAATCAAGTTAAACATCATTCATGAACAAAACTCATGTTCTAAGTGTATCCTATGTTGGTGACCCAATAGGTTCCAAGTGGCCTTGTCAATGAATGTTCATAACTAGTTTATGATATCACAAGAAAATAGCGGTATATAGCAACACATCATTTCTACCCAAGTAAATGAAAAGTTAGAGAACAACTTCAACCTACAATCTATTATTGGTGTTATAGTATTTGTATAGTTCCTTTGTCACTGATATCCAGATTGAACTTGAGGCATGGATTAGTCATCCTCCCCAACGTTCAATCTTTGTTCCTTGAACCGGAGAAGGTTGTCTGAGATATATGTAAGCTTAATATCACATATTGACTCACGTATGCATGGTCATGATTTTCTCAATCTCACTTATGAAGAGGCCAATATATCATACTGTTGGGTTTTAGGGGAGACAGAGAAGGTAGCAGAAACAAAAATTTTCTTCTCCCAAACCCAGAACGAAGGAATCGTGTCAACGTCTATACGGTAGGAAAGATGGTTTGTAGAGACATACCTTGTCATGAGGCTTGCTCGGCGACGTTACCTCGTGGCTAGTGCGGTCTTCACCTCCAGTCTTGGATAGTGCCTGAGTAGCTCATGGTCTCATCGGGACTGTCGGGATTGACAGTTGTCCTCCGAGTGGCAAAAGTCTCTCGCCTCTGTAGTAGTCCACACGGACCACCTGGAACTCCGATCTCCTTGTCCCACAAGGAATCAGAAAGAGTCGCACCCTTATGTCGGTGTACTAGTCACCGACACACTCTCCTGCAACTAGTCGCTTTTCTGTAGTTGTCTTTCCCTTACTGTGGCTCCCTTGTCGGGTAACATTTGCTCGGGCTCTCTCGATTACCACAACCAGAGAGAACGACAACTTTTCAGAGCAACTGGTGTTCTGATTTGTTGTTGTTGATAAGCCTCCAATACCCCTATATATATAGGAGGGTCATGGGATAGGTTTCTCTACCTCGGGTAATGCAGGATTAAAGTAGGAGTAGAAGGGTTCGAGATTTTCCACAAAACACCCAACTATGTCACCTGAACTGATCATTTCAAGCATGAAACGGTCGGTTGGGACACTTGAGCCGATCGGTTCGTGGTCCTGGTCCAACTCAAATTGACTTTCATATTTTTTTCCAACTAATCAAATATTAATCCTTGTCCAAATCAAATTTGTACAAGTGAAACAAATTGTATTTGCAAAATAGTCTTCTGACTTTCCAAACGATCTTGGTTGGTCCACGAATCGACCAGTTCAACAATTGAGCCGATCGTTTCATTGACACATGAGCCGATCGACTCACAACTTGAGCCGACCGGTTCACCAACCAAAGCCGATCGGTTCATCCCTATGAGCCGATCGGTTGGGGCAGCAGACTGTGCAAATCAGTCAATTGCAGTTTCAATCAATCTGATACTCTAATCATTCAGTCCAACACCTTGAACACTATGATACTGAGCTATCATTTGATTGAGTGTTTAATTGAACTACTAATCTCCTTTAATAATCAATCTAAACATCATTTGTGGATAAACTCCTCTTCCAGGTTAAATCCTATGTGTGTGACCCTGCAGGTCCATTTCACGTTGGCAGTGAAAGTCCATAACACTTATGACTTCACAAGAAAAGAGCGGTGCCTAGTCACACATCAGTGCTACCCAAGTGAAAAGGAAAGTTGGAGAACAACTTTCAATCCTACAATCCGTGAATGGTGTCACAGTGAATGTATAATTCCTTTGTCACTGATATCCCGAATGAACTCAAGGTATGGAACAGTCATCCTTTCAACGTTCATTCACTTTCTTGATCTCAGAGTAGATTGGAGGAGATATGTATGACATCAATATCACATATTGATTCACACATGCATGCACGCCTATCTCAATCCTACTCATCAAGTGGCCATGGATATCAAACTCCCTCAGGAGGGACAAATCCCATATCTATCACTCACCCCTCAAAAGCCCCATGTGTCAAAGCCACCCAATCATCATCTTTGTAACAACCCATGTTTCAGGACTGCGTTTGATGATGTCAAAGTGTACCCAATGAAATGTGTTGAGTGTAGTGATTTCAGGTCAAAGAATCACACTCACCACCATCACTGTGAGAACTGACTGTGACTACCATGTCATGGTTCCATGTGTCAAACTCACGATGGGTCTTTTCGGTACGCTTGTTCTCTAACAAGTACTTATGTGTTTGATTTGATATCTCCATATCATGACTAATGAGATTCTGTCATTAACCAACACCACAAACTAGTCTTGTGTGTCATTGTTGTCTATCTACCTTCCACAATGACATCCGAGTATGGACATAATAAGAATGTACAAACTCTTAGCATCCGTATGATCTCATCGTTCAGGTCCTCAACCTGAAAGCATACGTCATTGAGTACTGTCATTCTCTAGACATTCAATCTGTTCTATCATTATCTCATATGACTAAACCAGAAAGAATTGGAAGCTTGCCTTTGATGTTTATCAAATCAATCTTAATGTATCCCACCAATCATCCCATGATTGGCTCTCAGGGCATACATACCAACAGACTCCCACTTGCACTGTGAGCCAATTACCCTTGAATAATATTCATAGTGATCTTTAAACATGTCCCACATGTTACTGTGCTTCTAGTGCTAACATAGTGAGTTATGGCAACACCTTGCCAAAGTCGGTATTAACTTCATGTCTCTCATCTCTTCGTTGTACGTCACACGTATGAGATGGATCTGCCGTAATATGCAATCTAGTATTCCTTTGCTATCCTTTAGCCACATTGCATGATCAAGCACTCCTAACTTGTCATCAATGACCAGAATAACTATAAGTTCATCTTTATGAACTCCTAGATCCATATAGTATCCACTGTTGTTCTCTAACACATGGATACTCGGCATTTCCTTTTTAAAACAACTTTATTGGAATGTTTCCATTTATCAACAGACATTCACTTTTATATATCCCATATATATTTTGTGATTATTTTTCTGTCCTTTTCCGGAAGTTCGCATCAGTGTAACTCTTTTACAGTGAACCATCCCTTAATTCCATAGAACTAGTACTTCTCAAGTACTTATCAAGTTCTTATTGTATTCTAGCAACCCTTACTGGAACTAGACAGATATCCACTCATCATGTCCCACATATGAGTTATCAGGATGAGCATATCATATTGTCATGTCCTACACACAAGATGATAAATGCATTTCGTTCTTGCCATGTTCATACATGCAAGATGATGGGATGATTACATACATGATAGATCCTTATGTATTCTTACTGTTCCCATTCTTCATTAAGAATTGTTCACTTGGCCTTGGGGTACTAACTCCATGTAACATGGATAAGTTTTCTCCCACTGAATCTATGCATACTGAACCCTTCAGTATAGATTGCCAATGTATGCTTTCTGTTTTCAGGTCAAGAGGTTTTTGAGAACTATCTCTATAGATCTCTATTCTTATCACATAGGAAATGTCTCTATCTTCCTTAAAGATAATTTCCACTTTGGATTTCCATTCTAGAACATTTCCATTTCACATCAACATGTGGAATACAGATACGCTCCCACCAAATCACAGATCTCTCTTTATCTTTGACATATCAGCCAAACTCTTTGACTATACCATCAAAGTAAAGATCCAACTCTGAGTGAATCACATTGATTAGTCCATTGTAACTTATAGACTTCATTTGCATTAATGGATTCATAAACCTTATAGGTTGTGTCACGTACACATCCTTATTTTATTCCTCATAGGAATGTGGTTTTAGTATCTGTATGCCAAATCTCTTAGTCATTAAGTTGCAATTAACAAGCATCATCCTTCTCGAAATGTTATCCATGTGTCTTAACGCTTAAGACTCATTCACACTTATGGATTTCATCCCAATGGGTGCTACCATCAAGGTCATACCTTATGATTTACATGGAAGTCATTTAGGATGTAATGGTCATAAACCATAATTCAAAATCCGGTTCCTCATATTCATCTAGATAGTTGACTCATCACATGACCAACTCATCACATAGATAATCAAGGTGTATCTGTCAAGGATATTAGAACTCACAACTCCTTGTGATTCTTAATGTCCTTTATTAGTGTGGGGTATCCTTAAGAAGAACTTAGTTATTTGATAATCATCCTCTAACTCCTTAGAGTACAACCCCTTTTTGATTTAGACATCACCATTCCTTGACCATGAGTTCACTATGATACACTATCATAATCACTCACAAGGTTCTCAAACATTTGGTCTAAGTATTTCATTCATTGATCTCATCAAGAATTATCACTTTACCAAATGCGTACTTCATCTATGATATTCTTGAACACTTCAAGATATTCATATTGGTATTTCTCAAAACACCATTTGAAGTACTAGCATTAAGTCCAATAGGTATGTAAATTCATCACATGTATTATACCTAATAGGATAATCATTCTTCCACTACTACTAGTGAAGATTGATTAATCATGTCTAAGAGATTCATGTCTCTTACTGGTTCTCTAACCAAAAGAGTCTAGATTTATCCATCATATGGAAACTATAAATGAATTTCTCATGATTTATGCTAATTTGATTGTTTGAGTTATCAATAACTTTTAGGTATCATTTTATCTTGTGCATACCAAGTACCACAAGATAAGCAAGGCATTGCCACAAAGATTGAAACATCAACTTTATTAATTGCCATCATTGTCATACAATATGCAAAAATTAAGGTGTTTCTATTCATTGGCAAATATGAAATAGCAGTTCATAACTCTATTACATGCCTTCAAGGCTGAAAATAAACTAAATTACTCCTATCTATGGCGGCAACACTTGCCCCATTTATTGAGTGCTTTACATTTTATATCTTGGTATCATATACCTCAAAAATGTTACAAGTTTATTTCATGACACCTTTAGGTGGAGATGTCTGTCCCCTCCTTCTTCTTTAGTTCTTCCAGATAGAGTGGACAATTCCTTTTCCAATGTCCTGGCTTTTAACAATGGTGGCAATTGCCTCTCTTGGTCACGCCTCCCTTGGCCTTGAGAGCTGAAGACGACTTGGGCTGTTGGCTAGCATTAGAACCTTTCTTAGCCTTGCCCTTTCCCTTGCGCTTGGACTTGCCTTTCTTGTTGCTAATCATCATCACAGACTTAGGCTTGTCCTTCTTCATCTGTGCCTCAGTAGTCCTCAACATGCCCAACAACTCTATCAATGGCTTTTCAAAGATGTACATGTTGTAGTTCATCACAAACTGACTGTAGGATTCTAGCAACGATTCTAGTATCACGTCAGTAGCCAACTCTTGGCTCAGGGGAAATCCCAGTCTTGTCAGGTTCTCTACATACCCAATCATTTTGAGCGTGTGCGGACCAACTGGATCTCCTTCTGTCATGACACACTTGAATAGTGCCCTGGAGACATCATATCTCTCTTGTCGTGCTTGACCTTCATACATGTTCTTGAGATGTTGAATCATCTCAATGACACCCATGTTCTCATGTTGTCTCTGCAACTCGTGGTTCATGGAGCACAACATTAAGCACTTTGCATCAATGGCATCATCAGAAAGCTTCTTATAAGCATCCCTTTCTACCTTTGGTGCGGTAGGGGTAGGTTCCTCTGGAACTGGAGTATCCCAGACATAGAGCTTTCACTCTTGAGTGAGAATAATTCTCAATGTCCTAAACCAGTCGTGGAAGTTAGTCCCATTCAGCTTGTCCTTTTCAAGGACCGATCGCAACAAAAAGTGATTGTTGTTTGTTGTCATTGGTACTACAAAAGGAAATATATGCAATTTAGTCCAAAACTCAATTTTGACTTATTTGATTGATTTGAAAGGTTGACGATATAATTAGGACTTTAATTAATTATCGATCCCACTATTTTGATCAAATTGATAGCCCCCACCATCAATTCAGACGATTGCAGTGTACAATCTTCTAGTGGGTCAAGATCCTGAAATCCTCTAAGTCATGGACCAGCTAGGGTTGTCACCCACAACTTAGATCTTCCAGGTAGGCAACTCTTGCCAATTGCATCATATGCAACTCTTGAAAGATGTCATGTGCAACTCCTTGCCATGATCACCTCCATGCCTCAAGGTGCTATATCCTATCTAGGTCACCTTGTTAAGTCTGACCCAAAGCCAACACAATGAACATGCACCCTGCTAGGGCAGACCCACATATCCATCCTTCACGCTTCCACGAGATAGATGGTGCATCATGCTAAGGTGTGCCCACACTTGGTCAATCAAGCTTTTCACATGTGTCGCATTTGGAAGGCATCTAAAACATTAATATTTAATGAGAGATTTAGTTTTATAGGTACATATACTTATCCAATCACCACAATATATAGTACATATCATATACATGCTATATCCCACAAAAACATGTGAAACGATAAAAGTGATGATTATGGCCATCCTAATGTGATTCCTTGAGCTAAGAGGAGTCGCGGTCATCTAGGTCTACATCACATGCAACCTGTCCATGATGAAGTGTTATAGATGTCCGAGTTAATCAACTCATCACATGAATGACCTACTCGCCATGGCCGCTCGTCTGGTGCCACCAGCTGATTGGTTGGCTCCTCCAACCGATCAGTTCGCCTGGTCATCGTGCATCTCCTCATGGCCGCCACCCGATCGTCTCCCTCCTCGAACTGGTCGTCTGGATCGTCAACCGATCGGTTCACTATTTGAACCGATCATCTCAGTCATCGTCTGGTTGTCCGCCATTCTTTGACATAACATGAAATAAAAGATCTATCCTATTTTACATTTGAATTGGGAAACCCCGAGTTACATTCGGAGGGAGCAAAAGTAGGAAAGAAATCTCAAGTTATCTCGAGTTATATTAGGAATAGGAGATAGGAAAATCAGTGCGTAGACCGAGATGCAAGCAACCACATTCAACCAAGCACACATACATAGGGTTTATTGGCTATAACCACACTATACATTCATCCTAAAACTCATTTAAGGGTGATGCATATCGAGTGCATTCACATTACATATCATATATATATATATATTGGGATTTGTGGATTTAAGATTGGACATGCATAAAGCCAATTTTATTTGCATCGTACGCAATAAATAAAGGCGACAAACCAAAATCGATCACATCCATAATCCTAAAGTATAGAGTAGTTAACCTGGCTCTGATACCACTGTTGGGTTTTAGGGGAGACAGAGAAGGCAGCGGAAACAAAAATTTTCTTCTCCCAAACCCAGAACGAAGGAATCGCGTCAACGTCTATACGGTAGGAAAGATGGTTTGTAGAGACATACCTTGTCCCGAGGCTTTCTCAGCGATGTTACCTCGCGGCTTGCGCGGTCTTCACCTCCAGTCTTGGACGGTGTCTGAGCAGCTCCTGGTCTCATCGGGACGGTCGGGATTGACAGTTGTCCTCCAAGCGGCAGAAGTCTCCCGCCTCTGTAGTAGTCCACATAGACCACATGGAACTCTGATCTCCTTGTCCCACAAGGAATCAGAAGGAGTCGCACCCTTCTGTCGATGTACTAGTCACTGACACACTCTCCTGCAACCATTTGCTTTTCTGCAGTTGTCTTTCCCTTGTTGTGCCTCCCTTGTCGGGTAGCACTTGCTCGAGCTCTCTCAGTTACTACAACCAGAGAGAACGATAACTTTGCAGAGCAACTAGTGTTCTGAGTTGTTGTTGATGAGAAGCCCCCAATACCCCTATATTATATGAGGGTCATGGGACAGGGTTCTCTACCCCGAGAAATGCGGGATTAAAGCAAGAGTAGAAGGGTTCGAGATTTTCCACTAAACACCCAACTACGTCACCTGAACCGATCGTTTCAAGCATGAAATGGTCGGTTGGGGACCTGAGTCGATCGGTTCACTTCTGAACTGGACGGTTGGGACACCTGAGTTGATCGGTTCAAGCATGAGTCGATCGGTATGTGGTCCTGGTCCAACTCAAATTGACTTTCATATTTGTTTCCAACTAATCAAATATTAATCCTTGTCCAAATCGAATTTGTACAAGTGAAACAATTGTATTTGCAAAATAGTCTTCTGACTTTCCAAACGATCTCGGTTGGTCCACGAATCGACCAGTTCAACAATTGAGTTGATCGTTTCATTGACACATGAGCCGATCGACTCACAACTTGAGCCGACCGGTTCACCAACCTGAGCTGATCGGTTCATCCCTATGAGCCAATCGGTTGGGGCAGCAGACTGTACAAATCAGTCAATTGCAGTTTCAATCAATTCGATACTCTAATCAATCGGTCCAACACCTTGAACACTATGATATTGAGCTATCAATTAATTGAGTGATTAATTGAACTACTAAACTCCTTTAGTAGTCAATCTAAACATCATTTGTGGATAAACTCCTCTTCTAGGTTAAATCCTATGTGTGTGACCATGCAGGTCCATTTCACGTTGGCAGTGAAAGTCCATAACACTTATGACTTCACAACCAAAGAGTGGTGCCTAGTCACACATCAGTGCTACCCAAGTGAAAAGGAAAGTTGGAGAACAACTTTCAATCCTACAATCCGTGAATGGTGTCACAATGAATGTATAATTCCTTTGTCACTGATATCCCGAATGAACTCAAGGTATGGAACAGTCATCCTTTCAACGTTCATTCACTTTCTTGATCTCAGAGTAGATTGGAGGAGATATGTATGACATCAATATCACATATTGATTCACACATGCATGCACGCCTATCTCAATCCTACTCATCAAGTGGCCATGGATATCAAACTCCCTCAGGAGGGACAAATCCCATATCTATCACTCACCCCTTAAAAGCCCCATGTGTCAAATCCACCCAATCATCACCTTTGTAACAACCCATGTTTCAGGACTACGTTTGATGATGTCAAAGTGTACCCAACGACATGTGTTGAGTGTAGTGATTTCAGGTCAAAGAATCACACTCACCACCATCACTGTGAGAACTGACTGTGACTACCATGTCATGGTTCCATGTGTCAAACTCATGGTGGGTCTGTCCGGTACGCTTGTTCTCTAACAATTACCTATGTGTTTGGTTTGATATCTCCATATCATGACTAACGAGATTCTGTCATCAACCAACACCACAATCTAGTCTTGTGTGTCATTCCTGTCTATCTACCTTCCACAATGACATCCGACTAGGGACAATAAGAATGTAAAAACTCTTAGCATCCGTATGATCTCATCATTCAGGTCCTCAACCTAAAAGCATACGTCATTGAGTACTGTCATTCTCTAGACATTCAATCTGTTCTATCATTATCTCATATGACTGAACTAGAAAGAATTGGAAGCTTGTCTTTGATGTTTATCAAATCAATCTTAATGTATCCCACCAATCATCCCATGATTGGCTCTTAGGGAATACATACCAACACATACTCATGTAGGAGGGACAAATCTCATCTACATCACTCACAATCATCCCCATGTGTCATAGTGCCCAATCATCACCTTTATGGCAACCCTTATTCAAGGTCACCGGTGGATGATGTTAAAATACACCGAACAACATGTGATGAGTGTAGTGCTTACATGTCTATGAACCAAAATCACCACCAACACTATAAGAGATTATTTTGACTACCATGTAATTATTTCCATGTATCACTTTCATGGTGGGTTTAACTGATATATTGTTCTCTAACAAGTATCTATATGTTTGGCTTGATATCATATATCATGACTGATGAGATTGTGTCATCAAGCAAAACACCCTCTAGTATTATGTTATTTTTGTCTATCTTCCTTCCATAATAACATCCGACTAGGGGCATAACAAGAATATATGAACTCTTATCATACATATGATCTCATTGTCCAAGTCTTAAACCTTAAGATATATGTCATTGAGTATAATTCATTCTTTAGACATTTATTATGTTACTTCATTATGTCATAACTAAATAAAATATAATCAATTGGAAGATTTTCTTTATTAATAATCAAATCATTCACAAGTTATTCCATTAAAATCATCATATGATTGGCTCTATGGGCATACATACCAATAGACTCTCACTTGTTGTTGATATAAATTCCTAGTGAGCCAATCATATCTTGATTATAATGTCATAACTTGTAAATGATTTGATAAATGATAAAGGCATGCTTCTAGTTTATTCTATTTTATTCGGTTATGAGATAATGAAGTAACATAATAAATGTCTAGAGAATGATATTACTCAATGACGTATGTCTTTAATTACATGACTTGAATAATGAGATCATATGAATATTAAGAGTATATACATTCCCATTATGTCCCTAGTCATATGTTATTGTGGAAGGTTGATAGACAGAAATAACACATAAGATTAGAGTGTGTGTTGGTTGATGACAAAATCTCATCATTCATGATATGTGATATCAAACCAAGCACATAGATACTTGTTAGAGAATAGTGTATCATATGGACCCACCATGAGAGTAACACATGGAAATCATGACAATGGTAGTCATGGTTAGTTGTCATAGTATTGGTGGTGATTGTGGTTCTTAGACCTAAAGTCACTACACCCATCACATGTCATTCGGTATACTTTGACATCATGCACAATGATCCTAAATAAAGGTTGGTATAAAGGTGATGATTAGGTGCACTATGACACTTGGGGATGACTTTGAGTGAAGTATATGGGATTTGTCCCTCCTACAAGAATATGATATCATGGTCACTTGATTAGCAAGACTGAGAAATGCATGTCCATGCACATGTGAGTCAATATATGATATTGAGCTTACATATATCTCAAACATCCTACTATAGCAAGGAACGGATATTGAATGTCAAAGAGGATGACTACTCCATGCCTTGAGTTCAATCTAGATATCTATGACAAAGGAACTATACAAACACTATAAGGCCCCTGACCTGGGTTTCGGGCTAAACCTATTTTCTTTGGCTTAATCGTGTGTTTAGAACTTTGTCCTAATCTCTTGAGATTGTTTTGGACCTTGTGGAGAGATTAAGTTTCAAGTTTGAGCTTATTCGGAGGATGTTTGTTCTTTATATGCTAGTTTTGGTGCAAATTACAATTTACCCTAAGTAGGGGGTTGATGTGTAATTTGTCACATCTAGTGTTACAACCCCAATTTTGGGTTCATTTGGTGAGAAATGTAATTTCTCATATTAAAGATATTTTAACAACAAATGATATAATTTGTTTGGAATAAATGGATTTTGTTTACAATAGCCTTAGTGATTGTGTTGTGGGCTTTATTGGCTATTGGGCCCAAATAACAAGAAAATTCAATTAGTTTATGAATAATTGAGTTTTTGAGAAAAGAATAAGATAGAAACCTCTAAAAGGCAAAATGATGTAATCCAAGGATGGATTTCATGCCTCTTGGATTCCTTGGGTCCCAAGGAGTCCAAAGTTGCATAAAGAGTACAATAAGAAAAGAAAAGATCAATTAAATATTTCTTTATTAAGAAAGAAATTGAAAACAATGGTAAAATGTGGAAAATAAGCAAAAAGAGGTACAATTGAGTTATCCTTAGTGGAATTTCGTATCCCAAGGATTCCTAATGATAAAAGGAATACCAATGAGGAAAATAAAAGAGAAATAAAGAGAAATCCTCAAAAAGAGCTATTTTAATGAGAAATAAACAAGATAATGAGAAATAATGAAGAATAATGCATTTAGATGCATCTAGAATGATAATGAGTATCCAATAAAAAGGATTTCGAAATAATAGAGTTTATTGGGATCCAAGGAGCCTCAATGGAGAAAAGGAAAGAGAAAAAATATATATATTTTTAATGCATAAAATATGCCTTATAAGTCTCTGAATTGCATATGAAGAAATATGTGTTTTCCTTTCTCTTTTTGGACTCAAACTTCGTGCAATGGTAGATTAAGTCTTTATAGAATTTCCCTTAAAATTTGGGATTTAATGGTTTGGGAGATATGATTTTTGTAAAAATCCCTAAAGTAGATGGATTTCCATTATATGTCACGATTTCAGGAAATAAGAAAAATCTATTTCGTCACGCGAATAACCTGAGCCATCAGATCCTAGATCCAACGGAGCCTGGTCTTTGTCCAGTTCTAGGCAGATTGGGAGACTGAGAGAATCTATTTCTTCGATTTTCTCATTCTATGGTTCACGAGAGATTTTGGAAACTCTCCCATTGAGATCGGGAGAAGATTGCTGATCAAACAAACCAAGGTTTGATAGGATTTTAGGAAACTTAGAAGTTTTGCCCAAACCTGCTCATAACGGCAGCCTTATGCAATCTGATTCATATATATATATATATATATATATATATATATATATATATATATATATATATATACCCTATGTTTTCCTAGAAAGGCTACCACAAGATGTGCGAGGTGCCGCGAGGCCTTTGGTCCCTTGCCCAGACCTTAATTCGATGTTGAAGGGACGAATTTCCCTTCTGTTCCATCTTCTCAGATGAGAGAGAACTCCCCACCTACCGAATGATTTGGGCAGCTCCGAGATAATGAAACCTCATGATCGAGTTCGGGGAGTAAAATTGGAGAGGATCACTCTAAGACTTGCCTCCCAACGATCCAGAAGCTCGAGGTCAACCTTGGAGTTGACCCAGCCAGCGGGCAGCTTCTGGTTCGTGAGCGGAAGCGCTGAAGGAAGGATCTGAAATCTGGGGTCTTACGGTCGTCAACCAAGATGGAGGCTCCAAGCCTCGGTACCCCACACAGGAGGAGGCGATGATGCCACTCGAGCAGCCCAAGGTGGCGCCACGGGTGGGCGAGGAGGCCGCCACCCAGCCGGATCCACCGTCCCCTGTTTTACAGAGTAAACAGAGGACGAGCCTCCCCGTTCTGTGAAGACAAAGAAGGGGAGCATGGGTCCGGTTTATCAGGTAACTGGATCAACATGCAGGTCTGCGAGCTGAGGGACAGATTTGCCAGAAAAAGGAACAAAAGGGACACGTGGTACTCTTCCATTGGTCAAGAGGTACTTTAATTTGCAAAATTCGTAACTAATTACCAGTAGCTTGGATGGATACAAGTAATACATGGGTTTTGCTCAGAAAAATACAAAAAATCCAATAAAAATACTATTATAGACTAGTTTTGCTTCTAGTTCGAAAAGTACATAAAGATAGTAAATTTAATGCTTTAAGTGTAATCAAAACCCTAAATGTTGATTAGGGATGAGTTCAATTACTTAAGATTGGTACTAAGAATCAACATTTATCCTTTTGGCATAAAATGGATAATATGAATCTGATTTGAGTTTAAAAACCCACGATTTGCTTAATTAGGGTGCTATGACTAAGAAAGTGTAATAATGGGCCTAAAATCCCTAATATTGAGTAATATGAATTTAATGACTTCTATTTCAAGAATATGAATATCATAAACAGAGACATATTGATCTGAAGTTTAATTAAGAACCCTTGTAATAGATAACTTAAAGAGATGAAGTTTTAATATGTAAAAAGGGTGTTTTAAAGTCTCATATGAGTGAAGAAGATACTTGAAAACCTAGAAACCCTAATATTGGTGTTTATGACTTTAATAAGCTATGTTTTGAAATCTTATGGATAAGATGAAGTTAGAACTAATCGTAAGCCAGATTGGTAATAAAGAGGCTTAGATATGAATGACTAAGTAATTAGGGTTTTGGAACATGGAAACAATGTTTTAGGGTTTAGTTGGCCTAAAAGGTAAAGGTTAAGAGACGACTATAAAGAACATTAAGGAAAAACCTAATTCAACTTAGGCACACCGTAGGAGGGGATTCCAATTCAATAAAGTAAGTGCATGATGAACATATGAGTAATTAGATTGCACATGTTTTCCAGGTTTCTTGTTGTGCCTGTTTGATTGGGGTGATTGGTTGCCTGGCATGGTTGACTGTTTGATTAAATGGATAATCTGCTTACAATCCTTGAGACTTCCAAATCAGGTATGTGGTTAATTATGGTTAATCACATTAGTTTCCTGAGGGTTTTCCGGATGTTTCCTCGTATTGAATGCAATCTAAACAGTTGGATGTTCATACTTGTAAAATTATAAAGTCACTATGGTTATCACAATTATAAAGAAGTGTGTATTCTCTCACCTACATGCCACCCTGATGGAAGATGCCATAAAGGTCAGGCCCAAGAGGGTAGACCCATGGGCACCATGAGAGTTGACCCCAGACACCAAGCTCGGGAATGAGAAGGTGGTCTATGATGCATGACTATGGAGCACCATGAGAGGTGACTCCCAGGCACCAAGCTCGGAATTGAGAAGGTGGCCTTAATTCAATGGCAAAAGAGAAACCCTAGATGGGTATGCCAGGGTTAGGGCAAAAGCGGTAGAGAATGACACATTGAAAATGTAAATTGTCTTGTTAAATAATTTGATTGTGATTATTAAATTGTTAGCCATATCTGTGAAATTTTGGATGTCCCCACATACCGGCATATTCCGATATGTTGACCGACGTTTTGTTTGTCGGCGTTTTAGGTACAAGCTTGAAAAGGACAAATAGTAAAGTGGCATATATGAAATTAATTAAGAGTTAAACTAAAAAGGAGGATTAGTTAGAGTAGACTCATGATGTGGATAGATGTAGATATGCAAGTTTTGAAAAAGGCATGCAAAGTTTTATTTTGTACCATATTTTAGTTTAGTTATTAAAATTAGTTAATTGTTATTGATTATTTGTCAAACCTTTGATCCGGGTTATTGGTTAACGGCTCTGACCTTTCGGTCCCCCTTAATTGGGGGTTACCGGGAGGTGGGGTCGTTACAGTTGGTATCAGAGCATAGGTTCCTCATTTAATATTTAATCATTATTAAATTTTACAAATTCCATAGAACCAAGGGAGTTATTAGAGGATTGTCCGAAAGACTGAGGTGTCTAGAAAAGGATCACATCCGGGGGCTGGCAATATTTTCCTCCACACCGCTAGCCGGAATACGAGGACTCTCGGATTGTGTGACTGCCTGGCCAATGTCTTAGGATATGACTCGAAATAAGATACCTTTAGGACTCTCTCGTCTTTTTCATCCCTTCGCAACTCAAATTCTATTAAGGACAGTAAGGATTAGCGTTTTCTCTCTTCTCCTCACCCTCTTGAGGTATGGGTAAGGTTAATAAGGTCTAAGGAATCCTCCACCAAATTAATGAAAGGCATGTAAATAAGATGTCATGGACATAAGCTTAATAGATGAAGCGCCAACTAAAGAATTGATACATGCTTAGGTCGTATGACACGAGTTGTCATCGCCCTCAGGAGAGACCTGAGGATAGACCTCTTTGTGAGGAGGATGAGTAGAGAGAGTTAGTCTTAGAGGTAGAGACCTCCATTAAAAGTAGAGACCTAGCACATCCTCTGAGGATTGTGTTAACCCTAACCCTAAGTTAAGGTACGAGAGAGAGAGATGACATGATGAGTTAGATGTCATGGTTGACCGAGTGTTTGGATGGACACACCTTGGGATGCCATACGAGCCATGAGAGCTTAGATGACCTAGTACCTTTGACGACCCAACCCAGGAAAGGGTCGTGCAGGTTAGAGTGAAGGATAGCTCCTTCATTGATGAGGTTAGTGAAGAACCTATAGAAACCCTATGGGCTTATGAAAGTAAGGGATAGCATGCACCCAGAGTACGTCAGTGGTACGGTAGTAGGTTGAAACCCTGGCCAGAAGGGCATGATGGATGGCTTATGAGATAAGCATAAAAAGATATGGATAATCATGAGCAAACATAAGTTTGAGCATAGGCTTCACCTACGTAGAGGTATGCATGTGAGCTTGATCCTTCATGGAGAGATGACCTCTAGTAGTATGACTAGATGTGGAGTTAGCTTTAGAGAGAGAAAGAAGGAACCAAGCAAGAAGGTTGGAAACCTAAAACCCCAAGATGTGAGGAACTGTGGGGAGACGAGAATGATGCAACCTAAGTGGATGACAGTGGTTGCCTCATGCATGATCCCTGGAGGCTGATGATATCTTGGTTATCTTTAGAGGAACCAAACCCTAGAAAGAGGATGATGCTTCTGGTACCTATGGTATAAGTGTCTACCTGCTGGATGAGATAAAGAGTGACTTAGACCCTGAGGAGGTTTAAGTAACCAGTTGTGAGGTTTTATACCTAGTTGGATGTCCTTGAGGAGGACTCAACTCTGAGGTATTTCTCATATAAAAGGTTCATGGGAGTACATGGCATACCTCGGACGTGCTTGATTCGTGGTTAAGAGATTGAGCATGCAGTTGGATATCCAAAGGAGAACCTAGGGTTCCTAGGCCTAAGAGGGGAAGTAGTGTATCTGATGCTCATGATGAGATTTGAGTCTCTATAGTTTCGAGCATGGTACTCCTCATAAAGGAAATCCCTTAAGTTAAGGGTATGTTTGATGAACCCCTCACGACTAAGTTGATTTAACGTTGAGGAAAGAGAACAGGTATAACCTAGCATGGTTTAATAGGCGGTCTGCTTGTGCCTTAGTAGATGTTGGGTTAGGCATGCTCATGTGAATGTAAACCCTAAGGACGGTTGTGACCTGATTGTCAAGAGTTGTAGTTTCCTCCCATCCTGGGAGAGGGACCCTTTTGTAGGCTGTATACCAGTTTTGCTAGTTTTGAGGTAACCTAAAGAGGTTTCAGAGGATCTTGTGAAGTTAAGTGAAGAGTACATGGTAAGAGGATGAACCTGTAGACCCATAGATAACCATCTCTAGTACATGTGGGTGTGTTACCATGGAGGTAACCAATATGGGGCATGACCAAGGTAGGTAGGTCGCCATGATCCCTATAAAAGGATGAAAGACAACCCACGAATGCAGAGAGAGATGATGAAGGCTTGGGTAAGGTTCTAAGTTGGACATGTACTATAATAGAATCCTAAGTCTATCCTAGGGTCAGTAGGGATAAGACAGATGGAATAAGGAGTTGCCTAATTCCCTAGTTGTACATGACCATAGGGTCAGGAGGTAACAGCTATCATTGTCTGAGGGCCATGGGTTAGGAGATTGATCACCTTCATGAACTCATGGGACCCAAAGGGCAGATGAGTAGGGCACTCTCTGGATGCATAAGGGAAAAGGGATGAACCCAAAAGTGTCGGCACCCTATAGACCTAGAGGAGATGACCAAGGATTGTGTGGTAACCCAAGTAGGTTCCAGATCAGTTTTCGATGGGAGTAAATTTTGATATCGTGATGTTTGTAGAGACATATGTGGCACATTTCAACTTAGATTTGAAAGTGTACTAGTAGGGTGGGTTGTAACATCTCTACTCTTGGAACAGGAAGAACTCTATATTTGGACTGCAGCCAAATGCTTATTTCCTCTTGTTATGGGAGTGAGAGATAGGACAGTACGCATGCCATACACCAAGGATAAAGATGATGTGAGTTGGAACATTGCTATAAGTTATGAGGATAGAGACGATAACATACCTTTGTGGAGCGAATGATACATGGATGGTTTACAAACACTAAGAGTATTAAAGAAATCATCTTGTGAGGATGTTTTATCATGAGTTATGTGGAATTTGCAAGTTATGCAAAGTTGAGTTGAATCAGCATGAAGATGAGCTCAGAGTTTCTTGATGAAGACAAACTTAGAGTTTGAGATGAGATGTTAAGTGGAATGCATGGAGGAGTATGTCTTCAGCATTACCTAACACCTAAGGAGGTGAAGTGGTAATAAATGCTCTGGTTGAGATATAGCTGCCTAGTTTAGCTAGAGGCTAGAAGAAGTTGAGGTTGTTCGGATAACCCTAAGTTTGGAAAGAAGATGTGGTTTGTCTAACACTCAGATGTAATAAGATATGTTGAACAAGTTAATGGTTGTTTGGTTAGCCAGCCTAGTCTTTGATGCAATGAAAGGATGGTGATAGAACCTCGGAAGCACTTCTTTGGATAGGAAGGTAATAAAACCCTATTGAGAGTGGTTTAGGGTTTTCGAGAAATCGATCTTGAGGAATCATGACACATAAGAGATCATGGTTTTAAGATCACCAAACATCGTGATACTACAAAGATAGTAAGTGATAGTAGCACTTTGGTTGCTTGATGTGAAGTTGCATGTAGTATGTGGCCATGCAAGCCAAGGGTGAAGGACAAACACCAGTAACCCAGTGCTTTGACTTAGAGTTAAAGAATTCCCGAGAGGGAATGGGAATTCATCACTATAGATGTGGTGGTAATTCTTCCCTAGACCAAATAAGGTCAAGATGCAATATGGATTATGGTAAATCGCCTTACCTAGATGACATGAGAAAGAAAGGAGTACTGTCAAGGGACAGATTTAGTTGAACTACATATGAGAGAGAGACGGTTCAACTACACCATGATGCGAGTTCAAAAGTTCTTGAGTATGACTGTAGGCTCACTTCCATGAGGTGGAAGTAGATACATGAAGAACTCGATGATAGTATAGTTTATCACCCCTAACTAATGGTTAGTATGATCCAGACTAGAGGGTCTGATGAGAGCAAGTGTGCTTGTTCAGGGTGATACAAAGAGACAATTCTTAAGATGTGATGTTAACCACCATAGCCTTTATCGGGATGTAAGAAGTTCTATAGGGAGGTTGTGTCGGTCACCACTTCATTAAGATGATGTTGGTGAAGGAGGCCTCGTGAAGGTCAGAAAAGAACCACAATGTGTGCAGATGAAGTCGCTTTGATCATGCAATGGCTGAGAGAGAGCCCAGTGGTGACATGAGTCACGAGCTGATGCAAAGCAGACTGACATACAGTTCACTGTGGGAGAATATAATGTGAAAATCCGACCCCTCTGAGCTACAACTGAGAAAGTTGAGTCCCCGATATATGGGTCCATTTGAGATGGATTGGTGGAGAAGGTTGTGTTTAGCCTTACCCCTCAGGATAACATGATGTATAAGGTGTTACATGAGTCCAGTCTAGAGCACTATGTGAGGTACCCAAGCCAGGTGCTGAGCCCTGAACCTATTTAGCTTTTGAGAGGCTGAAATGTCCTGAGTCACCTATGAGGGTACGATATACCAAGGTAAGAAAGAACTCAGATGGAAGAAAATGAGATGATGAAGGTTCTTAAGAAGCACCATGGAAAGGGTAAGGCCACATGGGAGCCACGATGGACATAGGGAAAGGTTTATCCTGATTTGTTTGTTTTCTTGGTGGAATTTTGAGGACGAAATTCTTATAAGAGGGGAAGGATGTTACAACCCCAATTTTGGGTTCATTTGGTGAGAAATGTAATTTCTCATATTAAAGATATTTGAACAACAAATGATATAATTTGTTTGGAATAAATGGATTTCGTTTACAATAGCCTTGATGATTGTGTTGTGGGCTTTATTGGCTGTTGGGCCCAAATAACAAGAAAATTCAATTAGTTTATGAATAATTGAGTTTTTGAGAAAAGAATAAGATAGAAACCTCTGTAAGGCAAAATGATGTAATCCAAGGATGGATTTCGTGCCTCTTGGATTCCTTGGGTCCCAAGGAGTCCAAATTTGCATAAAGAGTGCAATAAAAAAAGAAAATTTCAATTAAATATTTCTTTATTAAGAAATAAATTGAAAACAATGGTAAAATGTGGAAAATAAGCAAAAAGAGGTACAATTGAGTTATCCTTAGTGGAATTTCGTATCCCAAGGATTCCTAATGATAAAAGGAATACCAATGAGGAAAATAAAAGACAAATAAAGAGAAATCCTCAAAAAGAGCTATTTTAATGAGAAATAAACAAGATAATGAGAAATAATGAAGAATAATGCATTTAGATGCATCTAGAAGGATAATGAGTATCTAATAAAAAGGATTTCGAAATAATAGAGTTTATTGGGATCGAAGGAGCCTCAATGGAGAAAAGGAAAGAGAAAATATATATTTTAATGCATAAAATATGGCTTATAAGTCTTTGACTTGCATATGAAGAAATATGGGTTTTCCTTTCTCTTTTTGGACTCAAACTTCGTACAATGGTAGATTAAGTCTTTATAGACTTTCCCTTAAAATTTGGGATTAATTTGATAAGTGGTTTGGGAGATATGATTTTTGTAAAAATCCCTAAAGTAGAGGGATTTCCATTATATGTCACGATATCAGGAAATAAGAAAAATCTATTTAGTCACGCGAATAACCTGAGCCATCAGATCCTAGATCCAATGGAGCCTGGTCTTTGTCCAGTTCTAGGCAGATTGGGAGACTGAGAGAATTTGATTCTTCGATTTTCTCATTCTGTGGTTCACGAGAGATTTTGGAAACTCTCCCATTGAGATCGGGAGAAGATTGCGGATCAAACAAACCAAGGTTTGATAGGATTTCAAGAAACTTAGAAGTTTTGCCCAGACCTACTCATAACAACAGCCTTCTGTAATCCGATTCATATATATATACCCTATGTTTGCCTAGAAAGGCTACCACAAGATGCGCGAGGTGCCGCGAGGCCTTTGGTCCCTTGCCCAGACCTTAATTCGACGCTGAAGGGACGAATTTCCCTTCTATTCCATCTTCTCGGCTGAGAGAGAACTCCCCACCTACTGACTGATTTGGGCATCTCCGAGATAATGAAACCTCATGATCGAGTTTGGCGAGTAAAATCGGAGAGGATCGCTCTAAGACTTGCCTCCCAACGATCCAGAAGCCTGAGGTCAACCTTGGAGTTGACCCAGCCAACGGGCAGTTGCTGGTTCGTGAGCGGAAGCGCTGAAGGAAGGATCTGAAATCTGGGGTCTTGCGGTCTTCAACCAAGGTGGAGGCTCCGAGCCTCGGTACCCCACACAGGAGGAGGCGACGATGCCGCTCGAGCAGCCCAAGGTGGCGCCGCGGGTGGGCGAGGAGGCCGCCACCCAGCCGGATCCGCCGTCCCCTATTTTACAGAGTAAACAGAGGACGAGTCTCCCCGTTCCGTGAAGATGAAGAAGGGGCGCATGGGTCCGGGTTATCGGGTAACTAGATCAACGCGCAGGTCCGTGAGCTGAGGGACAGATTTGCCAGAAAAAGGAACAAAAGGGACACGTGGTACTCTGCCATTGGTCAAGAGGTACTTTAATTTGCAAAATTCGTAACTAATTACCAGAAGCTTGGATGGATACAAGTAATACATGGGTTTTGCTCAGAAAAATACAAGAAATCCAATAAAAATACTATTATAGACTAGTTTTGCTTCTAGTTTGAAAAGTAGACAAAGATAGTAACTTTAATACTTTAAGTGTAATAAAAACCCTAAATGTTGATTAGGGATGAGTTCAATTAGTTAAGATTGGTACTAAGAATCAACATTTATCCTTTTGGCATAAAATGGATAATATGAATCTGATTTGAGTTTAAAAACCCACGATTTTCTTAATTAGGGTGCTATGACTAAGAAAGTGTAATAATGGGCCTAAAATCCCTAATATTGAGTAATATGAATTTAATGACTTCTATTTCAAGAATATGAATATCATAAACAGAGACATATTGATCTAAAGTTTAATTAAGAAGCCTTGGAATAGATAACTTAAAGAGATGAAGTTTTAATATGTAAAAAGGGTGTTTTAAAGTCTCATATGAGTGAAGAAGATACTTGAAAACCTAGAAACCCTAATATCAGTGTTTATGACTTTAATAAGATATGTTTTGAAATCTTATGGATAAGATGAAGTTAGAACTAATCGTAAGCCAGATTGGTAATAAAGAGGCTTAGATATGAATGACTAAGTAATTAGGGTTTTGGAACATGGAAACAATGTTTTAGGGTTTAGTTGGCCTAAAAGGTAAAGGTTAAGATATGACTATAAAGAACGTTAAGGAAAACCCTAATTCAACTTAGGCACACCGTAGGAGGGGATTCCAATTCAATAAAGTAAGTGCATGATGAACATATGAGTAATTAGATTGCACATGTTTTCCAGATTTCTTGTTATGCCTGTTTGATTGGGGTGATTGGTTTCCTGGCTTGGTTGGCTGTTTGATTAAATGGATAATCTGCTTACAATCCTTGAGACTTCCAAATTAGGTTTGTGGTTAATTATGGTTAATCTCATTAGTTTCCTGAGGGTTTTCCGGATGTTTCCTCGTATTGAATGTAATCTAAACAGTTGGATGTTCATACTTGCAAAATTATAAAGTCACTATGGTTATCACAATTATAAAGAATTGTTTATTCTCGCACCTACATGCCACCCTAATGGAAGATGCCATAAAGGTCAGGCCCAAGAGGGTAGACCCATGGGCACCATGAGAGGTGACCCCAGACATCAAGCTCGGGAATGAGAAGGTGGTCTATGATGCATGACTATGGAGCACCATGAGAGGTGACTCCCAGACACCAATCTTGGGATTGAGAAGGTGGCCTTAAGTCAATGGCAAAAGAGAAACCCTAGAGGGGTATGCCAGGGTTAGGGCAAAAGTGGTGGATAATAACACATTGAAAATGTAAATTGTCTTGTTAAATAATTTGATTGTGATTATTAAATTGTTAGCCATATCTGTGAAATTTTGGATGTCCCCACATACCAGCATATTCTGATATGTTGACCGACGTTTTGTTTGTCAGCGTTTTAGGTACAAGCTTGAAAAGGACAAACAGTAAAACAACATATTTGAAATTAATTAAGAGTTAAAGTACAAAGGAGGATTAGTTAGAGTATACTACTGATGCGGATAGATGTAGATATCCCAGTTTTGAAAAAGGTATGCAAAGTTTTATTTTGTACCCGTTTTCAGTTTAGTTAGTAAAATTTGTTAATTGTTATTGATTATTTGTCGAACCTTTGATCTGGGTTATTGGTTAACGACTCTGACCTTTATGTCTCCCTTGTTGGGGGTTACCGGGAGGCGGGGTCGTTACATCTAGAGTGTTTCTTCTCTTTCTTGACATCATCTAGAAGATAGATAAAGAAGTGGGACCCTTGTTTGGGCCTTGGTTGATGAGTAACACCCATAGTGGTGATTAGGGTTCCTATGAGTGTTGAGTGTCTCGACCAATGTGTATTAGGTGTGTTGTCTCAACCTTGGGTCGTAACCTAGTCTAGTTTGGGTGTATTTCACGGTCGAGACACCCCCTCTAGGTGTTGAGGTCGTGACCACGGAGGTCTAGGGTGGTCTTGGGCCGAGATGGTTGACCTAGCATGGGTTGTCTTGACCTAGGGTTTGTGGAGGTGCTTTGTCTTGACCGTGAGGTGATGAGGTAGTGATGTCGTGAACATGGAAAGTGCAACCCAAGGGATGTCACGACCGTGGCCATGTGGGAGTACATGGTGGTCGAGAAACTACCTAGAGTGTATCACCATGTCTTGCATCTCATTATTAAGTGGTTTCATGTTGGTCTTTTGAGTGGACAAGTGTCCCTTTGGTACCTTAGAGTGTTGACACCTCATCCCTTACCTTCTCTCTCATCTCCCATCTATATAATCCCTTGTCTCTTATTGCTTGCAACCCTTTCGTCTATCTATCTTCTTCCTCCTTCCTTGCTTGTTCTTAGATCTTGGTAGAGCAAGGGGTTCATCCTTGGATCTTGGGAGATCGGTCTTCTCTTACATGTGATGGTGTTGGTGATTCGAGCTCATCTTCAACCTTGGTAAGTGTTTGCCTTTCCTTGATGGTGTTTCCCTTGATCTCCTACATCCACCTTCTTATCTTTTCTCATCCCTAGATCAAGGATTCTCCGTGATGGTCATTCTTGAGGAATGAACCTCTCATCACAAAGGTCATTGACCATGTTTTGGCAAAGTAGACCCTAGTGTGAGGAGGATTCCTTCTCTCTTTCTTTTGGTTCGGTCAAGAGCTTCTTTCCCTATTTTCTTGAGTAGTCTTTGACCATGGTGTATTCTTCTTCTTGAGGTTATATTGTGGCCAAATGTTGAGCTTTGGTGGAGTTTCTTCATACCTTGATCGTGTGCTCATAGCTCTTGATCTTGGAGCTTGGAATCTTGGTGATGATCATCTTAAGGTGAGTTTTATAAGTCTCTACTCTCTTCTATTAATAGCACTCTTAATCTTGATTACATGGTGTTGTTCCTCTCTCTTAAACATGCCCTAGTATGCTAATAGATGATATCATGATCTAGAACTCAAGTGATGGTGGTTATCATTCTTTAATTTCTTATAATCGAAACCCTAGTGTGACATACCCGATTTTGGGAGATGGATGTGTTATGGTGGTTCATCCCCTACCTCTTGATCTTGGTTGTGGTCATATGCATGAAGTTCATGAACCACGAAGTTATAAGGAGTTTAGGGTCTGTTTTGGGTGAGTTACATGTGGGTCCATCTCTCTTACATAATGTTTTCTTATAGTGATTTCTTGACAAATGTTTTAGGGTTTTGATGACCAAATCTTTGTATGGAGTTTTCTCCTTGAATATGATGGATTTCCCTTGGTGTAATCTATTGTTTCAACCTCTAAATACGATGTATTAGAGATAGAGAATGTCATCATGAATTTAGGGTTAAAGACTTTGAAGTATTATCATGTAGAATACTCTTTTTCTTAAACCTTAAATTCATGAATTCAATTTGTATGTGTTGATTGAGGGGATTTTGATATATACAACTTAAGCTTTGGTTTCATCGTCATGATCTAAGTTCGTCCATATTGTTTTCCTTTGTGTTTTGGATGTTTTTCTTTATGACAAATGGGTTGGTTTTCCCTCTCTCTTGTATGAGACCCTCTCATGGTATTTTCATAACTCAAGATTTAAGGTTTTTGATGACTAGTTTTACATGTGGTACCTCCTCCACATGAAGAATGGATTTTCTTGGTCTTGACTTTTGTTTTGGATATGTTGATCATGGTTTTATCTTCTTTGCATGAGATTCTTTCTTGGTGGTTTCATGATCAATAACCTAGGGTTTTTGATGATCGTTCACGTGAGCCTTTCATTCTTGATGATTATGGCTTCTTCCTTAGCTTTGATCCTATGCAGGGTATTCATATATCTATAAGTTGGATAGATGTTAGGTTCGGTCTTGATCAGCATGAGCATGGTTTCCCTTCTTTAGAAGAGGTTCTTCCTTGGTTGTTCTTGACCTATGATTTTGGGTTTGGTGATGGGTTATTTGAGCTTTCATTCAAGGTGACCTTAGTTCTTCCCTTAGTTTTTAGTTCTATTTTGAGATCAAGTTATCATTCCTTAGGATGGTCGAGATACCCATACCCTTGTTGGTTATGACCTTGGTAGCTTTTGGTCAAGATGCCCCTTCTGAGGTTGAGTTTGACCTAGTGGTGTTAGGTCAAGTCTTTTGTTGATGAGTGTATTAGTTAACCCTAGTGTTGGTGTCTTGTTCCTTCCTTGTTTGAGTTAAGATTCACCCTAGAGTGTAGGTCGCAACCCATAGTTAGTCTTGGTTGAGATGTTTCTCTTTGGATGAGTTGGACCTAGTGTTGATGGAGGTCGCGACACTTGATGTTGAAGGCTATGTTGATCCCTGGTTTAGTTGGGTTGTTGTCCTAGCTTTTGGTTTTTGGTCATGATCTTGAGAGTGGTCACGACATGCTGTCATGGTTGAGGTCAAGACAAGTATTCCCCTTAAGGTCTCGACATGAGTTTTGGTAGACCTAACCCTAACACGAATGTCACAGGTGTGACATGAAAGAGATGGGTCGTGACATGGTGATGGCGTTGAGGGTCGAGACACCCATGGTGGATGTCATGGTCACGACATATTTGGAGGGTGTCCACAACCCATGTGTCTATGGGTTTACATGTGATGATAGTAGGCGATTATGAAGCACATGTGAACACTTAATGATATTCATATATGAACGATACATAAGCCGTGTATGATGTTGCTTAGAATGTTATCTAATCAACATTGATGATGTTCCTTAACCCTAATACACTTCAAGATGATGGGAGATGATGAACCTAGGATTAGTGTTGGAACCTAGCTTTGGAAACCCTAATCGGCTATGAATGGGAAAACCTAACCCTAATGATGTGTAATGATCATGCTTGTTTTCTTTCATAGAATGGGTATGGTGAGTGATGTTATCTATCTTGTTTATAAATCTATAACCATACAGGAGTTATGAGCTTGGTAATCATAATTAGTGTATACTATGGTGACTATGATATGTAACATGTTGAATACGCCTTCATGAGGCATGTCGAGGCACTTGTGATATAAGAACGTGGGAATGGATCACATGACTTGGTTGTGGTTTACTGCCTATTATGAGGGGACATTATTCCAATGATGAGTTGAGGGATTAATATCCCATAGTATGTGACTTTAGAAATTAGTGATGTGGCTATATGTTTTCTCTCTCCTGTTTATATGCATCTAATTATATAGGTGAAATGAATAGCATAGCTATGTGAATGCTATGTTGATATGCATGTAATGCAGGTGATGCTTATGTGTCAAGTTGAGGCATGATGAGAGAATGATGAAATACATGAATAATGTAAAGGGTCTCATGACCTGGTGAAGGTATGATACCGAGTGAGATGTGTAATCTCCACTAATGTGATAATGGTTGAGATCCCCAATAATGTGATAGTGATGCTTAGTCTTGTTTAAGACAGTGAGATAGTAATGCCATGAGGGGATGTGATAAGTTTGCACTTTATATGTTTGATATCTTTTGAGGTTGCAATATAGTGATGCTTGTTACATTGAATTAGGGTTTTGTATGTCCACTTGTGTGCTAAAGCCTTAATCCATCCAATTGGAATAAATAATAAAGTGAAACCCTAAACATGTAGTTTTTCCATGTGCCATAGATCCATTCAGTGTTAGCATTTTCTGGATGGTGAAATGAGTTTAACTCAGAGTGCATATTTTTTAATATGCAGGGGTGAGGACGAATATCCCCTTATGTCCAGGAAATATGAGATAGCCATTCATGAGTTGGTCTCCTAGTGATATGTTATACAGGATTGGGTGTGGGCCATACCCTGATAGGAGTGCAGCTACGGGCTGTAGCTCAGATCCACTACCGTTGTGACCTATACCAAGGTGGACTAGACTTGTAAAGATGGACTATATGTTGACGGTAGTAGTTTGACTTGTGATGTCACTGTAGGTTCACTCGTACTGACTGAGGGGGTGAGGTCATGGAATTCCAGCTCTTCCATAGACCTTGTATGGAGCGGATTTTAACTTAGTAGCGGTCAGTTGGATTTGGGTGGTACGACTCAAATCCTCAGGGCATAATAAAACATGTAATCAGCCATGTAGTATACTTGCATAGGATAAATTACGAAAATATTAGATGAGGCCTTGCTTGCTGTATATAGTATAGTTGACATATGAGATACATGTTCTTCATATTCCTTCTAAATACATAGAATGGTCTACTGTTCAGTTGTAGATACCCGAACTGCTTAAATAATGCTAACTACTCTTCTTATATCATTTAACTGAATCAGCATATTTTTTAATAGTATAATTTGTTGTTTTAGTTACATGTGCATTTAATAGATGTTGGAGGATAGTTATAACTCTCATTGGGATGTTTGGTCTCACCCTATGGGTTCCACAATCTTTTAGGTGTACGTGCATGTTGGGATGGATCTCATGTTGCTGATGCATATATTCTGAGGTGTGTAGCTACTGAATCATGGATATACAGCTAGTGTCTAGTAATAGAGTCATATGTGTCATTCATGTACATTCGGGTCCTTGGGGGTGTTTTATAGACATTGTACATCACTTTGAGTTTTTGAGTCTATATGATGATGGTACATATGTGGTTTGTGTATGAGAACAGGTTGTCACATGTGATAGGTTGTGGCTGGTAAGCCAGAGAACTATGTAAGTAACATCTTTTGATATGAATGAAATACAAGTAACTCCAGCTTATGTCTTCGCACATGATGTGTTTAGTTCTGATATGTGGTTGAAAAATCAATTTTAATTTAACCTATTTTGTGGTAATATGGTTATTAGTGTTAATTTCGTGCTTTGTTTTGAGTAATCTTGTTTTGTGTGGAAAAGGGTGTCACAAACACTATAACACCAAACACAAATTGTAGGTTGTATTTTTCTCTAACTTTCCATTTACTTAGGTAACAATGATGTGTGACTAGGTACCGCTCTTTGCTTGTGATTTCATAATTGGTTATGGACATTCACTTAAAACATAATATGGGACCTATAGGGTCACACACATACGATACACCTAGAAGAGGAGTTTAATCATGAATGATAATTGAATTGATTGATAAAGTGTTTAGGTATTCAATTCAAGCAAACAAATCAACTGACTAAACTCACAACCGATCGATTCATATGATGAAATGGTCAGTTGGAGTGTCACGTTGATTGAATATTTCATTGGTTGAATTCTGGATGAACCAAGTAAGAACCGATAGGATCATGGTCATGAGATGACCGGTTCATGAGATGACAGGTTCATGAGATGAACCACTCGGTTCATATGTGAAATTTGATTGCATCCAGGATTAATGTTGACATCATATTATGTATTAATTGGATTAGAATTGCCAATACTATTGCAATTGGAAAACATGTTGAAACATTGATTCACTGGGTGAATCGATTGGCTCACATGCCAACCGACCAGTTCATTGGTGAACCGACCATTTATCCTACTGTAGCTTATGAAAACTTGTGAAATTCTGATTCCTTCCACTCCCACACAGACTGGGAACCCTAACCCTAACCCCTCCTATGAATAGAGGGGTACTAAGGGCTTCCTAGAGACACAACTCAATTGCCTCTAACAATTGTTATCCTCTCTAGTTGTGGTAACCAATAGAGAGTTTGAGCAAGTCCTACCCAGTAAAGAGAGGGATAGAAAGGGAGAATAATTTTGGGAGAGCAAGTCAGTGACTAGTACACCAATGGGAGGGACAACTCCTTCCTGTCCATTCTAGCAGGATGAAAGAGTTTTAGGCAGTCCGTGTAGACTTACATAGAGGTGAGGAGGTTGTTTCCTGTCACTAGGAGGACAACGTCAGCCTACTGTTTGTGGCCAAGGCCAAGAACTACAGTAGATGCCATCCTAGTGAAACTAGAAGATATTTGCACGACTACTATGATGAGGAGATTGTCGATGGACTTGCTCCAGGACCAGGTGTATCTTAAAAACCATCTTTTCCATTATATAGTTATTGACGTGATCCACTGGTTTAATGGGGGTATAGAGCCAAGTTAATCTATATTTTGGGGTTATTTATATGATCGTATTTTTGGTTTTATTATTTATTTATTTCATATGAAGTGAATATAAATGCCTGATCAAATACCACACATAAATCCATAAACTAATATATATATATATGCAATTTACATGTGTCGCCCTAAAAGTGAGTTTTGATGGTGGATGAGTAGTGTGGTTATGGCCAATAATCCTAATTATCTATGCATGGTGGTTGCGTGTTTATTTTCAGTTCTATCTCAGTATGCATACCGAGATTATATCTTATCTTCTAATTGTAAAAGTATTATTCTCTCCTACCTTTTCTCCCCTCGAATGTAACTCAAAGTATAGTAAAATAGTTTATTTTCTTATTATGATGAAGAAGAAGATGCTCAGACCAGGCCAACCGACCATCTCTAAGGTGAGACGACCGGCTGGAGGACGAAGGAGGATGAGTCAAAGCAATTGGCTGGTGGACTGGACCAATCGACTGGGAGACCCAAAAGGTGGTGGAATGTAGATCAGACAACTGGTGAGACAACCAACCAGCCAAGAAGTGAGTCGATCGGTTCAAGGGCTGAACCGATCACCCTAGATTGGCAAGCACAGATCTTCATCAACAATAGATCTCTGCATGATATGTAGACCCTAGGTTGTGGCAATTCCTTGTGTCTCCAAGGAATTACATTAGGATGGCCATAACTATTATTTTTTGTTTATTGCATATTTTTATTATGCGATATAACATGTATATGATATGTACTGTATATGTGTGGTGATTAAATAAAGTATATGTATTTATTAATACAAACTCTCTCAAATAAAATATTAAGTCTTAGATTCTTTCCATAAGCAACACACAGGAAAATCTTGATTGATCAAGCTTATGTTATGCCCAAGCGTGGTGGGTCGTCCATCTCATTGAAGTTTGATGGTAGATATGTAGGTTTTTCCCAAGCAGGGTGCATATCTATTGTGTTGGCTTTTGGGGCAGGCTTAAGTGGTGTCCTTAATGGGATTAAGAACGAGAGGCATACATATGACTATGGTAAGGGGTTGCATATATCATCTATCCAAGAATTGCATATGATGAAATTGGCAAAGGTTGCCTACCTTAATAATTGACTATAGATGTTGGCGTTGGTCGGGTGATAGTTGAATTATTTTGGATCTTTGCTCACTAGAATGTTGTACGTTGCAATCTTCTGAATTGATATGTTAGGGCTATCAATTTGAATAAAATAGTGGGAGTGATAATTAATTAAAGGCTTACTTAAATATCGTCAAATATTTTCAAGTCAAATCACAAGGGTTTTTGACTAAATGCAAATTTTTCTCTTATAGAATCAAATCATCATTGTGAATGGTCCTTAGTAAGGACAAATTTTCACTACTGATTTTGGACTTTGAGAAGGGTTCTCAATGAAGAGTGCAAGATCTATGTCCTAGAAACACCAGTGCCAGAAATACCTTCTCTTAATGTGCCTAGGGCTAAAGTGGATGCTTACTGGAAGCATACCAATGATGTCTTAGACACAAAGTACCTTATTCTAAGATGCATGAACTATGAGTTGCATGAGTAATGTGAAGACATTGGATTCTTGAGATTGTAACACATCTTAGGAATGTAAATTACCTCACAAAGAAAGAAAGGTACAACGTCTCAAAGGCGCTCTTTGAGTGTAAGATGATAGAGGGAGACTCAGTAGAGACCCATGTGCTCAATATGACTGGACACGTGGAATATCTTGAAGAATTTGGATTCTCTTTGAGCCAAGAGTTGGACATGGATATGATTCTAAAATCCTTAGATGTATGTTATAACCACTTTATTGAGTGTTACCTCTTGAATAAAATGGCTAGACCACTGTCGGATTTTCTTTCCATGTTAATAAATGTCGAAGCAAGGAAGAAGAAGAAGAAGAACAAATCTGTGATGGTGATCAGCAGAGTCGAGTCCAAGGATGAAAGTAAGGCCATGAAGAGTTTTGAGGCTATTCTCAAATCCAGATTATCAACACACAAGACAAGGAGAAAGAAAAGTATAAGAGGAAAATAACCTTTGTACTTTAAGGCATTCAGGAAGAAGAATATCAGGGTGGTGATCTCCACTTCAGGTATATATGTTATTTAGATTAATCTTCCTACGTCTTCATCTCGGGTACTAGATACCAGATGTGGATCTCACATATTCTCCAATATGTATGATCTAAAAAGATGTAGGCCTTTAAAAATGGGTGAGGTCAAACTACGAGTCGCAAATGGAGCAAGAGTTATAGCCACAGTAGTTGGAATCTATAGTTTATCTCTACCCGCAGGGCTTGTAATAGAGTTAGTGAACTGCTATTATGTACCTTCCATAAATAGAAACATCATTTTTTTATCTTGTATGGACAAGGATGTGTATGAATTTCATATTAAGAATGGTCAATGTTCTATTTCTAAAGATGAGATCTTTTATGACAATGCTCAATGTTTTATGATCTTTATTTACTAGACTTAAAGATAGATGTTTATAATGTAAATACCAAAAGACTAAAACTCAACATCTCAAATAAAACATACATTTGGCATTGTCTTCTAGGGTAATAAATGAAAATCACATATCTAGACTCCTTAAAGATGATTATCTAGACTCTTTTGATTTTGAATCAATGGATACATGTGAATCTTGTTTGTTGAGAAAGATGACTGAGACACCTTTCACTGACAACAATGAGAGGGATAGTGATCTATTAGGACTCATACATACTGATGTATGCATCCCTTTTAGAACAACTTCTAGAGGTGGGAATCAATACTTCATTACCTTGACTAATGACTTTAGTGGGTATGATTATGTTTACTTGATGAAACATAAGTCAGAAACTCTTGACAAGTTTAAGGAGTTTATACAGAACCAACTTGGCAAAAGTATTAAGGCACTTCATTCTAATCGAGGTGGAGAATACTTAAGCTAAGAGTTTGAGGACCTTTTGCGAGCCCATGGAATCATATCTCAATGGACTCCACCTGGAACACCACAGCACAATGGTGTATTAGAAAGAAGGAATCACACATTGCTGGATATGGTGCAATCTATGATGAGTTTAGATGAACTTGTATCTACCTTCTAGGGTTATGGTCTTGAAACCACAGTGTTTACACTAAATCAAATACCATATAAATCAGTTCAAAAGACACCATATGACGTGGACTGGGAAGCATCCCTATATGTTTCTTATGAGGATTTGGGGATGTGAAGCTTATTTAGGAAAAATGTTTTTTGAAAAGTTTGTCCCTAAGTCTGAGAAATGTTATTTTGTTGGATATCCTACAGATACCAAAGGATATTACTTTTATTCCCTATTTGTTAGCAAAGTATTTGGTGCCATATATGTTGCATTCCTAGAAAAGTTATGTATTTTTGAAGGAATCAGTGGGAGAAAAGTGGAACTCGAAGAGGTTCAAGACCAATAAGAAAGCATTGAACCAATAGATGTACAAGAGGAACAAAGAGAATCACAAAGTTTTGTGGAATCTCAAATTCCTCAAGTAACACAAGGACCTCGTAGATCTAGTAGGAAACGCCTTGAACCTGAAAGATTTGGATATCTTGTGACTCAGGAAGATGGTGAGTTGGTCATAGATGATGATCCAACAACCTATCTAGAAGCTGCTAAGGGTCTAGGTCTGAGAAATGACTTGAAGCCATGAGATCTGAGATAGAATCCATATACACCAACAAGGCATGGACCTTGGTGGATCCACCTGAAGGGGTAAAACTAATAGGGTGCAAGTGGGTCTTCAAGAAGAAGACTGGCATGGATAGTGGCGGATCTTGGGGATAAATATTGAGGGGGCCAAAATGTGTAACTAAGTAGTCAAATGTATATATATAATCAACAAATTTGAGGACACCATACACCTTCAAAAAAATCAAATTATGAAATTCTCTTTTTTGTGTTTTTTGAATTCCTCAATAATAGAATCAAGGTTGAATCACTCTTAATTTCTCTTTCAATATAGACAATGAAAATATAAGTAAGAAATCCATCACTCATTTCATTGTATTCCTAATTTTGTCTTGATGAACAAAACAAAGCATAACTTACAAAAAGAAATATGTGCTCCGTAGTAGTGAGTTGTGTTATTCTATATATCACAAAATCATGTTTTTAACATAAATATTTCTTTTTATTTTAAAATTTAACATATATAAATAATCACATGAGTTATTAGAACATCGAGAAAAGTGATAAATTAGCTATATATAATTAAATCATGGTGGATAAATAAAATCAATGACAAGATGACTTAAAAGATATTTTGATCACTTTGCTCTGCGTCGATAGTGAATAATGCAAAAAATTTGTCAATGTACACGATATTACCTATGTCAAGATAAAACTTTATTGTCTCTTTTGTCTTCTTGTTGCATGCATCTATGGGTGTTCAACAAAGAAAAAATAGGTTACCATTTTCTTAGGATGGTGTTACTACACTTTATCTTATCCAAAAGGCCGAGATAGGTATGTTTTCTTAGGATGGTATTGATTTCTTAAACAATAACAGAAGAGGCACGTATATAAAGGTGAGACATAGTGACCCTTATCATACTCTTTCTGAAACTCATCTCTATTGGAACGTTTTGTTTGTTTGTCAGACAAAGCAGTAACATGAGGCTTGATGAGATGTTTTCCCAAAATAAGTTCATAATATTTAGGGTAGATTTGTAAGGTTTGATTATGCTTTTATTTACATTGGATTAGGATGATTAATGAGTAAAAGAGCAATGTATCATGAAACTCAAGCATCGCACAAGGAAAGGAGTGTGAGTAGCCAAAATGGAAAGGAGCCCACTAGTCAAAGAAATTATAAATCAGATCATGCATGTGAGGAAACAAAATGGAAAGAAATATGTAACAAATCATGCCAGAAAATTTGATTCTTCTGTGAATTATTCAAAGTAACAGTCAACTAAATGTTTTCCTATTAAGAAGCAACTCAATAGTCACGGAATTATTTCCAATTAAACCAAGTTTAGTTAACAATTTTTCAAATTCTTGGGGGGTGCCCCCCATCCCTATTGAAGATTTGTCTATGGGCATGGATAGTAAAGTACAAACCTATAAGTGTAGATTGGTTGCAAAGGGTTTTAGACAAGTCCAAGGTGTTTACTATGCTGAAACCTTTTCCCCAGTTGCCATGGTTAAGTCCATCAGGATCATGCTTGCAATTGTAGTTTATCATGACTATGACATTTGGCATATGGATGTTAAAACTCCATTCCTTAATAGGAATCTTCTCGAGGATGTGTACAAGATAAAACCTGAGGGTTTTATAAATCCAAAGGATGCAAATAAATTATGTGAGCTACAAAGGTCAATCTATGGATTGAAGCAAGCATCTCAGAGCTGGAATCTTTGTTTTGACAAGATAGTTAAAGAGTTTGGATTTACTTAAAATAAAGATGAACCTTGTGTGTACAAGAAGGTTAGTGGGAGTATGATTGTATTCCTCATATTGTATGTGGATGACATACTATTGATGGAGAATGACATCCCTACTTTAAAAAAGGTAAAAACTTGGCTGGGATACATTTTCTATGAAAGACTTGGGAGAAGCATCCTACATCTTGGGGATAAAGATCTATAGAGATAGATCCAAAAGGCTTTTTGGACTAAGTCAGAGCACACACATTGATAAAGTGTTGAAGAGGTTCAGCATGGAGAGCTCAAAAAGAGGAAACATGTCTATGTGTCATGGAGTTTCCATCTCTAAAGCTCAATGTCTCAGTTCTTATGAAGAAAGGGAACGCATGAGTAAGATCCATATGCATCTGCAATTAGATCTATCATTTATGCAATGGTGTGTACCCGTCCCAATGTCTCATATTCCTTGAGCATGGTGAGAAGATATCACTCAGATCTAGGTGATGCTCACTGGACAGTCATCAAGAATATCTTAAACTACTTGAGAAGAACTACGGATCAGTTCCTTGTCTATAGCATAGAGGAAGAGTTAGTGGTAAAGGGTTACACCAATGCAAGATTCCAAACTGACAAGATATTTACATATAACAATCAGGATTTCTATTTTGCCTCAACAATGAAGTTGTAAGCTAGAGGAGTTCCAAGTAAGAGATAGTTGTCGATTCTACAATAGAGGTCGAGTATATTGTTATATCAAATGCAGAAAAGGAGGTTGTATGGATAAAAAAGTTCATCTCTGAACATGAGGTTGTTCCAAGCATCAACAATGCAATTGAGCTATATTATGAAAACAATGGAGCTATTACACAAGTTAAGGAACCCAGATCGTATCAGCATTCCAAGCATATACAATGGGACTTCCATCTCATATAAGAGATTGTTTAGTGAGGAGATGTGAATATTTTTAGAGTACCAACGGAAAGCAATATTGTTGACCCCTTCACTAAAGCACTTTCACAGCATAAGCATGATGGTCATGCTAGATCACTTGGATTGAAATTCATGAGTGATTGGTTCTAAGTGCAAGTGGGAGTATGTTGGTATGTATTCCCAGAGAGCCAATCATATATTGATTATAATGGCATAACTTATAAATGATTTGATTAATAACAAAGACATGCTTCTAATTTATTCTATTTTATTCAGTTATGAGATAATGAAGTAACATAATAAATGTCTAGAGAATGATATTACCCAATGATGTATGTCTTCAAGTACGTGACTTGAACAATGAGATTGTACATATGTTAAGAGTATATACATTTTCATTATGTCCCTAGTTAGATGTTATTGTGGAAGGTCGATAGACAGCAAAAACACATAATACTAGAGTGTGTGTTGGTTGATGACATAATCTCATCAGTCATGATATGTGATACCAAACCAAGAGCATAGATACTTGTTAGAGAATAGTGTGTCAGACAGACCCACCATGAGAGTAACACATGAAAACCATGACAATGGTAGTCATAGTTAGTTCTCATAATGTTGGTGGTGATTGTGGTTCTTATACCTGAAGTCACTACACTCATCACATATTGTTTGGTATACTTTGATATCATCCACCGTGATCCTGAATAAGGGTTGTCATAAAGGTGGTTATTGGGTGAAATGTGGGGATGATTGTACGTTATGTAGATGGGATTTATCACTCCTATAGGAGTATGATATCATGGCCACTTGATTAGCAAGACTGAGAAATGCATGGACATGCACATCTGAGTCAATATGTGATATTGAGCTTACATATATGTCATATAGTCTTCTATAGAAAGGGACAGATATTGAATGTTGAAGAGGATGACTAATCCATGCCTCAAGTGAAATCTAGATATTAGAAATAAAGGAACTATACAAACACTATAACACTAAATACATATTTTAGGTTGAAGTTGTTCTCCAACTTTTCATTTACTTGGGTAGCAATGGTGTGACTAGGCATGGCTCTTTGCTTGTGATGTGATAATTGGTTATGGGCATTCACTACCAACGTAATATGGGACCTATAGGGTCACACACATAGGATGCACATAGGATGCACCTAGAAGAGGAGTATAATCATGAATGATATTGAATTGATTGCTAAAGTGTTTAGGTATTCAATTTAAGCAAACCAATCAACTGACTGAACTCCCAACCGATTGGTTCATATGATGAAATGACCAGTTAGAGTGTCAGGTTGATTGAATATTGCATTGTTTTAATTTTGGATAAACATGTGCATGAACCAACCTATTCACTGAGTGAACCGATCAGTTCATGGTTGTGAGACAACCGGTTCATGAGATGAACTGCCAGGTTCATATGTGCAATTCAATTCCATCAAACATTAGTGCTAATGTCATGTATAGGATTAGAATTGTTAGTACAATTGTGATTGCCAAATATGTTGAAATGACTGGTTCACTGGGTGAACCGATTGGCTTGCACGCCAACCGATCAGTTCATTGGTGAACTGAACATTTCAACTATCGTGAGTTGTGAAAATTCATGAAATGTTGGTTCTTTCCTCTCCCAAACAGACTGGGAACCCTGACCCTAACCCCTCTTATAAATAGAGGGGTATTGGGGGCTTCCCAGAGACACAACTCAATTTCCTCTAAAAATTATTTTCATCTCTGGTTGTGGTAACCAATAGAGAGATCGAGCAAGTCCTACCCGATAAAGGGAGGGATAGAAAAAGAGAACAATTGTGGTAGAGCAAGTTGGTGACTAGTACACCAATGAGAGGGACAACTCCTTCATGTCCGTTCTAGCAGGATGATAGGAGTTTTAGGCGGTCCGTGTAGATTTTCATAGAGGCGAGGAGGATGTTTCCTATCTCTAGGAGGACAACATCATCCGGGTGTCCATTGTGAAGACCAAGAGTTGCAGTAGATGTCATCCCAGTGCAACTAGAAGATATCTATACAACTACAATGATGAGGAGATTGTCCCTAAACTTTCTCTAGGACCAGGTATATCCTTGAAATTATGTTTTCTATTATATACTTATTGACACAACCCGCTGGTTTAATGGGGAATATGATAGTAAAAATATTTTGTTTCTATTGCCCACCTGATGTCATATTTCCCTACACTTACACTTAGAGCCAATAACCCATAAACTTGATTCCAAGTGATCTAACATGACAATTATGCTTTTGTAGCAAGAGTGCTTTACAAGGGGTAAGTAACATTGTTCTCAATTGGTACTATGTAAATCTTCATATCTCCTCATTATATAATTTTTTGTATGAGATGGAAATACCTTTGTATATGTTTGGGCTCCTTAGCTTGTGTAATAGCTCCATTGTTGTCACAATATAGCTCAATTGCATCACTAATTCTTGGAACTACCCCAAGTTTTGAGATGAATTTCTTGATCCTGACATCTTCCTTTGCTGCATTCAATGCAGCATATACTTAACTTCTATTATAGAATCAACAACTATCTCATACTTAGAACTCTTCCAGCTCACAGCTCTTTTGTTTAGGCAAAACATGAATCTTTATTGTGATCCATAATCATCTTTGTCAGTTTGGAAGCTTGCATCAGTGTAACCCTTTATCACCAACTCTTCCTCTTTGTTGTATACAAGGAAGTGATCCTTAGTTCTTCTCAAGTACTAGAGGGATGTTCTTCATGGTTGTCCATTAAGCATCACCTAGATCTGAGTAATATATGCTTGTCATGCTCTAGGCATATGAGACAGCAGCACAAGTACACGACATTGCATACATGATAGGTCTAATTGTAGATGCATATGGAATCTTGCTCATGCTCTCCCTTTCTTTATAAAAATTGGGACATTGAGCTTTAGAGATGATGACACCATGAAAGATGGGTAGGTTTCCTCTCTTTGAGCTCTCCATGTTGAACCTCTTCAACACTTTGTCAATATATGTGCTCTGACTTAGTCCAAGAATCCTTCTATATCTCTATAGATCTTGATTCCTAATATGTAGGATGATTCACCTAAGTCCTTCGTACAAAATGTATTTCCTAGACAGTTCTTTACCATCTGTAAAGTATGGATGCCACCCCCATCAATACTATGTCATCTACATATAATATAAGGAATATTATCATGCTCCCACTAACCTTCTTGTACACTCAAGGTTCATATTCATCTTGAGTAAAGCCAAACTCTTTGACTATTTTGTCAAATCAAAGATTCAAATTCTGAGATGCTTTCTTCAATCCATAGATTGACCTTTGTAGCTTACATACTTTATTTGCATCCTTTAGATTTATAAAACCCTCAGGTTGTGTCATGTACACATCCTCAAGAAGATTCCTATTAAGGAATGTGGTTTTAACATCCATATATCAAATCTCATAGATATGATAAGATGTAATGGCAAGTACGATCTTGATGGACTTAATTGTGGCAACCGGAGAAAATATTTCATCATAATCAATACCTTGAACTTGTCTGAAACTCTTTGCACCAATATGCCCTTATAGGTTTATACTTTACCAGCCATGTCGGTCTTCTTCTTGAAGACTCATTTGCACCCTATGGGTTTTACCCCTTCAGGTGGATCCACCAAGATCCATACCTTAGTGATATATGTGGATTCCATCTTAGAACTCATGGTCTCAAACCATTTCTCATACTATGATCCCTTAGTATCTTCTAGATAGGCAGTTGGCTCATCGTCTATGATCAGCTCACTATCTTACTGAGTCATAAGATAATCATATCTTTTATATTCAAGGTGTGTCCTACTAGATTTATGAGGTTCATGTTCCACTTGAGGAATTTGAGATAATACAATGACTTGTGATTCTCCTTGTTCCTCTTGTACATCTACTGGTTCATTATTTTCTTGTTGGTCTTGAACCTCTTCAAGTTCTACTTTCCTCCTGCTGATTTCTTTAAAAATAAATTCCTTTTCTAGGAATACCGTATCTCTGGAAACAAATATTTTGTTCCCAAATAGGGAGTAAAAGTAATATCCTTTGTCTTCCTTAGGATATTCAACAAAATACGTTATCAAATTTGGGTCCAAGCTTCAAGAAACATTTTCTTGACATAAGTTTCAACCCCCAAATATTCATAAAAGACACATTGGGACGCTTCTCATGCCATATCTCATATGGTGTCTTTTAAACTCATCTAATAGTACTCGGTTTAGTGTAAACGCGGCGGTTTGTAGAGCATGTCCCCAGAAGGAAGTCAGAAGATCAACAAAAATCATCATTGATCACACCGTATCTAGCAATGTGTGATTTCTTTTTTTGATACACCATTATGATGAGGTGTGTTCTAGGTGAGTCTATTGTGATACAATACCATGGGCTCTCAGAAGGTCCTCAAACTCTTGACTTAAGTATTCTCCACCTCGATCAGAATGAAGTGTCTTAATACTTTTTCTAAGTTGGTTTTATACTTCAATCATGAATTCCTTCAATTTTTCAAGGGTTTCTGACTTATGTTTCATCAGGTAAACATAACCACACCTACTAAAGTCATCAGTGAAGGTGAAAAGTACTGATTCCCACCTCTAGTAGTTGCTCTAAAAGGGCAGCATACATCAATATGTATGAATCCTAATATATCACTAGCCCTCTCATTGTTACCAGTGAAAGGAGTCTAGGTCATTTCACCCATCAAACAACATTCATGTGTCTCTATTGATTCAAAATCAAAAGAATCCAAATAACTGTCTTTATGGAGTCTAGAAATTTAATTCTTATTTATGTGCCCTACACGACAATGCCAAAGATGTGTTTTGTTTAAGTAGTTGAGTTTTAGTCTTTTTATATTTACATTATAAATATATATCCTTAGATCTCAAAAATAAATACCATAAGCCATTGGGGCACTGCCATAAAAGAAACATTGATCATTCTTAATATGAAATTCATATCCATCCTTGTGTCGAAATGATATTTTTATTTATGGCAGGTACATAATAGCAGTTCATTAACTATATTACAAGCCATGTAGGTAAAGATAAATTATAAGATCAAACTATAGTGGCAGCAACTCTTGCTTCATTTATAACTCATAGACTGACATCGCCCTTTCTTAAAGGCCTACTTCTTTTCAGATCTTGCATATTCAAGCATATGTGAGATCCATATATGGTATCTAGTACCCAAGATGAAGAAGTAGATAAGTTTATCTCAATAACATATATACCTAAATTGGAGATCTCTATCCCCATCTTCTTCTTCCTGAATGCCTCCAAGTATAAAGGATGGATTCATCTTGTACTTTTCTTTCTCCTTATCTTGAGTGTTGAAGATCTAGATTTATACTTATCCTCAGAAATCTACATGGCCTTACTTTTATCCTTGGACTTCACTCCACTAGTCATCATCGTGGATTTCTTTGTCATTAATCAGCATGCCAAGCAAATCTAACAACAGTCTGTCCATGTTATTCAAGTAATAACACTCGATAAAATGTATATATGATTCAGACAATGATTGCAGAATGATATTTGTAACCAACTCTTGGCTCAAAGAGAATCCCAATTATTTTAGATGATCTACATGTCCTACCATATTGAGCGCATGGGTATCTATTTAGTCTCCCTCTTTCATCTTACACTCAAAGCCACTTTAGCTCTCGGCGCATCAGGAACATATATTTCTATCACTAGTTTATAGAAGACATAGGGCTTATGATCATCATTGACAACCCTTCTCAAAGTCCAAAACCATTCGTGAAAATTTGTCCCGTTAAATTTTTTCTTCCTAAAGACTGATCGCAATGTCAATTTGATTGTCATTTGATTCTATAAGAGAATATTTTCATATTATCAAAACATTTTTTATTAAATTTGATTTGAAAAATATTTAACGATATTTATTAGGATTTTAATTAATTCTTACTATTTTATTCAAATTGATAGCCCTCATTCAGAAGATTACAGCATACAACCTTCTAGTGAGCCAAGATCTCAAAAAATTCAATTATTACTCAAACAATACTGACATCCACAATCAATCATTAAGGTAGGCAATATTTTCCAGCTACATCTTATAAAATTCTTGGATAGATGATATACACAACTCCTTGTCATAGTCATTTGCATGTCTCTAGGTGCTTAATCTGATTAAAGACACCCAGTTAAGCCTCACTCAAAAGCCAACACAATAGTAATGCATCCCACTTGACAGACCCACATTACTAACATCACACTTTTACAAGATGGACAACGCACCACTCTTGGCGCGCCCACACATTATCGATCAAACTTTTCATGTGTGTTGCTAATATAAAGCATCTTAGATTTAATATGTTATTGAGAGAGTTTGTATTTTTAAATACATATACATACCACATATATATAGTACGCATCTTATATAAGCTATATCCCACAAATGAAAACATGCAATAAAATATAAATGATGATTATGGCCATTCTAATGTAATTCCTTGGAGCCACAAGGAATTACCAAAAACCTAGAGTCAATTGTTGAACCGATCAGATCGCTTCCTATCCGGTCAGTTGGTCATCTTCCCGGTCGTATGGTCTCCGGTCCACGATCTTCTGGATCATCCAGTCCATCAGTTTGACCCTCTAGTCGATCAGGATGTGAGTCCTCCTTGGTCCTCTTTAGTCCTCCAGACGATCGGTTCGTCTTCTTCTTTGTAACAAAAAATTCAACTATCCTGATTCTATTACATATAATAGAGAAATATCGAGTTACATTTGAGGGGAGAAAATGTAGGAGAGAATAATATTTTTACAATTAGAAGATAAGATAGTGGCTCGGTATGAAAATTGAGATAAAATAGGAATAAAAAGACACAATCACCATATATATATATATATATATATATATATATATATATTGGGATTGTACGTGACATTTAATCGGATATGCACATTAGTTAGTTAAATATTTGCATTATGTGCAACAAATAAATGAAAAATCAGAAATTTGATCATATCAATTATCCAAAACATAGTAAATTGACATAGCTATGATACCATTGTAGGAAAATATGGTGGCAAAACAGGCAGCAGAAACAAAAAATTAATTGTCATTTTCCTCTTATAATAATAGATCGCGTCAACAACTGGTTTCGAGGATATACCTATTCCTGGAGCAAGTCCAGCGACAATATCCTCGTCGTAGTATGTGCCTTTCTTCAAGTCACACCTGACGACGTCTACATCAGCTCCCGGTTGATCACCACAGATAGCAGCTTAATGTTGTCCTCCTAGCAACAGACAACGACCTTCTCACCTCTATGATAGTCCACGCTGACCACCGAGAACTCTTGTTGTTCTAAAAGAACATATAGGAAGGAGTTGTCTCTCCACATTGGTGTTAGCACCAACTTGCTCTCTCATAACTGTTCTCTCTTGCTAGCCCTCCCTTTATCGGGTAAGACTTGCTCAGATTCTCTCAATTACTACAACTAGAGAAGACAGCAATTGTCAAAGGTAATTGAGTTGTCTCTAGGAAGCCCCTAATACCCCTTTATTTATAGGAGGGTTAGGGTCAGAATTTTTAGTCTGTGTGGGAGTGGAAATAGATCAGAATTTTACAAATTTTCACAACCTGCGAGCGGCAAAATAATAAGTTCATGGTTGAAATAATTGGCTTGGATGTCGTGAACCGATCAGTTGGCATGCAAGTTGATCGGTTCAACCCTTGAACTAGTTGTTTCATCATGTTTCTCAATCACAATTGTATTGACAATTATAATTAGATCAATACGCAACATGACGTCAGTACTAATCTGTGATGCAATCGAATTGATCCATGAATTGGGCGGTTCATCAAATAAACTGGTTGTTTGAGGACCTTGATCTGATTGGTTCACTGGGTGAACCGGTCAGTTCATGTCCTGGTTCATCCAAAATTCAGCCAATACACTTTCCAATCAACCTGACATTCCAACCAATCGGTTCAACACTTGAACCGGTCTGTTCAGAGTCCATTCAGTCAATTATTGTTTAAATTGAATAAATAAACATTTTAGTAATTAAGTTAAACATTATTCGTGAATAGAACTCCTATTCCAAATGTATCATATGTGTGTGACTCTATAAGTTCCAAGTTACGTTGGCAGGAAATGTCCACAACTAGTTTATAACATCACAACTAGAAACACATCATTACTACCCAATAAATAAAAAGTTGGAGAACAACTTCAACCAACAATTTGTGATTGATGTTATAGTGTTTGTATACTTCATCACTGATATCTAAATTGAGCTCAAAGTATGGAATAATCATCATCTTCAACATTCAATCTTTGTTCCTTGAACTAGAGCACAATGTCTGAGATATATGTAAGCTCAATACCATATATTGACTCATATATGCATGGTCATATTTTTCTCAGTCTCGCTTATCAAGTGGCCAGGATAGGAGAGGAAAAATCTTATCTACATCACTCACAGTCATCCACATATGTGATTGTACACCCAATGATCACCTTTATGGTAATCTTTATTCAAAGTCATGGTGGATGATGTCAAAATACATTGAACGACATGTGATGAGTGTAGTGATTTTAAGTTTAAGAACCACAATCACCACCAACACTATGAGAGATGATTCTGACCACCATGTAATCATTTATATGTATCACTCTCATGGTGGGTCTGTCTGATACACATGATACACTTCTCTCTAATAAATATCTATATGTTTGGTTAGATATCATACATCATGACTAATAAGATTTTAACATCAACCAACAGACTAGTCTTATATTGTTGTCTATCAGCCTTCCACAATAACATTCGACTACAGACATAACGAGAATATATGAACTCTTACCATACATATGATCTCATTGTCCGGGTCCTAAACCTGAAGATATATTTCATTGTTTATCATTCATTCTTTAAACATTTATTATGTTCCTTCATTATCTCGTAACTAGACAAAATAGAATAATTTGAAAGATTACTTTTATTATTAATCAAATCATTACAAATTATCGCATTACAATCAGTATATGATTGACTCTCCAGGCATACATACTAACATGGAATACCCACAAATAAGAGTTTAGAAGAAAAAAAACTATATGGTGATAATAAAGAACCAACAAGATCTTCTAGTGGGTAGGTTCATAGGACCAAGCGTAGCGGATGGAGTGGCTTGTGTTTTTTCTATCATAGAGGAGAGAGTGCAAACCCTTAGAAGCATGAATCAGGGAATTGGGTGGATCTCTTACCATGGGGGTAGATGACATAAGAACCTTTTGGATCCTCTTGCGAAGAGCCCCACCACCTCCATGGAGATACAAAAGGCAATTTGCCACGATCTTAACACCCTGCTTGTTAGGAATAGCAGCTATAGGCAAGTGTACAGAAGGGCGCATAGATTGGCTTGCCAGGCTGTGGAATATGGTGCTTGCCTCTCAGCTAGATATATATTCTTTGATCTGATTGGGATGCCTCCACCGGTCGTAAACCATCTTGATGCTTGGGATGGCACATACATTCGAAAGGGTTGTCATGCAAGATGACTTTGTATCAAAGATAGTGTTCCAAGTGTCACGCAATATGCCTTTGTAAGATACAATTCTACCGCTGTGTGGCTAGGTTTTGCATGGTTAAGGTTCTCCAGTGCAAGAGTATACCTTTCCTAGCTCACACTAAGAAATACTGGATGCTCGTACGACACAACGATCCAGAGAACAATACGTAAGTCAAAGTCGTAACGAGTGCCTATAGCCCAATTACTTTTTGACTTATTATGTAGCTGAGGTAACAAGGGTGCAACACCTAGATCGTGTGCGGCTGGTACATTAAGAGATGATCTCATTTTTTTCATCAGGTGGGATACCACAGTAGCCAGAGCTCAAAGTTGAAAAGTTTCATACTTTGGTCACATCTTCCACTCATCAATCACGGGATTTCCCAACTCCCCTAGTGCGGGCCAATCAGCTAGCGGCGACATGGTGGTTATTTTAACCCTCTTCCCACATTATCCATGCTATAAGACCTTCTCAACTGAGCTAGCTACTGCATTGGGTTTCCTGGTAGACGTTGTGACGGTGATAACAGAAGCACAACACTCCACAAGCAACAGACAACACTCCACAGCAACAGACACCAAAATAGCCAGCAACAAACGTAGTGCTAACAACACTTGTGGACGGACAGCCGAGACCCATTATGGGCATGTTTGGTTACTTGGATTTTGCTGTATTGGATTGTATTTTGGACTCCAGTTCAACAAATTTTATGTTTGGAGAATTGAGGCTAATCCTGGGATTTTCAGACATAATAGGAATCCCGCATTTTGGTCTCCATCAAAATTCTCCCGGACGCCAAAATCCAACATGGCGAACGTCATGGACACGAAAAAAAATAAATCCCGCACTTACAAAATCCAACAAACCAAATATAAAATTTTATTTTGCGGGATTTTGACAATGCCGCATTTTAATAATGCGGGATGGACAAAACACAGGATTTCTAAAAATCCTGCAAACCAAACGTGCCCTATGTATGTCCATTTATGCTGCCTCCCGTAACAAATTATATTATCCCTTCTAACAAGAAATCTGAAATACTTTCCCAGAATATAGAATGGGCAAACCCGCTTCCCCAATTATCATATCGAAGCCAATAAAGACAAGGGGAACCGGTAGCTGAAGAATACAAAAAAAAAAAAAAAACGTTAAGCTTTCGCATTAAGCATGAACTACCAACAACGCCGATGAGTTTCTCTTCGAAAACAAATCTACAAGTAACTTTTCTGAAAAGGCTTGGATTAGTGACCACGTTATTTTCTGGAATCAACCAGTAACCGTGCTATGCTCCAAAGGAAAGAACAGACACTGGACTGAGGAACTGAGCGTTAAATTGGCAATACTTTCGCTGTGCTGTATATACACGACAGGGATCTCAAGATCACAGCTCAGCACTTTCAGGTGAATGGTTTAAAATTGTTCAAGTGTATCGACATGGCCCCCGCTATAAGCCCCATACGGCTCATGCAATGATAACAGTTTTCAGACTTCCACACCCAAACGAACTCGTTTACACCCACCGAACGCGACAGTCCATGAAAGAAAATAAGAAAAACAAACATCGTAACAAGAAACAGAAGATACGGAAGAAACAGAATCGACCAGAACTGACCGAGAACATCAGCAACCAACAATCCACCAGAAACACATTTCACAACAGGCGCTGCAATCTCCCTAATCATTAACCGCTAGCGTTATGTACAAAAGCATACAGATTTTCTACTTCTCTGAACAATAAAGACAGTGGCGTACACTGACAAGGAAGGATACACACTGCTTTAGCTACCTTTAAGACTCCCATCAGCACAGCACAGCACAAAGCTGGAGTTTAGAGCACTCTCAACTTCAGATCCGGATATCCAGCTCTACTTTTGTACTTCTCAAAAAGATCCTCCAGAGATTTGACAAAAATTCTGTGGATTTCTTCCACCTGCAAAAATATTCACTCAGTTCATGTCTGCAAAGTCAGACGAAAGAATGTTCATTAAAGAGTATTAATTCCTCACCCGCCTTAATATATCATTGATGTTCAAATTTTCCTTTTTAGAATGTTAGAACATAAAAGAGAAGTTACGAATACATAAACTACAAACACATTAACACAGTTTTTACCCATATCCTGATCATAACACTTGACGCTGAAAAATCACTAGGATCCCCATCAGATGAAGGCCCATAAACTTAAAAGACTAGTCAACTATTTGGCTTTCCAGTTACCCAAATCCTTGAACCGAAATTCAAACAAAAACTGTCTCAGCAAACTGCAGCTGTCAAATGCTAAACTGGACCAAATTGATTTGACCTGCAGCTGGACCTGACTCGCTTATCAATGATATCGCTTATTCCATCTGAGGACTAGCACCATTCATAAAAGTTTCTAGTAAACTTAAATTCATCATCCTCTAAGCCTTCACTTGAAACATACTTATAATATTGTATGAAAAAATATTTTTATTTTGCATTGGGATAGTAGTTCTTAAATTCCTTTATAGCTTCATATCTGCCATTGTATCAATGTTTTATTACGACTGTATTCTATATTCAGGACCAAACAAAAGGAGTGTTTTATTGACTCTTCTTCTTTTTCTCATACATAGGGCAATGCCTCTTTATGTTTCATTGCATTGACAAAAGCTTAAATATTGTGTATACTGTACCTACTGATGACTTCTGATCTACTGTTGAAGGCACTGAGATTTGCTCATTCCTATTCTCACTTTTTACAGTCTACACATGGTGTGCGCAAGTTCCATTTAAACTTGAAAAAGAAAAAAAAACCTTCACTGCATGATCTTCGCATGAGGATGGCGATTGGTCGAAGTTGTAAAAATCCAGATGGTCTCTACTACCTCATTCACAACATGGAAACACTTGTGGCTGCAACTATGCTAATTTAAAAGTTTTATTTCCAACAGTTTCAATTCCTGGCTTGAAGCCAAACTTGCCCACTGGGCAAACAAACTTTCATGTCAAATCCTAAGGGCATGTTTAGTAGGGTGCATTACTTTTGTATGACTTTCAATTCCTCACTTTTTGGGTTATTTTTCATTTGGTTGGATGTAGTAGGATGCAGTTGGATGAATTAAAACCCCTCCCAACTACCCAATTCAGCCCCAACTCTACCGCACCCAATTTGGATGTAGACGGGTGTAGTTATTGGCTTCTTTGCACTGGAGTTGCCTGGTTCTAACTTTTACCTCGATAAATTATGCCTTACAGTCCCCACACCTCACGCCTTTGACCTCCCCACTCACGACTTCTCTTTGTCTCCCACTCTCTCCCTTCTATGTAGGCTATCATAACAACGGTGCAAAACTTGGCTCAGGCACGAGCATATTCACTCACAGTCCTTCATTTTCTGGAAAGATCATCATACCAACGTAAGGAAACAAAATCAAAGGGATCTAATTACACACTACCAAATGACATACATGCAATTCAATTTCTGTACTTTTGGACTTTCCGAATCGCTCTTTGTGCTCCAATTACATCCTACCAAACAGGCCCTAAATGTCTACCTCGTACTAATGCAACCTTTAATTTAGACATCCGTATATTGCTGTACACACACTTTATTTCCGTTATCACTGAATTTTCAGAAGCTGTCATTTTTTTTACTCGAAGACCAATTGCAGGCGAAAGGTTTTGCGTGCTATTAAAACCTTCTTTCCTAAATCAAAACTATGCAACACCCATCGAATGACCAAGGGACCATGCATTAAACCTAATGTTCCTGTACACCTCACGAGATGGGTTGAAGGGAAGACAAAAGGCGCCATCATACCGAACCATCATACCCAATGCCCATGTTCCCAAAATTCCCGGCCCAAAGCCACACCCACATTTTGCTTCTTCATCAAGAAGATGCCCTCTTCGGAATCCATGAAAAAAATACCCTTCTCCCATCTCTATACGAAATTTGACCCCCTCTATTTACAACCAAGAAGTTTTGGCTGTGGCCGTGACAACTATTCTCCCTGCACACTAACTGCATTTGTCTTACTCTCATAAGCAGAAGGGTTACCATTAGTTTGATAAGGTAGGATGCAAGTGGGTTATTAGTTCTGACATGGTCTTCATTGAACTACTTTATTCTTTTGACCCATGCGACCTTGGCCCTACAATCTCCTATTTTGTTGCCCATGTGTGTGCCCATGGAGCACGCACCCATCTAAAAGAAAGCCTTTACAAGCAATGTTCTAAAAAGCGGGAAGCGGGAGGCGTGCATACAGCACCTTTTGGCTGCTTGAGCGCCCCTTTTTTAAAAAGGGGATGCTTAGTTTTCTATATGATTTTATACAAAATACACACATTTGTATATATATAATATATTTTTGAAACTTGTATACTTAATTAAACCCATGTGGCAGTGTAAAATTCACCCTACACAATGATATTGCAACTTAATAGTTGCTTACCTATAGATGACGCATTAAGGTACATTTATTATATACAAAAATATGCTAGTATCATACTATCATGTAATCTACTTAATAGTTAGTACCATATTTAGATGAATTTATCACATACAATCGTATACTAGTATCAAGCCATGATATAACGCACTTAGTAGTTAGTATTATGTAGTGGTACAATACTTCACAGTAGTTTATATTGATTTTGTATTACATTTACACACTGGTTGTTGTTTAATAGCTCAATGTTCTATACTTAGTAATCAGTACAATAGAGCAGCACAATATTACATAGTTTTACATCACATATAAATGGTATTACTTCCTATAATAGACTTAATGGTACATAGTCGTTACTATCGTATAGTAGCAGCAGAATCAGTGTAGAGATATATACTTAGTTGCTTAATACAATAGTATCATATTAACATGTTAGATAATGTTATACAATATCAATAGTCTAATATTACTTATCAAAAATAACATTATATTTCACTTTTGGGCCTAGGAAGTGGACCTAAATCCTGTTTTCACTTAAGCGGCCTTAGGCGGGCGCTCAGAATCAGTGCTCAGGCGGGCGCTTGAGCGGGCATGAAGTGGCCACTTAATGCTGAGCCGCCTGATTGCCGCTTAAAGGCTGCTTTGAGTGGCCAGGGGTCTGATCCGCTTGAGCGGCCGCCTGGGCCGCTTTTAAAACACTGTTTACAAGTACATGAATGTTGAAGACATCATCAAGCTGCATTCAAAGATCCATGAATGTTGAAGACATCATCAAGCTGCATTCGAAGATCCATGAATGTTGAAGACATCATCAAGCTGCATTCGAAGATCCAGTGAACAAACGCTTGGTTGATTGTCCTACTACTTATCTATTTTATTTGGATGAATCTAGGGTTTGCAAGTCTAACCCGAACTGGCTCGGCCAGGAACCAGTTAATCGACTGGTTCACCTGTTGAACTGGTCTTGTTTTGTATCAGCCACAACGGCACTTACAGGTGCAGCATGACTCTATTTGAAGCATATTAACTACGGAAAACCTTCCACATGCTCTTCTCCCATTCTCTACTACCATAAGATTTATGAAGGATCAGTGAATCCACCATGACAAATTTAATCATTAATCACCTTCCACGAGCCTATTCAATTCTATTCTACTAATACCATGTTCGGTGCCCATGTTACTAATCTCTATTAAGGATGATAGAATTCTTGTGAATGCTTTACAAATGGTCACATAAATTAAAATATATATTACCAACTCATGGACCGCATGTTGAGTAATAAAGGTAACGGAAATGACCAGCTCAGCCTTTTTTACCCAGCTGCAACCCTAGTGGTATACTCCTCACTTCTAACCTAGTCAATATGCTCTGCGAGGAAGTAGATCAAATGACCATTTGTCAGTATGTATCTCAAACATGGGGCACTCAAAAAACAACTACCAGTTATAAAGCAGAGAGACTATCTAGCAAAGTTCCAAAATGTCCTGGTAAAAATTTTGACAAGATTGTAGAAAATATTATAAAGTGATTCTATTTAAGCCTTGCAAAAAAATCAGAGTCCTGAGCCTTCTAGCAGCTTCTGAGAAGAAGAAGCTAATAGAAGAAGAAAAGGAATAGGACAGGACTGACAAGTCAGATTATTGTATAATAAACAAGATGAGCTTGACTGATAGGGAAAGAATGGCTTCTAACGTGAAAAGGCCAAGGGTAAGGCCAGGAGAGACCTTCACTACATTGATCACCGTCGTAAAGTATGGTTTTGCATTAAAGGCTTGTCATACATTAAGTTTATTATGAATCACCAACAGAACTACATAGCACTTTCAGAAACTACCAGGGATATTTAAGAGCCATACCTCCTCTCTTGTAGGCTGAGGATTTTTCTGGACTTCAATAGGCCTACCAACAACAACATGCATAGGATGTCGAAATGGTACAGGGGATCTGCATTATAAGAAATTATAAGAAACAGCACAAGGTTTTGATATATTGAATCAGAGTGACGATTATCCAAATGTCCTGGAATCATCATGAAAACAGACTTACCCATACAGTCCCCAAAATACTAAAGGAGAGAACTTAATTGCTCTTGCAATGCGAACGAATAACTTGCCTCCAGGTTTCCACCAATCATAGACATGACTCTGCAAAGTTGATTACCATAATGACATCAAAGGACTTCAACTGTTAGAAGAAATAAGAATGCCTTAGGTTCTCTTTTTCTATACTGCTTCAGAAGGAAAGAGCAAAATCATAGAGCATGAAACGAAGAAGATATAGGCTGATACTCTATTTTTAAAAAAATTGTAATAAGAAAAATCCCATGGCTATATAACCAAATATATTTCTTTTCGTAATCATGAAGAATTACAATGATATGGTATGCCCAACAGAAGCCTCCAAATGCAATGGAAGAAGTTACAGATACTATCGATAAAGCATACAGAAACAGCCAACTAATCTGTGATGGCCGCCAAATTAAAAATCTCTTACTTTAGTGCATCTTGACGGTTCCCTTCGATCAAATAATTGGAATGAGAGTCTCATTCCACTTACTTCATCGTTCTAGTATTTGTTGCGCCAAAAGGATCGAACATATGACTCGTGGCAGTATGATGATCTTTTCATTAGCAAAATATCATACTTCCCAACGGATCATAAGTTGTCCACATATACAGAAGATCTTATCATACATAAAGCCCCTACATTGCCCTTTAAGGCTGCAGGGCAGGGAGAGTATTATCTGTTTACCCACTAACCGTTGCTTTACTTATTTCACCCGTTATTCTACCCATTTACCCTGAAGGTAAATGGAGGTGGGTAGGGGTAAGGTAAATGTGTCAGCCCCTGCCTCCATAATTGCACTGTTGGTTATATCACGACAGGCCTATACTCTCCTTCCTGCTTCAATCTTGGAAGCTCCCTGCATCCCCTTTTTGATGGGCAACCCATGCGTTCATTCAAATGTCATTTCCCTAAGAGACTAGGATCAGCCAACAGATGATGCGGTGGCTACAGTATCTGTAAAGGGGAGAGATGAGGGAGGCCATCAAGTGTTGGTCACCTACAGAAAAAAGGTCTATGCACAGGCTTAGAAAGATGTCTATGCATCAGCCCTGTTTTGCACCATTAAGGAAATATCCTTGTTAGAATAAAGAATTACTCAAATCAGAGTCGCATAACTATCCTATTATATGCACATATGGAAAATCAGCAATATAACTAAAATGTTTAGAGAAACCTACAAGGACCAAGTGATCTTTTAATAGGAAAAAAAAAGGGCTCATTGATATCGTAACCGGTATAGGAGATTTCCCATACCAGACCCAAACTCTTATATTTTAAGAGGAAAAAAAAAGAAAATGGGAAGATCCACACACTATCTGAAGACAACTGAGTAAGTTACAGAAACCAACCTGACCAAAGCAGAAAACTGGCACAAGAGGCTTCCCTTGTTCAATAGCTACACGGACAAAACCTTTTCTCCCCCTCAAGAAGGCAACCTAGAAGAGCCAGAAAAATTGAAATACAAAACATGACAATTAAAAACAAAATCGTTTCAGTAAAAAAGAATTAAACTTTTAAGAGTAGGGTAAATAAGAAAACATTGTGGGGAATCTGGTACAGGGAGGTGTGCGAAAAAGTAAGTGGTTTGTAAGAAATCAGCCATTGAAACAGAAAAGTGGACTCTGAAACCAAGCAACATATCAAGAATCCCTCTCAAAATATCCCCATCATATGGTACACAACCCAAACCCGCATGTACCATAAACAGCTGAAAGTATATTTGAAGAGGGAAATCGGCATGAAGAGGTGAAGCTCCCCTAAGACAGCCATTGATTACATATATAGGCAAGGCAGTGTCAGTATTTTACATGTACACTGTCGCCATCTTGTATAGTCAGGTAGGTGTACAGTTCATGTTGACCAACATCGGACAAGACAAAGACGGTAGAGTCCAAAAATATAGAAAGCAGCAACCACATTATACCTCAGAGTCATGTTCCATATATTGCATCTCCTGCACACCTCCCGGGATGATGATGCAGCTGTACCCGGCATCCAAGTAGTTGTAGAAGTTCTTCCTTGTCGCGGGAGCAAGACCGAGCCACGTCCACACTTGCCTTAGGAACGGAGTGTAGAAAACCTGGTCACAGACCACAAAGCGCCAAGTGAGTTGAATCGCTCTGCCTTTGCTTTCAACCGGCACAAGTCAAGAACCATATTTTTTTGTTATCCGTTTGGGTAAGGACAAAAAACTCACAGCACTGCTAGCTAGAACCTTGACTTTCCGCAAGGGCATGAACCCGGTATGGTCCGCCAGGGCACATACGCCGATGGGAAGCACGGAATGAGGCTCATACCCAAAGACTGAAAAGGAAGAAGAAGCTGATTTAAGCCACGAATCCAAAGTCGTCAAGGAAAACCTACACTAGGGAACAGTGAGGGGATCAGACTAGTTTTGCTTGTAAAACAAGCAGTCAAGTCACGAAACCGAGGTGGGGTTTATAGATGGTTTTGAATGCAACAGTGCATGTTGTTGTGCAATATTGGACCAGAGGTGAGGAGTGACGACAACTGTCTCAATCAACCAGGACAAGAGAAGCTAGCTCACCGTATGCTCCGTTGGGATCGAAGTCGTTGATGTCCTCGACGAGGAGTGTGATGGGGAAGTAACCCGTGGCGTATTTGCAGATGAACCTAAGGTAGATAGGAAGAAGCAGCTGAATTCCATGAACAACCATTGACAATCCAACAAACATGAAGAGAAGAGAAAAGAAATTAATCCCCCATCCAACACACACACACCCAAAAGAACATTAGAATTTTTTTTTAAGGAGGTAGAATGCTCCAGAACCTGGAAAGCTTCCGTCCGAATTTGCTCTTGTCATCCAACGGCACGACCATGACGAAGAGCAGGACCCCGAAAACGCTGCGCGTGGGAGAGCACACAAGATAAAAGCATGAGTTTCGGATTCATTTGCCGTTCGTCCCCAAAATGAAGATAAACAAATGAAAGGGAAAAACCCAAAAAATCATAGAATAAAACAGAGGAACTCAGGGTATGATTGGGGAGAGCTGTAGGAGTGTTTACGCTAGTGCGAAGCGGGACGGGAGGAGGAAGAGCGCGGCGAGGACGAGGGCGGCGTTGAGGTGGATAGCGCCGAGCCATAGGGCGAGAGCCAGGTAGGTCTTAGGCGGGGAATAGTCCTTCCCATGGAACACCGTCGGCTCGGGCTCAGGATGGGCACCGTCGGCACCTGCTCGGTGCCTCAGTTTGACAGCCGTCCCGTTACCGTTGGCGGTAAGAGACCCGTCGCGGTGATGTTCCATCGGGGTAAAGCTCGCCGGCCTGCGACCGGGTGGTGTGTGTCGGGGGTTTTACCCACACAGTGGTCGCCGCTGCCGCCGCTAGGCGAGCGCGAACGGCCGGCCTCGTTCCCGTCGGCCGGGAGTGGGGGCCACGACCTCTTTGAGGGGCGGAAGGGGAGGAGAGAAAAATGGGTTTAGCGGCGGAGGATAGCTGGCTGGCTTGCTGGCTTGGGTGGACCTCAATCCTTCAAAAAGGGGCGTCTTTCAATTTATAACCCCAGCGGGTTCCTTGTCAGACGGCAGTCTTCACGTGGCTCGGGTTGGCGGGAACCGCCAAGACGGCTCCGTTGGATGTGTATGTCCGTCTGGAAGCCTCGCGCGGAAGGGACGATGGGGGAGGCTGCATCGGACTCGTTGGAATGTCCGGTTTGACGGTAGGCGAAAACCACGGTGCCAGGTGGGACCCACAACCCCCGATGGTTCACGTGGGTGAGAGTGAGCCGTTTCTGATGCAGCCGCGACGCGAGAAAGGTCCAGGGGCCGTGGAATTACTTCCGATCGGTCTGGACACGTTGAGCTCACAAGCATACAGCGTGGTTACGACTCTGCAGCAGTCTGCATGCTTCTCGAGGGGGTGGGTGGGACCCACGTGAGAAGCGAGCGGCGGAAGTAGCTGGAGCGTATAGATTCGCATCCGGCGGTGAGAAGAATGGGAGATGGGTGTGATGAGGTAGGTGGGTGACTGACTGGTAGGGCTCTTTAATGACGTGCTTTTATCAAATTTATCCGATGGGATTAGGCGGGTCCAGCGGCATGATAGCGTCATCCATCCATAACCTCTCTGGATGTCGATGTGTAGGTGGAGGTCGCTGTTACAGATAACCAGTGGGCACCAACTTCCACAATTTGTGTTACATAAAAAAGGAATTCCAAAACCGAGCTGTTTGTTTGTCTTTCTTTTTCTTTCCTGTAAGCTATTAATACGCCATCAAATTCTGGTTAGGACTGGTTTGATGGAAAAGGAAAAGAAACTTGCTTCAACTACATGTGTTCTCATCTATTCATGTTGTTTTCAACTTATATTGTGAAAGCCAATTTGAAGCTTGTATGTGCCTAAAACCCGCATGAACAAATTGCGCCCCCATATGGACATGAAATTTTTTTGATTGCTTGGACCAGGACCACACATACTTGGGTGCTTGAAAAACTACACTGATTGTCTAGGTGTAAGGTCACATACTTAGCTTGGCCTTAATCTTGTTTTGATTATCATAATTGAATGCTTAAGTAAGAACTTGATCCATTTGATTTTGAGATAACCCTAATTTAAACCTAACTACACCCTAATCATGCTTAAGTAAGAACTAAGGCTAGACATCCACATTTTGACCATACATCATGTAAGATCTTCCTCACTTCTTCTCTTTTATTGTCATTTTCCTTCCATTTTTTTTCATTGGTCGAGATACAAGGTGTCGGTATAGCTTCTTTCATCTAAATACCTCTCCTTTCGTCTCTCTTTGACCTGGTCAAGTCTAGATCTTGCTCAGAGGAGATCGTTGGTGGGTTGTTTGGTAGAGTTGGAGCTTGGATCGTGCTCTTATTTTACTAGAGCTCAAGATCTTCAGAAGAAGCGAGTGATATTGAATTTTCTTTTCCTTCTTTGGCTACATAACCTACATGCAAGCCCTAAAAATGTCGAAACAATTGCTAACTATTCTTAATGATGGTTGATCTCAAATTTCCTCACCTTCGTTTCACCTAAAATGATCATATACGTAGGAAGACTTAAACTAATGCTAAAAGGTTGATATCTCAAAATATGCATGTTTTGCCCTAAGATAGTAACTTCACATGTTGTTTGAAATTCAAATTCTATAATTTTCTCCATGTATGTATGTTAATTTAAGAAAATTTTGTGGCATATATGTTTCATGCTCAAAGATATCATGTTTATGCTTTAATATGGTCTTTTTATGCATATTATGGCTCTCCCTATATAACCCTCATGTAAGGAGTTTGTCAACAAAATTTGGCATGGTTTACTCTAGAAATGCGAAGAGAAGTACATATTTGGAGGTAAAATTGAATCTTTACGAGGACTTGGCACTGACTTGGCCTCGAATGATGATTGGGTCTAAATATGTATACTTCGATGCATGATACAAGGCTTTCTATCGCTTCTAACGTTCTTACGCCTGATTATGTTGTAGATTGACTTTATGTATGGTATTATACCCCAATTTCTTCACAAAAGATGATTAAATGCTAAAGTAATCAAGTGAAACCCTAATCACCTATGATCGTAGAATTATCCCCAATGTTTATGACACCCCCCAATTTTCAAAGCCAATTCAAAACTTAGAATGAAGTTCTTCTAGATAATAATAGTTAAGGGGTTTCAAATGCAAAAAGACCAATAGTGGTTGTCCTTATGTGAAAATAGGATAAGAAAACTCAAAATAAGGCTCAATTTCATATTGCACTTTCAAATGTGCATTATGTATATATATTAACTCATGTTCATCCTCTTTTCTTTTCTCTCTCCTCTAAGATGGTCCAAAAGCATAGGAAAGAGGTAAAGAAGTGACAATGTGACTCTCGAATGACTAAATAGAGTATATCTCAAATATTGACTCAAGAATGTTATAGGAAAAGCCTTTTCAAACCATCTCACCATTTAAATGCATTAATATTAAGATTAATAACCAATATAGGAGTTATGGACCATAATGTGTACAAAAATGAAATCTAATTGCATAAGAATATTATAGACCTTCAACTTTGCTCATGCTTCAAATTTGAAGTCTTTTGGGCCATGTTTGACCCTCCAATTAATTTAGGAGAGGTTTGTATATAGTTTAACTATATAATCAATCAAATCTACATTTAATAGCATTTATTTCCTAAAGTTCGGTTATTTGCTTCCTGTCACATGCTCTTTAAATTTTCGGTCGCTTTGACCATCATTCAATCTTTGATCCGATGTCACCTGTCTCGTCTCCTACCTCCCATCTTTCTCGCTGAACAGAACTGTTTCAAGGTGTCTCCTTCCTCAATCTCTCTCTCTCTCTTCAATCACTTCTTCGTTTGACGAGATTACTCTAGCACTAAATTTGTCTTCCTTCCCTGAACCTAGCGAGCCATAACTCACCTTCTCTCTTGACTGAATGAAGAAACGCCGAAATCAAGCTTTGAACCGCTCTCTGACATACACCACCCCGATGCTTCACACACCTATTTAAAGGACCCTAAAGCATCACTGAACACCAGGCACTCTTCCTCCTTGCTCAATTCCACCTCCATAGCTTCGACTCACCTAGCCCTACTCCTTCTTCTCTGATGATGGTAGCCTAGTGCACACAACTCTGGTCATCCCATACCAATTGCTACCACAGTAAGTATCCCCAACCTCTCTGCTACACTTTAGTATCTTCAGACTGCCCTAAATCCTTCCCTAATGTTGTACCCTATAGGCATCCTTACTCCCCTATTTTCTCGGCGCTCCAGAAAATCACCTATGGTTTTTCGGGCAGTTTTCTTTGAAGTTTTGGTGCCCTCGCCTTCGCGTGGAGGCCGCGAACCTGTTCGTGTGAGTCTTTTACCTTGTTCACAGGGACTTCATGGATCCTCGCCTTCTTGGAACCGCTCCAGCTATGGCCGAGCGGTTCTGGAGCCGTGGTGCATTACTTCACCTCCTTAATATCTCATCGGTCTCGTCTAGGTTCAATGAAGGCGTCGGCGACCTCAACTTGTAAGGACAGTCTCCCCTATTTGTGTTCTGATCGAAGGAAGTTCCTCCAGTTGAGCACCTCGCACCATGGTTGTGGGTGAAGAACCATGGTTGTGTAAGGACCTAGGTACCCCATGTTGTTTTAATCGACTGATCGATATTGAAGGGGCATTTTGGTACATTCGCACGCCTATTTTGATTTATTAGCGTCAATATATGTTTAATGTAGAATTACCATGTTATCCTCGCCATTTTAATCGTATGTAACGTGCAACTAAGGTTTTATGATATTTTGAAATTTTATTTACATCGGATTAATCACCAATTTAAATGGTGTCACACATAATGTTTCTTGTTCCCTGATTGGTCAGTTTTTGGAAATTCATAGTAAATCATAGGATGCTCAGAAAAACACAAATAAATAGTCATTGGAAAGGATTTTTCAAGGGGAATCCAATTTTTTGGTTTTCAAGTCATGTTTGCCTTTCCATTTTATGTTTTATTAGAAACCCTATTTGGACCAATGGAACCCTAATTATGTGTTACATGTAATTAATATGATCTAAGTTAACCAAGATTTCCCAATTGAGTGATGTTGATCTGTAAGACTACCCCTAATGCACTCAAACCCTAATTCAACCTAGGATCAATTCAAGGCATTAATTTATGATGTTTAATAACTATGAACATGTACTTAAATCCTAATCAAGACAAGAGGAAGTTTGACCTAGATTTGACTCAAGGATCAGGAAGACTATCTTAGTATCTACATTGCTTCAAGGTAAACGGGTCATGTTGCTGAGCACAAGTAATTGTGATTGTTTGCATGTTAAGTAGAAAGTTGTGAGACCCCTAACCTTGCTTAAAGTATTGAACAAACTTAATTATCATAATTGAATTCTTATAACTATAATATAACCTTGTAATATGATTGGGAATCATAAGACAAGCTTAAGTTTCAAGTTTGGTCCAATTTGAACAATGTTTGTGCAAGTTATGCAATTTGATACAAATTTTGGACTTTTATACAATTTACCCAATTGAGAGGTTTTCTTTGCAATTTACCACTTTCAGTGTATTCCTTATATGTTCTCTCATCATTCTTGAGCTTCTTGAGCCATGGGTCTCCTCGTTGAGCCATGGTTTGAAGGTGTTTTCCTCAAGGGTATTTTAGGGTTTACCCCTTCATGGATGAGCTACCTTTAGTAGCTATCAACTAATGAATTATTTGATTGGATTGGAAATTCAACAAAGGAGAGATAAGAAGTTCTATATGGATGGCGGGGGAGATACTTGTTGGGTTTTAGCAGAGACAGAGAAGGCAGTGGAAATAAAAAAAATTCTTCTCCCGAACCCAGTGTAAAGGAATCGCGTCAACGTCTATACAGTAGGAAGGATGGTTTGTAGAGGCATACCTTGTCCCAAGGTTTGCTCGGCGATGTTACCTCGTGGCTTGCGTGGTCTTCACCTCTGGTCTTGGATGGTGTCTGTGCAGCTCCTGGTCTCACCGGGACTGTCGGGATTGACAGTTGTCCTCCGAGTGGCAAAAGTCTCCAGCCTCTGAAGTAGTCCACACGGACCACCTGGAACTCTGATCGCCTTGTCACACAAGTCACCGGAAGGAGTCGCACCCTCCTGTCAGTGTACTAGTGATAACACCAGTTTTTGTGACATTTTTGCCTTTTATTCTGTTATCAAAACTACCCTTTTCTGCTATTTTCCTCTATTTTATTAGCATTTTCGCAATAATCGGCCAAGCAACGCTCTTATTCTAATTTTTCCTATCTTCTACAGAGTTTTCCTCGTTTTTGTGCAATAAGGCCGATTCCGGCCCACAATAAGTCTAAGCCCGTCTCGACCTTCCGGACGCCTGATACAACCCAGCCCGACAGGGGCTGGGCGACACGAGAGTGATCGGCGGAGAAGGGCGCTGCGCAAGAAGGACGTGTCGGCCGACATACCGTCTACCCGACAGGGAGCCAAAGCCGCATCGACGACCAAACTCGTCGGGCGACACAACCACCCACCGGCAGGCGTGCCGCCAGCCACGTGACCGATAGCCAGCACCTCGCGCCGAGACATACCTGTATCGGCTGTCCACATCCATCGACCGGCGTATAAGGGAGCTACGTGGCGTTTCCAGCACCATAACTCCTTCAACCGCCGCTATAAATAGCAGCTACAGGAAGCCGAAAATTCGGGTGGGAGAGGTGGTCGTCAGACTAGTCGGAGAGTTGGAGAATTCGGACAAGACAGTTCGAGAGCCACCTTCGAAGGTAGCTGTGAGAGCAAGAGTGTCGCGCCCCAGTGCTTGTGCCGGGCGACACTAGGTGAGCTTTCCCTCATCCCGAGAGGGAAGGGCTGGTTCACTTAGTGTTGTCCCGGGCGACACTGCGGGCCGACATCGGCCAGCGAAGATGAGCGACACGAGTGCCCGACAGTAGACTCGTAACTCCTTGCCCGACACGATATCGAACCCGATACGCTCTGCCCGTCGTGCGTGCCGCCTGAGAGGGTGCGCCGCCCGACATGAGCGTATCAGCCAGGGTCCTTGAGCGATACCGTCAGTCGTTAGTCGGCGCTGCCCGAGAGGGGGTGCCGCTCGACACTGTCGTATTGGGCTCGGCTCCTGACCGGTATCGGGCAGGAGAGCTACAGTAGTCTGTCGTTCTTCTACATTAAGAAGGCGACATCTATCTTTAATTCTGTTATTTAAATTCTTAGCTTATGCATTGTATTAAGACCCTTATTGCTTATGGAAATAGAAATTCTTAATTGCTATTTGTTTAATGCTTGGTGCCTTATGATTGGGTAACTGCTGTGTTGGATATCCGAACTCTAGCTTGCATGTTTTGGATCGCGTTTCCCTTAGCTACCGAATCGTCTTTCCCGTCGCAACTACTTTGAGAGTTGGGTTGTGGCTCTATGTTTGGTCCGGTTCTGGAGTACGAGAGTGCCCGGAACGGAGTTGTTTTAGTATCATTCCACTCTAACTTGAGCCCAGCAACCTCGAGAGGGGTGTTGAAGCTTGGTTAGAGGCACCCACTCTGAGAGGAGGGGTGCAGGGTGTTACTGCTACCGCTTGTCTTACTGAAGTCTTTTCCCTTGCATTACGCCTTAAACTGCAGTTTATCTTTCTATTTTCTGTTGCATGAAAATTCCTAAAAACTGCTAAATGACAAAATGTTAATCTTTCTTGTAACTCCAGTTGGAGATAGTTTTCTTTGATTTAATCGTGACAGCTTGTTGTTCCCCTTCGGGGAAACTTTAATATCTCTTTATACCCACCGGAGTGTAGAGTGTCGATTCTGTAACATCCCTGACCTGGGTTATGAGTTAACCCTAGGTATTTTTGCCTAAATATGTGAATAAATCTTTGTGATTAACTCTGAGCATGTAATTAAGTTTCTCAGAAAAGTATATTTCAGTATTTGCTCCTTTTTATTTAAAGTTGTAGCATTGTTTTGATATACAGGGACCTATGTGCAATTTACCCAGTTAAAAGGGTTAGTTTGCAATTTGCACATGTTGAGATGTTCCTCTAATGATGAGACATCATGAGAATCTTTTTGGTAAAGTTTGAGGGATTTCCCAAGCTAGGGCACCAAGGTGCAGCTGTGGAAGCAATCCCAGTGCTTGAAACCTTAAATTGGGATAAAATGCAATTTACCCAAATTAAGGGATACAAATTATGAAATATGTCATCTAATTTATCTTTTTAGACTTTTGCCATCATTTAGAGAAGAAATGATGAGGAAGTCACCTCAATTGAGTTATCAAGTTATGAAATATGCCTTGTGATTGAATAATCAGGGTATATGTGTAATATCTCTTTATGTATGTACCTCATTATTAGCTTGCTCTCCTTTACCTTCTTTTCCTAAGACCTTAAGAGAAGGTTTGTCCTTAGAATAAATAGGAAGGGACGATCAAGTAAAGAAGGAGGGACCTAGTTGGAATTATGGACAACTTATGAACTAATGTTGAAAATCCTACCCCATGTATATAAGCTCTCCTTCCCTTAGTTGCAAGGGAACTTACCCTTCATTCCCTTACTGTTTTATTTCACCAAAGACGACCAAGGACTGCCTTGGAGCTAAGGAGGACGAACAAGGGGTGCAAGGTAGGTTTAAACCCCTCTTCTTGCCTAATTCCATGGTTAAAACTCGAATTCAAGGTCATCTTCATGGTTAACTCTTGAAACCCTACCTTTCTAGCCGTCTCTTTTCATCCTTCCTTGGAGTTTTCACCTTGGCCAACCTGTGGGAACTCAAGGACGCCATTAGAGCTTGGAGCTTGAAAGCTTGGAGCTCAAGAAGCAAGCTTTAGGCGGGTTTTATAACTCTAAACCCATGCTTTACTATGTGCATCTTTATATGCGTTTTGATGATAGCTCTTAGTGTTTCCCTACTTTTCCCTGCTATTTTGCAAGTAAACCCGTGGGATATCTGTACTGTTCTTGAGCTAGAAGATGAAGGCGTGATTTCCAAGAAAAACCCACCGCTTTTCTTTTCCTTAAACGGTCCTAACAGTTTTCTCTCTCGGACTCAAGACCGCGAGGTGAGCAAACGGTCTCGAGACCGCGACAGGGAAAACGGTCTCAAGACCGTTTGGCCCCGTTGACCGAGCGTGGACCGTATAAGAAATATGTTCTTAATTATATAGGCTAATTACCCTCAACATTTGGGAGACTAACTCCAAAGGAATCGGGAGATATGACCTTTTTAAGTCACAACTTTAAATGAATTAATTGCTGATTTTCAAACGGTCTGAAATTGCCTTTTTGGGAAAACGGTCTCAAGACCGTGTAAGGTCGTTGACTAAGCGTTGACCGTATGATATTACTGTTCAAAATTATGTTAATTAACAACTCACCAAGTTTGATGGTCTAATTCCAAACGGGCTAAGAGTTGAAGGGTGAATACTAGGGCTAACCCTAGGTAAAATCAGTACTGAAATTATGGTGACCTAATTAGGGTTTTTAGGGTTGATTGACCTAAACGGTCTCAAGACCGTTTGGGGGTCACCAAACGGTCTCAAGACCGCGAGGGCAATCAACCAAGACCGTTTGGAGGTCTGGGGTCAAGATTTGTTGACCAATTGAAGGTACTTTTACACCAATTTACATTGCAATTAAATATTGATATAATCATCAACTCAATTTGTTCAACCTTGATGAATTTCCACTAGAATCCAAAAATTTGATGGGAAAACGGTCTCAAGACCATTTGGAACTCATCCAAACGGTCTCAAGACCGAGAAGACAATCACCCAAGACCGTTTGAAGGTTTAGGGTTGAGTAATTTGACCAATTGAGGACCCAATCGCAAATAAGTTATCAATTTAATCAAAATTCTGTTTTGTGGGTCAATCATGGTTCAACCCCTATCAAATCACCTTAGACTTTGATAAAATCTTGGGCAAACGGTCTCAAGACCATGTGGGGTCCACCCACATGACCTCAAGACCGTTTGGGCCAAGTTTGGGCCCAATTGGATCTCAATTGAAGAGTTCAACCTTGTGTTGATGCACATTGTTGAGTGTTGATGGGTGAACATTGATAGACCCTAATTGAATCGATTTCAATCCTACTTGGTCAACAATTGAGGGTCATTTGGTTGACCAATTGGTCAAGCATAATCTTGATTAACCCAATCCATAAGTGGTCAACATAGATTGGACCTTTTGAAGGCTTCAACATCGTTTGACATTAGTGGTTGCACCTTTGAGCCTTGTTGGAGGACCAAGTGGCTGAGACCATGAGAGCCTCGCGGTCTCAAGACCGTGAGAGGGCTCGCGGTCTCAAGACCGTGAGGGGGCTCACGGTCTCAAGATCGAGAGGAGGCTCGCGGTCTCAAGACCGCGAAGGGCCTCGCGGTCCTGAGGTCAAAGAAGGGCAAACGGTCTTCATGACCCTCGCGGTCTCAACTCAAATTGGTCTTTGCGGTCTCAACATTAACTTGAACCAATGGGAGGCTTCGCGGTCTTGAACCCTTAAAGGGGGCTCGCGGTCTTGGAGCTAGAAGGAGGCTCGCGGTCTTGGAAAGTCAAAATGGGCAAACGGTCAACACTTTCAACCGATCTCAATTCAATTAATGATTAATGATTGAAATTAATCAATGTGATTCAAGGTTGACCACATTCAATCATTTGATGATGTAAATGGTTCAATGTTGCTCAAATCAAACCCTAATGACAACCTAGGATATTAAGGGGTTATTTGACTAAGGTTTTGACCATAATGATGATCAATGGGGTGAATTACCAATATACCCCTGAAGGGTCAATTAAGTTATACCTTGCTCAATTCAAACCCTAATTACATAAGAATGATGCTTTTAGTCATAATGACTCTATCTAACTTGATCTAGTCTAATGTTATCATCAACCATTAGTATGATGAAAGAGAGAGTACTCTGGAGAGAGAAAGTACCCTAGAGAGAGAAAGTAACTCTAATCACATAATGGTGATACTTTTGGCTATGTTAGCCTATGATGACTCAATCCAACTTGTTTTGGAGTGATGTTGACATCACCTAGCATTATGATGAGAGAGAAAGTACTTCTAGAGAGAGAAAGTACTTCTAGAGAGAGAAAGTACCAATTTTAAGTGGAAATTCAAGTAAAGCATCTCCAATGCACATAAGTGAGCATAACTAGGGTATGGTCCACCCGTGTGAGGTCATAGAAATCCTAATTATAATAAATGATGAACTCTTAACTAATCTAAGAGCATCAATGAAGATGTTACTCATACATGATGATGTTATGAGTTTAATTCACCTTGATGTGAATAGTAAACCCTAATTCAAGGGTGATGACATGTAATGAGAATAGTAAACCCTAATTCAAGGGTGATGACATGTAATGTGAATAGTAAACCCTAATTCAAGGGTGATGACATGTAATGAGAATAGTAAACCCTAATTCAAGGGTGATGACATGTAATGTGAATAGTAAACCCTAATTCAAGGGTAATGGCATGCTTTTGAGCAATAAACTCTATTTGATTTAAATTAAAGATTTAACTCTTATGACAAGAGTAGGAAGTACATTCCTTATTATTGCATTACCTTTATCAGATGTATTAACCATGCAGGTTCTGATATGAAGGTAATCATATCCAGGTATGGATGTTGATGTTATATTCATTAAAGGCATGCTGTTAGCCTTATGAATAAGTAAAGTAATCTGATGCCTTGCCAGTGGCATCTTATGCTGATAATGGGCTATGAGAGCCATGAATACCATCAAGGTCATGCCTTAGGGATGACTTGTGATGAGGATATTGATAAATGATGATTGATATAAGTTAGGCCTGTTACATTTAGTATTCTTCTTTTATAGCTGCTATGCTACTGTTATTGTTTGAAGAACAATGTATGTTGTTAAAGAATACTCAATGTACCTAACTAATCAAGTATAATGTAGAGCCCTGATCATAGATCCATCATTGTCAGAAATTAAGTGATGGTGAAACAGGTTTTCCTTAGGGAACTCCTGGAGCACATACTTTTGAGTATGTGGGGTACATGGATGTGTAGAACCTTACATCCTAGTGTAGGAAAGTGATGTAGATGTGGAATCCATCCATCCTTCACTATAATTCCATACCGTATCAGTGGTAGGTAAACATGAAACCTCCTGATGACAAAGAAAGCACAGATATCCGTATCAGTGGTAGGTAAATATGAAACCTCCTGATGACGAAGAGAGTACAGATCGCCACTGTGACTCTAGAATAGCGAAGGACCAGTTTACCCTGGTGAGCTATAGTAGTAGAGACACGAGATGTCCTACAAGTGATCCTCTTACTGACTGAGGAAGGTGAAGGTCATGAGAATCCGGCTCTCTTAATGACCTATGTATGATACTGATGTGACTTCTCAGCGATCAGTTGGAGTATGAGTGGTAAGCCTCATCTCCACAGGGCATAATGTTGTTTGTAAAACATAATCAACCATGTAGTATAACTTGTTAGAGATGACTCCAAGTTAGTTGATTGATGTTACATTGCAATAATGTTGATATTATCCATATCTCCTAAATTGTAGAGATCTTGTTATACCTGCAACTGTTATAGAATGCTTTTAAGGCTTTACTGTTTAAAATAATCTTTGATGTTATAATAAAGCTTCTGGCGAAGAGTTATAACTCTCGCTGGGACAATTATGTATAATTGTCTCACCCCGTAGGCTTCAACTTTTTAGGTGGACGTCGGAGACGAAGGAACCAACCTACAGGTGACCAGTCTCAGCAGCAGCAGCACCAGGGGCAGCAGTAATCTCAGGTGGAGATTTGTCCTGCCATGTGGTGTAATTAGAGTCAGTCCTATGTGTCCTCTGTACTCTCAGGTCTTGGAGTCTTTTGTTTAGCGATCTTGAGATTTTGTATCTTGATGTATATAATTACTCAAGAAGTAATTATCCTGAGATGTAAACAGTTTACCTCACTTTATGAAAGAAGCTTTTATGGATCCATGCTCTTGTCTCGAAAAGTTTTAATTTCCCGTGATTTTTGTCTTCCGCTGATTACCGATTCGCTTCCGCTAAGTTTTAATCGTGTTTATGTCATGGTTTGGAGATCAGAGCCCACAGATTCAGAGTCGTCAACACGACCCACCTTGTCCCTATGTTCGACCCCGTATGACTACTTCGACGCCGTAAACAAAGTTGCGGGGGCCTAGAAGGATTCGGGTTATAAATGTGAAGGCTCGACTACCTCAAATACGCCTCCAATTTCTAGACGCACGATTTAGGCCGGTCAACTTTCTGGCGCCGTTGCCGGGGACAAGGCAAATGGCACTGTTGACGAATCTGAAACCACTAACTACACTCCCGTGCCTCAAGCTTAGAAATAGGCTTGACAGTACCTCTTTTCATTTTTCTTTCTCTTTTTCTTTTTCTTTTACTTTAAGCATTATTCTTTACCTCAATTATAATTTTCTAAACATGATTTTTATGCGGTTTTCAAGTACTCTGACCTACTGAACACCGAGACTGTCAACTATGCCTCCTCGCGTAGAGCCACCTTCTGGAAACGAAAGCCAAGGAAGGAGGCCAGTTTCGCCTCCACCAGAAGACAACGACTGGTATAGTGATGATGAGCGGCAAGAAGATCTAGAATCACCAGGGCATGAGGAAGAGCATCATCAGCATAGACGTCGTCAGAGAAACAGGAGGAATCATGATAATCGGGAGCGACGCCGAGACGCCAGCAACAGTGATGACTCGGAGGAAGAAGAGAAAACTCTGAGAGAATTGGCTTCTACAAAGGCCAATAGATCGAGGTGCCCCGTTATCATCCCAAGGTTCAATGCGACAAACTTTGAGCTCAAGCCATCTGTGATCTCCATGATTCAAAATAAAAGCTTCAGGGGAAGTTCTAAGAGTGACAACCCTTACCATCACCTTGATGCTTTCAAGAATATCTGCGACACCATAAAGATGCGAGGGGTTCCCCAAGAGGTCATTTACTGCAATGGTTTCATCTTCTCTTTGGAGGATAAGGCTCTATCATGGTACCTTGGGCTACCCCACCAAGCGCTGAATGGATGGGGAGAACTGGCTGACGCATTTGTAAACAAGTTCTACCCCACTGAGAAGACGATGAGGAACAAGTTAAAAATCACATCTTTCACGCAAAAGCCAAATGAAAACCTCCACGACGCCTGGGAACGATATCTGGAATATCAGAGGGACTGCCCTCACCACAATTTCAAGAAGGGTTTCCTGGTCTCCACCTTCTACAATGGGCTAACTCCCGATGAAAGGGTATCGCTGAATGCGGCAACAGGAAGTGACTTCTTAGGGAAAAAGCCAAGCAAGTCTGAAAAGATCATTAGGAACATGGCTGAGCTGAAGGCCGATGTTGACTACGATAGATTCGATAGAGGGCAGGCGAAGAAGGCAGGGGAAGGAACCTCTCTTGATTCCAAGGCTTTGGAAAACATTACTTCTCAGATTCAAAGGATAGCAACAGATGTGAAACAACTGAAGGATCATGGCGGAAAGGGGAAGAAGCAAGTTGAGAAAGTCATGAAATGTGTTACCTGCGGTGAAGGAGGACATGGGGTAGACAACTGCGTCTACACCAAACCCGGCACCGACAGCGACTCTGACTCGGAAGAAGAAAGGACCGAGAATGTATCCTATATGAACTTCAAGAGACCAGACCACCCTGGTTTTAATTATGGCAACAAGGACGCAGCCGAAAACTCGCATCAGCTACACACCTCGGCCAGGCCAGTGCAACATTTCGAGAAGAGAGGGGGATCCGGGCAGTATAACAAGAATAGCCAGTTCCAACCAGAAAAAGGCAATTTCCAAGTAGCAGGAAAATACCAAGGCCCATCCCGTGAACAGGAGAAGAGGGCAAGCCAATCTGAGGTGATCGGCCAGCTGTTTAACTTTGTCAAGAAGCAAGACAGCATCAATAACCAGTTAGCACAAAGCGCGTTGTCAAATTCGGGAGTCTTGAACTCACTGCAAGTCCAATTGGCAGATATGCAAAACGCATCAACGACAAATCGATCAGCAGCTCGCACAGCTCGCCGAGATTGTGAAGAATCCTTCGGGGAAGATCCCGTCCAACAATGAACCAACAAAGTGATAAAGTATGACAAAGAAGCCAAAGACGTCTAGCTGAAGACGGAAAACGCAGCGCTCCTCGGGAGGCAGCCCGTGCTTTTATTTCCCTAGTATAGGACGTTATTTACTTTTCGGCAAAACAGACATTACAAATATTATGGACTGTAATAAGGCCCGAGTCAGTGCATGCACACGTGTGCTCACTCTTTTTGTTTTAAGGGCCACCGCTTTAGTTTTATTTGCCAGGATGGGTAATACCATCTGAGGCCGGGTTTAGCCTTAGGCCAATGATGTTTTACCCGCCTATCGCCTCTTTCTTTAAGTGGGTTTTACCTCGGATTTTTGTCCCGAAAGATCTTGTATCGGTCGGGCGGAGTCTGTTCTAGTAACTTTTTTTCCCAGACCGGATCGGGCGGCACACCAACCGACATACAAATTGCGCCCGTCTCGGGAGGGAATGGTTTTACCGCGACGTCCGGCCGCTATATATAAGGCAAAAACTTTACCGTGTCGCGCTCCCAGACTTTACCTTTTTTAGCTACCGTATCGCGTAGTACTTTTCTTGCTCTCCACTCCCGTGTCGCGCAGAGACCTCTCCCGATCCCATGACGTGCAAAAACTTAAGGAAAACGAAGGTATCACGCGACAGCCCTATCGCCCGAGCATACCCGATACGGACCTTTATCGCGCACGATGTATCGGGCGAGGATTTAACGTTGATTTTCTTGTCGCCCGATACTGTTATCGCGCGACACGCTTCTCCCGCAACTGCCCGATACAGTTGTGTCGGGCAGCGACTGTATCGCCCGTTTATTCTTGTATCGGGCTGCACTCTTTCAAGACCCTGCCGGGCGCTCAGTTTCTTTTAACCGTATCGTCCGACACAGTTGTATCGGGAAAGCTTTACCTGATCTTGTCTCAAGGCCTGATACAGTCGGGTCGGGGTGTCTTTCCCCTTATTAATTTTCCTGTTGATAACAAAATAGCATTTGTTTGATCGATGATAGGGATGGCGCGCACAAAGATAACTGTTAGGCTCGTTGACGAGCAAGGCAGGAGGGTTGTCACCGAGCCAGAGGCAGGGGTGGCAACGGTCGGGCAGAAGCGCTCGAACCCTGAAGCAGCTGGACCCTCAACATCTGGAAAGAGGGTGAGGACAGAAGAAGCGGCCACTCCAGCTGCAGCACCTGCTCCAACAGCAGAACCCCTGGATCACACGCCGGGAAGGTTCGTGCCAAGAGATGAGGAGCACGGCCGCAGATATGCTGAACTAGGAGCCAAGCTCTACAGGCCGAGCAGGTTCGGCCACCAGTCGTCCTTCATGCAGTTGGGCATCTTCGGGAGACTAGAGGATGTACTTACGGTAGCAGGTCTGAGGCAAATCTGCTTCAGCCTATCCACCTCCTACACCGAGCTCACGAAGGAGTTCATGGCGTCCCTTCACTGAGTAAAGAATACACCTACTGAAGCCAGAAAGTATGGCGGAGCAGACAGACTCCAGGGGCGGCTTTACAATGCAGAGCACGTCATTTCAGAGAAGCTGCTCAACCAGATTTTCTCCTCCAGCGAAGAGGAGAGAGAGAGACTAGATAACGGTGCAAGGATCACCGAAGAAGATGGGTTCAACCCCGTAGATATCTGGGAAAAGCTAACCGGGGAGTCATCTTTCAAACCCGGGAGCAAGGTGGCGACAATGCACTCATGCTTCTGGAGGATAATGCACAAGCTGGTGGCGTGCCTCCTCTTCAGCAAGAACGAGTCCAGCAACATTTACTCCGAGGAACTCCACATCATGTGGCACATGATGGAGGGCCGGACTATCAACCTGGGGCGCTTCTTACTGAACAGGCTGCACCCAATAAAGGATGCCACCAAGGAATATTGCATGGGTGGCATCGTGAACCTAATCGCGGTGGGGTTGGGATACCCGCGCGAGCCGCGCAGCCTCTCAAGAACAAGAGGGGACGAGTTGATCGACCTCAAGTACCTCATGAGGTCGGGTATAATAAAGAAGGAGGGGCGGAGTTACTTATACAAGTTCGCAAGGACAAAGATCCTTCTCCCGCTTCCTCGCTGCGCCGCCTACGACGCAGAAAAGCTAGTCTTCACCACAGCCGAGATCGAGGCTGTGGTAGCAGGCGCAAGCTGCGCTCCACCCCCAAGAAGCCAAGAACGGGGAATCACCAGAGGGCCCATCCCGCTGGGTACTCGGCAGGACGTATCTTCAACATCTCCTGCAGAGCGGCTCACTACCTCGGAGCCACCAACGACAGCCACAACAACAAGGCCATTGGTGGCAAGAGAAGAACCGGCGATCGTGGAGGTCGCCGAGACAAGGACTGGAACTGCAGCGAGAGAGACAGCTGCAGTCCCCGTTGTTTCTGTTGTGCCCTTAGGGGCGAATGATGAAGTACAACCGGATGTCAGCGATGAGCTATTCGCCGACATCCTACAAAGGGAGCTTGAACGAGCACAGGTGACGTCGACACCACTACCAAAGTCACTTGTAGCAGTTATTGAGGAGATCGTCGACAACGTCGATATGGGGCAACATCCGTCCCCCACAACATGGTCTCCTCCGATACAACAAGAGGGCGGGACATCACCGACACCTCGCTCAGAAGCATCCGCCGCGCGGACGATAGAAGTAGGTTCTGCCTCGTCGGGCAGACCATCGCGCGGGAGGAGCATTTCGAGGTCAAAGGGGAGACAAGCGGGAAACCCTCCTTCGCTCGGAATGATGTTGGGACAAGAACTCGATTTCTTACGGGAGGTAACAGAAAACCATTCTACTACATTTCTTTCCCTAACCCGCAAGTTGTCATTTTTCGAACAAAGGTTGGATAACCAGGAACGAGAGCTGCTGGCTTTGGCCAGCCTACCTGGCCGGCTAGAGGCAGTGAATGCCACGCTACAACAAGTTCTGCAGTGCCTTAGCGAGATCGAGGGGAGGCTGAACAGGGAGGACGACCATCCACGCCCAAGGCGGCCGAGAAGATCGTCGTCGCCTCCTGGTCCGGGCTCTCAATCCTCGTCGTCAAGAGCGTCGTCAGGATCATCATCATCCACCTCCTCCTCCGGCAGATCTTCATCAGCACCCGGAGGAAATTCATTACAAGGGCAAGGCTATGAAGCTCCGACCAGACAAGGAAGCCCTTTTGACCTGAATGAGGCCGCTCCCTCAGCCCCCTTTGACGAAGCTGAGGATAACGACGAAGATATTAGCGTTGGGGAGGGCTCTTCTGATGAATCCGAGGGAGAAGGGGGGGGCATCTGCACTGCAAACGAAAGACACCTCCCCAGAGGAAGGAGTTCAAGGGCTGACCTCACCAATTTCTCCGCACCGACAGAGATACCCTCCTTCGAAATGACTGACTTTGACAGAAGGGTCATAGGGTATCTAACGATCAGAGACCAGAACCTACTCAACATGGTCCTGAGATCGCAAGCCGACGAGGAAGAGATACTCTGGAGCGACAATTATTTCTCGGTGCAGCGGGGAACTCTAAGAAACATCTTCCGTGCCAAGGCCGTCGTCGGGAAGAGGTTGTTCAGAGTACTACAAGGGGCCATTATAGAAAGCGCCGACAAGAAGAAAGGCCAACATACAGTTTACGCTGCCACCCCGACCCTAGCAAGAAGACTAATGATGGGGTTGTATAATTCTACGCAGGTAGAAAGTATGTTGGATTACATTGAAGTGCACAATCCGAAACTGGTGCTGGCCCCTTACAAATACAGAAACAACTGGTTCCTGTGCATTTCCGACCTCCGAAATCATGATGTCCAACTGCACTGCTGCTGCAGCAAAGAGGTCCCGCAAACAGGAAGTACGTTCCTACACCCAAAGGACGTAAAGCTAAGACTGTTGCCGCTACGTCTCCACCGGGTCATCAAGTATGGAGTCCAGCACCACAGCGGCATCTGGAATTTCTACTCACTAAGGGACTTCCCATTCCAAGAAGAGGAGGGAAGTGGAAATAGCGCATTCATAGTCCTCAGAGCCATGGAGATGATACATATCTTCGGATACTTCAAGCAACTCCAGAATAATAACTTCTACAGTCTCAGAAGCAAATATGCATTGCTGCTGATAAAGGACAAGCGCTACTTCCGAGACGCGGGGATACCAGAAGAGCTGCTGGATAGTGAACAAGAAGAAGAGTCATCTCAACGCAGCAGCCCTCCTGAAAAAGAAGCAGAAGTAGAAACAAATGTCTGTGGGGCAGGCAAACAGATAAACATCTTGCGACAAGTTTTCGGACACGACGAACAAGCCTCGCCCCAGTACAAGGAGGAGTCGATCCACAACTTCGACCGTTTCTCATGCGCTACCCTCACGCAGGAATAGGTCAACGAAATCCACATGAAGTTGGCTGACTCCAACCCTACAGACGTAGCCTACTCGGCAGGCGATGTCATAGTCCCGATTGACGACTTAAGGGACATGGTAAAAGAGGGAGGATGTCTGGCGTTATCTGTGGCGGTCGCCTACATCCAGATCCTACGAAACAAGTCTAAACACGCATACATAGCAGATCCAATGCTGTTCAACGACATCTGCCTAGCCGATGAGCAAGGGGCGAAGGAAGCATTCCTAGCAGAGTTGGAATGCAGAGTCCCGGATATCATTCTCCTTCCAATCCTGCACAACAACCACTGGACGCTCTTAACGGTGTACACCCAACAACGAGCAGGGATTTTCTACAACAGCTCGGACAGCAGCAAAGACCATCCAGTGCCTTGTACATCGACGGCGCTGACATCTCTCGAACGATTAGTATGAAAGTACTATATCGATATAGCAGCGCTGATACAACCATTCCTGGGAATGCAAGCAAGAAGCTGGCATGAACTCCAGTTCTGCCACCGTAGCCCGCAGCAAATTCAACTATCCAACGACTGCGGCATCTTCGTCCTGGAATGGATGGCAAACGAGGCAACGCCTGACCAGCTCCTCCACATCGACTATCACAACAAAAGAGGAGAATATGTGTGGGAGCTCTTATCTAGCCCAGGCGCGCTGATCATCTAACCCTCACTGATTAACATTTCCTTACCTCATCTACTTCACAACTCTGGGACAGAGTGTGGAGTAAGTTTGGGGGGGGGTACCATGTACCAGTGAGGGAGGTACAAAACTTTTCTCCCCCCTCACCCTATCCAGTTCAATTAGTGTACATATAACATATAACCTTTTTAGTGTACATATAACTTCTTACACAACCTTTTTCCTTCTTGCTAAAAGTCTTGAAAACTTTGAAATTTTTTGCTTATGATTCCCTAGGCATATGTACAAAGTTGTCGTAATAATAATAAAAACTTGTTGTGACTTCTTGCAAAGTTTACTTTCTATATATTTAACGAGTTACAAGTTCTGTCATATCTTTCTGATAATGCTGTCTCAAACAAACAAAAGATTGTGCCTTGCCATCCAAAAATTTTCGAAAAATAATAATCTCGCAAACAGCTAAGAGACGAGTATGGAGAAGGAAAAAGCTGCCCAAACAGCAAAAATCTCTTTTGTTTTCCCTTACCCAGCAAAAATCCCAAAAAGAGAAAGAAGCCTTATGAGCATGAATAAAAGCATGAGAGTTGTGCCCAATAAAAGAAAAAGAAAAAAATACATATATACACACTTGTTTTCCAAAAGTACCCATCTTTAGGCATGGTAGATCCGGGGCAGTGGTACGTAGGATGTGAAATCACTGCTCTAAAGCCAACTGGCTTGGACTGCAGGGACCACTTGCCCGTTAATGGACCCTTACCTGGATGGACTAATGGGAAACAAGAAGAAAAACCCAAAAAAGCTTTAGCCTACCCTATACACAACTTTCTGCCCCTAAAATAAAGCTGTTTGGTGTGGAAGCTAACTTCAGAATCATACACCAAAGTCTCGCTGAAGCTGTGGAGTGGAAAATTTTTACTTAAATAATAAGGCAAGTAGGGCAAGGTCTTTTGTTCGCATTAAGACAGCATTACCTCCAAGACATCGCAAATCTTGTGCTACCCTTTAGCCTTAAAGTTTTGCTGTGCAAGAAGAAGCAACACAAAGTTTAGTTTAAATATTGATTGAGGACAATCAAAAAGCTAAGTTTGGGGGAGTTGATAACACCAATTTTTGTGACATTTTTGCCTTTTATTCTGTTATCAAAACTACCCTTTTCTGCTATTTTCCTCTATTTTATTAGCATTTTCGCAATAATTGGCCAAGCAACGCTCTTATTCCAATTTTTCCTATCTTCTACAGAGTTTTCCTCATTTTTGTGCAATAAGGCCGATTCCGGCCCACAATAAGTCTAAGCCCGTCTCGACCTTCCTGACGCCCGATACAACCCAGCCCGACAGGGGCTGGGCGACACGAGAGTGATCGGCGGAGAAGGGCACTGCGCAAGAAGGACGTTTCGGCCGACATACCGTCTACCCGACAGGGAGCCAAAGCCGCATCGACGACCAAACTCGTCGGGCAACACAGCCACCCACCGGCAGGCGTGCCGCCAGCCACGTGACTGATAGCTAGCACCTCGCGCCGAGACATACCTGTATCGGCCGTCCACATCCATCGACCGGCGTATAAGGGAGCTACGTGGCGTTTCCAGCACCATAACTCCTTCAACCGCCGGTATAAATAGCAGCTACAGGAAGCCAAAAAGTCGGGTCGGAGAGGTGGTCGTCAGACTAGTCGGAGAGTTGGAGAATTCAGACAAGACAGTTCGAGAGCCACCTTCGAAGGTAGCTGTGAGAGCAAGAGTGTCGCGCCCCAGTGCTTGTGCCGGGCGACACTAGGTGAGCTTTCCCTCATCCCGAGAGGGAAGGGCTGGTTCACTTAGTGTTGTCCCAGGCGACACTGCGGGCCGACATCGGCCAGCGAAGATGAGCGACACGAGTGCCCGACAGTAGACTCGTAACTCCTTGCCCGACACGATATCGAACCCGATACGCTCTGCCCGTCGTGCGTGCCGCCCGAGAGGGTGCGCCGCCCGACATGAGCGTATCAGCCAGGGTCCTTGAGCGATACCGTCAGTCGTCAGTCGGCACTGCCCGAGAGGGGGTGCCGCCCGACACTGTCGTATCGGGCTCGGCTCCTGACCGGTATCGGGCAGGAGAGCTACAGTAGTCTGTCGTTCTTCTACATCAAGAAGGCGACATCTATCTTTAATTCTGTTATTTAAATTCTTAGCTTATGCATTGTATTAAGACCCTTATTGCTTATGGAAATAGAAATGCTTAATTGCTATTTGTTTAATGCTTGGTGCCTTATGATTGGGTAACTGCTGTGTTGGATATCCGAACTCTAGCTTGCATGTTTTGGATCGCGTTTCGCTTAGCTACCGAATCGTCTTTCCCGTCGCAACTACTTCGAGAGTTGGGTTGTGGCTCTAGTGTTTGGTCCGGTTCTGGAGTACGAGAGTGCCCGGAACGGAGTTGTTTTAGTATCATTCCACTCTAACTTGAGCCCAGCAACCTCGAGAGGGGTGTTGAAGCTTGGTTAGAGGCGCCCACTCTGAGAGGAGGGGTGCAGGTTGTTACTGCTACCGCTTGTCTTACTGAAGTCTTTTCCCTTGCATTACGCCTTAAACTGCAGTTTATCTTTCTATTTTCTGTTGCATGAAAATTCCTAAAAACTGCTAAATGCCAAAATGTTAATCTTTCTTGTAACTCCAGTTGGAGATAGTTTTCTTTGATTTAATCGTGACAGCTTGTTGTTCCCCTTCGGGGAAACTTTAATATCTCTTTATACCCACCGGAGTGTAGAGTGTCGATTCAGAGTCGTCAACACGACCCACCTTGTCCCTGTGTTCGACCCCGTATGACTACTTCGACCCCGTAAACAAAGTTGCGGGGGCCTAGAAGGATTCGGGTTATAAATGTGAAGGCTCGACTACCTCAAATACGCCTCCAATTTCTGGACGCACGATTTAGGCCGGTCAACTAGTCACCGACACACTCTCCTGCCACCAGTCACTTTTCTGCAGTTGTCTTTCCCTTGTTGTGCCTCCCTTATCGGGTAGCACTTGCTCGGGCTCTCTCGGTTACCACAACCAGAGAGAACGACAACTTTGTAGAGCAACTGGTGTTCTAAGTTATACTTTGAGAAGCCCCCAATACCCTTATATATAGGAGGGTCATGGGATAGGGTTCTCTACCCCAGGCAATGCGGACTAAAGCGGGAGTAGAAGGGTCTAGAATTTCCACAAAACAACCAACTGCGCCAGCTGAACCGATCTTTTCAAGCATGAAACGGTCGGTTGGGGACCTGAGCCGATCAGTTCACACATGAACCAATCATTTGGGGCACCTGAAATGGTCGGTTTACTTCTGAACTGGTCGGTTCACTTCTGAATCGGTCGTTCACTTCTGAACCGGTCGGTTCACTGCCATGGTCAGTTCCCGATCAAATTTTCCTCTTTTGTTTTGAATTGATCCAAATACCAATCCTTGTTCCAATCAAATTGGACAAGTGAAATGAAAGGAAATATCTTGCCAACCTGACTTTCCCAACTCGGTCGTTTGGACCAGTTGAGCCGATCAGTTCAACCTTTGAACCAGTCGTCTCAACCTATCCTGAGCCGATCGGTTCATCACATGAGCCGATCGTTTCACCAAGCTGAGCTGATCGGTTCATCATATGAGTCGATCGGTTGGGAGTGCAGACTGCACAAAATTAGTCAATTACAGTTTCAATCAATCTGATACTCTAATCAATCGCTCCAACACCTTGAACACTATGATACCGAGCTATCAATTGATTGAGTGTTTAATTGAACTACTAAACTCCTTTAGTAATCAATCTAAACATCATTTGTGGATAAATCCTCTTCCATGTTAAATCCTATCTGTGTGACCCTGTAGGTCCATTTCACATTGGCAGTGAAAGTCCATAACACTTATGACTTCACAAGCAAAGAGCGGTGCCTAGTCGCACATCATTGCTACCCAAGTGAAAAGGAAAGTTGGAGAACAACTTTCAATCCTACAATATGTGAATGGTGTTGCAGTTAATGTATAATTCCTTTGTCACTGATATCTCGAATGAACTCAAGGCATGGAACAGTCATCCTGTCAACGTTCATTCACTTTCTTGATCTCAGAGTAGACTGGAGGAGATATGTATGACATCAATATCACATACTGATTCACACATGCGTGAGCACGCCTATGTCAATCCTACTCATCAAGTGGCCATGGATATCAAACTCCCTTAGGAGGGACAAATCCCATATCTATCACTCCCCCTCAAAAGCCCCATGTGTCAAAGCCACCCAATCATCACCTTTATAACAACCCATGTTTCAGGACTGTGTTTGATGATGTCAAAGTGTACCCAACGACATGTGTTGAGTGTATTGATTTCAGGTCAAAGAATCACACTCACCACCATCACTATGAGAACTGACTGTGACTACCATGTCATGGTTCCATGTGTCAAACTCACGGTGGGTCTGTCTGGTACACTTGTTCTCTAACAAGTACCTATGTGTTTGGTTTGATATCTCCATATCATGACTGATGAGATTCTGTCATCAACCAACACCACAATCTAGTCTTGTGTGTCATTGTTGTCTATCTACCTTCCACAATGACATCCGACTAGGGACATAATAAGAATATACAAACTCTTAGCATCCGTATGATCTCATCGTTCAGGTCCTTAACCTGAAAGCATACGTCATTGAGTATTGTCATTCTCTAGACATTCAATCTATTCTATCATTATCTCATATGACTGAACCAAAAAGAATTAGAAGCTTGCCTTTAATCTTTATCAAATCAATCTTAATGTATCCCACAAATCATCCCAATATTGGCTCTCAGGGCATACATACCAACAGACTCCCACTTGCACTGTGAGCCAATCACCCTTGAATCATATTCTTAGTGATCTTCAAACATGTACCACATGTTACTGTGCTCTAGTGTTAACATAGTAAGTTATGGCAACACCTTGCCAGAGTCGGTATTAACTGCATGTCTCTCATCTCTTTGTTGTACGTCACACGTATGAGATGGAGTTGTCATAATATGTGATCTAGTATTCCTTTGCTAACCTTTAGCCACATTGCATGACCAAGCACTCCTAACTTGTCACCAATGACCGGAATATCTATAAGTTCATATCTATGAACTTACAGATCCATATAGTATCCACTAATTTTCTCTAACACACAGATACTTGGCTTTTCCTTTCAAACAACTTTATTGGAACGTTTCCATTTATCAACAAACATTCACTTTTATATATCCCATATATATTTTGCGATTAATTTTCTGTCCTTTTCAGAAGTTTGTATCAGTGTAACTATTTACAGTGAACCCTTTCTTATTTCCATAGAACTAGTACTTCTCAAGTACTTATCAAGTTCTTATGGTATTCCAGTAACCCTTACTGGAACTAGACAGACATCCACTCGTCATGTCCCACATATGAGTTATCAGGATGAGCACATCATATTGTCATGTCCTACATACAAGATGATGAATGCATTTTATTCTTGCTATGTCCTCTACATGCAAGATAATGGGATGATTACATACATGATAGATCCATATCTATTCTTAGTGTTCCCATTCATCATAAGAATTGGACACTTGGCCTTGGGATACTAACTCCATGTAACATGGATAAGTTTTCTCCCACTGAATCTGTGCACACTGAACCCTTCAGTATAGATTGCCAATATATGCTCTCTCTTTTCAGATCAAGAGGTTTTCGAGAACTATCTCTATAGATCTCTATTCCTATCACATAGGAAATGTCTCTATCTTCCTTAAAGATAATTTCCACAAAGAATTCCATTCTTAGAACATCTCATTTTACATCAACATGTGGAATGTGAATATGCTCCCACTAAATCACAGATCCCTTCTTTATCTTTGACATATCAGTCAAACCCTTTGACTATATCATCAAAGTAAAGATCCAGCTTTGAGTTTCTTGTACTTAATCAATCACATTGATTAGTCTATTGTAACTTATAGACTTCATTTGCATTAATGGATTCATAAACCTTATAGGTTGTGTCACGTACACATCCTTGTTTTATTCCTCATAGGAATGAAGTTTTAGTATCCATATGCTAGATCTCTTAGTCATTAAGTTGCAATCAACAAGCATCATCCTTCTCAAAATGTTATCCATGTGTCTTAACGCTTAAGACGCATTCACACTTATGGATTTAATCCCAATGGGTGCTACCATCAAGGTCATACCTTATGGTTTACATGGAAGTCATTTAGGATGTAATGCTCATAAACCATAACTCAAAATCTGGTTCCTCATATTCATCTAGATAGTTGACTCATCACATGACCAACTCATCACATAGATAATCGAGGTGTATCTGTCAAGGATATAAAAACTCACAACTCCTTGTGATTCTTAATGTCTTTTATTAGTGTAGGGTATTCTTTATTTAAGAAGAACTTAGTTATTTGATAATCATCCTCTAACTCCTTAGAGTATGATTCCTTTTGATTTAGACATCACCATGCCTTAATCATGAGTTTATTATGATACACTATCAAAATCACTCACAAGGTTCTCAAGCATTTGGTCCAAGTATTTCATTCATTGATCTCATCAAGAATTAACACTTTACCAAATTCGTACTTCATCTATGATATTCTTGAATACTTCAAGATATTCATATTGGTATTTCTCTAAACACCATTTGAAGTATCAACATTAAATCTAATAGGTATGCAAATACATCACATGTATTATACCTAATAGGATAATCATTCTCCCACTACCACTAGTGAAGATTGATTAATCATGTCTAAGAGATTCATGTCTCTTACTGGTTCTCTAACTAAAAGAGTCTAGATTTATCCATCATATGGATACTAGAGATGAATTTCTCATGATAATGCTAATTCGTTGTTTGAGTTATCAGTAACTTTTAGGTATCATTTTATCTTATGCATACCAAGTACCACAAGATAAACAAGGCATTGCCACAAGGTAACATCAACTTTATTAATAGCCATCCTTGTCTCAACAAGATGCAACAATAATGTGTTTCTATTGGCAAATTGAAATAGCAGTTCTCAACTCTATTTCATGTCCTTTGGGCTGAAATAAACTGAAAGGTACTCCTATCTACGGCAGCAACACTTGCTCTAATGATGAGTACTTCTTTCTTGGTCCTTTCACAAAGGCCATCACTTCTTTGTGGATCTTGTATATCATATATAACAAACCCATATCTTGGTATCATATACCTCAGATAGAGAAGTGTTTATTTCATGATACCTACGATGAAGATCTCTATCCCCTCATTTCATCTTCTTTTGTTCTTCCAGATATAGAGGGAAATTCCCTCGTTCACCCTCCCATGTGCCTTGAGGCTGAAGACGACTTGGATTGCTGGCTAGCATCAAAACACTTCTTTGCTTTTCCCTTGTCCTTGCCTTTAAGACTTACCTCTCATCGATCAAAGATTAGGGTTTTGTTTTTCTTCATCTTTGCCTCTACTATCCTCAACATGTCCAACAACTTTGTCAACGCTTGTCAAAGTTGTTCATGTCATAGTTCATTATGAACTGTATGATTCTCGCAACATTTGCAATATCATACCAATAGCCAACTCTTGGCTCAGAGGGAATCCTTCTTAGTTAGGTTTTTCAACATACACAATCACATTGAGTGTTTGAATACCTTACTTGATCTCCTTCTGTCATGACATACTAGGACAGTGTCTTGGAGACATCATATGTCTCATGTTGTCTCTGCAACTCATAGTTTAGAGAGCACAACATCAAGCACTCCACATCAATGGCATCCTCGGTATGCTTCCATAAGTATACTTTCAGCTATTGGTGTGGTGGGATCGAGTTCATCTGGTTCTGGTATAACTAGGACTTAGAGCTTTCGCTCTTCAATCGAGAACACTTCTCAATGTCCTAATCAGTCGTGGAAATTATTCCCATTAGTTTGTTGGTCTCAAGGACCGATCGCAAATAAAGTGATTATTGTTGATTAGCCATTTATTATACAAAAGGAAATATATGCATTTTAGTCCAAAACTCAATTTTGACTTGTTTGATTGATTTGAAAGGGTTTTACGATATAATTAGGACTTTAATTAATTATCACTCCCACTATTTTTGATCAAATTGATAGCCCTCACCATCAATTCGGAAGATTGCAGCGTACAACCTTCTAGTTGGTCAAGATCCTGAAATCCTCTGAGTCATGGACCAGCTAGGGCTGTCACCCACAACTTAGATCTTCCATGTAGGTAACTTTTGCCAATTGCATCATATGCAACTCTTGAAAGATGTCATGTGCAACTCCTTTCCATGATCACCTCCATGCCTCAAGGTGCTAGATCCTATCTAGGTCACCTTGTTAAGTCTTACCCAAAGCCAACACGATGAATATGTACCCTGCTAGGGCAGACCCACATATCCATCCTTCACGCTTCCACGAGATAGACGGTGCACCGCGCTAGGGCGTGCCCACACTTGGCCGATCAAGCTTTTTACATGTGTCGCATTTGGAAGGCATCTAAAACTTTAATATTTAATGAAGGATTTGGTTTTATAGGTACATATACATATCCAATCACCACAATATATAGTATGTATCATATACATGCTATATCCCACAGAAAACATGCAAAACGATAAAAGTGATGATTATGGCCATCCTAATGTGATTCCTCAAGCCAAGAGGAATCACGGTCATCTAGGTCTACATCACATGCAACCTGTACAAGATGAACTCTGTGCTTTGCCTTTATTGGGTTTCATCAACTCATCTCCATGATTGATCGGCTCGCCATCAGGCCGGTCGGTTGGGTGCCACCAGCCGATCGATTGACTCCTCCAATTGATCGGTTCACTGGTCGTCGTGCATCTCATCAGATTGCCACCCGCTCGTCTCGCTCCTCAAGCCGATCGACTAGAATGCCAACCGATCAGTTCACGCCTTGAACCGATCATCTCAGTTGTCATCAGATTGTCCTCCGTTCTTTGACATAACAAGAAATATAAAAAGATCTATCCTATTTACATTTAAATTGAGAAAGCCCGAGTTACATTCAGGGGGAGCAAAGGTAGGAAAGAAATCTCGAGTTGTCTCGAGTTACATCAGGAATAAGGGATAGAGAATCGGTATGCAGACCGAGATGCAAGCAACCACATTCAACCAAGCACACATACATAGGGTTTATTGGCCATAGCCACGCTATACATCCACCACAAAACTCGTTTAAGGGCGACACGTATCGAGTACATTCATATCATATATGAATATTGGAATTTGTGGATTTAGGATTGGACATGCATAAAGCTAATTTTATTCGCATCGTATGCAATAAATAAAGGAGACAAACCAAAATCAATCATATCGATAATCCTAAAGTATAGAGTAGTTGACGTGGCTCTGATACCACTGTTGGGTTTTAGGGGAGATAGAGAAGGCAGCGGAAATAAAAAAATTTCTTCTCCCAAACCCAGTATAAAGGAATCGCGTCAACGTCTATACAGTAGGAAGGATGGTTTTAGAGGCATACCTTGTCCCGAGGCTTGATCGGAGACATTACTTCGTGGCTTGCACGGTCTTCACCTATGGTCTTGGTCAGTGTCTGTGCAACTCCTGGTCTCACTGGGACTTTTGGGATTGACAGTTGTCCTCCAAGCGGCAGAAGTCTCCCGCCTCTGAAGTAGTCCACACGGACCACCTAGAACTCCGATCGCCTTGTCACACAAGGCACCAGAAGGAGTCGTACCCTCCTGTCAAAGTACTAGTCACTGACACACTCTCCTGCCATCAGTCACTTTTCTATAGTTGTCTTTCCCTTGTTGTGCCTCCCTTATCGGGTAGCACTTGCTCGGGCTCTCTCAGTTACCACAACCAGAGAGAACGACAACTTTACAGAGCAACTTGTGTTCTGAGTTGTACTTTGAGAAGCCCCCAATACCCCTATATATAGGAGGGTCATGGGACAGAGTTCTCTACCCCGGGCAATGTGGGACTAAAGCAGGAGTAGAAGGGTCCGAAATTTCCATAAAACAACCAACTGCGCCAGCTGAACCGATCGTTTCAATCATGAAATGGTCGGTTGGGGACCTGAGCTGATCGGTTCACACCTGAACCGATCGGTTGGGCACCTGAAACGGTCGGTTCACTTCCCTGGTCAGTTCCCGATCAAATTTTGCTCTTTTGTTTCGAATTGATCCAAATACCAATCCTTGTTCCAATCAAATTGGACAAGTGAAACGAAAGGAAATATCTTGCCAACCTAACTTTCCCAACTTACTCAGTTGGACCAGTTGAGCTGATCGGTTCAACCTTTGAACCGGTCATCTCAACCTATCCTGAGCTGATCGGTTCATCACATGAGTCGATCGTTTCACCAAGCTGAGTCGGTCGGTTCATCATATGAGCCGATTGGTTGGGAGTGCAGACTGCGCAAAATTAGTCAATTGCAGTTTCAATCAATCCAATACTCTAATCAATTGGTCCAACACCTTGAACACTATGATACTAAGCTATCAATTGATTGAGGGTTTAATTGAACTACTAAACTCATTTAGTAATCAATCTAAACATCATTTGTGGATAAACTCCTCTTCCAGGTTAAATCCTATGTGTGTGACCCTGCAGGTCCATTTCACGTTGGCAGTGAAAGTCCATAACACTTATGACTTCACAAGTAAAGAGCGGTGCCTAGTCGCACATCAGTGCTACCCAAGTGAAAAGGAAAGTTGGAGAACAACTTTCAATCCTACAATCCGTGAATGGTGTTATAGTGAATATATAATTCCTTTGTCACTGATATCCTGAATGAACTCAAGGCATGGAACAGTCATCCTATCAATGCTCATTCACTTTCTTGATATCAGAGTAGATTGGAGGAGATATGTATGACATCAATATCACATACTGATTCACACATGCATGCGCACGCCTATCTCAATCCTACTCATCAAGTGGTCATGGATATCAAACTCCCTCAGGAGGGACAAATCCCATATCTATCACTCCCCCTCAAAAGCCCCATGTGTTAAAGCCACCCAATCATCACCTTTATAACAATCCATGTTTCAAGACTGTGTTTGATGATGTCAAAGTGTACCCAACGACATGTGTTGAGTGTAGTGATTTCAGGTCAAAGAATCACACTCACCACCATCACTGTGAGAACTGACTGTGACTACCATGTCATGGTTCCATGTGTCAAACTCACGGTGGGTCTGTCTGGTACACTTGTTCTCTAATTACAAGTACATGTGTGTTTGGTTTGATATCTCCATATCATGACTAACGAGATTCTGTCATCAACCAACACCACAATCTAGTCTTGTGTGTCATTGTGTCTATCTACCTCCCATAATGACATCCGACTAGGGACATAATAAGAATGTACAAACTCTTAGCATCCGTATGTTCTCATTGTTCAGGTCCTTAACCTGAAAGCATACATCATTGAGTACTATCATTCTCTAGACATTCAATTTGTTCTATCATTATCTCATATGACTGAACCAGAAAGAATTGGAAGCTTGCCATTGATCTTTATCAAATCAATCTTAATGTATCCCACCAATCATCCCATGATTGGCTCTCAGGGCATACATACCAACACTACTTGTGTGTGTACTTGTATATTCTTAATAGTTTAAGGCCATGGACACTTGGAATGATACTAGAACTTCAACTTTTTTCTTCTTTATCTTAAAGTTTTATATAGTTTTCCCTAAGCACCCAAATGAGCCATTTTCTCTCCACCACTTCCATCCTCCTATGAACCTCATTCTCCCTATGTGATTCTCTGAATTTCCTATCCAAGGAAGAAGAAAGTGGGGATCTTCTTGGGGAAAAAGCTCTAGGGTTGTAATTGACTTCCTTTTAGGGTTTAAAAAGCTTCCTTCTAGTGATCTTGACCTAAAAGAGTAAGAATTCCCTTCTTTCCTCCATTTTTTTATCCTTCCTCTGACTTCCTTTAGGTCAAAACCTTGTTGTTCCATTGTGGAAATTTCTCTAAAGCTCTAAAACCCTACCTTTCTTGCTCCTTATGCTTAGGGTTTGCTCATTTGATGAAGAAAGGTGCTAGATGGAAGAGTTCACAGCTTATGCTTAGATTTTAACCCTACCTACTCGTATTTTCTTATGTTTGGGAGTTTATCTTCTAATTAGAGGCAAGTTTTATAACTAGCTCAATGTTTATTGCTTACCATAAGCTTGTTTGCTCATGTTCTTTCTTTTAAATGATGATCCATGCTCTAAAAAGCTATGCTTGACTTGGATTTCGATTTTTATAATATTCCCTGTTCTGATTTTAGTTCTAGATGAACCTATGATTATGTGTACATTATTCCTAAGGTATAATATAACATGGATTAGGTTGGTTTGACAACCGATGGTGCTAAACACCTATCAACCAATGGTAAATTTTAGGGTTTAAAGCTGGTTTCTTCTATAAACACATGACTCAATGGTGGTACCATTACAACAACCGATGGTGTTGCCTTTATGACAACTGATGGTGGTGACTAAGGGTGTCAACTGACATTCACTCCTTAGGTTAGGTGTTGGCCTAACTAGAAGCTTAGTGATTAACAACTAAGTACCCTAATGATGTTGTCAATCAATGGTAATATTAGTTTGATATTCGATGGTGATTAATGAATATAGTGTTGATCTAACAACCTATGGTGACTTAATGGTCACTACTGATGTTGTATTAGGTCTCAGCAACCTATGGTGATTTAAGAATGTAGTTTTAGCATCAATTAATCCTTAAACCAATGGTTTTGTGGGTCATTTGATGAAATGGTCGAACCTATACTCCAATTGATGGTTTTAATATATGAACTTGACATAATGGTTAAGATCTAATGTTTCTTCATCCAATAAATTGGAATGATGCCTAAATGTAATATTTTGGTCCTAATAAAGTGATTTAAATGGTTTCCTTTATGAGATCAACTTAAGAAACTCATTTATTGACGACTTGTTTTAAATAAAGAATCACTTGTGGGTTGTACCCTACTCTCAATGGAACTTTTTATGTTGTTAATCAAGGGATGTCTAGGGTTAGATGGGGACTCTTTATAGAGAACAACTCAAGACTTCATAGGTGATTTGTTCAAGATTTTTACTTATGTAAACGACCAATGGCTTTACCTTTTCAACATTTAATGGTTAGAAGTTGATGCCTCAATATTCTCATTGTTTTGGGTGAAGCCTATGGTGTAATGTTATGATTCTAATTATGAGAATTTGATGTTCAATGCCTTAAACTTGTAGTCTTACCCTTACCCTCGTATGATTATGATTTATAATCACCATAATGAATCAATGGGTAACCCTAATGATGTATAGCTTGTTATACCTAGCTTTAATATAACTAAATGATGGTAATTGGGTATGAATAGTCCTTGAATGATTAATACAATCATGGAGTACTCTCTTATTGTTGTTGAAACCTTAGTATGCTATAACCCAATGGTTACACCTTGATTTACGTGTGGATTTATACTTGAGAATAGTATGGAATGTGATAATGATGCTTCACCTTATGCATCCATGATCCAATGGGGATGTCGTGAGTTAGGGCTTGGGTATGAGTGTTGATTAGTAACATTAATATAATTTATCTTGTTGAACCTAACTGTAATGCAAATAGATAAAGATGAGTATTCATGTTTAACCTTCTTATATGATGGCATGATGGTGAAATAACCTCCTTAATATGATCATAACCTTAATGTGTTAATTGGTGGTTATCATAGCCACATGGTTGGTACTTTCTTATGCTAAACATGTGCTTTATGAATATGATGAGGGTTAATCATATCTAGATTCCTTGCATGTTGATGTAATAAAGGAATATTCTTAATGTTAATATAACCCTTATATGATTGTTTATGAATATGTCCTAGCTCATTAATGCAATATTGTGATGATTTGGTGTATTATACATAAGTGATGTTGTTGAGCCTTGCTTTAAGGCATGGAATGATAATGATGATCTTGCATGTAATAGTATGATGGTCTTAATGACCTTTGGGCATGGTTGAGCCCTAAATGAGGTGTAATCCTCTTGTGTTGATAAGGGTTGATATCATGTGATATTGTGAAAAGGGTTTATTGTTGGTATGTATGCCCTGAGAGCCAATCATGGGATGATTGGTGGGATGCATTAGGATTGATTTGATAAACATCAAAGTCAAGCTTCTAATTCTTTTTGGTTTAGTCATATGAGACAATGATAGAACATATTGAATGTCTAGAGAATGACAGTACTCAATGACGTATGCTTTCAGGTTGAGTGTAAGGACCCTGACCTCCGTTTTGGGCTTATCCTGTTTGCTTTGCCTAAACCTTATGCTTAGTTGCTTGTTAATCACCTTTAGTGGTGATTAGGGTTTGCTTATGTTTTGTTGAGTGTTGGAGGTGCTACTTGCAAAATAACCTAAGTTAGGGTTGAAGAGCAAGTTTGTCACCTTGAGAGATGTTCTTCTCTCTCTTTGCTTCCTCTAAGTTGAGAGGAAGGTTTGGGATCGTGTCTTGAGTTGTCTTGGGCTTGGTTGAGCTCTTTTGGGCCTTATTTTCCCTTGTTTGGGCTTTGCCTTGCCTTGAGGAGCTTTGTGTCGGGCAAGAAGCACCTTGTGTCAGCCATGGGGGTATCACCCATGGGTGTGTCGGCCAAGGTGATGGGGGTGGTGTGTCGGCCTTTGACTTTGTTGACCTTCTTGATTTGGTTGTGTCACCCTAGCTTGGACATGTGGCCTATCCTTGGTTGAGTGGTGGCATGGCATGTGCATGAGGTTTGCAAAGTGGCAATACATTGGACATGTGTCCCTAAGAAGGGCGACACCTTGCCTTGTTTTCTCCTCCATCCTCATCTATATATGCCTTGCCTTTCTTTTCCTTAGGAAACCTTTAGCTCTTTTGTTTCTCTTCTCTCCTTGGGTGCACGACACACCTTCCTTGAAAGCTTGGTGGCCGATCCTTTCCTTTGGTGGAGTCTTCTTCTTCCTCCTCTAGGTGGTGGTCGAACCCTAGAAGAGTCTTGTTCTTTGGTGGCCGAAAGTGGTGTGCTTGGAGATAGGAGCTAGAAGCTTGGAGCTTTGGAGCTTGAGGAGTTTGCTTAAGGCGGGTTACATAACTTCTAACCCTAGCTATACTACCTTCTATATGTTGCATGATTCATATATGTTGATGATCGGCCATGCATGTTATTTTTCTTGCTCTAGTACTTGTTGTTGATCTTATGGATATAGTGAGCATGATGTTGTTGATGTTTATTTGCTTTGGAATCTAGTTGGCCGAACCATAGTTTGGGGTTTTCTTATTAAGCAATACCCCTTTCTTTCCTTGGTCATGAGAAGTGAGTTTGAGCTCTAGTGATGTAGGCAATACCCCTCTCTCTTTAAGTTGGGAGGTGAGTCTACACTCTAGTTGCTTGGGCAATACCCTCCTCTCACCATGGATTTGAGAGGTGAGATTTTGGATAGATGATGACCTAAGTTGAGGTTGATCCTTGTAGTTGCCCGATTTGTGATAGAGGTTGTGCAAAACCCCTCTCTCTTGGTTGTTGAGAGGTGAGCCGACCATCTTGATCATTTAGGGGTTGGAGCCTTTGTGCTCGAGGTTGAAGATGACCTTGTTGGGTGGTGCCTTGCATGATATGATATTGGAGTAGTGTTGCCCGTCTAGGGTTTTACCCTTGGCCGATACTCCTAGTGGATATTAATGGTTTGGTGCTCGATATGGTGGTATATAGAAATCCTAGTATGTGCCTTAAGTGGTGGCCGATATGGGAAGCTTAATTTAGATGGACGATATGGCCTTCTTGACCTAAGTAGTGTTGTTCCTTTGGCCGATATGCCTAGTTGAGCTTGGGCGATAAACCTTGATGTGTGCTCTGTACGACACACCTTGTGATAGGTCTTGGTGATATGTAGTAGTCCTGTGGTGCCCGAGATGATGGTGGTTTAGAGAACCTTAGTGGCGTTGGCCGATATGGATGACCCTTGAACGACATGGAGATGGTTGCATGATAGAAGTGCCTTGGGCGTTACACCCTTTGGCCGATATGGTCATTGTTGAGGGTTAGCCAATAGAGAAACCCTAAACTTAACCCTGATCCTTGTGCACGATAGGCCTTTGGCCGATAGCATCTGTTGTTGCACGATACATCTTGCCCGACACCATGTGAGCTGGTGAGTCCTTGTTGCACGATAGGTGAAGTGATGGGGTTGGCCGATATGGTGGTGAGCTTGCTTAGGGTTGGGAAACCCTAGATAATACATCTTTTGGTGAGGGATGGCGCTGCCCACCATACCTATAGTGAGGGTTACAGGAGCTTTGGTGAGGGTTCTGATAAATCGGAATGTATATGGCTAATAATGATAATACAAGTGATATGGTGTAATCACCTTGAATCCTACAAATATAATAATGAGATAAGATGATAGGTTGTGAACCAGGTATGTTTGAAAGGATATGATGTTGCTACACATGATAATATGACACAAGTATATGATCACAAGTATGGGGCATGATATATGCTTATGATTGATAATAAAACTATGCTTTCTACAGCTTATGTGTAATATACTCATGGATGTTGCTTTATACTTGATAGCATGATAATTTTGTTAATCCATGATGGCTTCAGATATCTCTATGAACGTGTATACTAACCATGCAGGTATTTCATGTGAATTCATAACCTGGTAAGAGCTATGAGATGTATGTGCTTGAATAGCACCATGTGTTAATGAGATAACAAGTTGACAGGTCTGAGGACCTGATATAAGGCTGAGTACCTAGTTGAGGTGTTATCCTCTGATGATGAGATAAGGGATGTGTTCCTAGAATACTGATGCATGATTATGATGCCTTGTGAGGTAGTGGTTGATATAATAAGGGATTGAGGTCCTAGGACAATATGATGATGGCAATAATGATGTAATTCTATAAGACTATGTTTATACTTTGGTTGCCTCAACAATTGGCTTAAAATATACTAATTAATTATATATGAACATTTCATGTAGGTTGCCCTGGCCATAGATCCATCATCATCAGTATTTAGTGATGGTGAAACAGGTTTATCCTGCAGGATTACCTAGAGTGCATATTGTTGAATATGCGAGGTTTCCCCTAGCCTAAAATAGGAGGATTTGAGTGTAGCTGTAGTTGTAGACTCAGGATATATGGAGCATGGTGAACAGACCCATGGCTCAGGATATGTGATGATGAGCATGATGCCTTCATGGCTCGAATGTATGTACTAGCACCTACGACAAGGTGAGCTAGAGTTATGGGTAGCTTGCGGAGCTGACCCAGAGGCTGAGGCCCTATAAGCATAAGACTGCAGTCTTTATTGATGATTCGTGTACTGACCACAAGTAGGTGAGGTCATGGAGTCTGGATCTCCTTAGACCTGGTATGGCACTGGATTAGGCTTCGCAGCCAATGGTTGGATTTGAGCAGGGAAGACTCACTTCCTCAGGGAATAATAAAACATAATCCATCCGAATAGTATATCTTGCTTAAAGCAAAACACAGAACATTGATTGAGGCCTTGCTTATATAGCTGCTCTAGTTATACCTTACAGATATGTGTACGATCCTTATACTTTTTGATAAGTTCTTATAAAGCTTATCTTGTCAATCATGTTCCATAAAAAAATACTTAGTTATATGCCTCCTGGATATCTTGGTAAGATTGATGGTAATAATAGCCTTGCTCAGTATGCTGCTCTTGTTATATGCTTTATCAGTTATCTACTATTATTTCTTTAACCTTCTGAGGTTTTATAGTTTCGGCAGGGAGTTATGTTTCTCGCTGGGACTGTGTGTCTCACCCCGCTGGTTTATACCCTTTTTAGGTGATCGCTCTAGACGTGGTGGTGGTCGTGAGGCTGCGGCCGAGCAGCAAGAAGAGCAGTAGAAGGCAAGAGATGCACATGCTGCTATTTTGGTGGTTTTGTAGTAGAGTTCTAGAGTCATCCCTGTACTTTCAGGTCCTCGAAGGTGTTTGACGATGTTTCACGATGACTAGCTGTTGTAATTTTGGTATAACCTGCTGCTGGTCTTACATGGCCCGTTATGTTTGTATAAACAGGTGATGAACTTTGGTGCTGACGGTACAACTGGTTTTGATAAGCTGTGGACATATATCAAAGTTTGTAATATTTTTATAACATGTTTCTCTGCAGGATCTGGATGCAAAAATTCTCTTATGCATGCTTTCCACGATCGGTTTTAATTAACCTGTGTTTTCAATAATATGTGGTTCCACACATTTTCACGTGTCATCTCGCTGTCTGTGTGATGGCGGGGTGTCACAGTTAGTTTGGTATCAGAGCTTTAGGTTTGTTGAGTCTACAGGGATCTAGGACTAGGTTTTCTTCTATTCTTGTGAGTTTCCCAAATTTTCTTACAATGATCTTCTGCCCTCAGCGGAAGAAAAAGCTTAAAGATGTCTGGAAACCATGAAGAACATGCTGCCGAGAGCTACGAGGCTGCATCAGTTGATGGAGCTAGAGTGCAGGCACATGAAGATCGGGTGGCTGAGGTCCTCCAACTTGACCAGCCATTCTGAAAAATCCTACCTACCAACAACTTATGGGGCAGTTGATGGCTACGATGAATCACATGGTGGAAAGGTTTCCAGTGCCTCAACCAAGAGCACAGGCACCCCATGGTGAAACATCGGGTATTGGAAAGACCTTTGAGTGGCTTCACCGAGTCGGAGCTTTGGATTATGCTGGAACGGCTGATCTAGCGGATGCAGATCTATGGCTGACAGGTCTCGAGAAGGCCTTCCGGATCCTCGACATCTCTGAAGCAGACAAAGTCAAGCACGCTGTCTACCTTCTGAAGGGTAGTGCTAGCCATTGGTGGGCCATTGAGGAGGAGAAGCGACTCGGTGAGGTGATCAGTTGGGAGGTTTTCTGGCGATAGTTCGTCAGCAGATACTTTCCGAAGACGTACATGGACAAGAAGATCAACCAGTTTGAGCATCTATGCCAAGGATCGATGAGCATCACCGAGTATGAAGCCAAGTTCATGGACTTGCTGAGGTTTTGTCCTCACATGGCGGCGACAGATGATGAGTGGATCAGGTGGTTTGAGAAAGGTTTGAGTGCTGAGTTGTCGACACCTACTGCTGCTTTGGAGAATCGGGAGCGGTTTGCCACATTCGTGGAGTCCGGCCGCAGGATAGAACAGTATGTCAGAGAGAAAAGGGAGTCCATGACCAGGAAAAGGCCTGCTCAGTTCTAGGGACACAGATCTGGTGGCTACAAGAAGCCAAGGTTTTCGGCACCTTCCACGATGCAGAGTTCTCGTGTACCATCTCAGTGGTCTCCGAATAAGGGAAGAGGTTATGTTTCTTTGCCGTCAAAGGCGCATAGTACAGCTTCAGTGGCAGTGACAGGGCCATCTAGGCCGCCGATAGAAGGAAGGTCATGTTATCATTGTGGACAAACTGGGCATTTGAGGTCAAATTGACCAAGGAGAGACATTGAAGTAACGCAACAACCAAGACAGAATCTGTTGGGTTTTTGTGGAGAAAACATGCGCGGCGGAAGCGATAAATCCACGCAACCCGTAACAGGATCTCGTCGAAAACAGCGTATTCGGAAATAGGTTTGCGGGATATACCTTATCGCGGAGCAAGTCCGGCGATGTCCCGCTGCACGACGGTGCAACACTGCTTGTCAAACACGGGCAGATCTTCTCTCCCGTTCGCTGTCGCAGGTTGATCCGGCAATGCTCCTCTGCGGCAGTGATGTACGTTTCTCGTAGCACGTACAGGTGGTTGTTGACGTCCTCCGAACGCAGGCGTCAAGGCGTATGCGTCTCTACTTCGTCCACGCGGATGGACAGAACTCCACGTCGCGCTTCTCAAGCCGGCGGGAAGGAGCGTGTCTCTGCGGCGGCGTGCTAGCGGCGCGTTGCTCTCCTTTCTTTCCTAAGGACGACGACGGCTAGGTTTTGTACGTGAGAATAACCTAAAAGCGTCTCTCTATATCTTATATAGATATCGGTTGTCTATCCTCCTTTAAATAGGATAAGAAGAGAAGTAGGGTTTCCTAAACCCATCGGTAAACAGAAACGTTGCGTTAATTAAAATGCTCGTGGATTAATTAGAATATTTCGGAATTCATTAATTAACCAAATAATCGCATTAATTGATTAATTAATATCCGACTCCATGCAATCGCTTGGGATGGCTCTACGGGCATACATATACCAACAGACTCCCACTTGCACTTAGAGCCAGTCACTCCAATATTATTCTAATCGATTACATAAACATTTTAGTAATCAATGTGATTCGAAGCAATTTCAATCAAATCCACAATTATACTCCTATTCCAACACATCCTGTGCGTGTGACCCGGTAGGCTCCAAATTACGTTGGCAGTGATATCCATAATCATATTATGATTTCACAAGCAATGATTGGTATCTAGCAAGACTTCATTACTACCCAAGTAATTGGAGAAGTTGGAGAACAACTTAACCTATCATACATGACTGGTGTTACAGTGATTGTACAGTTCCTTTGTCGCTGATATCCGGATTGAACTCAAGTCATGGAATTGTTATCCTCTTCAATGTTCAATCCATGTTCCTTGAACTAGAGCAGACTGTCTGAGATATATGTAAGCTCAATATCACATATTGACTCACATCAGCATGGCCATGCATTTCTCAGTCTCGCTTATCAAGTGGCCGGAATATCAAACTCCCGTAGGAAGGACAGATTCCATCTACATCACTCACAGTCATCCCCATGTGTCACAGTGCACCCAAGCACCATCTTTATAGCAATCCTTATTCAGGACCACGATGGATGATGTCAAAGTACACCAAACGTCATGTGATAAGTGTAGTGACTTCAGGTCTAAGAACCACAATCACCACCATCATTATGAGATGTGACTCTAACTACCAATCATGGTATCCATGTGTCACTCTCAAGGTGGGTCTATCCGATACACTGTTCTCTAACAAGTATCTATGTATTTGGTTTGATATCTCCATATCATGGATAATGAGATTCTTCCATCAACTAACATACATTCTAATCTTATGTGTTATTGATGTCTATGGATATTTCCACAATAACAACCGATTAGGGACAAAACAAGAATACATACTCTTAGCATACATATGATCTCACTGTTCAGGTCATCAACCCGAAGACATATGTCATTGAGTACATTATTCTATAGACATCTATAAGTTTTATGGTCATCTCACAATATAAAACACAAACATATAGATTGGAAACTTGCCTTTATTGATATGATCAATGTAGTATTACAAATCATTTACATAGTATCCCATTACAATCATCGAATGATAGTCTCTATGGGCATACAAACCAACAGATTCCCACTTGCACTTATACCCAATCACCCATGAATCTCAATCCAAGTGATCGAACATGCCCGTCATGTTTCTGCTGTGAAAGTGCTTTTGTGAGCGGGTCAGCCACATTGCTTTCTGTAGGTACTCTGCAAATCTTCACATCTCCTCGTTGTACGATCTCTCGTATGAGATGGAACTGCCGTAGAATATGTTTGGAACGTTGGTGCGATCTTGGTTCTTTAGCTTGTGCAATTGCTCCATTGTTGTCGCAAAACAACTCAATTGCATCACCAGCGCTTGGAACCACTCCAAGTTCAGAAATGAACTTCTTGATCCACACAGCTTCCTTTGCAGCATTAGATGCGGCAATATATTCGTCCTCTGTTGTAGAATCCGCAACCGTCTCTTGCTTGGAACTCTTCCAGCTCACAGCTCCGTTGTTCAGGCAAAACACAAATCCAGATTGCGATCTGTAGTCATCTTTGTCAGTTTGGAAGCTAGCATCGGTGTAACCCTTTACTACGAGCTCTTCCTCACCACCGTATACCAAGAATTGATCCTTAGTCCTTCTCAAGTACTTTAGGATGTTCTTTACGACTGTCCAGTGACATTCACCTGGATCTGACTGATACCGGCTCGTCATGCTCAAAGCATACGATACATCAGGACGAGTACATAACATCGCGTACATGATAGATCCAATTGCTGATGCATATGGAATCTTACTCATGCGTGCCCGTTCATCACATGAACTAGGACATTGGGATTTAGAGATTGTAACCCCATGGGACATGGGCAAGTTACCTCTCTTAGAACCCTCCATGCTAAACCTCTTTAGCACCTTGTCAATGTATGTGCTCTGGCTTAGGCCTAGAAGCCTTCTAGATCTATCTCTATAGATCTTGATCCCTAGTATATAGGATGCTTCACCTAAATCCTTCATAGAGAAAGTCTTCCCTAGCCAACCTTTTACTGTCTGAAGAGTAGGGATGTCATTTCCCATCAATAGTATGTCATCCACATACAATATGAGAAATACGACTGTGCTCCCACTAACCTTTTTGTAAACACAAGGTTCATCTTCATTTTGACTAAAGCCAAACTTTTTGACTACTTCATCAAAACGTAGATTCCAGCTCCGAGATGCTTGCTTCAATCTATAGATTGACCTTTGTAGCTTACAGACTTTATTGGCTTCCTTTGGATCGATAAAACCCTCAGGTTGTGTCATGTACACATCCTCGAGTAAATTCCCATTAAGGAATGCTGTTTTAACATCCATCTGCCAAATCTCATAGTCATGATAAGCTGCAATGGCAAGCATGATCCTGATGGATTTAACCATGGCAACTGGTGAGAAGGTCTCGTCATAATCAACACCTTGAATTTGATGGAATCCTTTCGCAACCAATCTACCTTTATAGGTTTGAACATTTCCATCCATGTCAGTCTTCTTCTTGAAGACCCACTTGCACCCTATGGGTCTTACCCCTTCGGGTGGATCCACCAAGGTCCATACCTTGTTGGTGTACATGGATTCCATCTCAGATCTCATGGCTTCGAGCCATTTCTCAGATTCTGGTCCCTTAGTAGCTTCTAGATAGGAAGTTGGCTCATCTGCTATGCCCAATTCGTCACTGTCTTGAGTCACGAGAAATCCAAATCTCTCAGGCTCAAGTCGTGTCCTACTAGATCTACGAGGTTCCTGTGTTACATTTGGAACTTGAAATTCCACAACAACTTGTGAGTCCTCATGTTCCTTATGTACCTCCTCAGGTTCTCTGCTTTCTTGTTGGTCTCGAACTTCTTCGAACTCTACATTCCTCCCACTAATTCCTTTGGAAATTAATTCCTTTTCAAGAAATACAGCAGTCCTAGCAACAAACACTTTGTTGTCAGTTGGTGTGTAGAAGTAGTATCCCCGAGTTTCCTTGGGGTATCCAACAAAATAGCATTTTTTCGATTTGGGTCCAAGCTTTTCAGGAAATTGTTTCCTAACATAAGCTTCACATCCCCAAATCTTTAACATAGACAAATTGGGACGATTCCCATTCCATATCTCATATGGTGTCTTTTGAACCGATTTGGAAGGTACACGGTTAAGTGTAAATGCTGCAGTTTCAAGAGCATATCCCCAGAACGATATTGGAAGTTCGGCTGAACTCATCATTGATCGTACCATGTCTAATAATGTACGATTCCTTCTTTCTGACACACCATTATGTTGTGGTGTACCAGGTGGAGTCCATTGTGATACAATACCACGGTCTCTCAGAAGGTCCTCAAACTCTTGGCTTAAGTATTCGCCACCTCGATCTGAACGGAGTGCTTTAATACTCTTACCAAGTTGCTTCTCTACTTCATTCATGAAAGTCTTGAACATTTCAAGAGTTTCTGACTTGTGTTTCATAAGATATACATAGCCATACCTACTGAGGTCATCAGTGAAGGTAATGAAGTATTGATAGCCTCCTCTAGCATTTGATCTAAAAGGTCCACATACATCAGTATGTATGAGCCCTAGCAGATCACTGGCTCTCTCACTGTGTCCAGTGAAAGGAGTTTTGGTCATCTTCCCTAATAAACATGCCTCACATGTCTCTAATGATTCAAAATCAAAAGAGTCTAGATAACCATTCCTTATGGAGTCTAGATATGCGCTTCTCGTTTATATGCCCAAGACGACAATGCCATAAGAATGTTTTGTTTGAGTTGTCAAGTTTTAACCTTTTAGTATTTACGTTATATATGCTAGTCTCAAGTTCTAACAAGTAGATACCATAAGACATAGGGGCATTGCCATAAAAGATCTCATCTTTAGATATAGAAATAATTCCATTCTTAATGTGAAATTCAAATCCACTCTTGTCCATACAAGATACAGAAATAATATTTCTATTAATGGCAGGTACATAATAGCAATTCTCTAATTCTATTACAAGGCCCGTAGGCAAAGATAAACTAATAACTCCAACTGCGGTGGCAGAAACTCTTGCTCCATTAGCAACCCGCAGCTCGACTTGGCCCTTTCGTAAAGGCTTACTTCTTATCAGATCCTGCATATTAGAACATATGTGAGATCCACATCCGGTATCCAGTACCCATGATGAAGAAGTATTTAAGTTTATCTCAATAACGTATATACCTGAAGTGGAGATCTCTATCCCCTGCTTCTTCTTCCTTAGTTCCTCCAGGTAGAGAGGACAGTTTCTTTTCCAATGTCCAGGCTGGTGACAATGGTGACAACTGCCTTCTTTGGAGATCCCACCTTTAGCTTTGAGCGCGGATGACTTTGGCTTCTGCCCGGCTTTAGAACTTTTCTTAGCCTTGCCTTTGCCTTTTGACTTTCCCTTTGTCTTGCTGATCATCATCACATACTTGGGCTTGTCTTTCTTCATCTGTGCTTCGGCTGTCCTCAACATGCCCAACAATTCTGACAACGGCTTGTCAAAATTGTTCATGTTGTAGTTCATGACAAAATGATTATATGATTCAGGCAACGATTGTAGAATCACATCAGTGGCCAACTCTTGACCTAGGGGAAATCCCAGCTTGGATAGGCTTTCCACGTACCCAATCAAGGTGAGTATATGGGTGCCAACTGAGTCTCCCTCTTTCATCTTGCTTTTGAACAACGCCTTTGAGACATCATATCTCTCCTGTCTTGCTTGATGTTGATACATGTTCTTGAGATGTGTTACCATCTCCATGACATTCATGTTCTCATGTTGCTCTTGCAACTCATAGTTCATTGAGCACAACATTAGGCACTTGACATCCACGACATCATCAAGGTGCTTCTTGTAAGCATCCTTTTCATCCTTGGGCGCATTTACGGCGGGCTCCTCTGGCTCTGGTGTTTCAAGGACATAGAGCTTACGCTCATGTGTGAGAACAATTCTCAATGTCCTAAACCAGTTTTGAAAGTTGGTTCCGGTAAGTTTGTCCTTCTCAAGGACCGATCGCAATGAGAACGTGTGAGTGTTGTTTGCCATTTGATTGCTACAAAAGAAAAAATTTGCATTTAGTCCAAAACATTTTGACTTGTAAAGATTTGATAAACGAGATTAATTAGGCCTTTAATTAATTACGCTCCCACTATTTTATTCAAATTGATAGCCCTCACTATCAACTCGGAAGATTGCAACGCACAACCTTCTAGTGAGCCAAGACCCAAAATAATTGGATCAATGCCCAGCCAACGCTGGCGTCAAAGACCAAATACTAAGGTAGGCAACTTTTGCCAATTGCATCATATGCAACTCTTGGATAGATGATCATACACAACTCCTTGCCATGATGCATCTGTGTGCCTCTAGGTACTTGATCCTATCAAGGTTCCCTAGTTAAGTCCAACCCATAAGCCAACACGATGAGTGTGCACCCTGCGGAGGCAGACCCACACACCCACCATCACACTTCCACGAGATAGACAGTGTACCACGCGGAGGCATGCCCACACATAGTCGATCAAGCTTTTCATGTGTGTTGCTTTATGGAAGGCAACTAAAACTTAATATTATTAATTGAGGGATTTTATTAATACATATATATATATCCAAACACCACATACTTATAGTACGTATCATATACTACTATATCCACAACCACAAACGATAGACATGCAATCACAAATACATCAGTTATGGCCATACTATTGTAATCCTTTGGAGCAACAAAGGATTACGGTCCACCTATGGTCTTATGCATCTCATGCAACACCTGTGAAAACAACCTGTAAGCCTATAATGATCAACATTACAATGAACAACTTCATGGATGCTTCGTGAGGTTGGAATGTCAAGTTGCTTCTTGGAATGGGATCTTCTTGTTGCTTCTCCATGGACGCTCCTTGGAGTGGGATCTTCAGGTTGCTTCTTGGAATTAGATCTTCATGGTGCTTCTCCATGGACACTCCTTGGAGTTGGATCTTCAAGTGGCCTCCTTACATCAAGATTACAAAGACTAAAACTAATCCTATCTTTATTACATCATATGATTACAAAATTAAAGAGAAAGAATTAATTACACTTTGAAATAAGAGATGAGGCTCGGCATGCAAGCCGAATACATTATACAAAGGATCCATATGCAACGATTATACATCCATAACATTCACAAACAACCATATCCACAAGATCAATATCCACATCCATTCACAACATTCACAAAAGGGGATACTAGGCCATAACCGTGCATGCACTCACCACATAAAATAGATTTTAAAGGCGACGTGTATGCTATCATAGGTATATCTACATATACGTATATACATATTAAAATTGCAGTACTTTTAATGCGGGACATTCCCCATTAAATGAATTTTGACTCCCACGCAGAAAATGCGGGGTACACAGGGGCAGCGCCCCTGTGCGGGGTCGAGGGGAGGCCGCCCCTCGCGGGGTCTCAGGGGCAGAGCCCCTGAAAGGTCTACGGAATTTTACTTCCGTGCACTTAGGAAAATCACTATTTTCCACAGTCGACCCCGTCCAAAACGTCAAAAACAATAGCCTGCGGCGTATGTGGAATTAGGTTTAGATTTGCACATTAACAGGTTTAATTCGCATCGTATGCAACATAAAACAGTATACAGCGATTCGATCATATCGAAACGAATCCAAATACGCCGTAGATCGACGCTGCTCTGATACCACTGTTGGGTTTTTGTGGAGAAACATGCGCGGCGGAAGCGATAAATCCACGCAACCCGTAACAGGATCTCGTCGATAACAGCGTATTCGGAAATAGGTTTGCGGGATATACCTTATCGCGGAGCAAGTCCGGCGATGTCCCGCTGCACGACGGTGCAACACTGCTTGTCAAACACAGACGGATCTTCTCTCCCGTTCGCTGTCGCAGGTTGATCCGGCAATGCTCCTCTACGGCAGTGATGTACGTTGCTCGTAGCACATACAGGTGGTCGTTGACGTCCTCCGAACGCAGGCGTCAAGGCGTCTGCGTCTCTACTTCGTCCACGCGGATGGACGGAACTCCACGTCGCACTTCTCAAGCCGGCGGGAAGGAGCGTGTCTCTGCGGCGGCGTGCTAGCGGTGCGTTGCTCTCCTTTCTTTCCTAAGGACGACGACGGCTAGGTTTTGTACGTGAGAATAACCTAAAAGCGTCTCTCTATATCTTATATAGATATCGGTCGTCTATCCTCCTTTAAATAGGATAAGAAGAGAAGTAGGGTTTCCTAAACCCATCGGTAAACAGAAACGTTGCGTTAATTAAAACGCTCGTGGATTAATTAGAATATTTCGGAATTCATTAATTAACCAAATAATCGCATTAATTGATTAATTAATATCCGACTCCATGCAATCGCTTGGGATGGCTCTACGGGCATACATATACCAACAGAATCAACAAGGGTCAGACAGACAGTAGCCCAGTAGTAGCAGAGGGCGAGGACGCGGTCAAGCGCCGCAAGCGGGATCGTCTACTCAAGGAAGAAGAGGACGTGGACAACAAGCAACGGCTCGATTCTATGCTATGAGTCAGCCGGAGGTGATAGTCAACCTGCGAGTAGTGACAGGTCAGATGGAGTTATTTCATTCTGATTTTTTTCTTCTTGCTTTATATCTGTTCTGGTTGACCCGGGTGCTACACACTCTTTTCTCGCATGAACTATGCTTGAAAACTACCTTTTATCTATTAGTTGTAAGACAGATATCCTATTGTTAGAAACCCCTCTCGATGGTTCCTTGATGCTTCGAGAGGAGTGTCCATCTTGTGTTCTGTCTTTCTCGGGACACAGTATACAAGTGGATCTTATACCACTTGATATGTATGGATTCGATGTGATCCTTGGGATGGATACCTTAGAGAAGTATAAGGTTGTTTTGGACTGTGGTTCCAAGCAGGCAGTGTTTGATGACAATGGAGAGAAGTGGATCTTCCAAGGAGACATGAAGATTCTTCCGACATGTTTAGTGTCATCTTTGGTGGCAGAAAAGTTACTATGGAAAGGTTGTAAGGCATTCTTAGCTCACGTTGTGGATACCAAGGCGAAGGGTCCTAGCCTTGAGGAGGTGACAGTTGTCCGAGAGTTTGCAGATGTATTTCCTGATGAGTTCCCCGGTGTACCCCCACTGTAAAGAAGTGAAATCAATCCACCTCTCTACTAAAAACAATGGTAAACAAAATCCAATTTAGATAGCAGCGGAAGATAAATTTTGACTATATTCAATTTCAAATAAAGTGTACATAAAAATTTCCCCAATATGGGTGTACATGCTTTATACAAAAAGAGGATCTAAGTAGAGGGAACTAGACTACTCCACTTTTGTCTCCAAGCAACATATCCATCATCTAAGTCCAAGCCAAAGCCAAGATCTTCAAGTCCTATTCATCACCTTGCTTCACACCTGGGTGGTTGGGAAAGCACCCAGCAAAAAGGGAAGGAAAAATAAAAGTATGTGTTACAAAAACTATTCTAAGATGATAAGATAAGAAAAGCATGTAAAAGTAGGCTAGGGTTCATCATAAGATGAGACATCAAGAGAATGAGGCCATTTATATAAAAGAATATTTCAATAGGTGCTTGCCATAAACAACATATAACAAAAATGATTGCATGTATGATTAATATTGACTATCTTAACTATGTAGGGTTGAGGCACCTACCGGACCTTCAACCAAAGGGTGAGGGGAGAATAACACATTCCCAGTCACCTACACACATTTTGTGTGCAGGGGAGAGTATCACATTCCCCAGGGGAGAAATAACACATTCCCCAACTATGTGTGGTTGTACATACAAGTACCACTACACTAGTTATTTAGTCTAATAAAATCAACATGCTAGAAAAAGAGTTATGGCAAGATTAATCAAAAGATTTATACAACATGGAAGTGGGGTATAAAAACCCAAACAAGATAATACTACAAATGATTTTGAGGCATGAATAAATTAGATTTCAAGAATAATGGATTAGGTCAAATTAAGCCTCATTAGGGAACATGGGTAAAGGTATGATAAATTTCCCAACTAAAGGTATAGATGCACATACCTTTAATCTTTAGAATCCTAGAATCACTTTTCATAAATTTTACACAAGATCAGATCCACTTTCCTAATTACATAATCATATACATGTATTAATGATAAATTCTTTCATAAAAAGGTTTAAAACCTCAAAACCATCGAATTTTCCACAAATGATCGATTTGAACTCTGAAATCCTCACTACTGTCTTAGTTAGGATTTTCTAATCAAAATAACATATAGGTTTGTATATTTTTGAGTTACTGACTTTTTAGGGTATTTTCCATATTTATTAGTTAACTAAAACAATTCGAAAGAATACGTATTCTAAAACCTCAGAAACAAACTATAAAACTATTTTTGTTAGATAGATCTCATTCTCCAAATTCCAAAACATATTTTGATTTTAAATTTGAATAATTGAGTAAAATGATATGATTTTTTTAAATCTGACCAATTAGAAATTGCCACGTAGGCACTTGTATCAAACATAGAGACAAGAGAGAACAGGCAGAGGGGCAAAAGAGTAAAAACATGAGGAGTCATCTCCCTCACAGCCCCATCGCTATGGCGGCGAGCAGCTACTGCTGCTTGGCTACAGTTTTGGGCAAAACCACGATATCAGACCAAATCCGACGTTAAGATATCCGAAAGAAAGATTGAAGAAATCCGAACCGGATGGTCTCTTCAATTCAACCGGAGATGAAGTGAGGAGGGAGCAAAGGGCGCCGCAAGGTCAGGAGCCTACGACGGCTAGATGATGGTCCAAACATCTATGAAACTTGAAGTTAACAGCGTGGTTGAGTTGAAAAGGTGTCGGCGCACGTATGGGTATGGGTATATATAAGCAAGGAGATGTGGGTTAGGGTTTTCATAGTGGGCCGTCGAAGCTTAGGGAGCAAGCTTTGGGGGTTTCTCGAATCTCCGTCTAAACTCGAAAAATTTGGGATAATACTGTGCAGATTTGTGTAAGGAATCTATAGCAACAAAAATCAATCAATTTCATTGAGAGATGAGAGAGATATTGCGATTTGAAATTTCGGAAAACAAAACAACATGTTGCCTATTCGGACTGAGGAAGAAGATAACATGTGGATCTTCCGATCAAGATCCAACGGCCTACGATCTGCGCGAAATCACAGTTGCCATCTTTATTCCTATTCAAAATCGACTTAAAAGGCATACTCATTTAAATGTTTTTCTCTCTCTCCTTGTTTGGAGGCTCAAACAATGTCCAAAAATTACCAAATCTTATATTCCAACTTATTTTAACGTGTAGAATTCGAATATGAAATTATTTTTTCCTTTTGAGAATCTTTAATGTGTTAAATAATTCAAAACACATTTTATCTTTCCTCATTTATTTAAGATTCTATGATTATCTAAAAATTACAAAACTTCACTCATAACTCATATTAAGTATGTTAGTCACAAATTTGGTATTATTTCCATTTGTTGAAGTCGTTTGTTATTTTAAATAATGATTTGAAAGTTTTGTACACTTTCTCTCTCCTTAATTTATCTTCTCATCAAGTATTTTCCAAATTGATTAAAAATTCATCAAAAGGTCTATATTAACATGTAGAACACGAATTTGGCATTAATATATTTTTTTGAAGACTTTTATTTTTTTATTTAATTCATTTAAATTTTATCACTTATTTGTCCTTTTAATTTATTAGAGGCATCTAGAAACTTCCTAAAAATATAAAACTTGGTCTACATATAATAATAAATGTTAGGAATACGTTTTTGACATTATTTAATTTTTTTTAACATATATTTAATATTTTTGGTCTTTAAATCATTTTCTCTCTCCAGATTAAAATAAAATATTAAACATTAACCAAATTAAACGAAAATTTGCCCAAAGGCTTATTTTTATGTTTAGATTACGAATATGGAGATATTTTTCTAATTCGAGGGCATTAAATATTTTATCTCTCTTTCTTGGCTTATTTCCCATTATCTTGTATTAAAGGCTTATATATATTTATTTATTATCCAAATTAGATGATACTTATCCATTAAGTTTCTTTTAGATCAAGAAAACGAATTTGAGTGTCAAATTATCCTTGTGGGTTTCCAATTAAATTTTTGGTGCAAAATATTTCCCATTATCCTCTTTTATCCATTAAATCCCATATAACCTTTAATTATTGCATTTATCATCTCCTTTATATAAAATTCGGATTTATTTTCTTTTTCATATTCTAAAAAGCACTAGAAAGTTCTAGGATGAATTTATTTATTCTTTTTATCACTTAAGTGGATATTTTGTATATTTGACCCATTACTAAGCTTCCACTGAGGTATTTGTGCATAATCCCAAATACTGGAATAAAAGGTGAACAAATGTTCATTAAACCATCATATTCTCCCCAAATTAAATAGGAAGGCCAAAGAGGATAGAAATGAAAAGAAAAATATGAAAAGAGGACAAAAAGGCAAAATGCCCAGATTTTTGTATGTTACAACACTCCACCCCTTAAAGAGGATTTCGTCCCCGAAATCACTAGCGATTAGGGAAGGGTGAGTGTGCAACCTCACATTACAAAACTCGAGGTTGTTCCTCCAACCAAAACTTATACTTCAACTATACCTAAGGGCTCAGAAACTTCACATACATCAACTAATCATAGGTCAGGTTCTCAACGATAACCTAGGGTTCCACTATTAAGATTATTTTTATGAGATTTAACATTATTTAAAATTTTGACTTATTAACATTATATTAATTATGATAACACATTGTCATCATTATATTAATTATGTCATGTTATATTCACTTTATTGCCAAAAAGGTTATATTTCATTATTATGCACAATTAGAGGTTACTCAATTATCTCAACATTCATTATTATATTTGATCATTGTCCTTAATAATTCGGATTTATACTTCCTTATCCTCATATTATCACTTAATTAATTATAACAAATTATTTTACATGAATGTAAGACATTCTTTCCAATTTGTTGTTAAGCATACAATTATTTCAATTAATGTCACATTAGTTGCTTATATTCATATTAAACATGTTCACATTGTCACATTATCTTATTGCTCACATTAATTTCATCATTAATCATCTCTCATATTTATTCGTTTATATTATTGATTTTGCACATTTATGTGAATTCCAATCATCTCATATTCATATTGAATCCATTATATGTATTTTAATGATCAAGGTGGAACATATGTCATATTAATGATTTGATTCACATTAAGTGACTAATAACATGTATATTAGTTAATAAGGTAACATGCATTTATATTGATGACTTAATTAATATGTGGTTAGATGATCATATATATCATTTATGTGTATCAAAGTATGTTAACTGATTATGGCTCTTAACATCATTAATGTATAATGAAAGGCATTAAAGATGTATAGATTAGGGTTAGATTATTCCAACTTAGGGTTTAGGTCCACATGCCCATTTTATTTCACTTATTCATCCTTAGCATGCATTAATTACGAATTATAACCTTACTCATCATATCATTAGGATTTATTGGTTCATGACATTATTAACATCTTTCTTATTGATAATTAGCATTGATTTTCATATTATGTGCATTGGATGTACATTAGGGTTCAAGCACATTTATTCCTTAGATGGTAATTATATGTTCATTAATATATAAACAAGCACGTTAGGGTTACAACTATTAACTTGTTTGGTCAAAACTAAGGATCCGAGCATACTGACCTCCTATCTATGGAGTTAGGGTTTCTAAAGATAGATTAAGATGTTATAGGGTTCCATCCCCCTAAATAGGATTTCGTCCTCGAAATCTAACCACTCAAACATCATCAACTAACCATACTCCACCCCTTAAAGGGTTTGACCTACTACACTAGGGTTAAAGGATAAGTCTAACTAAACCATTATCAAGATCCATCATGCTTCCACTGCGCACTCTAATATTCTCACAAACACCCAAACTCTAAGGTCTAGGTTCAAAGGACATAAGAAATTATCTTGGTAACCATCCTCAAACAAATCATCATACACATGAAACTTAGGGTTCCCAAAGATATACAACACCGAAGTCTAAGGTTACTATTGCCTAAAAGCAAACTATTTTGGGAAATTCGTATCAGCGCAGGCCAGACCGGTATCATATGGGCACGGGAGTCCTCGTATACCAAGCTAGTGGTGCGGAGGAAAATTTTGCCAGCCCCGGAAACCCTTATCCTTTCTAGACACCCTTGCTTCAACTTCATGCCCTAATAGTTGCCTAAAGGCAAACCTAAACAACATTAAGTTATGCATGTTTTAGTTATGAGCATATTAGAGTTTTATTCATCAAGACTCTAAGGTGAAACTATAAGGTCCTAAATCAATCTATCATCAACATAGATCAAATCTAGGCAAACATGTCACTTAAAGGAAACTATACAAGTCTAGGGTTCTAATTAGGGAGACAAACTGAAATAGTCAAAGATCCGACTACCATTGGCTCTGATACCATGCTGTAAAGAAGTGAAATCAATCCACCTCTCTACTAAAAACAATGGTAAACAAAATCCAATTTAGATAGCAGCGGAAGATAAATTTTGACTATATTCAATTTCAAATAAAGTGTACATAAAAATTTCCCCAATATGGGTGTACATGCTTTATACAAAAAGAGGATCTAAGTAGAGGGAACTAGACTACTCCACTTTTGTCTCCAAGCAACATATCCATCATCTAAGTCCAAGCCAAAGCCAAGATTGTCAAGTCCTATTCATCACCTTGCTTCACACCTGGGTGGTAGGGAAAGCACCCAGCAAAAAGGGAAGGAAAAATAAAAGTATGTGTTACAAAAACTGTTCTAAGATGGTAAGATAATAAAAGCATGTAAAAGTAGGCTAGGGTTCATCATAAGATGAGACATCAAGAGAATGAGGCCATTTATATAAAAGAATATTTCAATAGGTGCTTGCCATAAACAACATATAACAAAAATGATTGCATGTATGATTAATATTGACTATCTTAACTATGTAGGGTTGAGGCACCTACCGGACCTTCAACCAAAGGGTGAGGGGAGAATAACACATTCCCAGTCACCTACACACATTTTGTGTGCGGGGGAGAGTATCTCATTCCCCAGGGGAGAAATAACACATTCCCCAACTATGGGTGGTTGTACATACAAGTACCACTACACTAGTTATTTAGTCTAATAAAATCAACATGCTAGAAAAAGAGTTATGGAAAGATTAATCAAAAGATTTATACAACATGGCAGTGGGGTATAAAAACCCAAACAAGATAATACTACAAATGATTTTGAGGCATGAATAAATTAGATTTCAAGAATAATGGATTAGGTCAAATTAAGCCTCATTAGGGAACATGGGTAAAGGTATGATAAATTTCCCAACTAAAGGTGTAGATGCACATACCTTTAATCTTTAGAATCCTAGAATCACTTTTCATAACTTTTATACGAGATCAGATCCACTTTCCTAATTACATAATCATATACATGTATTAATGATAAATTCTTTCATAAAAAGGTTTAAAACCTCAAAACCATCGACTTTTCCACAAACGATCGATTTGGACTCTGAAAACCTCACTACTGTCTTAGTTAGGATTTTCTGATCAAAATAACATATAGGTTTGTATATTTTCGAGTTACTGACTTTTAGGGTATTTTCCATATTTATTAGTTAATTAAAACAATTCGAAAAAATACGTATTCGAAAACCTCAGAAACAAACTACAAAAATATTTTTGTTAGATAGATCTCATTCTCCCGATTCCAAAACATATTTTGGTTTTAAATTTGGATAATCGAGTAAAAAGATATGATTTTTTTAAATCTGACCAATTAGAAATTGCCACGTAGGCACTTGTATCAAACATAGAGATAAGAGAGAACAGGCATAGGGGCAAAAGAGTAAAAAACATGAGGAGTCATCTCCCTCCCAGCCCCATCGCCATGGCGGCGAGCAGCTACTGCTTCTTGGCTACGGTTTCGGGCAAAACCACGATATCAGACCAAATCCGACGTTAAGATATCCGGAAGAAAGATTGAAGAAATCCGAACCTGATGGTCTCTTCAATTGAACCGGAGACAAAGTGAGGAGGGAGCGAAGGGCGCCGCAAGGTCAGGAGCCTACGACGGCTAGATGATGGTCCAAACGTCTATGAAACTTGAAATTAACAGCGTGGTTGAGTTGAAAAGGTGTCGGCGCACGTATGGGTATGGGTATATATAAGCAAGGAGATGTGGGTTAGGGTTTTCATAGTGGGCCGTCGAAGCTTGGGGAGCAAGCTTTGGGGGTTTCTCGAATCTCTGTCTAAACTCTAAAAATTTGGGATAATACTGTGCGGATTTGTGTAAGGAATCTATAACAACAAAAATCAATCAATTTCATTGAGAGATGAGAGAGATATTGCGATTTGAAATTTCGGAAAACAAAACAACATGTTTCCTATTCAGACTAAGGAAGAAGATAACACGTGGATCTTCCGATCAAGATCCAATGGCCTACGATCAGTGCGAAATCACAGTTGCCATCTTTATTCCTATTCAAAATCGACTTAAAAGGCATACTCATTTAAATGTTTTTCTCTCTCCTCGTTTGGAGGCTCAAACAATGTCCAAAAATTACCAAATTTTATATTCCGACTTATTTTGACGTGTAGAATTCGAATATGAAATTATTTTTTCCTTTGGAGAATCTTTAATGTGTTAAATAATTCAAAACACATTTTCTCTTACCTCATTTATTTAAGATTCTATGATTATCTAAAATTACAAAACTTCACTCATAACTCATATTAAGTATGTTAGTCACGAATTTGGTATTATTTCCATTTGTTGAAGTCGTTTGTTATTTTAAATAATGATTTGAAAGTTTTGTACACTTTCTCTCTCCTTAATTTATCTTCTCATCAAATATTTTTCAAATTGATTCAAAATTCATCAAAAGGTATATATTAACATGTAGAACACGAATTTGGCATTAATATATTTTTTGAAGACTTTTATTATTTTATTGAATTCATTTAAATTTTATCACTTATTTGTCCTTTTAATTTATTAGAGGCATCTAGAAACTTCCTAAAAATATAAAACTTGGTCTACATGTAATAATAAACGTTAGGAATACGTTTTTGGCATTATTTAATTTTTTTTTCAACATATATTTAATATTTTTGGTCTTTAAATCATTTTCTCTCTCCAGATTAAAATTAAATATTAAACATTGACCAAATTAAATGAAAATTTACCCAAAGGCTTATTTTTATGTTTAGATTACGAATATGGAGATATTTTTCTAATTTGAGGGCATTAAATATTTTATCTCTCTTTCTTGGCTTATTTCCCATTATCTTGTATTAAAGGCTTATATATATTTATTTATTATCCAAATTAGATGATACTTGTCCATTAAGTTTCTTTTAGATCAAGAAAACGAATTTGTGTGTCAAATTATCCTTGTGGGTTTCCAATTAAATTTTTGGTGCAAAATATTTCCCATTATCCTCTTTTATCCATTAAATCCCATATAACCTTTAATTATTGCATTTATCATCTCCTTTATATAAAATTCAGATTTATTTTCTTTTTCATATTCTAAAAATCACTAGAAAGTTCTAGGAGGAATTTATTATTCTTTTTATCACTTAAGTGGATATTTTGTATATTTGACCCATTACTAAGCTTCCACTGAGGTATTTGTGCATAAACCCAAATATTGGAATAAAAGGTGAACAAATGTTCATTAAACCATCATATTCTCCCCAAATTAAATAGGAAGGCTAAAGAGGATAGAAATGAAAAGAAAAATATGAAAAGAGGACAAAAAGGCAAAATGCCCAGATTTTGGTATGTTACAGTGATGCAGCCCTATTTTAGGGCTCCATCTTGTGCCGTTTTGTATATAAGTTGCATCTAAACATGTTAGATTACAAGTATTTTCCCCCAATTTGATTATCATTGCAAATACGCTTATGGATGTTCCTTGCACTATTTTCAGGTGTTTGGACCACAATGGATGGACGAGTGTGATGGAGAGGCCCAAAGAAGGCCCCAAAGCTCCCCCAACCTACCTTAGTGGCCAAAGAGTCATCACCAAGCAAGGACATCCGAATTTGACAAAGTTTGAAGCTCATCAGCCTGCTCAAGCCCTCACCACGGCCGTGGCCACTGCCCACGGCCGTAATGTTTATTGCCAAGGAGCAGCAGTTCCAACAGGAGAAATGGCCAGAATCATCACAGGCATGGCCCTCGGCCACGACCATGACAAACCAGATTCACCACGGCCGTGGCCACTGCCCACAGCCGTAATGTTTATTACCAAGGAATCAACAGGGGAAAGTTCGCCAGCTGCCACGCCCGTGGCCGCACACCACGCCCATGGCCCAGCCACTTCACCACGGCCGTGGCCCCTCGCCACGTTCGTATTGAGCCACTCCTTTCATTTCCAGTTCCCCTTCACCATAGCCGTACCACCTGACCACGGCCATGTTTTACCCTCTTCACCACAGCCGTGGCCCTTCATCACGGTCGTGGTGGCCTTCATTCTAGTGGACTTTTCCACTATTTTTCTTTTTTTACCCCCACTTAACCCTAGCTCCTATATAAGCACTAGTGGCTCCTAGGGCTCAAGGAGAGCACCCCCTAAAGCACTCCCAGCCGACCCTAGCTGCTGCCATTGCATCCTTTGCTCCAATCCACCCATTTCCTTGCAATCTACCCCATTTCCATCCATTTTCCACTCATTTCCACCATAGAAACCTAGTTTCTCTAGGTTTCTATCCATCCATTCCACCATTTTCATGCACCCTTGCACCTTTGGAGGAGGGAGGTCGTTTGTAGCTGCTTGGAGGTGAAGAAGGAGGCCACTACATCGAGCTTCATGGCGTTTTCCCTTCTTCTATCCCCTTCTTTTCCTAGTTTGATCATGTATAGCTAAGCCCCCTTGGGTGGGCTGTTTGGGGCAAAAATGTGACTTTGATACCATGTTGGGGGAATATAATTTGTAATGAACATATTTCATTTCTATGATGATTGCCTTTGCTTATATCTCATTTCCCATTACTTGTGTATGTGGTTGTTGTTTAATTACATTAATAGCTTGCCTTGTGGTGTTTGAAGACATTTGTCCCTAGGACGTTTTGGTTTCTATGTAGCTATCATAGGATTGGCTCCTAGGTCCTTAATTCGAATCCCTAGCTAGCCCCCTATCTTCCTGCATAATCACCTTCTTCCTACATGCAAATGTGAGTTCTAAGTGACTAGTATAAGTGTGATTAGTGCAATTGCCTCGGATTTCCTAAAGGCTGAGGTGGCTAGTGGCATGAGGTCAAATACCCTCATCTCTACTCCCATCCTTACCCTTGGTCCTCAATTGACTAATACCACTTATCCTAGAGACCTAGACTTGGTACGTCCTATGAGAATTACACCTAGCCCTAGTTCTCCAATTAGTAGCTTAGGGTAAATTCTCATAGCACCCACCTTGTTGTTTGGTTTGGTAATCTAGAATGAGATATGTTAATTGCTTATTATGGTGACATCCCCCAACTAATGTCAAGGTCACATTCCCAAACGGCCCACCTCCTTCATCTAATTGCTTAAAACCCTAATTGCCTAATTTGCTTGTTAATGCTAGCTTAGTTCATTTGCTTTAGTCTAACTTAGTCAATTGCCTGGTTTTGGTAGCTAGTGTTAATTTAGGTCTTTCATGTTGCTTAGTGATTAACTTAGGTTCTAAATTGCTAGTTGCTTGCGTAGTCTAGCGTAGTTCACTCTTGCTCTTGTTTAGATAGCTTGTTAACTTAGATTGCTAATTAAGCCTTTTGATAACTTAGTTTCACATTGCGTTTCCTACTTGCTCGTCTAGCTTAATCAATCAACAATCAACCTTAAAACCCTAAAAACCCTACTCTCCGCACTAGGAACGTAGCTCACGCTTTCTAACTCTAGCGCCCCCTCTATCTCCGCGGTTCGACCCCACATCTTGCCTTTGATCTATACTACAACAGTACCCCGTACGCTTGCGGGCACATTGTTTTAGTTTTAGTGATAGACTTGATTTGGGACCATATAAATTTCGAAAGCAAGGATCCCATCCATCATCCCGTGCCTCCCGACCTCGTGGATTGCACTCGGCCACCCTAGTTGGCCGGCGTTGCAAGCCTCTAGCGGGAGCACACCAAGCTTTCTGGCGCCGTTGCCGGGGAGTAGAGGTGCTCGGCCTAGTTAGATAGCGTAGCTTAGCCTTTCCTTTTGCCCTCACCATTGCTATTCTTTGTTTTTTGTGTTACTCTTGCATATTGGTTCACTAACTTGGCTCTTTGTTGTTTGTTTGTGATTTGCGCAGGTGACAGTTGTGCATGCGCAACATGCGTTCGACTTGCACCGACTTGGTGGTTTACGACCCCGAGATTGGGAGAAGAAGACGTCAAGTGCGCCGCAATCTACGCCGAGGAGCCGGGATGGCCGATAACGACCCACCACCGATAGTTCCACCTCAGCCGCATCGCCCGCTTCATGAATATTTCACGCCGGGAAACTACAATTCCCCCATCGCCACGCTAGTTGATCAAATGCCCGGGCAGCAGTTTTCCATCCCACCGACACTCTTTGGGCTTCTTCCCACGTACTACGGAATGGAGAACGAAAATCCTTATCACCATATAGATGCATTCTTGGAAACCTGCTCCACATTCCGTACGCCCGCCGCCACAGACGACTCGATTAGGCGGACGCTTTTTCCCTTCTCTCTCAAAGAGAAGGCCAAGGAGTGGTACGTTTTGAGGCCCGAGCTCGTCACATGGAATGAAGTAAAGAATGAGTTTCTGAAGAAGTTCTTTCCGATAGCCAAGTTATCCTACATGAGAAGGTGCATCACGTCCTTCGCCCAAAAAGAGAACGAACCCTTCCATGAGGCATGGGAGCGGTTCTAGAAGTTGCTTCGTGACTGCCCTCACCACGAGGTCCCTCTTTGGCAGCTAGTTCAGGCCTTTTACACTGGGCTTGAGGAGCAGAGTCAAAACAATGTAGATTCTTCTTGTGGGGGCACGTTCATGGCAAAGCCACCCGAAGACTCATGGCCGTTGTTTGAGCATCTAGCCGAGAACTCTCGCCACCGAGCTTCCATAAAAGGGGGGCATTACGGCCGGGACTACACCTCCCCACCCTCCTCCGTGGCTCCCACACGCAACACCGCCAACCCCGATATGATGAAAATGATGACATATATGATGCAAATGATGAAGAATCAAGTGGGTGGCTCTTCTAGTCAACCCGCAATGGCTGTGGAGACTGTAGACGAGGAAGTTAACGTCTTACATTCCTTTGGTGGCCACAACAACCAGGGCCCGATGTCCCAATCCTACACTCCCGAGTGGAGGAACCACCCAAATTTCTCGTGGAAACAATCAAATGAGGATGGACAAGGACAGGGGCAGCAGAAGCCACGATACAACTCCAAATTTGAGGACGAGGTTCTTGGAAGGCTAAGAAGCCTTGATGAAGTCAAAAAGGATGTTAATGCACATGGCCAATCCATAAGCCGTCTTGAGCAGAGGCTGGATCAGATCTCCCTCTCTTTGGCTAGAAGAGAAGAAGGAAGACTCCCCTCTCAACCTATGTCGAATCCAAACAATGATGGGACTTTTCAATATGCTCCTCCGCCTCCTCAAGCACCGCTCAATTATCAATATGCTCCACCTCCACCTCACACTTACCAACAACCACCCCCGCAATATCACCCTCCTCCACCACAACAACAACCGCAACCCCAATTCATCCTCCAAAATCCCAATTCCCCTCACCAAAGGCCTCCACCACCCCAACAGCCACAACCACCTCCACAAGCTCCCCCTTCTACCACCCATGAGCATGTGAAGGCTGTGACTACATTGAGGAGTGGTAGGACTTTGGAGAGACCCCATGGTACAGTTGTTGGCAGAGATGACACCGAGGCAGAGCAGGTTGATACTGAGATGCGGATGGATGATACTGTGATGAGAGGCAGTGTTGATACCGTGACGCCGAGCAGTGGTACTGTGATTCCAGTGACACCGGTAGATGATACTGTTGATTTGGACCGCTTGGGATCCCAACTCCCGCCATATCCTGATGCACTTGAGGAACCTTCTGCTGCAAAAAAAAAGAAGAAGCATGCGGATGATATCTTGGAGATCTTCAAGCAAGTGAAAATCAATGTACCTCTTCTGGATGCAGTCAAGCAAATTCCGTCCTATGCAAAGTTCCTTAAAGAACTGTGCACCTTCAAGAGAAAGACAACATGGAGGACGCCTAAGAAGATCAAGCTCACTGAGCAAGTGAGTTCCATTCTCCAACACACCATCCCCCGGAAAAGAAAAGACCCAGGTGCCCCCATCATCTCATGCTACATTGGGGCGCATCGCATAGACTAGGCTCTTCTTGACTTGGGGTCTAGCGTAAACTTGATGCCTTATGATCTATTTGCTGAGCTCCAAATGGGAGAGTTGAGGCCGGCCCATTGCACTCTACAGCTGGCCGACCGATCTGTGAAGACGCCTAGAGGGCGTGTGGATGATGTGCTGGTCCGTCTTGATGAGGATACTTCTGCCTTCTTCCCAGCCGACTTTATCATTCTTGATATGGAAAGGGAAGCTAGAAAGGTGCCAATCATCTTGGGGAGACCTTTCTTAGCCACAGCTGATGCCGTGATCCATGTGAGGACAGGGACCATGTATGTTACATTCATGCACATGAAGATCAGGTTGAACATTTTCAAGTCTTCTACGACAGCCGAAGTGATAGGGGCCACCGAAGAAGATTGTTATTTGGCAGAATGCCTAGATGAGATTGTTGAAGAGTTCCTACCTGCGTGGATTGAAACTACTACTCAAGGTAGAGGTCTTGAACCAATTGTTGAGTTCCCTGACGATGATGATGAGGATGATGAAGAGTGCGAGCTAGCCTTAGTGGCTGCGAGCCAGGACCTCCCCTCTATTTCTGCACCTTTGAAGAACTCCCTTGAAGCACCTCCAGTTCTTGAGCTGAAGAAACTTCCTGAAGGATTGAAGTACGCTTTCCTTGGCTCAAATGACACCCTCCCGGTGATCATTTCCTCCATTCTTTCTCCTGAACAAGAAGATGCCTTGATGGAAGTCTTGAGGAAGAACATCCAAGCCATTGGATGGTCTATTGCTGACTTGAGAGGGATTGACCCCTCCATTTGTGTGCATCGGATATACTTAGAAGAAGATGCGAGACCGACCTGTCAAATGCAAAGAAGGCTAAATCCAAAGTTGAAGGACGTTGTAACTCAAGAGGTTGTAAAGTTGCTCGATGCAGGGATCATCTATCCCATTTCTGACAGTACGTGGGTGAGTCCCATCCAAGTTGTGCCCAAGAAGGGCGGGATTACAGTTGCAGAAAATGTCGATGGTGAGCTTATGCCGGTGAGAGAGCAATCAAAGTGGAGAATGTGCGTGGATTACCGGAAACTCAATGAAAAGACAAAGAAAGATCACTACCCACTTCCTTTTCTTGATCAGATTCTAGAAAGATTGGCTGGGCAGAGCTTCTACTGTTTTCTTGATGGGTACTCAGGATATTTTCAGATTGCTGTGCATCCGGCGGACCAGGAAAAGATGACATTCACTTGTCCAAGTGGTACATTTGCCTATCGGAGAATGCCATTTGGACTGTGTAATGCCCCTTCCACTTTCCAGAGATGTGTAACCTCAATCTTCGCTGACATGCTCGATTCATCACTTGAAGTCTTCATGGATGATTTTTCAGTTTTCGAGAAAACTTTTGATGAATGTTTGCTACACTTGGCTGCCGTCCTCGAGAGATGCGTGAAAGTTCGGCTGGTTCTTTCTTGGGAGAAAAGCCACATCATGGTGCCTGAGGGCATCGTCCTAGGCCACCGAGTCTCTAAAGACGGGATTGAAGTTGACAAGGCCAAAGTGGGCCTTATTTCTACACTCGACATTCCTTCGACCGTAAGACATGTTCGATCTTTCTTGGGACATGCAGGATTCTACCGGCATTTCATCAAGGACTTTAGCAAAATCTCAAGACCACTCTGTCGATTACTTGAGAAAGATGTTGAATTTAAGTTTGATGACAAATGTGTTGAAGCCTTCAATCATCTAAAAGAGAGGCTTATTTCTGCTCCTATCATGCAGCCCCCGGAGTTCTCCTTGCCATTCGAGATCATGACGGATGCATCCGATATGGCGGTGGGGGCTGTGCTGGGTCAACGCATTGGCCGAATTCCTCATGCTATCTATTATGCAAGTAAAACGTTAGACGATGCTCAAAGAAACTATACGACTACCGAGAAAGAGTTGCTTGCGGTGATCTTCGCTCTTGACAAGTTCCGGCCGTATCTCTTGCAAAACAAAGTGACAATCTACATGGACCATGCTGCGCTGAAGTATCTCATGTCCAAGAAAGACTCAAAGCCAAGGTTGATCCGATGGATTTTGTTGCTCCAAGAATTTGACATAGAAATTGTGGATAAGAAAGGAATAGAAAATGGTGCTGCAGATCATCTCTCCCGTCTTGATGGACCTTTTGATGTGACAAGTCCAATCAAAGAGACAATGCCACATGAACAACTCCTCTTAGTCTCATCTGTCCAAAAGCCATGGTACAAGAACATAGCGAATTTCCTGGCTAGTGGAAGGATACCGAGCATGTGGACAAGATAGGAAAGCAATAGATTGTTTGCTATGGTAAAAAACTACATTTGGGATGACCCTCACCTCTTTAAATATTGCCCGGACCAACTCATTAGGAGGTGCATTTCGGAGATGGAGCAGCAAGAAGTCTTATCTATGTGCCATTCCGGAGTGTGTGGAGGCCATTTTGGAGGGAAACACACGACCACCAAAGTTCTTCAATGTGGATTCTACTGGCCAACATTGTTCAAAGATGCTCATGACTTTTGTAAGAGTTGCATCAAGTGCCAAAAAGTGGGCACTATCTCCAAGAGGGACATGATGCCTTTGTCACCTATCTTGGTGGTAGAAGTGTTTGATGTTTGGGGGATCGACTTTATGGGTCCTTTTCCCCTTCTTTCGGGTATGTCTACATTTTGGTCGCCGTAGACTATGTATCAAAATGGATTGAGGCTGTGGCAACAAGGACAAATGATCATAAAGTGGTGTGTGATTTCGTGAGATCCAACATCTTTAGCCATTTTGGTGTTCCAAGGGCTGTGATTAGTGATGGCGGGAGTCATTTCATTCACCTCACTTTTGAAGGACTGCTAAAGAGACATGGGGTGAACCATCGTGTAGCTACTCCTTACCACCCTCAAACGAGTGGTCAAGTTGAGTTGGCAAATCGGGAGATAAAGCTCATTTTGGAGAAGACGGTGCGACCAGACCGTAAGGATTGGTCACTTCGACTCAATGAAGCTTTATGGGCATTTAGGACTGCATATAAAGCCCCGATTGGCACTGCACCGTTCAAGCTTGTCTATGGTAAGAGTTGCCATTTGCCGGTTGAGATGCAACACAAGGCGCTGTGGGCCTTGAAGAGGATGGACTTTGATGAAGAGAGCGCTGGAATGAGAAGAAAGTTTCAATTGCATGAGCTAGAAGAGATGCGACATGAAGCCTATGAAATGTCAAAGAACTACAAGGAAAGAACCAAGTTTCTACATGACAAGATCATAAAGAAGAAAGAGTTTGAGCCCGGCAAATGGGTATGGCTGTACAATTCAAGGATGAAGTTCTTCCCCAGAAAGCTTCGTTCTAGATGGGAAGGTCCTTACCTTGTCAAGAAGGTGTACCCATCCAGAGTAGTGATCATTTGTGCAAAAGAAGGAGCTAAGGAATTTGCTGTTAATGGACAAAGGTTAAAACCTGTCGTTGAAATCGGCTCGGACAAGGCTAACCAGGATTTTGATGTTGTTATGCTAATAGAAGAAGAATTTGACGACGAGGAGTGTTTAGACGAGGATGAGAAAGGGATTTACTACAAGGATCTTTTAAAGATTCCCAAAAAGTGAAAAAGTCCAACATTCAATAAGCCTGGCTGAAGGCGTTAAATTTAGCGCTAGTGGGAGGCAACCCACGTGGTTTGAGATTCTCGAACCCTTCTTTTGATACTTTAGTTTTATTTTACACGAATACACACACGCACACTCGTGCTTGATAGTTTTGTTTTAGTTTTGATGAAATGGCAGATGATACGCTCTAAGGAGAGAAATATCGAAGAAAAAAAAATGAAATGCTACTGAGTTGGGCCGTAATGTCTATTGGTCGAAGGTTACAGGAGCCAATAGGGATTTTGGAGATTTGGCCCACGACCGTGTCATCCGGACACGGCCGTGACAAACTCAGAGAAACATGACCGTGTCCTCCGGCCACGGCCGTGTTGAGGTCATACGAGACTCTTTCGGCGACAGCACGCCCGTGGGCTGACGCCACGCCCGTTCTTTGGCGGAAGTACCACGACCATGGCCATTGGCCACGACCGTGGCCGAACCGGGTTCAGCAAGTTTCTATATAACCTCTCCGAACCACCCTTCCTCTTTTCTTTTTCTCCCCCGCGCAGAGCACGGCCGTGACGCCGCCAACACCACCGTGGGCACTCGTCTTCCACCTCCAGCCCTCCAAAACACCCCCAATCACCCCCCTTTCTCCACCATACCTTCCCCCAGTCATCCTACTCCCTCTTCCACCGCAAATACACCCCCAATCGAACCTCCTTCTCCACCATCTTCTCAAAACCGCCCAACCACATCCCCTACCTAAAACCTCCACTAAACCCCACTTTTCATCCACCAAACCCAAGTTAAACCTCGCAATCACCTTCCTAACCTTCCTACCTCTCCATTCCACCCCCCAATCCACTCCCACACCACTCCCTACTCATTTTCGAAATTCCAACCTAAATCATGAAGAAGGCAGGGAAGATGGTGAAGAGTGGGGCGAAGACGACCTTCAACGTCATTACTGGAGGGCGGCGTTCCAAAAATGCCTCCACCAACGTTTCCGCACCGTCCCACACACCATCTCCACTCACCTCCGCATCCCGCTCATCCGACGGCATCCACCTCACCGACGAGACCTATGCGGGAGGAGAGGAAGAAGAAGAGGAGGAGTCCGAGGAGGCTACTCCCGATCAGATGGTTGATGAAGTAATACCAGAAGCTGCCCCGCGAGCCCGGCGAACAAAAGTGGGGCCATCCACATCACGCCTATCCACATCCCGTGCGTCAGAGGGCCAAGATGAGCAGTCGCAGTCCGTGCGACAATTGCATCCTGGAGAGGAGCAACTGGCACAGTGGTACAATCTGGATACCACTTTGGGTTCAAAAACTTACACGCCGGCGGACGATGAAAATAGTGAAGATGAGGATATGGAACTGTCCATGGAGGATGATGATTTTCTGGCAAAGATGGAGGAGGAACGACTAAATATCATGGGCAAGGTGCCCGAAGGAACTACATATGGGAGGGGGCTGAGGCAAAGGCATATCTATCACAAATACCCAGAATGCTTGACGAGGCGAATAGTCGCCACGAGGTATGGCAGTGAGATGATACTTGACACCTTGGGCATCAAGGAGGCTATAGAAGAGAGCTTGAAGACCGTGGGGCTGTGGCATGTTCTCTTCACACCCCAAGTTTCATATGAAAAGATGACCAAGGAGTTCTTTGCTACGCTGGAAAAGACAAGAGTGAGAGGAAAAGATGCTTTGAAGTTTGCCATCTTAGGCCATTTTTACACTCTCACATCGAAGGACTTGAACAACATTTTTGCGGCAAGTCCGGAGGAAGCCAAGGAACTTGATGATGGCTTGTTGGAAAAAGATTCGAAGTATGATTACATACTTTTCTGGAAACAAATGACAGGCAGAGATGGGTATTATGCAGGGAGGGTGAAGACTTCAGCTCTAAGCAACCCTCTCATCCGCTACACGCAAAAAGTCCTTGCTAATACCATCGTGGGAAGATATGACAATCAGGGCACAATCTCACAAAAAGAAATGTTCGTCCTGAAAGCCATGACAGAAAAGCAGCATGTCAACCTAGGAGTGCTACTTATCGACCATATGAAGTCCATACCCTATAAGAGCAAAACCCCATTTGTCATGGGAGGGTTGGTCACTTCAATTGCACTCGGTTTGGGCCATGATCTCTCTGGGCTCGAAGATGGGTGTCCGATAGATTATATTGATATGGATTATCTCATCCGCTCACTCACCATCAAGAAGGATGGCAATAGGCTGATTTATCTCACTACCAGTCTGCCAGATCTCGAGCTGGAGCTCCCATACCACGCGGTGCCTCTTCTATCCGTGTTGGGAATCTACTACAAGCTGAGAGACAAAATAGCAAAATGGGAGAAAGATCACCCCAGAGAGACCTACATCAGGGGAGCCGCTGCCGCACATGAAGAAATGGCAGAGTCAAATGTGCAGGGGCAGGAACATCCAGTTGAAGAACAAGAGCGACCTCGATGAAGATGAAGGAGGGATGAGGGAACATCCCAGCTGCAGCAGCCCTCAAGCAACGCCTATGACATGTCACACATCCAGGAACAACTTGAGGAAATTTATCAGATACATCAGCAGGTGCAGCTCACCCAGCAGTGCATGTGGCAAGACCAACAACAATTATACTACCAGGTCAACCACATGTACCACTACAACCACGCCCAGGCAGCAAGGAACCCCGAATGGGGTGAAGATTTTTGGGGTGGTGTAGTGGAATATCCAGCAGCCTACCCTCCGCCTCAGGATGCATACTGGGGACAGTACTATCAGTACCAGCATCCTCCGACAGGCACCGTCCCTCCTCTAGATCACCCCCAGGGGCCGGACCAGCCCTCGCAGCAACACTGACACTTCCCCTATCTACCCTGAGCTATAGTTTCATGCTGAGGACAGCATGATTCTAAAGTTTGGGGTGGGTAGGGCGGTACGCACCCTTCTCTCTATCTAGTGATTTTTGTTCCACATCTCACCATTCAGTTTAGTTTTCATTTTATTGTTTTTTCTGTCATATCCATGCATGTCATGTAGTTTTCATTCTCGTCATTTTTGCGTAATTTTTCAAAATTTCAGCCATGCATTGCATCTCATGTAGGTTTTTGCTAATTTTTGCATGTTTTAGCTAGGATTTACTTACTTTTTCCCTAAAGTAGGTTTAGATGTGATTTTTTGCAAAGTGGCACCATTTTGGCCAATTTTGCCCAGACTTGAATATTCTTGCTCCAATAGGATGTTTTGACTTAATCTCCAAGGTTTGAAATGAAAAAGTTTAATCTTGTGACAAATGCATGCTACATTCTTAGATTTTATTGATATATGGTCTTGGTTGTGACTTTTTACATGTGAACCGCATCTCTTAAGTCTGTGAATGTGTTGGTTGAATCATGAATTGAGCAAGCAACAAACGCTTAAAGCCAATGGAATCACTTGGTAGAAATATGAATTTTGTGTTAATTCTATCATGTGATGTGATATTACTTGGTGAAGTGTTGAAGTAGCTTTCATGCAGGGAATCGTATGTTGAAAACTACACTGATGACCCCTCTTTGATCAGACTATTCTTCCACCATCTTCATACCCCTCCGCCTCATAAAAGATGCCAAAGTGCACATATTAGCCGTGGCCACCTCCAAAAGTTTGGGGTGGCCACATCTTTATCTCCCCACTTCACTCTATCCGCCATATGCCCTATCTACACCAATGGTAGAGAAAAAGAAAAAGAAAAGCAAAAATAAAATAAAAGGATGCTCCTGTTTAAGAGCATTCAAATAAAGAAAAGAAGAGTGTGTAAAAGCACTCCAAATCTTACCGCAACCCTTTCTTCTTCTTTTATACCCATTGAGCTAGAAAACATCAAATCTAGCTCACTTTACCCTTTCTACAGCCAAGTGGATCATCTAGTGTGGTTTGAAGCATAAGACCGAATGCATGAAAATGAAACAACACTCCTAGTCACCTGTGATTAACATCAACATGAAACGGTTTACCCGAAATGACATAAAGGACATATGGACAACTTGTGTTTCTATGCTTTATATTTGAAGTTTGTATGCTCAGTGCTCAGTTCATGATTGGGTTGTGAAAGAAGGAGAGGAGAGATGTGAGACACATGCACTTAGTCATTTCCAAGACCATATATATTCAATAACCTTCTGCTGCTTTGCATTTGTCATTTGTTTTTGTTGAAAAGAACGGAAAAGAGAGATCAAGTTGGAGCATACTTGAGGACAAGTATGTTTTAAGTTTGGGGTGGTGATGCAGCCCTATTTTAGGGCTCCATCTTGTGCCGTTTTGTATATAAGTTGCATCTAAACATGTTAGATTACAAGTATTTCCCCCCCCCCCAATTTGATTATCATTGCAAATACGCTTATGGATGTTCGTTGCACTATTTTCAGGTGTTTGGACCACAATGGATGGACGAGTGTGATGGAGAGGCCCAAAGAAGGCCCCAAAGCTCCCCCAACCTACCTTAGTGGCCAAAGAGTCATCACCAAGCAAGGACATCCGAATTTGACAAAGTTTGAAGCTCATCAGCCTGCTCAAGCCCTCACCACGGCCGTGGCCACTACCCACAGCCGTAATGTTTATTGCCAAGGAGCAGCAGTTCCAACAGGAGAAATGGCCAGAATCATCACGGGCATGGCCCTCGGCCACGAACATGACAAACCAGATTCACCACGGCCGTGGCCACTGCCCACGGCCGTAATGTTTATTGCCAAGGAATCAATAGGGGAAAGTTCGCCAGCTGCCACGCCCGTGGCCCAGCCACTTCACCACGGATGTGGCCCCTCGCCACGGTCGTATTGAGCCACTCCTTTCATTTCCAGTTCCCCTTCACCATATCCGTACCACCTGACCACGGCCATGTTTTACCCTCTTCACCACGGCCGTGGCCCTTCATCACGGTCGTGGTGGCCTTCATTCCAGCAGACTTTTCCACTGTTTTTCTTTTTTTTACCCCCACTTAACCCTAGCTCCTATATAAGCACTAGTGGCTCCTAGGGCTCGAGGAGAGCACCCCCTAAAGCACTCCCAGCCGACCCTAGCTGCTGCCATTGCATCCTTTGCTCCAATCCACCCATTTCCTTGCAATCTACCCCATTTCCATCCATTTTCCACTCATTTCCACCATAGAAACCTAGTTTCTCTAGGTTTCTATCCATCCATTCCACCATTTTCATGCACCCCTGCACCTTTGGAGGAGGGAGGTCATTTGCAGCTGCTTGGAGGTGAAGAAGGAGGCCACTACATCGAGCTTCATGGCGATTTCCCTTCTTCTATCCCCTTCTTTTCCTAGTTTGATCATGTATAGCTAAGCCCCCTTGGGTGGGCTGTTTGGGGCAAAAATGTGACTTTGATACCATGTTGGGGGAATATAATTTGTAATGAACATATTTCATTTCTATGATGATTGCCTTTGCTTATATCTCATTTCCCATTACTTGTGTATGTGGTTGTTGTTTAATTACATTAATGGCTTGCCTTGTGGTGTTTGAAGACATTTGTCCCTAGGACGTTTTGGTTTCTATGTAGCTATCATAGGATTGGCTCCTAGGTCCTTAATTCGGATCCCTAGCTAGCCCCCTATCTTCCTACATAATCACCTTCTTCCTACATGCAAATGTGAGTTCTAAGTGACTAGTATAAGTGTGATTAGTGCAATTTCCTAGGATTTCCTAAAGGCTGAGGTGGGTAGTGGCATGATGTCAAATACCCTCATCTCTACTCCCATCCTTACCCTTGGTCCTCAATTGACTAATACCACTTATCCTAGAGACCTAGACTTGGTACGTCCTATGAGAATTACACCTAGCCCTAGTTCTCCAATTAGTAGCTTAGGGTAAATTCTCATAGCACCCACCTTGTTGTTTGGTTTGGTAATCTAGAATGAGATATGTTAATTGCTTATTATGGTGACATCCCCCAACTAATGTCAAGGTCACATTCCCAGACGTCCCACCTCCTTCATCTAATTGCTTAAAACCCTAATTGCCTAATTTGCTTGTTAATGCTAGCTTAGTTCATTTGCTTTAGTCTAACTTAGTCAATTGCCTGGTTTTGGTAGCTAGTGTTAATTTAGGTCTTTCATGTTGCTTAGTGATTAACTTAGGTTCTAAATTGCTAGTTGCTTGCGTAGTCTAGCGTAGTTCGCTCTTGCTCTTGTTTAGATAGCTTGTTAACTTAGATTGCTAATTAAGCCTTTTGATAACTTAGTTTCACATTGCGTTTCCTACTTGCTCGTCTAGCTTAATCAATCAACAATCAACCTTAAAACCCTAAAAACCCTACTCTCCGCACTAGGAACGTAGCTCACGCTTTCTAACTCTAGCGCCCCCTCTATCTCCGCGGTTCGACCCCGCATCTTGCCTTTGATCTATACTACAACACTACCCCGTACGCTTGCGGGCGCATTGTTTTAGTTTTAGTGATAGACTTGATTTGGGACCATATAAATTTCGAAAGCAAGGATCCCATCCATCATCCCGTGCCTCCCGACCTCGTGGATTGCACTCGGCCACCCTAGTTGGCCGGCGTTGCAAGCCTCTAGCGGGAGCGCACCATACAACACTCCACCCCTTAAAGAGGATTTCGTCCCCAAAATCACTAGCAATTAGGGAAGGGTGAGTGTGCAACCTCACATCACAAAACTCCAGGTTGTTCCTCCAACCAAAACTTATACTTCAACTACACCTAAGGGTTCAGAAACTTCACATACATCAACAAATCATAGGTCAGGTTCTCAACGATAACCTAGGGTTCCACTATTAAGATTATTTTTATGAGATTTAACATTATTTACATTTTTGACTTATTAACATTATATTCATTATGATAACACATTGTCATCATTATATTAATTATGTCTTGTTATATTCACTTTATTGCCAAAAAGGTTATATTTCATTATTATGCACAATTAGAGGTTACTCAATTATCTCAACATTCATTATTATATTTGATCATTGTCCTTAATAATTCGGATTTATACTTCCTTATCCTCATATTATCACTTTTTTAATTATAACAAATTATTTTACATGAATATAAGACATTCTATCCAATTTGTTATTAAGCATACAATTATTTCAATTAATGTCACATTAGTTACTTATATTCATATTCAACATGTTCACATTGTCACATTATCTTATTGCTCACATTAATTTCATCATTAATCATCTCTCATATTTATTCCTTTATATTATTGATTTTGCACATTTATGTGAATTCCAATCATCCAATATTCATATTGAATCCATTATATGTATTTTAATGATCAAGGTGGAACATATGTCATATTAATGATTTGATTCACATTAAGTGACTAATAACATGTATATTAGTTAACAAGGTAACATGCATTTATATCGATGACTTAATTAATATGTGGTTAGATGATCATATATATCATTTATGTGTATCAAAGTATGTTAACTAATTATGGCTCTTAACATCATTAATGTATCATGAAAGGCATTAAAGATGTATAGATTAGGGTTAGATTATTCCAACTTAGGGTTTAGGTCCACATGACCATTTTATTTCACTTATTCATCCTTAGCATGCATTAATTACGAATTATAACCTTACTCATCATATCATTAGGGTTTATTGGTTCATGACATTATTAACATCTTACTTATTGATAATTAGCATTGATATTCATATTATGTGCATTGGATGTACATTAGGGTTCAAGCACATTTATTCCTTAGATGGTAATTATACAACTATTAACTTGTTTGGTCAAAACTAAGGATCTGAGCATACTGACCTCCTATCTATGGAGTTAGGGTTTCTAAAGATAGATCAAGATGTTATAGGGTTCCATCCCCCTAAATAGGATTTCGTCCTCAAAATCTAACCACTCAAACATCATCAACTAACCATACTCCACCCCTTAAAGGGTTTGACCTACTACACTAGGGTTAAAGGATAAGTCTCACTAAACCATTACCAAGATCCATCATGCTTCCACTGCGCACTCTAATATTCTCACAAACACCCAAACTCTAAGGTCTAGGTTCAAAGAACATAAGAAATTATCTTGGTAACCATCCTCAAACAAATCATCATACACATGAAACTTAGGGTTCCCAAAGATATACAACACAGAAGTCTAAGGTTACTATTGCCTAAAAGCAACCTATTTTGGGCAATTCGTATCAGCGCAGGCCAGGTCGGTATCATATGGGCATGGGAGTCCTCGTATACCAAGCTAGTGGTGCGGAGGAAAATTTTGCCAGCCCTCGAAACCCTGATCCTTTCTAGACACCCTTGCTTCAACTTCATGCCCTAATAGTTGCCTAAAGGCAAACCTAAACAACATTAAGTTATGCATGTTTTAGTTATGAGCATATTAGAGTTTTATTCATCAAGACTCTAAGGTGAAACTATAAGGTCCTAAATCAACCTATCATCAACATAGATCAAATCTAGACACACATGTCACTTAAAGGAAACTATACAAGTCTAGGGTTCTAATTAGGGAGACAAACTGAAATAGTCAAAGATCCGACTACCATTGGCTCTGATACCATGCTGTAAAGAAGTGAAATCAATCCACCTCTCTACTAAAAACAATGGTAAACAAAATCCAATTTAGATAGCAGCGGAAGATAAATTTTGACTATATTCAATTTCAAATAAAGTGTACAGAAAAATTTCCCCAATATGGGTGTACATGCTTTATACAAAAAGAGGATCTAAGTAGAGGGAACTAGACTACTCCACTTTTGTCTCCAAGCAACATATCCATCATCTAAGTCCAAGCCAAAGCCAAGATCTTCAAGTCCTATTCATCACCTTGCTTCACACCTGGGTGGTTGGGAAAGCACCCAGCAAAAAGGGAAGGAAAAATAAAAGTATGTGTTACAAAAACTGTTCTAAGATGGTAAGATAAGAAAAGCATGTAAAAGTAGGCTAGGGTTCATCATAAGATGAGACATCAAGAGAATGAGGCCATTTATATAAAAGAATATTTCAATAGGTGCTTGCCATAAACAACATATAACAAAAATGATTGCATGTATGATTAATATTGACTATCTTAACTATGTAGGGTTGAGGCACCTACCGGACCTTCAACCAAAGGGTGAGGGGAGAATAACACATTCCCAGTCACCTACACACATTTTGTGTGCGGGGGAGAGTATCACATTCCCCAGGGGAGAAATAACACATTCCCCAACTATGGGTGGTTGTACATACAAGTACCACTACACTAGTTATTTAGTCTAATAAAATCAACATGCTAGAAAAAGAGTTATGGAAAGATTAATCAAAAGATTTATACAACATGGCAGTGGGGTATAAAAACCCAAACAAGATAATACTACAAATGATTTTGAGGCACGAATAAATTAGATTTCAAGAATAATGGATTAGGTCAAATTAAGCCTCATTAGGGAACATGGGTAAAGGTATGATAAATTTCCCAACTAAAGGTGTAGATGCACATACCTTTAATCTTTAGAATCCTAAAATCACTTTTCATAACTTTTACACGAGATCAGATCCACTTTCCTAATTACATAATCATATACATGTATTAATGATAAATTCTTTCATAAAAAGGTTTAAAACCTCAAAACCATCGACTTTTCCACAAACAATCGATTTGGACTCTGAAAACCTCACTACTGTCTTAGTTAGGATTTTTTGATCAAAATAACATATAGGTTTGTATATTTTCGAGTTACTAACTTTTTAGGGTGTTTTCCATATTTATTAGTTAATTAAAACAATTCGAAAAAATACGTATTCGAAAACCTCAGAAACAAAATACAAAAATATTTTTATTAGATATATCTCATTCTCCCGATTCCAAAACATATTTTGGTTTTAAATTTGGATAATCGAGTAAAAAGATATGATTTTTTAAAATTGACCAATTAGAAATTGCCACGTAGGCACTTGTATCAAACATAGAGACAAGAGAGAACAGACAGAGGGGCAAAAGAGTAAAAACATGAGGAGTCATCTCCCTCCCAGCCCCATCGCCATGGCGGCGAGTAGCTACTGCTGCTTGGCTACGGTTTTGGGCAAAACCACAATATCAGACCAAATCCGACTTTAAGATATCCGAAAGAAAGATTGAAGAAATCCGAACCTGATGGTCTCTTCAATTCAACCGGAGATGAAGTGAGGTGGGAGCAAAGGGCGCCGCAAGGTCAGGAGCCTACGACAACTAGATGATGGTCCAAACGTCTATGAAACTTGAAATTAACAGCGTGGTTGAGTTGAAAAGGTGTCGACGCACGTATGAGTATGGGTATATATAAGCATGGAGATGTGGGTTAGAGTTTTTATAGTGGGCCGTCGAATCTTGGGGAGCAAGCTTTGGGGGTTTCTCGAATCTCCGTCTAAACTCGAAAAATTTGGGATAATACTGTGCGGATTTGCGCAAGGAATCTATAACAACAAAAATCAATCAATTTCATTGAGAGATGAGAGAGATATTGCGATTTGAAATTTCGGAAAACAAAACAACATATTGCCTATTCGGACTGAGGAAGAAGATAACATGTGGATCTTCCAATCAAGATCCAACGGCCTACGATCAGCGCGAAATCACAGTTGCCATCTTTATTCCTATTCAAAATCGAATTAAAAGGCATACTCATTTAAATGTTTTTCTCTCTCCTCGTTTGGAGGGTCAAACAATGTCCAAAAATTACCAAATTTTATATTCCGACTTATTTTGATGTGTAGAATTCGAATATGAAATTATTGTTTTCTTTTGAGAATCTTTAATGTGTTAAATAATTCAAAACATATTTTCTCTTTCCTCATTTATTTAAGATTCTATGATTATCTAAAAATTACAAAACTTCACTCATAACTCATATTAAGTATGTTAGTCACGAATTTGATATTATTTCCATTTTTTGAAGTCGTTTGTTATTTTAAATAATGATTTGAAAGTTTTGTACACGTTCTCTCTCCTTAATTTATCTTCTCATCAAATATTTTCCAAATTGATTCAAAATTCATCAAAAGGTCTATATTAACATGTAGAACACGAATTTGGCATTAATATATTTTTTTGAAGACTTTTATTTTTTTTATTTAATTTATTTAAATTTTATCACTTATTTGTCCTTTTAATTTATTAGAGGCATCTAGAAACTTCCTAAAAATATAAAACTTGGTCTACATATAATAATAAACGTTAAGAATACGTTTTTGACATTATTTAATTTTTTTTAACATATATTTAATATTTTTGGTCTTTAAATCATTTTCTCTCTCCAGATTAAAATAAAATATTAAACATTGACCAAATTAAATGAAAATTTGCCCAAAGGCTTATTTTTATGTTTAGATTACGAATATGGAGATATTTTTTTCTAATTTGAGGGCATTAAATATTTTATCTCTCTTTCTTGGCTTATTTCCCATTATCTTGTATTAAAGGCTTATATATATTTATTTATTATCCAAATTAGATGATACTTGTCCATTAAGTTTCTTTTAGATCAAGAAAACGAATTTGAGTGTCAAATTATCCTTGTGGGTTTCCAATTAAATTTTTGGTGCAAAATATTTCCCATTATCCTCTTTTATCCATTAAATCCCATATAACCTTTAATTATTGCATTTATCATCTCCTTTATATAAAATTCGGATTTATTTTCTTTTTCATATTCTAAAAAGCACTAGAAAGTTCTAGGACGAATTTATTTATTCTTTTTATCACTTAAGTGGATATTTTGTATATTTGACCCATTATTAAGCTTCCTCTGAGGTATTTGTGCATAAACCCAAATATTGGAATAAAAGGTGAACAAATGTTCATTAAACCATCATATTCTCCCCAAATTAAATAGGAAGGCCAAAGAGGATAGAAATGAAAAGAAAAATATGAAAAGAGGACAAAAAGGCAAAATGCCCAGATTTTGGTATGTTACACCCACCTTGAGAGATTGATTTTGAGATCAATCTGGTACCAGGAACACAACCAGTTGTACATACACCGTATAGGATGGCTCCAGCAGAGATGGCAGAGTTGAAGAAGTAGTTATAGGAGTTGTTGGAGAAAGGTTTCATCCGACCGAGCACGTCACCTTGGGGTGCTCCAGTCTTGTTCGTTAAGAAGAAGGATGGGTCGAAGCGGTTGTGTATAGATTACCGGTAGTTGAACAAAGTCACGATCAAGAACAAGTACCCGTTGCTGAGGATAGACGATCTGTTTGATCAGTTGTGTGGCACTACAATGTTCTCAAAGATCGATCTACGGTATGGATATCATCAGTTGAGGTTTAAGGTAGATGACATACCTAAGTCAGCGTTTAGGATGAGGTATGGTCACTTTGAGTTTGTGGTTATGCCGTTTGGGCTAACTAATGGACCTGCTGCTTTCATGGAGCTGATGAACCGAGTGTTCCACCTGTTTCTAGATCAGTTTGTTGTAGTCTTCATAGATGACTCTTGATCTACAGTCGGGACAGTCAAGAACATGAACTACATCTTCGACAAGCGTTGACTCTTCTTTGCCAACATCAGTTATATGCCAAGTTTAGTAAGTGTGAGTTCTGGCTGAAAGAAGTGACTTTCTTGGGTCATGTGATATCTGTAGAAGGAGTCAGAGTGGACCCTAAGAAGGTGGAGTCAGTTTCAGATTGGGAGCAACCAAAGACGCTGACAGAAGTTCATAGTTTTCTGGGTTTGGCAGGATACTACCAGAGGTTTATAAAGGACTTCAGTGTGATCGCGTTTCCGATGACAAAGTTGACCAGGAAGGATGCACCTTTTGTCTGGGATGATCGTTGTCAGCAAGCTTTCCAAATCTTGAAGGAGAAGCTGACTAGTGCTCCAGTGCTAGTGCTTCCAGAGCCTGGGAAAGGCTATGTTGTTTTCTGCGATGCTTCCAAGAAGGGCCTAGGATGTGTGCTGATGCAGGAGGATCATGTGGTTTCTTTTTCTTCGCGACAGCTAGGGCTGTCAATGGGGAGGGTAAGGTCTTACCCTTACCCTTACCCACTAAGTCTGGCGGGTACCAATATCCTTACCCTCCCCTTACCCTTACCCTCTTACCCACAAGGTAAATGGGGAGGGTAAGGGTTAAGTGGGGAATTTATATGTCATCTTCAAATTTGTGGTAATATTAACAATAATGGTCTAGTTAGTACATTTATTTATTTGAGTGAAATATCAAGATGTTCCATAATGGATTTTAAATATCCAAAATGTTTCTAAGTAATATTCTACAATTGTTGTATTGAATGCATGTACAAATGGTAGTACCCTAACATTGGTGTGTGAAAAAATAAATTATTCCTAGTAGATTAAGACTTCTACGTTAAAATGATATTAAAGGACAATATGTCATAGAGAGTTATTCTTAGAAACATGCATATCTTATACCCTCTAAAATGTTGTAGCATCCAAAAAAAAAGCACAAATAAAATAGATAACACTACCTCACATATGTATTAAATGATACATTAAAGATTAAATCTTGTTATTATATACATGTTTGCCTTACACCACAAATAATTTAATGAAACATAGACTACATATATACATGTGTCTTGCACCTCCAAAAATGTGTTGCATACACAATCAAGTTAACTATATAAGAAGTAGAAAAGAATATCATGTATTATTTAAAATGATGACCCAATAAAATTAAATATTACATAGATTCAAACAACATATGACCATACATTCAATATATTATACATAAATATTGGTGGGTAGCGGGTTAGAGGGTATGGGTAATGTGGCATCCAACTTATAAAACACAAGATTAATTAAGCGGAAGCGAATCATTTGCAGCGGATTACTGAAAATCACTAAAAATTAAAACTTTTTGCAAAGAGATTCAAACATAGGAAACTCTTCCATTAAGAACCAAAGTATAATATTTACATTCTGATCCACTAATACACAACCTATACTATCTTTTCTCGAGGATTACAACATCAGCTGCCCTATTCAACATTATATACATATGACATAAAAACCTCGAGGCATCAAGCCAAAATCTCAGATCGATTCATTAAAACACTAACTATAAACTCTGAGGACCTGAGAGTAAAAAGACGACACATAGGACTTTCTAACTATACAACACTTGGCAGCCAGTGCCTCCACCTAAGTTATCACAGCTGTCCCTGATACTGTTGCTGCCATTCTTTCTCTGCTAAAGGTTTCCTGCTTCTTCTTCTGCGTTTACCTAAAAACATTGGATCCCATGGGGGTGAGACAATTGTAAATTGCCCCAACGAGAGATATAACTCTCTGCCAAAACATTGTTATAGCAGTTTATTATAATAAAACTGAGCAGGAGTTCTTATGTATATTAACAACAACATTAATTGTTGAATAAACAGAGTAAAGTAATATCATTTCCTAAGGAGAGCATTATATCTACTCATGGTAGATTCATAATTCACATATCTACTTGCATTGAATGTAAAGAGATATGAATAACATTTATCGACTAGGAATGCACAAAAGAAATATAACATCAGCCAATGAATTTCCGTATTCAATCCTTAAGCAAACATGCTATACGGCTGATTACATTTTACAATCACATTTATGCCCTGAGGAGATGAGGTATACCGCTCATACTCCAACCGACCATTGCAAAGTTGAAATCGGTACCATATAAGGTCAAAGGTAGAGCCAGCTACCAAGACCTCCCATATCTCAATCAACACGAGATTACATGCAGGACATCTTGTGTCTCTTCTATATATAGCTGTCCAGGGTATACTGGCAACTTCGCTATTAGAGTTACAGTGGCGCGCTGCACTCTCTTCGCGATTGTGAGATTTCTTGTTTATCTACATCGATCCGACATTAACATTATTGGGATATGTGTACTACATTTTTCCCAATCTTCTGGAGGTTCGTGATACATCTATCCCGATGCAAGTAATGAAGGATTGAGAGGTTTGTTATTTACCTTTCCTCAATTCCCTCATCAGGACGTCAGGATACAGTGGCCCATTGCCCCCACATATTCAAAATATGCATTTCGGGTGTTGCCGCGGAGCACCCATTACACCATCACCTATTGCTGACGATGATGGATCTATGGTCAGGGCTCTACATGATATGATTTCACTTAATTAATTAATTACATTAGCATATTCTTTTAGAATCAGTCAAGTTCTCAAACATAACTTATTCAGACAAATGCTATAAGGAAACATGTACTATTTTCACCAATCACTTTCTCAGTCCTTAAAGGACATTGGGATCTTAGTCCCTCATTTCATTTCTTTTAGCAGTTCACATCCCTCAACTACATCATTATCATACTTATCAGCATTGGGTATTCATACCCTCAATTCTTCACTATCACTGTTACCACTTGTTAGGTAACCATTAGCTCCAAGTCCTCAGACCGAGGTATGCATAATACTTGTTACACAAGTATCTCACATGGCTCTCAAAGCCTATTAAATGTTTTGCCACCTTTCACTAGGCAACAACTTACTCATGGAAATCATAAGGTTCATGCACATTTTGTTACTTTTACTAAGAAACAACAACATTAGGCACATAAGACCATACAACATGTTAATTATATGAAAGTCATAGCTCATATCTGGCTATGTTCATTATCTCATGATGTCTACATGATTAATAGACATGATAACAGTCATGTAAGTCATTTGTCACATCATATGAAATATCAGTAACACCATCGTCCTTTATCAGGATTAGGGTTATCTGTCAATTAGGGCTTTTCATTATCTTTACCCAAAAATTAGGGTTAGTGTTTCCCATCTTACATTAATTAGGGCTTCATGCTCACATTATTAGTTCAACTCTAGTATGTTGCTCCCTTCCTCTAGGAGCATTCAAGACATCATAAGTATTTTCTTATGATTACCATTCTTATCATATATCATTAATGATCATCAATTCAAAGCATGCGTTCATTTCTCATCCTTGTCATGATATAATTACATTATACTCATTGATTAGCTTACCCCATTCTCAAGGTATATTGGTCAACATTTATCAAAGTACATTGAGTCCATTACATCTTTATTGTAACAATTGCATAACACACATTTCATGTGTTTCTTAGCCAAGAGTATTGGATTAGAGGTTCATCAAGGTAAGTCTACAATGAAATGCAGAATGTGATATCTATCATATTTGAATGTATCACTTTCTTTTCATTTCCATTTTTTAAAGTTAATCAACTAACTTTGTATTAAGGTATTTCCCTCTTAATACTTTATCCACTAACTTGTTACTTTCATCATATGGTGCATGGGTCACACATTAGAATTGTCCAATTGTCTTTAATGATATGGACTTATCCAACTGATAGACATTGTTGATATAGGATAAATCATTATCAACTATTTTAGGTATTTCAACTCTTAGGATGTTATCCACATCATTATTTAGTATAACATACATCATTCCTAAAAGTTTCATGTCCTCATCATTGTAAGGTGTATAGGCTATTACTCATGTATAGAGATGGTTGTACAAGGATCTAGGCATCATCTTGTCTCTTAGATCCTTATTCATTAAAATCACCACATTATCATTCACATGGTTCATCAACCCTATCCTTCATGTTTATAACATATTCATCTTATTTAATTATTTTAACCACACCTCTCTTTGGTGTACTGGCTATTAAACCATCTCTAGGGTTTCATATATCATCACATGACATCACCTTGAATTGAGTCTTAGACCATATCATAATATCAGGGTTCCACATAACATCACTTAAAACTAGGGTTTCATCTTCAATAAACCATAATTAGACTTACTGTTCATCCCAGTTGGGGTTTCTCATGACATCACCCCCAATTAGGGTTTCTCATGTCATCACCCTCCATTACGGTTTCTATTCATATCACATCACCCTAGATTAAGGTTTACTATTCACCCCAAGTAGGAGTGATCATCAAAGTACCCTGAATTAGGGTTTATCATACCATCACTATGAATTAAGATCATACCATCATCATGTAGTAAGATTACTTCCATTAATATCCTCAGTTAGGGTTATGATTCATTAACCCTCAAAATTAGGGTTTCATGATCTCACTATGAAGGATCATACCATAATTAAACATTCATTTATATAGGAAGTCTACTACTTGATTATCAATCATGTAGGAAATCTTCTCTTTCATCTTCTACAAGATGATGTTTGTTTCAACCTTGATTAAGCTAAGTCAACTCAATCTTGAAGAAGAATTGACATCATGGGTTATGTCATTATCACCATGATCATTAGGGCTTAGCTACTTGAACGGTACTAATCACCCTATCTCATTAAAGGTACCATTATTAGAAACACCATTGATTTACATCATGTAATTGACCACTTAAACCATTGACCTTTATTCACTTTAAGTGTTCATACAATTTGATTAATTACTTTCCAAATGATCTTGGTCACTTAGACCTCAAATGATCTTAACCAATCAGACCTCAAACGGTCTTGGTTGAATACTCAAAACTATTTAGTAAAGTAGGTGGTGAAGACTGTTTGCCAAAGTTGACTTTTTGATACCGCATGCACATAAACGGTTTGGGATCGTTTGGTCCCAAACTTTCTTGAGACCGTTTGGCCCCAAACGGTCTTGAGACCATTTGGTCCAAACCCCCTTAAAACCGCAAGGGCCAAAAAGGGTCTCAACCACTCCAATTAAATTAGGGTTTCCAATGTTGAATCCTTCAACCATTGAATTCATGTAAGCAATCATCAATTGAACCTATCACCATACTTCAATTAATTTAATTAGGTCAACCTTCAACTGATTTTACACTCAATTGACCCTCAATTGATCATCAATTAGGGTTTGAATCAATTGTATTAGGGTTTGGAATCGATGATCCTTCAACATTAACCAATGTGAAACTAGTTACTTTAAAACTATTGGACCACCATTCAAATTGGACATGACCTGACCCCAAACGGTATTGAGGTCATTTGGATGACCTCCAAATGGTCTTGAAACCGTTTTCCCATGTCAACATCAAAATCCAAGTCAATCAATCAAAGGTTGGATCATTGGATTGATCACCAAATCAGTATTTGATTGCACTTCAACTTAGTACCTTTAGATCTTCAAACACCAATCATAGTCAACCCTAGACCTCCAAACGGTCTTGGGTGACCCCCAAACGGTCTTGGGATCATTTGCATGACCTCCAAACGGTCTTGAGACCATTTCCCATCATATCATCATTAACCATGTCATTCAATTAGGGTTTGGATCCTAGGATTGGTCACCAAATCAACACTTAATTGTATTTTAGTTTGGTATCCTTAGACCTTCAAACACGTGATCATACTTAACCCTAGACCTCCAAATGGTCTTGGGTGACCCCCAAACGGTGACCGTTTGGGTGATCCCCAAACGGTTTTGAAATCGTTTGGGTCAATCAACCCAAAGCATCAACTCATTCAATTGCAAAATCAGCACTTAGCCGATTAGGGTTTATACCATATGTTTGAATCTTCAAATACCTAACCATACTCAACCCTAGACCTCCAAACGGTCTTGGTTGACCTCCAAATGGTCTTGAGACCGTTTGGGTCAATCAACCCAAGTTTCAAACTCAATCACTTATGAAATCAACACTCAACCCGATTAGGGTTTAGGTGATTGATGGACCTTCAACTCATGAACCAATTGGAGTTAATCAATAATAATTGATGGGTCATTAACCTAGATCATTATGAACAAATCCCCAAATGGTCAACCCTGGTCAACATCACCAAATGGTCTTAAACCATTTGCTTCTATGCGGTTTAGTGAAACCGTTTCATTCTAAATGGTTTGAAACTGTTTGCTCCCAAACGGTTTGTGAAACCGTTTGGACATTTGATTGAAACCGTTTGGTCTAGATATTTGGGGAGGTGTGTGCTTATGATGATGTCATCATCATCAAGCTCTAGACCCACGAAACCTGCTGTGATTTCCATGGAGATTGCATCAATCAACCAAATCAATAATTGTAAATAGAGAAATGATCATTATTTGATGGGGAATTGAATACAATAAGAAAGTTAGGGTTTCAAGTTATAAAACCCACCTCCAATAGAGCTACAAAGCTCCAAGATCACGAAAAAAATGGTGGATGAAGCTTTTGCAACTTCCCCTAGGCTCTTCCTCAAGCTTTTGGTTGAAAAGTTTGGCTAGGGTTGAAGAGGAGATCGAATTAAGAAGAAATCAATGATTTACTTTCAATTTCCACCATGGAATCAAGGGGAAAAGAGGTCAAGAACCTTACCAACAGGTTGGGGTCGTCCTCCTCCTGTTCCTGAGCTTCTCTTGGGGTCGGCCAAGGCAAAGAAAGAAAGGAAATCCGAAAAGAAGTCCTTAAGTGAGTGGAGAAAGGGATATGTATAAGGAAATCCCAAGGAGAGAGAAAATGGGATTATTTCCTTTAATTCCCAAAATAATTTCCACAAAACCCCCCTCCATTTTTGGCCACGAAGCCGTCTTCATGTTATTTCAAAACCTCTTCATTATCCAAGAATAAAGGGAAAAGAAATTAAGCACCTTAACCCTTATAATATTAATATCCATTTTTGAGTGGAATTTCTTTTTCTTATAATAATGGTGAGTGAAATTTCACCTCCTTAGGATATGCTCGTGCCTTTGCAAGGCTTAAGCTCGTCCACACACATCTGAATCCAACCATTTTAATTTTGGTTGAAGGCCCCTTCAATTATTTTATTTATTTTTGCATTAAATTGAATTAGGGTTCCAATTAGGCTTAAATCTTGATTATTTTAATATCAAGATTCTCTCTCCTCCAACTTAATTCAAATGAGGTGCCCCTCTCATTTTATTTGCTCTAAATGATGTAAAGAAACATTAGGGACCTTATTGAAGTGGTAATTTGCATATTGAACCTTAGGTTTTGGGTAAATTGCACTTTACACCAAAACTAGGTTTTAATGCACAAACATTATCCAACAAGCTCTATCTTAGTGTCCAGGCTTGTGGAAACCATACCACTACATCATATTCATTCTAATGATGTCTCAACATCAGAGGAACATATTATTATTTAACATTTGTAAGTTAGCCCCTTAACTTGGGTAATTTGCACTTTAGTCCAAAATAAGCAAACATTGCTTCAACATTGTTCAAACATGACCAAAATTGAAACATAAGTTCCTCATGAGCCCTAATTACTTTTCACAAGATAATATTAAGTATATAATCATCTTTCTTTATTAAAACACCTAGGGTTAAAGCATAACCCAGGTCAGGGAGTTACAGGTAATGGCTTACCCTTACCCTTACCCACTAAGGTAGCTGGTTAGAGGGTAGCGGGTAGGCGGGTAAAGGGTAAGAAAATCCTTTACCCTTACCCTTCCCCTATAGGGTATGGGTAAAGGGTAAACGGGTTTACCCTTACCCATTGAAAGCCCTAGTGACAACTTAAGAGACATGAGGAGAATTATCCGACACATGATTTGGAGATGGCAACGATGGTCAATGCGTTAAAGATTTAGAGGCACTATCTTTATGGGGAAGTGTGTCAGATCTTTACAGATCATAAGAACTTGAAGTACATCTTTTCACAGAGTGAGTTGAACATGCGACAACGTCGTTGGATGGAGCTAATCAATGATTATGATTTCACCATTGAGTATCATCCTGGTAAGCCAAATGTGGTAGCTGATGCACTTAGCAGAAAGTCTTCTTCTCTCCCCATGAAGAAGGCATAGTTGAGTTCCTTGGTATGCCATAGGTGAGAGATGTTTGTCTCCTTGCGGTAGATGAATGTGCAGTTGGAAGTTTCCTTATTGGCAGGACTGTTGGCACAGATGCAAGTCAAGCCTACGCTGAGACAGCAGATCAAAGACACACAATAGGCAGATGATACAGTATAGTTGATCAGGTCAGAGCTCGACAACGAAAAGCGTGATGGGTTCCATAAGTCCTAGGATGGACTACTTTGCTATCATGGTAGGATGGTGGTCCCCGATGTTTATAATCTAAGAAAGCTAGTGCTCGAGGAAGCACACATGTCGATGTATGCTATGCATCCAGGAGTCACCAAGATGTATTATAATCTGAAGGACCTGTATTGGTGGTCTGGCTTGAAGAAGGATGTAGCCAAGTTTGTGGCTAAGTGCACAGTATGTCAGCAAGTTAAAGTTGAGCATCAGAAGCCGACAGGAACATTGCAACCCATGCTGATACCACAATGGAAATGGGATCATATAACCATGGATTTTGTAGTTGGTCTACCAAAGACAACTAGGAATCATGATTCCATTTGGGTAATAGGGGACAGGCTAACAAAATCTTCTCATTTCATACCGGTAAAGACAACATATACATCAGAGAAGCTTGCTCGGGTATATGTAGACGAGATAGTGCATTTGCACGGTGTACCGGTGACACGCTTTTTACATGCGTAGAAACGCAAGTGTACGTGTCAATGTAATATAGGCCTTTGTGAGGCCCGAGTCGAACTCAGGGACACTGAATTATCGGAGACTACTACTAACTACGCACAATCAGCTAGACCGGTTAAAAAGTTGGAAGTTGTTGAAAAAATTAAAAGAAAATGAAATAAACAAAACAATCGATTAAAGGTTTAGTTTTAATCAATTCAAGTGGAAATCTTTAGGATTGCGGTTTCACCGCGGGTTTTCATTGTATGAAATTCTATATAGTCATTCAGATTTATCTCTCTATCCGGGTAGTGGCCTGAAATCAGAATTGCCCACTATCGTGGTACAATTCACTACCTATGTCTAGGTCGGTTCCACCGTCGTAGTAACCTATACCCTAAACTAGGTGCATTAGAGTCGATCTCTCAGTATCCACCATTAACCTTACACCACCTTGTTCAAGGGATTTGTCAATTAATGTAAATTCCGTCTCTTTTCAACCATTAATTCTTCTTTCAAAGTAATTAAGGGCATTAGATTATTATTATGGTGATCAAGCATAACAATATAATTGAGAAAACGAAATTATACCACAGATTTAAGAGATAAATGATGAATTACTATGATAAAATTGTCATACAATGCTTCCCCGGGCTACTCCCAGTCCTAAAGATAAAGGGGATTAGCCCCGAATGTTCATCTCAGAGCAAAACATGGTAGAGAAAAGGGGAAATGACGCAGATTTACCGTGCGTAGAAACGCAAGTGAACGCGTCGAGTAGTACAAGCCTTTGTGAGGCCCGAGTCAAACTCAGGGATACATGCAATCGTCGGGGACTCCTACTAACTACTCGCGATCAGCTAAGCCAATTAACAAGTTGAGAGTTGTTGTTAAAATTAAAAGAAAAAGAAAAATAAAACAAAACAAGCAATCGATTAAATGTTGGTTTAATCAATTCAAAGTGGAGATCTTTAGGGTTATGGTTTCACCGCAAGTTTTCATTGTATTAAATTCTATATAGCTACTCAATTTTATCTCTCTATCCGGGTAGTGGCCTGAAATCAGAATTGCCCACTGTCGTGGTACAATTCACTACCTATGTCTAGGTCAGTTCTACTGTCGTAGTAACCTATACCCTAAACTAGGTGCATTATAAACGACCTCTCGGTATCCACCATTAATCTTACACCACCTTGTTCAAGGGATTTGTCAATTAATGTAAATTCCATCTCTTTTCAACCGTTAATTCTTCTTTCAAAGCAATTAAGGGCATTAGGTTATTATCATGGTGATCAAGCATAACAATATGTTGGAGAACACAAAACCATACCACAGATTTAAGAGATAAGATATGAATTACTATTATAAAATCATCATACAATGAATCCCCGGGCTACTCCCGTTCCTAAAGACAAAGGGGATTATCCCCGCATGTTCATCTCAAGACAAGGCATGGTAGAGAAAAGGGGAAACATGAGAAAAATGAAATTGAGTGGTGAAACCCCTAAACGGAGAAGAACCGGTTGATCCTCCGCGTAGAACACATGCTCTCCCACCTTCCGGTGGTGGAATCCATCTTCTTCGGTGTCTGGATCAACTGGTATGAGCTTCTGGCCTCCGTTCTCCTCTCTACTGCTCCTCGGTACTCTGTGCAATGGCTAATGACCCTTCGTTCATGTCCGGGCAGCCGTCATTAGGTATATCTCCCTCCTTAGGTCGCTAATTAACCACAACCGTTTGATTAAGATCATTCCAAAGCAAATGCATATCTTACGGTGTCAATACCATAGATGTGAGTCGATGGTATCGACTCAGTATGGTAGCGGCACCCCTTCTTTCCTTTTGTCTGAGTGCCTGATGTAATCTCGATACCATCGACGAACCTGTAGCGACGATTTTGTCATTTTGCATCGCTGTATCCTCCGTGCGTCGATGGTATCGACTTGGTGTCGATACTATCGACTGCTTCCTCGCCAGCGACCTGATGGTAGCTCGATACCATCGACATCACTGTCGATAGTATCAACTCATTGCTGGTACTCGCGGCTGGCAATCTGTGGTCCGGTCGATGGTATCGACCACCGTCGATGGTATCGACGGCAGCAGATACTCGTTTTTCCTGAAATTGGCACACGGAACCACATAAGTCCACACAAAATATATTCTTTCAATAATTAATACTCGAAATACTTAAATAGAGGGAATTTGACATAAAGAAGTAGCATAGACCAAAATGAATGAATTATGCAACATTAACCATGAAAATGACTAATAAATGCATGAAACACATATCAAACAAGTCTATAAATGCGACTCAAAATCATCGCATCAAACTCCCCTAAGCTTGAACATTGCTCTCCCTCGAGCAACTATTTCTTAGAATAGAATTTCTAGAGTCAACTAAAGAACAAAGCATCATAAAAGACATCCCACATGACTCCCACCGGACATTCACATACCGGACCTCGCTAACCACAGAATGATAATTACCCTAAAGGCGAAAGTAATCATCTATAAAATATATTAACCTCAAAACTTTTGAACACTATCAAATAAGGCAGTTAACATAATAAAACTCGCCGGTTCATACTTGGTGCATGTTGTGATCTCCTATACTACGTTGCTTGCCCTAACTACCATCTGCATGGAAGCAGTTCTCCTGATATTCATTAGTGAGGAGAAATTCACGGTGGCCTACCAATCCGAGCAACGAGTGGATGAAATGGGCGGCTTATGGAAGAAATGGAAGTATCATACGATTGCAACATGCATAAAACAAAAATGCCCTAAATGATGCAAATGCACATGAGAAATGCCCTAATGCTTAAGATTAGGTGGAATGATGCATGCACTAATCATCCATCTCAAAATGAGATGGATATCTAATTAAGCTACATCATGTACTCACTTATCTTACAATACAGGTGAAATTATGTTCCTTTCTCCTTCTTATTCTTGTTGCTTCTGAATAACTTTTTTTTTCAATTTCAGATTTTTTTCTTTTTTTTTCATTACAAACCCTTATATCCATGATTGACAAGAATACTTATTGGGCTTATATTTTCTGCACAGCTCAAATATTTGCACTATTTGGAAGGTATGGAACAAATTAATTCACCATTAAAGAATAAATGAGGTACATGACATACTTTATGCATAAAAGTTATGAATGCAACTACATGACATGCACCTGAGGGTAATGCGCATGTATACCTATTCTAATCTTTTTATTTATTTTTTCTTCATGCAAACATAAGAAAAATTGCAATGCAAGTCCTATCTACATGCCATGCAATCAAAGAGAGTTAAAACCGTACTTTACTTCCAATTCTAGGGTGGATTGTGAAAACAATGAGGTGGAAAGATCACAAGACTAGTTGACTGAACCTTTGAAAAATATTATATGTCCCTCCTTACTGACCTGTGTGGTAGTTAAAAGGTCTTTTCTCTCTTACTTCAAATTAAAGTCTCATTATCACTTGGTCAGCTTAGGCTCAAACAACCAATTCTGTCCACTTTCATGAATCATTAGGAATGAGCAGTTGTGATTTCTAGTTTTAAAGTTGACAAAACCAATCATTTTCTAAGTTAAGTGATCAGGGTTAAACAATACTCAAGCTTGCGAACACTCAAAAGTTTTTAATTTTCCCTTAATTCCCCATGCACATGCAACTGAGATGACTCACATTAAAGACATCCACGATTACACTAGATAGATTGTGGATCCTAAACTAAGATTGCTGAAAACAAATGACAGGAAACAAAAGCAATAAAACTAAAAAAAAGAAAATAAAAGATAGAACTGTTCCAACTACCCCCCCTAAGCTTGAATTCGACTATGGCCTCATAGTCAAAAACAATCTCAAAGGTTGGAATAGTGATACCTCTTTTAGTCTTCAGGTGGAGGTGGGTACTGTGGAGCCGTATGGTCCCAAGAAGGATACTCCCCCTGGAAGCTTGGATCAAACTGGGCCCTGGGTGGAGGTTGTGGATAGCCTCCAAAGTAGTTTTGGCTCCAATAGTGGTCGTAAAAGGGCTCCTGTTGCATCTCCATCCTATACAATCGATCATGTATCTGTTGTTGGTTGTCAAGGAGGAGACACTCATTCTCTAACATCGCCCTTTGGTTGTCCAGTATCCTGTTCGTAGTGTCTTGAATACCGGTATACATCGCCATGTGCTGCTGCTGCGACTGTTGTATATCATGCAACATAGTATACATGCCCTGCATGGAGTAGGCATCCTCGCTTGGCTGCGAGGGCGGTGGTGGTGGCGGCGTAGGCTGTGATGATGAAGATGCACCCGGATGCATCCGAGGACGCTTCTGTGGTGCCACTCGTGCTCGAAGAGGTGTGAATGCCTCCTCGTCCTCCTCAGCCTCACCGTCATTTTCGTCATCGCCACCGTCGTTGCCGCCTTCTTCATCGGAGTCGGCGATGGCTATGATTGGCCACCGGAAGTGTTACACCCTTCGATGTTGAAGACCGAATCAGGCAACGAGCACTCCTGATAGGCGTGATTGACGTGGCAATGCGCATACGCCAAACCATCTCGAAGAAGTAGGAGATTGGACCGGTGCAAATGTTGCAAATTCACCTTGCTCATGGTGGAAAGCGGGGTAAGCGTCTGGAGATTCAACCCCAGATACGAGGCCATCTTGGTGATAAGCCCGCCAAAGTGAATCGGGGCTTTTCTTGTACTCCTCTTCACTGCTAAGACCCGCTGCAGGAAGAAGGCACCCCAATTGCATTCTTAACGCTTCAGGAGCTTATACAAGAAGAAAAGATCCGGCTCCTAGAATTTGTTAAGGAATAGATCACCCCTAGCAAACAACGTCGAACTGAGCATCCGGTGCAGAATCTAGACGAAAGGATGCTCGAAATCAGCTACCGCAACATTATGGCAGCAAACTGACTTCCCCGGCGGCACCGTAACCAGCTCGGCGAAGATCACGTCGTAGTCGATGTGGTTGTCCGGCCGCAGGTAGTCGTATTGCGAGTGATTCCAGTTGAATATTTCATTGAACTGCTCGAGCGTAAGGGTGTAGTCAATGTTGAACAGTCGGAAAGACACCCGACCCTTGATCCACTCGCGGTCGGTTGCTATTACGTCGTTGGGTACGACGCAGACGTCCAAAGACGCCATGAACTCAGCCACCAACTCCTTGTACGTAGGCCACTCACCGAAGAACAGCTGGCCATCTGCATGGTACTCCATCTCGTCATCCAATCTGCCAGTGTCGTGTGCCTGCCCCTTCAAGACGTAAGCAAGGTTGGCTTCGAACCCTAAATCACGGATCATGTTCCGTTCAACATAACGGGTTGGCTCTATCTTCCTCTTTAAGATCTCCTCGTAGATCTTCTTCACCTCCGTGGATGGATGGATCATACATGGGCGTGAAACCGACACAGGCGGAGGTGGAACGAACTCTGGGATATCCATCGGGTTCGCATGTGAAGACGACGCACCAACTATGTGCACCATGATTGCGAGAGAAAGAGGATTAGAAAGGAGCTCAGTGAATATTGGAGAGTTGAATATCTGCTCGATGAAGACCTTCGCTCGGTGCTGCTCGTCGTCGGACTTGGACGGCTTGGGGGATCGCTCAGCACAAGAGAAGGAGATTGCTCTGAAAGCGTGACGTCAACTGACGCAATCAATCCCCTTAAATAGATGTGGCCGGTACTACTGTTGACCCGTCGATACCATCGACGTGAGTCGATGGTATCGACACTTATCGATGCTATCCGCCCCCTCGCTGGTATCGACGATCGTCGATGGATGGATCTTGAAACCCAGATCGCTGACATGTCGATACCATCGACGTGGGTCGATGGTATCAACGCTGCACCCGGATCGACCGTCTTGATGCCGCGATTGCCGTTGATTTGTTCACGCGGATCAGTGATGTGGATGGTCGATACCATCGACGTGAGTCGATAGTATCGACTCTTTGATTAGGGCAAATCCTCGTGAGGCCCGGCCGCCGCCTACCGTGTGTGAAAGTGTCGATACAATCGACACTCCCGTCGATGGTATCGACTTCACTGAGCCGATTTGTTCTGAAAATCTTCAGAGATCTCGATAGTATCGACACCCATGTCGATACCATTGACTTTTTCTTGCGATCTGCCTGTTGGTATGTCGATACCATCGACGAGGCCGTCGATGGCATCGACGCAGTCCAAAATCTGTAGTCGTCAACCTGTTCCATGGTCGATACCATCGACCATTGTATCGATGGTATCGACTCTGCCTCAGCCTGCACATGTAACAAATGATCACGGTATCTTGTTTACACTAAAAACTAAGTAAAAACAAATTAAACTACGAATGTAAATGAACTAATCTAAGGTACCAATGGTTGGGTTGCCTCCCAACAAGCGCCCTTATTTAACGTCTTAGGCTAGACAACTTTTGGGCACCTCATGCATTCGAAAGTGAAATGAGTTTGACCTCATTCACCTTCCTCTTGTAATTTTCACCAAAGTAGAGCTTCAATCTTTGTCCATTCACCAAAAATGTGGTCTCACCATCACGCACCAAGATTGCGCCGTGTGGTTTGACCTCTTCTACCACGAACGGCCCACTCCACCGGGATTTAAGCTTCCCGGGATGCAACTTCAGTCGTGAATTGAACATCAATACACTATCTCCTTTCTTGAACGTGCGCAACTGTATGTGGTGATCGTGGATTAACTTGGTGCGCTCCTTGTATATCTGCGAGTTCTCGTATGCCGTCATCCGCAACTCATCCAACTCATTCAATTCAACCAATCTCTTCCTCCCCGCTCCATCGTAACTCAAGTTGAGCCTTCTAAGCACCCAATGTGCTTTGTGCTCTAACTCTACCGGTAAGTGACAAGCCCGACCATATGCTAACCTAAAATGTGTGGTGCCTATAGGTGTTTTGTAAGCCGTCCTGTACGCCCACAATCCATCCGGTAGTAGGGCACTCCAATTCTTCCTCGTGGATGCCACCGTACGCTCCAAAATCTTCTTAATTTCGCGATTGGAGACCTCCACCTGTCCTTGAGTTTGCGGGTGATATGGGGTACCTATGTTATGTTTGACCCCATATTTCTTCAACAATGCCGAGAACTTCTAGTTCCTAAAATGCGTACCCCCATCACTGATGATCATTCGGGGCACTCCAAACCTGCAGAAAATGTTTTCTTTCACAAACCTGCACACTACAGTGGAATGGTTAGTCCTTATGGGTATTGCTTCTACCCACTTCGACACGTAATCAACTGCTAAAAGAATATATATATATGAATTTGAGGACACAAAGGGTCCCATAAAATCTATGCCCCACAGATCAAATACCTCCACTTCTTGGAACACATTTAGGGGCATCTCCTGTCTCTTTGAAATATTACCTGCTCGTTGGCAGGAATCACATTGCCTTACAAACTCGTAGGCGTCTCGGAACAAGGTTGGCCAATAAAGGCCACTCTCCAGAACTTTAGCTGCCGTACGAGAGCTCGCATGGTGTCCTCCCGTAGGTAGTGCGTGGCAATGACGGAAAACGCTCTCGTACTCCAGTTCAGGCACACACCTGCGTAGGATACCATCCCTGCATTGCTTAAGAAGAATCGGGTCATCCCAAAAATAATATCGTAAAGAATGGAAAAATCTTTTCTTCTCTTGATATGACCAATCTTCCGGGATGATCCCGCAAGCCAAATAATTCACAATCTCAGCGAACCAAGGGTCTTTAGAATTAACTTTCAAAATCTGTTCATCCGGAAATGTCTCAGTTATGGGTATATGTAAATCTTTTTCATCCACCCTCTCTAACCTAGACAGATGATCCGCCACAACATTTTCAATCCCAACTTTATCCTTGATTTCGATGTCAAATTCTTGTAAGAGCAAAATCCACCTAATTAATCTAGGATTTGCATCTTTTTTCTCCATTAAATATTTAATTGCGGCATGGTCAGTCAAAACGACTACTTTAGATCCAACTAAATATTGCCGAAATTTTTCAAAAGCGAAAACAACGGCGAGTAATTCTTTTTCAGTAGTTGTATAATTTAATTGGGCGTCATTCAGAGTCTTTGAAGCATAGAAAATCACAGCGGGTTTATTGTCCACCCGCTGCCCCAACACGGCTCCTACCGCAAAATCAGAAGCGTCACACATGAGTTCGAACGGCTTAGTCCAATCTGGTGTTTGAACAATTGGCGCAGAAATCAGTTTCTCCTTCAACACGTCGAACGCATGTAGACATTTGTCACTGAAATCAAATACAACGTCTTTCTCAAGCAGTTCGGATAGAGGTTTCACGATTTTTGAAAAGTCTTTTATAAACCGACGATAAAATCCGGCATGACCCAAGAAACTCCTTACCCCTTTAACAGAAATTGGTGGGGGTAACTTGGAAATAACTTCAATTTTTATCGGATCCACCTCTAAACCTTTGCTAGACACCTTGTGTCCTAGCACTATCCCCTCAGTCACCATCATGTGACATTTTTCCCAGTTGAGGACCAAATGTGTGTCCTCACAGCGCTGTAAAACTTTGTCTAGATTATAGAGACATTCGTCAAACGATGCACCATACACCGAAAAGTCATTCATAAATACCTCAAGATAGCGTTCTACCATGTCAGAAAAGATAGCGAGCATACAACGCTAAAAAGTCGCAGGTGCATTGCATAAACCAAAAGGCATTCGGCGATACGCGAAAGTCCCATAGGGACAAGTGAAAGTAGATTTCTCTTGGTCCAAAGGATCAATTGAAATCTGGTTGTACCCTGAGTACCCGTAAAGAAAACAGAAGTGCGATTGTCCGACAAGACGCTCTAGAATTTGATCGATAAAAGGTAAAGGAAAGTGATCCTTTAGCGTAGCGGCATTCAGACGGCGGTAATCAATACAAACTCGCCACCCGGTTACCAATCGGGTGGTGACAGGTTCATTTAAAATATTTTGGGTGACAGTAATTCCCCCCTTTTTAGGGACTACCTGTGTGGGACTCACCCATGTCGAGTCTGATATTGCGTAAATGATACCTACAACAAGAAGTTTAATAACCTCCTTCTTCACAACCTCCATCATGCTTGGATTGAGACGTCGTTGAGGTTGGATCACGGGCTTGGCTCCCTCCTCGAGCCGAATCTTATGCTGACACAATGTAGGGGAAATCCCCTTGATATCTGCAACGAACCCGCCAAAAGCTCCCCGGTGGTTCTTTAGCACTATCAACAATTTTTCCTCCTCATTCGCACTCAAATAAGCAGAAATGATTACAGGTAACTTGTCTTCCTCAGCTAGAAAGACATATTTGAGATGCGGTGGCAGCAGCTTTAATTCTAACTCCGGCGGGATGATCATAGATGATTGAAGAGGTGAGGGAAGTTCACCTAAATCTTCATAATGCCTCGCATAGAATCATGGAAGCATCTGAAGCATTTTGGCGCACTCCTTGAGTGATTTTCTCTGCATCCAATCATGTGTAATATTTACCAAACAATCCTCCAATGGTAATTCAGGATATGCATCAAAAATAGAAATTGCAATAACATAATCTTCCGTAGAAGGCGGAATGTCCTCATCCTCATCATTTGGGAACCCTACAGCTTTACACAAAGATACTACCTTGGTCTGTTCCATGATGTCCACAGCCAAAGTTCCATTTTCCACTTTGCTCATCACATGAGCCATGTCCAGAAATGGCTTCCCAAGACAGAGTGAAATATTATTATCCAGATGTTTTACCACACGACATTATTCCTTTGCTTTAGATGACACAGTACTAGAGGGAATGACCATCTCAAATCGGTCATCGGCTATACCCAAGGTCAAACGAACTCTCCCCATCTCTAAAATCATGTCGGCTGTAGCTTGGAAAGGACGTCCAAGTAATAGCTCGTTGCCATGTTCATCCTGCATCTCCATGACTACAAAATCTATTGGAAAAACAAATCTGTCCACTTTCACTAACACATCTTCACAGATTCCATATGGCTTTACCACCGAGTTGTCTGCCAATTGAATAGTCATGTTGCTTGGCCGTGACTCCTTCAATCCCAGCTTTTTGAATGTAGAAAGGGGCATCAAGTTGATGCTTGCCCCTGAGTCACATAATGCTTCACCAAATTTGACTTTTCCAATATAACAAGAAATGTTAAAACAACCTGGATCTTGCCTCTTTGGCGGCAAAGTGCCCATGATGAAGGCACTCACTTGCTCTTTGAGCACGACAACCTCTGTATCTGGAATTTTCTTCTTTTTGGTAATGATGTCCTTTAGAAATTTCCCGTAAGACGGGATTTGCTCAATGGCTTCCAATAGAGGAATATTGACTGAAAGTTTCCTGAAACTGTCTAAAAACTTCTTAAATTGTGCATCTACCTTCCTTGCCTTAGCACTATTTGGATACGGGACCGGGACCGCTTGTGCCTTTGATGCGGTGGCACATAGGGTGTCTTTTTCTGAGGTCCTTCCTCCTCTGCAATCGGGTCTTCAGTATAATCCACAACTGTGTCATTGACTGGATCTATGACCGGTGTGGGCTGCTCCTCATTGGCTTCACCTTCTACTTCAGCTTGTGGTGTGCTTGTCTCCTCGGCCCTTGGATTTAACAATTTCTTACCGCTTCTTAGCAAGATGGCCTTTGCCTGCTGGTTTCCCCCTGGAACATTGGTGTTTCCCGGAAAACCTGGATGTGCCGGTTTCTTCAAACTGGCTATCTCTGCTGCCATCTGTGCCATAGAAGTCTCAATGGTCCTCATTTGCGCCCCATGGCTCTGCAGTGTTTGCCCAAACTGATTCATAAACTCCCCTTGTTGTTTAATTTGCTGGCCGAACGTAGTCATGAGTTCTTGATTTTTCTTTATCACCTGATTGAGCAGCTGTGTGCTCTTATCCTCTGCTACTGGCTGGGGTTTGGCATCCGGATCCTGCAGAAAATTGTTTGGATCCTTCCATGAGAACTTCTTGTCTTTTCTCCATGCATAGTCGTTGTTCATGTAACCTTGTTGCTGCCTCATAAATTTCACTTGAGCCTCATCCTCGGACTCAGTATCCTCCTTTGCAAGCAATTTCCTTGTGAGAAGATCCATCTTCTCATTCAGTTCTTTTATTGCCTTTGATTCTCCTACTGCTCGGACCTGCTCCACGGCGCCTATTTCACCCCATGATTGTTTCCTAGCCATGTTCTTTAATATCTCCCAACACCTGGTGTTCGTGTTGTTCAAAAAGAATCCTGACCCAGCTGAATCAAGGTTGCTCCTATCATGCTCGGAGAGAGCAAAATAGAAGATCTTTACCTATGTTTCTTTATCCAGCCCGTGATGCGGGCACCGTCTCAGCATGACCTGAAACCTCTCCCAGGTCTCAGAATATGTCTCACCTGCCTGTTGGGTAAAGTTATGGATCTTCCTGATCATGTCATTGGTCTTCTGAGGAGGAAAGAACCTCTCAAAGAAAACCTCCACCATATGGTCCCAGGACTCCACAAACTCATCATCTAAATTGTGTAGCCATTCTCGCGCGGCTCCTGCTAATGAACTCGGGAAAAGCTTAAGATAAAGTGCATCCTGTGGAAACCTGTCGATTTTAACCATGTCACAGTTCTCAACAAACTGACTTATGTGCGCGACGGGGTCCTCATTCTTGAGCCCATGAAAAGCATTGGACTTCACCAGATTTATCAAAGCCGGATCAATCTTATAGGTAGGTATGTTGATTGCTTGCTTCTTTATAGGCCCTTTTGACGCAGATGCGGAAGAAGCCTTGATCTTCTCCCATATTGTTTGTGGCTCGTCCATCTCTTCTTGTTCAGGTTCTGACTCTGTTTCTTATAACTGGTCTTGATTGTGGTTTTCCTCGTCTTCTGGTCCCGGTAGCGGAACCTCTGGTGCGCGACCTACGTAGTCAGTACTACGCGTCTTCACCATGCACAGTACCTGAAAATAAAAAAATTAAATTTAGTACAGTGCTTGACGACTGCAAATATTTAGAAAATAGATTATGAATTTTTGGAATGATAATAATAATAAAAAAAATAAAAAAGGTGGCCTAGAGTGGCCGCTAACAGCACTCGAAGTGCCAACAAATTGCCGTATCGCCGGCAACGGCGCCAAAAACTTGACGCAGATTTACCGTGCGTAGAAACGCAAGTGAACACGTCGAGTAGTACAGGCCTTTGTGAGGCCCGAGTCGAACTTAGGGATACGTGCAATCGTCGGGGACTCCTACTAACTACTCGCGATCAGCTAAGCCGATTAACAAGTTGAGAGTTATTGTTAAAATTAAAAGAAAAATAAAAATAAAACAAAACAAGCAATCGATTAAATGTTGGTTTAATCAATTCAAAGTGGAGATCTTTAGGGTTACGGTTTCACCGTGGGTTTTCATTGTATTAAATTCTATATAGCTACTCAATTTTATCTCTCTATCCGGGTAGTGGCCTGAAATCAGAATTGCCCACTGTCATGGTACAATTCACTACCTATGTCTAGGTCGGTTCCAATGTCGCATTAACCTATACCCTAAACTAGGTGCATTATAAATGACCTCTCGGTATCCACCATTAATCTTACACCACCTTGTTCAAGGGATTTGTCAATTAATGTAAATTCCGTCTCTTTTCAACCGTTAATTCTTCTTTCAAAGCAATTAAGGACATTAGGTTATTATCATGGTGATCAAGCATAACAATATGTTGGAGAACACGAAACTATACCATGGATTTAAGAGATAAGATATGAATTAGTATTATAAAATCATCATACAATGAATCCCCAGGCTACTCCCATTCTTAAAGACAAAGGGGATTAGCCCCGCATGTTCATCTCAAGACAAGGCATGGTAGAGAAAAGGGGAAACATGAGAAAAATGAAATTGAGTGGTGAAATCCCTGAACGGAGAAGAACCGGTTAATCCTCCGCATAGAATACGTGCTCTCCCGCCTTCCAGTGGTGGAATCCGTCTTCTTCGGTGTCCGGATCAACTGGTATGAGCTTCTGGCCTCCGTTCTCCTCTCTACTGCTCCTCGGTACTCTGTGCAATGGCTAATGACCCCTCGTTCACGTCCAGGTGGCCGTCATTAGGTATATCTCCCTCCTTAGGTCGCTAATTAACCACGGCCGTCTGATTAAGATCATTCCAAAGCAAACACATATCTTACGGTGTCGATACCATCGACGCGAGTCGATGGTATCGACTCAGTATGGTAGCGGCACCCCTTCTTTCCTTTCGTCTGAGTGCCTGATGTAATCCCGATACCATCGACGCGAGTCGATGGTATCGACGAACCTGTAGCGACGGTTTTGTCATTTTGCGTCGATGTAGCCTCCGTGCGTCGATGGTATCGACTTGGTGTCGATACTATCGACTGCTTCCTCGCCAGCAACCTGATGGTAGCTCGATACCATCGACATCACTGTCGATAGTATCGACTCTTTGCTGGTACTCGCGGCTGGCAACCTGTGGTCCGGTCGATGGTATCACCACCGTCAATGGTATCGACGACAGTAGATACTCATTTTTCCTGAAATTGGCACACGGAACCACATAAGTCCACAAAATATATATTCTTTCAATAATTAATACTCGAAATACTTAAACAAAGGGAATTTGACATAAAGAAGTAGCATAGACCAAAATGAATGAATTATGCAACATTAACCATGAAAATGACTAATAAATGCATAAAACACATATCAAACAAGTCTATAAATGCGACTCAAAATCATCGCATCAGGAAACATGGGAAAAACGTGATTGAGTGGTGAAACCCCTGAACGAAGACGATCCAAGCGCTCCTTGGCATAGAATCCGCGTTCTCCCGCCTTTCGGTGGTGGAAAACATCTTTTTCAGCGTCCGGAACGACTGGGGCGTGCTTCTGGGCATCGTTCTTCTCTCCACACCTTCTCGGGATGTGTGCAGCGGCTAATGACGTGATCCTATGCTCTTGGACGCCGTCATTAGGTATATTCACCGAGTTGGGTCGCCAAAATATCACAACCTTCGTATTTAGATCGATCTGAAGCAAACTTGTATCTGACGGTGTCGATACTATCGACGCGAGTCGATAGTATCGACCTTGCACGGTATCAGGCGTTCTTCTTTTCTTTTCTCTGTCGCGACTGATGCTAGCTTGATACCATCGACGAGGGTCGATGGTATCGACTCTCTTAGGCGTCGCTTTTGTCTTTTTCCGTCGCTGAAGCTCTGGGGTCGATACTATCGACTTCAATGTCGATGGTATCAACTATCTTCTCGCCAACAACCTGATGGTATGTTGCTACCATCAACTTCGCCGTTGATGGTATCGACTCTGTGCTGCTCCTTGCGGCTGGCAACCTGTGCTTGTGTGGTCGATGGTATCGACAGTAGCAGATACTCGTTTTTCCTGAAATTACAACACAAAACCACATAAGCCAGAATAAAACATATTATTGTAATCATTTATACTCAAAATACTAAAATAAGGGAGATTTGACACTGAGAAGGATCATAGACCAAAGTAAATGAATCATGCAATATTAACCACCAAAATGACCAATAACTGCATAAAATACAAGTAAAATATGTCTATAAATGAGACTCAAAATCATCGCATCAAAATCCCCTAAGCTTGAACATTGCTCGCCCTCGAGCAACAAAACCTTAGAATAGAATTGCCAGGGTCAACTAAAGAACAAAACATCACAACAAACATCACCATATGACCCCCACCGGACATTCACATTCCGGCCCTCACTAACCACGGAATGATAATTACCCTAAAGGCGACAGTAATCATCCATAAAAGATATCTACCTCAAAACTGATGAACACTATCATATAAGGCAGTTAACATAATAAAATTAGCCGGTCCAGACTCGGTGCATCTTATGATCTCCTATACTACGTTGCTCGCCCTAACTACCATCTACATGGAAGTAGTTCTCCTGATATTCACAAGTGAGGAGAAAATCACAGTGGCCTATCAATTCGAGCAACGGGTGGATGAAATGGGTGGCTCATGGAAGAAATGGAAGCATTATACAGTTTCAACATGCATAAAACAAAAATGCCCTAAATGATGCATTTGCACATGAAAATGCCCTAATGCCTATGATTTGGGTGAATGATGCATGTACTAACATCCCTTCTCAAGATGAAAAGGAATATCTAAAGTAACTAAATCATGTACTTACTCATCTTAGAATGTAGGTGAGACTATGTTCCTTTCTCCCTCTTATTCTACTTGCTTCTCAATACTTTCTTCTTTTTTTCTTCTTCTTTTTTTTTCCATTTTTTTTCATTTTTTTTATTAAGCCCTTATATCCATAAATAACAATGAATTATTTGTTGGACTCGTTTTTTCTTCATAACCCATACATTTGAATTATTTAGAAGGTATGGAACAAGCTAATCACCCTTTAAGAAGAAATAAGATACATGATGTGCTCTATGCATAAAAATTATGAATGCATCTAAATGACACACACCTAAGGATAATGTGCATGTATAACTATTCTATTTTTTTTATTTTCATGCAAAACAGTGAAAGTGGTTGCAATGCAAAACCTATCTACATGAGATGCAAACAAAAAGGTTAAAACCGTAATGTACTTCCCATTCTTATGGTGGATTGTGAAAAACAATGAGGTGGAAAGATCACAAGACTAATTGACTGAACCTTTAAAAATTATTATGTGTCCCTCCTTACTGACCTATGTAGTAGTTAAGAGGTCTCTCTCTCTTACTTCAAATTAGAGTCTCATTATCATTTGGTCAGTTTAGTCTCACACAACCAATTCTGTCCACTTTTCATGAATCAATAGGAATGCACAGTTGTGATTTTCTGTTTTAGAGTTGACAAAACCAATCATTTTCTTAAGTTATGTGCTCAAAGTTGAACAACACAAGCTTGTGAACACTCAACTTTTTTAATTTTCCCTTAATTACCATGTACAAGCTATTGAGATGACACAAGACTTAAGACATCCACAATTACACTAGATAGAATGTGGATCCTACAAACAAACTAAGATTGCAAAAACTAAATGACAAGAAACAAAACAATAAAAACTAAAAAGTAAGAAAACTAAAGGATAGAGCTGTTCCAATACCCCCCTAAGCTTGAATTCGACTATGGCCTCATAGTAAAAAACAATCTTAAAGGTTGGAAAAGAGGTACCGATCACTCTTCTGGCAGAGGCGGGTACTGTGGGGCCGTGGGATCCCAGGATGGGTACTGCCCCTGAAAGCTCGAATCATACTGGGGCATGGGTGGAGGTTGTGGATACCCCCCAAAGTAGTTCTGGCTCCAGTAGTGATCATAGAAGGGCTGCTGCTGCATCTCCATCCTATGCAACCTGTCATGAATCTGCTGTTGGTTGTCGAGGAGGAGGTGCTCATTTTCGAAGATAGCCCTCTGATTGTCAAGTAACCAGTTCATCGTCTCCTGAACACCGGTGTACACCGCAGTGTGATGCTGCTGCGTCTGCTGTATGTCCTGCAGCATGGCATACATTCCTTGCATGGAATAGACATCCTCGTTTTGTTGCAAGGGCAGTGGTGGTGGCGGAGGCTGCGAAGATGAAGATGCACCCAGATGCATGCGAGGATGCTTCCTAGGTGCCACTCGTGCCCGAAGAGGAGTGTAGGCCTCCTCTTCCTCTTCAGCCTCGTTGTCATCATTGTTGTTGTCGTCGTTGCCTCCGTCTTCATCGGAGTGAGCAATGGCTATGATGGGCCATCAGAAATGTTGCACACCCTCAATATGGAAGACAGGGTCTGGAAGTGAACATTCCTGATATGCTTGGTTGACGTGGCAGTGTGCATACGCCAAGCCATCACGAAGAAGGATGAGGTTGGAGCGGTGCAGATGTTGCAGGTTCACCTTGCTCCTTTTGGAGAGAGGAGTAAGCTGCTGGAAATTCAACCCAAGGTTAGGAGGCCAGCTTTGTGACGAGCCCTCCAAAGTGAATTGGAGCTTTCCGCGTACTCCTCTTTACCGCCAAAACGCGCGTTAAGAAGAACGCGCCCCAGTTGCATTCTTGGCGCTTCAGTAGCTTATGCAGGAAAAACAGGTCTGTCTCTTGAAACTTGCTGAGAGCCAGATCACCACGGCCAAATAGGGTGGTGCAGATCATGCGGTGAAGAACCCGCATGAACGAATGCTCGAAATCTACCACCTCCGCGTTGTGGTAGCTCACAGCCTTGCCCGGAGGCACAGTCACTAGCTCAACGAAGATCACATCATAGTCAGTCCAATTGTCTGGCCTCCAGTACTGCTCTTGCCCATGGTTCCAGTTGTAGATAGAGTTGAACTGCTTGAGAGTGAGAGTATAGTCATTGTTATACAACCAGAAAGAAACACATCCCTTGATCCATTCGCGATCCGTGGCGATTATGTCGTTTGGCACGACAGAGATGTCCAACGACGCCATGAATTCTGTGACTAGCTCCTTGTATGTCACCCATTCACTGAAGAACGGCTGGCCGTCGGCATGGAACTCCATTTCATCGGGCCGCCTGCCCATGTGCCTCGCCTTCCCTTTGAGAACATAGGCCAGATTAGCCTCGAACCCCAAGTTGCGGATCATCTCCCTGTCAACATAGCGGGTCGGCTCAATTTTCCTCTTCATGATCTTCTCGTAGATCTTCTTGACCTCCGCGGACAGATGGACAATCCGCAGGCGCAGAATCGATGCGGTCGGTGGAGGAACGAACTCTGAAATGTCCATTGTATTAGCGCGTGAAGAAGACGCGCCGGCAACATGCACCATGATTGCAGAAGAAGAAGAAGTAGAATAGAAGGAGGAGCTCGGTGAAGATCAGAGAAGGGAATCTCCGCTCGATGAAGAACGTGCTCCTGGATGCTCGGAGTTGGGCTCGGATTGCTCTGGAGGACGCACGGCACACGTAGAGGAAGAACTCATTGAATGTGTGACGTCATATGACGACAAACCCCCCCTTATATAACTGACGCCGACGCTGCTGCGTGCTCGTCGATACCATTGATGCGGGTCGATGGTATCGACACGCGTAGCACAATCTGTACGGCCACTGGTATCGACGGTCGTCGATGGCTAGATATGGGGGCCAGAATCGATGATGTGTCGATACTATCGACGTGTGTTGATGGTATCGACCCATCCCACAGATCGACTTCCTGGATGCAGCAATCGCCGTTGATCTCCTCTCGCGGATCGGTGACGTGTCGCGTCGATAGTATCGACGTGGGTCGATAGTATCGACTTCCCTTTAGGGCAACACCCTCGTGAGGCCCGGCCGCCGCCTTCTGCCTGTAATTGTGTCGATACCATCGACATGCCCGTCGATGGTATCGAATTTACTGAGATGATTTCTTCTGAATATCTCCAGAGATCTCGCGAGTATCGACACCCATGTCGATACTATCGACCTCTGCTTGCGATCAGCCTGTTGGTATGTCGATACCATCGACGAGGCCGTTGATGGTATCGACGCAGAGAGATTTCTGCAGTCGCCAACCTGTACCCATGTCGATACTATCGACACAAGGGTCGATGGTATCGACCCTGCCTCAGTCCTGCACATTGCACAAACGATCATGGTACCTTTTTTACACTAAAAACAAAGCCAAAACAAACCAAACTATGAATGTGAAAGAAAATAAACTATACTACCGATGGCTGGGTTGCCTCCCAACAAGCGCCCTTATTTAACGTCTTAGGCTAGACGATATGAAGCTCGTCATACATCTGGAAGTGCAATGAGTTTGACCTCATTCACTTTCCTCGTGTAATCTTCACCATAGTACAATTTCAACCATTCTCCATTGACCAGAAAGGTTGTCTCGCCATCGCGCACCATGATTGCGCCATGTGGTCTGACCTCCTCTACGGTGAATGGTCCACTCCATCTGGATTTCAACTTCTCGGGATGCATCTTCAGCCTGGAGTTGAACAATAGGACACTGTCTCCTTTCCTGAAAATGCGCATTTGAATATGGCGATCGTGAATCAACTTTGTGCGCTCCTTGTAGATCCGCAAACTTTCATATGCATTCATTCGCAGCTCATCAAGTTCATTGAGTTCAAGTAACCTCTTCTTTCCCGCTTCATCATAACTTAGATTTAGCTTCCTCAGCGCCCAATGCGCTTTATGCTCCAGTTCCACCAGTAAGTGGCAGGCCGACCATATGCCAACCTAAAAGGCATAGTGCCTATAGGTGTCTTATATGCCATCCTGTATGCCCAAAAAGCATCCGGTAGTAGGGTACTCCAATTCTTTCTCATGGAAGCCACAATATGCTCCAAGATCTTCTTAATCTCCCGGTTGGAGACCTCCACTTGTCCTTGAGTTTGCGGGTGGTACGGGGTACCAATGTTGTGTTTGACCCTGTATTTTCTCAACAGTGCCGCGAACTTCTGATTCCGGAAGTGTGTACCCCCGTCACTTATGATCATTCTTGGTACACCAAACCTGCAGAAAATATATTCTTTTACAAACCTGCAAACTACAGCAGAATCATTAGTCCTTGTGGGTATTGCCTCTACCCACTTCGACACATAATCAACAGCCAAAAGATTGTACAAATTAGAATTTGAGGACACAAAGGGTCCCATAAAATCTATGCCCCATAAGTCGAATACCTCAACCTCCTGAAAGACATTGAGGGGCATCTCTTGTCTTTTAGAGATGTTACCCACCCTTTGGTAGGAATCACATTGCCGCACAAACTCATAAGCATCCCTGAACAGAGTAGGCCAGTATAGGCCACTTTCAAGTACTTTGGCTGCAGTGCGAGAACTAGCATGGTGGCCCCCCGTCGGTAGTGTGTGACAATGACTAAGAACACTTTTGTATTCCTCCTCAGGTACACATCTGCGTAAGACACCATCCCTGCATTGCTTCAAAAGAATAGGGTCATCCCAGAAATAATAACGTAAAGAATGAAAAAATTTCTTCTTCTCTTGGTACGTCGAATCATCCGGGATGATTTTGCAAGCAAGATAGTTAACAATGTAAGAAAACCACGGGTATTTCGATTTCACTTTCAAAAGTTGTTCGTCCGGAAATGTCTCGGTAATGGGTATGTGTAAATCCTTTTCATCTACCCTCTCCAACCTAGACAAATGGTCCGCGACCACATTTTCAATGCCCGCCTTATCCTTGATTTCAATATCAAATTCCTGTAAAAGCAAGATCCACCTAATCAATCTAGGTTTGGCATCCTTTTTCTCCATCAAATACTTAATGGCGGCGTGGTCCATCCATACCATGACTTTTGAGCCAACAAGATATTGCCGAAAATTTTCAAACGCAAAAACAACGTTGAGCAGTTCTTTTTCGGTTGTCGTGTAATTTAGTTGGGCGTCATTCAAAGTTTTAGATGCATAAAAAATCACAGCGGGTTTATTGTCCACCCACTGTCCCAAGATAGCCCCAACCGTGACATCGGATGCATCACACAGTAGTTCAAATGGCTTGGTCCAATCCGGTGTTTGCACAACCAGTGCAGAAATCAGTTTGTCCTTAAGCACGTTGAACGCATGTAGACATTTTTCATTAAAGTCAAAAACAACATCCTTTTCTAACAACTCAGATAAAGGTTTGGTGATTTTAGAAAAATCTTTTATAAAACGACGATAGAAACCGGCGTGACCTAAGAAACTCCATACCCCTTTAACCGAATTTGGTGGGGGCAATTTGGAAATCACTTCGATTTTTACCGGATCTACTTCCAAACCTTTGCTAGACACTTTATGTCCTAGCACTATTCCTTCGCTCACCATCATGTGGCATTTCTCCCAATTGAGGACCAAATGTGTGTCCTCACAATGTTGCAGAACCTTATCCAGATTGTAAAGACACTCGTCAAAGGATGCACCATAAACCGAGAAATCATCCATAAAAACCTCTAGACAACGTTCAACCATATCGGGAAAAATGGCGAGCATGCAACGCTGAAAGGTCGCCGGTGCATTACATAACCCAAAAGGCATATGGCGATACACAAATGTTCCATAAGGACAAGTGAAGGTGGACTTCTCTTGGTCCTTAGGATCAATCAAAATCTGATTGTACCCCGAATAACCATCAAGAAAACAAAAATGCGATCGGCCGGCTAAACGCTCTAAAATCTGGTCAATAAATGGAAGCGGGAAATGATCCTTAAGCGTAGCGGCATTCAATTGACGATAATCTATGCAAACACGCCACCCGGTTACCAAGCGGGTCATGATAGGTTCATTTAGAAGATTATGGGTAATAGTGATTCCCCCCTTTTTAGGGACTACCTGCGTAGGACTCACCCACGTCGAGTAAGAAATAGCATAGATGATACCTGTAGAAAGGAGCTTAATCACCTCCTTCTTGACGAACTCCATCATGCTGGGATTTAATCGACGTTGTGGCTGAATCACCGGCTTAGCTCCCTCCTCGAGCCGAATCTTGTGCTGGCACAATGTAGGGGAGATCCCCTTGATATCTGCAACCGACCACCCGAATGCTCCTCGGTGGTTCCTCATCACAATAAGCAGCTGGTCCTCCTCCTCGGCACTCAGATAAGCCGATATAATCACAGGAAACTTTTCTTCCTCAGCCAGAAATGCATACTTCAAGTGTGGTGGCAACGACTTCAATTCCAAATCGGGCAGGCTGATTAAGGATGACTGAAGCGGTGGTGGGAGTTCGCCAAGGTCTTCATTATACCTAGCATAGAAGCACGATAGCATCTGAAGCATCTTGGCACACTCCTGCAGTGACTTGCTTCTCATCCAATCATGTGTGATATTGACCAAACATGCTTCAAGTGGTAATTCTGGATAAGCATCAGAAACCAAACTCGCTCTGGCCTCATCTTCAGTAAAAAGGGGGGTGTCCTCCTCTTCATCATTAGGAAAACCTACAGCTTTGCTCAGGGACACCACCTTGGTCTGCTCCATAATGTCTACAGCCAATGTCCCTCTTTCCACCTTAGTCATTACATGAGCCATATCTAAAAATGGCTTCCCTAGACAAAGTGAGATATTGTGATCACAATGCTTTACCATGCGACACTGCTCCTTGGCTTTAGATGACGTGGTGCCAGAAGGCATGACCATCTTGAACCGATCATCGTCGATACCCAAGGTCAAATGACCTCTCCCCATCTCAAGTATCATGTCAGCTGTAGCTTGGAAGGGTCGTCCGAGTAGCAACTCATTGCCTTGTTCATCTTACATCTCCATGACGACAAAATCTGCTGGAAATACAAATCGATCAACTTTCACTAGCACGTCTTCACAAATACCATATGGCTTTACCACAGAATTATCCGCCAATTGGATTGTCATGTTGCTCGGCCTTGACTCTTTTAATCACAGTTTCTTGAATGTAGAAAGGGGCATCAAGTTTATGCTTGCCCCGGAGTCACATAGTGCTTCGCCAAACTTCACCTTTCCAATGTAACATGAGATGTTGAAGCAGCCCAGATCCTGCCTCTTCGGTGGCAATGTGCCCATGATGAAGGCACTCACCTACTCCTTAAGCACCACAACCTCCGTGTCTGGGATTTTCCTCTTCTTAGTAATGATGTCTTTCAAAAACATGCCATAAGATGGGATTTTCTCTATTGCCTCCAATAATGGGATGTTGACTGAAAGTTTTCTGAAACTGTCTAGAAACTTTTTAAACTGGGCGTCCACTTTCCTTGCTTTTGCACTATTCAGATATGGGACCGGGACAGCCTATGCCCTTTGATGCGGTGGCACATAAGGTGTCCTTTTCTGCGTCTCCTCCTCCTCTGCAATAGGGTCTTCAGTAGCATCCATTGCTATATCCGCAACTGGTTCTGTGACCGGTATGGGCAGCTCCTCAGTGGCCTCACCTTCAATTTTTGCTTGGGGTTCGCTTGGTTCATCGACTCTGGGGTTTAACAGCTTCTTGCCACTCCTTAGCAAGATGGCCTTTGCCTGTTGGTTTCCTCCTAGAATATTCGTGTTACCCGAAAAACCTTGATGCGTCAGCTTCTTCAGATTGGCTATCTCAACTGCCATTTGCGCCATGGACGTCTCTATTGTCCTCATCTGAGCCCCATGGCTCTGCAGTGTCTGACCGAACTGATTCATGAATTCCCCCTGTTGCTTTATCTGCTGGCCAAAAGTAGTCATTAATTCTTGGTTTTGCTTTATTACTTGGTTGAGCAATTCCGTCCTCTTGTCCTCCGCTACCGACTGGGGTTTTGCATCGGGATCCTGCAAGAAGTTGTTTGGATCCTTCTAGGAGAACTTCTTGTCCTTCCTCCATGAGTAATCATTATTTCTGTAGCCTTGCTGCTGCCTCATGAACTTGACTTGAGCCTCATCCTCAGACTCAGTATCTTCCTTTGCAAGCAGTTTCTTGCGAGAAGGTCCATCTTCTCATTCAACTCCTTGATTGCTTTAGACTCCCCTACTACTCGAACGTGCTCAACGGCGTCCCTGTCGCCCCAAGATTGCTTCTTGGCCATGTTCTTAAGGATTTACCAACACCTCGTGTCTGTGTTGTTCAAGAAGAATCCTGAGCCTGCGGAATCGAGGTTACTTCTATCATGCTCGGAGAGAGCAAAATAGAAGATTTTGACCTGTGTCTCCTTGTCAAGCATGTGATGCGGGCACCGCCTAAGCATGATCTGAAACCTTTCCCAGGTCTCATAGTAGGTCTCTCCTGCTTTCTGAGTGAAGTTGTGGATCTTCCTTATCATGTCATTGGTCTTCTCCGGCGGAAAGAACCTTTCAAAGAAAACCTCCACCATGTGGTTCCAGGATTCCACATATTCATTGTCCAGGTTGTGCAACCACTCTCTTGCATTTCCCGCTAGAGAACTTGGGAAGAGCTTCAAGTAGAGAGTATCTTGTGGGAATCTGTCTATTTTTATCATATCACAATTCTCCACAAATTGACTTATATGCGTGACTGGGTCTTCATTCTTGAGCCCATGGAATGCATTCGACTTCACCAAGTTGATTAACGCAGGATCAATCTTGTATGTCAAAATATTGATCGCCTGCTTCTTGATCGGCCCCTTTGAAGCAGATGAATAAGAAGCCTTGATCTTCTCCCATATTGTTTGTGGCTCTGCCATCTCTTCTTGTTCGGATTCTGAATCTGTTTCTTCCGATTGGTCTTGATTGTTATCTTCCTCGTCGTCAGGTCCCGGCAGTGGAACCTCTGGTGCCTGTTGCGTGTAGTCGGTGCTACGCGTCTGCACCATGCACAGTACCTGCAAAGTGAAAATTTAAGTTCAGTACCGTGCTTGACGATTACAAAAATTAGAAAATAGACTATGATTTTTTTTTGAAATGATAAAAAAAATAAAAATGTGGCCTAGAGTGGCCGCTTGCAGCACTCGTAGTGCCGACAATTGCCGTATCCCCGACAACGGCGCCAAAAAATTGACACACTTTTTACGTGCGTAGAAACGCAAGTGTACGCGTCAATGTAATATAGGCCTTTGTGAGGCCCGAGCCGAACTTAGGGACACTGAATTATCAGAGACTACTACTAACTATGCGCAATCAGCTAGACCGGTTAAAAAGTTGGAAGTTGTTGAAAAAATTAAAAGAAAATGAAATAAACAAAACAATCGATTAAAGGTTTAGTTTTAATCAATTCAAGTGGAAATCTTTAGGATTGCGGTTTCACCGCGGGTTTTCATTGTATGAAATTCTATATAGTCATTCAGATTTATCTCTCTATCCGGGTAGTGGCCTGAAATCAGAATTGCCCACTGTCGTGGTACAATTCACTACCTATGTCTAGGTCGGTTCCACCGTCGTAGTAACCTATACCCTAACTAGGTGCATTAGAGTCGATCTCTCGGTATCCACCATTAACCTTACACCACCTTGTTCAAGGGATTTGTCAATTAATGTAAATTCCATCTCTTTTCAACCATTAATTCTTCTTTCAAAATAATTAAGGGCATTAGATTATTATTATGGTGATCAAGCATAACAATATAATTGAGAAAACGAAATTATACCACAGATTTAAGAGATAAATGATGAATTACTATGATAAAATTGTCATACAATGTTTCCCCGGGCTACTCCCGGTCCTAAAGATAAAGGGGATTAGCCCCGCATGTTCATCTCAGAGCAAAACATGGTAGAGAAAAGGGGAAACATGGGAAAAACGTGATTAAGTGGTGAAACCCCTGAACGAAGAAGATCCAAGCACTCCTTGGCATAGAATCCGCGTTCTCCCACCTTTCAGTGGTGGAAAACGTCTTCTTCGGCGTCCGGAACGACTGGGGCGTGCTTCTAGGCTCCGTACTTCTCTCCACACCTTCTCGGGACGTGTGCAGCGGCTAATGACGTGATCCTCTACTCTTGGCTGTCGTCATTAGGTATATTCACCGAGTTAGGTCGCCAAAATATCACAAACATCGGATTTAGATCGATCTGAAGTAAACTTGTATCTGACGGTGTCGATACTATTGATGCGAGTCGATAGTATCGACCTTGCGCGGTATCGGCGGTTCTTCTTTTCTTTTCTCTATCGCGACTGATGCTAGCTCGATACCATCGACGAGGGTCGATGGTATCCACTCTCTTAGGCGTCACTTTTGTCTTTTTCTATCGCTGAAGCTCTGGGGTCGATACTGTCGACTCGCCAACAACCTGATGGTACGTCACTACCATCGACTTCGCCGTCGATGGTATCGACTATGTGCTACTCCTTGCGGCTAGAAACCTGTGCTTGTGTCGATGGTATCGACCACTGTCGATGGTATCGACAGTAGGAGATACTCGTTTTTCCTGAAATTACAACACAAAACCAAATAATCCGGAATAAAACATATTATTGTAATCATTTATACTCAAAATACTAAAATAAGGGAGATTTGACACTGAGAGGATCATAGACCAAAGTAAATGAATCATGCAATATTAACCACCAAAATGACCAATAACTGCATAAAACACAAGTAAAATATGTCTATAAATGAGACTCAAAATCATCACATCAACTGGCAATAATAGTCTCCAATAGAGGTCCCCAGTTCACGAGTCGTTTCTGGGAATAGTTGCACAAAGCATTGGGAACATAGTTGAGATTCAACACCGGTTTCCACCCGCAGATAGATGGGCAGTCTGAAAGGACTATTCATACCTTGGAGGATCTTCTCCAAGCCTATGTTTTGCAGTTCCTAGGTAGTTGGGATGTGCATCTCAGTTTGATAGAGTTCCCTTACAATAACAGTTACCAGCGGAGCATTAACATGGCTCCTTATGAGGCTCTATATGGAAGAAAGTGTAGATCCCCTTTATGCTGGTATGAGTCTGATGAGTATCATGTTTTGGGTCCTGAGTTAGTGCAGTAGACCACCGAGAAGATCAGAGTGATACAACAATAGTTGAAAGCGGCACAGGACAGATAGAAGACTTATGCAGACAATTGCCGATGACCTTTAGAGTTCCAGGTGGGAGACAAAGTGTATCTCAAGGTCTCACCTTGGAAAGGCATGCTGAGGTTTGGCCGGAAAGGCAAACTGGCACCCAGGTATATGGGGCCATACCCAATAATAGCACGTGTTGGTAAGGTAGCTTACAAGTAAGAGCTGCCGCCAGAATTGCACAGGTTGCATCCAGTGTTCCATGTCAGTATGCTGAAGAAAAGTCATCCAGACACAGGGACAGTGATACAGCCAGTTGAGGTTGAGCTTGATGAAGACGTGACCTATGAGGAAGGACCGGTAGTGATTCTTGACAGAAGAGTAAAGAGGCCGAAGAGGAAAGACCTGGTTCTTATGAAAGTTAATCTTTGACATCATCGTGGTGTTGAGGAAGCCACGTGGGAGCTTGAGGAAGAGATGAGGAGGAAGTATCCTTTGCTTTTCTATTCGGATTTTGGGGACGAAATCCCTTTGTAGAGGTTTATGGATTGTAAGGACCCTGACCTCCATTTTGGGCTTATCCTGTTTGCTTTGCCTAAACCCTATGCTTAGTTGCTTGTTAATCACCTTTAGTGGTGATTAGGGTTTGCTTGTGTTTTGTTGAGTGTTGGAGGTGCTACTTGCAAAATAACCTAAGTTAGGGTTTAAGAGCAAGTTTGTCACCTTGAGAGATGTTCTTCTCTCTCTTTGCTTCCTCTAAGTTGAGAGGAAGGTTTGGGCTCATGCCTTGAGTTGTCTTGGGCTTGGTTGAGCTCTGTTGGGCCTTGTTTTCCCTTGTTTGGGCCTTGCCTTGCCTTAAGGAGCTTTGTGTCAGGCAAGAAGCACCTTGTGTCGGCCATGGGGGTATCGCCCATGGGTGTGTTGGCCTTTGACTTTGTTGACCTTCTTTCTTTGGTTGTGTCACCCTAGCTTGGACATGTAGTCGATCCGTGGTTGAGTGGTGGCATGGCATGTGCATGAGGTTTGCAAAGTGGCAATACGTTGGACATGTGTCCCTAAGAAGGGTGACACCTTGCCTTGTTTTCTCCTCCATCCTCATCTATATATTCCTTGCCTTTCTTTTCCTTAGGAAACCTTTAGCTCTTTTGTTGCTCTTCTCTCCTTGGGTGCACGAAACACCTTCCTTGAAAGCTTGGTGGCCGATCCTTTCCTTTGGTGGAGTCTTCTTCTTCCACCTCTAGGTGGTGGCCGAACCCTAGAAGAGTCTTGTTCTTTGGTGGTCGAAAGTGGTGTGCTTGGAGCTAGGAGCTAGAAGCTTGGAGCTTGAGGAGTTTCCTTAAGGCGGGTTACATAACTTCTAACCCTAGCTATACTACCTTCTATATGTTGCATGATTCATATATGTTGATGATCGGCCATGCATGTTATGTTTCTTGCTCTAGTACTTGTTGTTGATCTTATGGATTTATTGAGCATGATGTTGTTAATGTTTATTTGCTTTAGAATCTAGTTGGCCAAACCATAGTTTGGGGTTTTCTTATTAAGCAATACCCCTTTCTTTCCTTGGTCATGAGAAGTGAGTTTGAGCTCTAGTGATGTAGGCAATACCCCTCTCTCTTTAAGTTGGGAGGTGAATCTACACTCTAGTTGCTTGGGCAATACCCTCCTCTCACCATGGATTTGAGAGGTGATCTTTTGGATAGATGATGACCTAAGTTGAGGTTGAACCTTGTAGTTGCCCGATTTGTGATAGAGGTTGTGCAAAAACCCTCTCTCTTGGTTGTTGAGAGGTGAGTCGACCATCTTGATCATTTAGGGTTTGGAGCCTTTGTGCTCTAGGTTGAAGATGACCTTGTTTGGTGGTGCCTTGCACGATATGATCTTGGAGTAGTGCTGTCCGTCTAGGGTTTTACCCTTAGCCGATACACCTAGTGGAGATTAATGGTTTGGTGCTCGATATGGTGGTATAGAGAAATCCTAGTAGGTGCCTTAAGTGGTGGCCGATATGGGAAGCTTAACTTAGATGAACGATATGGCCTTCTTGACCTATGTAGTGTTGTTCCTTTGGTCGATATGCCTAGTTGAACTTGGATACCATACCCTTTGTGGAGTTGGAGCTTGGGCGATACACCTTGATGTGTGCTCTGCACGACACACCTTGTGATAGGTCTTGGTGATATGAAGTAGTCCTGTGGTGCCTGAGATGATGGTGGTTTATAGAACCTTAGTGGGGTTGGCCGATATGGATGACCCTAGAACGACATGGAGATGGTTGCACGATAGAGGCGCCTTGGGCGTTACACCATTTGGCCGATATGGTCATTGTTGAGGGTTAGCCGATAGAGAAACCCGAACCCTAACCCTGATCCTTGTGCACGATAGGACTTTGGCCGATAGCATCTACTATTGCACGATACACCTTGCCTGACACCATGTGAGCTGGTGAGTCCTTGTTGCACGATAGGTGAAGTGATGGGGTTGGCCGATATGGTGGTGAGCTTGCTTAGGGTATGGAAACCCTAGCCGGTACATCTTTTGGTGAGGGATGGCGCTGCCCACCATACCTATAGTGAGGGTTACTGGAGCTTTGGTGAGGGTTCTGATAACTCAGAATGTATATGGCTAATAATGATAATACAAGTGATATGGTGTAATCACCTTGAATCCTGCAAATATGATAATGAGATAAGATGATAGGTTGTGAACCAGGTATGTTTGAAAGGATATGATGTTGCTACACATGATAATATGCCACAAGTATATGATCACAAGTATGGGGCATGATATATGCTTATGATTGATAATAAAACTATGCTTTCTACAACTTATGTGTAATATACTCATGGATGTTGCTTTATACTTGATAGCATGATAATTTTGTTAATCCATGATGGCTTCAAATATCTCTATGAACGTTTATACTAACCATGCATGTATTTCATGTGAATTCATAACCTGGTAAGAGCTATGAGATGTATGTGCTTGAATAGCACCATGTGGTAATGAGATAACAAGTTGACAGGTCTGAGGACCTGATATAAGGCTGAGTGCCTAGTTGAGGTGTTATCCTCTGATGATGAGATAAGGGATGCGTTCCCAGAATACTGATGCATGATTATGATGCCTTGTGAGGCAATGGTTGATATAATAAGGGATTGAGGTCCCAAGACAGTATGATGATGGCAATAATGATGTAATTCTATAAGACTATCTTTATACTTTGGTTGCCTCAACAATTGGCTTAAAATATACTAATTAATTGTAGATGAACATGTCATGTAGTTTGCCCTGGCCATAGATCCATCACCGTCAGTATTTGGTGATGGTGAAACAGGTTTATCCTGCGGGATTACCTGGAGCGCATATTGTTGAATATGCGAGGTTTCCCCTAGCCTAAAATATGAGGATTTGAGTGTAGCTATGGTTGCAGATGCAAGATATATGGAGCATGGTGAACAAACCCATGGCTCAGGATATGTGATGATGAGCATGATGCATTCATGGCTCGGATGTATGTACTAGCATCTGTGACAAAGTGAGCTAGAGTTATGGGTAGCTTGCGGAGCTGACCCAGAGGCTGAGGCCCTATAAGCATAAGACTGTAGTCTTGCTTGATGATTCGTGTACGGACCACGAGAAGGTGAGGTCATGGAGTCCGGATCTCCTTAGACCTGGTATGGCACCAGATTGGGCTTCACAACCAATGGTTGGATTTGAGTAGGGAAGGCTCACTTCCTCAGGGCATAATAAAACGTAATCCAGCCAAATAGTATATCTTGCTTAAAGCAAAACAGGGAACATTGATTGAGGCCTTTCTTATATAGCTGATCTAGTTATACCTTGCAGATATGTGTACGATCCTTATACTTTGTGATAAGTTCTTATAAATCTTATCTTGTCAATCATGTTCCATAAAGAAATACTTAGTTATATGCCTCCTGGATATCTTGGTAAGATTGATGGTAATAATAGCCTTGCTCAGTATGCTGCTCTTGTTATACGCTTTATCAGTTATCTGTTGTTATTGCTTTAACCATCTGAGGTTTTATAGTTTCGGCGGTGAGTTATGTTTCTCGCTGGGACTGTGAGTCTCACCCCGCTGGTTTATACCCTTTTTAGGTGATCGCTCTAGACGTGGTGGTGGCCGTGAGGTTGTGGCCGAGCAGCAAGAAGAGCAGTAGAAGGCAAGAGATGGACATGCTGATGTTTTGGTGGTTTTGTAGTAGAGTTCTAGAGTCATCCTTGTACTCTCAGGTCCTCGGAGGTGTTTGACGACGTTTCACGATGACTAGTTGTTGTAATTTTGGTATAACCTGCTGCTGGTCTTACATGGCTCGTTATGTATGTATAAACATGTGATGAACTATGGTGCTGACGGTACATCTGGTTCCGATAAGCTGCAAACATATATCAAAGTTTGTAATATTTTTATAACATGTTTCTCTACAGGATCTGGATGCAAAAGTTCTCTTATGCATGCTTCATACAATCAGTTTTAATTAACCTGTGTTTTCAGTAATATGTGGTTCTGTACATTTTCACGTATCATCTCGCTGTCTCTGTGATGGCAGGGTGTCACATTGAGGACCTAAACGGTGAGATCATATGAATGCTAAGAGTTTGAACATTCTTAATATGTCCCTAGTCGTATGTCATTGTGGAAGGTAGATAGACAACAATGACACACAAGACTGGATTGTGGTGTTGGTTGATGACAAAATCTCGTTAGTCATGATATGGAGATATCAAACCAAACACATAGGTACTTGTTAGAAAACAAGCGTACCGGATAGACCAACCGTGAGTTTGACACATGGAACCATAACATGGTAATCACAGTCAGTTCTCACAGTGATGGTGGTGAGTGTGATTCTTTGACCAGAAATCACTACACTCAACACATGTCGTTGGGTACACTTTGACATCATCAAACACAGTCCTGAAACATGGGTTGTTATAAAGGTGATGATTGGGTGGCTTTGACACATGGGGCTTTTGAGGGGTGAGTGATAGATATGGGATTTGTCCCTCCTGAGGGAGTTTGATATCCATGGCCACTTGATGAGTAGGATTGAGATAGGCGTGCACGCATGTGTGAATCAGTATGTGATATTGATGTCATACATATCTCCTCCAATCTACTCTGAGATCAAGAAAGTGAATGAACGTTGACAGGATGACTGTTCAATGCCTCGAGTTTGGGATATTAGTGACAAAGGAATTATACATTCACTGTAACACCATTCACGAATTGTACGATTGAAAGTTGTTCTCCAACTTTCCTTTTCACTTGGGTAGCACTGATGTGTGACTAGGCACCGCTCTTTGCTTGTGAAGTCATAAGTGTTATGGACTTTCACTGCCAACGTGAAATGGACCTGTAGGGTCATACACATAGGATTTAACCTGGAAGAGGAGTTTATCCAAAAACGATGTTTAGATGGATTACTAAAGGAGTTTGTAGTTCAATTAAACACTCAATCAATTGATAGCTCAGTTTCAGAGTGTTCAAGGTATTGGACTGATTGATTAGAGTATCGAATTGATTGAAACTGCAATTGACTGATTCTGTGTAGTCTGCACTCCCAACCGATCGACTCATATGATGAACCGATCAGCTCATGTGATGAATTGATCGGCTCAAGACATGCTGAATTGACCGGTTCAAGGGTTGAACCGATCCGATCAACTGGTCCAAATGAGTGAGTTGGGAAAGTCAGGTTGGAAAGATATTTCCTTTCGTTTCACTTGTCCAATTTGATTGGAACAAGGATTGGTATTTGGATCAATTTGAAACAAAAGAGGAAAAGTCAATCGGGAACTGATCAGGACCACGAACCGATCAGCTCATGCTTGAACCGATCGGCTTAGGTGTCCCAACCGATTGGCTCAGGTGTGAACCAATTGGCTCAGGTCCCCAACCGACCATTTCATACTTGAAATGATCGGTTCAGCTGACGCAGTTGGTTGTTTTGTGGAAAATCTCGAACCCTTCTATTCCTGCTTTAATCCCGCATTGCCCGGGGTAGAGAACCTTGTCCCATGACCCTCCTATATATAGGGGTATTGGGGGATTCTCAAGAACAACAACTCAGAACACCAGTTGCTCTGCAAAGTTGTCATTCTCTCTGGTTGTGGTAACCGAGAGAGCCCGAGCAAGTGCTACCTGACAAGGGAGACACAGCAAGGGAAAGACAATTGCAGAAAAGTGATTGGTGGTGGGAGAGTGTGTCGGTGGCTAGTACGCCGACAGGAGGGTGCGACTCCTTCCGATTCCTTGTAGGACAAGGAGATCAAAGTTCCAGGTGGTCCATGTGGACTACTTCAGAGGCGGGAGACTTCTACTGCTCGGAGGACAACTATCAATCCTGACAGTCTCGACGAGACCAGGAGCTGCACAGACACCGTCCAAGATTGGAGGTGAAGACCGCGCAATCCGCGAGGTAATGTCTCCGAGCAAGCCTCGGGACAAGGTATGTCTCTACAAACCATCCTTCCTACTGTATACACGTTGACATGATTCCTTCATTCTGGGTTTGGGAGAAAATTTTTGTTTCCGCTGCCTTCTTTATCTCCCCTAAAACCCAACAGTGGTATCAGAGCCACATCAACTGCTCTATACTTTAGGATTATTGATATGATCGATTTTGGTTTGTCACCTTTATTTATTGCATAAGATGCGAATAAAATTGGCTTTATGCATGTCCAATCCTAAATCCACAAATCCCAATATACATATATGATATGTAATATGAATGCACTCTAACATGTCACCCTTAAACGAGTTTTGTGGTGGATGTATAGCATGGTTATGGCCAATAAACCCTATGTATGTGTGCTTGGTTGAATGTGGTTGCTTGCATCTCGGTCTGCACACTGATTCCCTACCTCTTCTTCTTGATGTAACTCGAGATAACTGAGATTTCTTTCCTACCTTTGCTCCCCCCGAATGTAACTCAGGGTTTCTCTATTCAAATGTAAAATATGATAGATCTTTTATTTCCTATTATGTCGAAGAACGGCAGACAACCTAACGCAACTGAGACGATCGGTTCAAGGCGTGAACCGATCGGTTGGCATCCCAGATGACTGGTTCGAGGAGCAAGTCGAGCAGGTGGCGGCTTTGAGGAGATGTACGACGACCAGGCGAACTAATCGGTTGGAGGAGCCAACCGATCGGTTGGTGGCACCCAGACGACCGGCCAGAGCGAGCAGGTCATTCATGTGATGAGTTGTTCAACTCATACGGCTATAGCACTTCATCATGAACAGGTTGCATGTGATGTAGACCTAGATGACTGTGATTCCTCTTGGCTCAAGGAATCACATTAGGATGGCCATAATCATCGCTATTATCATTTCACATGTTTTCTGTGGGATATAGCATGTATATGATACATACTATATATTGTGGTGATTGGATATGTATATGTACCTATAAAACCAAATCCCTCATTAAATATTAAAGTTTTAGATGCCTTCAAAATGCGACACATGTGAAAAGCTTGATCGGCCAAGTGTGGGCACGCCCTAGCATGGTACACCATCTATCTCGTGGAAGCGTGAAGGATGGATATGTGGGTCTGCCCTAGCACGATGCATATTCATCGTGTTGGCTTTGGGTCGGACTTAACAAGGTGACCTAGATAGGATCTAGCACCTTAAGGCATGGAGGTGATCATGGCAAGGAGTTGCATATGACATCTTTTAAGAGTTGTATATGATGCAATTGGTAAACATTGCCTACCTGGAAGATCTAAATTGTGGGTGACAACCCTAGCTGGTCCATGACTCAGAGGATTTCAGGATCTTGACCCACTAGAAGATTGTACGCTGCAATCTTCTGAATTGATGATGAGGGCTATCAATTTGAACAAAAATAGTGGGAGTGATAATTAATTAAAGTCCTAATTATATCGTCAACCTTTCAAATCAATCAAATAAGTCAAAATTGAGTTTTGGACTAAATTGTATATATTTCCTTTTGTAGTACAAATGACAACAAACAACAATCACTTTTCATTGCGACCGGTCCTTGAAAAGGACAAGCTGAATGGGACTAACTTCCACGACTGGTTTAGGACATTGAGAATTGTTCTCACTCAAGAGTGAAAGCTCTATGTCCTGGACACTCCAGTTCCAGAGGAACTTGCTCCTACCGCACCAAAGACAGAAAGGGATGCTTATAAGAAGCATTCTGAAGATGCCATTGATGCAAAGTGCTTGATGTTGTGCTCCATGAACCACGAGTTGCAGTGACAACATGATAACATGGGTGTCATTGAGATGATTCAACATCTCAAGAACATGTATGAAGATCAAGTACGGAAAGAGAGATATGATGTCTCTAGGGTGTTGTTCAAGTGTGTCATGACAGAAGGAGATCCAGTTAGTCCTCACACACTCAAAATGATCGGGTATGTAGAGAACCTGACAAGACTGGGATTTCCCCTGAGCCAAGAGTTGGCTACTGACGTGATACTGCAATCGTTGCCAGAATCCTACAGTCAGTTTGTGATGAACTACAACATGAACAACTTTGACAAGCCGTTGACAGAGTTGTTGGGCATGTTGAGGACAGCTGAGGCACAGATGAAGAAGGACAAGCCTAAGTCTATGATGATGATCAGCAACAAGAAAGGCAAGTCCAAGCGCAAGGGCAAGGGCAAAGCTAAGAAAGGTTCTGATGCTAGCCAACAACCCAAGTCATCTTCAACTCTCAAGGCCAAGGGAGGTGTGACCAAGAGAGGCAATTGCCACCATTGTCAAAAGCTAGGACATTGAAAAAAGAATTGCCCACTCTATCTAGAAGAACTAAAGAAGAAGGAGGTGACAAATGTCTCCACCTGAAGGTGTCATGAAATAAACTTGTAACATTTTTGAGGTATATGATACCAAGATATAAAATGTAAAGCACCCAATAAATGGGGCAAGTGTTTCAGCCATAGATAGGAGTACTTTAGTTTATTTTTGAAGGCATGTAATAGAGTTATGAACTGCTATTTCATATTTGCCGATGGATAAAAACACTTTATTTTTGCATATTGTATGACAATGATAGCAATTAATAAAGTTGATGTTTCAATTTCAAAGATATGATCTTTATGGAAATGCCTTGTTTATCTTGTGGTACTTGATATGCATAAGATAAAATTATTCCTAAAAGTTATTGATAACTCAAACAATCAAATTAGCATAAATCATGAGAAATTCATTTCTAGTTTCCATATGATGGATAAATCTAGACTCTTTTGGTTAGAGAACCAGTAAGAGACATGAATCTCTTAGACATGATTAATCAATCTTCACTATTGGTAGTGGGATAATGATTATCCTATCAGGTATAATACATGTGATGTATTTACATACCTATTAGAGTTAATGCTAGTGCTTCAAATAGTGTTTAGAGAAATACCAATATGAATATCTTTAAGTGTTCAAGAATATCATAAATGAAGTACGAATTTGGTAAAGTGTTAATTCCTGATGAGATCAATGAATGAAATATTTAGACCAAATGTTTGAGAACCTTATGAGTGATATTGTATCATGATGAACTCATGATTAAGGCATGGTGATGTCTAAATCAAAAGAAGTCATACTCTAAGGAGTTAGAGGATGATTATCAAATAACTAATTTCTTCTTAAATAATGAATACCCTACACTAATAAAGGACATTAAGAATCACAAAGAGTTGTGAGTTCTTATATCCTTGACTGATACACCTCGATTATCTATGTGATGAGTTGGTCATGTGATGAGTCAACTATATAGATGAATATGAGGAACCGGATTTTGAGTTATGGTTTATGACCATTACATCCTAAATGACTTCCATGTGAACCATAAGGTATGACCTTGATGGTAGCACCCATTGGGATGAAATCCATAAGTGCGAATGAGTCTTAAGCATTAAGACACATGAATAACATTTTGAGAGGAATGATTCTTATTGATTGCAACTTAATGACTAATAGATTTGGCATACGGATACTAAAACCGCATTCCTATGAGGAATAAAACAAGGATGTGTACGTGACACAACCTATAAGGTTTATGAATCCATTAATGAAAATGAAGTCTATAAGTTACAATGGACTAATCAATATGATTGATTAAGTACAAGAAACTTAGAGTTGGATCTTTACTTTGATGATATATATAGTCAAAAGGTTTGACTGATATGTCACAGATAAAGAGAGATCTATGATTTAGTGGGAGCGTATTCACATTCCACATGTTGATGTGAAATGGAAATGTTCTAGAATGAAAATACAAAATGGAAATTATATTTAGGGAAGATAGAGATATTTCCTATGTGATAGGAATAGAGATCTATAGAGATAGTTCTCGAAAACCTCTTGACCTGAAAAGAGAAAGCATACATTGGCAATCTATATTGAAGGGTTCAGTATGCACAAATTCAGTGGGAGAAAACTTATCCATGTTACATGGAGTTAGTATCCCAGAGCCAAGTATCCAATTCTTATAAAGAATGGGAACACTAAGAATAGATAAGGATCTATCATGTATGTAATCATCCTATCATCTTGCATGTATGGACATGGCAAGAACGAAATGCATTTATCATCTTGTATGTAGGACATGACAATATGATATGCTCATGCTGATAACTTGTATGTGGGACATGATGAGTGGATGTCTGTCTAGTTCCAATAAGGGTTACTGGAATACCATATGAACTTGATAAGTACTTGAGAAGTACTAGTTCTATGGAAATAAGGAAGGGTTCATTGTAAAGAGTTACACTGATGTGAACTTCCGAAAAGGACATAAAATTAATCACAAAATATATATGGGATATATATATATATATATAAGTGAATGTTTGTTGATAAATGGAAATGTTCCAATAAAGTTGTTTTAAAAGGAAATGTCGAGTATCCATGTGTTAGAGAACAATGGTGGATACTATATGGATCTAGGAGTTCATAGATATGAACTTATAGTTATTCCGGTCATTGATGACAATTTAGGAGTGCTTGGTCATGCAATGTGGCTAAAGGTTAGCAAAGGAATACTAGATTGCATATTACGGAAACTCCATCTCATGTGTGTGACGTATAGCGAAGAGATGAGAGACATGCAGTTAATACCAACTTTGGCAAGGTGTTAACATAACTCACTATGTTAGCACTAGAGCACAGTAACATGTGGGACATGTTTGAAGATCACTAAGAATATGATTCAAGGGTGATTGGCTCACAGTGCAAGTGGGAGTCTGTTTGTATGTATGCCCTGAGAGCCAATCATGGGATGATTGGTGGGATGCATTAAGATTGATTTGATAAACATCAAAGGCAAGCTTCCAATTCTTTCTGGTTCAGTCATATGAGATAATGATAGAACAGATTGAATGTCTAGAGAATGACAATACTCAATGACGTATGCTTTCAGGTTCAGGACCTGAATAGTGAGATCATACAGATGCTAAGAGTTTGTACATTATTAATATGTCCCTTGTCGGATGTCATTGTGGAAGGTAGATAGACAACAATGACACACAAGACTGGATTGTGGTGTTGGTTGATGACAGAATCTCATTAGTCATGATATGGAGATATCAAACCAAACACATAGGTACTTGTTAGAGAAGAAGCGTACCAGATAGACCCACCGTGAGTTTGACACATGGAACCATAACATGGTAGTCATAGTCAGTTCTCACAGTGATGGTGGTGAGTGTGATTCTTTGACCTGAAATCACTACACTCAACACATGTCGTTGGGTACACTTTGACATCATCAAACGCATTCCTAAAACATGGGTTGTTATAAAGGTGATGATTGGGTGGCTTTGACACATGGGGCTTTTGAGGGGTGAGTGATATATGTGGGATTTGTCCCTCCTGAGGGAGTTTGATATCCATGGCCACTTGATGAGTAGGATTGAGATTGGTGTACACGTATGTGTGAATCAGTATGTGATATTGATGTCATACATATCTCCTCCAATCTATTCTGAGATCAAGAAAGTGAATGAATGTTGACCGGATGACTGTTCCATGCCTCGAGTTCATTCAGGATATTAGTGACAAAGGAATTATACATTCAATGTAACACCATTCACAGATTGTAGGATTGAAAGTTGTTCTCCAACTTTCCGTTTCACTTGGGTAGCACTGATGTGTGACTACGCACCGCTCTTTGCCTGTGAAGTCATAACTGTTATGGACTTTCACTGCCAACGTGAAATGGACCTGTAGGGTCACACACATAGGATTTAACATGGAAGAGGAGTTTATCTACAAAAGATGTTTACATTGATTACTAAAGGAGTTTGGTAGTTCAATTAAACACTCAATCAATTGATAGCTCAATATCATAGTGTTCAAGGTGTTGGACCGATTGATTCGAGTATCAGATTGATTGAAACTACAATTGACTAATTCTGCGTAGTCTGCACTCCCAACCGATCAGCTCATATGATGAACCGATCGAATCAGCTTGGTGAACCAATCGTCTCATGTGATGAACCGATCGGCTCAGGACAGGCTGAATCGACCGGTTCAAGGGTTGAACTAATCGGCTCAACTGGTCCAAACGAGCGAGTTGGGAAAGTCAGGTTGGCAAGATATCTCCTTTCATTTCACTTGTCTAATTTGATTGGAACAAGGATTGGTATTTGGATCAATTTGAAACAAAAGAGGAAAAGTCAATCGGGAACTGATCAGGACCACGAACCGATCGGCTCATGCTTGAACCGATCGGCTCAGGTGTCCCAACCGATTGGCTCAGGTGTGAACCAATCGGCTCAGGTCCCCAACTGACCGTTTCATACTTGAAACGATTAGTTCAGCTGGCACAGTTGGTTGTTTTGTGGAAAATCTCAAACCCTTCTACTCCTACTTTAATCCCAAATTGCCCGGGGTAGAGAACCATGTCCCATGACCCTCCTATATATAGGGGTATTGGGGGCTTCTCAAGAACAACAACTTAGAACAACAGTTTCTCTGCAAAGTTGTCGTTCTCTTTGGTTGTGGTAACCGAGAGAGCCCGAGCAAGTGCTACCCGATAAGGGAGGCACATCAAGGGAAAGACAATTGTAGAAAAGCGACTGGTGGCGGGAGAGTGTGTCGGTGGCTAGTACGCTGACATGAGGGTGCGACTCCTTCCGATTCCTTGTGGGACAAGGAGATCAGAGTTCCAGGTGGTGCGTGTGGACTACTTCAGAGGCGGGAGACTTCTTCCACTCAGAGGACATCTATTAATCCCGACAGTCCCGGTAAGACCAGGAGCTGCACAGACACCGTCCAAGACTAGAGGTGAAGACCACGCAAGTCGCAAGGTAACGTCGCCGAGCAAGCCTCGGGACAAGGTATGTCTCTACAAACCATCCTTCCTACTGTATAGACGTTGACACGATTCCTTCATTCTCGGTTTGGGAGAATTGTTTTGTTTCCACTGCCTTCTCTGTCTCCCCTAAAACCCAACATTTATATATTGTGATAGTATGATGACTGGTGTAGTCTCATGAATGGCAAGTGAATAGTACAATGTGATGATGAGATGAGAAATTGTGTTTTACACATTTTATATGTTTGAAGGTGTGATATTTATATGCTTGTTAGAAGTGAATTAGGGTTTGTATGCCCACTTGTTTGATGCAGCCTTCATTCACCCAATTGGCATAACTAATCAAGTGCAACTCTAATCATGTAGTGCCCTATGCCATAGAGCCATCTTCAGTGTCAGAACTTACTAGATGGTGAAACGAGTATTCCTAAGGGAAACTTGGACCGCATACTATTGAGTATGTGGGGGTGGCAAGTTGAGGATATATCCTTGTCATCCACAATGCAGGTTATGGAGGATGGATATGGTCATGCCTTAGACATTTGATGTGGTTGAGGACAATTGTCGTTTTGTGACCTGTACCAAGGACAGACTAGTGGTTAGTAGCTTGACTATATGTCGATGTAGTGGCAACTTTGACTGATATGTCACTGCCTTTTTACTCGTACTGACCGAGGGGAAGAAATCTTAGGATATCGAGACTCCTAGATCTTGTACAAAACCAAAAAGCCCTTCACATGGGTCGGTTGAACTTTGGGTGGTATGACTCAAACTCCCCAGGGCATAATAAAAGATGCAAAACAACTATGTAGCATATCTATTTAGGGTTATACACAATGCTTCATATTGGATGATACCCCTTATTTGCTTTCTTTTCACTGAGATCATGTGTAGTACTATAAGAGATAATATATATGCTTATGTTGTAGTTATGCTCATGTTGTAAACATGCTTATGTTGTCAAATATACTTACACTGATGGTTAAGATTGATGTTGTTAGATATGTTTAATATTGATAGCCATGCCTATGTAATTAGAAATGCTTAAACTGCTAATCATGCTTATGCAGTTGATTGTGCTATGATGTTAGTTCTACTTATGATATATATCTATTCCCTTTATTTGAGATGCCAATATTGATAGACATATTATGTTACTAGACATATTCATGATGTCAGCGATGCTTATGCTACTAGATTGTTTGTGTTGTTAGCAAGGAATATGATGGTAGTCAGATTAATGATGATGATTGTTATTAGATACAATATAATGAAATTTGAGTAGATATCTATCTAGAGAAATTGATTTATTTGTTACTTATATATACATTGATAATCATACTTGTTGCTAAGATTAATTGCTTAATCTATTTAGCATACTTGAACTGTTGAATTGATTATTAAATACTCCAACTGCACAGTTATCTACTATTTAAAATGTTGGAATCAATAAACATTGTTGGAGGTTATATCTCTTGCTGGGACATGGGTCTCACCCTTGTGGTTTGCCACATCTTTTTAGGTAATTGGAAGTGACAAAAATAAACCTATGGAAGCAAAGAGGAACTATAGTAATGAATCTTTGAGAAAGTTGATTAGATGTCTAGTGTGTCCTAGAGTCATCCCTGTACTCTCAGGTCTGGGTAGAAAAAGTTTATATATGGTGTTTCAAATGAATCAGAACTTTGTTAGCATGTTAATGCTTGTTTGTGTGGCATATACATATACTGTTCTCTTGTGTATATATGTTGTGGCTAAGGTGATAGAACAATTTTTATCAAATTCTTGTCATAGTATGGATACAAGAAAGATATTGGGATCTTATGCAAATGTTTTTGAGCGGATGTTGATGTTGAAATCGATTTTAATTTACCCATATTTTTGGGTATGTGATTAATTAGTGATCGATTGTGTTTTACATTTTGAGTAATCTCGTTTAGTGTAATGGGTTCTTACAAGTTGGTATCAGAGCTTTAGGTTCACTGAGTCTACAGGGACACTAGGACTTAGGACTAGGATGATGTCAAAATTAGGGATATGACATAATAGTATGGTGCATACTGCCTAATCTCAGTATTTGGGTGCCCTGACGAGGTATTTAATTATTGAAGAAAAGGTAAGTATGGAACTTTTATATTGTTATTTTTTTATTACTCTAATCAAGTAATCATTTTGAAACAATCTAAAGAGCATAATGAATCAGAAATCATGGTGCAGATAACTCAATATTACATTAAAGAAGATGAGAATTACATCATTATCTATCAAAACTTGAATGTTTGGTAACTATAAGAGAAACATACAACACCATGAAATCTAAATCTGAATACAAATAAGAAAAGGAGGAGTTCTTGAAGATGTGATTCAAGAAGATAATAAAGTAAAATACAAATAAGTCTGTGCTTATAAAGTGAATCAAGGTATGAAATCCACATAAGATGGAGAGAACACCTATAATAAGTATAAAATAAGAAGATGAATGGGAACAATGACAAAGGAATAAGGTGGAGCCTGAGTTAATCTCAGACCAACCTATCTATGTAAGAAAATTTTAATGTAAAATTAGTATGGAATGTGAAAGAAATTAAGGGAGATGATCCTTGTTTAATGAAGAAAATTTGGAAAAATAATCATTTACCTCTGGATAAGTGGTTGAAAAACATAATAAAACAAGAGAACATATCCAAGTGTGATATATATTCATCAAGGAAGGAGTAATGAGATATGTTAATTATGATGATTCTTGTGCTAATGGCAAGGAACCCGACATGAAAAAGGTAAATGATACATAAGAAGTTGTAACTTGCATAATGAAAATAGAATTGGTTACCTTTTTGCTAGTGACCCTTGAACAATTCTGCTATGATGTGGGAAGTGTGTTTCCGTTTGTATCTTTCCTTTATAGGACACATCTTTCAAGTGGATCATTTCCACTTGGTATGTCTGGATTCATTGTAAACATGAGGGTGGGTAGCTTATTATAGCATAAGGTTGCTTGGACTATGGTTCTAAGACCATAAAGTTTGTGATGCGTTTGTTTTTTAGCCTTCCAATAATTAAGAAGACTCCTCTTATATGTCTTGAAATTTGTTGTGCTAGTAAGAGTAGATGAGATAAGGATGTGAGTTCCTTATAGCACATGAGGGGGATACCAAGGTAATGAATTCTAGTATCCAAGATGTATCAATAGTATGGGAGGTATGTGAAGGTTGGAGATGTTTATTAAATAAACACTCCAAGTATTCCTCTCTCTTAGAGAGAGAGAGAGAGAGAGAGAGTTGATGATGACCCTATAAATGTTGTTTGGAAGGCAAAATAAAAGTGATTTTATAATGTTGTGTATGGTCTAGTGATAGCTGGGCAAGACCTGTTACACCCCGATCTCACAATTACCATTAATCATGAGATTAGGGCATAAATTGAGGATTTAACGTAATACAAAGATCACCCTTAACTTTTTCTTCTTTTTTAAACTCTTTGTTTTCTCGCATTGAACTACATAAACTAATTTATAAGGGAATCTAAACATTGATTTCTCTAATCTGATTTCAACAGTAAAAATGCATGTATGAACTCAGAGGTTGAGGGCAGCATCAGGCATATCGGGTGGGAGGTTTCCTACAAAGTACCTGGGCATTCCTATTTCTGGGGGTAAAGGTAGGGGGAAGGACTATGGTAAATTGGTGGATGAACTCAAATCATAGATTGATGTGTGGGCCGGCATGGCTATCTCTTTTGTGGGGAGGCAAATGTTATGTAACTCGGTCTTACTGGAAAAAATAAGATTCTGGTGTAGACAAGCAGAGCTACCTTTGTTTATCATTGAAAAATTTAGGTGTTTGGTGAGTAATTTTTTGTGGGGGGGGGAATCACATTGGATTGCTTGGGAAACCATTATAAGAGATCGTATCCAAGGAGGGATGGGTGTGGTTGATCCTTGAGGGGTGGCAAGAGCTGCCACCCTCCAGTGTATCCATAGGTTCATCACACAGCCAGAGTCGGTATGGGCTGTGTGGATGAGGAATAGATATGACAACACATTGGATGCTACATGAAGTGTGGATGGGTCGGTGGTGTGGAGGAGGATGTCTAGTGAATGGAGTGCAGTTCTCCATGCTTATCAGTGTTGCCTGGATGGTACATGGGTGTGCTCAGACTCCAAACCATGGACGCAGATGATGTATGGCCCTCCGTTCCCCTGGGCCGATGTTGTTTGGAACAAGAAGCAAATGCCCAAACGGGGGTGTTGTTTGTATAGGGCCTTGCTATAGCAGTTACCTACGGTGGACATGATGGATGCGTGGGGAATTAGTGTCAACCTGATTTTTCGGCTGTGCAAGGTGGCCGAGGAAACACACGATCACCTGTTCTTTGGGTGTACATATTCCCATTATGTCTGGTGCAGATGGGCACTAAAATGTGGTTGGGGGGGTGCCCGCCTGCGTTAATTGAGGGAGGTCTGGAGTGGATCATGCAGAAGACAGAGGGAAACAAGAACATGCGGGCTTTTAGGGCGATGGGTATTGCAACTATAGTTTATGGTCTTTGGCATGAGAGGAATGCCAGGTTCCATGGTGGTTCTGAGATGGATAATTTGATGTTTTTTGACCTTTTTTCAGAAAGACTAGGACTTGTCTATAGGGCCAAACTTAATCTTTATAAAGTTTTGGACTCGGTTACCAGAGAACAGTGGGGTTTTGTTGGTAGTTACACCCTCTATACAGTATAAGCTTACCTATACGAGTTTTTGACATAGTAATAATTTACCTTATCCAAAAAATGCATGTATGAACATTCATTATGTTTCTCATACTTTCAAGCACATACGACTTGCTGATTCGCATATATTGCTAAAAGAGGAATAATGTTATACATCATCATTTACAACTCTCTCTTATTTCTTTACAAGGACCTAGAGTGATAAGGACCGACTGAACTTAACTATACTCAGACTTAACTCTTGTGGCAGATCTACTCTGATGCAATGATATCTTCAATCCCCACAGTTTCCCTAAAAATTTGAGTAGAGGGGTGAGCCTACTCGCTCAATGAATGAGTAAAACAATAATGCAGTCTAAAGTACTGAATCAGACATTTATCATTCTTGGATTATTGAAATAAAACAAGATAGTAATTTCAAATTAAAAGACTAGATTTCAAAAACTTACTAATAACATTGAAGCCTACATCATTAGAAATAAACAAGTTTGGAAATATAATCCTCACTATATTAAATATTACATTTAAAGAACAACTGCTACGAAACTGAAATCAAATCTTTCTTAACTCTTCTTACTTATAAGAAACCCTTTAAACTTATATTATTATATTTTAGCTTATGCCCTGATCATATTCAGTGTTCTCTACATATGAAGACTCATAGTAAACTACGATCTCACCGTACAAGACTTAGCTAACACCTCAGCATTGCTAAGCCTGACAATGTCACTGGTGTGCAATAGGAAAATGGCTCTCTGGCCTCGGCACACCTATGAGCCGTAAAATTGGACTCCTCCTCTAACCTGAGCACACAGGCAGAGATTCAAGCCACCTATTGGCTTTTCTATACTCTAGTGCCACCAGGATCTCTGATTGATGTTGGACACTACATACTATATTTTTAAGGAGACTTCCACTAGGGCTTCATCCCCCATACCACCTGTTAGTACGATCCGACCCTCGTATACTGGACACTTCCAGAGTTAGGTCGTTTCATCCCTACGGCTCAAACCTCTCATAGGGAATCTATGGTGTTCATGGCTACTATTATTACTGTAGCTTTGATTATATCTTTCTCTTAGACAGATCTCTTTTAACTCTGTATATTAATGGCTACTCAGACTATTGAATTGAAATCACTGATGATACTGAACTGAATGCTTAACATATTGTTTACCCCTTTCTTAGGGTTTCTCCTTACTCATGCACATATAACACTTCTCATGTATTCAAACATATATCATGTCTACTAATATAAATATTCTCATTCAACATTTCTCACATTCATGCATGGCATCGATAACATACCTATCTAGGGCATGTCATATCTCTCCACTTGCAATAGCATAACCACATATGTATTTCATGACAAGTATTTGAGTTAGAAAATCCGAATCTCATAAACAAAGCATATATTCATATAAGATACTATTCTGCTAAAATCCCACAATATCACATGAATCATTTCAATCAGCCATTTACTACTAAATTAGATATGTATACTTGTAAAAGCATACTAGATTGGGTTTCCATCCTTGATTACTTGCTATTCACATGATATGTATTTTGAAAATCAGAAATGCTATTTGTCCATATATCAAATCAAGAGATCAAACATGTAGAATTATATGCACTAGGAACATAAGTAAGATCATATAAGCATAAATCTGAATTTCAGCTATAATGTTGTTGAAGCACCCGAATAACTTGAAAATTTAGATCTTCAGAAGATTCTCAATAAACTTCTTAATTATGTAGTATTCAAGATACATGAATATCTATATCCATGTCATCATATAAATGTTTTCAGATCATAGTTGGAACATGAATTGAAGTATTCTATAAACTGAATTCAAGAACAATTCTTTTCATTTATTGTCATCTAGGGAGAAATCGAGAATATAAATTAAAACCATCTAATTGAGTATAATTGACTAAAATATTCTTTTACCTACTCACCCTAAGCTATAAAACAACTTTAAAACATATCCCATATATAAAAATCTCGAATCCATATCAAAAACCTAGCAATCACCACTTTCTTCTTCCTTTCAGCTCGGAAACCCTAAAATTAAAGATTAGGAGAGAAAGAGTGAGAAAAGGACTTGATTTGATATGATTTTGGATACAATCAGGGGAGGGGCAGAATTTTGACATCTGAGAGAAGATTCACCATGAAACTATATCCAATGAAGCTAAACTTACATGATTTCATCATTCTTCGGACCGCAAAACCCTAGGTCAGCATCTCCATCACTTTCTCTTCTCAAACCCTAACTCTCCCTCTCTCCCTAGGATTTCGTTTCTATGAATTGGATCTCGAATTATGAGAGCTCCTTGTGTGTTAGGTTGACCATATAGAGCAATTGAGCTGCTTGGGTCAATTGCACATTGACCCATCACTATACTTTCTCTTATTTCAACTGAATTTTCTGTAATAAAAATATTAGTGTAATTTGTTTACTGATAAGGTCTAAATGCATCCAAAAATTATGAAAATTTTAAATGTTGTTTATGATTGAGTTTTAGATCTGCACTTAAAATTTCAGATCATTTGGATTTACCAAAAAATTATTAAAAATAAAACACTACACTATTGAAAAGCACTCTATTAGCATTTGGGTTGAAGTATAGTTCGACTGAGAACCACATTCAAAGAACACTCAAATATTCTTAAATTTTTCTCCAATATGCATGATTGAGTTATACATATCATATCCAAAATTCAGTTAAATAAAAAATTTGTAGAAAATATGAAAAATCATTTACCACACTTCTATCCCGATCAAATTCCATATTCATATACTATCAAAACCCTATTTTTTTTCCAATTAGGGTTTACATTTATCAAACCCAAATTCTTCAAACTAAAATCATAGTCAGAGTTTCTTCTTAGGTTTGAAACATCACAATTGATCTACTATCATTAATCAAGTCTAAACGATGTTCAATCTAATCAAGCATGTAATCATTCAAGTAAACCCTAGTTTACCAACTAAGCACAAATGTGGTCATTACAATTCTCACCCCCTTAAAAAGTTTCGTCCCCAAAACATAAATATGCAAACAAAGTATATTCAAAGTTTATTTTAAGCTTCTGAAATCTTACTTGTCATTATATTCTTGTATTTCATACTTGAATGCAGTTTTCAACATTAAGTCCTTCATTTATTTTCTAATCACAACATGTTTGAAATAGTTCTCAATGACAACAAACAAATTCTCTATGCCACAATCAATCATAGCAGAGAGAGAGAGAGAAACAACAATTTCAATATTTTTTTATATTCTTGAGGTGTTACCTCAACATTGATAATCTGATCCAACTATCTCAATTCATAAGACTCAATATGTATTATTTTTATGTATTACCTCTAAGTCACAAAAGAGAGTTCACCATGTTATTTTGAATTTTACTATTGTGCTACTCAAATACCAAAACAATCTTGAGTTGAAAGACTAGATTCAACAGCAATTGTACAATACTACTCACGACATCCCCATTGCATCATGAATGCATAAGGTGAAGCATTACCATCACATTCCATATTATTATCAAGTATGAACCCACATATAATTCAAGGTGTAACCATCAGGTTATAGCATACTAGGGTTTCAACAACAGTAAAAAAGTACTCCATGATTGTAGTAGTCATTCAAGGACTATTCATACCCAATTACCATCACTTAGTTATATTAAAGCTAGGTATAACACGCTATACCTCATTAGGGTTACATATCAATACAATATGGTTATCATCCCTTCTATTCATATGAGTGAATAGGTAAGACTACCTTATTCAGGGTAACCCTTCATTTGTTCCATCATTATTCAACCCATATCACCATACCACAATTGTACAATACTAATATGGATTACTGGTATGAATGACTACAACTATCATACACCTTTAATTAACATATTTCTTGCACATGTACACTGAAATCATACGTAGAACCAATTTACATCCCTTAATATACCTTCAAGAAATTATACTTCTAAAAACAAATTCACATATTACTAAAAGCCATTGTTTTCTCTTATCTCTCTCCTCATTCACTCTACTTACTTTTTGCTACTTATCCTTCTCATTTTAATCATGTAGATTAAACATTCCTAAAATTGAAACATACAAGGTACAAATAGACTATTCATCATTCTTGCTATCACTGCAAGAATTTATCTCATATCACACTTCACTCATATTGTATTTCTCCTTTTGTTCAAAACACACTTGTTACATTTCAAATTTATATCTTACTCTTTACTCTGAATCATTTCCATATTGTTTATCTACCTTTCAGATTAGCTATCTTTAAACCCTGGATTACTATCAGTGCTAGTTTACTTCTCATAGTGCAAATCTCATAATCTTGTTTTATAGAGATGCTAGTATTCAAGGTCAAGTCACTAGTGACAACCCTTGAACTACTACAACTCTAAACATTCTAGGGTTTGGTCCTTATCAGTAGCATGACATTATTGTGGTGTGACTTTGCTCCCTTAATTTGAAAGTCAAACTTTGGATCTCACAAGTTTTACTAAAGTCTTCCTAATCTTATCAATTGAATTTCCTTTCTCTTACTTGGCCATTCAGATAGATTACATTCTCAATTTACCCTGCTAGGGTTTCATCATCATATTGTATGTCATTATTACATTCACTAGATGTCTCTACCATGGTGGTTATGCATCATATATGATTCATTTTTCTTATCACTTCATCCCCACATTGCTCTCATTAATGAAGATATGAAAGAGAAGATGATTTTGAGACTTAGAATTCTTATCTTCAAACATTCAATAATACATTTCTCATATGTAGGTTTAATTAATTATCAACAAGGATACTTGACTAATTAGCACTTTCTTGAATCTCACAACCTCTTTCTTTTATAATCTATATTACTCCATTATGTTTCAAACCCTTCTTTACTTTTCATAACCCCCTTACCATATACTACTATTGCACATGTCATCTTTAACTTCTAGTTTTCTCTTATGATCATGTTGCTTATTTTATGTGTATGATCATGTATACCATGTTGCATATATTTCCTTTTATCCTTCTACTAATGTGAAGTTGAAATTCTAAATCAATAATCTCTCTACTAGTATCACCTCATGTTTAATACATTACATATCCTTCATTTTAAATCAAACGGCTCATGCATGGGTGAAACATAGTTTCTCTTTCAATCAAGTTTTTTCCTTCCTGAATATAGTCTACCTTTGTATGACTTATTCATTTATTTAGCTACACTTTTGTTCTTCTTTTAGAAACTAGTTTGTTGTTCTATAGAGACTTAGAATCCAAAGGCAGTAAGGATGAATGTATTAAACTTATTAATAAAGGTATACATTCCATGCTCTCAATTATATCATAACCCTCATTCCTTAATCCAGCTCATTATTTCCAACATTTCTCTTTGTTTCAACTAAGTTTCTTATCCTAGTTTTATGATTTACATGCTCATCTAATTCTCTTCACTTTAAATCTTATGAAGACTCTTCACTTCTATGTACTTATTGTATACTTAGCTCTTTTCTTCTATTTTCCCTTTGCTTTAGAGTACATAAAAACATTGTACTCGGTTATATAATCCATTCCTCATGATTGATTCTTACTATCTTGGCCCCTTACATACTTTTCTCATATCTTTTCCATATTTCATATTTAGAGTTCATATAATACTAATAATTAAACTTAATCTGAACCTTATGTCGTGTTCCTTTATTCCCAATTAAGGGTTTCTCATATGAGGCCCGAAAGTTGGATCTCAGATATCAGTTCCAACTGATTCTTAGTTATCCCAGTCTTTCCCTTATACTTCAAAATCTTAGAGTATATACATTCATACTAGAATTTGGATCTAATCTATCCAAACTTTACTCTTATTATGTTACTAATAGGAGTCATTAGATCCCAGTAATGCATCCTGCCAGTCAGACCAGGCTGAACCTGCAGTCCTGAAGCTAAGAGCTACTCAGGATTACTCAACTCCTAATCATCTCAAATGTGTGGAAGAAAACTTATCCACTTAGGAAAGCTCATTCAAAGATCATTTCTAGTCTACTTGATACAAAGAATGTAATCTATAAATGCTACAACTGCATAATGTACAAAAAATCTTAAAGACCCATATATATTTCAAAATACTGAATATCTGAATTCAAACATATAAGACCTTTTCTATTCATCTCCAATAAAACAACAATATGAAATGAAAGTTCTATCTCATTTTATATTTATGCTCTTAATTCATGTTACTTATTTTGTTTCTAACCCTAATATTTCTAGGGTTCCTCTCTAGACCATCCTTCCACTGTATACCTGGCCAGGGTATACATGAAAGAATAGACATAGTAGATTGATACTGGTTGATCCAAGTACTCAGATACCGGGCCAGGATATCCAAATACTCAAATCCTAGAGCTAACATCATAACATCTCCTATCTTCCACACTTATGACTCTAACTTACTAACTTAATGGCCCCTGACAACTCAGCCTAAGCTCTGATACCAAGTTGTTACACCCCGATCTCACAATTACCATTAATCACGAGGTTAGGGCATAAATTGAGGATTTAATGTAATACAAAGATCACGCTTAACTTTTTCTTCTTTTTCAAACTCTTTATTTTCTTGCATTGAACCACATAAACTAACTTTATAAGGGAATCTAGACATTGATTTCTCTAATCTGATTTCAACAATAAAAATGCAGGTATGAACATTCATTATGTTTCTCATACTTTTAAGCACATATGACTTGCTGATTCACATATATTACTAAAAGAGGAATAATGTTATACATCATCATTTACAACTCTCTCTTGTTTCTTTAAGGACCTAGAGTGACAAGGACTGACTGAACTTAACTATACTCAGACTTAACTCTTGTGGCAGATCTACTCTAATGCAATGATATCTTCAATCCCCACAGTTTCCCTAAAGTTTTTGAGTAGAGGGGTGAGCCTACTCACTTAGTGAATGAGTAAAACAATAATATTGCAGTCTAAAGTACTGAATCAGACATTTATCATTATTGGATAATTGAAATAAAACAAGATAGTAATTTCAAATTAAAAACTAGATATTCAAAAAATTACTAATAACATTGAAGCCTACATCATTAGAAATAAACAAGTATGGAAATATAATCCTCACTATATTCAATATTACATTTAAAGAACAACTGTTGTGAAACTGAAATCAAATCTTTCTTAACTCTTCTTACTTATAAGAAATCTTTTAAACTTATATTATCATATTTTAGCTTAAGCCCTGATCATATGCAGTGTACTCTACATATGAAGACTCATAGTGAACTACGATCTCACCGTACAAGACTTAGCTGACACCCCGGGATTGCTAAGCCTGACAACGTCACTGGTCTACAACAGGAAAATGGCTCTCTGGCCTCAAAACACCTATAGGCCGTAAAACTGGACTCCTCCTCTAACCTGAGCACACAGGCGGAGAGTCAAGCCACCGATTGGCTTTTCTGTACTCTAGTGCCACTAGGATCTATGGTTGATGTTGGATACTACATACTGTATTTTTAAGGAGACTCACACTAGGGCTTCGTCCCCCGTACCACCTGTTAGTATGATCTGACACCCGTATACTGGACACTTCCAGGGTTATAGGTCATTTCATCCCTACGGCGCATACCTCTCATAGGGAATCTACGGTGTTCAGGGCTACTATTATTACTATAACTTTGATTATATCTTTCTCTTAGACTGATCTCTTTTAACTCTGTATATTAATGGCTACTTGGACTATTGAATTGAAATCACTAATGATACTGAACTGAATGCTTAACATATTGTTTACCCCTTTCTTAGGGTTTCTCCTTACTCATGCACATATATCACTTCTCATGTATTCAAACATATATCATGTCTACTAATATAAATATTCTCATTCAACATTTCTCACATTTATGCATGGCATCGATAACATACCTATCTAAGGCATGTCATATGTCTCCACTTGCAATAGCATAACCACATATGCATTTCATGACAAGTATTTGAGTTAGAAAATCCAAATCTCATAAACAAATCATATATGCATATAAGATACTATTCAGCTGAAATCCCACAATATCACATGAATCATTTCAATCAACCATTTACTACTAAATTAGATATGTATACTTGTAAAAGCATACTAGATTGGGTTTCCATCCTTGATTACTTGTTATTCACAGGATATGTATTGTGAAAATCAGAAACTCTATTTGTCCATATATCAAATCAAGAGATCAAACATGTAGAATTATATGCACTAGGAACATAAGTAAGATCGTATAAGCATAAATCTGAATTTCAGCTATAATGTTGTTCAAGCACCCGAATAACTTGAAAATTTAGATCTTCAGAAGATTCTCAACAAACTTATTAATTATATAGTATTAAATATACATGTATATCTATATCCATGTCATCATATAAATGTTTTTAGATCATAGTTGGAACATGAATTGAAGTATTTTATAAACTGAATTCAAGAACAATTCTTTTCATTTATTGTCATCTAGGGAGAAATCGAGAATAAAAATTAAAACCATGTAATTGAGTACAATTGACTGAAATATTCTTTTACCCACTCACCCTAAGCTATAAAACAGCTTAAAAACGTATCCCATATCTGAAAATCTCAAATCCATATCAAAACCCTAGCAATCACCACTTTCTTCTTCCTTTCAACTCGGAAACCCTAGAATTGAAGATTAGGAGAGAAAGAGTGAGAAAAGGACTTGATTTGTATGATTTCAAATCCAATCAGGGGAGGGACGGAATTTTGACATCTGAGAGAAGATTCACCATGAAACTATATCCAAAGAAGCTAAACTTACATGATTTCATCATTCTTCGGACTGCAAAACCCTAGGTCAGCATCTCCATCACTTTCTCCTCTCAAACCCTAACTCTCCCTCTCTTTCTAGGATTTCATTTCTCTTGTGTGTTAGGTTGTCCATATAGAGAAATTGAGCTGCTTGGGTCAATTGCACATTGACCCCTCACTATACTTTCTCTTATTTCTGCTGAATTTTCTGTCATAAAAATATTACTGTAATTCGTCTACTGATAAGATCTAAACACATCCAAAAATTATAAAAATTTTACATGTTGTTTATGATTGAGTTTTAGATCTCCTGTTAAAATTTCATATCATTTTGAGTTAGAAATAAATAAATAAAAATCAAACACTACACTACTAAAAAGCAGTCTGTCAGCATTTTGGTTGAAGTATAGTTTGACCGAGAACCACATTCAAAGAGCACTCAAATATTCTGAAATTTTTCTACAATATGCATGATTGAGTTATACAAATCGTATCAAAAATTCAATTAAATAAACAATTTGTAGAAAATATGAAAAATCATTTACCACACTTCTATCCTGATCAAATTCCATATTCATATACTATCAAAACCCTAATTTTTTCCAATTAGGGTTTACATTTCTCAAACCCTAATTCTTCAAACTAAAATCATAGTTAGAGTTTCTTCTTAGGTTTGAAACATCACAATTGATCTACTATCATTAATCAAGTCTAAATGATGTTCAATCTAATCAAGCATGTAATCATTCAGGTAAACCCTAGTTTACCAATTAAGCACAAATGTGGTCATTACAAGACCACTATCAAGGATAGATGGTTTTTTGACCAGAAGACATGTGTTAGCATGTTCCTTTAAGATAAACCTAGGATCATAATATCAATGGATAAGAGTTAGAGTGGATGACACAAGTTGCATGACCATGATGAGTTTAGGATTATGTCCTTTAGACTAACTAATGTACAAATAGAATTTATGAATAGGAGAACTAGAGTGTTTATGTCATGTATTATAAGTTGTAGCAAGATTTGAATGATGAAATCTCAATGTATTTCAGAGATGGTCTGTAACATGGTCAATATCTTTGTTAAACCTTAAGAATAATGAAGCAACTGTACTTATGTGTGATAAGTCTAGAAAGAGTGAGTTGGGGCTGACTAAAGTATCCTCTTGGAGTTATGATATCTCTGTTAAGTGTGTTGTGGGAATCCTCATAATATGAAGACAATGTTATTGTTCTACTCCTAACAAGGTCAATTAAGAAGTTTTATTTGTTAATGGTTATAGACAAATGTATTATTCTTCAACCAAACAGATGGTTAGTCCACCATTGAGATGATTGGAGAATCCTCTAATAAAATATTTCTCATAGTTCTTAAAAATTAGGGGATGCCTACATGGCTTATTGAGTTGTTAATTACAACAACAATTAAAGGAGCATAAAGATGAAACCTTGTAAAGTTACATATGATAAGGGATACATAATGTTCTATGTTTGATAAGAGCCAGTGAGTATGGCTTTTGAATAATGTGTTGATACAATAGATATAATTTTAGGATGATATCTAGAATTTAAATTCAAAAGTTACTATTAGATTTGTACAGGTAGCACAACAAGTTTCTATGTTCCATATTTGCAAATGTCTTCTTATGTGGGGGTTTTTGTGCTGACCCAAGATAAGATATGTATGAATAAAAAGAGAAGAACATGACCTATATAAGAGTGATGTGACATTACCATAATATGGAAGTAACAATGTGTAATATTGAGGATGACGTGCATGAGAAGTGTCCATCTATGTGTACCTTGGATTTCGGGGGAAAAATCCCTATTAGGGGTTTATGGTTGTGAGACCCCTAACCTTGCTTAAAGTGTTAAACAAGCTTAATTATCATAATTGAATTATTATAACTATAATATAACCTTGTAATATGATTTAGAATCATAATACAAGCTTAATTTTTAAGTTTGATCCAATTTGAACAATGTTTGTGCAAGTTATGCAATTTTATGCACATTTTGGACTTGTATGCAATTTACCCAATTGAGAGGTTTTCTTTGCAATTTATCACTTTCAATATGTTCCTTATATGTTCTCTCATCATTCTTGAGCTTGTTGAGCCATGGGGCTCCTAGTTGAGACATGGTTTGAAGGTGTTTTCCTCCTCCTATGGACCTTGTTCTCCCTCTGTGCTGCTATGAATTTCCTATCCAAGGGAGAAGAAAGTGGGGATCTTCTTTGGGAAAAAGCTCTAGGGTTGTAATTGACTTCCTTTTAGGGTTTAAAAAGTTTTCTTCTAGTGATCTTGACCTAAAAGAGTAAGAATCCACTTATTTCATCTATTTATTTCTTTGTTATACTTCCTCCTACCCTCCTCTAGGTCAGAACCTTATTGTTCCATGGTAGAAATTGCTCTAAAGCTCTAAAACCCTACCTTTCTTGCTCCTTATTCTTAGGGTTTGCTCATTTGATGAAGAAAGGTGCTAGATGGATGAGTTCACAGCTTATGCTTGGATTTTCAACCATACCTGCTCATATTTTCTTATGTTTGAGAGTTTATCTTCTAATTAGAGGAAAGTTTTATAACTTACTCCACGTTTATTACTTACCATAAGCTTGCTAGCTCATGTTCTTGCTTTTAAATGTTTATCCATGCTCTAAAAAGGTATGATTGACTTGGATTTTGATTTTTATAATATTCCCTATTCTAATTTTAGTTCTAGATGAACCTGTGATCATGCGTACGTTATTTCTAAGGTATAATATGACTTGGATCAGGTTGGTTTGACAACTAATGGTGCTAAAAACCTATCAACAAATGGTCAATTTTAGGGTTTAAAGCTGGTTTCTTCTAGAAATACATGACTCAATGGTGGTACCATTGCAACAACCGATGATGTTGTCTTTATGATAACTGATGGTGGTGACCAAGGGTGTCAACTGATGTTCACCCCTTAGGTCAGGTGTTGGCCTAACTAGAAGCTTAGTGATTAACAACTAAGTACATACCCTAATGATGCTATAAATCAATGGTGATATTAGTTTGATATTCGATGGTGATTAATGAATATTGTGCTGATCTAACAACCTATGGTGACTTAGTGGTCACTGCTGATGGTGTATTAGGTCTCCACAACATATGGTGAGTTAAGCATGTAGTTGTAGTATCAATTAAGCCTTAATCCAATGGTTTTTGGGTCATTTGATGAAATGGTCAGGTTTATACTCCAATTGATGGTTTTAATATATGAACTTGACCTAATGGTTAAGATCTAATGTTTCTTCATCCAATAAATTGGAATGATGCCTAAATGTAATATTTTGGTCCTAATAAAGTGATTTAAATGGTTTCCTTTATGAGATCAACTTAAGAAGCTCATTTACACACGACTTGTTTTAAATAAACAATCACTTGTGTGTTTTACCCTACTCTCAATGGAACTTTTCATGTTGTTAATCAAGGGATGTCTAGGGTTAGATGGTGACTATTTCTAGAGAACAACTCAAGACTTCATAAGTGGTTTGTTCAAGATGTTTACTTATGTAAACGACCAATGGCTTTACCTTTTCAACATTTAATGGTTAGAAGTTGATGCCTCAATATTCCCGTTGTTTTGGGTGAAGCCTATAGTGTAATGTTATGATTCTAATGATGAGAGTTTGATGGTTCAATGCCTTCAACTTGTAGTCTTACCCTTACCCTCGTATGATTATGATTGATAATCACCATAATGAATTAATGGGTAACCCTAATGGGGTATATCTTTTTATACATAGCTTTAATACAACTAAATGATGGTAATTGTTTATGAATAGTCCTTGAATGATTAATACAATCATGGAGTACTCTCTTATTGTTGTTGAAACTTTAGTATGCTATAACCTGATGGTTACACCTTGATTTATGTGTGGATTCATACTTGAGAATAGTATGAAATGTGATGGTGATGCTTCACCTAATGCATCCATGATCCAATGGGGATGCCGTGAGTTAGGGTTTAGGTATGAGTGGTTATTAGTAACATCAATATAATTTATCTTGTTGAACCTAACTCTAATGAAATAGATAAAGATGAGTGTTCATGTTTAACCTTCTTATATGATGGCATGATGGTGAAATAACCTCCTTAATATGATCACAACCTTAAAGTGTTAATTGGTGGTTATCATAGCCACATGGTTGATACTTTCTTATGCTAAACATGTGCATTATGAATATGATGAGGGTTAATCATATCTAGATTCCTTGCATGTTGATTTAATAAAGGAATATTATTAATGTTAATATAACCCTTCTATGTTTGTTTATGAATATATCTTAGATCATTAATGCAATGTTGTGTTGATCTGGTGTATTATATGTAAGTGATGTTATTGAGCCTTGCTATAAGGCATGGAATGACAATGATGATCTTGCAAGGAATAGTATGATGGTCTTAATGACATTTGGGAATGGTTGAGCCTTGAATGAGGTGTAATCCTCTTGTGTTGATAAGGGTTGATACCCTGTAATATTGTAAAAAGGATTTACATCTTGTGATAGTATGATGACTAGTGTAGTCTCATGAATGGCAAGTGAATAGTAGCATGTGATGATGAGATGAGAAATTGTGTTTTACACATTTTATATCTTTTAAAGGTGTGATATTTATATGCTTGCTCGAAGTGAATTAGGGTTTCTATGTCCACTTGTTTGATGAAACCTTAATTCACCCAATTGGCATAACTAATCAAGTACAACTCTAATATGTAGTGCATTGTGCTGTAGAGCCATCTTCAGTGTCAGAACTTGCTGGATGGTGAAACAAGTATTCCTAAGGAAAACTCAGAGCGCATATTGTTGAGTATGTGGGGGTGGCAAGTTGAGGATATATCCTTATCATCCACAATGCAGGTTATAGAGGATGGCTATGGTCAGGCCTCAGACATTTGATGTGATTGAGGACAACTGTGGTTGTACCACAGATTAAAGGGTTTTTTATACCCTGGTTTCTAGTACCGTGACCTATACCAAGGACAAACTAGTGGTTAGCAGCTTAACTATTTGTCACTGTAGTGGAAGCTTTGACTGATATGTCACTGCCTATTTACTCATATTGACTGAGGGGAAGAGATCTTAGGATACCGACACTCCTAGATCTTGTATAGAACTGAAAAGCCCTTTGCATGGGTTGGTTGGAGTTTGGGTGGTACGACTCAAACTACCCAGGGCATAATAAAAGATGTAAAATAGTCGTGTAGCATATCTGGTTAGGGATATACACAACGCTTCATATTGGATTATAACCCTTGTTTGCTTTCTTTTCACTGAGATCATGTATAGTACAATAAGAGATAATAGATATATTCTTATGTTGTAGTTATGCTCATGTTTTTTTTTTGATACGTGGGAACCACCCCCGAACGGTAGGCGAGGGGGAGCCGAGGGTTTACGCCGCCAGCAGTGGTCAGCTATGCTCATGTTATAAACACGCTTAAGTTGTCAAATATACTGACACTGATGGTTAAGATGATATTGTTAGATATGTTTAATATTTCTAGCCATGCCTATGTAATTAGAAATGCTTAAACTTCTAATCATGCTTATGTAGTTAATTGTGCTATGATGTTAGCTCTACTTATGATATATATTTGTTCCCTTTATTTGAGATGCCAATATTGATAGCCATGTTATGTTACTAGACATATTCATAATGTCAGTGATGCTTATGCTACTAGATTATTTGTGTTGTTAGCAAGGAATATGATGATAGTAAGATTTATGATGATGATTGTTATTAGATGCAGTTTAAAGAAATTTGAGTAGATATCTATCTAGAGAAATGGATTTATTTGTTACCTATATATACATTGATAATCTTACATGTTACTAAGATTAATTGGTTAATCTGTTTAGCATACTTGAACTGTTCAATTTGTTCAATTGATTATTAGATACTCCAACTGCTTAGTTATCTACTATTTAAAATGTTGGAATGAATAAATGTTGTTGGAGGTTATATCTCTTCATGGGACACGTGTCTCACCCTTGTGGTTCACCACATCTTTTTAGGTAATCAGAAGTGATAAAAACAAACCTATGGCAACAAAGAGGAGCTATAGTAATGAATCTTTGAGAAAGTTGGTTAGATGTCTAGTGTGTCCTAGAGTCATCCATGTACTGTTAGATCCGGGTAGGAAAAGTTTGTATATGGTGTTTCAAACGAATCAAATTTTTTTTAGCATGTTAATGCTTATTTGTGAGGCATATACAAATATTGTTCTCTTGTGTATATATGTTGTGGCTAAGGTGATAGAAGATTTTGTATCAAATTCTTGTCATAGTATGGATACAAGAAAGATATTGGGCTCTTATGCAAATGTTTTTGAGCGGGTGTTGATGTTTACATCAGTTTTAATTTACCCATATTTTTGGGTATGTGATTAATTAGCGATCAATTGTGTTTTATGTGTTGATTAATCTCGTTTAGTGTAACGATTTCTTAGAAAAGTAGACATTATAATTGCAAGTTCAATGTTTTAATCATGATCACTCTATATTATTACTTGATGATTGCTACATATGACCTATGACTATATGTTCATTATGATTAAGGTTTATGATTAATGACTCATGAAATTCATGTTAATGTTCAATAGGGAGAAATCCCATCATGTTAAGAGATCATGTTAATAGGGAGAAATCCCATCATGTTAAGTTCAAGAATCATGATTATGTTAATGTTAATGTCATGTTAATGATCAAGTTAATTATAATTGAACTAGTCTTTATATGCTCCCAAATAATGGACCTCAAGGGTGTTAAGGTCTTTCCTAACATCAGGCAATCATGTGTTCCGAACGGGGCATTATAGAGGGATGCATACATTTATTATTCAATTCTTCATGTTAATAATGATTCAAGAATGCTTATAGTAATTCATGTCAAGTTTTCTTACATGTCAAGTATATTTACTTTTCTCATATTATAAAGTTCCAGTACCGCTTACTGTTGTGTTGTTTTTCCCCTTTGCATGGTTGGGGACGCGATGTCCCCAAACGTTGTAGCAAGTAAGGACTCAAGAGGAGCAAGAAAGGATTACAAGACCTTCAACAGTTAACTGGTGGGGTGCCATCCATACTAGGCTATCCAATTACGTAGACATGTTTTAGTTTTTCCATGTTTAGTAATGATTAGACATGTTATAGATCTTAATTATAGTTTCCTATTTAAAGAACAATGTATGAATCTCAATGGTGAATTATGTATTTATTTTCTATGATTTCATGAATGTGACATCCCTCTAAAAGATGAAAGCTTCCGCTCAGTTGTATTATATATCATGAGGGGTGTTACACTTTGGAAGTCGACACAGTGATATGGGTAACCTTGCAGCGATCTTGGATTCTAAAAAGGTACTCTGAGTCATATACTTTTGAGTATACATAGGTAAGAGGAAGTTGATTTCTAATACCCCAGTGATGGATATGTATACAAGTGTGCACAAGGGCATATCTCCATGTGATAATGTGATTGAGAAAGGCGACATCATGATGTAAGGGTCTTTCTACCCAAGAGATAAGGTGCCATGGCATGAGTACTTAGGATGTACCTAGTGTTGTAGGATGGCTTCTGAGCCCCTCCTAGTAGGTTTTTGGTTGATGTATCTGTACTTGTTATACCCACATTGGCCTAGGCGCAGTGGGATCTTGTAGAAACCAATAATCATAAGATCTTATATAGTGATCCTGGGTGCTTCATAGTCACTACCTAGTGGTTTGAGTGGTACACCTCAAACTACCCAAGGCTTTAAAAATAAAATAAGAAATTAAGTTGTGTACCCATATATGTTTAGGTATTTTGACAATTCATCATGTAATGATTTAACACCCTTGCATACTACAATCATTGTTTTCCTTACACATGTACTTGATGGATTTTTGATGATACCATGTGGAATTAATGGGAATTTTTTAATATTACTTTATTTTAATGATATTATTACTCGAGTATAATTGAATGATTTATAGTTGTTATATCATATTTTTGGGAATGGATCTCACTCTCATGGTGATCCACATTATTTTAGGTGTTCAACCTCATACTCATGGCTTTAGCAGAGAGGAGACTTATTTGTATAGTTAGCAGTAGCTAGAGATTGGTGTTTGGTTCATTGGAGATGTCTAGATTCGTCCTTCTAAATTCGAGTCTAGGCAAGGTGGTTTTATGTTTGTATGTATCTAAAACTCAACTTTAGCTTGCAAGTAACCTATATATGGTCAAGTTATAAACTTTGAATGATATGCCCTTTGTGCATACATGTTGTAACACTGGACATTGAAGATATCAATATATAGTTACATGTTAATGAATGAAAGTAAAGGCCCTTTATATGAATCCGGTGGATATGTGGTAAGAATTTTATCTTATGGGTTTCCTTATGTACTTTTTAATGATGAAAATTAGTGTAGTTGGGTGTTGTGTTTTGAGTAATCTCACTTTTACCATTGTAGAGTGTCACTCTAAGAGAAAGTAAAAGTTGTGATGTGACGATATGACACACATGTAGCTGATACTGAAGACAAAAATTGCTTGTAAATTGAAATTGCATTATACTAGATGAAATCAAATAAAACGAACCAAACAAAGACATTATAGTTTCAATTCTCTATACTTTATTTTCTATTTTCCAAGTACTAGGACTAGTTGGTGTTAATCCAACGAACCCATACCTTCATTGACTTGCCTTACATCTTCTATCTCAAAATTGAACCCACTTTATGGTGGTTTAAATTTTCTAGAGATATGTTTTTTGTCGTGCCAGTAAGGTACATGAGAGGAATTTGTAGGAAAATGAAATGAAAAATGAAATAGGATGTTTTATGTAGGCTTATAAAAGATGTACTAAATTCCACATTTTGTTCTATTTTTTGGGGTCGAGTAACATCGTTTGTACATAATTCAACCCAATAGATTGATCCTTATAACCAGTCCATCTCTACGGGGATTCAAATTTAGAAACTCATGTTTAATACAAATGCATACCCATTTTATGAGTTGAGCCGACCTAAACATGCATCTATATGAACATCTTATAAAAAAAAACTGATTTCCAATTGATACAACTTGGAATACATATGGATGTGACTATAAATAAGACATATATTGTTAATGGAAAAATGGAATTCAATAACTATATGCATGTCTTCTTTAAAATAAATTATATGACCCAAAATATGAGTTATAAATATGTTATAATATTTAGTATAATTATTTTTATTATAAATAAGTTAGATACAAGACAATGAGATATGGGTATTGTTGTAAGAGTTTTGTGGTAAAAGGGACTTTTGGCTCATGCGGCCCACCTCAAAGTGGATGCAAGTTGGCTTATGTTTACAATGGTTAGAAGATATTTTTAAAATACACACATGTGTGCATGTCATGGTGGGCTAATCTGGTCTCGAGATTTGTCTTATGTCTTTGGCATATTTTTTCACAATGAAATAATATAATAAAACTTTTTCTCTCAGTGGATGTGTATTGTTACGACCCCACCTCCCGATAACCCCCAATTAAGGGAGATCGAGAGGTCGAATCCACATCCATAACTTCCGGATCAAAGGTTCGGCAATTAACCAAGAATAATTATCAAATTATAACAGACTAAACGGGAAAACTGTAAGAAAATAAATTTTTGCATACCTTTTAAAACTGGGATTTCAAAACTTCTATCCACACAGATACTAATCTATCTAATCCACCTTTGCACTTTAATTCTCATTTAATATCACATATGCCACTTTACTGTTTGTACTTTTCATTGTACCTAAAACGTCGACAAACAAAATGTCAGTCAGCAAGAAGCTGGTATGTGGGGGAAACAACAATCATGCAAATATGTTAACACTGTAATAATTCAATTAATCATTTAACAACCAAGATTACATTTTAAGCCATACTACTCAATCCTTACCTATCCCCTAACTCTGTGCTATCCCTGCAGTGGACTTGTATGCTACCTCTCTTTAGGTAGATTCTTACCCCCATGGTCCTACCTTACAGGTAGCCAATACATAGGGTAATAGAGTCGCATGGCACTACCCGAAGGTATCCCAATATCTAATTCAATGTGACTTGATGGACCTACCCCATTGGTAGCCATGTACTAAGTCATCCAATGACCCGATGGACCTACCCCATAGGTAGCCATGTACTAGGTCAACTATTAAGCCACAGAGGGGACCAAGATATGAACTAGTAGGCACATATCTTATGTGATAGTCATATCCACATTATAGTTTGCATGAATTAAAATCATCCAACAATTAATTCATGACATCGATGAAAACTTCGGTAAACCTCGAAAAACTAATTTGAGATATTCATAAGCATAACTACATACCTGATTTGATGATTTTACAAGCATTAAACAAATCCAACCAAGAAAGCAATCCAAGAAAGCAATTCAACAATCACATAATTCCTGAAAAGAATATGTACACACTTTATCAAGAATCTACTTTATTGACTTGGATTCACTTTCTAGGGCTTCTGTGTCCATTTTAGGGTTTCATTTTGCAATTAGGGTTTCCCTTCATCTCTTACCATATTAAACCCTAGTTTTATGCCATTACTCATACACCCTAATTATCTCATCTATTCTTCAACATTAAGGTTATCGTAACAACATATAACCCTATTTCCATATTAAAGGCACATTAATCATCAATTAATTTCATTAAGCTTCTTTTACATTAAAGCTATTATTTTTATCCTTTTAATCCATGACAATATCATTATACACACCTATCATCAATTCAAATTTCATTAGGGTCTAATTAACATATGAACTCATTTTACCATCATTTCCACCTTTTATACATGAGAAAACCCTAATTACTACTTTTAGGGTATTTATCCAGAATTAAGTACTTTTTTACTCTAAATAGCATAGATTCAACATGTCTCAACTTTAATCATGAAATTAATCGATTAAAGCCATTAATAATCTCATTCACTAATATTAGGGTTTCAAGGCCCATTAAAGAACGTTTATGCACATGAACTCTCAATTAGTCTAAATTGTGTAAAATTCATCCTTTTCGATCTCAACGTTCCTTTTTATCATTAACAGGCTAATACCAACTTTAAACATCCATTAAACCCTATTAAACACTTTATTCATTTCAAAATAGGGTTTCTTAATCTTTAATTCATTAAAGATGATAATTTACACTACTTTTCCAATAGCAAGAGGAATTAGCTTCTAACTATATTTTTATTTGATTCCCTTCATTTTTGTGAGCAATTATATATAGTTTCACTATATTCCGAGTTACTAATAAAGAGATACAAAATTTACAAAATTTGCTTACCTGGACCAATCACAGAGTGCCACATCACCCCGTCAATGTTGCTCGCCAATTGAAAACATTTCAAAATAACGTCCGTGCCCTTGGTTAAGTTTCTGACGTTGCAGCCCGCGGAGGGGCAAAAGCATCAAATGACCGAGGGGTCATCCCCTACCTTCAGCCAGCCGCGATGATGTTGCCCTAGCCGCCCATGGCGCGGCTCTATCCCTCTCCCTGGGCCGCGAACCTCACCGAAAGTTGTTCCTATACCTCCGCCGCTCTCAGGCGCACCCAGGGCGCCCCTAGAGCTTGGCCATGGTGGCTGGTTCTCCGCTTGTCGGCCAAGCTTTTACGACCGTTACTGCAGCCTGACGGCTGCCGTTGCGCGTATACCTGGGCACGGCCTTGATGGGTATGATGATCCTTGGCTCCGTGGTACACTAGGCTACCATCAAAACCCACCGTTGGCTCCTCATTGTTTCCTGGTCTCTCTACTCTCCCACGCTTAGGGTTTGCATGGGAAAGAAGAAGGAGAAGAAGTAAAAGAGAGGGATGGCTGTGTGGGACTTCCTCTGGACTTGGCCAAAGGCTCTATCCCTTAAATAGGGGAGAGTATCCACGCCCCACGGTGCTCATCCGTGAATTAGTAATGTACTTTCCTAATAGGAATGTAATTCCTTCATTAAGAAGCTAACTTTCTCTCTCTCTCATACTTCTTTATTATTCCTTCTTCTTTTGATATTGGGATTCCGAAAATCATCCCTCTTATTCTCTTTGTTCTGGCTTTTTAAACCATTGGCATGAAATTCAATTTTCCTTTAGTAGGAAATACTTTCTTTTTAGCAATGCCACCAAAATTCATTAATAATGTATACTCACATTATCTTCTTATTTTCTGTTATGGGTATTTTCTCTTTCCTCTTTCTTCATTGGGACTCCTTGGATCCCAAGAAAATCTATTATTTCGAAATCCTTTTTATTGGATACTTAGTATCCTTCTAGATGCATCTAAATGCATTATTCTTCATTATCTTGTTTTATTTCTTATTAAAATATTTCCTTTTGAGGATTTCTCTTTATTTCTCTTTTATTTTCCTCCTTGGTATTCCTTTTATCATTAGGAATCCTTGGAATATGAAATTCCACCAAGAATAACTCTATTACACCTCTTTTCACTTGTTTTCCACATTTTACCATTATTTTCCATTTCTTTCTTAATAAAGAAATACTTAATTAATCTTTTCTTTTCTTATTGCTTTCTTTTTGCAACTTTGGACTCCTTGGAACTCGAGGAACTCAAGAGCCATGAAATACATCCTTGGATTATATTCTCTTGCCTTATAGAGGTTTCCACACCTTTCTTTTCTCAAAAACTCAATTATTCATTTACTAATTGAATTTCCTCGTTATTGGGCCCAATAGCCAATAAAGCCCACAACACAATCATCAAGGCTATTGTAAACGAAATCCATATTATATCTTTATCTGTTCCAATATCTTTAATATGAGAAAACACATTTCTCACCAAAGAAACCCAAAGATTGGGGTTGTAACATCCTTCCCCTCTTATAGGAATTTTGTCCTCAAAATTCAATCAAGCAAACAAACAATTTAGGATAAGACTTTTCCATGTCCATCATTAGCCCCTATGTTTCTTTGCCCAACCCATGGCACTTCCAAAGAACCTTTATCATCACATATTCTTTTCTCTGAGTTCTTTCACCCTGGCATCTATAAACTGTATAGGTGACTCATGTCATTTCAGCCTCCGTTGGGGCTCACTAGGTTCATTGCCTAGCACATGGTCTGGGTACCCCATATAGTGCTCTAAATTGGACACTCGGAACTCCTCAAACATTTCTTTATCCTGAGGGGTAAGGTTAACCATAACCTTCTCCACCAATCCATCTCAAATGGACCCATGTATCAGGGACTCAGCTCTCTTAGCTATAACTTAGAGGGGTCGGATTTTCATGTCACATATTCTCCCACAATGTCAGTCTACTTTGCATCATCTTACGACTCATGTCATCCCTGGGCTCCTTTCAGCCATTGCATGATCAAAGTGACTTCATCTGCACACACTATGGTCCTTTTCTAACCATCATGTGGTCCTTTCACCAACATCATCTTACTGAAGTGGTGACCGACACAACCTCCCTTATAGAGCTTCTTTAAATCCTGATACTGGCTATGGTGGTCATCATCACATATTTCATAGGACAAGAACTGTCTCTAGCTATCACCCTGAACGAGCACATATGTTCTCATCAGACCTTTTAGTCTTGATCATACTAACCATTAGTTAGGGGTGATAAACTGTACTAACATCGAGTTCTTCATGGACCTACTTCCACCTTTTGGAAGGGAACCTTAGGTCAAACTCAAGAACTTTTATACTCAACCTCATGGTGTAGTTGAACCATCTCTATCATATGTAGTTCAACCCGATCTGTCCCTTCACAGTACTCTTTCTTTCTCATGTCATCTAGGTAAGGTGATCTACCATAACCCATATTGCATCTCGACCTTCCTTGACCCAGGGGAGACTTAAAACATCCATAGTGATGAACTCCCTTTCTCTTTCGGGGCCTCTTTATCCTTTATATCAATGCACTGGGTTACTGGTGTTCGTCCTTCACACTCGGCTTGCATGGCCATATACCACATGCAACTTTATCTTAGGTATCTAAAGTACCATTATCACTTACTATCTTTGTAGTATAACGGTGTTTGGTGATCTTAAAATCATGATTTCTAGTACGGCTTGATTCCTCAAAATCAATTTCTAAGAAACCCTAAACCAAACTCATCAGGGCTCGTCACCTTCCTTTCCAAAGAAGTGCATCTGAGGTTCTACCACCATCCTTTTTATTATATTAAGGACTAGGTAAACCAAACAACCACTACCTTGCTCAACATATCTCATTACATCCGAGTGTTAGCCAAACACAATTCCTTTCCAAACTTAGGGTTAGCTTAACAACCTCTTCTAGCCAAACTAGGCAGCTATATCTCAACCACTTCACATCCTTAGGTATTAGGTAACATTGAAGACATACACTTCCATGTATTTCACTTATCATCTCAAACTCGAACTCTAAGTCTATCTTTATTGAGAACACTCTGAGCTCATTCTTCTTGGTGATCAAACTCAACCTTGTATGACTCATATCTCATGATAAAACATCCTCATAAGGTGACCACCTCATTCCTCTTAGTGGTTGCAAACCATCCGTGTATCATTCACTTTACCAGGGTATGTTATCTTTTCTGTCCCCATATATCGTGGCAACGTTCCAACCTACGTCATCTTTATCCTTGGTGTATGGCTTGCGTACTGTCCTATCTCTCACCCCCATAAAAAGAGGAAATAAGCATTTGGCGGCCGTCCAAATACAAAGCTCTACCTGTTCCACGAGTAGAGATGGTACATTCTACATTGCTAGTACACCTTCAAATCTAAGTTGAAACGCGCAACTTATGTATCACAATCATCTCAATATCAAAGTTACCTCCATGGAAAACTATTCTTGAACCTACTTGGGTCCACACACATCCCTTGGTCATCTCCTCTAGGTCTATAAGGTGCCAACACTTTTAGGGTCATCCCTTTTCCCCTTGTGCATCCAGAGAGTGCCCTACTCATCTACCCTTTGGGTCCCATGAGTTCACGAAGGTGATAAATCTCCTAACCCATGGCCCTCAGACAATGATAGCTGTTACCTCCTGACCCTATGGTCATGTGCAACTAGGGAATTAGGAAACTCCTACTTCCATCAGTCTTATCCTTACCTGACCCTAGAATAGACTGAGGATTCTATTATAGTACATGTACAACTTAGAACCTTACCCAAGCCTTCATCATCTCTCTTTCTGCATTCAAGGACTGTCTTTCACCCTTTTAGGGATCATGGTGACCTGCCTACCTTGGTCAGGCCCCATACCGGTTACCTCCATGGTAATACATCCTCATGCACTTAGAGATGGGTCTACAGGTTCATCGCATACCATGTACTTTTCACTTAGCTTCTCAAGATCCTATGAGACCTCTTTAGGTTACCTTAAACTAACAAAACTGATAAACACCCAGCCGAAGGGTCCCTCTCCTAAGATGGGAGGAAACTACAACTCTTTACAACAAGGTCACAGACATCCTTAGGGTTTACTTCCATATGAGCATGCTTAACCCAGCAGCTACCAAGGCACAAGCAGACAACTTATTAAACCATGCTAGGTCATACTTGTTCTCTTTCCTCAACATTAGATCAACTTAGTTGTGAGGGGTTCATCAAACATACCCTTAACTTAAGGGGTTTCCTTTACCTTTACACATGAGGAGTACCATGCTCGAAACTATAGAGGCTCAATTCACATCATGAGCATTGGGTACACTGCTTTCCCTCTTAGGCCTAAGAACCCTAGGTTCTCCTTTGGGTATCCAACTGCATGCTCAATCTTTTAACCACGAATCAAGCATGTCCAAGGTATGTCATGTACTCCCATGACCCTTTTATATGAGAAACACCTCATAGTTGAGTCTTCTTCAAGAACAACCAACTAGGTATAAAGCCTCACAACTCGCTACTTAAACCTCCTCAGGGTCTAAGGCACTCTTTGTCTCCACTTAGCTGGTAAACACCTATACCATAGGCACATAGGTACCAGAAGCATTACTCTCTCTTTAGGGTTTGGTTCTTCTTAAAGGACACCAAGATATCATCCATCTCCAGGGATCAAGAACGAGGCAACCACTATCATCCACTTAGGTCGCATCATCCTCAACTCCCATTGTTCCTCATATCTGGGGGTCTAGGTTTACAACCTTTTTTCTTGGTTTCCAGCTCTCTCTAGAGCCAACCCTACAAACAACCTTACTATGAGAGGTTCTCTCTCCAAGAGGGATCAAGCTCACAAGCATACCCCTACATGGTGAAGCCTATGCTTGCTCATGGTTATCCATAGCTCTTTACGCTCATCTCGTAGGCTATTCCCTCGTACTTTCCTAGCCAGGGTTTCAACCTACTACTCGTACCACTGGCATACTATGGGTGTCTACTATACCATTCTCATATAAGCTCATGGGGGTTTCCATGGGTTCTTCTCTAACCTCATCAATGAAGGAGCTATCCTTCACTCTAACATGCACGACTCTCTCCAGGGTTGGGTCGCCAAAGGTACTAGGTCATCTAACCTCTTATGGCATCCCAAATGCATGTCCAACCAAACACTCCGTCAACCATGACATCTAACTCGTCATGTCATATTTCTCTCTAACCTTCACTTAGGGTTAGGGTTAACATCATCCTCAGAGGATGTGCTAGGTATCTACTTTTAATGGAGGTCTCTACCTCTAAGACTAACTCTCCCTACTCATCCTCCTGCCAAGGAGGTCTATCCTCTGGTCTCTCCTGAGGGTAATGACAACTCGTGTCATACGACCTAAGCATGTATCTATTCCTTTATGCTTACTCTATTAAGCTTATGTCCATGACATCTTATTTACATGCTTTTCATTAATTTTATGGAGGATTCCTTAGAACTTATTAACCTTACACATACCTCAAGAGGGTGAGGAGAAGAGAGAAAACCCTAATCCTTAAGGTCCTTAACAGAATTTGAGTTGAGAAGGGATGAATATGATGAGAAAGTCCTAAAGGTATCTTATTTTGAATCATACCCTAAGACTTTGGCCAGGCAGTCACACGGATTCGGGAGTCCTCAAATTCTGACTAGCGGTGCGGAGGAAAATATTGCCAGCCCCCAGTCGTGATCCTTTTCTAGACACATCCGTCTTTCGAATAATCCTCTAATAACTCCCTTGGGTTCTATGGAGTTCTTAAAATTTAATAATTATTAATGGTTAAGTGAGGAACCTATGCTTTGATACCAAATGTTACGACCCCACCTCCCGATAACCCCCAATTAAGGGAGACCGAGAGGTCGAAGCTGCACCCATAACTTCCAGATCAAAGGTTCGGCAATTAAACAAGAATAATTATCAAATTTTAACAGACTAAACGGGAAACTGTAAGAAAATAAATTTTTGCATACCTTTTAAAACTGGGATTTCAAAACTTCTATCCTCACAGATACTAATCTATCTAATCCTCCTTTGCACTTTAATTCTCATTTAATATCACATATGCCACGTTACTGTTTGTACTTTTCATTGTACCTAAAACGCCGACAAACAAAACGTCAGTCAACAAGAAGCTGGTATGTGGGGGAAACAATAATCATGCAAATATGTTAACAATGTAATCATTCAATTAATCATTTAACAACCAAGATTATGTTTTAAGCCATACTACTCAATCCTTACCTATCCCCTAACTCTGTGCTATCCCTGTAGTGGACTTGTATGCTACCTCTCTTTAGGTAGATTCTTACCCCCATGGTCCTACCTTACATGTAGCCAATACATAGGGTAATAGAGTCGCATGGCACTACCCAAAGGTAGCCCAATATCTAACTCAATGTGACTTGATGGACCTACCCCATTGGTAGCCATGTACTAAGTCATCCAATGACCTGATGGACCTACCCCATAGGTAGCCATGTACTAGGTCAACTATTAAGCCACAGAGGGGACTAGGATCTGAGCTAGTAGGCACATATCTTATGTGATAGTCATATCCACATTATAGTTTGCACGAATTAAAATCATCCAACAATTAATTCATGACATCGATGAAAACTTCGGTAAACCTTGAAAAAGTAATTCGAGATATTCATAAGCGTAACCACATACCTGATTTGATGATTTTACAAGCATTAAACAAATCCAACCAAGAAAGCAATCCAAGAAAGCAATTCAACAATCACATAATTCCTGAAAAGAATATGTACACACTTTATCAAGAATCTATTTTATTGACTTGGATTCACTATCTAGGGCTTCTGTGTCCATTTTAGGGTTTCATTTTGCAATTAGGGTTTCCCTTCATCTTTTACCATATTAAACCCTAATTTTATGCCATTACTCATACACCCTAATTATCTCATCTATTCTTCAACATTAAGGTTATCGTAACAACATATAACCCTATTTCCATATTAAAGGCACATTAATCATCAATTAATTTCATTAAGCTTCTTTTACATTAAAGCTATTATTTTTATCCTTTTAATCCATGACAAGATCATTATACACACCTATCATCAATTCAAAGTTCATTAGGGTCTAATTAACATATGAACTCGTTTTACCATCATTTCCACCTTTTATACATGAGAAAACCCTAATTACTACTTTTAGGGTATTTATCTAGAATTAAGGACTTTTGTACTCTAAATAGCTTAGATTCAACATGTCTCAACTTTAATCATGAAATTAATCAATTAAAGCCATTAATAATCTCATTCACTAATATTAGGTTTTCAAGGCCCATTAAAGCACATTTATGCACATGAACTCTCAATTAGTCTAAATTGTGTAAAATTCATCCTTTTCGATCTCAACGTTCCTTTTTATCATTAACAGGTTAATACCAACTTTAAACATCCATTAAACCCTATTAAACACTTTATTCATTTCAAAATATGGTTTCTTAATCTTTAATTCATTAAAGATGATAATTTACACTACTTTTCCAATAGCAAGATGAATTAGCTTCTAACTATATTTTTATTGGATTCCCCTCATTTTTGTGAGCAATTTGATATATAGTTTCACTATATTCCGAGTTACTAATAAAGAGATACAAATTTTACAAAATTTGCTTACCTGGACCAATCACGGAGTGCCACATCACCCCGTCCATGCAACGTAGCTCGCCAATTGAAAACATTTCGAAATAACGTTCGTGCCCTTGGTTAAGTTTCTGACGTTGCAGCCCGTGGAGGGGCAAAAGCATCCAATGATCGAGGGGTCATCCCCTACCTTCATCCAGCCGCAATGATGCTGCCCTAGCCGCCCATGGCGCGGCTCTATCCCTCTCCCTGGGCCGCGAACCTCACCGGAAGTTGTTCCTATACCTCCGCCGCTGTCAGGCGCACCCACGGCACCCCTAGATCTTGGCCAAGGTGGCCGGTTCTCTGCTCGTCGGCCAAGCTTTTACAGCCGTTACTACAGCCTGATGGATGCCGTTATGCGTATACCTGGGCACGACCTTGATGGCTATGATGATCCTTGGCTCCATGGTACACCAGGCTACCATCAAAACCCACCGTTGGCTCCTCGTTGTTTCCTGGTTTCTCTACTCTCCCACGCTTAGGGTTTGCATGGGAAAGAAGAAGGAGAAGAAGTAAAAGAGAGGGATGGCTGCATGGGACTTCCTCTGGACTTGGCCAAGGGCTCTATCCCTTAAATAGGGGAGAGTATCCACACCCCACGGTGCTCATCCATGAATTTGTAATGCACTTTCCTAATAGGAATGTAATTCCTTCATTAAGAAGCTAACTTTCTCTCTCTCTCTCTCTCATACTTCTTTATTATTCCTTCTTCTTTTGATATTAGGATTTCGAAAATCATCCCTCTTATTCTCTTTGTTCTGGCTTTTTAAACCATTGGCACAAAATGCTATTTTCCTTTAGTAGGAAATACTTTCTTTTTAGAAATGCCACCAAAATTCATTAATAATGTATACTCACATTATCTTCTTATTTTCTGTTATGCGTATTTTCTCTTTCCTCTTTCTTCATTGGGACTCCTTGGATCCCAAGAAACTCTATTATTTCAAAATCCTTTTTATTAGATACTTATTATCCTTCTAGATGCATCTAAATGCATTATTCTTCATTATCTTGTTTTATTTCTTATTAAAATATTTCCTTTTGAAGATTTCTCTTTATTTCTCTTTTATTTTCCTCCTTGGTATTCCTTTTATCATTAGGAATCCTTGGAATATGAAATTCCACTAAGAATAACTCCATTACACCTCTTTTCACTTGTTTTCCACATTTGACCATTGTTTTCAATTTCTTTCTTAATAAAGAAATACTTAATTAATCTTTTCTTTTCTTATTGCTTTCTTTTTGTAACTTTGGACTCCTTGGAACTCGAGGAACTCAAGAGGCACGAAATTTATCCTTGGATTATATTCTCTTTCCTTCTAGAGGTTTCCACACCTTTCTTTTCTCAAAAACTCAATTATTCATTTACTAATTGAATTTCCTCGTTATTAGGCCCAATAGCCAATAAAGCCCACAACACAATCATCAAGGCTATTGTAAATGAAATCCATATTATATCTTTATCTGTTCCAATATCTTTAATATGAGAAAACACATTTCTCACCAAAGGAACCCAAATATTGGGGTTGTAACATCCTTCCCCTCTTATAGGAATTTTGTCCTCAAAATTCAATCAAGCAAACAAACAATTTAGGATAAGACTTTTCCATGTCCATCATTGGCCCCTATGTGGCTTTACCCTACCCATGGCACTTCCAAAGAACCTTTATCATCACATATTATTTTCTCTGAGTTCTTTCACCCTAGCGTCTATAAACTGCACATGTGACTCAGGTCATTTCAGCCTCCCTTGGGGCTCACTAGGTTCATTGCTCAGCACATGGTCTAGGTACCTCACATAGTGCTCTAAATTGGACACTTGGAACTCCTCACACATTTCTTTATCCTGAGGGGTAAGGTTAACCATAACCTTCTCCACCAATCCATCTCAAATGGACCTATGTATCGGGGACTCAGCTCTCTTAGCTATAAGTTAGAGGGGTCGAATTTTCATGTCACATATTCTCCCACAGTGAACTGCATGTCAGTCTACTTTGCATCATCTTACAACTCATGTCGTCCCTGGGCTCCTTTCAGCCATTGCATGATCAAAGCGACTTCATCTGCACACACTATGGTCCTTTTCTAACCATCATGTGGTCCTTTCACCAAGATCATCTTACTGAAGTGGTGACCGACACAACCTCCCTTACAGAGATTCTTTAAATCCCGATATTGGCTATGGTGGTCATCATCACATCTTTCATAGGACAAGAACTGTCTCTAGCTATCACCCTGAATGAGCACATATGTTCTCATCAGACCTTTTAGTCTAGATCATACTAACCATTAGTTAGGGGTGATAAACTGTACTATCATTGAGTTCTTCATGGACCTACTTCCACCTTTTGGAAGGAACCTTAGGTCAAACTCAAGAACTTTTATACTCAACCTCATGGTGTAGTTGAACCATCTCTCTCATATGTAGTTCAACCTGATCTGTCCCTTGACAGTACTCTTTCTTTCTCATGTCATCTAGGTAAGGCGATCTACCATAACCCATATTGCATCTCGACCTTCCTTGACCCAGGGGAGACTTACAACATCCATAGTGATGAACTCCCTTTCTCTTTCGGGGACTCTTTATCCTTTATATCAATGCACTGGGTTACTGGTGTTTGTCCTTCACCCTCAGCTTGCATGGCCATATACCACATGCAACTTTATCTTAGGTATCTAAAGTACCATTATCACTTACTATCTTTGTAGTATCACGGTGTTTGGTGATCTTAAAATCATGATTTCCAGTACGGCTTGATTCCTCAAAATCAATTTCTCAAAAACCCTAAACCAAACTCATCAGGGCTCATCACCTTCCTTTCCAAAGAAGTACATATGAGGTTCTACCACCATCCTTTTTATTATATTAAGGACTAGGTTAACCAAACAACCACTACCTTGCTCAACATATCTCATTACATCTGAGTGTTAGCCAAACACATCTCCTTTCCATACTTAGGGTTAGCTTAACAACCTCTTCTAGCCAAACTAGGCAGCTATATCTCAACCACTTCACATCCTTAGGTATTAGGTAACATTGAAGACATACACTTCCATGTATTTCACTTATCATCTCAAACTCGAACTCTAAGTCTATCTTTATTGAGAACACTCTGAGCTCATTTTTCTTGGTGATCAAACTCAACCTTATATGACTCATATCTCATGATAAAACATCCACATAAGGTGACCACCTCGTTCCTCTTAGTGGTTGCAAACCATCTGTGTATCATTCACTTTACCAGGGTATGTTATCTTTTCTGTCCCCATATCTCGTGGCAACGTTCCAACCTACGTCATCTTTATCCTTGGTGTATGGCTTACGTACTGTCCTATCTCTCACCCCCATAACAAGAGAAAATAAGCATTTGCCAGCCGTCCAAATACAAAGTTCTACCTGTTCCACGAGTAGAGATGGTACATCCCACATTGCCAGTACACCTTCAAATCTAAGTTGAAACGCGCAACTTATGTCTCACAATCATCTCAATATCAAAGTTACCTCCATGGAAAACTATTCTTGAACCTACTTGGGTCCACACACATCCCTTGGTCATCTCCTCTAGGTCTATAGGGTGCCGACACTTTTAGGGTCATTCCTTTTCCCCTTATGCATCCAGAGAGTGCCCTACTCATCTGCCCTTTGGGTCCCATGAGTTCACGAAGGTGATCAATCTCCTAACCCATGGCCCTCAGAAAATGATAGTTGTTACCTCCCAAACCTATGGTCATGTGCAACTAGGGAATTAGGCAACTCCTACTTCCATCAGTCTTATCCCTACCTGACCTTAGAATAGATTGAGGATTCTATTATAGTACATGTCCAACTTAGAACCTTACCCAAGCCTTCATAATCTCTCTTTCTGCATTCAAGGGCTATCTTTCGCCCTTTTAGGGGTCATGGTGACCTGCCTACCTTGGTCAGGCCCCATACCGGTTACCTCCATGGTAATACATCCTCATGCACTTAGAGATGGGTCTATAGGTTCATCTCATACCATGTACTTTTCACTTAGCTTCTCAGGATCCTATGAGACCTCTTTAGGTTACCTTAAACCAAAAAAACTGATAAACACCCAACCGAAGGGTCCCTCTCCCAGGATGGGAGGAAACTACAACTCTTGAGAACAAGGTCACATACATCCTTAGGGTTTACTTCCATATGTGCATGCTTAACCCAACAGCTACCAAGGCACAAGCAGACCACCTATTAAACCATGCTAGGTCATACTTGTTCTCTTTCCTCAACATTAGATCAACTTAGTTGTGAGGGGTTCATCAAACATACCCTTAACTTAAGGGGTTTCCTTTACCTTTACACATGAGGAGTACCATGCTCGAAACTATAGAGACTCAAATCTCATCATGAGCATTGGGTACACTGCTTCCCCTCTTAGGCCTAGGAACCCTAAGTTCTCCTTTGGGTATCCAACTGCATGCTCAATCTCTTAACCATGAATCAAGCATGTCCAAGGTATGTCATGTACTCCCATGACCCTTTTATATGAGCAACACCTCATAGTTGAGTCTTCCTCAAGAACAACCAACTAGGTATAAAGCCTCACAACTCGCTACTTAAACCTCCTCAGGGTCTAAGGCACTCATTGTCTCCACTTAGCAGGTAAACACATATACCACAGGCACATAGGTACCAGAAGCATTACTCTCTCTTTAGGGTTTGGTTCTTCTTAAAGGACACCAAGATATCATCCATCTCCAGGGATCAAGAACGAGGCAACCACTATCATCCACTTAGGTTGCATCATCCTCAACTCCCACTATTCCTCATATCTCGGGGTCTAGGTTTACAACCTTTTTTCTTGGTTTCTAGCTCTCTCTAGAGCCAACCCTACAAACAACCTTACTATGAGAGGTTCTCTCTCCAAGAGGGATCAAGCTCACAAGCATACCCCTACATGGTGAAGCCTATTCTTGCTCATGGTTATCCATGGCTCTTTATGCTCATCTCGTAGGCTATTCCCTCGTACTTTCCTAGCCAGGGTTTCAACCTACTTCTCGTACCACTGACGTACTATGGGTGTCTACTATACCATTCTCATATAAGCTCATGGGGTTTCCATGGGTTCTTCTCTAACCTCATCAATGAAGGAGCTATCCTTCACTCTAACATGCACGACCCTCTCCAGGGTTGGGTCGCCAAAGGTACTAGGTCATCTAACCTCTTATGGCATCCCAAATGCATGTCCAACCAAACACTCGGTCAACCATGACATCTAACTCATCATGTCATATTTCTCTCTAACCTTCACTTAGGGTTAGGGTTAACATCATCCTCATAGGATGTGATAGGTATCTACTTTTAATGGAGGTCTCTACCTCTAAGACTAACTCTCCCTACTCATCCTCCTACCAAGGAGGTCTATCCTCAGGTCTCTCCTGAGGGTAATGACAACTCGTGTCATACGAACTATGCATGTATCTATTCCTTTACACTTACTCTATTAAGCTTATGTCCATGACGTCTTATTTACATGCTTTTCATTAATTTGATGGAGGATTCCTTAGAACTAATTAACCTTACACATACCTCAAGAGGGTGAGGAGAAGAGAGAAAACCCTAATCCTTAAGGTCCTTAACAGAATTTGAGTTGAGAAGGGATGAATAAGATGAGAAAGTCCTAAAGGTATCTTATTTTGAATCATACCCTAAGACTTTTGCTAGACAGTCACACGGATTCGAGAGTCCTCATATTCTCACTAACGGTGTGGAGGAAAATATTTCCAGCCCCCGGTCGTGATCCTTTTCTAGACACCTCCGTGTTTCGAATAATCCTCTAGTAACTCCCTTGGGTTCTATGGAGTTCGTAAAATTTAATAATTATTAATGGTTAAGTGAGGAACCTATGCTCTGATACCAAATTTTATGACCCCACCTCCCGATAACCCCCAATTAAGGGAGACCGAGAGGTCGAAGCCGCACCCATAACTTCCGGATCAAAGGTTCGGAAATTAACCAAGAATAATTATCAAAATTTAACAGACTAAACGGGAAAACTGTAAGAAAATAAAATTTTGCATACCTTTTAAAACTGGGATTTCAAAACTTCTATCCACACAGATACTAATCTATCTAATCCTCCTTTGCACTTTAATTCTCATTTAATATCACATATGCCACTTTACTGTTTGTACTTTTCATTGTACCTAAAACGCCGACAAACAAAACGTCAGTCAACAAGAAGCTGGTATGTGGGGGAAACAATAATCATGCAAATATGTTAACAATGTAATCATTCAATTAATCATTTAACAACCAAGATTATGTTTTAAGCCATACTACTCAATCCTTACCTATCCCCTAACTCTGTGCTATCCCTGCAGTGGACTTGTATGCTACCTCTCTTTAGGTAGATTCTTACCCCCATGGTCCTACCTTACAGTTAGCCAATACATAGGGTAATAGAGTCGCATGGCACTACCCGAAGGTAGCCCAATATCTAACTCAATGTGACTTGATGGACCTACCCCATTTGTAGCCATGTACTAAGTCATCCAATGACCTGATGGACCTACCCCATAGGTAGCCATGTACTAGGTCAACTATTAAGCCACAGAGGGGACCAGGATCTGAGCTAGTAGGCACATATCTTATGTGATAGTCATATCCACATTATAGTTTGCATGAATTAAAATCATCCAACAATTAATTCATGACATTGATGAAAACTTCGGTAAACCTCGAAAAACTAATTTGAGATATTCATAAGCGTAACCACATACCTGATTTGATGATTTCACAAGCATTAAAAAAATCCAACCAAGAAATCAATCCAAGCAAGCAATTCAACAATCACATAATTCCTAAAAAGAATATGTACACACTTTATCAAGAATCTACTTTATTGACTTGGATTCACTATCTAGGGCTTCTATGTCCATTTTAGGGTTTCGTTTTGCAATTAGGGTTTCCCTTCATCTTTCACCATATTAAACCCTAATTTTATGCCATTACTCATACACCCTAATTATCTCATCTATTCTTCAACATTAAGGTTATCGTAACAACATATAACCCTATTTCCATATTAAAGGCACATTAATCATCAATTAATTTCATTAAGCTTCTTTTACATTAAAGCTATTATTTTTATCCTTTTAATCCATGACAAGATCATTATATGCTCCTATCATCAATTCAAAGTTCATTAGGGTCTAATTAACATATGAACTCGTTTTACCATCATTTCCACCTTTTATACATGAGAAAACCCTAATTACTACTTTTAGGGTATTTATCCAGAATTAAGGACTTTTGTACTCTAAATAGCTTAGATTCAGCATGTCTCAACTTTAATCATGAAATTAATCAATTAAAGCCATTAATAATCTCATTCACTAATATTAGGGTTTCAAGGCCCATTAAAGCACGTTTATGCACCTGAACTCTCAATTAGTCTAAATTGTGTAAAATTCATCCTTTTTGATCTCAACATTCCTTTTTATCATTAACAGGTTAATACCAACTTTAAACATACATTAAACCCTATTAAACACTTTATTCATTTCAAAATAGGGTTTCTTAATCTTTAATCCATTAAAGATGATAATTTACACTACTTTTCCAATAGCAAGAGGAATTATCTTCTAACTATATTTTTATTGGATTTCCCTCATTTTTCTGAGCAATTTGATATATAGTTTCACTATATTCCGAGTTACTAATAAAGAGATACAAATTTTACAAAATTTGCTTACGTGGACCAATCACGGAGCACCACATCACCTCGTCCATGCAATGTAGCTCGCCAATTGAAAATATTTTGAAATGACGTTCGTGCCCTTGGTTAAGTTTCTGACGTTGCAGCCCGCGGAGGGGCAAAAGCAACCAATGACCAAGTTGTCATCCCCTACCTTCAGCCAGCCGTGATGCTGCTGCCCTAGCCGCCCATGGCACGACTCTATCCCTCTCCCTGGGCCACGAACCTCACCGGAAGTTGTTCCTATACCTCTGCCGCTGTCAGCCGCACCCAGGGCGCCCCTAGATCTTGGCTAAGGTGGCCGGTTCTCCGCTCGTCGGCCAAGCTTTTGCGGCCGTTACTGCAGCCTGACGGCTGCCGTTGCGCATATACCTGGGCACGACCTTGATGGCTATGATGATCCTTGGCTCCGTGGTACACCAGGCTACCATCAAAACCCACCGTTGGCTCCTCGTTGTTTCCTGGTCTCTCTACTTTCCCACACTTAGGGTTTGCATGGGCAAGAAGAAGGAGAAGAAGTAAAAGATAGGGATGGATGCGTGGGACTTCCTATGGACTTGGACAAGGGCTCTATCCCCTAAATAGGGGAGAGTATCCACACCCCACGGTGCTTATCCATGAATTAGTAATGCACTTTCCTAATAGGAATGTAATTCCTTCATTAAGAAGCGAACTTTCTCTCTCTCATACTTCTTTATTATTCCTTCTTCTTTTGATATTGGGATTTCAAAAATCATCCCTCTTATTCTCTTTGTTCTTGCTTTTTAAACCATTGGCATGAAATTCTGTTTTCCTTTAGTAGGAAATACTTTCTTTTTAGCAATGCCACCAAAATTCATTAATAATGTATACTCACATTATCTTCTTATTTTCTGTTATGGGTATTTTATATTTCCTCTTTCTTTATTGGGACTCCTTGGATCCCGAGAAACTCTATTATTTTGAAATTCTTTTTATTGGATACTTATTATCCTTCTAGATGCATCTAAATGCATTATTCTTCATTATCTTGTTTTATTTCTTATTAAAATATTTCCTTTTGAGGATTTCTCTTTATTTCTCTTTTATTTTCCTCCTTGGTATTCGTTTTATCATTAGGAATACTTGGAATATGAAATTCCACCAAGAATAACTCCATTACACCTCTTTTCACTTTTTTTCCACATTTTACCATTGTTTTCAATTTCTTTCTTAATAAAGAAATACTTAATTAATCTTTTCTTTTCTTATTGCTTTCTTTTTGCAACTTTGGACTCCTTGGAACTCGAGAAACTCAAGAGGCATGAAATCCATCCTTGCATTATATTCTCTTGCTTTCTAGAGGTTTCCACACCTTTCTTTTCTCAAAAACTCAATTATTCATTTACTAATTGAATTTCCTCGTTATTGGGCCCAATAGCCAATAAAGCCCACAACACAATCATCAAGGCTATTGTAAATGAAATCCATATTATATCTTTATCTGTTCCAATATCTTTAATATGAGAAAACACATTTCTCACCAAAGGAACCCAAAAATTGGGGTTGTAACATGTATCCTATCAATAGTGTGACTTATATTCAATTGCATATGTGTTGGTTTCGGTTCAATATGTCTTAAACTTATCCACTCACTTATATGCATATTACAGTCATGGTTGGATATATTCTGCACTTGAATATATTTGTAACTTGTATCCGATTAGAGAAATAACGATGTGAATATTTGATCTAATGTATGCAATTTAAAATGTATCCCATTCATCCAAAATGTTCACTAGTCAAGAATTGATTGTATCTTATTTCTAGAAAAGGTGTGAATGTGTAAGAGAGAATAATCATTTAATTTTGGATGCTTAAATGTTATATGCACAAAGATTTGGGTTAATCATTCTATGGACTATTTCACAACACAAAGATAGATTGCATCCAAACAAACATCTCTCCTCCACTATAATATTCTAGTTATCATGATTAATTTGTTCTGCACTGCATTTTACTCCAGGAAGCTTATGCAAGTCAAAGTTCATTCAAATTGTGTTATGTGTTCTAAGCACATGGAGGTGATATTTCAGCATAAAATATTAGGAAACTAACATATAATGTGACACACTGATCACACCAAAAGCAAGATTTCTTAAAACAAAGCGCAAAATTAACAATAAACATCCAACATTACCAGAGAACATGGTAAATAAAAACTGATCACCTATATATCCACAAGCTGAAACATGTTACATAGAAGTCCACAAATTGTGCCACCTATAATGTATATCATACTACAAAGGTATATACATCACTATTCACTGGCCAATATGCCACAATTTGTCATAAAAGTACCATGTTTATACATATACACGACATACATGTACAACCATGGCATACTTCCAAAAACCTTGTATAGATGTACTACGTCTAAAAAAAACCCCATGGATCTGAGAGTACAGGGACGACACATAGGACTCTACTACAAAACACTAGCTACATATCCAACCTTCAACAGTTATTGCTCTCCTTACTGCTCTTCCTCAACTGCACGATCTCTACCGCGTCGTGAATGACCACCTAAAAGATGTGGAAACTTACCGAGTGAGACCAAGGTCCTAGCGAGAGATATAACTCTCAACCAACAACTATTGTTAGCATAGAAAGATTACATAGTAGAAAAGATATTCTATCAACATGATGATCAGATTCAGCTAAATGATATAAGTAAAACTGATGACATAGATTAGGCAGTTTAAGCAACTACAACTGATCAATAGAACATCTTATATCTTTAGAAAGAATATGAAGAACATGTATAAAAGATAACAACTAAACATTATAAGAAACAAGGCATAGGGTCATCCAACATGGGACATGATTAACCCTAAGGAAATACACCACACATATACATTACGACTTTTATTATGCTATGAGGATTTGAGTCATACCATCCAAATCCAACTGACCACTGCTAAGTCGAAATGAGTTCCATACAAGATCTATGGAAGAGTCAGAATCCATGATCTCACCCACAACTTCTAGTCAGTATGCAGACAATGTAGATACATAATATTCAACTTCCAACAACAACATATAGTCAAGCTGGAAACAACTTGCCCGCCTTGGTATAGGTCACGTCGCTAGAGAATAGGTCACACATGCGTGTTCAAAAAGAGGCACCCTGCAGTCATACTACTGCCTATTGCATATCATAATATCTGAGGTATGACCACAACCATCCTCTACAACCTATAATTGTGGATGCAAGGACTTATCAACTTGTGCCCCCACATATTAAAAAATATACACTCTGAGTTTCCACAAGAATTTCTCGTTTCAACATCCAACAAGTCTTGACACTGGAATGGATCTATGGCACATGGAAACTACATGATTAGGGTTTCACTTGATTATTTATATGGGTGAGCAAATGATGGTCTAGACTGTAAAACTGTGACCGAACTGTTCAATTCAGTTTGGTACGGTCCTGGACCGGTCTGAGTTCGATCCGGTCCATGGTCCAAAAATTTTGGAAGTTCGGTCTGTAGTCCAGTCCGGTCCAAAATTGGTCAGACCGCAGTCCGGACCATAGATCGGTTTATATGTAAAATACATTGATATTTGAATATATGTTGTGTCACAAGTACAAACACATCAGCTGATAAGGAGTGACTCAAGTGGTCAAGCACGGTGTCTCCTCATGAAGGGACCCAGGTTCGAATCTCAGTTTCTGCCTTGATTTACCACCCTCCCAGGCATTCGGCCTCCGCCATGGGTATGAGAGAGGGGGGAGAAATCTTTCTCTCTTAATCCTAGTACAAACACATCACACATATAAACACTATTAGTGTAAATGTTTGATATCTATATTATAAAATGTTAAAAATAATTAAGATTAATATTTTTTACTATTAAATAAGTTGTAAAATACATAAAAAGTATGATTGCGGCCAAACGGTTTGGTCCCGGTCCGGTCCAACACTGAAACAGTCCGATCTCGGTCCGGTCCAACTTTAAAACAGTCTGGTCCATGGTCCATAAATTGGTTGAAATTTGGTCCGGGGTCCGGTCCGGTTCTGAACCTATGCTCACCCCTAATTAGTTATACCAATTAAGTGTCTTTTAATGCATTAATTGAGTTACAATGTATTAACCTAAACAGATTTTACAAAAGTAAGGGGAGATTGCAACTCTAAAAGATATAAAACATATAAGTTATAAAATTATTACATCATCACATGATATCATTTCCATACAAGGCCATCAACATTATCACGTCACTAGGGAGTAACAATCCCTCATCACATCACTGGAGGATATTATTGGTAAGGTATGCTCAGAGAGCCAATCATGCGATGATTGACATGACACAAATAATAAAGGATTTGATTAATATAAATGCAAGCTTCCAATTCATTCTATTTCACTCAGTTAAGAGATAATGAGGAAATATTATGAATGTCTAAAGAATGATAATACTCAATGACGTATGTCTTCAAGTACGTGACTTAGAAGGATGAGATCATATGAATGTTAGGAGTATGTACATTCATATTATGTCCCTAGTCGGTTGTTACTTTGGAAGGCAGATAGACAACAATAACACATAAGACTGGAGTGTGGGTTGGTTGATGATAGAATCTCATTAGTCATGATATGGCAATATTAAACCAAGAACACAGATACATGTTAGAGAAAGTGTATCAGACAGACCCACCTTGAGAGTGACACATGGAAACCATCATAGGTGGTCATAGTCATCTCTCATGGCGAAGGTGGTGATTGTGATTCTTAGACCTGAAATCACTACACTCGTCGCATGTGGTTGGGCACTCTTTGACATCATCAAACACAGTCCTGAAACATAATTTGTTATAACGATGATGATTGGGTGACTTTGACACATGAGGATAGAATGTGAGCGATAGATATGGGATTTTCCCCTCCTACTGGAGTATGATATCCTAGCCACTTCATAAGCGGGAATGAGAAACGCATGCGCATGCACATGTGAATCAATATATGATATTGAGGTCACATTATCTCAGACAGTCTACTCTTGGTTCAAGAAACATGAGATGAGCATTGAGAGGATGATGAGTCCATGACTTGAGTTCACTTTGGATATCAGAGACAAAAGAATTATACAATTACTGCAAAACCTTACACAAATTGTAGGTTGAAGTTGTTCTCCAACTTTCTATTCATTTGGGTAGCATTGATGTGCGACTAAGCATCACTCCTTGCTTGTGATGTCATAAGCTAGTTATGGACATTCACTACCAACATGATATGGAACCTATAGGGTCACACACATAGGAATTCATCTAGAAGAGGATTTTATCTTGAATGATGATTAGATTGATTACTAAAGTGTTTAGGTATTCAATTCATGCAACATATCAATAGATTGGCTGACTGAACTGCCAAACAACCATCTTAAGTGTTAAGACAACCGTTTGGGCATGCCATACGGGCATCTCAAGTGTTGAGATGACCGTTTGGGTGGTCAGACTAATCAGAGTTTGAATTGGCTATGTTCTGCCCAAATTGAGGAGTGAAGCAGCCACTTCAAACTTTTGAACCGACTGGCTCAACTCAGGTTCACCATATGGTCATCTAGGTGAATGAGATGGGCCTCTCATATGGGTGAGACTGCTCGGTTGGGCCGAACAAAGGTTATGGATGTTTCCTGAACTTATTTCGATTGCACAATACTTGTGATACAAGGATTTCATATGTGATATTAATTGGAATCGAAATTGTCAAATTCTTATGCGATTGGGAAACTGCTAAATGACTATTTGGTTGTGCAAGACGACCGTCTGGGTCACCAGACGATCATTTTAGAATTTGCAGGTTGTGAAAATTCAAGATCTTTTGGTCCCTTCCACTCCCGCACAATCCCATACAGACAGTGAACCCTGAACCTAAACCCACTTATAAATAAAGGGGTATTAGGGGCTTCCCAGAATACAACACAAACAACTGAGAATCAGTTGCTATGAAAACGGTTATCCTCTCTGTTTGTGGTAATCGAGAGATCCCAAGCAAGTCCTACATGACAAGGGAGGGATAGAGATGGGAGAGAACGACTGAGACTCATTGTTATGGGAGAGCAAGTTGGTGACTAGTATACCAATGGGATGGACAACTCCTTACTGTCTGTACTAGCTGAACGACATGAGTTCTAGTTGGTCATTGTAGAATATTCTAGAGGAAGGAGTCCTTTGGCTTGTTCTCGAAGAGCAAAATCAGCATGCAATCTGTGAAAAAACCGCAAGAAGTTGTAGAAGCTATTCGTGTTCATTATTTGTGGTGAAGACCAAGAGTTGCACAATCACCATCCAAGGGCAACTAGTTCATAGTTGCATTGAAGCGAGTTGTTGTTGCTAGACTTGCTCTAGGACCAGGTATAAATCACTAAACCATCCTTCCTATTTCATAGTAGTTGACGCGATCTTTCTGTTATGGGAATACAGATAGATAATTTTTTATTTCTGCTACTATACTTTGTGCCCGTATATCCCAACAGTAGTATCAAAGACACATCAATTGACTATGTTTTAGGATAATTGATATGATCAAATTTTTGATTTAATCTTTTATTTATTACATACGATGTGAATATTTAAACTGTCTCATATGCGGTTGCAACACACACAAACCCTAGCATGGTCAACACAAATCAACAAAGCAATCCGTTGAAACCCTAATGTCACCATGTGATGTCACATCATCAACCACGGTCCAAGAAAGGTGCCCATATACTCCTTTCTCTCTCTCATGATGCCAAGACATAGAGGGCACACTCTACATGTGACAAATTGTTAGATAACCCTTACTCTTGGGTAGATTGTAACTTGGTCCAAAATAGGCATGCATAGCTCAAACATCATCCAATTAGGACCAAACTGAAAACATAATCTTGTCACATATTATAAAAACATCTCAAAAGATTAGATTAAGATGTTAAGCATCTAATCAAGGAAAGAAAACAAAGTTAGCCCAAAAGCCAGGTCAGGGGTCTTACGTTATCATGGGATGTGAGTGTAACAACAACTATTATCATATGTCCCTAATGGAGGAAATTAAAAAATAATAATGTGTGTATGTGCATATAGCTTAGTCTCTACTTTAGAATCACATGTTTTGTGTTTTTGTAAATGTTGAACATACCTGAATCATATGTAGATCTAAAAGAAACTAGGCGAAAGGGTTGGTGTTGGTGATATTGTGGCGTGATCAAGAGATGTTTCTTCCATGGATATCTCTTTCTCAGGTGCCAAATCAGTATCCTCCTTAGCAGTTGTGGCTGGATCCATGGTGTTATCGTCGTTAGAGGGAGGATGACTCTAATATGTGGTAGATCCAAAGTCCTCTGAGCTGGATGTGCTAGCAGCATGACCGCAGTAGAGGCCGAGGATGTGTACAAGCGTAATATTGTTGTAGTTCGTGAGCCACATGGTGATGGCTTGGTTCCCACGAGGTTCAAGTGTGACACGCCATGCCAGGTAGAGATCAAGAACGATCATCACCTCAGTCCAGCCGTGAACTGATCGGAGACCTCCCAGTCAATCTTCATGGAACATGATCCTGAAGTTACTATAGCCTACATGAAGCTATATCCATCCGGGATCAATGTTGCATACAAGATACCTCCATGATCTGGGGATATGTATGTTCCTGACCGATCTTCTGTCCAAGATGAAACTGTGGTATACCATCTCAGCCTTACCCTTTGAGGTTGGGTCGATACGATGCTTCTGAAAGGGTTGGAGTGGTCTGTCTGAATCGAGTTTGGTGATGATTCGGACATAGTTGTTATGGTGTGGCATTCTTCTAGATTTGGCTACTTTGATGTCCTGCATGCCACCCGTCCTCATATTGCTTTGGTCTGGTGTGTTAAAGCTGTGAGATGTAAACGTGAATATGAGTAGGTCGGCGATGTAAATAGGGTCGCAGTATATGTATCTGTGTACCCTAAGCCGAATGCAGAAAGGTAAAGAATATACGTCAGCGTCATGAATATGTTTCCAAGAAGCGCAACCCGATGTGATTTAATAGCTGGTCTCAAAGCACCGCATGCAGCGAGTGCGACAGTGTATTCCAGCCACGCGTCGGAGTGCTGGCCTGCGGTACTTCTACACAGTCTCTCCAGGTTGTGAAATGGCCGTAATGAGTCCAACTAGCGGTAGTAAAATCGCCGCAGTGATCAGAAGCGAACTTACCTGTGTGCACTCAAACTCTGTAACTTAAATATGATCACTTTATTAGAATACACAACAATGAACATTTTGTAACTTAAAACTGTATAAAATATTCGTATTCAAACTCTGTGTGCTCTTGCACAACTGTCCAATCAGATAAAAGACCAATTTCTAATGAGTTTTTTTCCCAAAACCCTCCTCATCTTTGCCATAATTCCATAAAACCCCCTCTATTATCCAAAATCTCTACAGCCACCCTCCCTTTCATCCTTAATTCCTAGAACCCCCTCCAGCCAACTCCGTTAGAATATGAGTTAACGGCTGTTGCTCTTTTCGATTTTTTCTAACTAATTGTATGTTACATTAGTATATATAATTATATATAATAATCTTTTTCTTTTAAAATAATAATTATTATTCAATTTCTTAGTTATAATTAAAAAATAGACATTAAATAATTTTCTGTTTGCTCATCAATAGGCCGAGTTTTGCGGGACCCGAACTGAACAGACTCGACCCGAAACGGGTCTGAATCCAGACAGATCGGACCTGGAATGGATCCAAATCCAAACAAACCCGTGTGGAACGAGACCCTTCTGGACTTGACACGGAACCAACTGGACTAAAAAATCATCAAAATGTTCTACTGAAAATATTAACAAAAAGAAGTGCAAAATCAAAATTCGACCCGACCTGACTAGATCTAAACTAAATAAGACCTTACCCGAACCAACGTAAATTAAATAGACCCAACCCGACCCGACAACTGTGAAGACCCAGAAAAAAGATTCGTCTAACCCAAAACTAACATAGACCCAGATTCGTCCAAATTCAGTACTAACTTCGACTTATTTTGTTCGGACTCCTAAAAGATATAAAAAAAATTCCTTGCCCGTCCATGTAGGTTAGTCCATCATTTTTGGTAATGGTTACATCGGCGGGTGAGGCCAACTTTTTTAATTTATATTTAATTATAGCCGGTAAAAGTAGATATATCTAAACTAGTCCCGCATCTACTTAAAATATATATAAATCGTGTATATCGAAACCTGGTACCAGTATATATCTAATTTTACCGGCTATACTTAAAATATAAATTAAAAAGTTGGCCTCACCCGTCGATGTAACTATTACCAAAAATACTAGACTAACCTACATGAACGGGCAAGGAATTTTTTTTTAATATCTTTTAGGAGTCCGAACAAAATAAGTCAAGTTAGTACTGAATTTGGATGAATCCGGGTCTATGTTAGTTTTCGGTTAGACGAATCTTTTTTCCGGGTCTTCACAGTTGTCGGGTTGGGCTGGGTCCATTTAATTTATGTTGGCTCGGGTAAGGTCTTATTTAGTTTAGATCTAGTCAAGTCGGGTCGAATTTTGGTTTTGCACTTCTTTTTGTTAATATTTTCAGTAGAACATTTTGATGATTTTTGAGTCCAGTTGGTTCTGTGTCAAGTCCAGAAGGGTCTCGTTCCACACGGGTCTGTTTGGGTTTGGATCCATTCCAGGTCCGGTCTGTCTGGATTCAGGCCCGTTTCGAGTCGAGTCTGTTCGGTTCAGGTCCCGCAAAACTCGGCCTATTGTCAGACATAACTGGTATGAGCAAATAGAAAATTATTTAATATCTATTTTTTAATTATAACTAAGCAATTGAATAATAATTATTATTTTAAAAGAAAAATATTATTATATATAATTATATATAATTATATATGCTAATGTAACATACAACTAGTTAGAAAAAAAACGGAAAAGAGCAATAGCCGCTAACTCCTATTCTAACCGAGTTGGCTGGAGGGGGTTCTAGGAATTAAGGTTGAAAGGGAGGGGGGCTGTAGGGATTTTGGATAACAGAGGAAGTTTTATGGAATTATAGCAAAGATAGGGGGGGTTTGGGAAAAAACTCTAACAAAGCAAACGACATACTATGCCTCCTAGGCTCCTACTGTCTTCCTATATAATATTGATTAGAATAAATGACATTTTGTAATCTAGCTAGATAAAAAAAACTCCACGAGGTTTGTCATGGTTTTACAATCCCCTCCTCTCTCGTACCAAACGCGATTGGCAATAAATTCAAATGTTTCCTGCATATTCTGCCGGCTTCCCCATTTCAGCCAACTTTACACCCTTTCTTCACCGAAAGAGCAGCACCAAGCAGTTGGTTACTCTTATCTCCCCTAAACTGTCATGCAGCACACAGAGATGGACGACGGTTTTTGGATATGGACGAATTCTGTGTCAGCAGCCTCAGTGGAATTTCTCCATTTGTATATAAACCCATATTGGCTTCTAGTGCATCTATGACCTGCACGAACCATGACGAAACCACTAGGGATGGATGACACGTACATGAGCGTGCATCTAGCATGACAAAGGACTGAAAACATGACAGAAAACTCTCATTCCAGTATTTAATTCAAGCCCATTTTGTCTTTGTTCTCTTTGTTTTTCCTTTTCGCTAATTACCCGATTTTTCGGGTACAAACATTTCAGCAACCAATTGGGTACATATGTAAAAAATATCCCACTTGACATAAATCGAAATCGTGTCATATAAGAAACAGAGATTCGCATCATCGGCTTTTGGATATGGATGGGTTCTAAAGCAGCAGGTTGCCACACTGGAAATTTGATTTTGTATAAGCACATGTTATCTACTGCCACCAGTATATTCCATGATGTACGCTAAATCTCTGTGATTGACTTTTGGTTTCACATTGAACGGTTTTTACCAAGTTTCTGCGTGACACACCTTTTGGGTTCATCCCTCAAACGGCTCAAATCAAAAGGGAGCTAACTAATCAGATGTGCCGGTGGGTTGGGTATACGGATTTAGCTGGAAACTGGGAGCTACGTGCTTGCACGGCTCTAGCAACTAGTTGATCGGACCGGAAGCTCGCAGTGTACCTTTCGGCACCGATCGCATTCAGGAGACTCGTGGAAGCCACGGACTTGTGGGTCATGCACTAGACAGAATATCCGATTGGCGGTGCGCAGTCGAGACATTTCGTTCTCTTTGGCAAGTTGGATGATGGGCGTCCCAGTCTCCCCGGCTCTGCATGTCTCACGTTTTTTTACTGTGCCGTTCATCGTCCGCGTAATAGAACAACGATAAACCATAATTTGGTACCAACGGTGCCCAGTGGCGAAGTTAAATTTTTTTATCTGAGTAGGGCACCATAATGACAAATATAAGAACCAATCAGAAGACATACCGATCTAAGATGAATAAAGTTCTTGTACTTATTTTGTAAAAAGATAAAAAAAATTAATCGTAGGATCAACACAGAAACTTTTCTCTTACAGAGAAAGTTATAAGCTCTACATAAGTCTTAAACATCAACACCGAAACTCGACTTGTAAGGGCTAATTTAGAATTATAACTTATATCTTCAATATTAAATTCTGCTTGTCCAAGTTTAATCGAAAGCGACACTTACAATACTGTCAGTTGGTTGTTCTTTGTGTTGTAATTTCTTTTTTAAAAAGTCCCGCTATAATAGAGTAGATATTCCATGCATTATGCATAGTGACTTTTTGCATAAATTATGAGTAAATGTCGATCGTAGACTGTTGTTTGTACGCGTGATACCGAATTATTTTTAAACTGATAGTCATCATGCGACTTGTTCACTTTATTGTTATAAGTGCACCAATATAGCCACGTTCACATTTGTGGCAAGGAAACAAGAAGTCAAAACGTATGCATTGTCTAAGAACTTGTGAAGCTATGCAAGACCAAAACACAAGACTAAAAATTTGGGCTTCACACATGACACAGTTTTTTTAATCAATATAATTTTTATAAACAAAAGAAAAAGTCAATTCACTATGTTTTAGTCAAAACATTATATGGAAGCTATTATTCAAAATAACAAAGTTTGGTGTACAACACCGCTTAAAGTAAAATTGTCACACGGTATTTTTATTACAAAAATAAAAGTTATCAGTTTAAGTGGCACTTTTCATTTTTCCTTGTTGATCTATTTTATGATTAAAATGCCATTGTGAGTTAGGCTAACTGATGAGATTGTTGATTTGCTAGTTCCATGTGACAGGTTCAAACCTTTATTAGAGTACCAGGGAGGAAAAAAAGAGTACCAACACCTTCACGTCTGCGATAGATCTGGACATCCTCTTTAAATAATAAAAAGAGTACTTCAAAAATAAATGTTTTTCATTTTATGAGTGTGGATTTGAAATACACAACTTTATTTTGCGAGTTCAATATAAAGTGTGTTTGAAAAATATTTTCTCAAAAGATATTGACGAGAAAAGTAGTTTAATCAAAGATTCAATGTTAGATTTTTTCATAAATAAATCATCTTTGACGAAGTCTTCTTTATAAAAATGTTGCTGCTAATCCTACATGAGCTTGGAACAACAAAGAAACAAACAACTTCTCTAATTTCATATCATTTTGATTTATCTAGTGGCCTAGGTAATTAAATTTATAATTGTAACGGTCTCATCCTCATGTTATCTCCAATTAAGGTGGACCAAGAGGGCAATGGCCATTATCATAATGCATGATTGATGGTTTAATAATACACCAAAATTAATAAATAAATTTAACTATATGGGAAAGAATTTGAACAATGTAAAAGATAGGCTCTCCAGTAAGGAGTTACATTGAAAAGGGAAAACTACTATATGTAACTACAAATAAAAACAATCTATCTATGTCCTCCAAAATTACATTAAATCTTTTCTCTGGTTCCTATTGATGACCATGTTTAATCATACTTTCAGAATAACAACAACTTAATCTAAAACATGGTAAAACAAAAATACGGTCAGTATAACAAGTTAAACTGGTATGTGGGGGAAACAAAATATTCACATGTAGGTGTGAAAATAAAATCATCCATAGCAACAACTATGATTACAAAATCAAACAAGCATTTTCTTATTTTAACCTCACCACCCTCATCATTTTATCTCAATGGTGCGCCTTCTCTAAGGGGAGCCTCTTTATGGGGAATCTTCTCAAAAGGTTTTGGTCCCTATAGTGGACATTTCACAACTTTTCCTCACCCGAGCTAGGTTTCATACATAGTCCTACCTTTGTGAGCCTGGTCTGTGATGATATTCCTTTTGGGCATGAGTCCACTCATCCCCATTATGACATTAATCTCCCCATGATCTTTTACTCACCAGATATCATTCACCCAAGCTAGGTTTCATGCATAGTCCTTCCTTTTTGGTCCTGACCTTTGGCGATCTTCCTTTTGGGCTTGATCATCAATCATTCCCATGATGACATAATCACCCAATGATCTTTAACTCAACAGAGATGATAAAAGGATTAAGTAGATTATATTTATTTACGATGATATCCATAATGACTTTATACATTATAGGAATTAAACAAACAAGCAACAGTTTATTTGAAACAAGAAACCTTAGTATACCGATCATCCATAAAAGGTAAGGAAAAGAGCACTTCCAGTTCCTCTTAAATAAGATACAAGTCTGAATCAATTATTGGCAACACAAGATGCTACCACTCGCGGGATGGGTCACTTTGGCAAAGTCAGTTCTTCTCTCCCAACCCTACTATATGATGCATGAAGCCTTCCTCCCCGCCTTTGTGAGTGATGACATTGATCAACTAATTATGAACTTCATCTGGAATGGGGCGTCAACTTCTAAATGTTTAAATCTTGTGGCATGGAAGGATATTACTAAACCCACTCATAGGGGTGGCCTCAGTGTCAGGAGAGAAAAAGACTTCAACAAAGCTCTTTTTTATGAATTTTGCTTGCAGTTTTATCTAAAAGAAACACGTCCCCTGGGTTGATTTAATGAATGCAAAATACGGCAGATAGAAACTTGATAACCCTTCAGGCTCTCATATCTGGTGTATTATAAAGGTTGTGATTCCTCTGATCAACAACAACTCAAGGAAGACGGTAATATCTGGTTGGGAGACTATCATCTGGTCTGATGCATGGGTGGGTGAATGTCGTCTGCCTACGCTCAGACCAGGACTCATCATTCTCAAAGATTTTACAAACATGAATGTGGCTTGTTTAGCTGATAATGAGGAATCCTGGGATATTCTTACACCGCTGGTTCACTCACCACACTGTTCAAACCATCATGATCATGCCTATTCCTAGAACCACCTATGGAAGAGACAGAACTATGTGGCTACACACCAAGGATGGGAATTTCACCTCAAACTCTGCTTAGAGTTCCCACAAACTCTCTAGATAACGATGTTATTGCCCTCTATGAGGAGATTTGGCCAATAACTATCTCAAGAAGAATGAAGACTTTTCTATGGCTGGTCCATCAAGATCGCTTAAACACAAACCAAATGTGCCTCAAAGGAAGATTACAAAGGATGATAGTTGTCCAAGATGCCAAAATACAGAAGAATTTGTTCTCCATGTCATAAGAGATTGCCCCATTGTGAAACAAACGTGGCAACAACTTCTACCCTTGGAAGCCTCTTATTTCTTTGAATCCAACACCACCCACGAGTGGTTAGGATATAATATGAAAATCCTACATAATTTAGAAAATTGGAAAACCTTATTTGCAATTGCTTGTTGGTGGACGTGGAAAAGTAGGAACCTCTTCATCTTCGAATCAAAGACTATACCTCCTCTAGTGTTGGAAGTACTTTGCAGAACTGATGCAACCATTACTGTGAAAGCTTTATCAACCACTCCTTATCCCTCATCCAACTCTAATCCTTCAACTATAAACCTGATAGTTGTACCAGCCAATATGATCGTCATGCATGTTAATACGACTGTGAACACCAATATGATGACCTATGCCATGAGCATGGTAATACGAAACATCAATGGCCGCTGGTTACATGGATGAGCCAACCTGAGGAAGGGAGGCAATCTAATGGATGGTGAGCTCAGATGGCATCATGGATGGCTTGTTTTATGCCCGACAACAGTCCAATCTAGTGAGCTTAATAATTACTAATTTAAGAAATGTTGCTCTCTAGACCAAAAGTTTGAAGGAAACCCCTATCAAGTCTCTCCTATTAGTCAACGCCATCAAGCAGGAACAGAGTTTCACAATCGTACATGACATTGCTTTTTCACTGAGGAATCAAAACAAACTGGCGGACCAACTAGCTAAGCACTGCCTAAAACAAGCAGAAGTGGATAATGCTTGGGAACACTGCCCAAATTTCTTACAAGTTGCTTATCTTGATGATCTACATAGTTTTCCAAACCTTTTCCATAGCTCTCTTTCTACTAACGCTATGTAATCAACCATAGTTGATACAAAAAAAAAATTCAAAAAACCTAAAAAAACCAAGGAAGTCATATAATTTGGGTAGTCATAGGCATAATCACATACCATTCTCAGAAGTAACTTGATGTTCAAGCAAAAAGCCAACCAGAGCAACCAATCAAGCAACTACCCTAAAATAAAGCGTAATTAGCAATGTATTATTATTTTATTCAAATCTACCATTATGACAGACATGGGGTCCAAGTTAAGGTTTTGGGGTCAAAATAGGGTTTCATTAGGGTTTTGTCTTCCCAAGCCCTAATTATTACTTTTCATGTCTTTTTGGTTCACAGACCCTAATTTTATTATAATATACATTTTTAACTCAAGAAAATCCAAATTAGTCGACTTATTATTAATCTCAAATTAGATTCAAGATACTCTTTGTATCCAAAAAGATCAATATCTAACTATTAAGAACAACTAAACATATTAAGATCATCAAAATCTAGAAATTAGGGTTTTTACTCATTAAACATATTAAAGTTGGTAACTTTAAGCACTTTTAGAATTAGAGACAAAACTAGGTCTTGATTATATTTTTATTGCATTTCTCACATTTTTGAGCAAGTTTCACGTATTATATATCACCATTAAATCATCCTACAAATTTTAGCGTTTTTTAGAAGATTAATATACATTGACCAATCACAGACTCCCACCTAGGCAACACGCCTAGGTCTCAACCTTGCCAACTAGGCTAGGCTGACCAATGGAGCTCACGCCATCTAGGTTGGGTGAGCCTATGTGGATTCACATTATCTATAGTGAAAAGGAGGGAGAGAGATATCCTTACCTAAACAAAAGAGGAGGCTGGGTAGATATGTCTTTTCACCACAACCTATCTTCAACCTCAGTTCTCTATAAGCAGACCTGGAGTGAGTCAACCATGTCCTTGAATCTAGGATCTGGTCCTTTTAGACATCAAGTAAGAGTACCATGATCTTTTCCTCTCCTCGACGAAGCAACCAAGGGCTTCAATTGCTTCATGAGTGATCGGAGTCTTGAAGACGATAGAAGGGGAACTCCGATGAGGTTTTAGAAGGGCTGGAGGCAGAGATAAAGTCTAGGAGAGGAACTGAGATCAGGGAGATAAGGGTGAGTTTAAGATGAGTATTAGGAACAATTTCTTGATATCATAGAGAGTCCATGCCCTCTATTTATACTCATCCATGTCGGCGGGGTTGTTCTTGGGATCATGAATTGGGGAAATCTTTAATTGCCTCCAAAAGTGGGTAATATCTAGAATGGGTAGGTGCGGTTTCTTATCACGAATCTACTGGAACAACTTCTAGATTCACACATTAGCTTTATGGAGAGTAATTGGATTGAGAAGATGTCCTTTTGCGGTCCCTGTTTCCTTTTCCCACTCAGGGTAGAAGACGATATGATGATCATCAAATCATCATCCAACAACCAAAAAATAGCGCGAATAAAGGGGTTGGGTCCCTAGTTCTTTTCCCCAATTGAATCGTGATATTTTAATATATTGCCTCATTAATACTTTCACTTTAATGATTTTGTAAAATTCATATCTCTCACACCTTCTATCCTTTTTATCCCAAACTTTGAGGAAAGTTCTTAATGGCTTTCTCTAAGCGTGGACAAGGTTTGAGACCAGAACTTGAAAATAAAAGACACTTTTCTTAATCTCCAAGTTTTCCCTTTTATCTCATTATTTAAAATATCAAAATAACCATTATCTTTCTATCTTTCCCATATCCCTTTATTTTGATTACTTTGCTTATTAGGAACCATGTGAAACCAAAAACCACTGATTAGTGACTTTTAACACCACTTTTCTAGTGAATTCTACCTACTTCCAAAAGTACATTATTTATTATCCATTATCTTTTACATTTCTCTTAATATATGATTTTATTTCTTTCTTTTTCCTTTATATCCATTATTAGACTAATATAATCAGTAAAACCACGAAATCCATGACAAAGGGAAATTTGCAAAAGAAAATCATACTTTTAAAACAAAGCACACCAAATTTATAATATGAATTTTTTATTCAAATAATTAGATTTCAATTATAAAATTATACGTGACAAACTATATTGTAAAATATTTTACCTCTTATAAGAATTTTATCCTCAAAATTCAACTAATCCTACAAAAAGTCCAAGATGTGACTTTTCCATGTCTGTCTTTATCTCCAATGTGGCTTCATCCTTCCCATGGTGCTCCCAGAGAACCTTTACCATCTCTATCTTTTTATTCCTGAGCTCTTTCACCTTGAAGTCTATTATCTTCGCAGGTGACTCAGGGTATGTCAGTCTCCCTTGGAGTTAAATAGGCTCAATGTGCAACACATGGCTAAGATCCTTCACATAGCGCTTCATATTGGACACATGGAACATATCATGCATCATACTATATTGTTATGATAAAATAGATGATAAGTGACTTCACCAATTTATTCGAGAATCTCAAACAGACCCATGTATCGGGGACTCAACTTTCCTCAATTCTTAGATATAGATCGGAGGAGTCATATTTTCAAGAACACATGATCACCTATTGTGAAATGCAAATCTGTCCGCTTTGCATCAGCACATGACTTCTGTCAATCCTGGGCTCTCTTTATCCCTTTCTTGATCAAAGCGACCTTGTCAGCATACAACTGTAGTTCCTCTAGCCTCATAAGGCTCTCTCACCAACATCATCCTAGTGAAGCGGTGATTGATGCAGCCTCTCATAGAGAGCTTCATATGAAGGTATCACGATACTGGCTTGATATATATTATTATAGGCAAACATAACTAAGGGTACGTACTTCTCCCCATGATCCACCCCAATCGAGCACACATGCTCTCAACAAACCCTCTAAGGTTTCAATCATCCATATATTGAAAATAGTACATCCCCCCTCTTATACATAGGAGGGGACATAAGAAAGAAGCAAACAGAAAGCCTTAATCGACCTATGATAGTTAGGCCTGTATTACATAAGAATTAATAAAAAGTAAAACATAAATAAAGATAATACTATCAACTAAAGATAATTATATATATCAATAAAGTGAAGTGTTCAAATTTTAGATTAGCTATAGCCTATACATACTTCTTTCAAGTTCTTTGAGGGGATTATTCATCATGCCTCCACATTCAAGCAACTGCTTGATACTAATCGTGACAGATTGAGTGTCTGGATGGGTTGGCTCATCTTGAACAACTCTCAGCAAAAAAACTCAAGACAACTTCTCCATTTCAATTGATCTTCTGTTGGCTTCAATGTCCATCTCACCAACACATCAACAGTCATCTTTCTATGATTTTAGAAGACTTTAAGCTTGTAAAGAGTGGGACACGACAGGGGATCCACTCATCACTTAATTGAAGAATAAGTCCATCCTAATCCAAATAAGAAGGAAAGGAGGAATTTCATTCATTTCTCAAATGGTGTGTATATTTCAAAGCATGAAAGTGTATAAGCAGTGGAAACAAAACTATTACAAAGCTACATGACGATTCATTTACACATGTTCCTTACCATAAAAGGCGGTATAATACAAAAAAAGGTATACATTTAAGAACATGTAGGGCCGAGTGCATAGGGTAACTCATCCAATCCAAGCTATCCTTAAGTCCATTTCATGTAGGTGATCTTCTTGAATCCTTGTGTTCTAGTGTACCTATTCCTGGGAGGAAGGGAACATCACCCAGAACATAGGAAACAATATAGAGGTCAACAAATGCTGAGTATGTACACATAATAAACACTTTGGGCATTATATAGGGTTATAAGAGCAAATGAGATGTTCCCACAAGAAGGGGGCTATATCAATTAGGTAAGTTCAAGAGAAATACAAAAAGAGAAATGAGGTATAGTAAAACTTAGATTACAAACATCAGAATAAAATGTCTTGCCATATCATTTAACCACAATCACAATTTAAAACATATAATATTTTTTATGCATAACAATGTAGACTATATATACCTAACTCAGGGCCATAACACCATATGATCATAGCATAAAAATAAATAAGGGTGGAAATGCACACCCTGAGAGGAATACACACGCCCTATATAAGCATGGTTGTACATAAGTGCCACTATTCTATATATTCTACTCAAACATGTAGCATGCATTAATAGAGAGGCAAGACTAGAATTGTAGTCAATTTCACATAAAAAGGCAATCTCAACATGAGGGGTCCAAAGACCCATTAACAAGAGTAATTCAACAATAACATGCATTTTGTATGAATCCAAACCAAGAAACATGAATCTTCAATAGTTGAATTTTCAAGTAGAATAATAGTTCAAGAGATGCCTCAATAAAATGAATGTAGATTCAGTCAAATAATACCCAAAATAAAATAGAGGATGTACATACCTGATATTTACAACTAACCCTATGTCTATGGGCAGAATTCACCATTCAATATTCTTGAAGGTTTGATGACGAAAGAGCTACACAATAGAATAATATTTGTTACTACTTGGCTTGAAATCAAAAGTTGTTCAATTTGGTTTATTTAGGCTTAGATTATCATCTAGGTTTATTATTCCATATTTTTCTCATCATTACAGTTCCTTAGATTTATAGTAGGACATATTCTATAAACATCACATGTCGAGGTATATGATCATTTCTTATAGATTAGATCCCCAAATGTTAATTTCTCTTTTAGCATAATATAGTTACATTTAGTGAGTAGGGTTGATGATATTTTTTTAGGACACACATTAAATATCAAAGTACTATTGATAGGAACATCTAGGGTTTAAGTCCAACATAATTCAATACATACTAGTCACATACTTAAACTTAAATCTCAATTAAGCACATGAATACAAGTATGTACCAATTGATTATATATAATTAGACCTTTTTATAACCTAAACTACCATTTATCCTACCCTCATCCATTCAAATGCATATGTTTATAATTTTCTTTCTTTTATATGATATCTCTCTTTTATACCTTTGAACCCAAGGTGAGATATAACTAGATGGATACAACCTTGAATTCTTACTATGTATCTAGTCATAGTTGAACATATGTGTATATACTTAGGGTTTTATTGCATAAGAGTAATAAATTTGGCACATATGACATGTTCAACATCAATGAATTACTTTTAGATGTCACTATTTCTATAATGTATATACCCAAATGTGCTTTGACTATTTGTTTAATGAAGGAAACTAAAATAGGATAAAGTTTAATCATATAGTGTCATAATCTGGACACGTCTTGGTGTTTTTTGGACCAAGCTGAAGGTGCTCCTATCTGCATTAAGGCCTGAGGAGTTGGTGCTTCTAAATTCCATCGAAAAATTTACCTATGTATCTTGATTCAGTAAGAGGATTGCCAAGGATTAGCTCCAGATCATCTCTCTCTCAATGTTTTTGGAGGTGATAATGAAGTTGCAAGATGCATCTTGGTTATGAGAATATGGCAAGGGTACAATAGGCTAGGTGATGGGATGTACGTTGGAATTGAAGATGACAATGGAAACGTCTCATGTATTGAGGTATTGCATAGGTGGAGGAACTCATGTGGTGAGGTGAGGTCGATCAATGGGTTATAAACTTATACATGCCATATTGTAGATCATGTTCATGGGTGGTCGAGCTCTTCATGAAGATGTAACAAGAGCTATCGAGGTTGGGTGAAAGGCAGTGGTGCTTACACAGTGTGGAAGACCGATGAAGGAGGGTGCAGTGGTGTTTGTAGTGCTGAGGGAGATTAGAACACCTCTAAGACTGGAGCAGATGATGATCTGTGGATGCAGGGTGCTGGGTAAGAGGAAAATAGACCCATATCTTGCTCAGCAAATGTCGTAGCTGCTACTGAACTTTGTCGCCAAGGCAATTTTTTGTGGCTTCTGTACTACGGTGGGGTTGATGGTATAACATGAACAGTGGGGAGGAGAAGAGGTGATGAAGAGGACGTTCGTTCGATGGAGGAACTTCCTAGAGAGCTCAGACTGCCTGGTGATGCCTATCGCTGCCTGGCATTGCTGTGCAAAGGTGGAGGAGGAGCAAACAGAGGTTGGGCGAGGGCGGAGTGGAAGAAGAAAACTTTGTGAGTACATGAGCTATTAACACCTATGCCATCAACACAAAGGGGGTGCGGGGGTCGTGTTCTGAGGTTCCTTGGTGAGGAAGGCTAGTCGACAATTCTGGTCACCGCACATGCTTCTGCTGGCCCCTCGCACCTACAAGCAGGAGATTTGGGCTCTACAGTGGCTGTTGGCGTTAGGTAGCAGAAGAGAGGAGGAGCAAGGAGGGGGGAGGAGGCGAAAGAGTTTTAGGGAAAAGAAAGAGCCACCGGAGAGGGAGGAGGGATGTAAAAGACTCACTCCTGAATTGTAAAATAGATGCAAGAAGGAAGCGGGCAGAAAGACTGAGTTTGTGATGAGGAGACATCATGTGAGTCATTTGCGTAAGAGATGTATTAGAAATGACATGTGGTAATTAAAGTGTGACACAAATTCAATTTAATTATAACAACTAACTTATAATTTACCTACTAAGCCAATATTTATGATGTATTTGACACCGAATTAAGCCCAAAATAGGTAGATAACCTAATTCCAGTATCATGAACACAGATTTGGTCTTAGATTCATATTTTGATATTATTTGTGTTGTAGTTATCATATTGTACACTTAATTATTTAATTAGAATTTCAAGCTCCCTTAATGGTCAATATGATGAGCCTTTTTGAGTTTATATCCATTATTACAATCTGAGATCCTAAGGTCATACTAGGCATTTAAGTATAATTGATATTATAGTTTAGTATAGTCAATCACAAATTTCTCACAATTTAGCTATTTGGGTTATAACATCCTAATATTCCATGTTTGTGGGATACTAGTGGGTGAATAAAGGTCATTAGATCCCGAAAAGGTTCTATATACTCTAAAATTAGGTAAATATGATACTAAAAGTTATCTTATTGAAAAAGGGCAAGAAAAGGCAAAAAGGAAGATTAGATAACCACATCAACAAATAGGGGCATAAAAGAAAGGATGATGAATCTATATGCCTAGAATTGAGTATGTTACAACACTCCACCCCTTAAAGAGGATTTTATCCCCGAAATCCATCCATCATGAGTGCCAAGACATACTTTTGAAATCAATCCAAAATTTCTAGTATACTTAATGTAGTGGACTATTGTACAACACTCCATATAATACTTCAAATGAAAACCTCATGTTTAGTCTACATTATTTTATGAATCAAATCCCCATAGTCTTTCTCATATTCCAGGTTGAGCTGAGAATATTTTTCACCAAGGAATAGATTATCTTAGAGCTACTACATTCATTAATATTACTTGTATTGTTGTGGCAATTTCGTTATCCTCTTATATTGTCACACATCACTAGGTGGTTCAATAGTTCCTCATTTTCCATCACTTAAGCATGAATGGCCAATCTTCATAAATAGATCTCCCAATAGCACCATTGAGATTAGGGCTGCTACGTTGGTGGACTAAACTTGTTTAGAAACATCAATCCTCAAAAACTATCACCATGGTTCATGTCATTGTTACTATTAAATTAATTTTTATTTTATGATTCCCATTAATTATTGAGTGCATCTAGAAAGTACGGTATAACATGCATACATGCCAGTTTTTTCTTTGATAAAAGGTCATATCTTAAGTTGGATATATTTACATATTTTAGCCAAGAAAATTAATACATTTTTGTCTGAATACCAAGCCACTATCTACGAACTATCAAGTTGTTTATTAACAACCATGCTTTATCATACATACTTATACAATTTAATGTATTGCAAGCCAGTTATGAACTAACCATCCATGTTTTAGGGAACACAATAAGTTATATATGTTGTTATTGAGTTATACTTGGTTCATTTTTTTGCTTTAGTTTATTATGATAATATGGGAATGACATATGTTCATAAATTCCATCATCCTTATTATTCAACCTATCCTCTTGTGTAAGGTCAACACTTTCATTTAGTTACTAGAAAATTTGCATATAGGGAATTTTTTTGAGCTTTTAGGTGTAGTCCATCTTTTTTTATACCTAACTCAGTATTATCAGTCTTGAATTCCTCTTTCAAAGGCAACTGAAGGTAAACTAAATTAACATTCATGGTGATATAATTAGAAAGGCTCACTCACTAGTCTTGATTATGTGGCAGCTACACTTATTTGCCTATATTACTAAGAATTATCCAAGTATAGCTTATTGCACCCACTATTTCTCCTGATTATCCCTTAAGTTAATCTCAACTACTAAGTGCATAAGACTCCACCCCTTAAAAGGGTTAATCTATGGCTTTTCTAATAACCGAGAGGGGCAAAAAGGGTGAATCTAGATCTAATGTATCCAAAATTTCTTCGTACTCTCTACACCACACTTAGTCCTAGGGCCCTAGGTTGATCATTCCAATCAAGTGCTTCTTCATGAAAAGGGTTTCTCTACAACTCAAACTTCCTTGTGGTGGTGACTTGGTTCCAAAACCATCAATAAAATATGAACATTTTTCTATTGTACATCTGAATTAATAATGAAAATAAGTTTGACGATGAAAATCTTACAATAAAAAATCCAAAATTGGTGCCAAAAATCAATTCGAGAACCAAGTCCACCACCAATCTGCCACATGTTTCCTATTATATTATTCTATCATCATTGTAGTCTACCAACATCTTAAAATTCTGCAATCATACAAAGGCTTTGACAAAATGCATATGTTGTGGCGACCGAATCGCCAAAACGAGATCAATGAATGCGGAAGCGATTAGCAACGGAATTATCAAAAATCACTAAAAATTAAAACCTTTTTGTAAAGAGATCTTCGAATGACAAAAACTCTTTCATAAAGAAACATGATAAGTTATTTACAAACTGATCCATCATTACATCTCTGTAATAAACACATCTCGAGAATTACAACATCATTCACCTTGTTAACTGTACAAGGTAAAATACAAAATCTCGAGGCATCATGCCAAAATCTCAGATATACTGACTCCTAGGACCTGAGAGTATAGAGACGACATAGGACACACTATCTACACAACATGACAGACAGTGTCCCCACCTGAGGATCACTGTTGTCCCTGAGGTTGCTGCTGCTGCTCACCCACTGGTGGGTTCCTTCATCCTCGACATCTACCTAAAAAGTCGAATCCCACGGGAGTGAGACAATTTGAATAATTGTCCCAGCGAGAGTTATAACTCTCTGCCAGAAGCTTTGTTATTGTAATAATGGAATAACATAAAGCAGTAGAATTATAAACGATCAACAGCAGGTAACATTGTATAAGCTATGTGAAGCAGCATCCTTATAAGTAATCAATTCAATTATAAATTAATTGAATGACAAGTCATATAACAATAAGGAATATGAAGAACATGTATACTAGTTACTTAACTAGAGCACTATGAACAATGTATCATCAATCATTGTTTCTCGTGGTTCAACCTAAGCAAATATGCTATGCGGCTGATTACTTTTTACAAACATATTTATGCCCTGAGGAGATGAGTTACACCTCTCATACTCCAACCGACCATCATTAGATCGCAATCGGTATCATACATAGGTCATCAGGAGAGCCGGATTCCTATGACCTCATCACTCCTCAGTCAGTATGAGGATCAACATGCAGGACATCTCGTGTCGCTGCTATAATAGCTTTCTAGGGTATTCTGGCAACTTCACTATTTAGAGCTACAATGGCGTTCTGTACTCTCTTCGCCATCGAGGGATTTCTTGTTTATCTCTCATCGATGCGGCATTAACAACATCATCGGGAGATTAGTGATACATCATCATGGCATAAATATATAATGAAGGATTGAGAGATTAATGATACATCTCCTATCAAATCCAACATTAGGACGTAAGGATATTCACGTCCATAACCCCCACATACTCAAAAGTATGTGCTCCAGGAGTTCCCTTAGGAAAACCTATTTCACCATCATGTATTTCCTGACAATGATGGATCTATGGTCAGTGCTCTATATGATATCATTATACTTGATTAGTTAAGTACATTATTGCATTCTTTAGCATCAAGCAAGATTTCAAACATAAATCAATAAACAAATGCTATAAAGAAGAAGTACTAAATGTATCAAGTTTAACTCTCATCAGTTATCATATGGATATCATTTCTTAACCATCTCATCATAAGTCATCTAACAACATGACCTTGATTATATTTATATATGTTACCCATGGCTCTTACATCCCATCAATCTCATATGTTACCTTCTAAACCATGCAACATAGTATATCATTAATCATAAAACTTATAACATGCTTTTAATGAATAAGACATCATAACACTTACCTGGATATGATAACTTCTTTATAAAAACATGCATGGTTAATATATTTGATGATAGACAATTTATCTCTATAACAACATATTACAAACAGAGATAATCTTTCAATTCAAGGGTTGTACCATTATTCCTTTACTAAGGTTAGGTTTTCCCCATTCATTTCAATTAGGGTTATTAAATCCCTATATCTTTATTAGGAATAGTGGTTCCTTATTTCATACTTCAAACGTGAAGTTTCATGCTTAAAAGTATAACCCAAAATTAGGGTTTACTATTGATTTCATCACATCACCCTAGATTAGGGTTTACTATTCACATTTAAAGATATTTCCCTAGAATTAGGGTTTACTATTCACATTTCAGTGAATTGAGAACATACCATCATTATGTATGAAGATTACTTCCATTAATGTCTTCAAATTAAGTTAAGATTCATTAATCACCATAATTAGGGTTTCCATGATCTCACTATAAAGGATCATACCCTAATTGTGTGTATTCATACATATTGGAGGTATTTTACTTGATTCTCATTCATTTTAGGAGCCTTCTCTCTCCTCTTACTACTAGATGATGTTTACATCACTCTTGATTAGGTTAGGTCAAATAAACCTTGATTACATGAGTTATGTCATCACCATTATGGTCACTAGGGTTTACATGATCAGGGGTGTTGGCTACTTAAACCTATCAAGGGTACTTTGGTAATGTTTACCATTGATCATAGCATGCATCAACCAACTAGTTTCTTAATCCCTTAATGTCTTTAGGTATCTTTAGGGTTTAGGTTAAACAACTACTAAACCATCTTAACCTTCAAACCATCAAACGTTCTTAACATAATTGAACCCCAAACTGTCTTGCACTTCAACCTCCAAACGGTTTTGAAACCGCATGGAGTAGTTGACCGTTTGGTCCCTTTGACTTTCAAGACCGCATGGCCATCAAGACCATTTTCCCTAATTGAGGTGAAGACCGTTTGATCCTGTTGACCGTTTGGCCAATTTTGACTTTGAAACCGCATGGGCAAATCGACCTTGAAACTGCATGACCATTGAAACTGCATGACCATTGAAACCGCATGAACATCAAACGGTTTTGAGACCGTTTGGCCCCAAACGGTCTTGAGACCGTTTGGCCCAAACACCTCAAAACCGCATGGTCCTAAAAGTGTATCAACACTTGCAACTGAGTTAGGGTTTTCAATGTCGAACCCCTCAAACGTTCTTGTACTTGTTAGCCACTTATCAATTAAATCAATTAGGTTAATCCTTTACTGATTTGACACTCAATTGACCCTCAATTGATAACCAATTATGGTTGGGACTAATTGGATTAGGGTTTGGAATCGATCAACCTTCAACATACATCAACATGAGTCTAATTGATGTTGGACCCATTGAACCATCACTCAATTGGGTCATGACCTGACCCCAAACGGTCTTGGGATCATTTGGAAATCCTCCAAATGGTCTTGAAACCGTTTTCCCATAAATTCATCAAAAACTAAGTCAATCACTTAAGGGTTGAACTCTAAATTGGATCACCTAAATCAGAATTTAATTGTTCAACAACTTAATATGATTGGATCCTCAATTGGTCAACTCCACTTAACCCTAGACCTCCAAATGGTCTTGGGTGATCACCAAACGGTTTTTAAACTGTTTGAGTGATCCCCAAACGGTTTTGAAACCGTTTGGGCCACTCAACCCAAACTTCAACATGATTGGTCTATTGAAATCATCAATAAACCCGATTAGGGTTTAGGTAACTTAAGTACCTTCAACTTGAGATTTACTTGGAATTAGTTAATGATTCTTGGTGGGTGATTAGTCCATAATGTGTACAGAAGATTTCCTAAATGGTCAATGCTTGGTCAACTCAACCAAACGGTCTTGGAGACCGTTTGCTTCAATCGGTCTTGTGAAACCGTTTGCCGACCAAACGGTTTTGCAAACCGTTTGGCCAAGGGGGTGCAAACCGTTTACTAAAGTAACATTGGTATTCATTCCCCCTTCTTCTAGATCAAGATCATGGTCTGTTATTCACCATTTTGTTTGCAAGAATGCATAAAAGAATGAAAGGAAGAAGAACTAGCAACGTTTGCAAGAAAAGAAGATGCATAATCAAAGCTTTAAGGTTTAGAGTTATAAAACCCGCCTTAGAACCAGCTCTAGAGCTCCAAGCTTCGAAGCTCTAATGGTGGCTTGAGCTCCATAGGTCGTCCAAGGTTTCTTCTTCAAGAATTGGTTGGAAAGGATGGCTAGAAAGAAGAACTATGTAAGAAAAACTAGTAATCCAACCTTGTATCATGATTTTCCCATGAATCCAAGCTAGAAGATGATCAAAGCTTACCCTACTCTACTTGGTCATCTTCCTCTGCTCCTGAGCTCCTTCCTTAGATGGTCCAATCAAGAGATAAGTGAAGAGAGAAAGGGAAACGATCCCTTGGTTGTAAAAGAAAGGTGTATATATACTTAGGGCATGTTTCCAAGATAAGGATAATCTTTTCTTCTATTTCTCATATAGGTCCTTATCTCCTTCTTGGCCACGCCCCTCCTTTCTATACTTAAGTAAAACTCCTTTCTTAACCAAAGTCTAGAGGAAAGGAAGCCAAACATCTTACTAAGTTGCACACATAAAAGGGTCATTTTGCATACATCTTGATTATTTAATTATAAAGGTTATCCTTCTTATATGATTACTCAAATGAGGTGCCCTCCTCATTTTATTTACTCTACTTGGTGCCAAGTTGCATGAGAGATACTGTAGAGGGTATATTTTACATATTGCACCCTATGTTTTGGGTAAATTGTACTTTATACCAAAACTAGGTTTTAAAGCACACAGATTGCTCTACAAGCTATATCTTGGTGCCCAAGCTTGGAGAATCCATATCACCACATCATATTCATTCTTATGATGTCATCATCAGAGGAACATCTTAACATGTGCAATTTGCAAGTTAACCCCTCTAATTGGGTAATTTGCACATAGGTCCACTTTTAACAAAACGATATTACAACATTGTTCAAAAAGGACAGAAATGGAAATATATGTTCCTCAGGAGCTTAATTACATATCAAAAGATAACCACAAGTATTTTATTACATATTTAAGCAAAACACCTAGGGTTAGTTCATAATCCAGGTCAGGGATGTTACAAATTATCCACCCCTTACAAGGATTTCGTCCTCGAAATCGACAAAACATATTAAGAGAAAAGAGTGGGGTATTTCCTTCTCATCTCTTCCTCTAGTTCCCATGTGGCTTCTTCAACACCACGGTGATTCCAGAGGATTTTCAAAAGACTTATGTCTTTCTTTTTCAACTTTTTAATTCTTTTATCAAGGATTGACACTGGTCCTTCCTTATAAGATATGTCATCATTCAATTCTATTTCCATAGGTTGTAGAACTGTTTCTGTATCAGGGTGACATTTCCTCAGCATGGAAATGTGAAACACTAGGTGTAACCTCTGTAACTCTGGTGGCAACTCTAGTTTATAGTCTACCTTTCCAATCCGTTCAATGATTGGATAAGGCCCCATAAACCTAGGAGCTAACTTCCCTTTCCTTCCAAACCGAAGGACTCCTTTCCAAGGTGAGACTTTGAGATACACTCTATCTCCAACCTAGAACTCCAAGGGTCTACGACGCTTGTCAGCATAAGATTTCTGCCTATCCTGTACAGTCTTAATCTGTTATTGTATTACTTTAATCTTCTCTGTGGTCTGCTGTACAAGATCAGGACCTATCAGTTGATATTCACCGGTTTCATACCAACATAGGGTTGATCTACAACCTCTACCATACAAAGCTTCATAAGGTTCCATATCAATGCTATGTTGATAGCTATTGTTGTAGGCAAACTCTATCAAGCTTAGGTGCAGATCCCAACTCCCTATAAACTAGAGAACACATGCTCTCAACAAGTCTTCTAAGGTCTGTATAGTCCTTTCAGACTGTCCATCAGTCTGAGGGTGAAAGGCTGTACTAAACCTTAACTGGGTGCCTAAAGCTTTATGAAGTCATTCCCAAAAATGACTCGTAAACTGGGGACCTCTGTCTGAAACTATAGTAACTGGAACTCCATGCATTCACACTATCTCCTGAACATACAACTGTGCTATCCTATCAGCAGAATAGGTTGTTTTGACAGGTAAGAAATGCGCTGTCTTTGTCAACCTATCAACTATTACCCAAATGGAATCATGTCCTTTGCTTGTCCTGGGTAGACCAACAACAAAGTCCATGGTTACATGATCCCACTTCCACTGTGGTATGGGTAAAGGTTGCATTGTTCCTGCAGGCTTCTGGTGTTCAGCTTTAACTTGCTGACACACATGACACTGCATAACAAACTCAGCAACGTCCTTCTTCAAACCAGGCCACCAATACATATCTTTCAAGTTTCGATACATCTTGGTGCTTCCTGGATGCATAGCATACATCAAAGAATGAGCTTCTTCCAGGATTAACTTCCTCAAGTTATCCACATCTGGCACTATCATCCTCCCATGATAACAGGCTACTTGGTCATCTGAATCATGGAAACCATCTCGTTTCTTGTCACCATACTCTGATCTGATCTATTGAACTGCAACATCAACTTGCTGTGCCTCCTTAATATGCTCTCTTAGGGTAGGTTTTATATGCATCTCAGCCAACAACCCGGCTAACAATGACACCTTCAACTGTACATTGTCTTGCCTTAAGGAGATAAGCATATCTCTCCTAGCGCATACGAAAGAGTTTAGTTGTGCCCTATCTAAGGCTGGTGTTGCTGATTTCCTACTCAAAGCATCTGCAACCACATTGGCTTTCCCCGAGTGATAATCAATTGTACAATCGTAGTCCTTGATTAAATCCATCCAACGACGTTGCCTCATGTTAAGTTCTTGCTGAGAGAGGATATACTTCAGGTTCTTGTGATCAGTGAAATTCTGGGATGTTTCTCCGTAAAGATAGTGTCTCTAGATTTTCAAAGCATGAACCACAACAGCTAACTCCAGATCGTGTGTCGGATAATTCTCCTCATGTTTCTTAAGCTGTCGAGAAGCAAAAGAAATCACGTGTTTATCCTGCATCAACAAACATCCGAGTCCATTCTTGGAGGCATCACAGAAAACTATGTATCCCTTGCCTTGCTCAGGTAACACAAGTACAGGTGCACTTGTCAACCTCTCCTTTAGCAGCTGGAAATATTGCTGAAACTTATCACTCCAAACAAAAGGAACATCCTTCCGGGTCGATTTAGTCAAGGGTAAGGCTATGGAACTGAAGTTCTTAATGAACCTTCGGTAATAGCCAGCTAACCCTAAGAAACTACAGATCTCCGTCGGTGTCTTCGGCTTCTCCCATTGTAGGACAGATTCTACCTTTTTAGGATCAACACGAATACCCGAAGCAGATATCACGTGTCCCAGGAAAGATACTTTTGGTAACTAGAACTCACACTTACTAAACTTAGCGTATAGCTTGTGTTCTCTTAGCAAAGTTAGAGCCTGACGGAGATGTTGTTCACGTTGCTGAGCATCTCTACTATAGATCAGAATGTCATCTATGAAGACAACAACACACTGATCGAGGAAAAGTTGAAAGATTCTATTCATGAGTTCCATAAATACAGCTGGTGCATTAGTTAGTCCAAACGACATAATTGTGAACTCATAGGGACCATACCTTGTCCTAAATGCAGACTTGGGTATGTCACTATCCTTAATACAGAGTTGATGATATCCTGACCTCAAATCTATCTTTGAGAAGACGGTTGCACCACGCAACTGGTCAAAGAGATCATCAATCCTCGACAGAGGATACTTGTTCTTTATTGTTACTTTATTTAATTGTCCGTAATCAATGCACAACCGCATGGATCCGTATTTCTTTTTAACGAAAAGGACTGGAGCACCCCAAGGTGAAGTACTCGGTCGGATGAAACCCTTCTCCAGCAACTCTTGAAGCTATTTTTTGAGTTCTGCCATCTCAGCAGGCGCCATCCTATCTGGTGTTTGTGCTATAGGTTGTGTATCTGGGACCAAATTGATCTCAAAATCAATTTCCCGAGGCGGTGGCACACCTGGAAGTTCTTTAGGAAATATGTCTTCAAATTCCCTGACTATAGGAACTTCAGCAGGGTTAGGACCATCCGTGGTAGTATCTACCACATGGGCCAAGAATGCATGACATCCTTGCCTCATCAGCTTCTCAGCAACCATGTCTGACACAAGACAGGTGGGTAGAATCTGTCTCTCACCTTGAAAGATCCATGTGTCACTATCATCAGAAAACACAGCTTGCTTGGATTCACAATCCAAAACAACCTTATACCTTTCCAAGGTATCCATCCCAAGGATTATATGAAATCCTTGCATCTCAAGTGGTATAAGATCCACTTGAATGCGATGATCAGAAAAGAAGAGGATGCATGGAGAGCATACCTCCTGCAGCACAGCAGACCCTCTCAACGGAGTCTCTAGAAACAAGCTATCTTCTCTATGACAAACTGTCATATTGCAGTTACGAATCACCCTTCGAGTGATAAAGGAGTGTGTAGCACCCAGATCAATCAAAACAGATACAATGCAAGATGTAAACATATTAGAATATAACAATTCCATCTGACCTGCCACAATCCAAGGGTTGATAACTGCATTAGGCGGATTCATCGCATAAAATCTCGCCGTCGCCTGTGGTTGATTTGGTGCTTGATGACTAGATGTCGATGATCCAGCTTGGGACGCTTGTCCACGTCCTCTAGCTCCTCCTAGAAACTGTTTCCTTTGTTATCCTTGTTGATTCTGCCTCTGAGGTTGAGTCACACTCACCTCTCTGGCTCTACAGTCTTTCATCAGATGTCCCATCTTTCCACATATATAACAACTTCTATTCAGTTGTTGTGGTCTGGGTGGTCCTGTAACCGACATAGATGGTGAACTGCGAGCTCCTCCTAGTGGTAGGCTTTGTCCTCTTCCCCTATTTGGCATCCACTATGTCTGGGTATTGGATCTAGGTGGTGGCATGGGTGTAGAAAACCTAGGTTTCTTAAAACCTTTTGATGAAGATCCTTGGAACTGGGGATACATTCTCTTATTTTGGGTCTGTCTCTTCTCTGCTACAGACCTTTCTACCCTTCTGACAGACTCTACAAAGGTAGCAAACCTTTCTCTGTTCTCTAGGGCAGACACGGGAGTAGTCAACTCAACATTTGACCCTTTCTCGAAACACCGAATCCTTTCTTCATCTGTAGCAGCCATGTGCAGACAGAACCACAAAAGCTCCATGAACTTAGCCTCGTATTCGCTAATGTTCATTGGACCTTGCCTTATCTTCTCGAATTGAGAGATTTTCTCATCCAGAAACGTCTTAGGGAAAAATCTATTGATAAATTCCCGTCGGAAGTCTTCCCAGGCAACCTCCACACTAGGCCTCTTCTGTTCTTCCATGGTCCACCAATGACCAGCACTCCCCTTGAGAAGGTATACATCATGTCTAACATTCTCAGCTTCTGGGATGTTCAGAATTCTAAAGGCCTTCTCTAGTTCAGTTAACCACAAGTCGGCATATGCGGGATCAGTTGTTCCAAAATACTCCGTGGCTCCAACTCGGCGAAGTCATTCAAACGTCTTGCCGATTCCTTGTCCTTCAGGCTGGGTAGGTGCCCTAGGTGCAGGCATAGGTATCCTATCTGTTATATGTGTCATGGCAGTCATAAACTGCCCAAACATGGTCTAGACGGCTGGGTTCCCCATGTCAGCTGGATTGAACTGGGGTGGTTCAGGAACAGGTTGCTCTATTTCTGGGTTTCTTGCACCTTCTCTGGGTGCATCAACACTACTCTCTGCAACATATTCCTCATGTTCTTCGTGTGGTCCGTACATCCTTAATCTTATCTTCTTCTCCTGAGGAGCAGAAGACACTATCAAACATACTGGAAAGCACTAGAACAGACTCAACATCCTAAGTCCTATGTCTATGTAGACTCAGTGAACCTAGAGCTCTGATACCACTAAATTGTGGCGACCGAATCGCCAAAACGAGATCAACGAATGCGGAAGCGATTAGCAGCGGAATTATCAAAAATCACTAAAAATTAAAACCTTTTTGTAAAGAGATCTTCGAATGATAAAAAATCTTTCATAAAGAAACATGATAAGTTATTTACAAACTGATCCATCATTACATCTCTGTAATAAACACATCTCGAGAATTACAACATCATTCACCTTGTTAACTGTACAAGGTAAAATACAAAATCTCGAGGCATCATGCCAAAATATCAGATATACTGACTCCTAGGACCTGAGAGTACAGACACGACATTGGACACACTATCTACACAACATGACAGACAGTGCCCCCACCTGAGGATCACTGTTGTCCCTGAGGTTGCTGCTGCTGCTGCTCACCCACTGGTGGGTTCCTTCATCCTCGGCATCTACCTAAAAAGTCGAATCCCACGGGAGTGAGACAATTTGACTAATTGTCCCAGCGAGAGTTATAACTCTCCGCCAGAAGCTTTGTTATTGCAATAATGGGATAACATAAAGCAGTAGAATTATAAACAATCAACAGCAGGTAACATTGTATAAGCTATGTGAAGCAACATCCTTATAAGTAATCATTTCAATTATAAATTAATTGAATGACAAGTCATATAACAATAAGGAATATGAAGAACATGTATACTAGTTACTTAACTAGAGCACTATGAACAATGTATCATCAATCATTGTTTCTCGTGGTTCAACCTAAGCAAATATGCTATGCGGCTGATTACTTTTTACAAACATATTTATGCCCTGAGGAGATGAGTTACACCTCTCATACTCCAACCGACCATCATAAGATCGCAATCGGTACCATACCTAGGTCATCAGGAGAGCCGGATTCCTATGACCTCATCACTCCTCAGTCAGTATGAGGATCAACATGTAGGACATCTCGTGTCGCTGCTATAATAGCTTTCTAGGGTATTCTGGCAACTTTGCTATTTAGAGCTACAGTGGCGTTCTGTACTCTCTTAGCCATCGAGGGATTTCTTGTTTATCTCTCATCGATGCAGCATTAACAACATCATCGGGAAATTAGTGATACATCATCCCGACATAAATATATAATGAAGGATTGAGAGATTAATGATACATCTCCTATCAAATCTAACATTAGGACATAAGGATATTCACATCCATAACCCCCACATACTCAAAAGTATGTGCTCCAGGAGTTCCCTTAGGAATACCTATTTCACCATCATGTATTTCCTGACAATGATGGATCTATGGTCAGGGCTCTATATGATATCATTATACTTGATTAGTTAAGTACATTATTGCATTCTTTAGCATCAAGCATGATTTCAAACATAAATCAATAAAGAAATGCTATAAAGAAGAAGTACTAAATGTATCAAGTTTAACTCTCATCAGTTATCATATGGATATCATTTCTTAACCATCTCATCATAAGTCATCTAACAGCATGACCTTGATTATAATTATATATGTTACCCATGGCTCTTACATCCCATCAATCTCATATGTTACATCTTAAACCAGGCAACATAGTATATAATTAATCATAAAACTTATAACATGCTTTTAATGAATAAGACATCATAACCCTTACCTGGCTATGATCACTTCTTTATAAAAACATGCATGGTTAATATATTTGATGATAGACAATTTATCTCTATAACAACATATTACAAACAGAGATAATCTTTCAATTCAAGGGTTGTACCATTATGCCTATACTAAGGTTAGGTTTTCCCCATTCATTTAAATTAGGGTTATTCAATCCCTATATCTTTATTAGGAATAATGGTTCCTTATTTCATGAAGTTTCATGCTTAAAAGTATAACCCATAATTAGGGTTTACTATTCATTTCATCACATCACCCTATATTAGGGTTTGCTATTCACATTTCAAGATATTTCCCTAGAATTAGGGTTTACTATTCACATTTCAGTGAATTGAGAACATACCATCATTATGTATGAATATTACTTCCATTAATGCCTTCAAATTAATTTAAGATTCATTAATCACCATAATTAGGGTTTCCATGATCTCACTATAAAGGATCATACCCTCATTGTGTGTATTCATACATATTGGAGGTATTTTACTTGATTCTCATTCATTTTAGGAACCTTATCTCTCCTCTTACTACTAGATGATGTTTACATCACTCTTGATTAGGTTAGCTCAAATCAACCTTGATTACATGAGTTATGTCATCACCATTATGGTCACTAGGGTTTACATGATCAAGGGGTGTTGGCTACTTAAACCTATTAAGGGTACTTTGGTAATGTTTACCATTGATCATAGGACGCATCAACCAACTAGTTTCTTAATCCCTTAATGTCTTTAGGTATCTTTAGGGTTTAGGTTAAACAACTACTAAACCATCTTAACCTTCAAACCATCAAACGTTCTTAACATAATTGAACCCCAAACTGTCTTGCACTTCAACCTCCAAACGGTTTTGAAACCGCATGGAGTAGTTGACCATTTGGTCCCTTTGACTTTAAAGTCCGCATGGCCATCAAGACCATTTACCCTAATTGAGGTGAAGACCATTTGATCCCGTTGACCGTTTGGCCAATTTTGACTTTGAAACCGCATGGGCAAATCGACCTTGAAACCGCATGACCTTTGAAACTGCATGACCATTGAAACCGCATGACCATCAAACGGTTTTGAAACCATTTTGCCCCAAAAGGTCTTGAGACTGTTTGTCCCCAAATGGTCTTGAGACCATTTGGACTCAAACGGTCTTGAGACTGTTTGATCCAAACACCTCAAAACCACATGGTCCTGAAAGTGTATCAACACTTGCAATTGAGTTAGGGTTTTCAATGTTGAACCCCTCAAACGTTCTTTTACTTGTTAGCCACTTATCAATTAAATCAATTAGGTTAATCCTTTACTGATTTGACACTCAATTGACCCTCAATTGATAACCAATTAGGGTTGGGACTAATTGGATTAGGGTTTGGAATCGATCAACCTTCAACATACATCAACATGAGTCTAATTGATGTTGGACCCATTGAACCATCACTCAATTGGGTCATGACCTGACCCCAAACGGTCTTGGGATCATTTGGACATCCTCCAAACGGTCTTGAAACCGTTTGCCAATAAATTCATCAAAAACTAAGTCAATCACTTAAGGGTTGAACTCTAAATTGGATCACCTAAATCAGAATTTAATTGTTCAACAACTTAATATGACTGGACCCTCAATTGATCAAATCCACTTAACCCTAGACCTCCAAACGTTCTTGAGTGATCACCAAACAGTTTTGAAACTGTTTGAGTGATCCCCAAATGGTTTTGAAACCGTTTGGGCCACTCAACCCAAACTTCAACATGATTGGTCTATTGAAATCAACAATAAACCCGATTAGGGTTTAGGTAACTTAAGTGCCTTCAACTTGAGATTTACTTGGAATTAGTTAATGATTCGTGGTAGGTGATTAGTCCATAATGTGTACAACAGATTTCCCAAACCGTCAATGCTTGGTCAACTCAACCAAACGGTCTTGGAGACCGTTTGCTTCAATCGGTCTTATGAAACCGTTTGCCCACCAAACGGTTTTGAAACCGTTTGGTTTCAAACGGTTTTGCAAACCGTTTGGCCAAGGGGGTGCAAACCGTTTACTAAAGTAACATTGGTATTCATGCCCCCTTCTTCTACCTCAAGATCATGGCCTGTTCTTCACCATTTTGTTTGCAAGAATGCATAAAAGTATGAAAGGCAGAAGAACTAGCAACGTTTGCAAGAAAAGAAGATGCATAATCAAAGCTTTAAGGTTTAGAGTTATAAAACCCGCCTTAGAACAAGCTCTATAGCTCCAAGTTTCGAAGCTCTAATGGTGTCTTGAGCACTTTATACCAAAACTAGGTTTTAAAGCACAAGGATTGCTCTACAAGCTATATCTTGGTGCCCAAGCTTGGAGAATCCATATCACAACATCATATTCATTCTTATGATGTCTCATCATCAGAGGAACATCTTAACATGTGCAATTTGCAAGTTAACCCCTCTAATTGGGTAATTTGCACATAGGTCCACTTTTAACAAAACAATATTACAACATTGTTCAAAAAGAACAAAAATGGAAATATATGTTCCTCAGGAGCTTAATTACATATCAAAAGATAACCACAAGTATTTAATTACATATTTAAGCAAAACACCTAGGGTTAGTTCATAACCCAGGTCAGGGATGTTACATATGTAGTCTCATACCATAGTAAGAAGAAGGTTTTTTTTATTATGCACAGTCAAGTTATATCAATCTTAACGGGGTACGAAATCCACCATACCCCATGCGTCTCTTAATCATAATTGGCAGCCCATCACAAGACCTAAGGAAGTCATAAGATCATCCAACCATCATAGTAAGGTATATGTGTTCCTTCAACACTTGACGGTTTACAACCATAGTTCCATCACAAGACAAGATGAACTATATAGTCAAATTACTCATCACGTCATTCACTAGGTAATCTAATTACACCATGGAGGCAAAGGAGATGATCAATTGAGAATATTCTACCAGACTTAATAGCTTCCACCCACCAATCCTCATGTATGAGGCATAAAAGGCTAAATGAAGATGGTATCCAGTCCTTAGATAGATGGTCTTGCAAAATACCTAAGTTGAGATACTCCATGTTGAAGGAAAGGCATGCCTATAAATAATTAAGCTAGTTCATATTATCACCTAGTACCAAGGGAATCATCTTAATTCTTAAAATATACATTGGGATTTTACATGTGTATAATTCACGTATTCTCAGTACGCCAAAGTGGGTGTATGTGAGGCATGCTAGAGATACAACAAAGGAAACGGGGTTTAAGGTGAGAACTAGAATAAGGCCTAACTATGACTACTCAAGTCAATCTACACTTCATAGATCTTAGGCTAACATCCTAGAAGATTATGAGATGTGAACCAAACACTACAAGAGTCGGTTCATGTGGCTTCATCCCACCTCCATAAAGAGGGCACATGTGTTAAGGGTTACTAAAGACTAATTCACATACAAGTAGGTGGTATGAGGAGTGTAGGTGACCAAATTAATCGAGGGCTAAAATCCTATTTAGTATTGAATACTAGGAAGTAGGTTTATAAACAACCTCTAAGTGTCACCTATCTAATTAAGACTCATCCTAGGATAACTTGAAATAGTCCAACTACTGACTGCTTAGGCTCTGATACCATTTTGTAAAGAGTGGGACCCGATAGGGGATCCACTCTTCACTTAATTGAAGAATAAGTCCATCCTAATCCAAATAAGAAGGAAAGGAGGAATTTCATTCATTTCTCAAATGGTGTGTATATTTCATAGCACGAAAGTGTATAAGCAGCGGGAACAAAACTATTACAAAGCTACACGACGATTCATTTACACATGTTCCTTACCATAAAAGGCGGTATAACACAGAAAAAGGTATACATTTAAGTACATGTAGGGCCGAGTGCAGAGGGTAACTCATCCAATCCAAGCTATCCTTAAGTCCATTTCATGTAGGCGATCTTCTTGAATCCTTGTCTTCTAGTGTACCTATACCTGGGTGGAAGGGAACATAGCCCAGGACATAGGAAACAATATAGAGGTCATCAAAGGTTGAGTATGTACACATAATAAACACTTTGGGCATTATATGGGGATATAAGTGTAAATGAGATGTTCCCACAAGAAGGGGGCTATATCAATTAGGTAAGTTCAAGTGAAATATAAAAAGAGAAATGAGGCATATTAAAATTTAAATTACAAACATCAGAATAAAATATCTTGCCATATCATTTAACCACGATCATAATTTAAAACATATACTATTTTGCATTCATAACAATGTAGAGTAAGTATAACTAAAATAGGGCCATAACACCATAGGATCATGGCCGAAAAAGAAATAAGGGTGGAAACGCACACCCCAGACAGAATTCGCATGCGCTATATAAGTATGGTTGTACATAAGTATCACTATTCTACATATCTAGTCAAACATGTAGCATGCATTAATAGAGAGGCAAGACTAGCATTATAGTCAATTTCACATAAAAAGGAAATCTCAACATGAGGGGTCCAAAGACCCATCAACAAGAGTAATTCAACAATAACATGCATTTTGTATGAATCCAAACCAAGAAACATCAATATTCAATAGTTGAATTTTCAAGTAGAATAATAGTTGAAGAGTTGCCTCATTAAATGAATGTAGATTCAGTCAAATAATGCCCAAAATAAAATAGAGGATGCGCATACCTGATATTTGTGACTAACCCTATGTCCAGGGGCAGAATTCACCATTTAGTAATGTTGAAGGTTTGGTGAAAAAAGAGCTACACAGTTGAATAATATCCGTTACTACTTGGCTTGAAATCAAAAGTTGTTCAATTTGGTTTATTTAGGCTTAGGTTATCATCTAGGTTTATTATTCCATATTTTTTTCATCATTACAATTCCTTAGATTGATACTAGGACATATTCTGTAAACGTCACATATCGAGGTATATGATCATTTCTTATATATTAGACCCCCAAATGTTAATTTATCTTTTAGCATAATATAGTTACATTTAGTGAGTAGGGTTGATGATGTTTTAGTTAGACACACATTAAATATCAAAATACTATTGATAGGAACATCGGGGGTTTAAGTCCAACATAATTCAATACATACTAGTCACATACTTAAACTCAAATCTCAATTAAGCACATGAATACAAGCATGTACCAATTGATTATATAGAATGAGACTCTTTTATAACCTAAACTACCATTTATCCTACCCTCATCCAACTGTATGTATATGTGTATAAATTTCTTTCTTTTATATGATATCTCTCTTTTATACCTTTGAACCCAAGGTGAGATATAACTAGATGGATACAACCTTGCATTCTTTCTGTGTATCTAATCATAGTTGAACATATGTGTATATACTTAGGGTTTGTTGCATAAGAGTAATAACTTTGGAACATAGGACATGTTCGACATCAATCAATTACTTTTAGATGTCGCTATTTCTATGATGTATATACCAAAATGTGTTTTGAATATTTGTTTAATGAAGGAAACTAAAATAGGATAAGGTTTAATCATACCGTGTCATAATTTGGATGTGTCTTGGTGTTTTGTGGACCAAGCTGAAGGTGCTCCTGTCTGCATTAAGGCCTGGGGAGTTGGTGCTTCCAGATTCCATGAATTTTTTTTATCTATGCATCTTCATTCAACAAGAGGATTTCCATGGCTTACAGCTCTAGATCGTCTCTCTCTCTCTCAATGTATTTGGATGTGATAATGAATTTGCAATATGCATATTAGTTATGAGAAGATGGCAAGGGTACAATAGGCTAGGTGATGGGATGTACGTTGGAATTGAAGATGACAATGGAAACGTATGATGTTGTAACATCCCTGACCTGGGTTATACTTAAACCCTAGGTGTTTTGTTTAAAGAAAGATAATTATATGTTTTATATTATCTTTTTAAAAGTAATTAAGGCTCAAGAGGAACTTATATTTCAATTTTAGTCCATTTTGAATAATGTTGAAAGTAATGTTTTACTTGTTTTGGACTAATGTGCAAATTACCCAAGTTAAGGGGTTAAATTGCAAATTGTGCATGATAATGTGTTCCTCATGTGTTGAAGAATCATGGTAATGAATATGATTTAGAGGTATGGCTAGTGAAAGCCTGAGTATCAAGAAAGAGCTGATAAAGCAATGTTTGTGCATTAAAACCTAGTTTTGGGGTAATGTGCAAATTACCCAAAACCCATGGTTCAATATGCAATGTACCACTTCAATAAGGTCCCTAATAATATTGGAATCTTGTAGAGGCAATAAAATGAGAGGGGCATCTCATTTGGTCTACTTTAAAGGAGAGAGAATCTTAATATTAAAATAATCAAGATTTAAGCATAATTGAAATAATGCAAAAATAATTATATTAAATGGATTTCTCTTCAACCAAAATTGTGTTGGTTGAAATCCATATATATGGACGTCCTTGTGCCTTTAAAAGGAAATGGAAAGATCTTTTTGAGTGGATAACCCACTCACATTAAGAAACTAAAAAGAATTATCCACTCACTTATGGATAATTACTATTATAAAGGTTAAGGTGCTTAATTTCTTTTCCCTTAATTCATGGATAATGGAAGGGAGTTAGGTGGTGATAAATATTCCTTTGCATGCAAGGAACCAAGGGGTAAGAGGTGGCAACAATTTCGGAATTTAAAGGATTTGCATGAGGCATTTTCTCTCTCATTGATTTTCTTATAAAAACACCCTTTACAACTCAAACCAAAGACTTTTTCGGATCCACTTCTTATCTTTGCTTGCAAAAACAATCAAGGAAGCTAGGAGCAGAAGGAGGAAGACCTCCAACATGTTGGTAAGCTTCTTGACCTTCGTTCATCTTGATTTCATGGTGGAAATCACAAATCAATGCATGATTTCTTCTTATTTCGATCCCATCTTCACTTCTAACCATCCCTTTTCACTCAAAAGCTTGAGGAACGAACCTTGTGGTGTGAAAAAGCTCCTTCCACCATTGTTGACATGAATATCCAAGCTTTGAATCTCAATTGGAGGTGGGTTATATAACTTGAACCCCTATTCATTGTTATTGAATTCAGTTTCTCAATCAACTATGTTCAATTTCTCTTCTTGCAATTCCTTCGATTAATTGATGCAACTACCATGATAATGGCAATAGTTTTATATGGAATAAGGCTTGATGATGATGACATCATCCTAGGTTCGCATTCCAACAAGTTTGTATTGCAAACGGTTTCAAGACTTTGGTCCAAATGGTTTCACCAAACCGTTTGGAGGTTTGGACCCCAAACCGTTTAGAAGGGTTGACCATTTGGATGGGTTGACCATTTGAGGTCAGTACCCTAGTAAATGTTGGATAATGATCTAATGGATCCAATTGATTAATTCAATATATGGACAATCCTCCAATTAGAAACCCTAATCGGGTTAAGTGCTGAATTTTCAATTGGTTGACTTAATGTTTTGGGTTGATTAACCCAAACGGTCTCAAGACCATTTGGAGGTCACCCCAAACGGTCTCAAGACCATTTGGAGGTCAACCAAGACCGTTTGGAGGTCTAGGGTTGAGTATGGTTGAGTCATTGAAGAGTTAGAGATATCAAATCGAAATGCAATCAATAGTTAATTTGATGATCAATCCAATGATCTAAACCCTAATTGGATTTCACAAATTTTAATGAATGATGAGGAAAATGGTCTCAAGACCATTTAGAGGTCAACCAAACAACCTCAAGACCGTTTGAGGTCAGGTCATATCATAATTTGATGGTGGTTCATTGATTTCAATTGAATTAGTTCCACAATGTTAACCATTGATAGTTCCTCGAATTTAAAACCCTAATTGATGGTTTTTTGATTATAAATCCTAGTTTAATTGGGTTCAAAACCCTAATTTATGGTCCAATTGAAGGATGATTCAATAGTTCAATTGATGAATGAATCAAGGAGTCAAATGATAGACAGTTCATTGATGGAAACCTTGAATCGATTAAGTGTTGAAATACCTTTTTGGTCCATTCGGCTTTGAGAGGGTTTGGACCAAACGGTGTTAAGACCGTTTGAGTCCAAATGGTCTCAATACCGTTTGGGTCCAAATGGTCTCAATACCGTTTGGGTCCAAATGGTCTCAAAACTGTTTGGGTCCAAATGGTGTCAAACCGTTTGGAGACCCAAGCCCAATCGGTTTCAACATTTTTCTTGCTTAAATGGTTTCAAGGGCACTTTGTCTAAACGGTTTCAAACCGTTTGAACTCTGAGAATCCAAGACCGTTTAAGGTCTAAATAAGAAAGACTATTTGAGGTTAAACATGGTTAATCCATTTGGACATATAATATAATTGAAGATTCAATTGGTCAATTCATTTGGATACTCATGTGATTGAAGGTTCAATTGATCAAATCTTCTGGATACCTAATGTATTTAGATGGTTGATTCCCTTAGTGGGTATAATCATTGATGCATAAGGATGCAATAATTCAATACATCATGATTAACCTTAAATGCATGTATTTGAAATAAGTGTAGTATACAATTAGGGTATGATCCTTGAAGAAGAGATCATAAAACCCTAAATGAGTTAACTGATGAACTCAAACCCTAATTTAGGGCAATTCTGAGGGAAACTCTAATTTAGGAGGATAATGTGATTTGAGTTTAAGGTAATGACATGAGTAACCCTAATTCAGGGTATTTTAATGTAAAACCCTAAATTGGGATGAATAGTAAACCCTAATTATGGGTTATTGAATATAAACCCTAATCTAGGGTGATGTGATGTGAATAGTAAACCCTAATTCTAAATAGGGTGAAGGTGTGTGAAACCCTAATATTGGACAATGAAATGATGAATCATTAGTCCTAATTGAACAAAGGGGATGAGTAACCCTGATTCAAATGAAATGGGAAAACCCTAACCCTGGTAAGGGAATAGTGGTGTTACTCTGGAATAGCATGGAACTGAAATATGATTGATGTACCTGTTATCATCTGTGCTAACCAAGCAGGTATATTGAGATGATGAACATATCCAGGTATGAGCTATGATGCTTTATTTATTGAAATTATTTATTGGGCCTTGTGTGCCATAATATTCCTTGTTTCTTAGTAAGAGGTAACAAAAGAGTTAATGGGCCTCAAGTGCCAGATGAGATGCTTGTGTAGCAAGTGTCATGTGTACCTTGGTCAGATGACCTGGAGGTGATGGTTACCTGAAAAAGTGGTAACAGTGCTCAGTGATGAGCTAAGGGTTTGAATACCCAGAACCATATGTTTATGGCATTGAGTTTGAAATGAGGGACTGAGATCCCAATATTTTTTTAAAGACTAAGAAGTAACTGATGAAAACAATACATGTTTCTTTATGGCATTTGCCCTAATAAGTTATGTTTGAAAATTTGACTGATGCTAAAAGAATATGATAATGTACTTAATTAATCAAGTGAAAGCTATTCATGTAGTGCTCTGACCATAGATCCATCATTGTCAGTAGTTGGTGATGGTGAAACAGGTTTTCCTATGGGATCTCCTGGAGTTCGCATATTTTGAATATGTGGGGGTCAATGGGAGAAATATCCTTACGTCCTAATGGGGGAATTGATGGAAGGTAAACATTAAACCTCTCAATCCTTCATTATATGTTCTGGGATGGATGTATCACAAATCTCCCTATGTTGTTAATGCTGGATCGATGGAGGTAAACACGAAATCTCTTGATTGCGAAGAGAGTACATCCGCTGCTGTAACTCTATAGCGAAGGTGCCACTATACCCTGGCAAGCTATGTAGCAGAGACACAAGATGTCCTGCATGTGATCTCACACTGACCGAGATGTGGGAAGTCATGGAAGCCGGCTCTTCCACTGACTTTGTATGGTACCGATTTTGACTTCGCAATGGTCGGTTGGAGTATATGTGGTATACCTCATCTCCTCAGAGCTTAAATATGTTTGAAAAATGTAATCAGACGTGTAGCGTATTTGTAAAAGATTGAAATACGAGAACCACTGGCTGATGTTATCCTGTTTAGCATGTCCTTGATACATAAATGTTACTTATGTTCTTTAATTCCTTACTGAATAGGAGACATGCTTCCTTGTCAAGTTATAGTTAAAATACTTGAATAGGAATGTTGCTCTAATCAGTATAGATATTTATTTATCTGCCATTATAGTATATTATCCCACTGCTCAATTTATTTCTATTAAACTGTAATAATAATGTTTTCGGCGGAGAGTTATATCTCTCACTAGGGAAATTGTATAATTGTCTCACCCCCCCGTGGGATCCAACGTTTTTAGGTAGACACAGACAAAGAGGCAGAACCTCTGTAGAAGGGGAAGAGCAGCAGCAACAACAACAGGGACAATAGTGATATCTCAGGTGGGGATATTGGTGGTCAAGTTTTAGAATAGATAGTCCTATGTGTCGTCTCTGTACTCTCAAGTCCTAGGAGTCAGTAGATAGTGTTTTATATCGATATGAGATTTTTGGTTTGATGCTTCGAGGATTTTGTTACTTGTGCTGTTTAGCAAAGTTATGATGCATATATATTCCTCAAGAAGAGATGGTACATGGAATGTACAATGTGGACCAGTATGTAAATATAATACTGTGGTTCTTGTTTAGAGAATTTTCTAGTGAAGGGTCTTTTTATAAAATGGTTTTAATTTTTAGTGATTTTTGTTAATCCACTGCTAACAAACGCTTCCGCATTAGTTAATCTTGTTATATTACTTAAGAACGGTTTGTACGCCACAAGTTAGTGGTATCAGAGCTCTAGGTTAGCTGAGTCTACAGAGACATATGATTAAGGTTGTTGAGGTGTTCCAAGTGTTTTCCAGTTTATCTGATAGTGTCTTCTTCTCATATAGGAGAAGAAGAACTTGAAGATGTCTGGATCACATGACGAACATGTTGTTGAGAGCAGCGTTGCTGCACCAGGAGGAGGTGCAAGAGACCAAGATAGGGAGGAGCCCGTACCTGAACAACCCCAGTTCAATCAAGAAGATATGGGGAACCCAGCCTTCCAAGCCATGTTTGGATAGTTTATGGCATCTATGACCCATATGACTGATAGGATGCCACTACCTGCACCTAGGGCACCTACCACCATGAAGGACAGGGAGCTGGCAAGACCTTTGAAAGGCTTCGCCGGGTTGGAGCCACAGAATATGCTGGAATAGCTGACCCAGCTGATGCAGATTTACGGTTGATAGAGTTGGAGAAAGCTTTTAGAATCCTCAACATCCCTGAAGTAGAGAAGGTGAGGCATGTTGTATACCTTCTGAAGGGAAGTGTTGGTCACTGGTGGACCATAGAGTAAGGTAAAAAGCCAGGAGTTAAAGTAGGATGGGATGAATTCTAACGTGAATTTGTTGCTAGATACTTTCCCAAGACTTATCTAGATGAGAAGATCTCTAAATTTGAGAGGTTGAGGCAAGGACAGATGAACATTAGTGAATATGAAGCTAGGTTCATGGAGCTTTTGTGGTTCTGTTTGCACATGGTAGCTACTGATGAGGAGAGGATTCAGCGTTTCGAGAAGGGGTTGAACGCTGAATTGACCACCCCTGTGTCTGCCCTAGAGAATAGGGAGAGATTTGCCACTTTTGTGGAGTCTGTGAGGCGGATAGAGAGGTCTGTGATCGAAAAGCGACAGACCAGTAATAAGAAAGTGTATCCTCAGTTTCAAGGATAAGGGTCTGAGAGTTTTAAGAAGCTGAGATTCTCTGCACCACCACCACCAAGGTTTAATACCCTAACGCAATGGATGTCAAGTAGGGGTAGGGGCCATAGTTTTCCCCCAAGTAGAGCCCCCAGTACAGCATCAGCATCAGTGGCAGGGCCACCCAGGAAGAGTTTGGGAAGTTACAACTGCTTCCAGTGTGGAAGGTCAGGACACTTGAAGAGAGATTGTCCTGAGAAAGTCAGAACTGTAACTCAAACCTAGAGGTAGAGTCGGCAAGGCTCACAGAGGTGACAGTTCAGTAATAATGCTAGAGGACATGGACAAGCATCCCAAGCTGGATCATCGACACTAAACAACCAAGCACATGGGCAACAACAAGCAACAGCTAGATTCTATGCCATGAATCAGCCCGAAGCAGTAGTCAACCCTCGGGTTGTAACATGTCAGATGGAACTGTTTTATTCTGATATGTCTTCGTCCTGCTTTGTATATGTGTTAATTGATCTGGGTGCTACGCATTCTTTTATCACTCGAGAAGTGATTTATGACTGGAATATGATTGTCAGTCATAGAGCAGATAGTTTGATGCTAGAAACCCCTTTGCTGGGATCTGTTGTGTTGCGGGAGGTGTGTTCTCCCTGCACTCTTTCTTTTTCTGAACATCGCATTCAAGTGGATCTTATACCACTTTAGATGTAGGGTTTTGATATAATCCTAGGGATGGACACCTTAGAGAAGTATAAGGTTGTCTTGGATTGTGGTTCCAAGCAAGCTGTATTCACAGACAACGGTGACACATGGATCTTTCAGGGAGACAGAAAGATTCTTCCAACCTGTTTAGTGTCAACTATAGTAGCTAAGTAGTTGATGAGACAAGGATGCTTTGCATTCTTGGCACATGTGGTAGATACCACAATGAAGAGCCCTCATCCTTCTGAAGTTTCGGTAGTCAGGGAATTTGAAGATGTATTTCCTAAAGAACTTCTAGGTGTTCCTCCGTCCCAAGAGATTGATTTCGAGATTAATCTAATCCTGGGCACACAACCCATAGCACAGACGCCGTATAGAATGGCACCTGCTGAAATGGCAAAACTCAAGAAACAACTTCAGGAGTTGCTTGAGAAAGGATTTATCCGACCGAGTACTTCACCCTGGGGTGCTCCGATTCTCTTTGTTAAGAAGAAGGATGGGTCGATGCGGTTATGCATTGACTACAGACAGTTAAATAAAGTAACTATAAAGAACAAGTATCCTCTGCTAAGGATCGATGACTTGTTTGATCAGTTGTGTGGTGCAACTATCTTTTCTAAGATAGATCTGAGGTCGGGATACCATCAGTTGCGTATTAAGGAGAGTGATATACCTAAGTTTGCTTTTAGGAAAAGGTATGGTCACTATGAGTTCATAGTTATGTCTTTTGGGCTAACTAAAGCACCAGCTACATTCATGGAACTCATGAATAGAATCTTTCGACCTTTTCTTGATCAGTGCGTAGTAGTCTTCATAGATGACATCTTGATCTACAGTAGAGATGCTCAACAGCATGAGCAACATCTTTTTCAGGCTTTAACCTTGCTAAGAGAGCATAAGCTGTATGCTAAGTTTAACAAATGTGAGTTCTGGCTACCAGAAGTTTCTTTTCTAGGATACATAATATCTGCTTTAGGTATTCGTGTTGATCCTAAGAAGGTAGAATCTGTCCTGCAATGGGAACAACCAAAGACACCGACGGAAATTCACAGTTTCCTAGGGTTGGTAGGCTACTACAGGAGGTTCATTAAGAACTTCAGCTCTTTAGCTTTACCCCTGACCAAGTTGACCAGGAAGGAAGTTCCTTTTGACTGGAATGACAAGTGTCAACATTTGCTGAAAGAAAGGTTAACTAGTGCACCTGTGTTAGTGTTACCTGAGAAGGGAAAGGGGTATATAGTTTTCTATGATGCATCCAAGAATGGTTTGGGATGTGTGTTGATGCAGGATAAACAAGTGATTTCTTTTGCTTCTCGACAGCTTAAGAAACACGAGGAGAATTATCTGACACACGATCTAGAGCTAGCTGCTGTGGTCCATGCTTCGAAGATCTGGAGACATTATCTCTATGGAGAAACCTTCCAGATTTTCACAGACCATAAGAACCTAAAGTATATCTTCTCACAACATGAGCTGAACATGAGACAGTGCCGCTGGATGGAATTAATCAAGGACTACGACTGTATAATTGATTATCATCCAGGGAAGGCTAATGTGGTAGCTGATGCACTAAGCAGAAAATCAACAACACCAGCCTTAGGTAAAGCACAGTTAAACTCCTTAGTTTTCTCTAAGAGAGATATGCTTATCTCCTTAAGGCAAGACAATATCGAGCTTAAAGTATCATTGTTAGCCGGGTTGTTAACTGAGATGCAAGTAAAACCTACTATGAAACAACAGATTAAAGAAGCACAACAAGCTGATACTGTGATTCAGCAGATCAGGTCAGTGTATGGTAGTGAGAAACGAGTTGGCTTTCATGATTCAGATGATCAGGTAGTCTGTTACCATGGTAGGATGGTAGTACCTGATGTCGATAACCTAAGGAAGTTAGTTATAGAAGAAGCTCATACTTTAATGTATGCTATGCATCCAGGGAGCACCAAGATGTATCATAACTTAAAAGATATGTATTGGTGGCCTGGATTGAAGAAAGATGTAGTTGAGTTTGTTATGTGGTGTCCGGTGTGTCAGCAGGTTAAAGCTAAACATCAGAAACCTGCAGGAACAATGCAACCTCTTCCTATACCGCAGTGGAAATGGGATCATGTAACCATGGACATTGTGGTTGGTTTGCCTAGAAAAACCAAAAGTCATGATTCCATTTGGGTGATAGTTGATAGGTTGACTAAGACAACACATTTCTTACCTATCAAAACAACCTACACTACTGAGAAACTTGCACAGATATACATAGATGAGATAGTGCGTTTGCACGGGGTTCTAGCTACTATTGTTTCTGATAGAGGTCCCCAGTTTATGAGTCATTTTTGGGAGCGACTCCATAAAGCTTTGGGTATGCAGTTAAGGTTTAGTACAACCTTTCACCCACAGACAGATGGACAATCTGAGAGGACCATACAAACCTTGGAGGACTTGCTTAGGGCATGTGTCCTTCAGTTTGTAGGAAGTTGGGATCTACACCTGAGCTTGATAGAATTTGCTTATAATAATAGCTATCAGCACAGTATTGAGATGGCACCATATGAAGCATTATATGGTAGACGTTGTAGATCTCCTTTATGTTGGTATGAAACAGGGGAGTATCAACTTTTGGGTCCTGAGCTAGTACAACAAACAACTGAGAAGATTAAAATAATACAACAACAGTTGAAAGCTGCCCAGGATAGACAAAAATCTTATGCTGATAAGCGTCGTAGACCCTTAGAATTCCAAGTTGGAGATAGGGTATACCTCAAGGTTTCACCTTGGAAAGATATTCTTAGATTTGGAAAGAAGGGGAAGTTAGCTCCTAGATTTATGGGGCCTTATCCAATCATTGAAAGGATGGGAAAGGTAGCTTATAAGCTGGAGTTACCACCTGAGTTGCATAGATTGCACCCAGTATTCCATATCTCTATGTTGATAAAGTGTCATCCTGACACTGAGTTAGTTCTGCAACTTGTGGAGGTAGAACTAAATGATGATATATCTTATGTTGAAAGACCTGTGTTGGTTCTTGACAGAAGAATTAAAAATTTGAAAAAAAAAGACATTTGTCTTATAAAAGTTCTCTGGCATCACCATGGCATTGAAGAAGCTACGTGGGAGCTAGAGGAAGAGATGAGGAGGAAATATCCTACTCTTTTCTCTTGATGTTTTTGTTGATGATTTCAGGGACGAAATCCTTGTAAGGGGTGGATAACTTGTAACATCCCTGACCTGGGTTATGCTTTAACCCTAGGTGTTTTGTTTAAAGAACAATAATTATATGTTTGATATTATCTTTTGAAAAGTAATTAAGGCTTAAGAGGAACTTATATTTCAATTTTAGTCCATTTTGAATAATGTTGAAAGTAATGTTTTACTTATTTTGGACTAAAGTGCAAATTACCCAAGTTAAGGGGTTAAATTGCAGCATGATAATGTGTTCCTCATGTGTTGAAGCATCATGGGAATGAAGATGATGCAGAGGTATGGCTAGTGAAAGCCTGAGTATCAAGAAAGAGCTGATAAAACAATGTTTGTGCATTAAAACCTAGTTTTGGGGTAATGTGCAAATTACCCAAAACCCAGGGTTCAATATCCAATTTACCACTTCAATAAGGTCCCTAATATTCTTGGCATCTTGTAGAGTCAAGCAAATGAGAGGGGCATCTCATTTGAGCTACTTAGAAGGAGAGAGAATCTTGATATTAAAATAATCAAGATTTAAGCATAATTGAAACAATGCAAAAATAATTATATTAAATGGATTGCTCTTCAACCAAAATTGTGTGGGTTGAAATCCATATATATGGACGTCCTTGTGCCTTGCAAAGTCAAAGGAAAGATTTTCATGAGTGGATAACCCACTCACATTAAGAAACTAAAAAGAATTATCCACTCACTTATGGATAATTACTATTATAAAGGTTAAGGTGCTTAATTTCTTTTCCCTTAATTCATGGATAATGGAAGGGAGTTAGGTGGTGATAAATATGCCTTTGCATGCAAGGAACCAAGGGGGAAGAGGTAGCAACAATTTTGGAATTTAAAGGATTTGCATGAGGCATTTTCTCTCTCATTGATTTTCTTATAAAAACACCCTTTACAACTCAAACTAAAGACTTTTTCTGATCCACTTCTTCTCTTTGCTTGCAAAACCAATCAAGGAAGCTAGGAGCAGCAGGAGGACGACCCCCAACCTCTTGGTAAGCTTCTTGACCTTCGTTCATCTTGATTTCATGGTGGAAATCACAAATCAATGCATGATTTCTTCTTATTTCGATCCCATCTTCACTTCTAAGCATCTGTTTTCACTCAAAAGCTTGAGGAACGAACCTTGTGGTGTGAAAAAGCTCCTTCCACCATTGTTGACGTGAAGCTCCAAGCTTTGAAGCTCAATTGGAGTTGGGTTATATAACTTGAACCCCTATTCTTTGTTATTGAATTCAGTTTCTCAGTCAACTATGTTCAATTGCTCTTCTTGCAATTCCTTCGATTAATTGATGCAAATACCATGATAATGGCAGTAGTTTTCGATGGACTAAGGCTTGATTATGATGACATAATCCTAGGTTCACATTCCAACAAGTTTGTATTGCAAACGGTTTCAAGACTTTGGTCCAAACGGTTTCACCAAACCGTTTGGAGACCAAACAGTTTGCAAACCGTTTGGAGGTTTGGACCCCAAACCGTTTAGAAGGGTTGACCGTTTGGATGGGTTGACCGTTTGAGGTCAGGACCCTAGTAGATGTTGTATAATGATCTAATGGATCCAATTGATTAATTCAATATATGGACAATCCTCAAATTAGAAACCCTAATCGGGTTAAGTGCTGAATTTTCAATTGGTTGACTTAATGTTTTGGGTTGATTAACCCAAACGGTCTCAAGACCGTTTGGAGGTCACCCCAAATGGTCTCAAGACCGTTTGGAGGTCAACCAAGACCGTTTGGAGGTCTAGGGTTGAGTATGGTTGAGTAATTGAAGAGTTAGAGATATCAAATCGAAATGCAATCAATAGTTAATTTGATGATCAATCCAATGATCTAAACCCTAATTGAATTTCACAAATTTTAATGAATGATGAGGCAAATGGTCTCAAGACCGTTTATAGGTCATCCAAACGACCTCAAGACCGTTTGAGGTAAGGTCATATCATAATTTGATGGTGGTTCATTGATTTCAATTGAATTAGTTCCACAATGTTAACCATTGATGGTTCCTCGAATTTAAAACCCTAATTAATGGTTTCTTGATTATAAATCCTAGTTTAATTGGGTTCAAAACCCTAATTAATGGTCCAATTGAAGGATGATTCAATAGTTCAATTGATGAATGAATCAAGGAGTCAAATGATAGGCAGTTCATTGATGGAAACCTTGAATCGATTAAGTGTTGAAAGACCTTTTTGGTCCATTCGGTTTTGAGAGGGTTTGTACCAAACGGTCTCAAGACTGTTTGGGTCCAAACGGTATCAAATCATTTGGAGACCCAAGCCCAATCGGTTTCAACATTTTTCTTGCTTAAACGGTTTCAAGGTCACTTTGTCTAAATGGTTTCAAACCGTTTGTACTCTGAGAATCCAAGACCGTTTAAGGTCTAAATAAGCAAGACTGTTTGAGGTTAAACATGGGTAATCCATTTGGACATATAATATTATTGAAGATTCAATTGGTCAATTCATTTGGATACTCATGTGATTGAAGGTTCAATTGATCAAATCTTCTGGATACCTAATGTATTTAGATGGTTGATACCCTTAGTGGGAATAATCATTGATGCATAAGGATGCAATAATTCAATACATCATGATTAACCTTAAATGCACGTATTTGAAATAAGTGTAGTATACAATTAGGGTATGATCCTTGAAGAAGAGATCATAAAACCCTAAATGAGTTAATTGATGAACTCAAACCCTAATTTAGGGCAATTATGAGGGAAACGCTAATTTAGGAGGATAATGTGATATGAGTTTAAGGTAATGACATGAGTAACCCTAATTCAGGGTATTTTAATGTAAAACCCTAAATTGGGATGAATCGTAAACCCTAATTATGGGTTATTGAATATAAACCCTAATCTAGGGTGATGTGATGTGAATAGTAAACCCTAATTCTAAATAGGGTGAAGGTGTGTGAAACCCTAATCTTGGACAATGAAATGATGAATCATTGGTCCTAATTGAAAAAAGGGGATGAGTAACCCTGATTCAAATGAAATGGCAAAACCCTAACCCTGGTAAAGGAATAGTGGTGTTACTCTGGAATAGCATGGAACTGAAATATGATTGATGTATCTGTTATCATCTATGCTAACCATGTAGGTATCTTAAGATGATGAACATATCCATGTATGAGCTATGATGCTTTATTTATTGAAATTATTTATTGGGCCTTGTGTGCCATAATATGACTTGTTGCTTAGTAAGAGGTAACAAGAGAGTTAATGGGCCTCAAGTGCCAGATGAGATGATTGTGTAGCAAGTGTCATGTGTACCTTGGTCAGATGACCTAGAGGTGATGGTTACCTGAAAAAGTGGTAATAGTGCTCAGTGATGAGCTAAGGGTTTGAATACCCAGAACCATATGTTTATGGCATTGAGTTTGAAATGAGGGACTGAGATCCCAATATTTTTTTAAAGACTGAGAAGTAACTAATGAAAACAATACATGTTTCTTTATGGCATTTGTTCTAATAAGTTATGTTTGAAAACTTGACTGATGCTAAAAGAATATGATAATGTACTTAATTAATCAAGTGAAAGCTATTCATGTAGTGCTCTGACCATAGATCCATCATCGTCAGTAGTTGGTGATGATGAAACAAGTTTTCCTATGGGATCTCTTAGAGTTCACATATTTTGAATATGTCGGGGTCAATGGGAAAAAATATCCTTACGTCCTAATGGGGGAATTGATGGAAGGTAAACATTAAACCTCTCAATCCTTCATTATATATTCCGGGATGGATGTATCACAAATCTCCTGATGTTGTTAATGCCGGATCGATGGAGATAAACACGAAATCTCTTGATTGCGAAGAGAGTACACCCGCCGATGTAACTCTAGAGCGAAGATGCCACTATACCCTAGAAAGCTATGTAGCAAAGACACAAGATGTCCTGCATGTGATCTCGCATTAACCGAGATGTGGGAAGTCATGGAAGCCGGCTCTTCCACTGACTTTGTATGGTACCGATTTCGACTTCGCAATGGTCGGTTGGAGTATGAGCGGTATACCTCATCTCCTCAGAGCTTAAATATGTTTTAAAAATGTAATCAACCATGTAGCGTATTTGCAAAAGATTGAAATACAAGAACCACTGGTTGATGTTATCCTATTTAGCATGTCCTTGATACATAAATGTTACTTATGTTCTTTAATTCCTTACTGAATAAGAGACATGCTGCCTTGTCAAGCTATAGTTGAAATACTTGAATAGGAATGTTACTCTAATCTGCATAGATATTGATTTATCTACCATTAAAGTATATTATCCCACTGCTCAGTTTATTTCTATTAAACTGCAATAATAATGTTTTCAGTAGAGAGTTATATCTCTCGCTGGGGCAATTGTATAATTGTCTCACCCCCGTGGGATCCAACATTTTTAGGTAGACACAGACAAAGAGGCAGAACCTCTGTAGCAGGGGAAGAGCAGCAACAACAATAGCATGGACAACAGTGATATCCCAGGTGGGGATACTGGTGGTCAAGTTTTAGAATAGATAGTCCTATGTGTCATCTCTGTACTCTCAGGCCCTAGGAGTCAGTAGATAGTGTTTTATATCGATCTAAGATTTTTGGTTTGATGCTTCAAGGATTTTGTTACTTGTGATGTTTAGCAAAGTAATGATGCATATATATTCCTCAAGAAGAGATGGTACATGGAATGTACAATGTAAACAATATGTAAATATAATACTGTGGTTCTTGTTTACAGAATTTTCTAGTGAAGGATCTTTTTATAAAATGGTTTTAATTTTTAGTGATTTTCGTTAATCCACTACTAACAAACGCTTCCGCATTAGTTAATCTTGTTATATTACTTAAGAACGGTTTGTACGCCACAGATGTATTGAGGTCTTGCATAGGCGGAGGAACTCAAGTGATTAGGTGAGGTTGATCAATGGGTTATGAACTTGTACATGCCATACTATTGATCATGTTCATGGGTGGACGATCTCTTCATGAAGTTGTAACAAGAGCTATCGAGGCTGGGTGAAATGTGATGGTGCTTACACAGTGTGGAAGACCGGTGAAGGAGGGTGCGGTGGTGTTTGTAGTGCTGAGGGAGATTAGAACACCTCTATGACTTGAGTAGGTGATGATCTGTGGATGCATGGTGCTGGGTAAGAGGAAAGCAGACCCATATCTTGCTCAGTAGACTTCGTCGCAGCTATCAAACTCTGTCGTCAAGTTAGTTTTTTGTGGCTTCTGTACTACGGTGGGGTTGATGGTATAGCATGAACAGTGGGAGGAGAAGAGGCGATGAAGAGGATGTAAGTTCGATTGCGACACTGCCTGGAGAGCTCAGACTGCCATGCGTTGCCTACCGCTGCCTGGCATTGCTGTGCGTTGGTGCGCTCCCGTTCGACGCTTGCAACAAGTGCAATCCACGAGGTCGGGTGGCACGGGATGAGATGGGATCTTTGCTTTCGATATTTGTATGGTCCCAGATCATGTCTATCACTAAAACTAAAACAATTCTCCCGCAAGTGTACGGGGTACTGTTATAGTATAGGCGAAAGGCAAGATGCGGGGTCGATCTGCGGAGATAGAGGGGGCGCTAGAGTTAGACGGCGTGAGCTACGTTCCTAGTGCGGAGAGTAAGGTTTTTAGGGTTTTAAGGTTGATTGGTTGATTACACTAATGAGCAAGTAAGAGATGCGAGAAGTAAACTAAATTATGGGAGAGCAAGCAAATTAGTAAACTAAGCTATCAAACTAACTAAGAAAGAGCAAGGAGGGCTACACTACTCTAGCAAGGCAAGAAGCAATTAAGGACTAAACTAACAACTAGAAAGAGCAAGAGCAAGAGCCTAAGTTAACACTGAAGAGTAAAACTAAGCAATTGACTAAGTTAGACTAAAGCAATTGGACTAAGATAACATTAACAAGCAGACTAAGCGATTAGGGTTTTAAGCAAGGTGATTAAAGTGGGTGGGCCGTTTGGGGGATGTCACTTTGATTTTAGTTGGGGGAGTTCATTAAACATGCATGGTGCTCAATTCATATCTAGATTACCAAACCAAACAACAAGGGCAATGCCATTAGAACATACCCTATACTACTAGTAGAAGACTAGGGTTAGGCGTAGTTCTAGTGAGATTGGCCAAATCTAGGTTTCTAGGGTAGGTGATAGTGGACAATTGAGGGTTGAGGGTAGAGATGGGAGTGGAGATGAAGGGGTGCAACCTCATGCCACTAACCACTCTAGCCTTTAGAAGGCCCTAGGCAATTGCATCACTCTCACTTACACTAGCCACTTAAATCTCACACTCATTTGTAGGGGGGAGGGATGTGTATGTAGGAACAAAGGGGGCTAGCTAGGGATCCACTAACTGGACCTAGGAGCCATTCCTAAGATTGCCACATACACCCCAACTCCTCCTAGAAATGAAGTGTCATCAAAAACCTCAAAACAAGCAATTCATACAAGAAGCACAAACCACATGCAATAAGATAGGAAAAGAGATGGAAGCAAGAAGTAATCATCATAAATATGAATTGAGTTCATTACAAGAATTTATCCCCCAACATGGTATCAAAGTAACATTTTAATCCCAAACAGCCCACCACAAGGGGGCTTAGCTAGACATAATCATGAAAACAGGAAAAGAAAGGGGTAGAAGAGGAAGAAACTCCATGAAGCTTGATGAAGTGGCCTTCTTCTTCACCTCCAAGCAGCTGCAACGTCCTCCCTCCTCCAATGGTGTAGGGGTGCATGAAAATGGTGGAATGGATGGTGGAAATGAGTGGAAAATGGATGGAAATGGGGTTGAATGCAAGGAAATGGGTGGATAGGAGCAATGGATGCAAGGGAGCAGCTAGGTGACGGCTAGGGAGCGCTCTCTCACGAGCCCTAGAAGCAACTAGTGCTTATATAGGAGCTAGGGCTAAGTGGGGGCAAAATAGGAAAAACAGTGGAAAGTTATATAGGGTAGGTGATCACCACGGTCGTGGTGGGTGTGCCACGGTCGTGGTGAGGGTAGTGGGGGACGACCATGGGGTGGTGAACACGGTCGTGGGGTGAAGGATGTGGTGAGATGGTGGTGGCCACGGCCGTGGCAGAGTGCCACGGTCGTGGCGGAGTGCCACAGTCGTGGTGGGTAGCATGCACCACGGCCGTATTGGGTAACACAACCGTTTTGGAGGGGTTGGAGCTGACCGTGGGGAGGGGCCACGACCGTCTTGATCAGCATCGGCCACGGTTGTGGCGAATTGGCCACGGTCGTGGTCAGTGAGGCCAATTCCCTATTGCAATATGACTTCTTACAAATTAATTCCCACGACCGTGGTAGGGTGCCACGACCGTGTTGTCTTCAGTGGCCACGGTCGTGGCTGGGAGGCAACGGTCGTGGGCGATCTATGGATTTCCCTGTTGCAACCTGTTGGTTTGGCACAAAAAAGCCACGACCGTGGCATTGTGGCCACGGCCGTGGTGAGGTTCGACTTCTTGATTTCTCTTCTAACTTTGTCATTTTTCGATGTCTTTGCTCGGGGGTGATTCTTGGCCACTGGAGGTAGGTTGAGGGAGACTTTGGGGCCTTCTTTGGGTCCCTCCTTCTCTCTCTTCCATCTAAGCATGGTCCAAGTACCTGAAAAATAGTGCAAAGAACATCCATAAGCAGATTTGCAATGATAATCATATTGGGGAGAATAACATGTAATTCTAATGCGTTTGAATGTGATAAAGGTACAAAATGACATGAGATACAACCCTAGAATAGGGTTGGATCACCACCCCAAACTTGAAACATACTTGTCCTCAAGTATGCTCCAACTCAATCTCTTTTCCATTTTCCACAATCAAAAGATATGACAAATGCAATATGATGGGCGATAAATGCTAAATGGGATCAAAGGTGACTAGGTACATGCAAATCACTTCCCTCCTCTTCTACTTTCACAAACCAACCATGAAGAGATCATAGAGCACATGAACTTCGCATATAATGCATGGATTGCACAAGTTATCAATATCTCATCCATAAGGTTCCGGGTAGACCGTTTCATAATGATGTTAATCGCCGATGACTAGGAGTGTCGTTTCACCTTCATATGTTCAACCTTATGCTTCAAGTTATGCCAAATGACCCACATGGCTGTGGAAAAGGGATAATGTGAGCTAGGTTTGAAGTTTCCTAGCTCAATGGGTATAAAGGCTGGAAGAAAGGGATGCAGTAAGATTTTTGGAGTGTTTTTACACACTCATCTTTTCTTTATTTGAATGCTCTTAAACAGGATCATCCTTTTATTTTATTTTGTTTTTCATTTTCTTTTCTTTTCTTTTTCTTGCCCTTGGTGTAGATAGGACGTACGGTGGATAGAGTGAAACGGGGAGATAAAGATGTGGCCACCCCAAACTTTTGGAGGTGGCCACGGCTAATATGTGCGCTTTGGCATCTTTTTATGAGGCGGAGAGGTATGAAGATGATGAAAGAGTGGTCGGGTCAAAGAGGGGTCACTTGGCATGATCTTCCACATAAGGTCTCCTGCATGAAAACTAGTCCGACACTTCACCATAGATATCACATCACATGAATAAACCAAATGAAATCCATATATCAATCAAGTAACTCCACAAACATTAAACGTTCTATGCTTGCTCGGATCATAATTCAATCAAACCAACACATTCCCAAGGGAGGTGATGAGCATGTAAGAAGTCACTCGATGATACCACATAGCACTTCATCATAGCATATCATCTTGTATTTGTCAAAGGTAAGAAATTTCATTCAATATGGTAAAGATTGAGTTAAAACACGCTTTTTGGACAAGAAACATCAAATCTGGGCAAAATTGGCCAAAAAGGTGTCAAATTGCACTAAATCACATTCAAACACAATTTTAGGAAAAAAGCAAGTAAATCCTAGCTAAAACATGTAGAATTTAGCAGAAAACTACATGAGATGCAATGCATGGCTGAAAAAGCAAAAATTTTGAAAAATTACTCAAAAATGCAGAAATCAACTACATGTCATGCAAAGGAACAAAAATAGTAAAACTAACTAGATGGAAGAGGTGATATCAAAATGACAAAAAGAGGGAAAGAGTGGTGCATACCACCCTACCCACCCCAAACTTTAGAATCATGCTGTCCTCAGCATGAAACTATAGTTCAGGGAAGGTAGGGGCAAAATCAAGGCTGCGGTGGCTGGTCCGGCATTTGTGGAGGATCTGGAGGAGGAACTGAGTCTGGAGCTGAGCTGGAAGGAGGATGCTGATAGTAGTGCCCCCAGTAGTCGTCCTGGGGTGGAGGATACGCCTGTGGATGTCCACCTATACCACCCCAAAAGTCTGCACCCCATTCGGGGTTTCGTGCTGCTTGGGCATGTTGGTATTGGTACAAGTGGTTGATCTGGTAGTGCATTTGCTGTTGATCTTGCCACATGTACTGCTGGACAAACTACATGTCTCCTTGAGTCTTCTGAATACTCTCATGGTGCGCCTGGATGTTAGCCATGTCATAGGCGTTCCCTGAGGGCGGATGCAGCTAGGATGTCCCCTCATCCCTCCTTCTAATTCTTCGGGGCTGTCGTTCTTCTTCTGCTTCATGCTCCTGCCCTTGTACATTAGATTCAGCGATGTCTTCATGTACGGCAGTGGCTTCCCTTGTATACATCTCTCGTGGGTGTTCTTGCTGCCATTTGAAAAGTTTTTCTTTCAAATTGAAATTAATTCCCAATGCGGAAAGAAGAGCCACCGCGTGGTATGGCAACTCGAGCTCGAAGTCCGGCACACTAGTGGTAAGATAGATCATCTTTTTTTCCTTTATCTTTATAGTGTGCGAGCGCACCAAGTAGTTGAGGTCCACAAACTCTGCCTCAATTGCGTCCTGTAACCCCGAGAGATCGTATCCCAGCGCTAGTGCAATCGAAGTCACAAAGCCACCCATGACAAAGGGTTTTGTGCTCTTGTAGGGTATGGACTTCATATGATCAATCAATAGAACACCAAGGTCTAGGTTCTTCTTGAGGTACATTGATATCACGACAAACATATCTTTTTGTGAGATGGAGCCTTGATTATCATACCTCCCTACAATTGTGTTTGCCACGACCTCTTGCACATAGCGCATCATTGGATTGCTTATGGCGACTGTCTTTGATCTTCCTGCATCGTACACGCTGCTGCCTGTGATTGTCTCCCAAAAATAGGCATAATCCAATTCTTTCACCTTCTCTAGCAAGCCGTCATCCATCTTGACGGCCTCTTCAGAACTTGTAGCAAATATCCCATTCAGCTCAGTGGAAGTGAGGGTGTGCACCTTGCCCATTATGGCAAATTTGATTGCGTCACAGCCCCTCACTTTAGGCCTTTCGAGAGTAGCGAAGAATTCTTGGGTCAAGGCGACGTAGGTTGGCTGCGGTGTGAAAAGGACATCCCACAACCCTATTCTCTTTAAGTTCCTTTCCACTGCCTCCTTGATTCCTAGATCCTCGATCACTTTCTGAGACCCGTACTTGGTGGCGATGACTCGCCTCGTCATGCACTTGGGGTAGATAAGATCAACTTTCTTTTTCCTGTGTCCTCTACCATAGGACACCCCCGCCGGTGCTTTGCCTAGGGTCTTCTCTCTGTCTGCCTCCAAAAATGTCATAACATCTTCTTCTTCCGGCTCCAGCTCCACCTCTTCCTCCTCGCTATCTTGTTCTTCCTCCATCGCATAGGATTGCGACCCCGAGCTGGTATCAAAATTGTAGCAGTGGGCCGACTACTCCTCGTTGTGCTGCAATTTCCGCGAGGGTTGCGGCTGCACGTCACGTCTCACCGCCGCATTGGATGTCGAGTGGCGGGGTGGTACGGGCTTCGAAGTCAGCCTGGATGAGGACGGCGCCGCTTTGGATCTCTAGTTTCTTTTTGCAGTTTCTGGCTCAATCTCATCAATGAGGTTGTCCATGTCAACCCCCATGGACTCCTCCTCTTCTTCGTCTTCTCCCTCGTAGGTAACGTCTGTGATGTGGTGGCTATCGGATGAGCGGGAGTGCGATCCACTCACCGATTACGACCGGCAGAGGCAATGGTGGGCGGAAGCGGTAGGTGATGGGGTGTGGGATGGAACAGACACATCGGAGGAGGCATTTTTAGAATGCCATTTCCCTCCGGTGAGGATGTTCGTCCCCTTTGTGATAGCCTTCCCTCCGGGGCAATGTTCCCCGGCAACGGCGCCAGAAAGCTTGGTGCGCTCCCGCTAGAGGCTTGCAACAAGTGCAATCCACGAGGTCGGGAGGCACAGGATGAGATGGGATCTTTGCTTTCGATATTTGTATGGTCCCAGATCGTGTCTATCACTAAAACTAAAACAATTCGCCCGCAAGCATACGAGGTACTGTTATAGTATAGGTGAAAGGCAAGATGCGGGGTCGATCCGCGGAGATAGAGGGGGTGCTAGAGTTAGACGGCGTGAGCTACGTTCCTAGTGCGGAGAGTAAGGTATTTAGGGTTTTAAGGTGGATTGGTTGATTACACTAATGAGCAAGTAAGAGATGCGAGAAGTAAACTAAATTATGGGAGAGCAAGAAAATTAGTAAACTAAGCTATCAAAGTAACTAAGCAAGAGCAAGGAGGGATACACTACTCTAGCAAGGCAAGAAGCAATCAAGGACTAAACTAACCACTAGCAAGAGCAAGAGCAAGAGCCTAAGTTAACACTGAAGAGTAAAACTAAGCAATTGACTAAGTTAGACTAAAGCAATTGGACTAAGATAACATTAACAAGCAGACTAAGCGATTTGGGTTTTAAGCAAGGTGATTAAGGTGGGTGGGCCGTTTGGGGGATGTCACTTTGATTTTAGTTGAGGGAGTTCATTAAACATGCATGGTGCTCAATTCATATCTAGATTACCAAACCAAACAACAAGGGCAATGCCATTAGAACATACCCTATACTACTAGTAGAAGACTAGGGTTAGGTGTAGTTCTAGTGAGATTGGCCAAATCTAGGTTTCTAGGGTAGGTGATAGTGGACAATTGAGGGTTGAGGGTAGAGATGGGAGTGGAGATGAAGGGGTTGAACCTCATGCCACTAGCCACTCTAGCCTTTAGAAGGCCCTAGGCAATTGCATCACTCTCACTTACACTAGCCACTTAAATCTCACACTCATTTGTAGGGGGGAGGGATGTGTATGTAGGAACAAAGGGGGCTAGCTAGGGATCCACTAACTGGACCTAGGAGCCATTCCTAAGATTGCCACATACACCCCAATTCCTCCTAGAAATGAAGTGTCATCAAAAACCTCAAAACAAGCAATTCATACAAGAAGAACAAACCACATGCAATAAGATAGGAAAAGAGATGGAAGCAAAAAGTAATCATCATAAATATGAATTGAGTTCATTACAAGAATTTATCCCCCAACATGGTATCAAAGTAACATTTTAATCCCAAACAGCCCACTACAAGGGGGCTTAGCTAGACATAATCATGAAAACAGGAAAAGAAAGGGGTAGAAGAGGAAAAAACTCCATGAAGCTGGATGAAGTGGCCTTTTTCTTCACCTCTAAGCAACTGCAGACATCCTCCCTCCTCCAATGGTGCAGGGGTGCATGAAAATGGTGGAATGGATGGATAGAAACCTAGAGAAACTAGGTTTCTATGGTGGAAATGAGTGGAAAATGGATGGAAATGGGGTTGAATGTAAGGAAATGGGTGGATTGGAGCAATGGATGCAAGGGAGCAGCTAGGTGACGGCTAGGGAGCGCTCTCTCCCGAGCCCTAGAAGCAACTAGTGCTTATATAGGAGCTAGGGCTAAGTGGGGGCAAAATAGGAAAAATAGTGGAAAGTTATATAGGGTAGGTGATCACCACGGTCGTGGTGGGTGTGCCACGGTCGTGGTGAGGGTAGTGGGGGACGACCGTGGGGTGGTGAACACGGTCGTGGGGTGAAGGAGGTGGTGAGATGGTGGTGGCCACGGCCGTGGCGGAGTGCCACGGTCGTGGTGGGTAGCATGCACCACGGCCGTGTTGGGTAACACAACCGTTTTGGAGGGGTTGGAGCTGACCGTGGGGAGGGGCCACAGTCGTTTTGATCAGCATCAGCCACGGTCGTGGGGAATTGGCCACGGTCATGGCGAATTGGCCACGGTCGTGGTCAGTGAGGCCAATTCCCTGTTGCAACCTGACTTCTTGCAAATTAATTCCCACGACCGTGGCAGGGTGCCACGGCCGTGTTGTCTTCAGTGGCCACGGTCATGGCTGGGAGGCCACGGTCGTGGGCGATCTATGGATTTCCCTGTTGCAACCTGTTGGTTTGGCACAAAAAAGGCACGACTGTGGCATTGTGGCCACGGCCGTGGTGAGGTTCGACTTCTTGATTTCTCTTCTAACTTTGTCATTTTTGGATGTCTTTGCTCGGGGGTGATTCTTGGCCACTGGAGGTAGGTTGAGGGAGACTTTGGGGCCTTCTTTGGGTCCCTCCTTCTCTCTCTTCCATCTAAGCATGGTCCAAGTACCTGAAAAATAGTGCAAAGAACATCCATAAGCAGATTTGCAATGATAATCATATTGGGGAGAATAACATGTAATTCTAATGCGTTTGAATGTGATAAAGGTACAAAATGACATGAGATACAGCCCTAGAATAGGGTTGGATCATGTGTAGGTGGAGGAGGAGCAAACAGAGGTTGGGCGAGGGTGAAGTGGAAGAAGAAAAGTTTGTGAGTATGTGAGTTAATACCACTTATGCCATCGGCACAAAGGGGGTGCAGCGGGTCGTGTTCTGAGGAGAGGAAGAGTAGCCAATGGTTCTGGTCGCACCCATGCTTTTGTTGGCCCCTTGCACCTGCAAGTAGGATATTTGGGCTCTGTCGTGGCTGTTGGGGTTAGGTAGCAGAAGAGAGGAGGAGCAAGGAGGGGGGAGGAGGCGAAAGAGTTTGAGGGAAAAGAAAGAGCCACCGGAGAGTGAGGAGGGATGCGAAAGACTCACTCCTGAACTGTGAAACAGATGTGAGATGGAAGTAGGTGGAAAGACTGAGTTTGCAATGAGTGAGACATTGTGTGAGTCATTTGCATGAGAGATGTATTAGAACGACATGTGGTAATTAAAGTGTGACACAAATTCAATTTAATTATAACAACTAACTTATAATTTACCTACTAAGCCACTATTTATGATGTATTTGACATCGAATTAAGCCCAAAATAGGTAGATAACCTAATTCATGTATTAGGAACATGGATTTGGTCTTAGATTCATATTTTTATATTATTTGTGTTGTAGTTCTCACATTGTACACTTAATCATTTAATTAGAATTTCAAGCTCCCTTAATGGTCAACCTGATGAGCCTTTTTGAGTTTATCTCCATTATTACAATCTGAGATCCTATGGTCATACTATGCATTTAAGTATAATTGATAATATAGTTTAGTATAGTTAATCACAAATTTGTCACAATTTAGCTGTTAGGGTTATAACATCCTAAAATTCCATGTTTGTGGGATACTAGTGAGTGAGAAAGGGTCATTAGATCCTGAAAAGGTTTAATATACTCTAAAATTAGGTAAATATGATACCAAAAGGTATCTAATTAGCCGGTGAGGCATAGCTCAGGCGGTGTGGCTCGCAAGGCCTCTGTGAGAGGTCACGGGTTCGACTCCTGGATATGGCCTCAGAAATGATTTGCCCATAGCGTCAGCCGGCCAATGATGCTACTAGTTGGGGCCACCCTTATGGGCGGGTCAGGGTCCCCGAGAGTTTACGCCGCCTGCGGGGGTCACAAAAGTGGCGCTCATGCGGGGGTGGTTCTCTCGCAAATAAAAAAAGGTATCTAATTCTAGAAGGGCAACAAAAGGAAAAAAGGAAGATTAGATAACCACATCAACAAATACGGGCATAGAAGAAAGGATGATGAATCTATATGCCTAGAATTGAGTATGTTACAAAGCTCCTGCCTATGTGCCTGCTCTTCCTTTTTACAAAGTAAAGTAGTTTGTACATAGCATGGTAGCTTTTTTACCCAGAAATGAATTGGTAGGCAATCGGATTGTATTTATGAATAGTGATCAATCCCTTTCAATACAAAGTAGCACAAATGAAATGAAAAATAGTCCATAACTCCCCCTTCGAAAACTTCATTGAAATTCACCTTCTAGACTTCTCTATCCACCCAATTACCATCAACATCCTGCATTATGAATCTGGTAGCACCCGCTCCTTTCTTGAAAGCCATATCAATGTTCTCCTTTAACCCATTGACGAGCAGTGTCAACCATACATCATTCCTTTGACTGTTCTGCTTGTTACTTAGGCCATCGGTTAGATCAAAAGTGAGCCTACACATATTTAGGAGTTTTTTTAATGACATTTTGCACCTCCTTCTTGTTTCTCATAATGTTCTTGAACATATGGTTCTTGCACTCTAACCAAATCTTCCAAATGGTAAAAGCAAACCTTGAGAAACTTTTTTTTGTCTTCCTTATTCACCTTGATGTTTCTCAAGATCCATTTATAGGTGTTTGCCGAGCTACCTTCTGTAGGATTCAACATCACTCCCGAGACCTCCCTAGACCACCTACATTCTCATAGAGCATGAAGTGTTGTCTCCTCCTGAGAGTCACATCTCGTACACCTACTACATGGAGCCATATGCCATCTCGCTCTAGAATCACCTGTCGTAAGACCATACATACTAGAAGAAGTCTTACTATCCACCTCTTATTTTTTCCTATGTTTATATAATGAACTAGTAGACACACACATGTCACACATATGAAAATAAAGTTATACATTTTTGCTTCATTTTTGTTTATTATAAATTGTAAGAAAAGGGATACTTGTAGAGATATACATAATGGCTGTATAAAATGTTGAAAAATGAAGATGATATTATTTTCTAAGATGGCATCTAATTATCTTGAAGTATGTTAAATTAAAATAGTTGGAGCAGAATATGAAAAATTACCTTTAATGTTGTCATCATTGCATGTTTGGCAATCCATGATTTGATATCTAGGTAAGACAAAACTTTTTTTTATAAAGAGAGTGGGTGGGGAAATTCATGGGACACAATTAGTGGGATTTTGTTTGAAGGGAAAATGAACTGCTTATGGTAGTTGATAGATTTCTATTGGCTAGAATAAATGATAAGAGAATAATTAATGCAATTACAAAGAATAAGAAAAAAGGTTAGTGGCATGTTATATATTGGGTGTGATTTCAAGGAGAGATGGAAAATGGAATACAATATACAATTAAAAATGTGTTGAAGGAGAGGCATGTAGAAATTTAAATACAATTGGATGGAGAGAGATAATTAAACTAAATTTGATTGCAAATTCAGAAGGAGAGTATAAGTGATATTGTAAATGGGCAGAGAAGGAGTTAGCATTGACTTGTTTCCTCAAAAATCATTATGACGACATAAAAACGTGAGAAAAGGAAAAGTAAGTAAATTATGCGAACTTTTAGATAATTTATTTTAAACAAAGAGAAATAAATAATGTAAATCGATTAATGGGGCTGATTTTTTATATTGAGAACATATATCAGAGAAGTTCAATCATGAAAATCTCTCATTTTTTTGAATGGTCAAAGAAGTGATAGATGGAGACTAATGTGACTGCAAAAAAAGAGAACATTTTAATGAGATGTAATTAATGGAGTATGTTTCCAAAGAAGTGAGTTGATAGGATTTCACATACAATGTAAGAATGTATTGAAAGGATATACAATTGATTGGATGAATGGAGGTAAGAAAAGCTATTAGGAATCTTAAAAGAAGATAATGGAATGCAATCAATGGACATATAGAGAATTGTTTAAAAACTTTATCCCTAAAAATATGAGAACAAATGGAACAAATGTGAAATGAGAGATGGTGGAGCAAACTTTTTCATAGAAGCTTTCTTATTATTGTTTGAAAGTTTTAGAGGAAAATATGAGACACATAATTGTATGTGCAATCCTAATTTTTATAATGGTATAGATAATGAGATGACATTAGAAAAGACATAGATAGATAAATTAAGAAATGAGAGATAATTCTAAGGTATATCACTAATCATGCATAGTTTCCAATGAGATAGTTAATCTTATTTCATTTACTCGAAAATTTATCAAGAGGTGGGGTTAATCATTTCAGATCTAGTCAATTTGAATTGGTAGTAGAATATGAGGAAAAATGAATATATTACATTGATAATTTAGAAGGAGAGTAAGTGACAAAAAATAGAGAGGACAAGATTATAACATGTTACTAATGAGTTTGGTCCAAAGAAAAAGTGTAAATTAAATCATGTTTAAATGAAAAAATATTAATGATATAGTGTAATAATATATGCAAAGAAAATAAGATAAAAAATGGAGAAATGAAGAAAAATGTCGAGGAAACAGTTACAGACTAGTCATCACTTTCTAAACTGTTGCACTCTAATTTCATAGATCATTTAAAAAAAATGCAAAACTGGCATGGGTATAATTACTTAGACAATTTTCTCTTTTCTAACAATATGGGAATAAATGATCACATATTATCCATAAAACCTTAAATATTGTATAAAATATTCAATGTATTATGTGTATCAAATCTTTTTATGTATTCATGATATAAAGTGGAGCATGTTTCTATGGAAATTACAAAAGATTAAGCCAATAGAGTTGACATCTTTCAATATTTTCGTTGATAAGGACTAAAAATCAAATGTGCAAATTACTACTCAATGTTATTCACTTTAAAATAAAGTCAAATATTAGACACCATGGTATCATTGTGAGAGATATTTTGATTCCATCTTAGTATATGAAAACCCTTATTATGTTGCCCCCAAAGTGAAAATGGCAATACATGCGATGGAATTATACATAGCAAGTTGGGAAGAATGAACTTCCGGGCTACAAAACGATGCAAATCTAAAACCTATGATTAATATTTGATTTCTTAAATATTGGAGCATAAAATGGCTCACATGACCACCATTACCACTTGATTTCTTAAATGTTGGAGCACAATCATTTTTTTTAGTTTATCGCCAAGAAGAACAATTAATACTTGATTTTATGAATAATGGATCACAATAGAACCCGCACGAGAAACACATTGTCTCTTATTATGAAATTCAATGACATTATTTTTGATAGATTAGATGAAACAAATGTAATATGAAAAAAACCGTTTCACAAATTTTTTACATTTGTGATTGATTTCTTTGTATGTATTGTGGAAATGATTTCCAAGACCTTGTAACAAAACATAGAAATAATTTTGTGGGCATTTGTATCTAAAAAATATTCATGCGCGAGTATGTTGCTACAAGGGCCTTTAATATGAAAACTAGCAAGTATGTGTGATGTGATGAGAACAAACTTTTAGATTTTTATCTATTTGTTTAGAACTTAAACCTAAATTAGGGGATCGATCCCACAATATGTTTATATTTTCTTATATGGAAATTAAAAAGACCATCCTCAAAAACCTACAATACTACACTACAAGCTTGACTTAATTTATTTATGTAAAGAGAATAACTGTTTAGTAACATATCATTGACTTCTTTATTTAAACTACAATCTGAGCGTCGTATCAGTGTATATATTCAACTGTTAAGTACTCATATTACCTAATGTTAAGTTTGGTATTTGGGGAATGGACATGAGGGAAAGGAAGGAGAGCGATGATGAATGGAAGGGATTCTCGGGGAGTGGAAGTGCTTTTGTTCATAAAATGTTTGCTTAGCATGAGGGGGGATTCTAAAAATATATAATTTTTCATTTTTTCCCTCCTAAAGGTGAACTTAATATATAATGAAGCATTATTGCTCCATTTTCTTCATCTTCATTCACTAAAGCACATTCAGGAACAACGAACAACACCTCATTTTTTTTATCATGTATTTGACTGTATTTATTTTCCTTATCCGTATATTCTCTCCAGTGGCGGAGCTACATACATAGAAGGATGGGAATGTGCCCTACCTTAGTTTTTTATTTACATGGTAATTAATATATATTGCATAGATATAAAAAGTAACTCCAAATCTTTTTCTTGCCCCCTTTAAATATTTCTTAGTTTTCCTTTTATGTTGCAATATGGAGTGGTGCCCGCCATTGCGGCATTTCCTGACTCCGCCATTGGTTTTCTCGGTGTTATTGTATGGTCCCTCTCGTTTTATCCTAGCTTACGTACTAAGTATAGCATTTTTTGGAAAGCTAAATTTAGCACATTAAACGTGTGAGCAAATGAATCAAATAGTCAGCGTAGTCCGGGCGGTCAAGTCAGTGCGCCCCTCACGAGTTGCTGGTTCGATTCCGTCCGGGTCAGCTGTATTTACCAACCTTTTGGGTCATCCGGGCTCTGGCACCTGTTTGGAGAGGGGGTGGGCTTCGGCCCATGCAGATCTAAAAAAAAATGAATCAAATAGGTTATGCCCCATCACAATCAGAACCATCTAACTTTTATGGTGGTTTTTATTGTTTCCCACGGCTGTTAACCTCTTTGATGGTTTTGACTTAAACGTGGATGCATAGTGTATTCTCTTATTAAAAAGAAAATCACCAACCTACGCTATTCTTCGGATACACTGATGCATCCACGGACGTAATGAATGCATACTCTACTAGATTTTTTCATAAATATGAGAATATACATAACCTGGTAAACGCTAGCACATTCCACCTAGCCCATCACATCCTTCGAGTAGGAACACTCAATGTTTAATTTCCCTTCTTTTCCTAACTGGGTTGCACCTCATATGATGAGCGGAGAAACATCTAGGCAAGCTAGGGCAAGCAACAATCACTACAGAACATGCCTTTAGCGTCGTTTAATTAAGGGCTTTAGTGTCGATTTCCAAGCGACACTCAAGTGGGCGCCGCTAAAGGTGGACCTCTTCGGCGTCGGTTCCCCACCGACGCCAAAAAGCTTCCCGTCACTGAAAACGTGCCAGCAAAGAGACTATAGGCGTCGGTTTTTTAAGAAAATCGACACTATCTCCCCTGCCACCACGGCCGTACTTCCCAACACAGCTGTGGTTCCTGGCCATATCAGCTGAATCGATGTCGGTTTTGTAAGATAACCGACGCCATCTCCCCTGCCACCACGGTCGTGCTTCCCAGCACGGCCTTGGTTCCTGGCCATATCAGTGAACAGACGTCGGTTTTGTGTAAATAACCGACGTCATATCCCCTGCCACCACGGCCGTGCTTCCCAGCACGATCATGGTTCCTGGCCATATCAGCTGAACCGACGTCGGTTTTGTACTAATAACCGACGCCATATCCCTTGCCTGCCACCACAACCGTGCTTCCCAGTACGGCCGTGGTTCCTGGACACATAGACGTCGGTTTTTGATCAAAAACCGCCTCTGTATGTCTTTGGTGTCGGTTTTGTTCAAATAATCGATGCCTATGTTAAGATTTTTTTTATCAGTTTGTAGGCCTACTGTATGGCTGGTCAGCAGGATGAGAACCTGCAGTCCAGTTCTGAACTGCAGGTTTACGACATCCATTGATATCAACCAACAACAGGCCATAAACTTGCAAAATTAACAAGATGGACAATATTATATATATGTGATTCACACACATGTATAAGCACATTTTATTCATTTTATTTTTTCATCACACACCTGTACTGAAGTCAGCAGTTTTAAAGATATACAAAGAGAATGACGTATACATATAATTAATAATATATAATAAGATTGATATATTTCATATTATCGAATGAGACTATGTATAATACCTGTTGTATCTTATCGATTTCCATTACGGCATGTTTGATGATTAAGTCCATAAATAACATCACATAGTAGGCACATGCCCAACCGTTGTCTTGTGTAGCACACTATAAATTGAAACATACAAAATATTCAAAAATACAAATAAGCACAGTTCACATAAATAATATATACATTGGAGTTAGGAAATTACTTTCACATTCTCCCAAATTAGTGACAAATCCTTTTTCCTGGGGGACCTTTCCTCCAGCTTTTTTGTACTCTTGTAAAACCCTACGTATGTTAATGTAACCCATTAAATTACATAATTAAATAGTAATGTAGTAATAGATGTAAACATATATAAAAACATGAAATATTTCTCACGAGAATAATGACCTTTTAAATGCATGTCCATATAATGTATCCAACTCATTCCCCACAGAATCTTGATAATAGACAGTGAACGTCTTGGGGATAATAACTAGTAACACCCAATGCCTACCACTACAGGTAAGAAAGTTAAAAATTAATAACTCAAAATCCACAATAAAAATGTAATTTTCTTAAGTCTAAATTATAAACAAAGTAAACTTACTCGACATTGAATGGAGCTATTATCACCGTCTTCTTATTTTTACCAAAATATTCAAAAGCATCACAACAGTATGAAGTAACTAAAGAAGGGTATGTATCTACAAGATTAATCAAAGATGAAACCAAAAATTCCACATGGGAAAACCCAAAATTTGTACATATCTTGTGTAAGTGGATGCAAAACATGTATTACGTATGCATTAATATATAAGAAACCAGATCACCGTATATAAAATAAGGTATATAGATGTATAAATAAGATCTCACCATATCTACAGCTCTATCATAGATGTGTTCAACCATTCATAACTAAACAACTCCAAAATATCTTGTATAAATATCTTGTTTTCGTATGATTGACCTGCATTAATGCCTATGCATTAATACATACATATGCATAACTTGTATTACGTATGCATTAATACGTATGCTAAACTTGTATAAATAGATTATTATCGTATGACTTACCTGCAACATCCTCCATAATAGTAACAATTATAGGGTAATTTGTATCATGTTCGCCGATCCATACTGCCACACTCCTACAATTAGGACCTATCAAGGTGTGTAGGTCCCTTGGAAGCCAACTTGGTAGTCGAGGAGGTGGAGGCTGAGATGTATCGGGTCTCATATTTTTGACCTCTATATATAATTTCAGATCAATTGACTCATATATACACACTAACAAATTAAAGTAATGGAAATTTATCATACAATATCAGTATAGAGGACATCCGCGTTGGGCCAGAGTATCACTCTACCTACTGCATCACCAAGTGTTTCAGCATCTGGGTGTGCATGAGGCAGTGCAAGATCCGTCCATTCAGGGAATACATGTATTGGGCTCACACGTACCACACCATCTGTATAGGATACCCATGAAACATGCACCCTTTAAGGGGTGGGTAAGCCGACGCCTCTGCAACGATATATTCTTGACTTTTTAGTCGGCATGGCTTCAACCCAAAGAGAATACAAACAAAAATTATTAGTGTAGAGTTAGTGAAATAGTGATCAATGTCTAGAATTGGAAATCAATCAAGAACCTCTTATCAGCATCACATATGTAATCTCGGGTGAGATTGGTCCTATAGTTCCTTAGGACCCTCCCACAACGTTGCATCACAAATTTACGATGCAACTTTTCATCCAGATCAAATATGCTCTACACATTAAATAGAATTTCTATTAACTAGTATCCTAAAAATTAGTAATCTACACAAATAGAATTACAAATAATAATAACTCACACATAGTTCCTTCCATATGTGGTCTTTCTTCCCCTTAGGAAGTTTAAGCCAGGATTCTAGGATAGGACTGCAATGGTTGCGAGTAAGAACCCCAAGATATGAAACAAATGAGTTGCGGTTCACTCCATATAGATTTCCTACATGATCGAAATCCAAAAACAATTTAGGTCCATTGCCCCTTTGCTATATTAACTTGTTCATCATTGTGATGCCCCTCACTTTCTCAATTTTCTTTTGCTGCTCATCAAGTGCTGTAATTTCTTCAGGGGGTACATCAACAACCTAAAATTTGATAAAAAACACACTTACATGATATAATTATAAATGAACATATAGATAGAAACCTCAGGGGTATATTCTTAAAACTTACATTATCAGGCGGCGCAAGCACGTACTCACCCTCACGGTGATCATCAACACGGTCATCATGGGAATGCTCAACCATCTGAAAGTTCACATTCAAATTATAAATTTCACATTGTAAAGTAACACTAATTGTAAAAGTTCACATTTTAAAGTACACATTCACATTGTAAAGTAATTCACATTGTAAAGTTCACATTCACATTGTAAAGTTCACATTCACATTGTAAAGTAATTCACATTGTAAAGTTCACATTCACATTGTAAAGTTCACATTCAGAAAAATAAAACATATAAAAAATATAAACATTCATGCCTCTAATATTGTGATCTTTTATCAATTAACAATCCTTCATTGTGATCCCCGCGAACATACAAGTCATTGTGATCCCCAGCTTCAATGTTTGGTGGTGTTGGCAACCCAACTAAGAATGGTCTATCATAGTACTGTTCTTCATCTATAGGATCTTCAATGAACTGTCTTTTACCATGAAGAATAATCGACCATTTATCATTTGCAGGATCATCGATATAAAATACTTGTTTCGTATGTGATGCCAATATGAATGGTTTACCCTTCTCGTCAATCTTTTCAAAGTTCACTAACGTGAAACCCAATTCATCCACTATAACTCCTTTGTTGTTGTCAACCCAATTACATTTAAAGAGCGGAATTCTGAAATCTACATAGTCAAACTCCCATATGTCTTCAATGACACCGTAATATGACATTTTAGCTTCACGTGGACTCTTATAATTTGCACTTGCAAAAAACAATGAAGACGCTTGAAGGGTGACCCCCCTGTTTTAGACGACAGTCTTATCATCTTGACGCTTTGTGTAATACGAGAATCCATTTATGTCAAACCCTTCATAAGACATAACATTCAATTTTAGTTTAAAGGCGAGGCATTTTATGGTTTGAGTAAGATTATATGGTGTTTGAGATAGTTGATGTAAGACTTTATCTTCAAACCACTTAATAAATGTCTTGTTATGCTCTCTAGAAAGCCACATTGAATTGGATCGAGGATATTGTCTCTTGATGAAATTGGTATGTTCCTCGATATAAACACTCACTTCGTCGATGTTGTGTAAAATATACAAGTGACCTTGCTCCAACTGCTCACGGCTGATTACTTTCACTCGTGATCCCAAAATTCCTTTGTCAAAATGCTCCTCAATATTCTTGTCATTCATAGGAGCGTCATTAGCACTCAGAAAGTCATTGCAAAAATCCATAACCTCTCTCGCCACATAACCGTCAATAATACTCCCTTCAGGCCGATAATGGTTTCGAACATCACCTTAAAAATGCTCATGTATCGTTCAAAGGGTTTAGGGTTTAGGGTTTAGGGCCCGATATCAAAGACGATGACATAACATACTTATTTTTAATACACAACCAGGGAGGAAGATTGTATATAACAAGCATAACTGGCCAAGTGCTATGTTGACTGCTCAATGTCCTGTACGGATTAATCCCATCTATACAAAGCCCAAGTCTTAGATTCCTATCTTCTTCATCGAATTCAGGGTACAATAAATCAATCTTCTTCCAATGTGGGGAATCAGACGCATGTCGTAGGATCCCATCAATATTTTTCTTAACATCTGTATTCCACCTCAAATTCTTCACATCTATAGGATTGGCAAACAAGCGTTGAAACCGTTGTATTATAGGTAGATACCACATCACCTTGGCAGGAGAACCAGTTTTGGACTCCCCTAGATTCGTCAATTTATACCTTGACACACCACATTTCGGAAAATATTTCAAATCCATAAGTCCTTTTGAAATAATACACAATCATTCGGGCATGCATGTATCTTCTTGGCCTCCATTCCCATTGGACACAACAATTTCTTTAACCGGTATGTTGAGATTGGCAGCTCGTTTCCTTCAGGAAGAATTTCTTTCAACAAAGACAACAACGACGTGAAGCTTTTGTCGCTCCATCGATTGTTAGCTTTCAGTTTATACAATCTCAACACAGCGCTAAGCTTCGTAAACTTACAACCTGTGTATAACGATATCTCAGCATCATGCACAATGTTTCTAAACTTGGGAGGTAGATCGGTGTGCTCTACCCCACAACTATCCAGCATCGCATCAACGATGTCTACTGGAACTAGTTCGTTCACATCTAAGTCATCGAAGGAAATTTCTTCTTCCACACAAGCACTGCTATCGACATCTACTGATTTCAGGTTTGAAATCTCTCCATGCCAGTGTCATTATGTATAGCCGTGTACAATCCCATTGCACATGACATGCCTTTTGATTTTGTTACCAGTACTGACTTTCAAATTGTTACCGCAATGCCTAATGGACAGTAAAACCTATCTCTAGGTTGTTTCCTATGTTCCTCGGAAAATCTAATAAACTGGTCAAGACCAGAAATAAACTCTGAGGTACAACGATTTAGAATGGACATCCATGATCTATCCATTCTATGATCAAAGAGAAAACAAGTATATATTAGAACAAGATTAGGGTCTAGGGTTAAAATATTAGGGTTTATGGTTAAAACTTTAGGGTTTAAGGTCTTATATATAATTAATGGTTAAAACATCCTAAGTGAGATTAGGTGTTCAAGAACAGTCCCAAACCGGGGACTATCCAAGATTTACTCCTAATGAGTAAATCTTGGACGAGTTTCTAGGCTAACAAATACATGTGTTGTCATTCTTATATATAATAAATGTGTACCACCTATCCCATTCTTGAACACCTAATCTCACTAGTAAGTGTATAATGTGTATTGGGTTTTCAAAAAAATTTCGGCAGCATTTCCTGCTGTTCTCTAAGTACATATGTACTTAGAGAACAAACGAGGAAATGCTGCCAAAATATTCTAGAAAACCCAATACACATTATACACTTACATCCTAAGTGAGATTAGGTGTTCAAGAACAGTCCCAAACCGGGGTCTATCCAAGATTTACTCCTAATGAGTAAATCTTGGACGGGTTTCTAGGCCAACAAATACATGTGCTGTCATTCTTATATATAATAAATGTTTATAAACTACAGGAAACATGGTTAATCCTAATCTATAGAGTATTATTAAATAATAAATCAAGAAATCAATAGTTTCAAACATGCAATAATTCACAATGCAATGTTATAAACTATAAGAAACATGGTTAATCCCCACACTCTAGTAGACAGACTAATCTTAAATATAGCGATGCATAAGAGATTAAGAAAAAAATTTCTTAGGTAAGAGTAAGATGAAGCTCATTGATAATATCGAAAGGGGGGGGGAGGGTGGGGCTGACCTTGGGCCCTTAGTTGATATTACATCAATGTACTAATTTCCAAGATAGGATAGATGAGACTAGAGTTCATATTAGATGAAAAAATAACAACGTAGGACAAAGTCCATCACTAAAGTCCCAAACTCAACATATATGCACAATTAGCATCAAATATAGGACAAAAGGGTAGATTAAAACCCTAATTTACTCAAACATGTATAGAAATTATCCTAATGACAAAAGGGCTAGGAATCTTTACTAGACATTATATGTAGCCCTAATCATCATATTTAACATACTACGTTATTATGAACATCCATATCAGATTAAGATCATACTATGTTATAACCATTGGTTTAATAACCCTATTTCCGCATGTACATGATTATCAACTTTAAAACCCTATAATTCATTGAAATCATTCTAATTCAATTTAAGATGTTGGGATCGCATAATTATATACTGACATCAGAATATATAAAAGAATCATAATTAACACGATTAACAACATGCTCATCAAACTAGGGTTTTCTTGAATATCATCTAATATTCGTGTACTAACTATACCTTTGTAACAAAAAGCATAATAGAGCTTTAAGTATATTTTATTCACAATTTACACATTTTTCTGATCAAAACCATATACAATATGTCTATAATTGGAGCTAGCATTCATTTCCTACATTATTGTAAATATTAATGTGAATCTGACCAGCCAATGGTGGTCGAGCAGGAGCAGGGTACCTGCTTGAGGGCGGAGGAAGAAGAGGAGGAAGAAGAGCATGAGCAGGGTACCTTCGTGGCGGCACCGACAGAAAATAGGCGCGCAGGAGCTGTGGTCGGAGCAGCGACCTGGAGAGCAGGGAGCAGGCCTAGGAGAGCCACGACCGACCTGGAGAGCAGCGGCCGGAGAACCACAGCAAGTGGCGGTGGCAGAGGCGCGCGGTGAGCGGCGACGATGATGACCAGAGCACCAGAGGAGGCAGAGGAGCAACGAGCGGCGGTGAGCAGAGGAATCACCGGAACCCTCAATCGCGGAATGAATGAAACAGAAGGGGAAGGCTCTAGCTCGCGCGGGTGTTGTTAAGTTAACAATAGGCGTCGGTTATTAAAAACAACTGAGCCTAAAAACTATAGGCGCCGGTTACCAACAAAAAACCAACACTATTGCTCATTTATAGTCGTCGGTTCCAACTAGAAAAACCGACGTCTATCTTTATATGCTGACAAAAATAAATATTCTCGAATTAAGACCATAGTGGTCGGTTTTCGTATAAAAATCAACGCTAAAGGAAGGTAAAAATTTTCGCGGTTAAGCACGCGAAAACACAACGGCGTCGGTTATCGTAAGGCAACTGACGATAAAAATTAGTCAAATTTCTGTCCCGCGGAAAACCTTTAGTCATCGGTTTCTTTTTTAACAACTGACGTTGTATGTTAAATTTTGTAGGTAATTTTTTTCACTAAAATTTTTGAATTTGACGGTTACTTTTTGGCGTCGGTTGCTTATTAAGGAACCGACACTAAATAAAAGTGATACCCGTGTCTGGTCGCCCTTCACATATAGATGTCAGTTTTTTTATTAGTGTCGGTGTAATTATACAATCGACGCCTTTAAAAGTGACGTTATAAGCCATTTCTGTAGTAGTGAATGGAGTTGAAAGTGAATTTGAGTGCAACTAAAACATACATAACATTGGCGAGAGAGATTGAACAAGCACAAGAACACAAGTTATGTAGAGTGGTTCTAATCTCCAAATTAGGAGAAAGTCGGTCCACCACCTAGAGAGGTCAAGCCCTAAAAATGCACACCCATTGCATACTTATATTTCATTATAAGACATAAAATATATTACATTTCTTTTCCAGACCAAGGATATCCAGCCTTCCCTTTAAAGAAAAAGGAGTCAACAACCTACTAAAGGATTTACCTATCCATAACCAAGAGTCTTCACCCTTTACAAGGACTTATCAATGTTACAACGAGTTTTCTACCTTTATCAAAGAGTTATCCACTCTTGCACAAGTCTTCCCCCTTGAAGGAACTACCCACTCTTCATGGATCTTTCGCCTTTGACTTCACCTTCGCCAAAGAAAAATTTTCACCAAAGGACTCCTTATCTTCTTCTTCTTCTTCACCTCTCTTAGCTAAGAGAGAGAATCTTCATCTTCATGGTAGAAAAAAAGATTGGGAGGTGGAAGAAGTGTGAGCCTCACAAGATATAAATGTAGGACTAGCCTCTTACAAATCTCCTACTCACTCTAATGGATGCAACAAATGATTAAGCTTGAGAGTAGAAGGAGGTTCTAGGATGCATTTCAACTATAATATAGGGACTTTCATAGTGTTTGACTAACTATGGGATGAAGCCCAAGGGGTCCTATTTATAATTGGGGATACCTACTAGCCAGTAGAAACACTTAAAGACAAATTCTAGTCGTTTGAGGTGTTGCAACAGATATATTCTTGATGTTTACAACACTCCAACGACTAGAAATATTTTCTCTGCACATTCTGTACAGTCATTCAGTCGAGTTTCAATAAAAATAACTCAACCGAATGTATTATGCAATAAAGAAAATTTGAAGTATCGATCGATTCATAAATGAAACTCTGCCGATGGTTTAACTTTGTTTTGGCTGTGCAGGGTGTCGGTCGAGCTTGATCTGGGACAAACTCGGCCGAACCTGGAAATTCTCAAAATCCATCAAGGGTGTCAGTCAAGTTTATCAATGCTGAAACTCGACTGAACACGCACTCTGTGATGAATTTTCAAAATCATCATTAAAATGTTTAAGCGTTCTCTTTTAGTGCTCCTGATTTTTTCTAAGTTTAATTGCAAGTCGTACAATCATTACAAGTGATTTATAACATGATTCTAATAGAGATACATCATATTTCATAAAAGTACACATTGATTTTGACTTGTCTTTTCTCCAAGTTAGGATGCACAAGTTATGGAATTTGGAGTGTGTCTATACCTAATCTGAAATCACTCAAGTAGAAGCATTAGACACAAATAAATAAAATGGTTAGTCATCATCAAAATAAGAGTTTAGTCAATTAGACTTTGAAAGTCAATTGGATTTCGAGTAAACATTCTCCCCCTTTTTGAGGATGACAAACCATTCCATAAATATATTGAAAGCATTTAAATAAAATCATACCTCAGGAGAAACCTAGGGGTTTCAATAGAATTGAGTTCATATACCCCCCCCAATTGATTTTCATGGAGTTCCTATACTCCCCCTCAATTGATGTTATTTTACCTGAATGGTTAGATTTCATAACGTTTATAGAAACTATATCTTCTACTCATATATGTTCTACATATATGTCTTCTCCCCGTAACATAAGACATGCCTTTGACACCCTTCATCACAAAAAATGAGATTACTCAAATCAAAACGTGGAATTAACACTAATCACTATACTACCATAAACAAGGTAAATTTAAACCATTTACAATTAAATATCTCAAGCGAAAGTAATTACTAAACCATCCTCAACTTAGACTATCTTTGATTTATATATATACACCAAAGGATGTTACATCTCATGTTCAAAGGCTATCAAGCCATTACTATACAATATTTATAAATTGTTTACATATATATACCATTTATATACTGACATGGCATAAAGCCAAAATCTACGTGTCACTATACAAAATACAAAATCTCCCAAAAGACCTGAGAGTACAAGGATGACACATAAGACATCTCTAGCAGAATATCCAACCTCTAGAAAATATTACTCCTCTTGCTTCTCAACACATGTACCACAACCTCTACCTCATTGTCCACTACCACCTAAAAAATTGTGGAACCAACGGGGTGAGATCACATCTCTGTGGGATATATAACTCTCCACCAAAATCTATTATAAGCAACATAATTAAATAAAGTAGTAAATGCTGGTTAAGCAGTTCAAGTACTTGCAATTGAATAGTAAAACATCATATATTTTTAGAAGTAATATGAAGAACATGTGTGACAGTTGTAAACTAAACAGTACAAGAAAGAAGGTATGGGGTTATCCAATGTGATTCATTTTTTACCCTAAGTAGATGTATTACACCACTGTATTAGCACTTTTATTATTATTGCCTTGAGGATTTGAGGCATACCACTCAAATCCAACTGACCACTATTAAGTCAAAATCAGGACCATACTAGATCAGTGGAAGAGCCAGACTCCATGATCACCACCAAAACCTCGTGTTCAGTACACAAAAACACTTTCAGGGACATATTAGTCAACTACAAACAACGACTTCTAGTCAGACTCATGGATTGGCTCACGCATGGCCATCCTTATATAACACAAATAGTCTGCCTTGGTACATGGCATAGCACTAGAGAACTGGCTCAAGCATGGTTGTTCTATAACAAAGTATCACATTAATATTTCAACCAATTTAAGGGTATACAGAAATAATCAAATTGCACCCATCATATTCAATAATTTGCGCTTCGAGTTTTCCGTAGGAGTTGCTCGTTTCACCATCCAACTAGACACTAACAGTGAAGATGGATCTATGGTACAGGGCAACTACATGATTAAGGTTTCACTTGAGTAGACCATCCAATTGAGTATCTTTTAATGCATCAATCAAGTGACAACTTACAAACCCTAAACATTTTCTACAAAATTAAGGTAAGACACAACTTTAAAAGAAATAAAACGTATAAGGTGAGAACTTGTCTCATCATCTCAAGATACTTGTATCATAACCATTACAAGGTCATCAATGCCACATCACTATGGGGTATCAACCCCTCAATTCTATCTCTGGTGGATTTCACCTCTTAAATTGTACTCAAAGCACTCAACAATTCACTAGGTTCACATAACATGAAACATATGTGATCAAAATCATAAGATATCTCAACAATTGATGTATGCTTATAATCACCACCCTATATTGTACAAGGTTCACCATATAATTATCATAGCTATGCATATTCATCTCATCTGCAAAGTTAGGGATGCATAAATAGGAGAGAGAAAAATTTATTATAGAACAAGAATATTCAAGTAAAACAATCACATACAACACATGAATAAATGAATTAGGGTTAGGGTTTCAATTGCATTCAATTAGGGTTTCATAACACTACTCAACACTTAAACCCTAATGCCATCACTACCCACTTTGTTGGAGAGTTCTAGAGCCATACACTATGGTTAATGATCAAACATTCATGTCACATCATTACATGTAGATCATTACACTATGCATTGATCACCTATACATGTATGATTATGTGTGTATCGACCCATCACCATAAAGTGTAGCGACCTAGACACACACCATGTGTCACGATCGCAACACTTGGTGTTTTGACCCTAGATCATGATGATGTATTGACCTTAACCATTCTAGGTGTATTAACATCATGAGACATGAGTGTCTCGACCTCCAACCAAAGTGTTTCGACCTCCACACTTCAAGGTGGTTCAACCTTAAACATTCATGGTTTCAACCCTTATATAAGTAGTGTTTTGAACTCAACCATATAGGGTGTATCGGCCATAACACTCTATATAGTCTTAACCACTATCACCACCAGTGTTTGGACCCTAAACATAAAGGTATTGGTTGTAACAAGGTTGTTATGGTTGCTACCTTCCAAAACCCTAAGTGTTTTGACTCCTAAACAAATGCATGGTCCAAACCACACATGAATACAAGTGTTACAACCTCATGCCACAAGGGTTACTACCAACAAAAGGTCAAGCCTTCTACCAACTGGTCATAATAGCTGGGAAGTCGGGGAATACTAACCGTCAACCCAAGAACAAAAACCCTACACAAAGGTGTTCTTCAAACCCTAGAACAAGATCATCTTAAGGATCGTGATAAGAATGTGGAAAATTGGTTTCTAATAAATGCATCTATTATCAAGATCATCAAATATACTTAGATGAATGGATTTTAAACAAAGAAAACTGGTTCCAAGAATAAGAACAAGATCCCATCATTCATTTATCAAAATCGTCAAATTAGGTACAAGGATTTTAGATTTTACAAGAAGTATACATCATCTTTGAGATATTATATAGTTCGAACATAACTATCATCTTTTTCTTCACTACAAGCACATATTTTTAAGATCTAGAACAACATCATACAAACTGTATATCATCAAGTTTAAGTTGCACATAATAGAGGAGGAGGAAGTTATATAACCCACCTATAGTTGATGATCCAAGCCTCCAAGATCTCAAGCTCCAAAGAAGAAAAGGAAGCCCCAACTATATGCAAACCTTTGACCACCAGATCTCCTTCAAAAAGAGTGGAACACCATAGTTGAATAAGAGTCCAGGGAAAAGAAAACCCAAACCCTAACTTTGAACCAAGGTAGAAGATGACAAAACCCTAGGTCAAAGCATGATTTTGACCCAAGAGAAGAAGAAATCTTCAAGAGAAATCACCATGGACTATCCACAGCCCTCATGGTGGAGATGGAGGAAGAAGAATATGAAGAAAGGAGGGAAAAATAGATCCAAGGTTCAAATCACTTACCTAGAGAAGAGATTGTCCATGAAACCACCACCAAGAAGATGATCTAGCACCAAATTCACCACATACTAGAAGGATCGGCCGCCCTAGATTCAAGATCTTCCCTTCTTGATCCTACAACTCCAAGGTCGATTCATGTTCAATGGAGGAAGAAGAGGAAGTAAAAAAGTCTCACACACATTAATAGAAATGGATATATATATCCCAAGTGAGAGAGAGAAAGTGATTTGTGAGGTGTCACCATTCTAGATCACCTGAGGACACATGTCCTTCAACACCATGGTCTTATACTCTTCCACATGAAAAAGTACAAAAATTTCATATTTATCCAGAAAGTGTAGGGACCTCCATGGTTGCTACCATCATCAATGTCCCGACGCATCCAAACTCACCTTGTTTCGACCCAAAACCCTAATCTATCAAAGTGAGGTCAAAACACTAAAGGACAAGGGTTTGTTTTGACATGTAGGTCATCTAGATTGAAACCAAAACCCTTAGGGTAGGTGTTGCGGTCGCTACCCTCACTCAAGTGTGAGGTAACCGTCACTACACCCAAACCCTTACCAAATCACAACTTATACATAGCAACCCTAGAAACCCTAAAACACCATGAAGTGTTCGATCATCAAACATTAATTAAATAAGGCACCCCATGTCACCGTATTCTCTCTCATGGTGCTAAGGTACAAGGAACACTCTCTTCATGTGGCATTTTGCATGTTAACCCTCAATTATGGGTAAATTGTAAACTAGTCTAAAACAAGTACTTATATAGCAAAAGTGGTTCAAACCTCAATCAAATTGAACCAAATTGAAACCAAAGACATGTCATATGGTATTAAGGCACTTCAAAAAATTTAATTAAAGTTTAAGAATCTCATTATGCCAAGAAAACATATTTAAGCAAGATCTTATAATTATAAACCCCTAACAAGGATTTCACCCCCGAAATCCTATGCAAAAAGAGACGAATACTTCTTTCGCATCTCTTCCTCAAGCTCCCACGTGTCTTCTTCCACACCACGATGATGCCATAAAACTTTTACTAGCACAATGTCCTTCTTTTTCAATTTCTATATCCTTCTATTTAGGATTAGAACATGACCTTCCACGTAAGAGATGTCATTATCTATCTCTACCTAATCTGATTGAAGAGTCAACTCTGTATCAGGATGACACTTTCTCAACATAGAGATATGAAACACTGGATGTAACTTATATAACTCAGGTGGCAACTCTGACTTACAAGCCACCTTCCCAACACGTGCAACCACAAGATAAGGCCCATATATCTGGAAGCTAACTTACCTTTTTTCCCAAACCTTATAACACCCTTCAAAGGAGATACTTTGAGGTACATCATGTCTCCCACCTATAACTCCTAAGGTCTATGACAATTATCAGCATAAGACTTCTATATATCCCGAGTTGCCTTCAGTTGTTGTTGTTGAATGACATTGATCTTTTCCGTCGTCTACTTCACTAGATCAAGACCTAAAAGCTAATATTTTCCAATCTCATACCAACACAAAGGAGATCTACAACATCTCCCATATAATGCTTCATACGGTGCCATATCGAAGCTCCTTTGATAACTATTGTTGTAGGAAAACTCTATCAGTCTAAGGTGTAAATCTCAACTTCCCATAAACTGTAACACACAAGCTCTCAATAGACCCTCCAAGGTCTGTATCGTCCTTTCAGACTATCCATCTATATGTGGATGAAATGTAGTGCTAAACCTTAGTTGCATACCCATCGCTGTATGTAGATGTTTCCGAAAGTGACTCTAAACTCTGGAACTCAATCTGGAACTATAGTAGTTGGGATCCCATGTAGACGTACTATCTCATCTATATACACATGTCTAAGCTTTTCAGCTGTATACGTTGTCTTTACTAGTAGAAAATGTGGTGATTTAGTTAACTTGTCCACTATTACCTAGATGGAATTATGACCTTTGGCTGTCCTTGGAAGTCCAACCACAAAGTCCATTTTAATATGGTCCCATTTCCACTAAGGTTAGACATTGGTTGCAAAATCCCTATGGGTTTATGATGTTTAGCTTTAACCTACTGACATACTGCACACTTAGACACAAACTCATCTACATCACACTTTAATCCTGGCCACCAATACAAATCGTTTAGATTGTAACACATCTTGGTGCTTCCTGGATGCATAGTGTACATAGAAGAGTGAGCTTCTTCTAGAAATAAAATCCTCAGATTATCTACATCTGGAACCACTGATCTACCATGATAACACACTTCCCATCATCAAATTCATGGAAGACATCATGCTTCTCACTGCCCAACTCTGACCAAATCTATCATGTCACAGTATCATTTTGTTGTGCATCTCTATTCTGCCGACTCAACGTCAGCTTTACTGGTAACTGTGATAACAAACCTGCTAACAAAGATACCTCTAATTGTACATTCGTCAGTCTTACAGAGACCAACATATATCTCTTATGGCACACCAAAAAACTCAATTGTGCTTTAGTAACATATAATGACAAAGATGATTTCCTACTTAAGGCATCTACCACCACATTCACCTTCCTTAGATGATAATCTATAGTACATCATAGTCCTCTATCATCTCCATCTAGCATCATTGTCGCATGTTCATCTCTTGCTATGAAAAGATATACTGTAGGTTCTTGTGGTAAGTGAAAATCTGACACTTCTCACCATACAAGTAGCATCTCCATATCTTCTAGGCATGGATCACTGCGGCTAACTCTAGATCGTGCGTCAAATAGTTCTCCTTATGTTTCTTAAGCTGTCACAAAGTGAAAGAGATCACGTTCTTATCTTGCATTAGAACACAACCTAGACCATTCTTAGATGCATCACAAAAGACTATACAACATTTTCCTTGCTCTGGCAGCACTAACACTGGTGCACTAGACAACTTCTCCTTCAGAAGTTGAAAGGAACGTTGACATCTACCATCCCAAACACATGACACATTTTTCTGTGTTAACTTTGTTAGGGGTAATGCTACTGCACTGAAGTTCTTAATGAACCTTCTGTAATATCCTACCAACCATCAAAAAGTGCAAACCTTCATAGGTCTCTTTGGCTGATCCCATTCCAGCACTGATTCCACCTTATTTGGGTCTATGCACACACCCCTGTCAGATATTACATGCAACAGAAAATCCACTTCCTTTAACCATAAGTCACACTTATTGAACTTCACATATAACTGATGCTGCCTCAGTAATGACAAAGTCCGACGTAGGTGTCGCTCGTGCTATTGACCATCTCTAGAGTATATCAGAATGTCATCTATAAACACAACTACAAACTCGCCTAGATGTGGTCTAAACACTCTATTCATCAGATCCATGAATGTTGTTGGTGCATTGGTTAGCCCAAACAACATAACCATGAACTCATAATGAACAAATGTTGTCCTAAAAGGTTACTTAGGTATGCCATCTTCCTTAATTCACAACTGATGATAACCTAACCTCAGGTCTATCTTAGGGAAAATGGTGGCACCTCATAACTGATCAAACAAATCATCTATACAAGGAAACATGTACTTATTCTTAATCGTCATCTTATTCAACTGTCGGTAGTCTATACATAACCTCATCGATCCATCCTGCTTCTTAACAAAGAGAACACATGCACCCCAAGATGACGTGTTCAACCTGATGAAACCTTTCTCAAGTAATTCCTGCAACTACTTTTTTAGTTCCCGCATCTCTGCTGGTGCCATCCTATATGGTGTTTGTGCTATAGGTTGAGTACTTGAAACTAGATTGATTTCAAAATCAGTATCTCTAGTAGGAGGTAGACCTAGAAACTCATAAGAAAACACATCCTCGAATTCCTACACAACTGGCACTTCCTAAATACTAGGACCCTCTGCCTTTGTATCCACCACATGTGCCAAGAATGCATCACAACCTTGTCTCATCCACTTCTCTGCTACATAGATGAAACTAGACATGTTGGAAGGATCTTCCTATCACCCTGGAAAACCCATGAAATATCACCATCGACAAACGTCGCCATCGTAGCACTACAATGCAAGATCACCGAATACTTTTCCAAAGTATCCATCCCAAGAATCACATCGAAACCATGCATGTCAATGGTAAGAGATCCACTTGAATGCTACGTCCTGACAAAGAAAGAATACATGATAGACATACTTCTCGCAGCTCGACGGAACCAACTAGAGGGGTTTCAAGGTGAAGACTGTCATTTCTACAACTAACAGTCAAGAAACAATTATCTTTGACTTCTCTAGTGATGAAATAATGTGTCGCACCTGGGTCAATCAAAACAGATATAATACATGAAGAAGACAAATCAGAATAAAATAATTCCATCTGACCTATCACGACCCTTGGGTTGATGACTTCCTCCAGTTGATTCATCGCAGAGAATCTAGTCATTGCCTATTGTCACCCCCTTCATATGCCAGTATGTACTGATGAACCGACTTGTGACGCCTATTTGTATCCTCTACCAATGTGCAGATGTCACTATTGTGACCCTTGTTGACTCTGTCTAGACTGCCAAGTCACCTCTTCATCTTTCATAGGGCAGAACGACCTAGTATGCCCCACCTGTCCACATTAATGGTAGGTCTTGTTCTCGTACCATGACTAGATGGGCCTGTCACAAACACCGACATCACACTGCAAGCTCCTATAGTCAGAAAACTATGACCCCTATCTCTACTTTGTGTCCAGTGTGGCAATGTCTCTGACCTTTGCTGGGACTGAGGTGAAGAATACCTGTGCTTCTTGAAATTTCTAGAAGATTGTCCTTGGTATTGTGCATGCCTCTTCTTAGCCTACCTCACGTTTCTCTATCACAGACCTCTCCACTCTTCTAAATGGCTCCACAAAAGTGGCAAACCTCTCTCTATTCTCTAAGGATGATACTAGAGTTGTCAGCTTAGAACTCAGACCCTTCTCAAAGTGTCAGATCCTCTCCTTGTCCATTGTAGCCATATGTGGACAGAATCGTAGAAGCTCAATGAACTTAGCTTCATAAGCATTGACTGGCATATATCCATGTTGGATTTTCTCAAACTATACAATCTTTTCATCTAAGTCAGTCTCAGGAAAGTACCGACTTACAAACTCCCATCTGAATTCTTCCCATGTAATCACAACTCCCAACATTTTCTCCTCCTCAATGGCCCACTAGTGGCCAATACTCCCTTTAACTGGTACACTGCATGCTTCACCTTATCCTCCTCGGGGATGTTGAGGATCTTAAAGGCCTTTTCCAGCTCAGTCAGCCACATATATGCATCTACTAGATCAGAAGTACCTACATATTCCAATGCTCCTATATGCAAAAGTCTCTCAAAAGTATTTCCAGACCCATGAGTTTCTGCATCGGGAATCTTCACCCTAGGTTGTTTTGCAGGCATCCTATCCATCATACGGTTCATTGTAGTTAGGGTTGTAAATGGGTACGGGTAGACCCGCGGACCCGCAAATCCGGACCCTTAAAAAACCCGTCACGGGTCTAATTTTTGATACCCACATACCCTTGGACCCGTATACCCTTGGACCCGCATATAAGCGGGTCCAATAATGGGTATGCTTGGACCCAGACCCGCTAGACCCGTGTACCCGCTATACATAAGTAACTATTAAAATAATATGTTATATATCATACTTTACTAGTCTAATTAATATAATTATTGAGATTATATCCTACTCTAAGGTTGAGACTAGTCATATAACTAAGAATTAACTATTCTAGTTACAATAATGAACATCATATGTAAACTTAAAATTAAAATGTCTACTAATCTACATTACTTTCTACATAAATTAAATGTTATGATCACGACTACAAATATGTAAACAATTACTCAATTAATTTTATTGTATAGAATATATCATTGTCTAATATAACTATTACATGTTAATATACTATATGATAACAATATCTTGTTGTGTTAAATATATATAACATAGTCATTTCTCTTACATAAACAATATGATGTTTTATAAAACCGTTTAACCGCATACCCGCACCGCATACGCGCTATTATTGCAGGTACGGGTATGGTGCGGGTCCAGGTTTTTTATTATGTGGGTCTAGAACCGGAACCGGACCCACTAAATTAGATGGGTATGGGTATGGGTATGGCCAGACCCGCACCGTACCCGTACCGTTTACACCCCTAATTGTAGTCATGAACTGTCCAACCACAGACTCTAAAATAGGGTTGGCTACATTAGCTGGGTTGACTTGAGGCATCTCAGGAACAACTTATGCCCTTTCTTGCCTCCTAGCAGCACCTCCTGCTGTAGCTTGACCGCTTTCAGCAACATGCTCATCATGTTCTCCAAACATCTTCTCTATCTTTTTCTACTTCTATAATAGCAAAAGCCACTATAAGATATACTGGAGGACACTAGAACATACAATGTTCCTAATCCTATGTCCTTGTAGACTCAATGAACCTAATGCTCTGAGACCAACTAAATTGTGACGCGCTTCATCACACAAAATGAGATTACTCAAATCCAAATGCAAAATTAACACTAATCACTATATCACCATAAACCAAGGTAAATTTGAACCATTTGCAATTAGATATATAAAGTGGAAGTAATTACTAAACCAGCCTCAACTCAGGCTCTCTTTGATTCATATATATACCAAAGGATGCTACATCTTATGTTTAAAGGCTATCAAGACATTATTGTACAATACTTACAAATTGTTTACACTTATATGCCATTTATATACACACATGGCATAAAGCCAACATCTACATGTCCATATAAAAAATACAAAATATCTCCAAAGACCTGAGAGTACAAGGATGACACATACATCTATAGTAGCATATCCAACCTCTAGGAAATATTGCTCCTCTCACTGTTCAACACTTATACAACAATCTCTACCTCCTTGACCACGACCACCTAAAAAATTGTGCAATCAATAGGGTGAGATCACATCTTAGAGGGAGATATAACTTTCACCAACATCTATTATAAGTACCATAATTAAATAAAGCATTAAATACTGGTTAAGCAGTTCAAGTATTTGCAAATGAATAGTAAAACATCATATGATTTTAGAAGGAATATGAAGAATGTGTATGACAGTTGTTAACTAAATGGTACAAGAAATAAGGTATGGGGTCATCCAATGTGATTCATTTTTTACCCTAAGTAGATGTATTACATGGATGCATTAGCACTTGTATTATTATTGCCCTAAGGATTTGAGACATACCACTCAAATCTAATTGACCACAGTTAAGTTGAAAACAATACCATACAAGATCAGTGGAAGAGGCAGACTCCATGATCATCACTAGCATCTTATGGTTAGTACATGAAAACACTTGTAGAGACATATTAGTCAACTACAAACAACAACTTATAGTCAAACTAAAGGATTGGATCACACATGGCCATCCTTTTATAACACAACTATTCTGCCTTGGTACATGGCACATCACTAGAGAACTGGATCACACATGGCCGTTCTATAACAAAGCATCACATCACTATTTCAATCAATTTAAGGGTACATAGAAATAATCCAATTACACCTCACATATTCAATAATATGCGCACTGAGTTTCCCGTAGGAGTTACTCATTTCACCATCTAGCGAGATACTGACGCTGAAGATGGATCTATGGTTTATGGAAACTACATGATTAGTGTTTTACTTGATTAGACCTTCCAATTGAGTATCTTTTAATGCCTCAATCAAGTTACAACGTATAAACCCTAAACATTTTTTACAAAATTAAGGTAAGATACAACTTTAGAAGATATAAAATGTATAAGGTGAGAACTTGTCTCATTATCTCAAGATACTTGTATCATAACTATTACAAGTTCATCAATGTCACATGACTATGGGGTATCAACCCCTCAATTATATCTCTAGAGGATTTCAGCTCATAAATTTTACTCAAAGTACTCAACCATTCACTAGGTTCACATCACATGAAACCTATACAATCAAAATTATAAGATATCTCAACAATTGATGTATGCTTATAATCACCACCCTATATTGTAAAACGTTCACCATAGCATTCTCATAGCTATGCATATTCATCTCACCTGTAAAGTTAGGGATACATAAACAAGAGAGACAAAACTCTATTATAGAATAAGAATCTTGAAGTAAGATAATCACATACATCACATGAGCAAATGGATTTGGGTTAGGCTTTAATTGCATTCAATTAGGGTTTCATAACACCACTCAACACCTGAACCCTAATGCCATCATTTCCCACTTTTTCGAGAGTTCTAGAGCCAAGCACTATGGTTAATGATCAACCATTAATGTGACATCATCACATGTAGATCATTACACAATGTATTAATCATCTATACATGTATGAATATGTGTGTATCAAACCATCACCATAAAGCGTAGCGACCTAGACACACACCATGTGTCACGACCGCAACACTTGGTGTTTCGACCCTAGATCATGATGATGCATTGACCTCAACCATTTTGGGTGTATTAACATCATGAGACATGAGTGTCTCGACCTCCAACTAAAGTGTTTAGACCATCACACTTCAAGGTGGTTCAACCTTAACCATTCATGGTTTCAACCCTAATATAAGTAGTGTTTCGACCTCAACCACATGGGGTGTATCGACTGTAACACTCTATATGGTCTTAACCACTACCATCACTAGTGTTTCTACCCTAAGCATAAAGGTATCGACCGTAACAAGGTTCAAATGGTTTCTACCTTCCAAAACCCTAAGTGTTTCGACCCCTAAACAAATGCATGGTTGAAACCACACATCAATACAAGTGTTACAATCTCATTTCACAAGGGTTACGAACTACAAAAGGTTTATCCTTCTACCAACTATTCGTAATGAATGGGAGGTCAGGGAATACTAACCGTCAACCTAAGAATAAAAACCCTACACAAGGGTGTTCTTCAAACCCTATAACAAGATCATCTTACAGATCATGATAAGATTGTAGAAAATAGGTTTCTCACACATGCATCTATTATCAATATCATCAATTATACTTAGATTAATGGATTTCAAACAAAACAAAGTGGTTCCAAGAACAAGAACAAGATCTCATCATTCATTTCTCAAAATCTTGAAATCGTGTACAAGGAATTTAGGTTTTACAATAATTATATATCATATTTGAAATATTATATAGTTCAAACATACCTATCTTCACTTTCTTCACTACAAGAACATATTTTAAGATATAGAACAACATCGTACGGACTACATATAATCAAGTTTAAGTTGCACATAATAGAGGAGGAAGTTATACAACCCGCCTATAGTTGATGATCCAAGCCTCCAAGATCTCAAGCTCCAAAGAAGAGAAGGAAGCCCCAACTATATCCAAATCTTTGACCACCTAATCTCCTTCAAAAAGAGAGGAACTCCATGGTTAAAGAAGAGTCCAGGGAAAAGAAAACCCAAACCCTAACTTTGAACTTAGGTAGAAGATGAATAAACCCTAGGTTAAAGCATGATTTTGACCCAAAAGAAGAAGACATCTCCAAGAGAAAATACCATGTACAATCCACTACCATCATGGTGGACATGGAGGAAGAAGATGAAGAAAGGAAGGAAAATTAGATCCAAGGTTTGAATCACTTACCAAGAGAAGAGATTCTCCAAGAAACCACCACCAAGAAGATGATCTAGCACCAAATCCACCACATGCAAGATGGATCGGATGTCCTAGCTTCAAGTTTTTCTCCTTCTTTCTCCTAAAACTCCAAGGTTAGTTCACATTCAAGGGAGGAAGAAGAGGAAGTTGAAAAGTCTCACACACATGAAGAAAAGGGGATATATATCCAAGGGAGAGAGAAAGTGATTTTTGAGGTGTCACCATTCTAGATCGCCTAAGGACCCATGTCCTTCAACACCATGGTCTTATCCTCTTCCACATGAAAAATACAAAAATTTCATATTTATCTAGAAAGTGTAGTGACCTCCATGGTCGCTACCATCATCAAGGTCGCAACACATCCAAACTCACCTAGTTTTAACCCAAAACCCTAATCTACCAGAGTGAGGTCAAAACACTAAAGAACAAGGGTTTGTTTTGACCTCTAGGTCATCTATATCGAAACCAAAAGCCTTAGGGAAGGTGTGTGGTCACTACCGCACTCAAGTGTGAGGTAATTGTCGCTACACCCAAACCCTAGCCAAATCACCACTTATACAGAGCAAACCTAGAAACCCTAGAACACCATGAAGTGTTCATCATCAAATATTAATTAAACAATGTGCCCCATGTCACCATCTTCTCTATCATAGTGCTAAGGTACAAAGAGAAATCTCTTCATCTGACATTTTGCATGCTAACCCTCAATTATGGGTAAATTGCAAACTAGTCCAAAATAAGTACTTATATAGCAAAAATGGCTGGAACCTCATTCAAATCGAACCAAATTGAAAACAAAGATCTGTCACATGGTTAAGGCAGTTCACAAAATTAAACTAAAGTTTAAGAATCTCATTATGCTAAGAAAATATATTTAAGCAAAATGCTAGGTCAAGGATCTTACATGCCTTCTCCTAATAAATGCTTTCTCCTCGTCTTACATAAGACATGCCTTCTCCCCCTTTTCATTTAAAAAAGTGGGGGTTTGAAGATCTAAAATGAAACATGTTAGACAAAGGACATACCAAATGTCAAAAGGGGGAGTAGAAGAGCAAAAACTAAATGCTTTTCCAAGAATAGTATATAAAAATCAAGAAATGCATTTGAACAACCCATAATGTAATTTTTGCAATAATCAAGGAAAATAACAAAAAGGTCCTTGAAATTATAAGATAATGTGTTGGAAAAAACTAATAAATCACGATCTTGACCCTCAAGATGACAGAATTCACTCAAAAATGTCAGGGCTCATGATGTCGTGATTCATGCTCAAAATACCATTTCTGCATAAAAACACTCGTTTTGCACAAAATCTGATATTTGAGAAAAACATTCAAACTCCATAAAATCTCTAGATGCTCCAATATTTGCATATAATGTAGCTCTATTTATTTATCATCACAAGGATATCCAAGCAACTCAAGATAGTAGATATGCAATTTAAGGAATAAGCTTGAGTATGTATGTAAAGAAGATACAAGCATAGAATATAGTTGAATACCACTTGATGAATAAGAGTAGAACCACATGTAGATGGACTATTAGTATATGATATCACAAATCAGGACTACTAGTAGCATCTAGATCATATCAAAGGATACACAAATTAATGAACATGCTATGATTATATGTAGAGAAATATCCAAACAAAGAGATAAGAAATTTTAAAAACAAGAAAGGATATTACTCATAAGAAAATATGCATTCTTAACAAAAGATTATTACCATTAGGAAGCTTAAGGTTGGATCAAAATATATACATCTAGATAGATGTAGTAAGTTAAAGTACAATGGAAGCAAATTAAGAAAAAACTAAGAGATCCAAAGAGATCATCATCAAAACATGCATAACAACTCAAGATAGATAATTGCAAAATATGGAGATGCCAAAAGAGAAATTCTACAGATAGAGTTGTATGCAAGATATGCAATTTAAAGCATGGAAATATGCATATATAAAGGTACCAAGGGGAGTCCCACAATATAAGGCTATTGGTTGATAAATCTAGTTGAGAGGGAAATTCTATGCACAATGTTGTCAGTCGGGTTTTTGGGTTGAACTTCTCGGCCGACAACAATTGCTGGCAACACTTGTTGCTGCTTGTCGGTCGAATTTCTTGGAGGACAAACTTGGCTGACAATAGCTGCTATAAAAAACATATATTCTTCAGAAAAAGAACATATAGAGGCATAATAAAAAATAAAGCCATATACAAACATGTATAAGAAAGTTAGTAATGCACTATGAAAGCATCATAATAGTTTTTGATAAATAAAGTGATGAATAAATATACCACTTTTGACTCAAAAACCATAAGTATAGTTCATACTAAATTGGCAAAAGCACATAATGATTGAATATGAGAAAGAATTTACATTACCTCTAATTCTTACCATTTCTTTTCCACTTGTTGCCACCCTATACATATCCCACCTTTCTTCTTTCATGTGGGTTGAGAAGTCAATTTGCAAATCAATAGCTCATGTCAATCCAGTAGCACTTGAACTACAAGAAGAAAGATGAAATGATCCCCATTCATAGTTTTGGTTTGGAGGGGTTAGCTTAGCAGCCTAAGTCCTATTACTCTTGGGTGCTTTCCTAAAATGACAATATGTGGAATGATGACCAATTTTATTGCAATGATTACACTATCTCCTAGCCTTGGAACTAGAGGATTCTTCACTGAAAATTGAAATTCCTTTATCCTTGTTGTTCCTTTGGCTATCATAAATTCCAAAACCATCTATACCCATTTTTTCAGTAGTATGATCTAAATTTTGATTTAGATTCTTTTTATCATCTAAGAATCTTTACATAGAAGATCTCACACTATGATTATCATGCATAAGAGAAGTAGTAGTAAACAACAATTGATTGATATTATCTCTAGAATGCAAAATAGTAAACAAAGAGAATTCGTCATATAAGAACTTTTATCAATATGAAGTGCTACAACATTATTTTCTCTATTAGTAGAACTAGCACAAGGTTCAAGGACATTGATTTTAGTAAACAAGGAAGCATTTTCTTTTTCAAGAAAATAAATTTTTAGAAAGATAGACACCATTTTCAGATTCTATACCTTGCAAAACAAAGTCTTTGTCCTCATTTTCAATTTTGAGAATATTAATATCAAGCATGAGAGAATTCATGATTATACTATTCTCTTCATTAGAACTAGCGATAAGAGGTTGAGCTTATAGAAATCTAAACTTATCAAGCAAGATAGAATTTTCAAGTTTAAGAGAGTCTACATGACGAAGATAAGCATTATTTTCATCTAGCAAGAAAATATTAGCATGTTCAAGATCATCCGTTTAGACATGCAAAATGTCAATAGTTCTAGCAAGCTTTTTCTTTCTCTTTTTAGAAGACTTAAGAGAGGAACATGTAGCATGAATAATGCCAATTAATGATCTTTATCTGGAGAGTTTTTATGTACTTCATTTGAATCTTCACTTTTTGAGGTCATGAGAGAAAAATGACATTATCCATCTTCACTTGAGCTTAAGCTAGATCCTCCACCAGATTCTTCACTTGAGCCTTAGTTGGAGGAGTTACTTACGCTTGAGTTGGAGGAGTCACTTGAGGTTTTGTGTCATTTCTCCTTCTTCTTTTACTTCTCTTCTCTTCTCTTCTCTTGTGATGATGGATATTTTTGCCTTGTGGGCAATCTTCCTTGAAGCGACCCTGCTTTTCACATTTGAAGCGATGGGGAAAGGATGAAGGCTTGCCTTGGTGGAGTTTACCTTTGGAGTACATAGCCTCTTCTTCAACTTGAGAGGATCGAGAGGCTTGACCAACAATAGTTTTAACTTAGACCTTGATTTCAGACTTCTTCATTCTCTTGAGCTCTTTCTCTTCTCTTTATTCTTCCTCTTGCTTTTCTAGGATACATAATATCTGCTTTAGGTATTCGTGTTGATCCTAAGAAGGTAGAATCTGTCCTGCAATGGGAACAACCAAAGACACCGACGGAAATTCACGGTTTCCTAGGGTTGGTAGGCTACTACAGGAGGTTCATTAAGAACTTCAGTTCTTTAGCTTTACCCCTGACCAAGTTGACCAGGAAGGAAGTTCCTTTTGACTGGAATGACAAGTGTCAACATTCTTTCCAGTTTCTGAAAGAAAGGTTAACTAGTGCACCTGTGTTAGTGTTACCTGAGTAGGGAAAGGGGTATATAGTTTTCTATGATGCATCCAAGAATGGTTTGGGATGTGTGTTGATGCAGGATAAATAAGTGATTTCTTTTGCTTCTCGACAGCTTAAGAAACACGAGGAGAATTATCTGACACACGATCTAGATCTAGCTGTTGTGGTCCATGCTTCGAAGATCTGGAGACATTATCTCTATGGAGAAACCTTCCAGATTTTCACAGACCATAAGAACCTAAAGTATATCTTCTCACAACATGAGCTGAACATGAGACAGTGCCGCTGGATGGAATTAATCAAGGACTACGACTGTATAATTGATTATCATCCAGGGAAGGCTAATGTGGTAGCTGATGCACTAAGCAGAAAATCAGCAACACCAGCCTTAGGTAAAGCACAGTTAAACTCCTTAGTTTGCTCTAAGAGAGATATGCTTATCTCCTTAAGGCAAGACAATATCGAGCTTAAAGTATCATTGTTAGCCGGGTTGTTAACTGAGATGCAAGTAAAACCTACTATGAAACAACAGATTAAAGAAGCACAACAAGCTGATACTATGATTCAGCAGATCAGGTCAGTGTATGGTAGTGAGAAACGAGATGGTTTTCATGATTTAGATGATCAGGTAGTCTGTTACTATGGTAGGATGGTAGTACCTGATGTCGATAATTTAAGGAAGTTAGTTCTAGAAGAAGCTCATACTTTAATGTATGCGATGCATCCAGGGAGCACCAAGATGTATCATAACTTAAAAGATATGTATTGGTGGCCTGGATTGAAGAAAGATGTAGCTGAGTTTGTTATGTGGTGTCCGGTGTGTCAGCAGGTTAAAGCTAAACATCAGAAACCTGCAGGAACAATGCAAACTCTGCCTATACCACAGTGGAAATGGGATCATGTAACCATGGACATTGTGGTTGGTTTGCCTAGAAAAACCAAAAGTCATGATTCCATTTGGGTGATAGTTGATAGGTTGACTAAGACAACACATTTCTTACCTGTCAAAACAACCTACACTGCTGAGAAACTTGCACAGATATACATAGATGAGATAGTGCGTTTGCACGGGGTTCTAGCTACTATTGTTTCTGATAGAGGTCCCCAGTGTACGAGTCATTTTTGGGAGTGACTCCATAAAGCTTTGGGTACACAGTTAAGGTTTAGTACAACCTTTCACCCACAGACAGATGGACAATCTGAGAGGACCATACAAACCTTGGAGGACTTGTTTAGGGCATGTGTCCTTCAGTTTGTAGGAAGTTGGGATCTACACCTGAGCTTGATAGAATTTGCTTATAATAATAGCTATCAGCACGGTATTGAGATGGCACCATATGAAGCATTATATGGTAGACGTTGTAGATCTCCTTTATGTTGGTATGAAACAGGAGAGTATCAACTTTTGGGTCCTGAGCTAGTACAACAAACAACTGAGAAGATTAAAATAATACAACAACAGTTGAAAGCTGCCCAGGATAGACAAAAATCTTATGCTGATAAGCATCGTAGACCCTTAGAATTCCAAGTTGGAGATAGGGTATACCTCAAGGTTTCACCTTGGAAAGGTATTCTGAGATTTGGAAAGCAGGGGAAGTTAGCTCCTAGATTTATGGGGCCTTATCCAATCATTGAAAGGATGGGAAAGGTAGCTTATAAGCTGGAGTTACCACCTGAGTTGCATAGATTGCACCCAGTATTCCATATCTCTATGTTGATAAAGTGTCATCCTGACACTGAGTTAGTTCTACAACTTGTGGAGGTAGAACTAAATGATGATATATCTTATGTTGAAAGACCTGTGTTGGTTCTTGACATAAGAATTAAAAAGTTGAAAAAGAAAGACATTTGTCTTGTAAAAGTTCTCTGGCATCACCATGGCATTGAATAAGCTACGTGGGAGCTAGAGGAAGAGATGAGGAGGAAATATCCTACTCTTTTCTCTTGATGTTTTTGTTGATGATTTCAGGGACGAAATCCTTGTAAGGGGTGGATAACTTGTAACATCCCTGACCTGGGTTATGTTTTAACCCTAGGTGTTTTGTTTAAAGAACAATAATTATATGTTTGATATTATCTTTTGAAAAGTAATTAAGGCTCAAGAGGAACTTATATTTCAATTTTAGTCCATTTTGAATAATGTTGAAAGTAATGTTTTACTTATTTTGGACTAAAGTGCAAATTACCCAAGTTAAGGGGTTAAATTGCAGCATGATAATGTGTTCCTCATGTGTTGAAGCGTCATGGGAATGAAGATGATGCAGAGGTATGGCTAGTGAAAGCCTGAGTATCAAGAAAGAGCTGATAAAACAATGTTTGTGCATTAAAACCTAGTTTTGGGGTAATGTGCAAATTACCCAAAACCCAGGGTTCAATATGCAATTTACCACTTCAATAAGGTCCCTAATATTCTTGGAATCTTGTAGAGTCAAGAAAATGAGAGGGGCATCTCATTTGAGCTACTTCGAAGGAGAGAGAATCTTGATATTAAAATAATCAAGATTTAAGCATAATTGAAATAATGCAAAAATAATTATATTAAATGGATTGCTCTTCAACCAAAATTGTGTTGGTTGAAATCCATATATAAGGACGTCCTTGTGCCTTGAAAAGGCAAAGGAAAGATTTTCGTGAGTGGATAACCCACTCACATTAAGAAACTAAAAAGAATTATCCACTCACTTATGGATAATTACTATTATAAAGGTTAAGGTGCTTAATTTCTTTTCCCTTAATTGATGGATAATGGAAGGGAGTTAGGTGGTGATAAAGATGCCTTTGCATGCAAGGAACCAAGGGGGAAGAGGTGGCAACAATTTTGGAATTTGCATGAGGCATTTTCTCTCTCATTGATTTTCTTATAAAACACCCTTTACAACTCAAACTAAAGACTTTTTCTGATCCACTTCTTCTCTTTGCTTGCAAAAACAATCAAGGAAGCTAGGAGCAGCAGCAGGACGACCCCCAACCTCTTGGTAAGCTTATTGACCTTCGTTCATCTTGATTTCATGGTGGAAATCACAAATCAATGCATGATTTCTTCTTATTTCGATCCCATCTTCACTTCTAAGCATCCCTTTTCACTCAAAAGCTTGAGGAACGAACCTTGCGGTGTGAAAAAGCTCCTTCCACCATTGTTGACGTGAAGATCCAAGCTTTGAATCTCAATTGGAGTTGGGTTATATAACTTGAACCCCTATTCATTGTTATTGAATTCAGTTTCTCAATCAACTATGTTCAATTGCTCTTCTTGCAATTCCTTCGATTAATTGATGCAAATACCATGATAATGGCAGTAGTTTTCAATGGACTAAGGCTTGATGATGATGACATAATCCTAGGTTCACATTCCAACAAGTTTGTATTGCAAACGGTTTCAAGACTTTGGTCCAAACGGTTTCACCAAACCGTTTGGAGACCAAACAGTTTGCAAACCGTTTGGAGGTTTGGACCCCAAACCGTTTAGAAGGGTTGACCATTTGGATGGGTTGACCATTTGAGGTCAGGACCCTAGTAAATGTTGTATAATGATCTAATGGATCCAATTGATTAATTCAATATATGGACAATCCTCCAATTAGAAACCCTAATCGGGTTAAGTGCAGAATTTTCAATTGGTTGACTTAATGTTTTGGGTTGATTAACCCAAACGGTCTCAAGACCATTTGGAGGTCACCCCAAATGGTCTCAAGACCGTTTGGAGGTCAACCAAGACCGTTTGGAGGTCTAGGGTTGAGTATGGTTGAGTAATTGAAGAGTTAGAGATATCAAATCGAAATGCAATCAATAGTTAATTTGATGATCAATCCAATCATCTAAACCCTAATTGAATTTCACAAATTTTAATGAATGATGAGGCAAACGGTCTCAAGACCGTTTATAGGTCATCCAAACGACCTCAAGACGGTTTGAGGTCAGGTCATATCATAATTTGATGGTGGTTCATTGATTTCAATTGAATTAGTTCCACAATGTTAACCATTGATGGTTCCTCGAATTTAAAACCCTAATTAATGGTTACTTGGTTATAAATCCTAGTTTAATTGGGTTCAAAACCCTAATTGATGGTCCAATTGAAGGATGATTCAATAGTTCAATTGATGAATGGATCAAGGAGTCAAATGATAGGCAATTCATTGATGGAAACCTTGAATCGATTAAGTGTTGAAAGACCTTTTTGGTCCATTCAGTTTTGAGAGGGTTTGTACCAAACGGTCTCAAATCATTTGGAGACCCAAGCCCAATCGGTTTCAACATTTTTCTTGCTTAAACGGTTTCAAGGGCACTTTGTCTAAATGATTTCAAACCGTTTGAACTCTGAGAATCCAAGACCATTTAAGGTCTAAATAAGCAAGACTGTTTGAGGTTAAACATGGTTAATCCATTTAGACATATAATATTATTGAAGATTCAATTGGTCAATTCATTTGGATACTCATGTGATTGAAGGTTCAATTGATCAAATCTTCTGGATACCTAATGTATTTAGATGGTTGATACCCTTAGTGGGAATAATCATTGATGCATAAGGATGCAATAATTCAATACATCATGATTAACCTTAAATGCATGTATTTGAAATAAGTGTAGTATACAATTAGGGTATGATCCTTGAAGAAGAGATCATAAAACCCTAAATGAGTTAATTGATGAACTCAAACCCTAATTTAGGGCAATTCTGAGGGAAACCCTAATTTAGGAGGATAATGTGATATGAGTTTAAGGTAATGACATGAGTAACCCTAATTCAGGGTATTTTAATGTAAAACCCTAAATTGGGATGAATAGTAAACCCTAATTATGGGTTATTGAATATAAACCCTAATCTAGGGTGATGTGATGTGAATAGTAAACCCTAATTCTAAATAGGGTGAAGGTGTGTGAAACCCTAATATTGGACAATGAAATGATGAATCATTGGTCCTAATTGAACAAAGGGGATGAGTAACCTTGATTCAAATGAAATGGGAAAACCCTAACCCTGGTAAAGGAATAGTGGTGTTACTCTGGAATAGCATGGAACTGAAATATGATTGATGTATCTGTTATCATCTGTGCTAACCATGTAGGTATCTTGAGATGATGAACATATCCAGGTATGAGCTATGATGCTTTATTTATTGAAATTATTTATTGGGCCTTGTGTGCCATAATATGCCTTGTTGCTTAGTAAGAGGTAACAAGAGAGTTAATGGGCCTCAAGTGCCATATGAGATGATTGTGTAGCAAGTGTCATGTGTACCTTGGTCAGATGACCTAGAGGTGATGGTTACCTGAAAAAATGGTAATAGTGCTCAGTGATGAGCTAAGGGTTTGAATACCCAGAACCATATGTTTATGGCATTGAGTTTGAAATGAGGGACTGAGATCCCAATATTTTTTTAAAGATAGAGAAGTAACTAATGAAAACAATACATGTTTCTTTATGGCATTTGTTCTAATAAGTTATTTTTGAAAACTTGACTGATGCTAAGAGAATATGATAATGTACTTAATTAATCAAGTGAAAGCTATTCATGTAGTGCTCTGACCATAGATCCATCATCGTCAGTAGTTGGTGATGATGAAACAGGTTTTCCTATGGGATCTCTTGGAGTTCACATATTTTGAATATGTCGGGGTCAATGGGTGAAAATATCCTTACGTCCTAATGGGGGAATTGATGGAAGGTAAACATTAAACCTCTCAATCCTTCATTATATGTTCCGGGATGGATGTATCACAAATCTCCTGATGTTGTTAATGCCAGATCGATGGAGGTAAACACGAAATCTCTCGATTGCGAAGAGAGTACACCCGCCGCTGTAACTCTATAGAGAAGATGCCACTATAGCCTGGCAAGCTATGTAGCAAAGACACAAGATGTCCTGCATGTGATCTCGCATTGAGCGAGATGTGGGAAGTCATGGAAGCCGACTCTTCCACTGACTTTGTATGGTACCGATTTCGACTTCGCAATGGTCGGTTGGAGTATGAGCGGTATACCTCATCTCCTCAGAGCTTAAATATTTTTGAAAAATGTAATCAACCATGTAGCGTATTTGCAAAAGATTGAAATACGAGAACCACTGGTTGATGTTAGTCTGTTTAGCATGTCCTTGATACATAAATGTTACTTATGTTCTTTAATTCCTTACTGAATAAGAGACATGCTGCCTTGTCAAGTTATAGTTGAAATACTTGAATAGGAATGTTGCTCTAATCTGCATAGATATTGATTTATCTGCCATTAAAGTATATTATCCCACTGCTCAGTTTATTTCTATTAAACTGCAATAATAATGTTTTCAGCGGAGAGTTATATCTCTCGTTGGGGCAATTGTATAATTGTCTCACCCCCGTGGGATCCAACATTTTAGGTAGACGCAGACAAAGAGGCAGAACCTCTGTAGCAGGGGAAGAGCAGCAACAGCAACAACAGGGACAACAGTGATATCCCAGGTGGGTATACTGGTGGTCAAGTTTTAGAATAGATAGTCCTATGTGTCGTCTCTGTACTCTCAGGCCCTAGGAGTCAGTAGATAGTGTTTTATATCGATCTGAGATTTTTGGTTTGATGCTTCAAGGATTTTGTTACTTGTGTTGTTTAGCAAAGTAATGATGCATATATATTCCTCAAGAAGAGATGGTACATGGAATGTACAATGTGGACCAATATGTAAATATAATACTGTGGTTCTTGTTTACAGAATTTTCTAGTGAAGGATCTTTTTATAAAATGGTTTTAATTTTTAGTGATTTTCGTTAATCCACTGCTAACAAACGCTTCCGCATTAGTTAATCTTGTTATATTACTTAATAACGGTTTGTACGCCACAGATGTATTCAGGTCTTGCATAGGTGGAGGAACTCAAGTGATTAGGTGAGGTCGATCAATGGGTTATAAACTTGTACATGCCATACTGTTGATAATGTTCATGGGTGGACGATCTCTTCATGAAGTTGTAACAAGAGCTATCGAGGCTGGGTGAAATGTGATGGTGCTTACACAGTGTGGAAGACCGGTGAAGGAGGGTGTGGTGGTGTTTGTAGTGCTGAGGGAGATTAGAACACCTCTATGACTTGAGTAGGTGATGATCTGTGGATGCATGGTGCTAGGTAAGAGGAAAGCAGACCCATATCTTGCTCAGTAGACTTCGTAGCCGCTATCAAACTCTGTCGTCAAGTTAGTTTTTTGTGTCTTTTGTACTACGGTGGGGTTGATGGTATAGCATGAACAGTGGGAGGAGAAGAGACGACGAAGAGAATGTTCGTTCGATTGCGACACTGCCTAGAGAGCTCAGACTGCCATGCGTTGCCTACCGCTGCCTGGCATTGTTGTGCGTAGGTGGAGGAGGAGCAAACAGAGGTTGGGCGAGGGTGAAGTGGAAGAAGAAAAGTTTGTGAGTACGTGAGTTAATACCACCTATGCCATCGGCACAAAGGGGGTGCAGCAGGTCGTGTTCTGAGGAGAGGAAGGGTAGCCAATGGTTTTGGTCACACCCATGCTTTTGTTGGCCCCTTGCACCTTTAAGTAGGATATTTGGGCTCTGTCGTGGCTGTTGGGGTTAGGTAGCAGAAGAGAGGAGGAGCAAGGAGGGGGGAGGAGGTGAAAGAGTTTGAGGGAAAAGAAAGAGCCACCGGAGAGTGAGGAGGGATGCGAAAGACTCACTCCTGAACCGTGAAACAGATGTGAGATGGAAGTAGGTGGAATGACTGAGTTTGCAATGAGTGAGACATCGTGTGAGTCATTTGCATGAGAGATGTATTAGAACTGACATGTGGTAACAACTAACTTATAATTTACCTACTAAGCCACTATTTATGATGTATTTGACATTGAATTAAGCCAAAAATAGGTAGATAACCTAATTCATGTATCAGGAACATGGATTTGGTCTTAGATTCATATTTTTATATTATTTGTGTTGTAGTTCTCACATTGTACACTTAATCATTTAATTAGAATTTCAAGGTCCCTTAATGGTCAACCTGATGAGCCTTTTTGAGTTTATCTCCATCTTTACAATCTGAGATCCTATGGTCATACTATGCATTTAAGTATTCTGAAAAGGTTTAATATACTCTAAAATTAGGTAAATATGATACCAAAAGGTATCTAATTAGCCGGTGAGGCATAGCTCAGGCGGTGCGGATCGCAAGGCCTCTGCGAGAGGTCACGGGTTCGACTCCTGGATATGGCCTCAGAAATGATTTGCCCATAGCGTCAGTCGGCCAATGATGCTACTAGTTGGGGCCACCCTTATGGGCGGGTCAGGGTCCCCAAGAGTTTATGCCTCCTGCGGGGGTCACAAAAGTGGCGCTCGTGCATTATGAAATGAAAAATAGTCCATAACTCCCCCTTCAAAAACTTCATTGAAATTCACCTTCTAGACTTCTCTGTCCACCCAATTACCATCAACGTCCTGCATTATGAATCTGGTAGCACTCGCTCCTTTCTTGAAAGCCATATCAATGTTCTCCTTTAACCCATTGACCAGCAGTGTCAACCATACATCATTCCTTTGACTGTTCTGCTTGTTACTTAGGCCATCAGTTAGATCAAAAGTGAGCCTACACATATTTAGGAGTTTTTTTAATGACATTTTGCACCTCCTTCTTGTTTCTCATAATGTTCTTGAACATATGGTTCTTGCCCTCTAACCAAATCTTCCAAATGGTAAAAGCAAACCTTGAGAAACTTTTTTTTGTCTTCCTTATTCACCTTGATGTTTCTCAAGATCCATTTATAGGTGTTTGCCGAGCTACCTTCTGTAGGATTCAACATCACTCCCGAGACCTCCCTAGACCACCTACATTCTCATAGAGCATGAAGTGTTGTCTCCTTCTGAGAGTCACATCTTGTACACCTACTACATGGAGCCATATGCCATCTCGCTCTAGAATCACCTGTCGTAAGACCATACATACTAGAAGAAAACTTACTATCCACCTCTTGTTTTTTCCTATGTTTATATAATGAACTAGTAGACACACACATGTCACACATGAAAATAAAGTTATATATTTTTGCTTCATTTTTGTTTATTATAAATTGTAAGAAAAGAGATACTTGTAGAGATATACATAATGGTTGTATAAAATGTTGAAAAATGAAGATGATATTATTTTCTAAGATGGCATCTAATTATCTTGAAGTATGTTAAATTTAAATAGTTTGAGCAGAATATGAAAAATTACCTTTAATGTTATCATCATTGCATGTTTGGAAATCCATGATTTGATATCTAGGTAAGACAAAACTTTTTTTATAAAGAGAGTGGGTGGGGAAATTCATGGGACACAATTAGTGGGATTTAGTTTGAAGGGAAAATGAACTGCTTATGGTAGTTGATAGATTTCTATTGGCTAGAATAAATGATAAGAGAATAATTAATGCAATTACAAAGAATAAGAAAAAAGGTTAGTGGCATGTTATATATTGGGTGTGATTTCAAGGAGAGATGGAAAATGTAATACAATATACAATTAAAAATGTATTGAAGGATAGGCATGTAGAAATTTAAATACAATTGGATGGAGAGAGATAATTAAACTAAATTTGATTGCAAATTCAGAAGGAGAGTATAAGTGATATTGTAAATGGGCAGAGAAGGAGTTAGCATTGACTTTTTTCCTCAAAAATCATTATGATGACATAAAAATGTGAGAAAAGGAAAAGTAAGTAAATTATGCGAACTTTTAGATAATTTATTTTAATCAAAGAGAAATAAATAATGTAAATCGATTAATAGGGCTGATTTTTTATATTGAGAACATATATAAGAAAATGTTCAATCATGAAAATCTCTCATTTTTTTGAATGCTCAAAGAAGTGATAGATGGAGACTAATGTGGCTGCAAATAAAGAGAACATTTTAATGAGATGTAATTAATGGAGTATGTTTCCAAAGAAGTGAGTTGATAGGATTTCACATACAATGTAAGAATGTATTGAAAGGATATACAATTGATTGGATGAATGGAGGTAAGAAAAGCTATTAGGAATCTTAAAAGAAGATAATGGAATACAATCAATGGACATATAGAGGATTGTTTAAAAACTTTATCCCTAAAATATGAGAACAAATGGAACAAATGTGAAATGAGAGATGGTGGAGCAAACTTTTTCATAGAAGCTTTCTTATTATTGTTTGAAAGTTTTAGAGGAAAATATGAGACACATAATTGTATGCACAATCCTAATTTTTATAATGGTATAGATATTGAGATGACATTAGAAAAGACATAGATAGATAAATTAAGAAATGAGAGATAATTCTAAGGTATATCACTAATCGTGCATAGTTTCCAATGAGATAGTTAATCTTATTTCATTTACTCAAAAATTTATCAAGAGGTGGGGTTAATCATTGCAGATCTAGTCAATTTGAATTGGTAGTAGAATATGAGGAAAAATGAATATATTACATTGACAATTGAGAAGGAGAGTAAGTGACAAAAAATAGAGAGGACAAGGTTATAACATGTTACTAATGAGTTTGGTCCAAAGAAAAAGTGTAAATTAAATCATGTTTAAATGAAAAAATATTAATGATATAGTGTAATAATATATGCAAAGAAATAAAGATTAAAAAAATAGAGAAATGAAGAAAAATGTCGAGGAAACAGTTACAGACTAGTCATCACTTTCTAAAATGTTGCACTCTAATTTCATAGATCATTTAAAAAAAATTGCAAAACTGGCATGGGTATAATTACTTAGACAATTTTCTCTTTTCTAACAATATGGGAATAAATGATCACATATTATCCATAAAACCTTAAATATTGTATAAAATATTCAATGTATTATGTGTATCAAATCTTTTTATGTATTCATAATATAAAGTGGAGCATGTTTCTATGGAAATTACAAAAGATTAAGCCAATACAGTTGAGATCTTTCAATATTTGCGTTGATAAGGACTAAAAATCAAATGTGCAAATTACTACTCAATGTTATTCACTTTAAAATAAAGTCAAATATTAGACACCATGGTATCATTGTGAGAGATATTTTGATTCCATCTTAGTATATGAAAACCCTTATTATGTTGCCCCCAAAGTGAAAATGGCAATACATGCGACGAAATTATACATAGCAAGTTGGGAAGAATGAACTTCCGGGCTACAAAATGATGCAAATCTAAAACCTATAATTAATATTTGATTTCTTAAATATTGGAGCATAAAATGGCTCACATGACCACCATTACCACTTGATTTCTTAAATGTTGGAGCACAATCATTTTTTTTAGTCTATCGCCAAGAAGAACAATTAATACTTGATTTTATGAATAATGGATCACAATCGAACCCGCATGAGAAACACATTGTCTCTTATTATGAAATTCAATGACATTATTTTTGATAAATTAGATGAAACAAATGTAATATGAAAAAAACCGTTTCACAAATTTTTTACATTTGTGATTGATTTCTTTGTATGTATTGTGGAAATGATTTCCAAGACCTTGTAACAAAACATAGAAATAATTTTGTGGGCATTTGTATCTAAAAAATATTCATGCGCGAGTATGTTGCTACAAGGGCCTTTAATATGAAAACTAGCAAGTATGTGTGATGTGATGAGAACAAACTTTTAGATTTTTATCTATTTGTTTAGAACTTAAACCTAAATTAGGGGATCGATCCCACAATATGTTTATATTTTCTTATATGGAAATTAAAAAGACCATCTCAAAAACCTACAATAATACACTACAAGCTTGACTTAATTTATTTATGTAAAGAGAATAACTGTTTAGTAACATATCATTGACTTCTTTATTTAAACTACAATCTGAGCGTCGTATCAGTGTATATATTCAACTGTTAAGTACTCATATTACCTAATGTTAAGTTTGATATTTGGGGAATGGACATGAGGGAAAGGAAGGAGAGCGATGATGAATGGAAGGGATTCTCGGGGAGTGGAAGTGCTTTTGTTCATAAAATGTTTGCTTAGCATGAGGGGGGATTCTAAAAATATATAATTTTTCATTTTTTCCCTCCTAAATGTGAACTTAATATATAATGAAGCATTATTGCTCCATTTTCTTCCTCCTCATTCACTAAAGCACATTCAGGAACAACGAACAACACCTAACTTTTTTTATCATGTATTTGACTGTATTTATTTTCCTTATCCGTATGTTCTCTCCAGTGGCGGAGCTACATACATAGAAGGATGGGAATGTGCCCTACCTTAGTTTTTTATTTACATGGTAATTAATGTATATTGCATAGATATAAAAATTAACTCCAAATCTTTTTCTTGCCCCCTTTAAATATTTCTTAGTTTTCCTTTTATGCTGCAATATGGAGTGGTGCTCGCCGTTGCGGCATTTCCTGACTCCACCATTGGTTTTCTCGGTGTTATTGTATGGTCCCTCTCGTTTTATCCTAGCTTACGTACTAAGTATAGCATTTTTTTGAAAGCTAAATTTAGCACATTAAACATGTGAGCAAATGAATCAAATAGCCAGCGTAGCCCGGGCGGTCAAGCCAGTGCGCCCATCACGAAGGGTCACTGGTTCGATTCTCCTCGGGTCAGCTGTATTTACCAACCTCTTGGGTCATCCGGGCTCGGCTTCGGCCCATGCAGATCCAAAAAAAAAAATGAATCAAATAGGTTATGCCCCATCACAATCAGAACCATCTAACTTTTATGGTGGTTTTTATTGTTTCCCACGGCTGTTAACCTCTTTTATGGTTTGGACTTAAACGTGGATGCATAGTGTATTCTCTTATTAAAAAGAAAATCACCAACCGACGCTATTCTTCGGATACACTGATGCATCCACGGACGTAATGAATGCATACTCTACTAGATTTTTTCATAAATATGAGAATATACATAACCTGGTAAACGCTAGCACTTTCCACCTAGCCCATCACATCCTTCGAGTAGGAACACTCAATGTTTAATTTCCCTTCTTTTCCTAACTGGGTTGCACCTCATATGATGAGCGGAGAAACATCTAGGCAAGCTAGGGCAAGCAACAATCACTACAAAACATGCCTTTAGCGTCGTTTAATTAAGGGCTTTAGTGTCGATTTCCAAGCGACACTCAAGTGGGCGCCGCTAAAGGTGGACCTCTTCGGCGTCGGTTCCCCACCGACGCCAAAAAGCTTCCCTCCACTGAAAACGTGCCAACAAAGAGACTATAGGCGTCGGGTTTTTAAGAAAACCGACACTATCTCCCCTGCCACTACAGCCGTACTTCCCAGCACAGCCGTGGTTCCTGGCCATATCAGCTAAACCGACGTCGGTTTTGTAAGATAACCGACGCCATCTCCCCTGCCACTGATTTTCTTACAATTAATTTCACAACTTAGATAATCTCCTCGCGAACCAAACATGAATCTTTCAATTCATGTGGCTCTCACGCTCAATTATTCAATTTATAGGCATTCTTCGGTTTTGTGTAAATAATCGACGTCATATCCCCTGCCACCACGGCCGTGCTTCCCAGCACGATCATGGTTCCTGGCCATATCAGCTGAACCGACGTCGGTTTTGTACTAATAACCGACGCCATATCCCTTGCCTGCCACCACGACCGTGCTTCCCAGTACGGTCGTGGTTCCTGGACACATAGACGTCGGTTTTTGATCAAAAACTGCCTCCGTATGTCTTTGGTGTCGGTTTTGTTCAAATAATCGACGCCTATGTTAAGATTTTTTTTATCAGTTTGTAGGCCTACTGTATGGCTGGTCAGCAGGATGAGAACCTGCAGTCTAGTTCTCATCTGCAGGTTTACGACATCTATTGATATCAGCCAACAACAGGCCATAAACTTGCAAAATTAACAAGATGGACAATATTATATATATGTGATTCACACACATGTATAAGCACATTTAATTCATTTTATTTTTTCATCACACACATGTAGAAACTAGTAGCAACATTCAGTTCCATTCATTTCATCTCTTTTCACATTCAGACACATGTAGAAACATTTATGTATTGACCATCTTCACACACATATGACAATTCATAAAATTTCATTCACATTCACACAAAAATAATTATGAGAACAAAGTTATTCTTTATTCATCATTGTCATCATTGTCAATAAAATTATATCTAAAAATTCTCACTCTTTGTAGGGCTTTTTCCCATTCTTCTCTTACATCATCTGATTCATCTCTCGTATAGGGAGCATGTACATCGAAACACTTTCCACCTGTGCTGAAGTCAGCAGTTTTAAAGATATGCAAAGAGAATGACGTATATATATAATTAATAATATATAATAAGATTGATATATTTCATATTATCGAATGAGACTATGTATAATACCTGCTGCATCTTATCGATTTCCATTACGGCATGTTTGATGATTAAGTCCATAAATAGCATCACATAGTAGGCACATGCTTAAATGTTGTCTTGTGTACCACACTATAAATTGAAACATACAAAATATTCAAAAATACAAATAAGCACAGTTCACATAAATAATATATACATTGGAGTTAGGAAATTACTTTCACATTCTCCCAAATTAGTGACAAATCCTTTTTCCTGGGGGACCTTTCCTCCAGCTTTTTTGTACTCTTGTAAAGCCCTACGTATGTTAATGTAACCCATTAAATTGCATAATTAAATAGTAATGTAGTAACAGATGTAAACATATATAAAAACATGAAATATTTCTCACGAGAATAATGACCTTTTAAATGCATGTCCATATAATGTATCCAACTCATTCCCCACAGGATCTTGATAATAGACAGTGAACGTCTTGGGGACAATAACTAGTAAATCCCAATGCCTACCACTACATGTAAGAAAGTTAAAAATTAATAACTCAAAATCCACAATAAAAATGTAATTTTCTTAAGTCTAAATTATAAGCAAAGTAAACTTACTCGACATTGAATGGAGCTATTATCACCGTCTTCTTATTTTTACCAAAATATTCAAAAGCATCACAACAGTATGAAGTAACTGAAGAAGGGTCTGTATCTACAAGATTAATCAAAGATGGAACCAAAAATCCCACATGGGAAAACCCAAAATTTGTACATATCTTGTGTAAGTGGCTGCAAAACATGTATTACGTATGCATTAATATATAAGAAACCAGATCACCGTATATAAAATAAGGTATATAGATGTATAAACAAGATCTCACCATATCTACAGCTCTATCATAGATGTGTTCAACCATTCATAACTAAACAACTCCAAAATATCTTGTATAAATATCTTGTTTTCGTATGATTGACCTGCATTAATGCCTATGCATTAATACATACGTATGCAGAACTTGTATTACGTATGCATTAATACGTATGCTAAACTTGTATAAATAGATTATTATCGTATGACTTACCTGCAACATCCTCCATAATAGTAACAATTATAGGGTAATTTGTATCATGTTCGCCGATCCATACTGCCACACTCCTACAATTAGGACCTATCAAGGCGTTTAGGTCCCTTGGAAGCCAACTTGGTAGTCGAGGAGGTGGAGGCTGAGATGTATCGGTCTCATATTTTTGACCTGTATATATAATTTCAGATCAATTGACGCATATATACACACTAACAAATTAAAGTAATGGAAATTTATCATACAATATCAGTATAGAGGACATCCGCTTTGGGCCAGAGTATCACTCTGCCTACTGCCTCACCAAGTGTTTCAACATCTGGGTGTGCATGAGGCAGTGCAAGATCCGTCCAGTCAGGGAATACATGTATCGGGCTCACACGTACCACACCATCTGGTATAGGATACCCATGAAACAAGCACCCTTTAAGGGGTGGGTAAGCCGACGCCTCTGTAACGATATATTCTTGACTTTTTAGTCGGCATGGCTTCAACCCAAAGAGAATACAAAAAAAAATTATTAGTGTAGAGTTAGTGAAATAGTGATCAATGTCTAGAATTGTAAATCAATCAAGAACATCTTATCAGCATCACATATGTAATCTCGGGTGAGATTGGTCCTATAGTTCCTTAGGACCCTCCCACAATGTTGCATCACAAATTTATAATGCAACTTTTCATCCAGATCAAATATGCTCTGCAAATTAAATAGAATTGCTATTAACTAGTATCCTAAAAATTAGTAATCTACACAAATAGAATTACAAATAATAATAACTCACACATAGTTCCTTCCATATGTGGTCTTTCTTCCCCTTAGGAACTTTATGCCATGATTCTAGGATAGGACTGCAATGGCTGCGAGTAAGAACTCCAAGATATGAAACAAATGAGTGGTGGTTCACTCCATATAGATTTCCTGCATGATCGAAATCTACAACCAATTTAGGTCCATTGCCCCTTTGCTGTATTAACTTGTTCATCATTGTGATGCCCCTCACTTTCTCAACTTTCTTTTGCTGCTCATCAAGTGTTGTAATTTCTTCAGGGGGTACATCAACAACCTAAAATTTGATAAAAAAAACACACTTACATGATATAATTATAAATGAACATATAGATAGAAACCTCAGGGATATATTCTTAAAACTTACATTGTCAGGCGGCGCAAGCACGTACTCACCCTCATGGTGATCATCAGCACGGTCATCATGGGAATGCTCAGCCATCTGAAAGTTCACATTCAAATTATAAATTTCACATTGTAAAGTAACACTAATTGTAAAAGATCACATTTTAAAGTACACATTCACATTGTAAAGTAATTCACATTATAAAGTTCACATTCACATTGTAAAGTTCACATTCACATTGTAAAGTAATTCACATTGTAAAGTTCACATTCAGAAAAATAAAACATATAAAAAATATAAACATTCATGCCTCTAATATTGTGATCTTTTATCAATTAACAATCCTTCATTGTGATCCCCGCGAACATACAAGTCATTGTGATCCCCAGCTTCAATGTTTGGTGGTGTTGGCAACCCAACTGAGAATGGACTATCATAGTACTATTCTTCATCTATAGGATCTTCAATGAACTGTCTTTTACCATGAAGAATAATCGACCATTTATCATTTGCACGATCATCGATATAAAATACTTGTTTCGCCTGTGATGCCAATATGAATGGTTCACCCTTCTCGCCAATCTTTTCAAAGTTCACTAACGTAAAACACAATTCATCCACTATAACTCCTTTGTTGTTGTCAACCCAATTACATTTAAAGAGTGGAATTATGAAATCTACATAGTCAAACTCCCATATGTCTTCAATGACACCGTAATATGACATTTTAGCTTCACGTGGACTATTATCCTTTGTACTTGCAGAAAACAATGAAGACGCTTGAAGGGTGACCCCACTGTTTTAGACGACACTCTTATCATCTTGACGCTTTGTGTAATATGAGAATCCATTTATGTCAAACCCTTCATAAGACATAACATTTAATAAAAGTTTAAAGGCGAGGCATTTGATAGTTTCAGTAAGATTATCTGGTATTTGAGATAGTTGATGTAAGACTTTATCTTCAAACTACTTAATAAATGTCTTGTTATGCTCTCTAGCAAGCCACATTGAATTGGATCGAGGATATTGTCTCTTGATGAAATTGGTATGTTCCTTGATATAAACACTCACTTCGTCGATGTTGTGTAAAATATACAAGTGACCTTGCTCCAACTGCTCATGGCTGATTACTTTCACTCGTGATCCCAAAATTCCTTTGTCAAAATGCTCCTCAATATTCTTGTCATTCATAGGAGCGTCATTAGCACTCAGAAAGTCATTGCAAAAATCTATAACCTCTCTCGCCACATAACCCTCAATAATACTCCCTTCAGGCTGATAATGGTTTCGAACATCACCTTTAAAAACGCTCATGTATCGTTCAAAGGGTTTAGGGTTTAGGGTTTAGGGCCCGATATCAAAGACGAAAACATAACGTACTTATTTTTAATACACAATCAGGGAGGAAGATTGTATATAACAAGCATAACTGGCCAAGTGCTATGTTGGCTGCTCAATGTCCCGTACGGATTAATCCCATCTATACAAAGCCCAAGTCTTAGATTCCTATCTTCTTCATCGAATTCAGGGTACAATAAATCAATCTTCTTCCACTGTGGGGAATCAGACGCATGTCGTAGGATCCCATCATTATTTTTCTTAACATCTGCATGCCACCTCAAATTCTTCGCATCTATAGGATTGGCAAACAAGCGTTGAAACCGTGGTATTATAGGTAGATACCACATCACCTTGGCAGGAGAACCAGTTTTGGACTCCCCCGAAGTCGTCAATTTATACCTTGACGCACCACATTTCGGAAAATATTTCAAATCCATAAGTCCTTTTGAAATAATACACAATCATTCGGGCATGCATGTATCTTCTTGGCCTCCATTCCCATTGGACACAACAATTTCTTTAACCGGTATGTTGAGATTGGCAGCTCGTTTCCTTCAGGAAGAATTTCTTTCAACAAAGACAACAACGACGTGAAGCTTTTGTCGCTCCATCGATTGTTAGCTTTTAGTTTATACAATCTCAACACAGCGCTAAGCTTAATAAACTTACAACCTATGTATAACGATATCTCAGCATCATGCACAATGTTTCTAAACTTGGGAGGTAGATCGCTGTGCTCTACCCCACAACTATCCAGTATCGCATCAACGATGTCTACTGGAACTAGTTTGTTCACATCTAAGTCATCGAAGGAAATTTCTTCTTCCACACAAGCACTGCTATCGACATCCACTGATTTCAAGTTTGAAATCTCTCCATGCCAGTGCCATTATGTATAGCCGTGTACAATCCCATTGCACATGACATGACTTTTGATTTCGTTACCAGTACTGACTTTCAAATTGTTACCGCAATGCCTAATGGACAGTAAAACCTATCTCCAGGTTGTTTCCTATGTTCCTCGGCAAATCTAATAAACTGGTCAAGACCAGAAATGAACTCGGAGGTACAACGATTTGGAATGGACATCCGTGATCTATCCATTCTATGATCAAAGAGAAAACAAGTATATATTAGAACAAGATTAGGGTCTAGGGTTAAAAGATTAGGGTTTATGGTTAAAACTTTAGGGTTTAAGGTCTTATATATAATTAATGGTTAAAACATACTAAGTGAGATTAGGTGTTCAAGAACAGTCCCAAACCGAGGACTATCCAAGATTTACTCCTAATGAGTAAATCTTGGACGAGTTTCTAGGCTAACAAATACATGTGTTGTCATTCTTATATATAATAAATGTGTACCACCTATCCCATTTTGAACACCTAATCTCACTAGTAAGTGTATAATGTGTATTGGGTTTTCAAAAAAATTTCGGCAGCATTTCCCGATGGTCTCTAAGCACATATGTACTTAGAGAACAAATGGGGAAATGCTGCCAAAATTTTCTTGAAAACCCAATACACATTATACATTTACATCCTAAGTGAGATTAGGTGTTCAAGAACAGTCCCAAACCGGGGACTATCCAACAAATACATGTGTTGTCATTCTTATATATAATAAATGTTTATAAACTACAGGAAACATGGTTAATCCTAATCTATAGAGTATTATTAAATAATAAATCAAGAAATCAATAGTTTCAAACATGCAATAATTCACAATGCAATGTTATAAACTATAAGCAACATGGTTAATCCCCACACTCTAGTAGATAGACTAATCTTAAATATAGTGATGTATAAGAGATTAAGAAAAAAATTTCTTAGGTAAGAGTAAGATGAAGCTCATTGATAATATAGAAAGGGGGGGGAGGGGTGGGGCTGACCTTGGGCCCTTAGTTGATATTACATCAATGTACTATTGATTTCCAAGATAGGATAGATGAGACTAGAGTTCATATTAGATGAAAAAATAACAACGTAGGACAAAGTCCATCACTAAAGTCTCAAACTCAACATATATGCACAATTAGCATCAAATATAGGACAAAAGGGTAGATTAAAACCCTAATTTACTCAAACATGTATAAAATTTATCCTAATGACAAAAGGGCTAGGAATCTTTACTAGACATTATATGTAGCCCTAATCATCATATTTAACATACTACGTTATTATGAACATCCATATCAGATTAAGGTCATACTATGTTATAACCATTGGTTTAATAACCCTATTTCCGCATGTACATGATTATCAACTTTAAAACCCTATAATTCATTGAAATCATTCTAATTCAATTTAAGATGTTGGGATCGCATAATTATATACTGACATCAGAATATATAAAAGAATTATAATTAACATGATTAACAACATGCTCATCAAACTAGAGTTTTCTTGAATATCATCTAATATTCGTGTACTAACTGTACCTTTGTAACAAGAAGAATAATAGAGATTTAAGTATATTTTATTCACAATCTACACATTTTTCTGATCAAAACCATATACAATATGTCTATAATTGGAGCTAGCATTCATTTCCTACATTATTGGCAATATTAATGTGAATCTGACCAGCCAATAGTGGTCGAGCAGGAGCAGGGTACCTGCTTGAGGGCGGAGGAAGAAGACGAGGAAGAAGAGCACGAGCAGGGTACCTTTGTGGCGGCGCCGGCAGAAAATAGGCGCGCAGGAGCTGTGGTCGGAGCAGCGACCTGGAGAGCAGAGAGCAGAGCGCGCAGGGAGCAGGCCTAGGATAGCCACGGCCGGCCTGGAGAGCAGCGGCCGGAGAACCACAGCAAGTGGCAGTGGCAGAGGCGCGCGGCGAGCGGCGACGACGACGACCATAGCACCAGACGGCGGCAGAGGCGGAGGCAGAGGAGCAACGAGCGGCGGTGAGCAGAGGAATCACCGGAACCCTCAATCGCGGAATGAATGAAACAGAAGGGGAAGAGTCTGGCTCGCGCGAGTGTTGTTAAGTTAACAATAGGCGTCAGTTGTTAAAAACAACTGAGCCTAAAAACTATAGGCGCCGGTTACCAACAAAAAACCGACACTATTGCTCATTTATAGTCGTCGGTTCCAACTAGAAAAATCGACGTCTATCTTTATATGCTGATAAAAATAAATGTTCTCGAATTAAGACCATAGTGGTCGGTTTCCGTATAAAAATCGACGCTAAAGGGAGGTGAAAATTTTCGCGGTTAAGCGCGCGAAAACACAACGGCGTCAGTTATTGTAAGGCAACTGACGATAAAAATTGATCAAATTTCTGTCTCGCGGAAAACCTTTAGTCGTCGGTTTCTTTTTTAACAACTGACGTTATATGTTAAATTTTGTAGGTAATTTTTTTCACTGAAAATTTTGAATTTGACGGTTAATTTTAGGCGTCGGTTGCTTATTAAGGAACCGACACTAAATAAAAGCGATACCCGTGTCTGGTTGCCCTTCACATATAGATGTCAATTTTTTTATTAGTGTCGGTGTAATTATACAACCGACGCCTTTAAAAGTGACATTATAAGTCATTTCTGTAGTTGTGAATGGAGTTGAAAGTGAATTTTTACTCAAGATGAGTTTGGTAGAATGTGAGTGCGGCCTGTAAAATTTGCTACACTAAAATATATTATAAGTTTACAATTGATTATCTCACTGTTCTTCTTTCAACGCACTGACGCAGGTTACGCAGTTCGGTTGATCATTAACCCTAATTCACTCACATGTGATTAAAGGCGCAGGAGATAACATGAGGCAGACATGGCCAGGGACCTCTCACCGTGCGCGTACCGCTGAATAAATGATCTTCTTGTCTACTGCACCACCCATTCACGGCGCACGGGTCTCTTGAATGCCGTAGAAGGCCACCGGATTCCAGTCCGATCAACTAGCTAGAGCCGTGCAAACACGTAGCTCATCTGACTACTTCCTTACTTGCAAACCATATGACCCGCCGACGGAAAGACATGAGATTTTCTTAGTAGCAGATGACGTGGTAATCAAAACGGCAGATTCGTTTTTTGTTGTGTTTTGTCCTTCGCAATGCAGTTTATTAAAATGCATTTGTAAATTCAAACCATCAGTATGTTGGATTTTGGATGGACTCTAGGGGTAAATAAAGCTAAATGCACTTAAACAGAACACATTAGACATTCGAGATATTTCTAAGATAATATGAAGTATAGACTTTGAGTGCAACTAAAACATACATAACATTGGCGAGAGAGATTGAACAAGCACAAGAACACATGTTATGTATAGTGGTTCTAATCTCCAAATTAGGAGAAAGTCGGTCAACCACCTAGAGAGGTCAAGCCCTAAAAATGCACACTCATTGCATACTTATATTCCATTATAAGACATAAAATATATTACATTTCTTTTCCAGACCAAGGATATCCAGCCTTCCCTTTAAAGAAAAAAGAGTCAACAACCAACTAAAGGATTTACCTATCCATAACCAAGAGTCTTCACCCTTTACAAGGACTTATCAATGTTGCAACGAGTTTTCTACCTTTATCAAAGAGTTATCCACTCTTGCACAAGTCTTCCCCCTTGAAGGAACTACCCACTCTTCATGGATCTTTCGTCTTTGACTTCACCTTCGCCAAAGAAAAATTTTCACCAAAGGACTCCTTATCTTCTTCTTCTTCTTCACCTCTCTTAGCTAAGAGAGAGAACCTTCATCTTCATGGTAGAAAAAAAGATTGGGAGGTGGAAAAGTGTGAGCCTCACAAGATATAAATGTAGGACTAGCCTCTTACAAATCTCCTACTCACTCTAATGGATGCAACAAATGATTAAGCTTGAGAGTAGAAGGAGGTTCTAGGATGCATTTCAACTATAATATATGGACTTTCATAGTGTTTGACTAACTATGGGATGAAGCCCAAGGGGTCCTATTTATAATTGGGGATACCTACTAGCTAGTAGAAACACTTAAAGACAAATTCTAGTCATTTGAGGTGTTGCAACAGATATATTCTTGATGTTTACAACACTCCAACGACTACAAATATTTTCTCTGCACATTCTGTACAGTCATTCAGTCGAGTTTCAATAAAAATAACTCAACCGAATGTATTATGCAATAAAGAAAATTTGAAGTATCGATCGATTCATAAATGAAACTCAGCCGATGGTTTAACTTTGTTTTGGCTGTGCAGGGTGTCGGTCGAGCTTGATCTGGGATAACCTCGGCCGAACCTGGAAATTCTCAAAATCCATCAAGGGTGTCAGTCAAGTTTATCAACGTTGAAACTCGACTGAACATGCACTCTGTGATGAATTTTCAAAATCATCATTAAAATGTTTAAGCGTTCTCTTTTAGCACTCCTGATTTTTTCTAAGTTTAATTGCAAGTCGTACAATCATTACAAGTGATTTACAACATGATTCTAATAGAGATACATCATATTTCATAAAAGTACACATTGATTTTGACTTGTCTTTTCTCCAAGTTAGGATGCACAAGTTATGGAATTTGGAGTGTGTCTATACCTAATCTGGAATCACTCAAGTAGAAGCATTAGACACAAATAAATAAAATGGTTAGTCATCATCAAAATAAGAGTTTAGTCAATTAGACTTTGAAAGTCAATTGGACTTTGAGTAAACATTCTCCCCCTTTTTGAGGATGACAAACCATTCCATAAATATATTGAAAGCATTTAAATAAAATTATACCTCAGGAGAAACCTAGGGGTTTCAATAGAATTGAGTTCATATACCCCCCCAATTGATTTTCATGGAGTTCCTATACTCCCCCTCAATTGATGTTATTTTACCTGAATGGTTAGATTTCATAACATTTATGGAAACTATATCTTCTACTCATATATGTTCTACATATATGTCTTCTCCCCTTAACATAAGACATGCCTTTGACACCCTTCATCACACAAAATGAGATTACTCAAATCAAAACGTGGAATTAACACTAATCACTATACTACCATAAACAGGGTAAATTTAAACCATTTACAATTAAATATCTCAAGCGAAAGTAATTACTAAACCATCCTCAACTTAGACTATCTTTGATTTATATATATACACCAAAGGATGTTACATCTCATGTTCAAAGGCTATCAAGCCATTACTATACAATATTTATAAACTGTTTACACATATATACCATTTATATACAGACATGGCATAAAGCCAAAATCTACGTGTCACTATACAAAATACAAAATCTCCCAAAAGACCTGAGAGTACAAGGATGACACATAAGACATCTCTAGCAGAATATCCAACCTCTAGAAAATAGTACTCCTCTTGCTGCTCAACACATGTACCACAACCTCTACCTCATTGTCCACTACCACCTAAAAAATTGTGGAACCAACGGGGTGAGATCACATCTCTGTGGGATATATAACTCTCCACCAAAATCTATTATAAGCAACATAATTAAATAAAGTAGTAAATGCTGGTTAAGCAGTTCAAGTACTTGCAATTGAATAGTAAAACATCATATATTTTTAGAAGTAATATGAAGAACATGTGTGACAGTTGTAAACTAAACAGTACAAGAAAGAAGGTATGGGGTTATCCAATGTGATTCGTTTTTTACCCTAAGTAGATGTATTACACCACTGTATTAGCACTTTTATTATTATTGCCTTGAGGATTTGAGGCATACCACTCAAATCCAACTGACCACTATTAAGTCAAAATCAGGACCATACTAGATCAGTGGAAGAGCCAGACTCCATGATCACCATCTAAACCTCGTGTTCAGTACACAAAAACACTTTCAGGGACATATTAGTCAACTACAAACAACGACTTCTAGTCAAACTCATGGATTGGCTCACGCATGGCCATCCTTATATACCACAACTAGTCTGCCTTGGTACATGGCATAGAACTAGAGAACTGGATCAAGCATGGTCGTTCTATAACAAAATATCACATTAATATTTCAACCAATTTAAGGGTATACAGAAATAATCCAATTGCACCCATCATATTCAATAATTTGGGCTTCGAGTTTCCCATAGGAGTTGCTCGTTTCACCATCAAACTAGACACTAACAGTGAAGATGGATCTATGGTACAGGGCAACTACATGATTAAGGTTTCACTTGAATAGACCATCCAATTGAGTATCTTTTAATGCATCAATCAAGTGACAACTTACAAACCCTAAACATTTTCTACAAAATTAAGGTAAGACACAACTTTAAAAGAAATAAAACGTATAAGGTGAGAACTTGTCTCATCATCTCAAGATATTTGTATCATAACCATTACAAGGTCATCAATGCCACATCACTATGGGGTATCAACCCCTCAATTCTATCTCTGGTGGATTTCACCTCTTAAATTGTACTCAAAGCACTCAACAATTCACTAGGTTCACATAACATGAAACATATGTGATCAAAATCATAAGATATCTCAACAATTGATGTATGCTTATAATCACCACCCTATATTGTACAAGGTTCACCATATAATTATCATAGCTATGCATATTCATCTCATCTGCAAAGTTAGGGATGCATAAATAGGAGAGAGAAAACTTTATTATAGAATAAGAATATTCAAGTAAAACAATCACATACAACAAATGAATAAATGAATTAGGGTTAGGGTTTCAATTGCATTCAATTAGGGTTTCATAACACTACTCAACACTTAAACCCTAATGCCATCACTACCCACTTTGTTGGAGAGTTCTAGAGCCAGACACTATGGTTAATGATCAAACATTCATGTCACATCATTACATGTAGATCATTACACTATGTATTGATCATCTATACATGTATGATAATGTGTGTATCGACCCATCACCATAAAGTGTAGCGACCTAGACACACACCATGTGTCACGATCGCAACACTTGGTGTTTTGACCCTAGATCATGATGATGTATTGACCTCAATCATTCTAGGTGTATTAACATCATGAGACATGAGTGTCTCGACCTCAAACCAAAGTGTTTCGACCTCCACACTTCAAGGTGGTTCAACCTTAAACATTCATGGTTTCAACCCTTATATAAGTAGTGTTTTGAACTCAACCACATAGGGTGTATCGGCCATAACACTCTATATAGTCTTAACCACTATCACCACCAGTGTTTGGACCCTAAACATAAAGGTATTGGTTGTAACAAGGTTGTTATGGTTGCTACCTTACAAAACCCTAAGTGTTTCGACTCCTAAACAAATGCATGGTCCAAACCACACATGAATACAAGTGTTACAACCTCATGCCACAAGGGTTACTACCAACAAAAGGTCAAGCCTGCTACCAACTTTTCGTAATAGCTGGGAGGTCGGGGTATACTAACCGTCAACCCAAGAACAAAAACCATACACAAAGGTGTTCTTCAAACCCTAGAACAAGATCATCTTAAGGATCGTGATAAGAATGTGGAAAATTGGTTTCTAATAAATGCATCTATTATCAAGATCATCAAATATACTTAGATGAATGGATTTTAAACAAAGAAAACTGGTTCCAAGAACAAGAACAAGATCCCATCATTCATTTATCAAAATCTTCAAATTGGGTACAAGGATTTTAGATTTTACAAGAAGTATACATCATCTTTGAGATATTATATAGTTCGAACATAACTATCATAACTTTCTTCACTATAAGCACATATTTTTAAGATCTAGAACAACATCATACAAACTGTATATCATCAAGTTTAAGTTGCACATAATAGAGGAGGAGGAAGTTATATAACCCGCCTATAGTTGATGATCCAAGACTCCAAGATCTCAAGCTCCAAAGAAGAAAAGGAAGCCCCAACTATATGCAAACCTTTGACCACCAGATCTCCTTCAAAAAGAGAGGAACACCATAGTTGAATAAGAGTCCAGGGAAAAGAAAACCCAAACCCTAACTTTGAACCAAGGTAGAAGATGACAAAACCCTAGGTCAAAGCATGATTTTGACCCAAGAGAAGAAGAAATCTTCAAGAGAAATCACAATGAACTATCCACAGCCCTCATGGTGGAGATGGAGGAAGAAGAATATGAAGAAAGGAGGGAAAACTAGATCCAAGGTTCAAATCACTTACCTAGAGAAGAGATTGTCCAAGAAACCACCACCAAGAAGATGATCTAGCACCAAATTCACCACATGCTAGAAGGATCGGCTGCCCTAGATTCAAGATCTGCCCTTCTTGCTCCTACAACTCCAAGGTCAATTCATGTTCAATGGAGGAAGAAGAGGAAGTAAAAAAGTCTCACACACATGAATAGAAATGGATATATATATCCCAAGTGAGAGATAGAAAGTGATTTGTGAGGTGTCACCATTCTAGATCACCTGAGGACACATGTCCTTCAACACCATGGTCTTATACTCTTCCACATGAAAAAGTACAAAAAATTCATATTTATCCAGAAAGTGTAGGGACCTCCATGGTTGCTACCATCATCAATGTCCCGACGCATCCAAACTCACCTTGTTTCGACCCAAACCCTAATCTATCAAAGTGAGGTCAGAACACTAAAGGACAAGGGTTTGTTTTGACATGTAGGTCATCTAGATTGAAACCACAACCCTTAGGGTAGGTGTTGCGGTCGCTACCCTCACTCAAGTGTGAGGTAACAATCACTACACCCAAACCCTTACCAAATCACAACTTATACATAGCAACCCTAGAAACCCTAAAACACCATGAAGTGTTCCATCATCAAACATTAATTAAACATGGCACCCCATGTCACCGTATTCTCTCTCATGGTGCTAAGGTACAAGTAACACTCTCTTCATGTGGCATTTTGCATGTTAACCCTCAATTATGGGTAAATTGTAAACTAGTCTAAAACAAGTACTTATATAGCAAAAGTGGTTCAAACCTCAATCAAATTGAACCAAATTGAAACCAAAGACATGTCATATGGTATTAAGGCACTTCAAAAAATTTAATTAAAGTTTAAGAATCTCATTATGCCAAGAAAACATATTTAAGCAAGATCTTATAATTATAAACCCCTAACAAGGATTTCACCCCCTAAATCCTATGCAAAAAGAGACGGATACTTCTTTCGCATCTCTTCCTCAAGCTCCCACGTGTCTTCTTCCACACAACGATGATACCATAAAACTTTTACTAGCACAATGTCCTTCATTTTCAATTTATATATCCTTCTATTTAGGATTAGAACATGACCTTCCACATAAGAGATGTCATTATCTATCTCTACCTAATCTGATTGAAGAGTCAACTCTGTATCAGGATGACACTTTCTCAACATAGAGATATGAAACACTGGATGTAACTTATATAACTCAGGTGGCAACTCTAACTTACAAGCCACCTTCCCAACACGTGCAACCACAAGATAAGGCCCATATATCTGGAAGCTAACTTACCTTTTTTCCCAAACCTTATAACACCCTTCCAAGGAGATACTTTGAGGTACATCATGTCTCCCACCTAGAACTCCTAAGGTCTATGACAATTATCAGCATAAGACTTCTATATATCCCGAGCTGCCTTCAGTTGTTGTTGTTGAATGACTTTGATCTTTTCCGTCGTCTACTGCACTAGATCAAGACCTAAAAGCTAATATTTTCCAATCTCATACCAACACAAAGGAGATCTACAACGTCTCCCATATAATACTTCATACGGTGCCATATCGAAGCTCCTTTGATAACTATTGTTGTAGGAAAACTCTATCAGTCTAAGGTGTAAATCTCAACTTCCCATAAACTGTAACACACAAGCTCTCAACAGACCCTCCAAGGTCTGTATCGTCCTTTCAGACTATCCATCTATATGTGGATGAAATGTAGTGCTAAACCTTAGTTGCGTACCCATCGCTGTATGTAGATGTTCTCGAAAGTGACTCTAAACTCTGGAACTCAATCTGGAACTATAGTAGTTGGGATCTCATGTAGAAGTACTATCTCATCTATATACACATGTGTAAGCTTTTGAGTTGTATACGTTGTCTTTACTGGCAGAAAATGTGGTGATTTAGTTAACTTGTCCACTATTACCTAGATGGAATTATGACCTTTGGCTGTCCTTGGAAGTCCAACCACAAAGTCCATTTTAATATGGTCCCATTTCCACTAAGGTTAGGCATTGGTTGCAAAATCCCTATAGGTTTATGATGTTTATCTTTAACCTACTGACATACTGCACACTTAGACACAAACTCATCTACATCACACTTTAATCCTGGCCACCAATACAAATCGTTCAGATTGTAACACATCTTGGTGATTCCTAGATGCATAGCGTACATAGAAGAGTGAGCTTCTTCTAGAAATAAAATCCTCAGATTATCTACATCTGGCACCACTGATCTACCATGATAACACACTTCCCATCATCAAATTCATGGAATACATCATGCTTCTCACTGCCCAACTCTGACCAAATCTATCATGTCACAATATCATTTTGTTGTGCATCTCTATTCTGCCGACTCAACGTCAACTTTACTGGTAACTGTGATAACAAACCTGCTAACAAAGATACCTCTAATTGTACATTTGTCAGTCTTAGAGAGACCAACATATCTCTCTTATGGCACACCAAAAAACTCAATTGTGCTTTAGTAACAGATAATGACAAAGATGATTTCCTACTTAAGGCATCTACCACCACATTCACCTTCCTTAGATGATAATCTATAGTACATCATAGTCCTATATCATTTCCATCTAGCATCATTGTCACATGTTCATCTCTTTCTATGAAAAGATATACTGTAGGTTCTTGTGGTAAGTGAAAATCGGACACTTCTCACCATACAAGCAGCATCTCCATATCTTCTAGGCATGGATCACTGCGGCTAACTCTAGATCGTGCGTCAGATAGTTCTCCTTATGTTTTTTAAGCTATCACAAAGTGAAAGAGATCATGTTCTTATCCTGCATTAGAACACAACCTAGACCATTCTTAGATGCATCACAAAAGACTATACAACATTTTCCTTGCTCTGGCAGCACTAACACTGGTGCACTAGACAACTTCTCCTTCAGAAGTTGAAAGGAACATTGACATCTGCCATCCCAAACACATGACACATTTTTCTGTGTTAACTTTGTTAGGGGTAATGATATGCACTGAAGTTCATAATGAACCTTCTGTAATATCCTACCAAACATCAAAAAGTGCAAACCTTCATAGGTCTCTTTGGCTGATCCCATTCCAGCACTGATTCCACCTTATTTGGGTCTATGCACACACCCCTGTCAGATATTACATGCAATAGAAAATCCACTTCCTTTAACCATAAGTCACACTTATTGAACTTCACATATAACTGATGTTGCCTCAGTAATGACAAAGTCCGACGTAGGTGTCGCTCGTGCTGTTGACCATCTCTAGAGTATATCAGAATGTCATCTATAAACACAACTACAAACTCACCTAGATGTGGTCTAAACACTCTATTCATCAGATCCATGAATGTTGTTGGTGCATTGGTTAGCCCAAACAACATAACCATGAACTCATAATGAACAAACGTTGCCCTAAAGGGTTACTTAGGTATGCCATCTTCCTTAATTCACAACTGATGATAACCTGACCTCAGGTATATCTTAGGGAAAATGGTGGCACCTCGTAACTGATCAAACAAATCATCTATACAAGGCAACATGTACTTATTCTTAATCGTCATCTTATTCAACTGTCGATAGTCTATACACAACCTCATCGATCCATCCTGCTTCTTAACAAAGAGAACACATGCACCCCAAGGTGACGTGCTCAACCTGATGAAACCTTTCTCAAGTAATTCCTACAACTACTTTTTTAGTTCTTGCATCTCTGTTGGTGCCATCCTATATGGTGTTTGTGCTATAGGTTGAGTACTTGAAACTATGATTTCAAAATCAATATCTCTAGTAGGAGGTAGACCTAGAAACTCATAAGAAAACACATCCTCAAATTCCAGCACAACTGGCACTTCCTAAATACTAGGACCCTCTGCCTTTGTATCCACCACATGTGCCAAGAATGCATCACAACCTTGTCTCATCCGCTTCTCTGCTACATAGCTGAAACTAGACATGTCGGAAGGATCTTCCTATCACCCTGGAAAACCGATGAAATATCACCATCGACAAACGTCACCATCGTAGCACTACAATGCAAGATCACCGGATACTTTTCCAAAGTATCCATCCCAAGAATCACATCGAAACCATGCATGTCAATGGTAAGAGATCCACTTGAATGCTACATCCTGACAAAGAAAGAATACATGATAGACATACTTCTCGCAGCTCGACGGAACCAACTAGAGGGGTTTCAAGGTGAAGACTGTCATTTCTATGAGTAACAGTCAAGAAACAGTTAACTTTGACTTCTCTAGTGATGAAAGAATGTGTCGCACCTGGGTCAATCAAAATAGATATAATACATGAAGAAGACAAATTAGAATAAAATAATTCCATCTGACCTATCACAACCCTTAGGTTGATGACTTCCTCCAGTTGATTCATCGTAGAGAATCTAGTCATTGCCTATTGTCACCCCCTTCATATGTCAGTATGTCCTGATGAACCGACTAATGACGCCTATTTGTATCCTCTACCAATGTGCAGATGTCACTGTTTTGACCCTTATTGACTCTGTCTAGATTGCCAAGTCACCTCTTCATCTTTCATAGGGAAGAACGACCTAGTATGCCCCACCTGTCCACATTAATGGTAAGTCTTGTACTCGTACCATGACTAGATGGGCCTGTCACAGACACCGACATTACACTGCAAGCTCCTATAGTCACAAAACTATGACCCCTATCTCTACTTTGTGTCCAGTGTGGCAATGTCTCTGACCTTTGCTGGGACTGAGGTGAAGAATACCTGCGCTTCTTGAAATTTCTAGAAGATTGTCCTTCGTATTTTGCATGCCTCTTCTTAGCCTACCTCACGTTTCTCTATCACAGACCTCTCCACTCTTCTAAATGGCTCCACAAAAGTGGCAAACCTCTCTCTATTCTCTAAGGATGATACTAGAGTTGTCAGCTTAGAACTGAGACCCTTCTCAAGGTGTCAGATCCTCTCCTTGTCCATTATAGCCATATGTGGACAGAATTGTAGAAGCTCAATGAACTTAGCTTCATAAGCATTGATTGGCATATATCCATGTTGGATTTTCTCAAACTATACAATCTTTTCATCTAAGTAAGTCTCAGGAAAGTACCGACTTACAAGCTCCCATATGAATTCTTCCCATGTAATCACAACTCCCAACATTTTCTCCTCCTCAATGGCCCACTAGTGGCCAACACTCCCTTTTAACTGGTACACTGCATGCTTCACCTTATCCTCCTCGGGGATGTTGAGGATCTTAAAGGCCTTTTCCAGCTCAGTCAGCCACATATATGCATCGACTAGATCAAAAGTACCTACATATTCCAATGCTCCTACATGCCAAAGTCTCTCAAAAGTATTTCCAGACCCATGAGTTTCTGCATCGGGAATCTTCACCCTAGGTTGTTTTGCAGGCATCCTATCCATCATACGGTTCATTGTAGTTAGGGCTGTAAATGGGTACGGGTAGACCCGCGGACCCGCAAATCCGGACCCTTAAAAAACCCATCACGGGTCTAATTTTTTATACCCGCATACCCTTAGACCCATATACCCTTGGACCCGCATATAAGCGGGTCCAATAATGGGTATGCTTGGACCCAGACCCGCTAGACCCATGTACCCGCTATACATAAGTAACTATTAAAATAATATGTTATATATATCATACTTTACTAGTCTAATTAATATAATTATTGAGATTATATCCTACTCTAAGGTTGAGACTAGTCATATAACTAAGAATTAACTATTCTAGTTACAATAACGAACACCATATGTAAGCTTAAAATTAAAATGTCTACTAATCTACATTACTTTCTACATAAATTAAATGTTATGATCATGACTACAAATATGTAAACAATTACTCAATTAATTTTATTGTATAGAATATAGCATTGTCTAATATAACTATTACATGTTAATATACTATATGATAACAATATCTTGTTGTGTTAAATATATATAACATAGTCATTTCTCTTACATAAACAATATGATGTTTTATAGAACCGTTTAATCGCATACCCTCACCGCATACCCGCTATTATTGCGGGTACGGGTATGGTGTGGGTCCAGGTTTTGAATTATGTGGGTCTAGAACCGGAACCGGACCCACTAAATTAGATGGGTATGGGTATGGGTATGGCCAGACCCGCACCGTACCTGTACCGTTTACGCCCCTAATTGTAGTCATGAACTGTCCAACCACAGACTCTAAAATAGGGTTGGCTACATTAGCTGGGTTGACTTGAGGCATCTCGGGAACAACTTCTGCCCTTTCTTGCCTCCTAGCAGCACCTCCTGCTGCATCTTGACCGCTTTCAGCAACATGCTCATCATGTTCTCCAGACATCTTCTCTATCTTTTTCTACTTCTGTAATAGCAAAAGCCACTATAAGATATACTGGAGGACACTAGAACATACACTGTTCCTAATCCTATGTCCTTGCAGACTCAATGAACCTAATGCTCTGAGACCAACTAAATTGTGACGTGCTTCATCACACAAAATGAGATTACTCAAATCCAAATGCAAAATTAACACTAATCACTATATCACCATAAACCAAGGTAAATTTGAACCATTTGAAATTAGATATATAAAGTGGAAGTAATTACTAAACCAGCCTCAACTCAGGCTCTCTTTGATTCATATATATACCAAAGGATGCTACATCTTATGTTTAAAGGCTATCAAGACATTACTGTACAATACTTACAAATTGTTTACACTTATATGCCATTTATATACACACATGGCATAAAGCCAACATCTACATGTCCATATAAAAAATACAAAATATCCCCAAAGACCTGAGAGTACAAGGATGACACATACATCTATAGTAGCATATCCAACCTCTAGGAAATATTTCTCCTCTCGCTATTCAACACTTATACAACAATCTCTACCTCCTTGACCACGACCACCTAAAAAATTGTGCAATCAATGGGGTGAGATCACATCTTAGAGGGAGATATAACGTTCCACCAACATCTATTATAAGTACCATAATTAAATAAAGCATTAAATACTGGTTAAGAAGTTCAAGTACTTGCAAATGAATAGTAAAACATCATATGTTTTTAGAAGGAATATGAAGAATGTGTATGACATTTGTTAAGTAAATGGTACAAGAAATAAGGTATGGGGTCATCTAATGTGATTCATTTTTTACCCTAAGTAGATGTATTACATGGATGCATTAGCACTTGTATTATTATTGCCCTGAGGATTTGAGACATACCACTCAAATCTAATTGACCACAGTTAAGTTGAAAACAATACCATACAAGATCAGTGGAAGAGGCAGACTCCATGATCATCACTAGCATCTTGTGGTTAGTACATGAAAACACTTGTAGAGACATATTAGTCAACTACAAACAACAACTTATAGTCAAACTAAAGGATTGGCTCACACATGGCCATCCTTTTATAACACAACTATTCTGCCTTGGTACATGGCACATCACTAGAGAACTGGCTCACACATGGCCGTTCTATAACAAAGCATCACATCACTATTTCAATCAATTTAAGGGTACATAGAAATAATCCAATTGCACCTCACATATTCAATAATATGCACACTGAGTTTCCTGTAGGAGTTACTCATTTCACCATCTAGCGAGATACTGACGCTGAAGATGGATCTATGGTTTATGGAAACTACATGATTAGGGTTTTACTTGATTAGACCTTCCAATTGAGTATCTTTTAATGCATCAATCAAGTTACAACGTATAAACCCTAAACATTTTTCTACAAAATTAAGGTAAGATACAACTTTAGAAGATATAAAATGTATAAGGTGAGAACTTGTCTCATTATCTCAAGATACTTGTATCATAACTATTACAAGTTCATCAATGTCACATGACTATGGGGTATCAACCCCTCAATAATATGTCTAGAGGATTTTAGCTCATAAATTTTACTCAAAGTACTCAACCATTCACTAGGTTCACATCACATGAAACATATACAATCAAAATCATAAGATATCTCAACAATTGATGTATGCTTATAATCACCACCCTATATTGTAAAACGTTCACCCTAGCATTCTCATAGCTATGCATATTCATCTCACCTGTAAAGTTAGGGATACATAAACAAGAGAGACAAAACTCTATTATAGAATAAGAATCTTGAAGTAAGATAATCACATACATCACATGAGCAAATGGATTTGGGTTAGGCTTTAATTGCATTCAATTAGGGTTTCATAACACCACTCAACACCTGAACCCTAATGCCATCATTTCCCACTTTGTTTGAGAGTTCTAGAGCTAAGCACTATGGTTAATGATCAACCATTAATGTGACATCATCACATGTAGATCATTACACAATGTATTAATCATCTATACATGTATGAATATGTGTGTATCGAACCATCACCATAAAGCGTAGCGACCTAGACACACACCATGTGTCACGACCGCAACACTTGGTGTTTCGACCCTAGATCATGATGATGCATTGACCTCAACCATTCTGGGTGTATTAACCTCATGAGACATGAGTGTCTCAGCCTCCAACTAAAGTGTTTAGACCATCACACTTCAAGGTGGTTCAACCTTAACCATTCATGGTTTCAACCCTAATATAAGTAGTGTTTCGACCTCAACCACATGGGGTGTATCGACTGTAACACTCTATATGGTCTTAACCACTACCATCACTAGTGTTTCTACCCTAAGAATAAAGGTATCAACCGTAACAAGGTTCAAATGGTTTCTACCTTCCAAAACCCTAAGTGTTTCGACCCCTAAACAAATGCATGGTTGAAACCACACATCAATACAAGTGTTACAATCTCATGCCACAAGGGTTACGAACTACAAAAGGTCTATCCTTCTACCAACAATTCGTAATGAATGGGAGGTCAGGGAATACTAACCGTCAACCTAAGAACAAAAACCCTACAAAAAGGTGTTCTTCAAACCCTATAACAAGATCATCTTACAGATCATGATAAGATTGTAGAAAATAGGTTTCTCACACGTGCATCTATTATCAATATCATCAATTATACTTAGATTAATGGATTTCAAACAAAACAAAGTGGTTCCAAGAATAAGAACAAGATCTCATCATTCATTTCTCAAAATCTTGAAATCGTGTACAAGGATTTTAGGTTTTACAAGAATTATATCTCATATTTGAAATATTATATAGTTCAAACATACCTATCTTCACTTTCTTCACTACAAGAACATATTTTAAGATGTAGAACAACATCGTACGGACTACATATAATCAAGTTTAAGTTGCACATAATAGAGGAGGAAGTTATATAACCCGCCTATAGTTGATGATCCAAGCCTCCAAGATCTCAAGCTCCAAAGAAGAGAAGGAAGCCCCAACTATATCCAAATCTTTGACCACCTGATCTCCTTCAAAAAGAGAGGAACTCCATGGTTAAAGAAGAGTCCAGGGAAAAGAAAACCCAAACCCTAACTTTGAACTTAGGTAGAAGATGAATAAACCCTAGGTTAAAGCATGATTTTGACCCAAGATAAGAAGACATCTCCAAGATAAAATACCATGTACAATCCACTACCATCATGGTGGACATGGAGGAAGAAGATGAAGAAAGGAAGGAAAATTAGATCCAAGGTTCGAATCACTTACCAAGAGAAGAGATTCTCCAAGAAACCACCACCAAGAAGATGATCTAGCACCAAATCCACCACATGCAAGATGGATCGGATGTCCTAGCTTCAAGTTTTTCTCCTTCTTTCTCCTAAAACTCCAAGGTTAGTTCACATTCAAGGGAGGAAGAAGAGGAAGTTGAAAAGTCTCACACACATGAAGAAAAAGGGATATATCCAAGGGAGAGAGAAAGTGATTTTTGAGGTGTCACCATTCTAGACCGCCTAAGGACCCATGTCCTTCAACACCATGGTCTTATCCTCTTCCACATGAAAAATACAAAAATATCATATTTATCTAGAAAGTGTAGTGACCTCCATGGTCGCTACCATCATCAAGGTCGCAACACATCCAAACTCACCTAGTTTTAACCCAAAACCCTAATCTACCAGAGTGAGGTCAAAACACTAAAGAACAAGGGTTTGTTTTGACCTCTAGGTCATCTATATCGAAACCAAAAGCCTTAGGGCAGGTGTGCGGTCACTACCTCACTCAAGTGTGAGGTAGTTGTCGCTACACCCAAACCCTAGCCAAATCACCATTTATACAGAGCAAACCTAGAAACCCTAGAACACCATGAAGTGTTCATCATCAAACATTAATTAAACAAGGCGCCCCATGTCGCCATCTTCTCTATCATAGTGCTAAGGTACAAAGAGAAATCTCTTCATCTGACATTTTGCATGCTAACCCTCAATTATGGGTAAATTGCAAACTAGTCCAAAATAAGTACTTATATAGCAAAAATGACTGGAACCTCATTCAAATCAAACCAAATTGAAAAGAAAGATCTGTCACATGGTTAAGGCAGTTCACAAAATTAAACTAAAGTTTAAGAATCTCATTATGCTAAGAAAATATATTTAAGCAAAATGCTAGGTCAAGGATCTTACATGCCTTCTCCTAATAAATGCCTTCTCCTCGTCTTACATAAGACATGCTTTCTCCCCCTTTTCATTTAAAAAAGTGGGGGTTTGAAAATCTAAAATGAAACATGTTAGACAAAGGAGATACCAAATGTCAAAAGGGGGATTAGAAGAGCAAAAACTAAATGCTTTTCCAAGAATAGTATATAAAAATCAAGAAATGCATTTGAACAACCCATAATGTAATTTTTGCAATATCAAGGAAAATAACAAAAAGGTCCTTGAAATTATAAGATAATGTGCTGGACAAAACTAATAAATCACGATCTTGACCCTCAAGATGACAGAATTCACTCAAAAATGTCAGGGCTCATGATGTCGTGATTCATGCTCAAAATACCATTTCTGCATAAAAACACTCGTTTTGCACAAAATCTGATATTTGAGAAAAACATTCAAACTGCATAAAATCTCTAGATGCTCCAATATTTGCATATAATGTAGCTCTATTTATTTATCATCACAAGGATATCCAAGCAACTCAAGATAGTAGATATGCAATTTAAGGAATAAGCTTGAGTATGTATGTAAAGAAGATACAAGCATAGAATATAGTTGAATACCACTTGATGAATAAGAGTAGAAACACATGTAGATGGACTATTAGTATATGATATCACAAATCACGACTACTAGTAGGATCTAGATCATATCAAAGGATACACAAATTAATGAACATGCTATCATTAGATGTAGAGAAATATCCAAACAAAGAGATAAGAAATTTTAAAAACAAGAAAGGATATTACTCACAAGAAAATATGCATTCTTAACAAAAGATGATTACCACTAGGAAGCTTAAGGTTGGATCAAAAGATATACATATAGATATATGTAGTAAGTTAAAGTACAACGGAAGCAATTTAAGAAAAAACTAAGAGATCCAAAGAGATCATCATCAAAACATGCATAACAACTCAAGATAGATAATTGCAAAATATGGAGATGCCAAAAGAGAAATTCTAGAGATAGAGTTGTATGCAAGATATGCAATTTAAAGCATGGAAATATGCATATATAAAGGTACCAAGGGGAGTCCCACAATATAAGGCTATTGGTTGATAAATCTAGTTGAGAGGGAAATTCTATGCACAATGTTGTCAGTCGAGTTTTTGGGTTGAACTTCTCGGCCGACAAAAATTGCTGGCAACACTTGTTGGTGCTTGTCGGTCGAATTTCTTGGAGGACAAACTTGGCTGACAATAGCTGCTATAAAAAACATATATTCTTCAGAAAAAGAACATATAGAGGCATAATAAAAAATAAAGCCATATACAAACATGTATAAGAAAGTTAGTAATGCATTATGAAAGCATCATAATAGTTTTTGATAAAGAAAGTGATGAATAAATATACCACTTTTGACTCAAAAACCATAAGTATAGTTCATACTAAATTGGCAAAAGCACATAATGATTGAATATGAGAAAGAATTACATTACCTCTAATTCTTACCATTTCTTTTCCACTTGTTTCCACCCTATACATATCCCACCTTTCTTCTTTCATATGGATTGAGAAGTCAATTTGCAAATCAATAGCTCATGTCAATCCAGTAGCACTTGAACTACAAGAAGAAAGATGAAATGATCCCCATTCATAGTTTTGGTTTGGAGGGGTTAGCTTAGCAGCCTAAGTCCTATTACTCTTGGGTGCTTTCCTAAAATGACAATATGTGGAATGATGACCAATTTTATTGTTACGACCCGTGTTGTGCTTACCCTGTAAGTATGCTGCTAAGCATGTGTTTAGCTGCTTTGCTAAGTTATAAGCTTGCTTTTGTTAATAACGTTTAAAACAGATATGATTTATGAGTAGTGTGCATCCTAGCCCTTAAAACGTGTAAGATCTTGCGCTTGAAAAGTTGCAAAAGAAATCACCTTAATCGGACATATGATGCGAACGTTATGACACTTTTGAGTTCTTGGGTTGATTTTTGCAATTTACCCATTTATTAGCTTATTAACCTCACCGTTACCTTTCTTCCTTATCCCCGTTTCATTCTCACCCGATAGAACAGAACGCCAAAAGTGGCGCTCGAATAGAAGCGGTTAGGGGCGATTTTTGGGCGATCTTGCTAGCCATCGAGCTCTTCCCATCCTTCCTCCTCCGTTCTTCTCCTTTTCTCTTCCTCCTTCCTTCCCCAACCTCTTGCTAGGGCGCCGGCCCACAGCTGCAGCAGCAGCTTCACCAACCAAGGAAGAAGAAGGTTGCGGCGCCGGCCATAGGGCTGTTTGGGCGAGCTTAGCACCAAGGAAGGTGCAATTGGTCTAGTTCGTGGTTGCGTGCCTCGGTTGCAGGTGATTTGCAACGCAAATCGGTAGTTTTGCCCGTCGATTCGAGTGAAATTGACACCAGTAGGTTTGTTTTAGTTTTCAGTCTGTACGCGATTCAGCCGAGTTGTATTTGATTCGGCCAAGTTTCCTTAATAGGCAATCGAACAGCAAACTGATCGGCCGAGTTGTATGTGATTCGGCCGAGTTTCTTTTACAGGAAATCAAACAGCAAGTTGATCGGTCGAGTTTCAAGTGGATCGGTCGAGTTGTGAAGCAATCGGCCGAGTTTCTGACCAATCGGCCGAGTTTCAGAGCTGTGAGTGGCAGTTCATTCAGAAATCATTATTTAACTCAATTTAAGTGCTTAATTTCTTTAGTATCAGTTGGTATAACTTCTAAACAGTTTAGCACATACAATAGTTTATTATAGATTCAATGGAACTTGAGATACGTAATATGATTGATGAAAAAGATGGAATTTCCTGTTTTACAGTTGCAATGCATATGCTGAATAAAGATGGTTGTTTAGCAATGAATTTGAATAAGTGCCATTGAGTCATGTTAAAAGATGACAGATGATATATATGAGTTTTTAAGAGATGTTCAGAATGTGAAATAAGTATGAAATGTGTTTTTCCTGTTTAATTGTTTATATGTTAATCAGTTAATAGACTTAGGTGCCCTAACACCGTAGAACCCCTTTGAGAGGTCTGCACCAGGGGGGTGAAACTCGTGTTGCAACAATAACTGTGCGGAGTCACAGGCACGCGGATAGAGAGAGGCAGTGTTCAACAATAATCCGTGCGTGTGTCACGGTGGCACTCGAGTAAATAGGGGTTATTCAACATTAATTCGTGCTTGTGTCACAGTGGTAACCCGGTAAGACTCTCCGCCTGTGTGCTCAAGTTTGAGGAGGAGTCTAGAGTTCACTCTTTTGAGAGTGTAGTGAGGCCTTGTGAGCCTGAGAGTCCTGCAGCAGACCAGGGCTGGCAGTCAGACTTAGCATTTCTCGGGTGTGTCGCTAAGTCTTGTACGGTGGGATCGTAGTTCTCTACAGATCTTTATATGCAGAGTACACTGCATATGTTTAGGGCATAAAAATGATAAATATGTAATCATATAGGATCACGGAAAGTTTTATATGTTAATGGATTTGAACTTCTATGCCTTTTCCCTATAACTGTTTAATTGTTAAAATATCTGATGTTGCATAAAAATGAGATTGTTATCTGTTAATCTGCTATGTCATTAGAAATGCCCGGTTTAGTACTGTACTTATGCTTTATTTCAAATTTATATATCTGATGAGTTGTTTAGTGATAGCTAAGTGAAATGCTATTCACTGAGCGAGTAGGCTCATCCCTCTACTCAAACATTTTCAGGTCAGCATCAGCAACAGGAATCGGAAGGATCGTTTCATCCTAACGCTTAGTCTATAGAAGGTTTGTAGTTAGTCTAGTTAGAGGTCTCGTAGTCCTTTCCCCTCGATCCTTGGAACATGGTGTGGGTGAGAGAGAATGTGTATAAAGATGTAAATTACATGTTATGTTTACTTTCTGTTAAACAATGTTACATGTTGTAAACTCTGTTATATCTCTTGTCAGTTTAATAGGAATGCTTCTGTAGTTTGTTTAGTTTTAGTTTACAGCATAAATCTGGTTATCCTTTTAATGACTTTAAATGTTTTATATATGATGAGTGGTTGGCTTGTGTGTAAATCCCATCTGTCGTGCCCTAATCTAGAGTGGGTTGTGGTTAGTGTGAGATCGGGGCGTGACATTTATTGCAATGATTACACTATCTCCTAGCCTTGGTACTAGAGGATTCTTCACTGAAAATTGAAATTCCTTTATCCTTGTTGTTCCTTTGTCTATCATAAATTCCAAAACCATCTATACCCATTTTTTCAGTAGTATGATCTAAAATTTGATTTAGATTCTTTTTATCATCTAAGAATCTTTACATAGAAGATCTCACACTATGATTATCATGCATAAGAGAAGTAGTAGTAAACAACAATTGATTGATATTATCTCTAGAATGGAAAATAGTAAACAAAGAGCATTGGTCATATAATAACTTTTATCAATATGAAGTGAAACAACATTATTTGCTCTATTAGTAGAACTAGCACAAGGTTCAAGGACATTGATTTTAGTAAACAAGGAAGCATTTTCTTTTTCAAGAAAATAAATTTTTAGAAAGATAGACACCATTTTCAGATTCTATACCTTGTAAAACAAAGTCTTTGTCCTCATTTTCAATTTTGAGAATATTAATATCAAGCATGAGAGAATTCATGATTATACTATTCTCTTCATTAGAACTAGCGATAAGAGGTTGAGCTTATAGAAATCTAAACTTATCAAGCAAGATAGAATTTTCAAGTTTAAGAGAGTCTACATGACGAAGATAAGCATTATTTTCATCTAGCAAGAAAATATTAGCATGTTCAAGATCATCCGTTTAGACATGCAAAATGTCAATAGTTCTAGCAAGCTTTTTCTTTTTCTTTTTAGAAGACTTAAGATAGGAACATGTAGCATGAATAATGCCAATTAATGATCTTTATCTAGAGAGTTTTGATGTACTTCATTTGAATCTTCACTTTTTGAGGTCATGAGAGAAAAATGACATTATCCATCTTCAATTGAGCTTAAGCTAGATCCTCCACTAGATTCTTCACTTGAGCCTTAGTTGGAGGAGTTACTTCCGCTTGAGTTGGAGGAGTCACTTGAGGTTTTGTGTCGTTTCTCCTTCTTCTTGTACTTCTCTTCTCTTCTCTTCTCTTCTCTTGTGATGATGGATATTTTTGCCTTGTGGGAAATCTTCCTTGAAGCGACCCTGCTTTTCACATTTGAAGCGATGGGGAAAGGATGAAGGCTTGCCTTGGTGGAGTTTACCTTTGGAGTACATGGCCTCTTCTTCAACTTGAGAGGATGGAGAGGCTTGACCAACAATAGTTTCAATTTAGACCTTGATTTCAGACTTCTTCATTCTCTTGAGCTCTTTCTCTTCTCTTTATTCTTCCTCTTGCTTGTCAAGTTTACATGGGCTTATAGATTTCCTAAGATTTCTTCAATAGGAATATCACCAAGAGACTTTGTTTCTTCATTGGAAGTCACTTTGGATTCCCACCTCTTGGGGAGAGTTCTGAAGATCTTCTAGTTGATCTCTCCTCTATCCATAGGATGACCTAGAACAACAAGACCATTCACAATGGTATTGAGCCTTGAGTACATCTTGATTATCCTCTCCTCCTTTTCCATCTTGAAGTTTTCAAGAATCCCTTTGAGCGATTGAAAAGATTGAATTGAGGCAATGAGATGATTGGAGATGAGGGTGATGGATTTAGTGGTTGATGACATATATGGAGGGTTGGAAAGGTTTATGTTATTGTTTCTCAACTAGCATTGTCTACACGAGGAAGGCATCTCCCTTTTATTTCAATCCAATGCCTCTAGAAAATGTAGTTCGTCCTAGAGGTAAGAGAGAAAATCTAAGAAACCACAAAAAGATCTCACTACTATACCACTTTAGGAATTTAGGAGTTTCTTTCCTAGTTTAGTTTTAGGGCCCAACAAAGTATCATTGACTTCATAATTACGCACCACCTAACTATGTCATTAAATTAGCTACAGTTTGGTTGTATTTCTCATTTGATGAAGTTACTCAAACATGTAACTTACTAACTGATTTATATTAGTTAAGGAGGTTGGAATTTATCTTTGAATAGTTTATGGTATCTTAGTAACATCTATCCTCATCTCATATATAAATAACGGGGAGGTATTGATGATGTTTCTTTATTATATTTCCACTTAATATTTGAAGGAGGAAGAGATACATTTTTGTTAAGGCAAATTGTTATCTGGGTCAATATGACTTTTAGGAATTTAACTTAGTGATGGATAAGGGATTACGTGATTTGCTAATTGATTCTAGGAATTATTGTAGCTTTACATCAACCTTATAAATTCCATATATATAATTTTTGAAACTTATTGTTGTTATGGTGGATTATACGCATCAAAGGTGGAGGAGAGAATTTAAGTGAGGTAGTTTCCTATTTAGATTCCATTTTCTTTATAGTAATTCACCAATTTTCCACAAAAGAAATAAGGAGTGAGAAGTGGGTTCTATTATTTATTTCTCCTTTTGTTTGAATCTTCTTTAAGCATGTAGAAAGTGTTATTCAAGTCAAGATTACTTGAATTGAAAACCTGACTAGGTTTTGATTTTTCATAACTTAAATGAATGTTTAATATTTAATCATTTGGTTTAGACTAGATTTTTGTTGGGATGGTATACCTTATAAATGGGATATAAACAAAATTATGTTCACAGAGACTATAGGGGAGCATGGAGAGAAGACAAGAAAGCGTACATGTGCTGAGTCAGGATAGATTTGGCTCAGGTCTTGATCCCTAGTATTGTCTTTGGGATTTGGAATATTTTTGTAGTATAAAGTAATATACATGTGATCGTACATATGTGTACTTTACGAAGTACATAGTCATACACATCTGGTATTCATATGATAGTAAGTCAGGTGCTTGGACGTATGTGGAACTCATATTTGATTAAAGATAGCTTGGATATGTGTATGCAATCCAATTGATCCAATTGGATACTGGTAATATCCGGTTGAGTATATTCAGTTGTTGGATATCAACTTATTTTTCTCTTACTTTCTAAAAAGGTGTGATGTTCGAGAAAGAATTACGGTTAAAATTGAGTGTGTACATATCCAGCTATGAAACCTGATTTCCATGTGTTCTGAGGTTTCCAAAAGCTCTCTTCTTTATTGCAACACTCTCTCTTGTGTAATTACTTGTCTTTTTCTCTCTGATTTGTAAGGGGATGTTTGGTTCGGGAACCAATTCATACTGGACGTTGTCTTTTTGTGTCACGTAAGCGCTAATCCCGACTAACCCAGTCTGGATCCATTCTTGTTTTGTTTGACAAAAACTAGATTGATGGTGTCCGTTTTGAATTCCATAATCCTCTAATCCAGACCAAGTCAATCATCCTATCAGTAGAATTTCGGGATCCTAGTTCGGATTTGGTTCCGTCTTTTATGTTATTTTGTTTTATATGTCACCCTAAAAAACACAAGTTACGAGGCCAATCCAATTTAATGAGTATGTGCAGTGGGATTGTGTTGTCAAACAAAAATAAGATTGAATCCATATAAACTAATTTGTATCTATCGACTAACACCCGGTCTGGATTTCGTAATCTCGATCTCGAACGAAACACATAAAAGTTAACTGAGAGGATAAACTCATATTTAGCAAGATTATTTTGAAGTTCCTGTTCTTTTGCAAACACAACAAATGGGGTTGTTAGAGGGAAAAAAAAGGAGGCAAAAGAAAAGCAAGGCTTTAGAAACGGAGAAATATCCCGTGACAGTGCTCATACCCAAAAGCCTGTATCCATCTGTGTGTTTTGCTGACGCAATATAGATTATAAGAGATATGTAACCAACTTGTTGGTGTTGATTTGTTCTTAAGAAAGATGTAACGTAGGTCATTCTGAAATCTGAAAGTTGTAGCTCTTGAAACTCTAGACCTATGACAATGGGGGTGAAGCCATTGTCAATTGCATCTGAGGCTGTAGGTTAGTTGCGTAAATGATACAGATAAAAAGAATATAAGTGACCACATATCTCATATAATTTACGCTGCGTCAAACAAAATACACAGATTGTGCAGGTTTTGGATATGAGCACCGTCACCAGATATTTCTCCGTTTCTAAAGCCCTACTTTTCTTTTGCCTCTTTTTTTTCCACTAACGAACCCATTTGTTGTGTTCGCAAGAGAAAGAGAGGTAGAAACAGGGGCGGAAGAACAGGGGGGCCGGCCGGGGCCATGGCCCCCCCAAATTATCAGAATATTTCGACTAAGTATGTAGATCGTCTTAAGATTTTTTATCTGTACAACACTATCTGGGTTATCGCTAACAGTCTAGCGAGATAATTTTCATGAGTGGTGTGTGGGATATATTTTCTCGATACTCTCGTAGTCAATCAACCATACTCTGGCACTTCGCGTCCCACTACTCACACCATGGCACCACCAGAGTTTTTCACTAGAGGGCTCGCACGACCAAATTGAATCGAAAAAATGACCGTTTTAAATCTAACTCCATATATTAGTTATTGCCTCCTTCATATTTATACCAACGAAACACCCTTCTTCCATTTATTTCATCAACAAAAGTAAACAACAAAAGAAGTTGTGCGTTGGTGAAAGAACCACCATATATTGCATTTCCACAGCATCGACATCATACGAGATGGTCCTGCCGCCTGAAAACACTGCGTGTTGTTTACACATCAGCCTGCAGACAGCCAAGCAGTTGAGCATTGATTTTATTTTTACTGGAAAGGAGCGAGGAATGTATTGACTCATTGGGTGAGTGAGAATGCGGTCGCGTTGGCATCTCTTTTGCCGAAGGGACGGCAGGTTGCTGCATTCCACTCTAATCAAATTCTATTTTGATCGATTTACTTTGGAAGAGAATCCCACACATTTATCGTTAGGAGATTGCATAGCAAGAACCGTAAGGATTCATCTACCTTGGTCCTTACTACTTTCTTATTAGATAAAGGTAGATCGACCAACGCATGACAGGGTGTTAAGCGATCCTTCCCAACAAATTATAGAGTTTTACACTCGAGACACCACTATTTGAACTTTGTTTGTTGCTTAACTTGGCCACAATCAAGTTAACAACTTGTTATTCTTCTCTCAGAAAGGATCAAGGCTGACAGTTTGATTTCCCTACTCAGTATTCATCAAAGGAAACCATCGGTTTTGTTTGACATAACTGTTGGGGATGTTGTACCGATACAGTCCCGGATGTGACGAAAAGTTGTCACAGAAGCGCTACCAACAAGCGTATAAAACCCAAAGAAGAAAAACACCAGATTTAACGTGGAAAACTCTCCCCTCAATAAGGAGAGAAAAACCACGGGGCAATCCCGCTAATAAGCACTATGTAATAAAATTACAACTCACACCTCCCAGATTTAATTACCCCTAAATCCGGGTAGCAACCGCCAACCGCTACTTTTCTTCAAGGCAAAGTCGCTGGCCCTCTCTTATAAACCAAGAGAGCTTCTCTACCAGTTGTTCTTGTTCTCTGGCACCCTCTACCACAGAAGGCACCAACAAGCAATTGGAGAACTCACACCTCAACCGGTGGATAATCCAAAGGCCTCCCCAGGGGCCTCTATTTATAGGCCTCCATGCATGTGATTGCAACCAGGAATTCTAGTCCTAGTTCGAATCCTAGTCCAACTGCATGTTGCACATAGGAAGTCATATTACTACTATTCAAGATTTGACTCCTATTAGGATTGGTAGCACAAACCAACCCTCCCAAGTCTAAAACCCACTAAGACATGGGCTGGATTATATTCCTAATCCCAACAATCTCCCCCTCCAGCCCATGAGGGAGATGTGGTCTTCAGCGATCATCATTGGGAATGTACACCGCAGAGCTTCTTACAAAGCTCTAGCTTGTCTCGTGTCACCACCTTGGTCATCATATCAGAAGCATTCTTCTCAGTATGGATCTTTTTCAGAGTCAACAACTTCTTCTCTATAACATCACGAAGCCAGTGATATCTCACATCAATGTGCTTTGTCCGTGCATGATGCATTGTGCTCTTGCTCAAGTCAATGGCACTCTAACTATCACAGAAAATAGTCTGGTCAATCTGAATCATCCTCATCTCCCTTAGAAATCTCACCACCCAGAGAATTTCTTTTCATGCTTCCGCTGCTGCAATGTATTCTGCCTCTGTAGTTGAAAGTGCAACACACTTCTGCAACCTGGACTGCCAAGATATGGCTCCCCCTACAAAAGTGAAGATATACCCAGAAGTAGATTTCCTGTGATCTATATCACCTGCCATGTCAGCATCAACGAAGTCCTTTAGAACTGGTTCCGAACCACCAAACATCAAACACGTGTTGCTCGTGCCTCGTAAGTATCTGAAGACCCACTTGACCGCCTCCCAGTGATCTTTTCCAGGATTTGAGAGAAATCTGTTCACAACGCCAACTGCATGAGCAATATTAGGACGGGTACACACCATTGTGTACATCAAACTCCCTACAGCAGAAGAAAAGGGAATCCTTGCCATCTCCTCCTTTTCCTCATCAGTAGATGGGCATGACTTCTTACTCAGCTTGAAGTGACCTGAAAGTGGAGTCCCCACGACTTTGGCTTTGCCCATGTTAAACCGCTCAAGTACCCGTTCAACATAACTCTGTTGTGACAACCACAACTTGTGTTGTGTCCTGTCACGTGTGATCTGCATCCCCAAAATCTGTCGTGATGGTCCCAAATCCTTCATCTCAAAGGCTTTAGAAAGCTCTGTCTTCAATTTTCTGATCAAACTGAGATCCTGACCCACTATCAACATGTCATCCACATAGAGTAGTAGAATAATGAACCTGTCATTGGGAAACCTCCTGATGTAGACACATGCATGGATCTGCACTTGTCTTCTGGTACTCGTGACTCTGCATGAAAGAATCAAACTTCTTGTACCACTGTCTAGGAGCCTGTTTCAACCCGTACAAACTCTTCTTTAATTTGCAGACTAAGTGGTCTTTCCCCTTGACTTTAAAACCTTCTGGCTGCTCCATGTAGATCTCCTCTGTAAGGTCACCGTGAAGGAAAGCTGTCTTCACATCCATCTGCTCAAGCTCCAGATCTAGACTAGCAACCAAGCCTAGAACCAATCTGATAGAACTCATCTTCACAACCGGAGAAAATATCTCATCAAAATCCACTCCTGGTCTTTGACCAAGGCCCTTGACAACAAGTCTGGCTTTGTATCTAATATCACTACCAGTGCCGTCATTCTTCATCCTATAGACCCACTTGTTCTTTAGTGCTCTCCGACCCTTGGGAAGTGCCACAATCTCATAGGTGTCATTATTCTGCAAGGAATTCATCTCCTCCTGCATCGCCTGATGCCACTGTACTCTGTCTCTATGAGTTTGTGCCTCCTGAAAAGTCTCTGGCTCCCCCTGATCAGTAAGCAAGATATACTGAGATGCCGGATATCTGGATGAAGGATGACATACTCTGTCAGACCTCCTCAGCTGCTGCTCTGAGGACTCTGCCTGGTTCTGATCCTGCTCCCCCTGCCCAGAAGTCTCTTCCTGTGAAGTTGAATCACTCGTCTGTGCGTCTGGAACTGGACCACTTGATGTGCTATCACTCTGCTGCTCATGGTGATTATGTTGCTCTTCTTCATCATCAGAAGACTGCACCTGTGAAGAAGCTGAATCATCCTCATACTCATCGTCTGAAGAACTGTCACCTGATCCCGCAGCCTCTGCATCATCAACCTCAGGCTCTGTCACTGTCTGACTCTCACAGAAAGTCACATCTCTGTGTCTGGTCATGGTCTTTTTCACTGGATCCCATAACCTATACCCAAACTGTTGATCTCCATAGCCAAGAAAGATACATGGCACCGCTTTATCATCCAGCTTTTGCCTGTTTTCCTTGGGAACATGAGCATATGCCTTGCATTCAAATACTCGGAGATGTGAGTAGGATGCATCCTTACCTGTCCATACATGCTCAGGTATATCAAACCCCAAAGGAACTGATGGAGATCGATTTATCAGATAGCAAGAAGTTCTCACTGCCTCACCCCAAAATGTCTTTGGCAACTTTGCAGTCTTCAACATGCATCTGACTTTCTCGACAATAGTACGGTTCATCCTTTCAGATGTACCATTGTGTTGTGGTGTGCCGGGCTCTGTCCTCTCATGCCGTAGGCCATGCTGCGTGCAGTACGCCTGGAACTCCCTGGAGGTGTACTCTCCTCCATTGTCCGTTCGGAGACACACTTTAATTTTTCACCGGTCTCCCGCTCTACCATGGCATGGAACTTTTGGAAACATTGAAAAACCTGATCCTTGGTCTTCAGCAAGTAGACCCACACCTTCCTAGATGCATCATCAATGAATGTGACAAAATACTTATTGCCTCCCAGTGAAGCCATCTCAAACGGACCACAGACATCCGAATGAACCAACTGTAGAAGCTTTGACTTCACCACAGACCTTGTCTTGAAAGAAACTTGTCGTTTCTTTCCTATCTGACATTCATCACATGAACTGAGACCACTATCCTTGCCACAAGGAATCAACCTCTTCTTGGATAGAAGATTCAAGCCCTTCTCACTCATGTGTCCTAACCGTTTGTGCCATAGATATGTCTGGTTATCCTCAACTGCATGTATACTGCCGTCTCTAAGTACTTTGAGCTTGGTCTTGTATAATGTGCGAGACAGTTTGCCACGTACAATAACCAAAGCCCCCTTGGTGATCTTGCATTTGCCGCCACCAAAATCAAGATGACAACCTTCTCTATCAAAGAAAGAACCAGAGATCAAACTCAGCCGCAAATCTGGAACGTGACGAACATCCTTCAGCGTGAGCATTTAACCAACACTTATCTGAACACAAATGTCACCAATCCCGACAATTCTAGAGAAGCTGGAATTTCCCATGTTCACCCTCCCAAAGTCTCCCCTCCTGTATGAAGTGAAGAACTCCTTACTTGGTGAAGCATGATAAGAAGCTGCAGTATCCACCACCCACTCAGAATCATCCTCATCAGCATGCAAACACTGTTCTTGGATTGTTAAGACCACATCGTCATCATCGCACCTATCATCTGAGATCGTCGCTGTAGTATTCTTGTCGTCATCTTGCTTGTCTTTGGCTTCAGACCCATGTTTCTTTTTCCAAATCTTCCAATCTCTTTTGAAGTGACCTGGCTTGCCGCAATGGAAGCACCATCTACCATTCTTTGACTTGGATCTACCACGCGACTTCTCGCGGTCTTGGGATTCACCGCGGCTCTTAGATCTACCACGGTCTCTCGCTCTATCAACGCCTCTGCCCTCTGTGAAGTGCACCTCTGATCCACTGTCGCCTGAGGCTCGTCGTCGAGTCTCTTCATTCAGTACACTGCTCTTCACCTGGTCAAGTGTCAACTTGCCCTCCTGTGCAGAATTGCTGACTGTCACTACGAGTGTCTCCCAACTGTCCGGTAGCGATCCTAGAAGAAGTAGAGCCTGAAGTTCATCATCAAGAACCATCTTCATGGACCCCAACTGATTTACAAGGCTTTGGAATTCATTCATATGCTCGGCGATGTTTGTACCATCCCGGTACTTGAGGTTCACCAACTTTCGGATCAAGAAAGCTTTATTTGTGGCAGTCTTCTGCTCATATAGCTTCTTGAGCTTTTCCCACATATCTTTGGCATTGGTCTCTTCTGAGACGTGATGGAATACGGAGATGTCGAGCCACTTCCGCACTGTTTCGACGGTTTTCCTGTTTAGCTTCTTCCAATCTGCATCAGATGTAGTCTGTGGCTTTTGTCCCTCTATCGGATCGTATAGATCTTTGCAATAGAGAATATCCTCCATCTTAGGTTTCCAAATCTACCAATTTGTGCTTGTCAACTTTATCATCGTCGCATCTTCATCTTTCCCCATCTGGACTTGTATCTGCAACCTCGCTCTGATACCACTTGTTGGGGATGTTGTACCGATACAGTCCCGGATGTGACGAAAAGTTGTCACGGAAGCGCTACCAACAAGCGTATAAAACCCAAAGAAGAAAAACACCAGATTTAACGTGGAAAACTCTCCCCTCAATAAGGAGAGAAAAACCACGGGGCAATCCCGCTAATAAGCACTATGTAATAAAATTACAACTCACACCTCCCAGATTTAATTACCCCTAAATCCGGGTAGCAACCGCCAACCACTACTTTGCTTCAAGGCAAAGTCGCTGGCCCTCTCTTATAAACCAAGAGAGCTTCTCTACCAGTTGTTCTTGTTCTCTGGCACCCTCTACCACAGAAGGCACCAACAAGCAACTGGAGAACTCACACCTTAACCGGTGGATAATCCAAAGGCCTCCCCAGGGGCCTCTATTTATAGGCCTCCATGCATGTGATTGTAACCAGGAATTCTAGTCCTAGTTCGAATCATAGTCCAATTGCATGTTGCACATAGGAAGTCATATTACTACTATTCAAGATTTGACTCCTATTAGGATTGGTAGCACAAACCAACCCTCCCAAGTCTAAAACCCACTAAGACATGGGCTGGATTATATTCCTAATCCCAACAATAACATCCAAATTCACAAATGAAAACGGCATGCTCCATCCACCTAATCCAAGACTATAAGGTAAACATCTCTCCTTTTTTATAATAATCTAAGATTGTATATTAACAAGTTCTTTACTCGATGGCAGTGATTTTTGGCAACGTAGTAAAGACAAGAAAATACACGCCATCTTACTTCTCAACTTCAACTTCAACTTCAAAAACCTCTTCACGTACGTTTGACATTCATAGATATAGATTTTTCCTCATCACTAAAAGGCACGCCTACATTTTTTAATCCTTATTTACTACTTTACTTCAATCCATTAAATATCTTATATGCCTGTTAAAAATCACTTTCATATCTACTAAGACACAAAATTTGAACTCATTAGCATGAAGCTTGAATTTTCAACTATGGAAAGCAGTTTTCATGTCTACTAATCTGGCCCCCCCCACTCTCCAACCGCTGGCTCCGCCCCTGGGTAGAAAGCAATCTTAATTATATCATTTCTTGTTCCAGGTTTGTCTACTGAAGGGGAACAGAAAGCGACTTTCGATAATCTTGAGCTGAATTATCTGTTCAAGGCCATCCCGTCTGCGGGCCAAGACATGTAGGGTCCATCATGTGAGCTTCGTTCTGTTTCTACATTCTGATATGGAATTATCAAATCAAAGTCTTAAACTATTGTTCTGTTTATATTCCAGTTTCTTCTGATAAGCCGTTTTGCTCGAATTTCTGGTTCCACACGCGCACTATCAGCTAATTACCATTTCCACCAAGCCTTCACTTGAAGTCTGCCGCCGGCGCGTTACGTTTTTAATAGAGTTAGGCTACACACAGTCTCCCTTATACCTGGCCACCCACCCGCTTTTTGGGAAAACACATCTGCAGCATTTGCAGTTGTCTTTGTATTAATACTCATGCAAAGTCCATACAACAATATCTCTCTCCACTCTTCTCTCATACAAAGTCCATGCAAAGTCCATGCAAATTCGTTTTTTCTCTTGTAATTATTCTCTCATTCTAATGCATCCACCTGCATTCCCGTATTTGTACAGTACCTACGGAATCCAATAACAACATTGATCTGGAAGCATAAGTACAGTACTTACGAAATCCAGTATTAACATTTGTCATCTGGACATAAGTACAGTACCTACGCAATCCATGCAAAATAAGTACATACTCACTTGTTAATTCCAACTCAGTTTTTTCAAACATAAGTACAATACTTACCAAATTATAAAACCAAGCATAAGTACAGTACTTAACAAATTACAAAATCAAGCATAATTGTATAACTGATCTGGAAGCATAAGTACAGTACCTATGGAATCCATGCAAAAATAAGTACAATACTCACTTATATCAGTGCGTTTGATGCTACTCCAACTGAGTTTTTTCAAACATAAGTACACTACTTACCAAATTATAAAACCAAGCATAAGTACAGTACTTAACAAATTACAAAATCAATCATAATTATATAACTGATCGGGAAGCATAAGTACAATACCTACGAAATCCAATAACAACATTTTTCGCATGGATATAATTTTTTTTCAAAAATATAGTGCACATCTGGTCCATAATCAACTATAAAATGCATCTATAAGTATTGTACTCAATTAATAATTTTCAACCCAGTTTGTCAAATATAAGTACAGTACCTCTCAAATTCATTTGTGAATGTATATGTATTTATTTTAGGTACAGTAGTTACGTAATCTGCAGTGGGGATAAATATGCAATAGATTTTTTTGTAAGTTATAGTGGATTGATATCTGCCATTTACATGACAGTTGCATGGAGTAGGTGGCGAGATATGGTGGATTTTTATTTGGTTACGAGATCATGCATCCTTTTTGCATGTAAAAACATGCAAAATCGTTGCTGGAGATAATGTGCATGCAGTAGGAGGAGTTAATGGTCTGGCGCAGCAGTAGAGGAAAACGGCTGTTGAGGTTTTCCGAGAACCGGGTATGTGGCCGGGTATAGGGTGTGCTATGTGTAGAATTTTTCTTTTAATACGGGTTGCGACTAGAAAGAGGTCAGATTCAGGGAGTAACGTGCTTGCACGGCTCTAGCTACCTAGCAGTTGATCGGAAAGCAATCTGGGTCGCCTTCTATCCCATTCGGGAGACCCGTGAGCCACGGCCGTGGCTGGAAAAGTGGTGCAGTAGACGCGACAAGTGCAGAGTACATAGGATATGAGATGCGATCTGCTACAAGGATCAGATTTGAGGCTTTTTTTGTCCTTTTATTTGTTATAGAACAAAATAGAAGACGGAAGTTAGTTATTTCCTTTCTTTATTTTGTTCTATAGCAAACAAAAAGACAAAATAAAGTCCCAAATCTGATCCATAAATCATATTCCAATATGCGATTAACTATCGTTTATCAATAGGAGTGTGTGCTAGCGAGAGGTATCCTTCAATTGCTGAGTTGGAAAAGTGGTGGGCCCCTGGCTCTGTCTGCCTTATTTTAGCTGTTGTGCTTTTCCTTTCATCACGTGTAAAAGAATACTATTAAATTGGACTCTAGTACGTTTTTGCAAAAAGAGTAATACGATAATACTGCAAATTTTTGATGTAATTTTGTATAATAAATTTAATAGTAGGCAATTTTCCGTGTTGTTGTTAGTTTGGTTACAGTCTTCCGAATGTGTCTTTCGGTGTTGTCTATTTAAGCTTCTTCAGTGCTTTTTCGTGAGAAAAAATCAAGATAGAAAAGGACGTCTCGGGATCTAGTGTGCCGCATTATTTTGCTTATTTGTATTACAAAAATCTTAACCAAAAATATAAATGAAAAAATTAGAAGGAATATCATTTAGGTTAACAATTTTGGATAACAGAACTGAACCGGGAAAGTACGGGCAAACGACAAACATTTTTTTTTTTGAAAAGTTCATTGAATTTATAGAGGACATAGCAAGCAAACACCTGCTTTGCCGATAGTTACATGACATAATATTCTAGTGAACATCGTCGAAACCTGACATAGATTATCTGATAAAAGGGAGCATGAAATGAAACAGAAAGTAAAAGTTCATGGAGGAGGCACCCCATAACATGCCTCTTTGAGAAGGTAGCATGCAGAAATAGATGGAAAATAATAAAATGTTGAAAAATAACAAAATGTTGATCAGTTCCGGATGATCAGTGCCGATTTAAGCAAAAGGTGCATCTATTATTGAAACAGACTGATGTCAGTCTCATCATCCACAACAGCCTTCAAATCACAAAGAAAACGGGCCTCCGATTCAGTTTCAACTTATTCCTCAGTCTCCTCCTGGTATGATTCACTTTCAACGGCAAACGTTCGTTGTTCCTACCGAATGATGTCATGGGCAAAAAATGATAGCATTTACTAGTTTTCATACCCCCTTATCTTAATCAAAATCTTGTGGAGTATGCATTCAATACATCCGTGGATGCGTAAGGAGATCAAAATCTGTTTCTTTGTCATGCACTAACTGCACATTCACCAATGAGACCAATACTAAAACCAAATCAATAGAGGTTAAAATTGTAAGAAACAACGGGAAACTATCATAGACGATATGTCCAAAATATGCTGAGATGGGACCAACACAAATAATAGTATCAAAATTTGACTACTCATATTGTGATGGGTATAAGATAATCGACTAATTTCTCACATGTTAATTATTTTGGAGGCTTGTATGTATATTGATATACAATCAATGGGGATCGACTAAGAATGCATGGAAGTTAAGAACATCCCATGAACATAACTACAAACACATAGAGAGAAAACACCATATTTGATGTAGACAAATCTACAGTATGCGGAAAAATCACTATAATGCAAAGAAGTAGTGTCAATATAATGCTTTGACCTCAAATTTAAGAAATTACATCTAGAGAAAGCTAAATAAAGATATATTTATTGAAAGTTGTGTTGGATCTAGGGCTCTAGAGGAGGTGAATAGAGCTTCAAAATTTCTCACAAGATAGATTAGACCTTCAAATTATATCAATTAAAACCAATAGCTTAAGTGCAATTTGAAGTCCTAACTAATAAGCATAGCAAGGATGAGAGAAAATGGAACAAGCACTTGACAAGGTCATTTAGAGTGGTTCCATTCTCCAAACTAGGAGAGAGTCAATCAACTACCTAGAGAGGTCAACCTCTAAGACTTTGCAAGTACTTTCCTCTATATATTCTCCAATAAGACTTACAACACAAGACCACCAAAGGACTTATCTATCCAATACAAAGAGTCTTCCACCTTACCAAGGACTTACCCACTTTGTAAGAGTCTTCCTCCTTCTTCCAAGGACTTACCTACTCTTGCACAAGTCTTCAGCCTTCAAGGGATTACCCACTCTTATTGGATCTTCAACCTTTACCTTCTCCTTCATCTAGAGAAGATCTTCACCTCTTCTTCAACCTTAAAGAAAAACAACAACAACTCCACCTTCGCTCAGAGTAGCTTGCTTCACCTTTGCTTCATTGAGGAAAGGGGTAGGGAAGATGGAATGTAATGAGAGCTTTACAAGAACAAGGAAGTAGCTCTATTACAATTGATCTATCTCACTCATAATCATGAAATGAAGTGTAAACTAGAGAGAGAAAGGGGCTCAAGGAGTTGCAACACACTCAACTATAACAAGGACTTAGAATAGCATGAATGAGCAAACTTGGAATGAACTCTAAGGGGTCCTATTTATAGTTGGGGGTTTTCCCTTGAGTGTGAGATCATTTAAGGGCAAAATATAGCCGTTTTCCAAATTACAACGGATCTATTATCTCTCAAAACAACTCACCAATGATTATAATCACTTTTTATGCATTTTTTTACAATACATTCAGTCGAGTTCTAATAAAGGTAACTCGACCAATCCACTAAATCACAAAGTCAATTTTCAAACTATTAGTCGAGTTTGTTCTGGGAAACTCGACCGATGAGCTAAAATCCGTTTTGCTCAGTGAGTCAGTCGTTCGAGTTCTGTGAGTGTATAACTCGATAGATTGGTCTCTCCAGAAAATCCATCACTGGATTGGTCAAGTTTCCAAATTGACTGATAAATAGCATGTGACAAATTTTCTAAATTGACATTTGAGTGATTAAACCTTGGAATTAAGTCTCTCTAATTTTTTCTCATCTTAGTTACAAGTCATATCATCAATGCAAGTGATTACAAAAATCATCTAAGGTCATTTAGAGTGATTTCCCAAAACGCACACTTGCATTGCTTTTGACTTGAACTTCAACAAGCTAGGGCTTGTATAATTTGATCATTTTCATGTACCTAAAGCCTAAAATCAATCTTGAACAAACATATTAGATACATAGGAATGGAATGGTTAAGTCATTATCAAAATATGGGCAATGTATAACTCTCAAGTCAACATTCTCCCCCTTTTTAACAATGACAAACCATTCCTTCATCATATTGAAAAGGATATAGAAGCTATACCTTTGCCTTGTGAATTTTAAGGGGATTCAAGATTTGAACAATGTGAATTGCTCCCCCTCAATCTATGCTTACTCTTTCCTGCATAATTAGTCTTTCTACACAAAGCAACATGACATGTATATACTATATGGTCCTTTAGCAAGTCACATGATAAAGCATATAATGAACAAGAAAAGGATCACATAGAAAACAAAAATAATATAGTTGAGTTTCAAAACATTGAACTTCTCCCCCCTTTTGACATTATAAAAAAGGAAGAGGGTAGAGGAGCACTGTTACAACCCCGACTCCCGGTAACCCCCAATTAAGGGAGACCGAAAGGTCAGAGCCATTAACCAATAACCCAGATAAAAGGTTCGGCAATTAACCAAGAACAATTATTAAATTTTAATAGACTAAACTGAAAAGCTGTAAGAAAATAAACCTTTACTTACCTTTTAAAATTGGGATTTCTAAACTTCTATCCATGAAGATACTAATCTAACTAGTCCTCCTTGCATATTACTTTATGTATTTCGCAATATGACGATTTACTGTTTGTCCATTTGGCTTGTACCTAAAATGCCGACAAACAAAACGTCGGTCAGCCGAAGCTGGTATGTGGAGGAGACAATAATCATGCAAATATAATAACAATGTAATCATGTAATTAATCATTTAACAACCAAGATTACATTTTAATCCATACTACTCAATCTATGTTGTCCCTACAGTGGACTTATATGATACCTCTATAAAGGTAGATCTTTACCCCCATGGTCCTACCTTACAGGTAGCCAATACACAGGGTAGTAGAGTCACATGGCACTACCCAAAGGTAGCCCAATATCTAACTCAATATGACTTGATGGTCCTACCCTCTAGGTAGCCATATACTAAGTCATTCAATGACCTGATGGACCTACCCTCTAGGTAGACATATACTAGGTCAACCATTAAGCCACAGAGGGGACCAATATTTGAGCTAGTAGGCACATATCTTATGTGATAGTCATAGCCACATTATAGTTTGCATGAATTAAATTTCATCCAACAGTTTATTCCAAGTCATCGATGAAAACTTCGGAAAACTTCAGAAAACTAACTCGATATATATTCATAAGCGTAACCACATACATGATTTGATGATTTCAGAAGCATTAAGAAAATCCAACCAAGAATGCAACCCAAGTAATTCAACAATCACATAATTCCTGAAAAGAATATGTACTCCATTTATTACACACTTTATCAAGAATCTTCTTATTGACTTGGATTCACTTTCTAGGGTTTCTGTATCCATTTTAGGGTTTCATTTTGCAATTAGGGTTTCCCTTCATCTTTTACCTTATTATACCCTAATTTTATTCCATTACTCATAAACCCTAATTATCTCTTCTATTCTTCAATAGTAAGGTTATCTTAACAACATATAACCATATTCTCAGATTACGAGTACCATTAACCATCAATTACTCTCATTAAGCTTCTTTTACATTAAAGCTACTATTTTTATCCTTTTGCTCCATGACAAGATCATTACATGCATCTATCATCAATTCAAAGTTCATTAGGGTCTAATTAACATATGAACTCATTTTACTATCATTTCCACCTTTTATTCATAAGAAAACCCTAATTACTACATATAGGGTATTTATCCACAAATTAAGAACTTTAATGCTCGAAATAGCTTATAACCATGGAAACTCAGTTCTATACATGAAATCAAATAATTAAAGTCATTAATAGTCCTAATTACCAACATTAGGGTTTCAAGGCCTATTAAAGCCTATTCATGCACATGAACTTTCAATTAAACTATTTACGTGCAAGATTCATCTTTTCCGATCTTAATGTATCTTTTTATGATTAACAGGTCAATATCAACTTTAATCATCAATTGAACCCCACTAATCACATTAATCATATCAAAATAGGGTTCTTTAAACATTAATACATTAAAGTTTCTATCTTCCATTACTTTTCAAATTTCAAGAGTAATTAGCCTCTAAATGTATTTTTATTGGATTTATCTCATTTTTCTGAGCAAAATTCATGTATAAACTTTTGTCATCTGAGCTACTATTCGAGAGTTATGATTTTTGCAAGAAATACCTTTTTAGACCAACCGGAAGCTGCCACGTCGTCCATTTACCATGCAATGCGCTAGCCTTGAGAATATGACGAATTGACACTTATACCCCCGGGCCGCGGATTGCTGCTTCATGTTAAGGAGGGGTATTCTTGTCCAATCGACCCGCATGTCATCTTCTTCCCTGTGACGGTGCGTCCAGCTGCCCTAGACGTGAGATGCGGGGCTTCTTCTCTCCCCCCCGGGTTCCAACGACCACCGGCAGTGGTGCCTCCACCTTCGACACACCTTGGCGCTCCCATGGATGCCAATCTCTCGCAGTCCAAGCTTCTGGCCTGCGCTGGCCAAGCCAGTCTTCGCGGCCGACCTTGTAGCCGTCCAGGGCTGTTGCGAGAGCTTTCAGGCACGGCCACGATGGCCATGTTGATCCTTAGCGCCGTGGTACATCCAGCTACCCTGATAACTCTTCGCTGGCCCCTAGTTGCTCCCATAATTCTAAGGATAACTCTTCTTCTCGTGACTAGGGTTTTGCCCAAGAAGATGAAGAAGAAGGAAGAAAGGATACATGCAACTCCCCAGAACTCGCCTCTGAGATCTACCCCTTTTATAGGGGAGAGTTTTCGCACCCTAAGATATGCATCTATCAAGCTGCAAGATCTTGTCCCATTAGGAATCCAAATCCTTCTTTAGAAAGAAAGTATTCTCTTTCTTCTTTATCCTTTAGATATTCCCTATTATATGGATATTAGGAATTCGAAATTCCTCTTTCATTTTCTTTGGACTTGCCCTTTTTAATTCATTGGCCACGGATTTTTATATTTCCTTAAGTAGAAAATACCACTCCTTTAACAAAACCACAAAAACCATTAATAATGTATTATTCTCTTATTTTGCTTTATAGGTATTTTATCTTTCCTTCCTCTTTATTGGGACTCCTTGGAATCCAAGACACTCCATTATTTCGAAATTCTTTTTATTGGATACTCATTATCCTTCTAGATGCATCTAAATGCATTATTATTTATTATTTCTCATTATCTTGTTTATTTCTTATTAAAATAGCTCTTTTTGAGGATTTCTCTTTATTTCTCTTTTATTTTCCTCATTGTCACTCCTTTGAATATTAGCAACCTCATGGATATGAAAATTCACCAAGGAATCTCATTTATACCTCTTTCCATTCATTTTCCACATTTTAACATTATTTTCTTTTTCTTTCTTAATAAAGAAATACATAATTAATCTTTTCTTTTCTTATTGCTTTCTTTTTACAACTTTGGACTCCTTGGACCCCAAGGAACCCAAGAGGCACGAAATCCTCTTTGGATTTTCCTTCTAGAGGTTTCCACATTATTCTTTTCTCAAATATTCAATTATTGATTACTAATTGAATTTTCTTTGTTATTTGGGCCCAATAGCCAATAAAGCCCACAACACAGACATCAAGGCTATTGTAAACAAAATCCATGTATTCAAAACAAATTATACCATTCTTTGTTCAATTATCTTTAATATGAGAAATTACATTTCTCACCCAATGAACCCAAAAATTGGGGTTGTAACATCCTTCCCCTCTTATAGGAATTTTGTCCTCAAAATTCTATCAAGCAAACAAACAATTCAGGATAAGATTTTTCCATGCCCATCATTGGCCCCTATGTGGCTTTACCATACTCATGGCGTTTCCAAAGAACCTTTATCATCACATATTCCTTTTTCTGAGTTCTTTCATCCTGGCGTCTATAAACTGCACAGGTGACTCAGGCCATTTCAGCCTCCCTTGGGGCTCACTAGGTTCATTGCTCAGCACATGGTCGGGGTGTCTCACATAGTGCTCTAAATTGGACACATGGAACTCATCACACATTACTTTATCCTGAGGGGTAAGATCAAACTTAACCTTTTCCACCAAACCATGTCATGCATCGGGGACTCAGCTCTCTTAGCTATAACTTAGAGGGGTTGAATTTTCACGTCACATATTCTCCCACAGTGAACTGCATGTCAGTCTACTTTGCATCTGCTCACAAATCTTGTCGTCTCTAGGCTCCTTTCATCCCTTGCATGATCAAAGTGACTTCATCTACACACATTTTGGTCCTTTCACCAACATCACCTTACTGAAGTGGTGACCGGCACAACCTCCCTTACAGAGCTTCTTTAAATCCCAATACTGGCTATGGTGGTTATCTTCACATCTTTCATAGAAAAATAAATGTCTCTAGCCATCACCCTAAATGAGCACATATGCTCACATCAGACCCTTTAGTCTAGATCATACTAACCATTAGTTATGGGTGATGAACTATACTAACATCGAGTTTTGCATGTACCTACTTCCACCTTTTAGAAGGGAACATTTAGGTCAAACTCAAGAACCTTTGGACCCACTTCATGGTTTAGTTGAACCATCTCTCTCATGGGTAGTTCAACCAGATCTATCCCTTGACAGAACTCTTCCTTTCTCATGTCATCTAGGTAAGGCGATCTACCGTAACCCATATTGCATCTCGACCTTCCTTGGTCTAGGGGAGACCTATCACAACATCCATAGTGATGAACTCCCATTCCCTCTCAGGGACTCTTTTATCCTCTATATCGATACACTGGGTTACTGGGGTTCGTCCTTTACCTCCTGGATTACATTTCCATGTACCACATGCAACTTCATCTTAAGAATCCAAAGTGCTATTGCCATTTACTATCTTGGTAGAACTACGGTGTATGGTGATCTTCAATCATGATTTCCTGTATGTCGTGATTCCTCAAGATCAATTCCTCTGAAACCCTAAACCACTCTAGTCGGGGTTTCATCACCTTTTCCAAAGAAGTGCATCTGAGGTTCTACCACCATCCTTTTATTGCATCAAGGACTAGACTGGCTAACCAAACATCCATTAACTGATCTCATTACATTAGTGTTAGCCACACATATCTCCTTTTCCAAACTTAGGGTTAGCCAAACAACCTCTTCTAGCCAAACTAGGCAGCTATAACTCAACCAGAGCATCCATTACCACTTCACATCCTTAGGTATAAGGTAACATACACCTCTATATATTCCACTTATCATCCCATCTCAACACTAGGTCTGTATTCATCAAGTACACTCTCTGTTCTCATCAACACGGTGATCAAACTCAATCTTGTAAGACTCACCTCTTGGTTTTGAATTCAACCTGGTATAACTCATCGCTCATGCTAAAAACATCCTTATAAGATGACCACCTTATTTCTCTCTAGTGTTTTCCAACCATCCATGTATCATTCACTTTACCAGGGTATGTTATCTTCTCTGTCCTCATACCTCATAGCAACGTTCTAACTCACATCATCTTTTATCCTTGGTGTATGGCAAGCGTACTGTCCTATCTCTCACTCCCATAACAAGAAGAAATAAGCATTTGGCGGCCATCCAAATACAAAGTTCTTCCCATTCCAAGAGTAGAGATGGTACATCCCACCTTGCCAGTACACCTTCAAATCTAAGTTGAAACGTGCAACTTATGTCTTTACATCACAAACATCATGATATCAAAATTTCCTCCATGGAAAACTGGTCTCGAACCTACTTGGATCCACACACAATCCTTAGTCATCTCCTCTAGGTCTATAGGGTGCCGACACTTTTGGGGTCATCCCTCTTCCCTCATGCATCAAGAGAGTGCCCTACTCATCTGCCTTTTGGGTCCCATGAGTTCATGAAGGTGATCAATCTCCTAACCCATGGCCCTCAGACAATGATAGTTGTTACCTCCCGACCCTATGGTCATGTGCAGCTGGGGAATTAGGTAACTCCTACTTTCATCGGTCTTATCCCTACCTGACCCTAGGATAGACTTAGGATTCTCCATTTATAGTACATGTCCAACTTAGAACCTTACCCAAGCCTTCATCATCTCTCTCTCTGCATTCATGGTTACCTCCATGGTAACTCATCTGTATGCACTTAGATATGGATATCTATGGGTCTATAGGTTCATTATCCTACCATGTACTTTTCACTTAGCTTCTCAAGATCCTTTGAGACCTCTTTAGGTTACCTTAAACCAACAAAACTGATATACACCCTACCAAAGGGGTCCCTCTCCCAGGATGGGAGGAAAACCATCTCTTGCCAACAAGGTCACAAAAGCTCTTAGTTCTAGGGTTTACACCCACATGAGCCTACTTAACCCTAGCAAGCTATTAAGGCACAAGCAGATAACCTACTGAACCATGCTAAGTCATACTTGTCCTCTTTCCTCGATGCTGGATCGAGATCATACCTTCCTTTATCATCCACCTAGCTGTGACGGGTTCATCAAACATACCTTAAACTTAAGGGGCTTCCCCTTTCCTCTATACATGAGGAGTACCATGCTCGAAACTATAACAACTTAATTCTCATCATGAGCATTAGGTATACCACTTCCCCTCTTAGGCCTAGGGACCCTAGGTTCACTTGCAGGTGTCCAACTGCATACTCTTTCTCTTGACCACAAACCAAACATGTAATGGGTATGACATACACTTCCTGCCATCTTTTCCTTGATCAACACTTTAAAGTTGAGTCCTCCTCAAGGACAACCAACAAGGTACAAGGCCTCGTAACCTGTTTACTAAACCTTTCTAGGTCTAAGGAACTCTTCTTCCTACCTCAGAAGGTAAACACCTATACTGTAGGCACATAGGTACCAGAAGCTTCATCTTCTCTCTAGGGTTTGGTCCGTCCCATGGAAACCAAGACATCATCAACCTCTAGGGATCAAGAATGTGGTGACCACTATCATCCACTTAGGTCGCATCATCCTCAACTCCTGACTTCTCCTTGTATCCTGGAGTCTAGGATTCCAACCTTCTTACTGGGGTCTGCTCTCTCTCTAGAGCTAATCCAACCTCTCTATAAGAGGTCCTTTCTTCATGAAGGATCAACCCCATAACCATGTCCCTACCTGAGTGAAGCCTATGCTCGAACTTATGTTTACTCAAGATTATCCATAACCCCTTATGATTATCTCATAATCCATCCATTATGATTCCTTTTTCCAGGGTTTTATCCTACTATCAGCACTACTAACGTACTCAGGGTGCAAGCTATACCCTACTTGCACAAGCCCATAGGGTCCAGCCACCCTAGACGCGAGGTGCGGGGCTTCTTCTCTCCCCTCTGGGTTCCAGCGACCACCGGCAGTGGTGCCTCCACCTTCGACACACCTTGGCGCTCCCATGGATGCCAATCTCTCGCGGTCCAAGCTTCTGGCCAAGCCTATCTTCGCGGATGACCTTGCAGCCGTCCAGGGCTGTTGCGAGAGCTTTCAGGCATGGCCACGATGGCCATGTTGATCCTTATCACCGTGGTACATCCAGCTACCCTGATAACTCTTCGCTGGCCCCTAGTTGCTCTCGTCGTTCTAAGGATAACTCTTCTTCTCGTGGCTAGAGTTTTGCCCAAGAAGATGAAGAAGAAGGAAGAAAGGATACGTGAAACTCCCCAGAACTCGCCTCTGAGCTCTACCCCTTTTATAGGGGAGAGTTTTCGCACCCTAAGATATGCATCTATCAAGCTGCAAGATCTTGTCCCATTAGGAATCCAAATCCTTCTTTAGAAAGCAAGTTTTCTCTTTCTTCTTTATCCTTTAGATATTCCCTATTATATGGATATTAGGAATTCGAAATTCCTCTTTCATTTTCTTTGGACTTGCCCTTTTTAATTCATTGGCCACGGATTTTTATATTTCCTTAAGTAGAAAGTACCACTCCTTTAACAAAACCACAAAAACCATTAATAATGTATTATTCTCTTATTTTGCTTTATAGGTATTTTCTCTTTCCTTCCTCTTTATTGGGACTCCTTGGATCCCAATACACTCCATTATTTCGAAATTCTTTTTATTGGATACTCATTATCCTTCTAGATGCATCTAAATGCATTATTCTTTATTATTTCTCATTATCTTGTTTATTTCTTATTAAAATAGCTATTTTTGAGGATTTCTCTTTATTTCTCTTTTATTTTCCTCATTGGCACTCCTTTGAATATTAGCAACCTCATGGATATGAAAATTCACCAAGGAATCTCATTTATACCTCTTTCCATTCATTTTCCACATTTTAACATTGTTTTCATTTTCTTTCTTAATAAAGAAATACATAATTAATCTTTTCTTTTCTTATTGCTTTCTTTTTACAACTTTGGACTCCTTGGACCCCAAGGAACCCAAGAGGCATGAAATCCTCTTTGGATTAGCCTTCTAGAGGTTTCCACATTATTCTTTTCTCAAATATTCAATTATTCATTACTAATTGAATTTTCTTTGTTATTTGGGCCCAATAGCCAATAAAGCCCACAACACAGACATCAAGGCTATTGTAAACAAAATCCATGTATTCAAAACAAATTATACCATTCTTTGTTCAATTATCTTTAATATGAGAAATTACATTTCTCACCCAATGAACCCAAAAATTGGGGTTGTAACATCCTTCCCCTCTTATAGGAATTTTGTCCTCAAAATTCTATCAAGCAAACAAACAATTCAGGATAAGATTTTTCCATGCCCATCATTGGCCCCTATGTGGCTTTACCATACTCATGGCATTTCCAAAGAACCTTTATCATCACATATTCCTTTTTCAGAGTTCTTTCATCCTGGCGTCTATAAACTGCACAGGTGACTCAGGCCATTTCAGCCTCCCTTGGGGCTCACTAGGTTCATTGCTCAGCACATGGTCGGGGTGTCTCACATAGTGCTCTAAATTGGACACATGGAACTCATCACACATTACTTTATCCTGAGGGGTAAGATCAAACTTAACCTTTTCCACCAAACCATGTCATGCATCGGGGACTCAGCTCTCTTAGCTATAACTTAGAGGGGTCAAATTTTCACGTCACATATTCTCCCACAGTGAACTGCATGTCAGTCTACTTTGCATCTGCTCGCAAATCTTGTCGTCTCTAGGCTCCTTTCAGCCCTTGCATAATCAAAGCGACTTCATCTACACACATTGTGGTCCTTTCACCAACATCACCGTACTGAAGTGGTGACCGACACAACCTCCCTTACAGAGATTCTTTAAATCCCAATACTGGCTATGGTGGTTATCTTTACATCTTTCATAGAAAAATAACTGTCTCTAGCCATCACCCTAAATGAGCACATATGCTCACATCAAACCCTTTAGTTTAGATCATACTAACCATTAGTTATGGGTGATGAACTATACTAACATCGAGTTCTGCATGTACCTACTTCCACCTTTTAGAAGGGAACCTTTAGGTCAAACTCAAGAACCTTTGGACTCGCTTCATGGTTTAGTTGAACCATCTCTCTCATGGGTAGTTCAACTAGATCTATCCCTTGACAGAACTCTTCCTTTCTCATGTCATCTAGGTAAGGAGATCTACCGTAACCCATATTGTAAACAAAATCCATGTATTCAAAACAAATTATACCATTCTTTGTTCAATTATCTTTAATATGAGAAATTGCATTTCTCACCCAATGAACCCAAAAATTGGGGTTGTAACAAGCACATAAACAAATCTTCTCCAAGCACAACCAAACATTCATGCACAACATGCAATCTTAAAGCATACACCAAACAGAGATGTGAGAAGCAAACAATCTAAGTCATAATCAAAATATGGTAAGACATGGCACCAACTCATGAGATATAGTAAATCAAAGAGTAAGTGAACAAAGGATTAAGATTACAACCCAGAAAGTAAGTTCTTAGAAAACAACTATAAGTCAAAACGATGAATGCTAGATGATAAAATAGTAAAGATCAGATAATGTACCCAGATGTTTGTAATAAAAAAATAGTCTAGAAAGATATTCATGATCAACATCAAGACTAAAAACTAGAACAACTAAACATCTAAGATATCTATGTCTACAACATCGTCATCATCACCATCACCATCACCATCAGAAGCATCTGGCTTGTAGTCATCATCTCTGTCTGAAGGTGCAATAGAGAGAAAAATATCATCTTCATCACCAGAGACACCGACAAAACCATCTAAGCCATCATCAGAAGCCTCACTATCATCATCATCAACCTCTTCATCAGCAACAACCTCCTCATCAACCTGGTCTGGCATCTCCTCATCAGAACGAGAACTAAAATCTCGACCGGGCCAACATGCATTCTTCTTATCCCAAGACAGACCTAGAGCATGGAGCTCATTGGCCTGTGGGAAGGAAGGAGCAAAACTACCGAGACTAGCAAGCAGAGTGGCCAAGGGACCAACTATCTGAGGTAGCACACTAGGGGTAGATCCACCAACAATAGAGGGTGTATTAGCGGAATAAGTACGTGGAGGGGTAGGGTAAAAGTTATCATATGCAAAGGATACATAGTCACCTCCTGGGTAGGGCTGGTAGGCAATGTAAGGGTGTGCACAGGACATGTTCGTGTTTGACATGATGGAACATAGGTCCTGATGCAGGTGCTCCTAAACTTGAAGGTTGTATGTCTATTGATGCATCATGTAGCCCATAAGGGTTTCATTAGATACACAGAATGAGGCATGGGCAGGTTAGGTAGGCTGAGGTGGTGGAGGTGCCTGGGTAGAGGCAAAGGTAGAGGCACTCGGTCTAGTAGAGGATAGGATAGACACAGATTTCTGAAGAGTGTCTCACTGATGCAAACTCCTTTCTGGGCAGGTTTGTAGTGAAGGTCATGGAAAGGAGATTTTCCAGTAGCAAGCTAGAATAGACCAAATATTAGGGCTTGGTAGGGTGGGTAGGTGCCACAGGTATTCTTTCCTGAGTCAAAGGTCATATGATGGAGAAATTATCTCGCCCACTTGACTCTGATGTTCTTCAAGAGATATTACATGATTATCGTAGTGTTTTCTACAATCTCAGTTTGATTCTTCTTGGGGTGAATATTGCAGTTAATGACTAGGTCAAGGATGTGTCTCTTGAGGTCCAAGGTAGAGGAGGGAAGGGTTCACTTCTTCTGATATGGGAATTAAGGCTTCTTCAATAACTTATGAATATTAGGGAGAGTGAGATCATACTGCTTGTAGAAAGCCTCAGGCTCAACTAGGTCAAAGTACTCTGGATAGTCCTTACACCAGGTGTCAGTCACTTCAGTACCTGAAAATAAGATATTTAGGGTATCCTCAGAGACTTAGAATTTCTTCCCAACTATCATAAATGTGAGGACTACTTGAGTATTAGGCAGGGGTATGAGGGGGTCATAATTCTAATGCAAATTTGCATAGAATTCATGAATAGATTTGATGTGTGTGATGGAATTGTTATAGCACGCGTGTTCAACACCCAAGAGTGAGAGATGGTGGTCATAAAGAAACTCTGCTACTTGATCTATGACATCTTGTCTTAGTGGTCTTGGCTCAAATATGGCACGAAAAGGGAAAGGGTTCCTAGGAAGGATCTCTTTATACCTGTTTAGAGCCTCATTTGGGACAAAGAAAGTGTCATCACAAGGAATCAAGCGTGAGTTGGATGAAGATGAAGGTGCATTAGCTGGGACGGCTCTCATCCTCCTATATGATGCCATCGAGATGAAAAGGAGAGGAAGGAGAGAGCAAAACCTAAAGATCCACCACTAAAACTTGTCTGCAGACCTAGGTTAGAAAGGGGAAGGTCAAGGGAGGTCGATCTAGGTCAAACTAGGGATAGGGAGAGGAAGGTCAGGGCTAGGGTTGAGAGATTAAGGGAGCTAAAGGTTGGATCAGTCGACTTTTCTCTAATTGAGAGGGAGAATAGTCGGCTGAACCTATCTTAAGTTTGCTCCAACATGACCACGGTCGAGTTTTGTGACTCGGAAACTCGACCGATAGGCTCTTTAAAAAAGCTCTCGGCCTCCAATGGTCGACCTAGCCTATAATTAGAAATCCTAATTTCTAGCCATTAGAGTGCTAATTAAATTTATTTTTCAAGTCCATTATGTATTTTAAACATGCTTAGGCACATATCACTCATCATTGGGTACTATTTTGTGATAAAACAAGTGTTTGCAAAAAATACCCAAAAATAAGAGAAAAACAAGGCAAAATGAACATGAAAAATTGATTTTTAGCATATTAGCAAGCAATGGTGATCAAAACATAGGTAAAAAATATAGGATAGATGATAGATAGCTAGAAGGCATATCAAATTCATTCAAAGAAGTTATGAGTAGTTTAAATCTAATAAAGTTAAATTTCTCTCTAGCTAGAGGTTTAGTGAAAATGTTCGCCAACTGGTTTTTTGTGTCCACATGTGTGATATATATATCCTTTTTGGCAATATGATCACGAAGAAATTGATGGCAAACCTATATATGCTTAGATATACCATGCAAGATAGGATTATATGACAAGTTAATTGCACTAATATTATCACAATAGATAGGGGAAGCATCAAAATGAATGTTAAAGTCTTGGATCATTTACTTCATCCATAGGATCTGAGCACAACAACTTCTAGCTGCAATGTATTCAGCCTCGGTGGTTGATAATGCCACTATGCTTTGTTTCTTGGAAAACCAAGACACCAAGCATGGTCCTAGGAGAAATCAAGTGCCACTTGTGCCCTTTCTATCAATCAAGCACCCTACATAATCCATATCACTATAAGCAGTAAGAGTAAAGTCCCTTGACTTGGGATATCATAATCTAAAATTTTGGATTTTGACTAAGTACCTTAAAATCCTCTTAACATCTATAAGATGTAATTTATTAGGATTTGATTGAAAGTGATCACACAAGATAACACTAAACGTTATATCAGGTCTAGAGGCAGTTAAGTAAAGTAGACTTCCGATCATACCTCTATAGAGCTTCTCATATACCTTCTCACCTTCTTCATCTTTGTCAATTTTGGCAGTGTTTGACATGGGTGTATCCATCGACATGGTGTTCTCCATTCCAAAGCGCTTGAGTAACTCACTTGTGTACTTGCCTTGGTTGATGAAGTTCCCATCTTGTGTTTGCTTGATTTGAAAGTTGAGGAAGAATGTGAGCCCACCCATCATACTCATTTTGAATTCACTCTGCATAAGATCACTAAATTCTTTGCAAAGATCAATATTCATTTTGCCAAAAGTGATATCATCAACATATATTTGAATTATAAGAAAATTGTTAGAAGTCTACTTTAGAAATAACGTAGAATCTACTTTGCCCATGATATACCCATGATCTAACAAAAAGTGCTTTAATTTCTCATACCAAGCTCTAGGTGCTTGTTTGAGTCCATAGAGAGATTTTTGCAACAAATAAATATGGTTAGATAAACTATCATGTTCAAATCTAGGAGGTTGTGCAACATACACTTCCCCCTCAATTGTACCATTCAAAAACGTACTTTTAACATCCATTTGATAAAGAAGAAAGTTTTTATAACTAGCAAAGGCAAGTAACATACGAATGGACTCACGTCTAGCTATAGGTGCATATGTTTCAGCAAAATTTATACCTTCCTGTTGATTGTAGCCTTAAGCACTACTACAGAACAGGCCTTTAGCGTCGGTTAATTAAGGCCTTTAGTGTCGGTTTCCAAGTGACACCCAAGTGGGCACCGCTAAAGGTGGACCCCCTCGGCATCAGTTCCCTAACTGATGCCAAAACGCTTCCCACCACCGAAAACGCACCAGTAAAGGGACTATAGGTGTCGGTTATTTAAGAAAACTGATACTATAGAGTGGTTACAGACGTCAGATATTAAAAGAATTGACGCCATTACCCTTCCCGCCATCAATAAAGCTCCAGCAAGGGCACTATCAGTGTCAGTTCTTGTATATAACTGACACTATATCTTGATAAATCTGTCGGTTTTATGCATAAAACTGATGCCATATCACTGCCAGCACTGCTGTGGCTGGCCAACACGGCTGTGGTAATAGGCGTCAGTTTTTACCGACAACCGACACCAGGACGGGATAAAGACGTCAGTTTTTTTGCTAATAACTGACGTCGTATGATTTTGGTGTCGGTTGTTTATAAACAACTGACGTCTATTTGCTTTTTTTCATATCATTTTGCAGGCCTGCTGTATGGCTGGTCAGCATGATGTAGAACCTACAGTTCAGTTCTGAACTGTAGGTTTACAACATCCATTGATATCATCCATACAGCATGCCACAAACCTGCAAAGTTATTCACATTCAGACACATGTATGGATCAGATACATGTAGAAACCTACAAAGTTATTTACATACACATTCAGTTCCATTCATTTCATCTTTTTCACATTCATACACATGTAGAAACATTCATGTATTTATTAGAAAATGTCATTCACATTCACATTCACACATATGACAATTCATAAAAAGTCATTCACATTCACACAAAAATAATTATGAGAAAAAAGTTATTCTTTATTCATCATCGTCATCATTTTCATCATTGTCAATAAAATTATATTTAAAAATTCCCATTCTTTGTAGGGATTTTACCCATTCTTCTCTTATAGCATCTTATTCCTCTCTCGTATAGGGAGTATGTACATCTAATAGCTTTCCACCTGTGCTGAAGTCAGTTTTAAAGACCTGCAAAGAGAATGACATATATATGTAATTAATAATATATAATAAGATTGATATATTTCATATTATCTAATGAGACTATGTATAATACATGTTGTATCGTATTAATTTCCATTACGACATGTTTGATGATTAGGTCCATAAATCACATCACATAGTAGGCACATGCCCAACCGTTGTCTTGTGTAGCAGACTATAAATTGAAACATACAAAATATTCAAAAATACAATTAAGCACAATTCACATAAATAATATATACATTGGAGTCAGGAAATTACTTTCACATTCTCCCAAATTAGTGACAGATTCTTTTTCTTGGGGACCATTCCTCTAGCTTTTTTGTACTCTTGTAAAGCCCGACATATGTTAATGTAACACATTAAATTGCATAATTAAATAGTAATGTAGTAACAGATGTTAACTGATATAAAAACATGAAATTTCTCACGAGAATAATGGCCTTTTAATTGCATTTCCATATAATGTATTCAACTCATTCCCCACAGTATCTAGATAATAGACAGTGAACGTCTTGAGTACAATAACTAGTAACTCCCAATGTTTACCACTACTAGGTAAGAAAGTAGATAATTAATAACTCAAAATCTACAATAAAAATATAATTTGCTTAAGTCCAAATTATAAGCAAAGTAAACTTACTTGACATTGAATGGAGCTATCATCACCATCTTATTATTTTTACCAAAATATTGAAAAGCATCACAACAGTATGAAGTAACTGAAGAAGGGTCTGCATCTACAAGACTAATCAAAGATGGAACCAAAAATACCACATGGGAAAATCCAAAATCTGTATATATCGTGTGTAAGTGGCTGCAAAACATGTATTACGTATGCATTAATATATAAGAAACTAGATCATTGTATAAAAAACAAGGTATATGGATGTATGAATAAGATCTCACCATATCCACAGCTCTATCATAGATGTGTTCAGCCAATCATAACAAAACAACTCCAAAGCATCTTGTATAAATATCTTATTTTCGTATGATTGACGTGCATTAATACCTATGCATTAATACGTATGCAAAACTTTATTATGTATGCATTAATACGTATGCTAAACTTGTATAAATAGATTGTTATCGTATGATTTACCTACAACATCCTCCAGAATAGTAACATTTATAGGGCAATTTGGATCATGTTCACTGATCCATACTACCACACCCCTACAATTAGGACCTATCGAGGCGTGTAGGTCCCTAGCCAACTTGGTAGTTGAGGAGGTCGAGGCCGAGATGTAGAAGGTCTCGTCTTTTTGATATGTATATATAATTTCAGATCAATTGACTCATATATACACACTAACAAATTAACGTAATGGAAATTTATCATACCATATTAGTATAGAGGGCATCTGCTTCGGGCCACAGTATCACTCCGCCTACTGCCTCACCAAGTGTTTCAGCATCTAGGTGTGCATGAGGCAGTACAAGATCCCTCCAGTCGGGGAGTACATATATTGGGCTCACACATACCAAACTATCTGTGGATACCCATAAAACATACACCCTTTTAGGGGTGGGTAAGCCGACGCCTCTGCAACGATATATTCTTGACTTTTTAGTCGGCATGGCTTCAACCCCTACAAATTTATGTAAAGAATGTTATATGCATATATACACAAACATATCATCTTGAACAGACTAGCTACTATGTCATAAAAATACTTACAGACGACGTGGTAGGTGGTGGGTCTATAGGATTACTCCCAACCTCTATAGTAGGAGTATTAGGAGAAGCACGGCACGTTATAGGTACTATCTGAGTGGCCGTTTGAGATGCCTACCACTTGCTAATTGCGTCATGGAGTCTCTTATTAAGTGCTTCCTTGACTCTCCTATCAATTAATGCATCTACCTATACATGGATAAAAGAAACGCTAGCTTCTGATTATTGAATTCTCTTTCGCAATAATATTCTAAAATAAGAATAGGTTACCTCAGCTTGTGAAAGTCCCGCTTTTGGGATAGGTTTGTGCTGGGATGGCCCAAAGAACGCTTTGATGACCACACCAACGCCTGCATCCCTAACACGTCCAGGATGCTTTGGGTTACCCAAAGCAACTATCAGTTCATCCCTTGTGCCTTGAGGGATGAACTTGCCTTCCTTCCTCTGCTCGTGCAGCTCCCGCTAATCACCATCAACAAAAATTAGTAAGTAAACATAACAATAATCAATATCGATCGATTGCTCTAACAGTTGATTTTTACCATTTTTGCAGTCACCTCAGCAGTTGCGGGCTTCGATATGTCTCCCTTCTTGTTTTTCCTCCCATCTATCCACATAGCATGGCGAGGCAGAGGTGTGTGAGTAGTAGTAGAGGACTCTGCAGTCTCCTGAGTAGCAACAGGCTGAGCAGACTCAGCCTGTAGTCTTTGGCGAATGCCTGCATATCCTCTTGGACCCATTGTGTGGTCGTGCACATTCAATGCATGCCTTGCTCGTTGAGCATCGCTGATAGCCTAGTTAGTTAGCACATTGATTTGGTTAGTAACACTAAAGATTAATCTTGAATAGGTGAATATATAAGAACGTATATTAATTAAATTGGGAGTGGCACTTAATACCTTGAATTCATTCATTTTTCTTTGGGTAACAAACTCCTCCCAGTCTTTGGGGTCCAGGTAGTTCCATTGCTTTGTGGCTTCCTTCTACCTAAATTTATTTTTTAAAGAGAATACAAAAAAATTATTAGTATAGAGTTAGTCAAATAGCGATCAATGTCTAGAATTTGAAATCAATCAAGAACAAGTTCTTAGCATCGCGTATGTAATCTCAGGTGAGATTGGTCCTATAATTCCTTAGGACCCTCCCACAGCGTTGCATCACACATTTCTGATGTAGCTTTTCATCCAGATCAAATATGCTCAGCAAATTAAATACAATTGCTATTAACTAGTATCCTAAAAATTAGTAATCTACACAAATAGAATTACAAATAATAATAACTCACGCATAGTTCCTTCCATATTTGGTTTTTCTTTCCCTTAGGAACTTTATGCTTGGATTCTAGGTTAGGACTACAATGGCTGTGAGTAAGAACCCCAAGATATGAAATAAATGAGTTGCGGTTCACTCCATATGGATTTCCTGCATGATCGAAATCCACAGCCAATTTGGGTCCATTGCCCCTTTGCTGTAGTAACTTGTTCATCATTGTGATGCCCCTCACTTTCTCAATTTTCTTTTGCTGCTCATCAGGTGCTGTAATTTCTTCAGGGGGTACATCACCAACCTAAAATTTGATAAAAAAACACACTTACATGATATAATTATAAATGAACATATAGATAGAAACCTCATGGATATATTCTTAAAACTTACATTGTCAGGCGGCACAGGCACGTCCTCACCCTCACGGTGATCATCAACACGATCATCATGGGAATGCTCAGCCATCTGAAAGTTCACATTCAAATTATAAATTTCACATTGTAAAGTAATTCACATTGTAAAGTTCACATTGTAAAGTACACATTCACATTGTAAAGTAATTCACATTGTAAAGTTCACATTCACATTGTAAAGTTCACATTGACATTGTAAAGTAATTCACATTGTAAAGTCCACATTCACATTGTAAAGTTCACATTCAGAAAAATAAAACATATAAAAAATATAAACATGCATGCCTCTAATATTGTGATCTTTTATCAATTAATAATCCTTCATTGTGATCCCCGTGAACATACAAGTCATTGTGATCCCCAACTTCAATGTTTGGTGGTGTTGGCAACCCAACTGAGAATGGACTGGAGTCATCATACTTATCATAGTACTCTTCTTCATCTATAGGATCTTCAATGAATTGTCTTTTACCATGAAGAACAACTGACCATTTATCATTTGTAGGATCATCGATATAAAATACTTGTTTCACCTGTGATGCCAATATGAATGGTTCACCCTTCTTGCCAATCTTTTCAAAGTTCACTAACGTGAAACCCAATTCATCCACTATAACTCTTTTTTTGTTGCCAACTCAATTACATTTAAAGAACGGAATTTTGAAATCTACATAGTCAAACTCCCATATGTCTTCAATGACATTGTAATATGACATTTTAGCTTCACGTGGACTCTTATCCTTTGCACTTGCAAAAAACAATGAAGGTGCTTGAAGGGTGACCCCACTGTTTTGGATGACACACTTATCATCTTGACGCTTTGTGTAATATGAGAATCCATTTATGTCAAACCCTTCATAAGACATAACATTCAATTTTGGTTTAAAGGCGAGGCATTTAATGGTTTCAATAAGATTATCTGGTGTTTGAGATAGTTGATGTTAGACTTTATCTTCAAACCACTTAATAAATGTCTTGTTATGCTCTCTAGCAAGCCACATTGAATTGGATCGAGGATATTGTCTCTTGATGAAATTGGTATGTTCCTTGATATAAACAATCACTTCGTCGATGTTGTGTAAAATATATAAGTGACCTTGCTCTAACTGCTCACGGCTGATTACTTTCACCCGTGATCCCAAAATTCCTTTGCCAAAATGATCCTCAATATTCTTGTCATTCACAGGAGCATCATTACCACTCAGAAAGTCATTGCAAAAATCTATAACCTCTCTCACCACATAACCCTCAATAATACTCCCATCAGGCTGATAACGGTTTTGAACATCACCTTTAAAAATGCTCATTTATCGTTCAAAGGGATACATCCAATGCAAGAAAATTGTTCCCAACATTTTCACTTCCCTAGTCAAGTGGACAACAAGATGTACCATAATATCAAAGAACGAAGGAGGAAAATACATCTCAACCTGACATAGGGTAACAACCACTTCTCTTTGCAATTTATCGAGAGTATCAGGGTCAATAACTTTGCTGCACAGACTGTTGAAAAAGAAACAAAGTCTGGTGATTGCAAACCATACATGCTTCAGCAATATAGATCGAATTGCCACTGGAAATATTTGTTGCATTAGAGTGTGACAATCATGAGATTTAAGACCTATCAACTTCAGATCTTTCATTGATACCAATGTACGGATGTTGGATGAGTAACCCTGTGGCACCTTAACATTTACCAAGCATTCACAAAAAGCTTTCTTCTCCTTTCTAGACAACGTGTAACAAGTGGGAGGTAAGTATGTTCTCCGATCGCTACTAACTACTTCTGTTAATTCTATCCTTATTCCCATTTCACATAGGTCCATTCTGGATTTTATCCCATCTTTAGTCTTACCTAGTATATTCAACAGAGTACCAATGATGCTATCACATACATTTTTCTCAACGTACATGACATCGATACAATGCCTGACTGTCAAAGAACTCCAATAAGGAAGATCCCAAAATATTGACTTCTTCTTGAATAAAGACTTGTCACTCTGTGTGGCCATCGTACATTGTGATCTCTTACCAAATTCATTGGAGATGTATTTTACTCTTTCATAAACATCCTCCCATGATATAGGTTTAGGTGCACTCTGTTCCTCATTCCGTCCATTGAATGCTTTGCGCAACCTATGATACAGATGAAATTTTGGAAGAAACCTTCGATGACCAAGATATACAGTCTTGCCACTGTATTTTAGTCGTATTGAATCAGTGTTCTCTTCACATATAGGACACGCTTTAGATCCTTTGACACTATACCCAGAAAAATTCCCATACGCTGGAAAGTCATTCACAGTGCAAAACAACATAGCATGCAAACGAAATGTCTATCTTTATGAAGCATCATAGGTCATCACACCTTCACCCCAGAGCTTCTTCAAGTCATCAATCATATGTTCAAGATAAATGTCGACATCATTTCCAGGTTGTTTAGGGCCCGATATCAACAACGATGGTATAATGTACTTATTTTTCATACACAACCAGGGAGGAAGATTGTATATAACAAGCATAACTGGCCAAGTGCTATGTTAGCTTCTCAATTTCCCGTACAGATTCATCCCATCTGTACAAAGCCCAAGTCTTAGATTCCTATCTTTTTCACCAAATTCAGGGTACAATAAATCAATCTTCTTCCACTATGGGGAATCAGACACATGTCGTAGGATCCCATTATTATTTTTCTCAACATCTGCATGACACCTCAAATTCTTTGCATCTATAGGATTGGTAAACAAGCGTTGAAACTGTGGTATTATAGGTAGATACCACATCACCTTGGCAGGAGAACTAGTTTTGGACTCCCCCGAAGTCGTCAATTTATACCTTGACGCACCACATTTCAGACAATCTTTCAAATCCACATAGTCCTTTTGAAATAATACACAATCATTCAGGCATGTGTGTATCTTCTTGGCCTCCATTCCCATTGGGCACAATAATTTCTTTAACCGGTATGTTGAGATTGGCAGCTCGTTTCCTTCAGGAAGAATTTCTTTCAACAAAGACAACAATGACGTGAAGCTTTTGTCGCTCCATCGATTGTTAGCTTTTAGTTTATATAATCTCAACACAGCGCTAAGCTTCGTAAACTTACAACCTGTGTATAACGGCATCTTAGCATCATGCACAATGTTTCTAAACATGGAAGGTGGATCGGTGTGCTCTACCCCACAACTATCCAACATCACATCAACAATGTCTACTGGAACTAGTTTGTTCACATCTATGTCATCAGAGGCAATTTCTTCTTCCACACAAGAACTGCTATCAACATCCACTGATTTTAGGTTTGAAATCTCTCCATGCCAATGCCATTCTGTATAGCCTTGTACAATCCTGTTGCACGTGACACGACTTTTGATTTCGTCACCAGTGCTGACTTTCAAGTTGTTACCACAATGCCTACATGGATAGTAGAACCTATCTCCAGATTGTTTCCTATGTTCCTCGGCAAATCTAATAAACTGAACAAGACCAGAAATAAACTATGGGGTGCTTTGCGATTTGGAATGGACATCCATGATCTATCCATTCTATGATCAAAGAGAAAACAAGTATATATTAGAACAAGATTAGGGTTTAGGGTTAACATATTAGAGTTTATGCATGGTTGAAACTTTAGGGTTTAAGGTCTTATATATAATTAATGGTTAAAACATCCTAAGTGAGATTAAGTGTTCAAGAACAGTCCCAAACCGGGGACTAACCAAGATTTACTCCGAATGAGTAAATCTTGGATGGGTTTCTAGGCCAACAAATACATGTGTTGTCATTCTTATATATAATAAATATGTACCACCTATCCCATTCTTGAACACCTAATCTCACTAATAAGTGTATAATGTGTATTGGGGTTTCAAGAAAATTTCGGCAGCATTTCTCCGCTGTTCTCCAAGTACATATGTACTTAGAGAACAAATGGGAAAATGCTACTGAAATTTTCTTGAAAACCCAATACACATTATACACTTACATCCTAAGTGAGATTAGGTGTTCAAGAACAGTCCCAAACTGGGGACTATCCAAGATTTACTCCTAATGAGTAAATCTTGGACGGGTTTCTAGGGCAACAAATACATGTGTTGTCATTCTTATACCTACAATCCTAGTTTCATCATTCATATCCTAGTTCTTCAAGTTAGGGTGATTATTGATGTCTTTAGAAGCATCATTGGCAATCTAGGGAAAAGTTCATCATTTACATTCCAAGCATGTCACGTCTGTGCATTAGAGTTCATCATTAAGAAAGAAGGGTGATTAGGATTCTCAATATACTCAATAAGGAAACAAATTACCAATTTCATAGTTAGGACAGTAGAGATACCCTAAGATCTAGATCTAATGGTTCATAATGAGCCTGTGATAAAGTTACATCACTAGATGATTATATGATTTCAAAAGCAGTACACAAATAAATTCAAATGAGTAGATAACTAAATAAAAAATTGAAGATAAAAAAATACAAATAAGTAGATGAATAAATACAAATATGTTGATAAACTATTATAAATCAGTAGATGATCAATTAATTCCTGAATCAGTACATAAATAAATACAAACAGTAGGGCCTAGTTTGGGAGAGATGTTTTAGAATGCCGCATTCGTATATTATCGCATCTGTATTATATTTATAAGGTGGTAATAACAAATGCTATGCTATTCAGATTTAATAGCTAAAGGTAGCATTTGCAAAACACGTCATATATGACATCTTTTCTAATCACTACATTTCTATCACGTTGGGGCTTACGGGAAGAGCTCAGCTACATTATTGCTGCAGCAAAATCTGTATAATAAACGAACCGAAATACCACCCAGGCACATTTTATGCATTAAATACATGTAGTCGGGAAAGTAGGATGCAAACGACCCCTAGATGATTTAGTGTTTTGAAACCATGGACATCTTACTATGATCTTAATGCTAGTAATATGATCAAAAGAAAGGAGGCCCAAGTTGCTAGCAAGTGATGTGTAGTGTGGACTAGTTAGCATCACCTCAACTGTGTCCAAAAATCGATGGAAGAGAAGAAAACAATGATATAGAAAAGAGGGGGGGACTGACCTTGGGCGGCGGAGGGCAGGGAGTAGGCGGAGGCAGAGGACGAGCAGGTGCTAACCTTGGGCGGCGGAGGGTAGGGAGAAGGCCGAGGAGGATGACCAGGTGCTGACCAGGCACAAACCGAGGAGGACATCGGAGGGCAGGGAGCAGGCTGAGAAGCTAGGACGAGCAGGGAGAGGGCGACCAGTGGCGGCAAGCAGAGAGAGGGCGACTGGCGACAGTGAGTAGAGAGAGGGCGGCCGGCGGCGGCGAGCAGGGAGAAGGGTGGCGGCAGCGCGTAAGGAGGAGGGAGAAGGGGCGGAATCGCCAGAGCTAGAACCTAACCTTCAATCAGAAATGAAATAGAGAAAGTAGAAGAGTCGGCTTCGCGCGGGTGCTATTAAGTTAATCATCAGTGTCGGGTATTCAAAAAATATGATTCTAATAAAAATAGGCGTTAGTTACCACTAAAAAACTGACACCTATGCTCAATTATAGTCATCAGTTTCTACTCGAAAAACCGACGTCTATCTACATAGGCCGACAAAAAAAATATTCTCAAATTCTGACCATAGTCGTCGATTGCCTTAGAAAACCGACGCCAAAGGGGGTGAAAATAATCACATGGACAACGCGGGAAAACACATCGACGTCGGTTATCGAAAGACAACTGACGATAAAAATGTGCCCAATTTCTGTCTCACCAAAAACTTTAGTCGTCGGTTAATTAGTCAACAACCGACGCCGTATGTTAAATTTTGGAGGTAATTTTTTTCCACTGGAAAATTTAGATTTGGCGGTCGATTTTAGGCGTCGGTTGTTTATTAAGGAACTGATGCTAAATTAAAAGTGATACCCGTGCCTAACCACACTTCACATATAGATGTCGGTTTGTGTATTAAACCGACGTTGTAGGGTTTAGGCATTGGTTTATTGTATACAACCGACGCCTCTAAATGTGACGTTATAAGCCATTTCTATAGTAGTGGTGCCACTAACCTTGATTTGTTCCTTACCACTTTGCCGCTTTCATCAAGCTTGTTGTGGTAGACCCACTTGGTGCCAATGATCTTTCTATAACATGGCCTTGGCACTAGGGTCCATACTTTTTTCTTTTCAAATACTTCCAATTCTTCTTACATACCTGGGATCCACTCATCATCCCTAAGAGCTTCCTTGACGTTCTTTGGCTCGAGTTGTGAGATGAAGGTGGTGTTGCCTTATTCTTTGTTGAATGTATCCCGTGTCTTCACTCTTTCAAATAGATCACCTAAAACCATCTCTTTTAGATGATTCTTTGCAAACTAGGGAGTTGGATCCTTCTTCTCTTCATCTTTTTCTTCTTCTTGAGTGACCACCTCTTTTCCCTTTTGGGTGATGTTGAGCTCTTTTAGAATAGGAATTACTTCGCCTGCAACATCATCATTTGGAACAATATCTTTGGGAATAGAGGGGTTAGTCTCAATAAACTTAACATTTATAGATTCTTATACTTTAGCAAGATCAACATTAAATACTCTATAAGCCTTGCAAGTAGTGATATAGCCAAGAAAGAAAGCCATGTAAGATTTCAGATCAAAGTTGTCGAGAGAATCTTTCGTATTCAAAACAAAACAAGGACATCCAAAAACATGGAAATACTCGATAGAAAGCTTCCTACCATGCCATAGCTCATAGTGGGTTTTCTTCAAAGAATGATGTTCCAAAACCCTGTTTTGCACAAAACATGAGGTACTGACAACTTCAACCCAAAACTTCTTTGGAGTGCATACTCTAGAAGCATGGTCCTAACCATCTCCTGTAGTGACCTATTCTTCCTCTCTACAACCCCATTTTGTTGAGGTGTTTGAGGTGAAGAGAAGTTATGTGTATGACCAGATTCTTGACAAAAATGTTCAAAAATATCATTTTTGAATTCTCCCCCATGATCACTATGGATGAAAACAATCCGGCAAGAGGCTTCATTCTCAACTCATTTACAAAAACTTAAGAAAATGTCAAGTGTATCACTCTTGGAAATGAGAAAGAAGGTCTAAGTATATCTATAGAAATCATTGACAATAACAAGGAAATACTTGGAACCACAAAGCGACTGAGTTCTCAATGGTCCAAATAGATCAATGTGAAGAAGTTCAAGTGCTCTCTTGGTACTAAGGACTCCTTTGGATTTGAAGGAGGACTTGGTTTTCTTTCCTTAGGTACAAGGTTGGCGTACCTCATCCTTTACAAAATCCAATTTGGAAAGTCCCTTGACCAAGTCCTTTTTTTCTCAACTTATTCAACTGATGCATATTTACATGACCAAGCCGACTATGCCAAAGAAAAGTTTCATTTGAGTTGACTACTAGGTATCTACCAATAATAGGCTTAATATAGTCAAGAACAATAACATAAAGATTACCACTTCTAGTTCCCTTATATATAACTTGATAGGTGAAGGAATCTAGAATCAAGCATTCAAAAGAAGTAAATTATACATGGTAACCATTGTCACATAATTGATTCACACTAATTAAATTATGATGTAAGCCATCTAAAAAAAGAACATTCTTGATACACAAGGATTCACCTATGTCACCCTCACCTTTGACTTTACCTTTCTTGTTGTCCCCAAAGGTGACCGAACCTCCTTTCTTTTTAGTGAAGTTGTTGAAGTGTCTTATATCACCTATCATATACTTAGTGCAACCACTATCAACAACCCATCTTCCTTTTTCCTATAAGAAAGGAGAGTATTAGTTCCCAACTCAAACTTTAGGATCCGAAGTTAGCTTGGGGACCCATTTCATCTTTGGGTTGGTCCCCTTAGGCTTGTAAGGACAATAAGTAGAGTAATGATCATCACACTTGCAATAAGAACAAACCATAGGATTCTTAGTGTCGAAAGCATCTCCGACAAAGAAAGAGGTCCCCTTGCTTTTTTTCTTACCTTTGAATTTCTCTTGCCTTTTGGTACCCCCCTACAAATCCCAAACCACTAGTACCACCTTGTTTGGTAGAATGGTCAAGGATTCATTTAGGGAGTTTTTCCCTTTGAGGAATTTCTATAGAGAGTCCCTTACTCTATGATTATCATCATTAAGAGATATAATAGTAGAATACAAACTAGCAATATCATCTCTAGCATGAACAAGGTTGACCTCAATACAGAGGGCTTTAGTCAAATAGGAATCTTTCTCAAGATAAATGGAAGCAATATCATTACTAGGCAAGATAGGTCTAGAAGATAAATCATTAACTTCACCAAGAAATCTAGCATTTTCAGATTTAAGTACTTGAATTTTCTTAAGATAAACATCCCTCTAATCTGCACGAGCATCATCAAGAAGCTTAAATTCAACATTTTCAATTTTAAGAGTTTCAAGCTCCTTTAGGCACTTTTGGTTATCTTCCATAAGAGTTTCAATGTTCTTAATATAGATATCATTATCTACCTCAACTCCACTATATTGGAGTTCAAGATCAAGATATTGGCCTTACAAGTTATCAATGTTCTCAAGATGAGTTCTCTCATTTAGCTCAAGAATTTCAAGTTTCGCATACAAATCATCAATAATTTTTCCTAACATTTCTTTTAGATTTACATTTAGCAAAAGAAGAACATGTAGAAACAAGCACGTCAATAATAGCTTCCTTAGATAACTCATGCAAGCTTACCTCACTTACCTCACCAATTGCTTCACTAGTGGAGGCCATGAGTGCAAGGTGAAACTCTCCATCTTCTTCAAAGCTTGAGCTACTTGAGAATGAAGCTTCCCAAGCTGCATGAGCTACATTCTTGTGTCTCTTCTCCTTCTTGTCCTTCCTATCGTACTTGCTCTCCTTCTTGTACTCCTTCTTTGAGCTGCCCTTGTGGTGTGACTGTCTTGACTTGGGACATTCACTCTTGTAGTGTCCCTTTTGTCCACACTTGTAGCATCTAGGAATAGAGGAGAAGGCTTGCTTTCCCTTGAAGTTTTCACCTTTGATGTAGTTGGCTTCATGCTCACTTGGTCCGTCATCTTCACTAGAGGAGGAAGGAGAAGTCTGACAAGCAAGTTATTGTTGAAGGATGAACGCCTCTACTTGTGCTTTGAAAGTACTATCTTTGATCTTCTTGGCTTCCTTCTCTTCTTGCTTGACTTCTTCTTGCTTGTCATGCCTTATCTCATGAGCTTGGAGGTTGCCAATGAGCTCTTCGGTTGGGATGTCACCAAGGCTCCTCACTTCTTCATTAGAGGTCGCATTTGACTCCCATCTCTTTAGTATAGCCCTCAAGATCTTAGAGTTGATAACACCTCTATCCAATGTATTTCCCAAAGCAGTCAGCCCATTGATGATGACATTGAGTCTTGAGTACATCTCCACAATCCCTTTTTTCTTACCCATCTTGAAGTTATCTAGAAGGTTGTTCAACATGTAGATCTTAGCCTCCTTGACTTGCTTTGTGCCCTCATAAGTGATGCACAATTTGTCCCAAATCTCATAGGCAATGTCCCAAGATGAGATCCGATTGAACTTTGTTGGGGTAAGGGCTACATAAAGGATGCTTATGGCTTTGTCATTGAGTTGAGCTTCTTTGAGTGCAGCTTCACTCCATGTTGCAACAACTCCGGTTGGCTCCTTGTATGGTGTGACCATCACCTTCCACATGCCAAAGTTCATGCCTTGAATGTAGAATTGCAATGGCCTCTTCCAATAGAGGAAGATGGTGCCATAAAAGACCGAAGGACTCACGGAGAAGCCTCCCTCTAGGTTGAGAGAACCAAGTAGGTTGTTGCCCATCTACTCGTCTCGTGGGAGATTATTAGAGAAGATCCTTTGCTCTGATACCACTTGTTGGATCTACGGCTCTAGAGGGGGGTGAATATAGCTTCAAATTTCTCACAAGATAGATTAGACCTTCAAACTATATCAATCAAAACCAATAGCTTAAGTGCAATTTGAAGTCCTAACTAACAAGCATAGCAAGGATGAGAGAAAATGGAACAAAACTTGACAAGGCCATTTAGAGTGGTTTCACTCTCCAAATTAGGAGAGAGTCAATCCACTACCTAGAGAGGTCAACCTCTAAGACTTTGCAAGTTCTTTCCTCTATATATTCACCAATAAGAGTTACAACACTACACCACCAAAGGACTTACCTATCTAATATAAAGAATCTTCCACCTTACCAAGGACTTACCCACTTTGCAAGAGTCTTCCTCCTTCTTCTAAGGACTTACCTACTCTTACACAAGTCTTCAGCCTTCAAGGGATTACCCACTCTTCTTGGATCTCTAGCCTTTGCCTTCTCCTTCACGTGGAGAAGATCTTCACTTCTTCTTAAACTTTGAATAAGAACAACAATAGCTCCACCTTCACTCGGAGTAGCTTGCTTCATCTTTTCTTCATTGAGGAAAGGGGTAGGGAAGATGGAATGGAATGAGATCTTTACAAGCACAAGGAAGTAGCTCTCTTACAACTGGCCTACCTCACTCATAATTACAAAATGAAGTATAAACTAGGGAGAGAAAGGGGCTCAAGGAGTGGCCACACACTCACTATAGCAAGGACTTAGAATAACATGAATGAGCAAACTTAGAATGAACTCCAAGGGGTTTTATTTATAGCTGGGGGTGTTCCCTTGAGTGTGGGAGCACTTAAGGGCGAAATATAGCCATTTTCCAAGTTGCAATGGATCTATTCTTGGTCAAAACAACTCACCAACCCTTATAATCACTTTTTCTGTGTTGTCTGTACAGTACATTTGGTCGACTTCTAATAAATATAACTCGATCGATCCACTAAATGACAAAGCCAATTTTCAAACTATCGATCGAGTTTGTTCTGGGAAACTCGACCGATGAGCTAAAATTAGTTTTGCTCAGTGATTCAGTCAGTCGAGTTCAGTGAGTGTATAACTCGACTGATTGGTCTCTCCAAAAAACCCATCACTGGATCAGTCGAGTTTCCAACTCGACTGATAAACAACTTGTGACAAATTTTCTAAATTGACATTTGAGTGATTAAACCTTGGAATTAAGTGTCCCTGATTTTTTGTCATCTTAATTACAAGTCATATCATCCATATAAGTGATTATAAAAATCATCTAATGTCATTTGAAGTGATTTCCTAAAATGCACACTTGCATTGCTTTTGACTTGAACTTCAACAAGGTAGGGCTTCTATAATTTGATCCTTTTCATGTACCTAAAACTTGAAATTTATCTTGAACAAACATATTAGATATATAGGAATGGAGTGTTTAAGTCATTATTAAAATATGGGAAATGTATAACTCTCAAATAAACAAGATGTCCCTACAACAATATCACACCAGAACTTATCAGAAAAACACAATCTACTTAATTAACGACTTGTTTGATATGCGGTGAATGGAGAGGAGGGGAAGGGAGGGGGAGCGGTTTAAGTTGTTTGGTTTCACATGGTGAATGGGAGAGGAAGGGAATGGATGGGAATAAAAGAGAATGGAGGGGAAAGAATCAAGTATATTTCCAGCCACTTTTCTCCCCATCAAATCGGAGTGGAGACAAAGGGAAGAGAAAAGACTTGGCGAAAAATTTATTATAAAGTTTACAGGAAAATATGGAATGCAGAGGGAAAATATAAATAATATAGTAGGAAATACTTATATAGTTCATAACCAATGAGAATAAAGAGTATATATTCTCTCACCTCACTTTGAGGGATATACAAAATGTTGGGGGAATTTGAAGTGAAAATTAGAAGAAAAAAAACTAGAATAAATGTGGCACACAATTTAGAAAGAATCTTAAAAAGTCAGAAAAAATGTTGGTAGAGAATATGAAAAGTTCAAACTAAATAACAACTACAAACATAATATCATAAACACTAGAAAATGGAGAAAGTTGTGGAGGAAAGTAGACGACCATTATGAATTATTGATGGATGCACTACTAAACTCCCAAAATGTACTATTCAATGACATTAATATGAGAAATGTATCTTTTCTGTTAACAAAATATTATATGAATAATGTTATTTTCATGACATATGTGAGTTTAATTTATCTCAATTTTTTATGTATAATATGTGTGTGGTGTATGTAACATTTTGTGATAATATGGCTTGTTAAAAAGGGACATTTTTTTTTATATTTTATGTTCTCTCCCCTTCCCCTCCTCATACTAACCAGACTGAAATAAGTGTCACCTCCCTTCCCCTCCCTTCCCTTTTCCTCCCCTCCCTTCCCCTCCTCTTCATATACCGCATACCAAACATAATGTAAAATGCAACAACAATCTGCAACTTAAAAAAAAACAACTTAGTGGCCATGATAGTCCAACCTTGTTTTCTATCTTCTTCTTTTCTTTGTCTCTCCTTTTTCTCGTCTATTTTCCTTCCCCGTTACAAACAACAACAGGAAAACACAGAAACTGCTGGCTGCTTTCACTCCGCAAACTGGCGGCTGGCCTTGCTACCTACATTAGGAGAGACTTGGATTTGTATATCCCTCGTCTCAACGCAACAACAATCGTACCCTCAATGGGCCTTGGCTCCTTTGGACTTGACAAAAATCGTAGGTCCAACAAATTATGTTGTACTTAGAGGGAACATAAAAGAACACGGAAAACAATATAAATAAGGACAATAAATAAGGGAAATAAATGAAGGAGAATAGAGAATAAAGATCAATGTGCGTTTTATTCGTTATTTAAAAAACCGAGCTAAAATGGAGAGCTAAGAAAGGTAAAATAATGTTCTGGTCATATACTAACTAAATTATTTTTTATGAGAACAATTAAAAACTAGACTTGTACTGATTATTTTTCTTTCCCTTCTTATGCGAACCAGACGCATTATAAATAAAAATAATTCCACTCCCTTACATCCCTTCCCTTCCGTGTCATTCTCCATACTTCTATTTCCGTTCTCTCTATATCGAATATAGAGTTAAGGAACATGAGTTTTCAACGGTTGAATACAAACAAAGATACCATGCGGCAATATAGTGTACATACTGATTTGCTATTAAATCGTTATTCGTCTTATATTATAAATTATGGCATACTTGTGGAACATTGTATAGCATTATGGATGACTATCATTTTATCTTACATAAACGTTAATATAAACATATTGTGTGATTAATTTGGTATGTGCTTTGACTAGGCGTCCCCTAGTTTAAGTTGTATTTCCCAAACATTTATTTCACTCTCATAAAGTTGCACACATATTTTTTGTTTCATATTCTTACCATGGTATACATTTATGATTGTCCCACTTTGGTTTTATAGTAGAGCCTTTTAGCAATCTAATCATTTCTTAGCTGTTATTTTAGAGACTTAGATGTTAAATAGAAATATAAACATATTTTTTTTCCAGCGATGAACGAATTAATTACAACCAATCATCTTCAAACACATGTATTTGTAAAAAACCTACATATATCCAAATCTAGCTGCACCTCCTTGCTTTCTCTTAGAAAGTAATAAAGCTTTCTTCTTGCTTGTCCCTAGAACGCACCAAAAGTTTCTCACTATTTATTTTCAGAACATAAATCGTGCCACTCCACAGTGATATATCTTATTTACAATGACGTCACAAGCACAAAAATCTTAGATGAATAGTTTGTCAGCTCAAATATAAACATATTGTCATTAATTTGATATGTGTTTTGACTATGAGTCTCCTAGTTTAAGTTGTAGTTCCAAAACATATATTTCACACTCATAAAAGTTGCACATATATTCTGTCCTTTATGTCCTGGTCATGTCATACATTAATGATTGTCCTACTTGGTTTTTATGGTAGAACCTTTTAATATTCTAATCCTTTCGTCGCTACTATTTTAGAAGTTTATATGCTAAAAATACTTATGTTTTTATTACAAGATATATTAGAATAGAAAACATAATACACGTAAAGAAATTAAATTTAAATATAAGTGGTGTAAAAAAAATGTATCACAATTACATTTTATCTCATCTAATCCATTTCCATCAATTTTCTATTAAAAAGACAATACAGTTATTGCATTAGTTCTATATGGGATTCCAAAATAAATACTTATTTTATTTTTCTTAAAAACTAACTAGGTTGATCCTCCTACTAAGTGTATTAGTATTATTTGCTTGGTACAATCCAAAGATTTCAATTGAGCCATAACAATTTGTGGTAGTTGCTTTCATAATTCTCTTAATATCTTGTGTTTGACACTAGTTTTGCAGAGAAGCAAACATTAAGACAGTGTCAATGTCAGTTTGCAAGAAAATTTTATCTACCCAATGATTGTTCATTTCTTCTTCATCCAACCACAAACTCAATGTGTTTTAGGAAATGCTCCCTTCTGTTGATTCTTACTAGCTAGCTATCTACAATTCTGTTATTTGTCATGTCATGTTCGCTTTACTGGAAATGAGAGAACGGTTTGAGAGATCAAGTTGGAATCAAATATGACGCACAATGATGCCATGGTAATGTTAAAAAACAAATAGGTTGGAGAAGTTTCCATATTTTCCTTTTAGTTATTATAGAAGTATGGATTCGACTCTAGTAATTTTATTGTGTATAATAGTCATACAAACATGCACCACTTTATTTTGTGAAAATTGAACTTCAACACATAATTCATCAAAATTCCTATATATCAAGAAGACTCATATGAAAATGTATTGTATCACTTATACCCATAAAGTTATGAAAAGAATAATATTTAATTAGGTAGTGATCACTATATATTTTAGTACTTTAAAAAACTATATCATTTTAATATTTTCAAGAAAATGCTAGAAAATAGGAATACACCATTTTCTTGATAAAGTTAAATTCTTCTTTTCAGTCTCACCTCCACAATTTTTTCCATTTCTCTCTCTTTTTTATCTTAATATATTCATATAAGTTATGATAATGTATCATTAGACACCTTTCTCATTGCTGACACTATCTAATTAATAGTTTTTGGAGCACACTTATGCATAACATTCTGTTATCTTCTCCTCTCTCATTTGTTGTCACTACTCTCCTTATTAATTCTTAAACTAATCAATTTTTTTTCACTTATTCTCCAACCATCAATATCCATTAAATCGACAATGATTGGCCTCCCCTATTGATAAATTTTCTAGTAAACAAAATATGACTAACTATCCCTTTGAAACTGCACACTGTTAATAACAATCTCTTAACTTCTCATTCATGTCATAGATTATCTATTCATATCTATATAACTACTAAAAATTAACTTTTTGTCTCTCATTCTATAACCTAAAAATTTTGATAAATCGGCAATGAACGACTGACGTGGCTAGAATTGCACTAACAAACTCACTCCGGGTTGAAATCCCCGAGTTTTTACCAAAACTAATGTGCAATATCACCACCCGCAAGCGGACAGGTCAATTGCAGTATAGCTTAGGATCAAACCCAAAGGACAACGTTTTTAAGAATCTAATCAGTCTAATCTAGCTCGAGTTGAGACTAATATTTAAAACAATTGGTTGTTTGAGGTTAATTAAACTAATGGCAAGAAAGTAAAAACTGAATTAAAGTTGGGTTTAGATCAATGATATGGAATCACTGGGATGGTATCGGGTTTCACCGCCGCTACGCATACAAACACACGCAATCGCACACAATCCAGGCAAGCTATAACAAACCAAAAAGAGCTGCAGCAAAACCCTCTATGAGGGCGTTAGGTTCGGGTAAGCATCACCTTAGGCATCAGATGTCTCGTCACCAACCAGATCACTTTACTTACGGCTCCGAAAAAATCCCACTCTATTTCTAGTTGGGAATCAACCGCAATAATCGATAGGCAAGTAGAAGATTAATATACTAGCAAACATCGACGATTAACAAGAAGATACAAAATCCAACTAAGGCTGTGAACCCCCCGTAAGGGCGTTAGGCACACAGAAGCATCACCGAAGGCTAGATGGCTCGTCCCCTCACGGATCATATACTTACGACCTCAAGGAATCCTTTCAGAAGTTCTCGTCAAGAAGTCAACTTGTTAAACGACATTCTATCCTACATATAGATGTTCTCGCAATATAGGTAGAACAGAGATGAAATCAACAAATTAATCAAACTACAAGCATAGCGGTTAACCACGAGATGAAGAGTTATATACAGTGCCATGGAAAGTTTAACAAAAGAACATGGTTTGCATGGGCAGCGGGGCTAGTCCCCGCACCCCAGCGAAAAGGTACTACTCGCTCATGATGCGAGAAACAAGAAGAATGAGAAAGAGAGAGAAATCCGCCATGAACTCGGTGCAGGAGGTAGTCGCAGGTCGGTGAAGAAGATTCGGCCTCCTACGTCGTGTCAGAGCAGATCTGGACGTGAACAGGAGTTGCCAAGACAGACCAGACAGTCTCCCTCGCTCCGTCTTCCTTCTCTCCTCAGCCTCCTTGGTTGCAACACGGGCAATAGATGAAACGGAACTGGCGTAAATTGGACTGGATTTGGATCGGAACTGTGTTCAGGCAGCCTGGCGGCGTCCGGATCCGATCTCGAAATAAGGACCCTTGGGGTCCTATTTATAGGCACAGATCTGTCCATCATACTATTGGTGTGATTTTAGTCCCAAAATATCTAGACCATTCAGTTTGCATGATTAAACGGTTTGCCACCTGATTTCATGCGCAAACAGTTTCTGTACTTTATCCATTCGGTCTTCACGCTGGAAAAGCAAACGGTCTTATAGCACTTCTAGCATGCGACCGAAGAGACCAAACGGTCTTGACAGATGAGGCCATACGATCTTCGGGTGATAGGCAAACGGTCTACACATGTACTGCATTGTTCAGTCTTGGCGAGATGCGCATCCGGTCTGCTAGCATTCGGTCTTCACGTTGGAAAAGCAAACGGTCTTGAGTCCAGAAGTAGACTAAACGGTCTGTATGTCATTTACTCATACACGTGATTCCGGTTTGCCATTCATTCACAACAGCTGTCCAAATGACCCGTGTGGTAATCACACTCCATTCGGTTTGCATGTGAACGAGTGACCAATCGTTCTTCACTAATAAGTACTCACACGATTTGTTACTTGTTCGGTTCTACTGCTGCTCATTCGATCTTAGTGGGTCCATTCGATTTGCAAGCTGATTCCAAACGGTCCTCACATTGGATGGTCTGCGTGTGCATGCGATCTGCATGCATTCAGCTGCTCTTTCTTCATGTGGACAAATAAATTGGTTTTCATTTGCTACATCCACTCGGTCTTCGCATGGACCACTCATACGATTATACTCATTGGCTGCTTGGTCTTCACGTAATGCTCATACGGTTTTGATTTGTTTTAAAGCAGCAAACGGTCTTCAAATGCAGCAGCTCATTCGGTCGTCGCTAGCAGCAAACGGTCATGCACATGTCCATTCGGTCTCGGTTGCCGCAAATACTCCAAACGGTCTTCACATTCTCAAACGGTCTTTGCTAAGGAAAAGCAAACGGTTTTGCTGCTGCTGTTCACGTGGATAGAATGATCAACAAACGGTTTGTACGTAGCCAGCCATTCGGTCTTCATGTACTTGCTCATTCGATCCCTAGCACCATTCGGTTTTGACGCAGCAAACGGTTTTGAGACCGCATGGGCTCAAAACGGTCTTGAGACCGCATGGGCTCAAACGGTCTTGGTACCGCATGGGCTCAAATGGTCTTGGGACCGAATGCGCTCAAACGGTCTTGAGACCGAATGCGCTCAAACGGTCTTGAGACCGAATGCGCTCAAACGGTCTTGTTCAGCTTTGTCAAAACCTGCATTAAATGAACAATATTTAGTTAAAACCTTGATAATCGAATCAACTAAGTAGTTTTGCACATTATGATTCATATTGAGTGAAAAAGTATGTATAGAGTTGAATTGGTCCCGAAATGATAATTGAATTTCATGATGACTATGCATTCATCAACGACACACCTTTTCGATAATTTTTATTGTAAAATAAAATTTGATTAACTATATCCTTTGAAACTGCACCCTATTAATAATACTCTTTTAACTTCTCTCTCATGTTATAAATTATCTATTTATATCTATATCACAATGAAAATTTGAGTTTGTTCATATAATTATGTATCCTAATTTTCTCTCTAAATCATTTAACCAACAATAGAAAAAATTCTAACAAAAATGTTTCATCCTACTTCTCTCATTTTGCAATTTTTTCAACCTTTTAATTTTATAGGGGAATTAAACTTGAAAATAACCCTCTTTGTATCCACCAAATGTATTACATCATTTCTCTTTACGAATGGGATCACATAATATATTCTTTCTCTTCCTTCATTCAAGTAATTCTATACTCTTTCAATGGAATCATTCATTTAAATGAAATCCTATATATTCACTTCTTTTAGAACACATCACTTATTATCTCTTTTATTTGTTGCAATCAAACCAATTCTCTATACATCACTTATTCAATCATCCAAAATACTAGGAAACTATCATGATTTTACTCCTTTTTAATTTCTTTTCTCCCTTTGAAACCCTCACTATTTATTATATCCTACTATATTTCTCTTTTTCCCAAAAAGACATTTAAAAACTCAGGCATTTAGTCAATTTTTCCTATTCTCGCAAATATTTTTCGGCCGTTGTCAAATATTTTGATTAAAAAAACATTACTAACTCCTCTATCTGTTAACCGTAGCACATCCACTCTCCTTTAGAATATACAATAAAATTAAGTATTAACCATCTTTTTGAACCATCAATAATTCGAAGCGCGAAGTAGAGTCAGATCAATTTATTTTTAGGATAAATAATTGAAATTAGTAGAATTTATGGTTGACTTGCCACAATAAAATAAAATATCCAGGCTCCGTTCAGAAAATACCAAATTGGTAATATGTATACAATTACCCCTTGTATCCCAATTAACCTAATATCTTTCTCTTTTTTTCTGAACCGTAGAGATTAAATGTTATTCATCCCGTTCTCTATTATGAACCAAATAGATGGAATGTGTACATGGATATCCTTGGAAATCCATGATGGTTTAACGGAGTTGAAGACATGCGGAGAAAAAGAGTACATGGCATGTTTTGCTATGTTATCAGCTACATAGTTGTAGCTTCAAGGGATGAAGGATAGTTGCATGTTGGGACAATCCAGTAAAAGAAAAGCAAAGCATCTCCAGTGGGGTTCAAGCCTGTTCGTAGGCCAATTCTTGTGCTTTAGGAACTTGATAGTAGAAGATAAATCAGAATAAATAGCTGGAGGTCCAACCACTTTCACTACAGATGAGGAGAGCCTAATTGATCACCATTGTCTCAGCCTCTAGAATTGTGTAAGCATAAACCATTATATCCAGATCCTATGATACACAAGCATGATGAGTCTCCCACATGAATGTCAATGGATATCTTATTAGAATGCTCTTGGAAAGCAACATCGACAAACAAGATGGTATTGCAATTGTTTGGAGGCCTTGTGGTGGTGATAACACTCTATTTTATGTACTTTTCGTATATATTTTACACCACTTTTAGTATATCTTTTATTAGCTTTTCACATATTTTTTCTATCTTTTTGACTAAAGCCTCACTTACATGGTTTCAGGAACATTCACAACCCAGGTCGCGGTTCAGGGGCCGCGATCGAGGTCCACTTATATCTCAACTGCGATCGCGGTTCCAAAGCTCTCTAGAGATCGCGATCATTAGGCGTCAAGGAAGGATCGCGCAAGGATCGCGCACTACTATAGAACACGCCTTTGGCGTCGGTTGTTTAACCCCTTTTAGCGACGGATCTCCAGCGACGCCTATGTGCGGACCGCTAAAGGTCGAACTCTTCGGTGTCGATTTTATAACCGATGCCAAAAGGCTTCGCGCCACCAAAAACGCGGCAGCAGGGCACTTATAGGCGTCGGTTATGTATAGTACGCCGACGCCAAAAGAGTTCGCGCCACAAATAGGGTGCCATCTAGGACACTTTCTGCGTCGGTTTGCAACTACATAACCGACGCCATATTTCAAGACGACACGGCCGTGCTTCCCTGCACGGCCGTGTTTAGAACTATAGGCGTCGGTTTGGTACTAAGCACCGACGCATTTTCCGCCACGGCCGTGCTTTCCTGCACGGTCGCGTTGTTTGTCATACAAGGCGGCAGTTTTATCCAATAAATGATGATGTAAGACTTTGATGACGGTGTTCTATAAATAACCGACGCCTATGTTTTATTTTTTTTTCTTATCAGTTTGCAGGCCTGCTGTGGCTGGTCAGCAGGATGAGAACCTGCAGTTCAGTTTTCTGAACTGCAGGTTTACGACATCCATTGATATCAGCCTACAAACAGGCCACAAACCTGCAAAATCAACAAATATACTTTTTTCACACAGTAGATAAATTCAGACATCAATTCAATTCTCACATTCACACATGTAGAAATATTCAAATACATGTAGAAACATTCAGACATGTATAAATATTCAGAAATATTCATTTACAAAATATCATTCAACATCGCTATCAACATCCCAATTATATCTTACAATCGCCACTGCTTGTATGGCTCTTGCCCATTCTTCTCTTACTTCATTTAATACTTCCATCGTATATGGAGCATGTACATCTTTTAAGCATTTACCTATAGTGTGGTCAGTTTTAAATACATGCAAAGAGAATGATGTATATATATAAGTAATAATATCAAAATAAGATTGATATATTTCATACTAACTAATGAGACTATATATAATATATCATGTATGGTATTGATGTCCAATGCGGCATATTGGATAATCATCTGCATAAATCGCATCACATAGTATGCGCATGCCCAGCCATTGTCTTGTCTAGTGCACTATAAATTGAAACATACAAAATATTAAAAAATACAACTAAGCACAGTTCACATAAATAATATATACATTGGAGTCGAGAACTTACTATTACGTTCTCCCAAATTATTGGCTGGTTCTTTTTCCTTAGGACCATTCCTCCAGCATTTTTGAATGCATCTAAACCCCTACATGTTAATGTAACACAGTAAATTGCATTATTAAATAGTAATGTAATAACAGATGTTAACGGATATAAAAATGAAATATTTTCTCACCAGAATAATGGCAATCTCATTACGTGTCCAATTTTAGTATTCGATGTACTCTCCGTAGGATCTAGATCATAAACAGTGAACGTCCCGGGGATAATAACTAGTAACTCCCAATGCCTACCGCTAGAGGTTAAAAAGTTAAAAATTAATAACTCAAAATCCACAACAAAAATGTAATTTTCTTAAGTCCAAATTATAAGTAAAATAAACTTACTTGACATTGAATGGAGCTATTATTATCGTCTTCTTTTACTGACCGAAAATTGTAAAAGCATCTATACAGTATTGTTGAACACTATCGGGGTCTTTAGCTACCATACTAATCAATGATGGAATAAAAAGTCCCACATGGTCAAATGCAAATTGTTTGCATTGATTTTCAACTAAGTAGCTACAAAACATGTATTACGTATGCATTAATATATAAGAAACCAGATCACCGGATCTTACACAAGGTATATGGATGTATAAACAAGATCTCACCTTATCCATGTCTCTATCATTGATGTATTCATCCAATCATATATAAACAACTCAATAATATCTTGTATAAATAAAGAGCTTTTGTATGATTGACCTGCATAATTCGCTTCTAAAGAAACAATTATAGGGCAATGTATATTATGTGCCCGTAGCCAACATGCCATTCCCCTACAAGCAGAACTTAACGGGTATTTTAGGTCAGTTGGAACCCAAGTTGGTAATGCAGGAAGTGGAGGTGGAGGCCTAGGTGCTCCGGGTGTCTTCTTTTTAACCTGTATATATAATTTCAGATCAATTGACCTCATATATACACATTAACAATCTAAAGTAATGTAAATTTATCTTACAATTTCAGTAGTGTAGACGACATCTGCTTTGGGCCACAATATCACCCCGCCTTCTGCCTCACCAAGTGTATCAATATTCGGGTGGGCATATGGCAATGCAGCTTCCCTCCAATCGGGTAATACACATATCGGGCTCACACGAACGTAGTCCTGCGGCATTGGAATCCCATGAAACGTTGCCCCAGGAAGGGACGGGTAAGCCTGCGCCTCTGCAACAACATAGTCTTGCATTCTAAAGCAGCATGGCTTCAATGCCTACAAATTTACATAAAGAATGTTATACATATATACATATCATCTTGAAAACATATCATCTTGAAAAGACTAGCTACAATGTCATAAACAATACTTACAACAGATGTGTTAGGCGATGGGTCTCCAGGATTACTCGCAGTCTGTGCATCAGGAGAAGAGTGGGTCGCCATAGGCTGATTGGAAGCGTGAGATGCCTGCCACCGCACTATTTCTTCCTTGACCTTCTCAGCAACTATATCATTGACCTTCTTAGGAACTATATCCTTGACTCTCTTATTCTCCTATACATGGATACAAGAAACATTAGCTTCTTATTATTGAATTCCCTTTTGCAGTAACATTCTAAAAAAAGAATAGGTTACCTCTTCTTGTGAAAGTCCCGCTCTGGGTTTGCGCTGGGATGGCCCAAAGAATGCTTTGATGCCCACACCAGCGCCTGCACCCCTAACACGTCCAGGATGCTCTGGGTTACCCAGAGCAACTGTCAATTCATCCCTTGTGCCCTGAGGGATGAACGTGCCTTGTTTCCTCTGCTTTTGCAGCTCCCGCTAATCACCATCAACCGAAATTGGTAAGTTAACACCACAAATAATCAATATTCAAACGATTGTTCTAAGAGTTGTATTTTACCATTTTCGCAGCCGCCTCAGCAGTTACATGCTTCTTTATTTCACCCTTCTTGTTTTGCGTCCCAGCTATCCAGACATCATGGCGAGGCATGGGTGTGGCACATGTAGTAGAGGACTCTTGAGTAGCAGCAGACTCCGCCTGTAGTCTTTGGCGAACGCTTGCATAGCCCTTTGGACCCATAGTGTGGTCATGCACATTCAGTGCACGCCTTGCTTTTTGCGCCTCACTGAAGGCCTAGTTAGTATGCACATTAATTATTTGGTTAGTAGAACTAATACCTTGAATTCCTTGAATTGGGAGTGCCGCCTAATACCTTGAATTCTTCAGATTTTCTTGAAGCAACAAATGAGTACCAATCTTCTTTGTCCAAGAAGTTCCACTGTTCAAGGGCTGACTTCTTCTTCTTATCACCATCTTTTATGTATTCTCTGTTGAGATTTGTCCTATAGTTCCTTAGCATCTTTCCAACACGTTGCATCACGCTTTTATGATGCAACTTCTCATCCAATGCAAACAGATTATGTAAAATGGAATTGTTATTAACTAGTATCCAAAAATAGAATTGTAAATAATAGAATTTGTAATCTACAAAATAGAATTGCAAATAATAATAACTCACACATAAATCCTTCCATATCATGTCTTTCTTCGCCTGAGGAACTTCATGCCGATTATCATACTTAACACCACAATGGCTTCGAGTGACAACCCCAAGATAGTTTACAAAATTATTGCGGTTCACTGCAATTGCATTTCCTCCATTATCAAACTCCACAACCAATCTGGATCCACTGCCACTTAGCACTATTAACTTCTTCAACAGAGTGATGCCCCTTTTCTTGTTAAGTGTTTGGTGATGCGCATCAAGTTCCTCCAGTGCTTCAGTAGGTACATGTGCATCATCAACCTAAAATTTGACAAAAATAAACACACTGAATTAACCCAACATGGAAATATGGGATATATGACATAACTAGAAGATAATGAATTTTATAGAAATACATGATATGTTTTTAGAACTTACATTGGTATCCTCACCATGCTCATCATGGACAGCATGCTCATCATGGACTTCATGCTCATCATGGACATCATGCTCATCATGGTCAGCAATCTGAAAATGTCATTAAAAAGGCAAACATTTAGCATTTGTATTAACTAGAAGATAATGAAACATCAAATTTGAAAATCATATTGATATTAAAAAATCAAACATTTAGCTTCAATAAAACATATAAACATGCATGCCTCTAAAATGATGAAGATTGAAGTGTAGTTAAGTGAGGCCAACCTCACCACGGCCGTGGGCGTTAGGTTCGCGTAAGCATCACCTTAGGCATCAGATGTCTCGTCACCAACCAGATCACTTTACTTACGGCTCCGAAGAAATCCCACTCTATTTCTAGTTGGGAATCAACCGCAATAATCGATAGGCAAGCAGAAGATTAATATACTAGCAAACATCGACGATTAACAAGAAGATACAAAATCCAACTAAGGATGTGAACCCCCGTAAGGGCGTTAGGCACACAGAAGCATCACCGAAGGCTAGATGGCTCGTCCCCTCACGGATCATACACTTACGACCTCAAGGAATCCTTTCAGAAGTTCTCATCAAGGAGTCAACTTGTTAAACAACATTCTATCCTACATATAGATGTTCTCGCAATATAGGTAGAACAGAGATGAAATCAAGCAATTAATCAAACTACAAGCATAGCGGTTAACCACGAGATGAAGAGTTATATACAATTCCATGGAAAGTTTAACAAAAGAACATGGTTTGCATGGGCAGCGGGGCTAGTCCCCGCACCCCAGCGAAAAGGTACTACTCGCTCATGATGCGAGAAACAAGAAGAATGAGAAAGAGAGAGAAATCCACCATGAACTCGGTGCAGGAGGTAGTCGCAGCTCGGTGAAGAAGATACGGCCTCCTACGTCGTGTTGGAGCAGATCTGGACATGAACAGGAGTTGCCAAGACAGACCGGACAGTCTCCCTCGCTCCGTCTTCCTTCTCTCCTCAGCCTCCTTGGTTGCAACACGGGCAGTAGATGAAACGGAACTGGCGTAAATTGGACTGGATTTGGATCAGAACTGTGTTCGGGCAGCCTGGCGGCGTCCAGATCCGATCTCGAAATAAGGACCCTTGGGGTCCTATTCATAGGCACAGATCTGTCCATCATACTATTGGTGTGATTTTAGTCCGAAAATATCTAGACCATTCGGTTTGCATGCTTAAACGGTTTGCCACCTGATTTCATGCACAAACGGTTTATGTACTTTATCCATTTGATCTTCATGCTGGAAAAGGAAACGGTCTTATAGCACTTCTAGCATGCGACCGAAGAGACCAAATGGTCTTGACGGATGAGGCCATACGGTCTTCGGGTGATAGGCAAACGGTCTACGCATGTACTGCATTGTTCAGTCTTGGCGAGATGCACATTTGGTCTGCTAGCATTCGGTCTTCACGTTGGAAAAGCAAACGGTCTTGAGTCCAGAAGTCGACTAAACGTTCTGTATGTCATTTACCCATGCACGTGATTCTGGTTTGCCATTCATTCACAGCAGCTGTCCAAATGACCAGTGTGGTAATCACACTCCATTCGGTTTGCATGTGAACGAGTGACCAATCGTTCTTCACTAATAAGTACTCACACGATTTGTTGCTTGTTCGGTTCTACTGCTGCTCATTCGATCTTAGTGGGTCCATTCAATTTGCAAGCTGATTCCAAACGGTCCTCACGTTGGATGGTCTGCGTGTGCATGCGATCTGCATGCATTCAGCTGCTCTTTCTTCACGTGGACAAATAAATTGGTTTTCATTTGCTACATCCACTCGGTCTTCGCATGGACCACTCATACGATTATACTCATTGGCTGCTTGGTCTTCACGTAATGCTCATACGGTTTTGATTTGTTTTAAAGCAGCAAACGGTCTTCAAATGCAGCAGCTCATTCGGTCATCACTAGCAAACAGTCCTGCGCATGTCCATTCGGTCTCGGTTGCCGCAAATACTCCAAACGGTCTTCACATGCTCAAACGATCTTTGCTAAGGAAAAGCAAATAGTTTTGCTACTGCTGTTCACATGGATAGAAGGATCAGCAAACGGTTTGTACGTAGCCAGCCATTCAGTCTTCATGTACTTGCTCATTCGATCCCTAGCACCATTCGGTTTTGACGCAGCAAACGGTTTTGAGACCGCATGGGCTCAAAACGGTCTTGAGACCACATGGGCTCAAACGGTCTTGGGATCGCATGGGCTCAAACGGTCTTGGGACCGCATGGGCTCAAACGGTCTTGGGACCAAATGCGCTCAAACGGTCTTAAGACCGAATGCGCTCAAACGGTCTTGAGACCGAATGCGCTCAAACGGTCTTGAGACCGAATGCGCTCAAACGGTCTTGTTCAACTTTGTCAAAACCTGCATTAAATGAACAATATTTAGTTAAAACCTTGATAATCGAATCAACTAAGTAGTTTTGCACATTATGATTCATATTGAGTGAAAAAGTATATATAGAGTTGAATTGGTCCCGAAATGACAATTGAATTTCATAATGACTATGCATTCATCAAAACACCCCGAACTTAAACGTTGCTCGTCCTCGAGTAACACAAAATCTGAAACAGTTGCCAAATGAATACTTTCGATTCGTGTGATTGCTTCATCTTCACATCACGAATGTTTTCTTTCTACTCAATATGACTCGGTATTTGAACCTCCTGAGACCACTAAACACATCTTACCATATCTTCATTCCTGAGTTCATTTTCCAATATCACTTCCTCTTCACTTTTTCCAACAACAAGCATGTCAAAGAACTTTGTAAGAGTCCAGAGATACCCGCAGAACAACAAGTGTGCATCCGATCTGACACTGGTGTTTTTTAGGATAGTGGGGGCATGCATTGCGCCATTAGGTAGAAAATGGAGTGAAAGGTGGTATGGAAGGAAGGAGTAAATCTCTCCTCTATTCGACTCGAGATTTTTATTTGCTATGCAATTTTATTTATTGCATTTTTTTGGTGCGAATCTCTCCTCTATTCGACTCAAGATTGCATTTCTTTTTGTGTGCACTTTGGCATCTTTTGTTTGCAAATCTCTCCTCTATTTGACTCGAGATTGCATTTTTGGTGGTACGCCCCTATTTATTTGCGAGGGGTATGGAACAATAGGATAAAGAGGGAGGTGATGTGCCACCCCGAACTTAGGGTTTGACACATATTCGGCTATTTTTGTTTCTTTTTGATGAATGGAGGGATACGAAGATGATAGAAGATGTGTAGAAGAGAGTTCAGATCAGAATGCAACTTGATTTACAATTCGATGTACCGGGTTGTTCTCTTTGTCGTACTCTGCTCAAATAATGACTTGATGAGTATCCAGTGGAGATTCCATGTTATTGTTCCACTAGTCAGTAGGAAGCACGACGTGTTTGATCCCTATCAGTTTGACAGATACTTTTCATTTTTGCAAAAGTATTATGATGTTAGGAATCATAAGCTTCACAAGATGATTTCAAGCAAAAGGCTTGTTTCAAAAATTGGTCCTTTTGAGGGTTTACTTCGAATAAGGAGGATATAATGATTGAGAATGCATAGCAATTTAGTTAGTGAAACCAGGAAGAGTCAAAAAGTGTCAAAAATTCATGAAGTATATGTTCAATCTCTTAGAAAAACATTAAAGAATTTTGAAAATTTTGATTTTTTTTTCAAGAATGTGATAGTGAAAGCTTAAGTATGAAAAGGATGGATGTAGGTGGAAAGTGAGGTATGTACCACCCACCCTCCACCCCGAACTTAGAGATTTGCTCGTCCCGAGCAAACCCTAAATCCAAGATGGAGGGGAAAAATCATGCCAGAATGACCACCGGGTGTGGTTGCGTTCCAATCAGCGAACATCCATTTGTCTGAAAATCTCAAAGGTAAATAGCAATTAGATCTTAAAATAGCATCTTGCGATGCTAATTTTATTTAATAAAAAATTAACTAGAAGGTAAAAACAAAATTGAAGAAATGAAAGTAAAACAAATTTATTGATCGGGTTGCCTCCCGACAAGCGCCTTTGTTTTATGTCGATGGCTCGACTGGATCCTTTAGCTTCACGGTGGATCCTTTGGATTGGTGAGTTCCAGCGTTGCTTTGGTGCCTGTGTCAGTTGAGGTGAAATATCTCTTTAAGTGGTGACCATTTGTTACAAATTCCCCTGACTTTTCACTCCATAATGAGAAGGCACCATGTGGAGAGATGCTCTTGACGATGTATGGTCCAGACCAGCGTGAGTGGAGTTTTCCTGGGAATAACTTCAATCTTGAGTTGAATAGCAGAACTTGGTCTCCCATTTGTATGTCTTTTCTTTTCAGATGTCCATCGTGCCAAAGTTTTGTACGTTCTTTGTAGATTCGTGCATTCTCATAAGCTGTCATCCTGAGTTCATCCAGCTCTTGGAGTTGTAGAATTATGGCTTGGCCTGCTTCTTTCATATCAAAGTTCAATTGTTTAATTGCCCACCATGCCTTGTGTTCCAGTTCGACTGGAAGGTGGCAAGCTTTTCCATATATTAATCGAAAAGGTGTAGTCCCAAAGGGAGTTTTATAAGCGGTTCGATAGGCCCATAAGGCGTCGTTGATTTTCGTTGACCAATCCTTTCGATTTCGTCCTACAGTTTTTTCCAAAATATCCTTTAGTTGACGGTTAGAGACCTCTACCTGTCCACTTGTTTGTGGATGGTAAGGCGAGGCTACCTTATGTGTTACACTGTATTTTCTCAGTAAAGCTTCAAAGCTTCTTTCAAGGAAGTGGGACCCTCCGTCAGATATCACGGTTCGTGGCACTCCAAAACGTGGGAAGATAATATCTTTGAATATTTTGATGACGGGTTTGGAATCACTAGTGACCGTTGGTATAGCTTCAACCCATTTTGAGACATAATCCACCTCCACTAGGATGTATGAAAATCCATGAGAAGATGGGAATGGACCCATGTAGTCCACCCCCCAAACGTCAAATATCTCTACTTCTTGCCATATATTTAGTGGCATCTCATCTCTCTTTGTTATATTACCTATTCTTTGACATTTTTCACATGATAGGACAAAGTTGTAGGAATCCTTGGATATGGTCGGCCAGAAGAATCCACATTGCAAGACCTTCAAGGTAGTCTTTTTACAGCTCATGTGTCCTCCCACTGGTCCTAAATGACATTGTTCCAAAATAAGTTGAGCTTCTTCTTCGGTGATACATTGTCTATACAAACCATCAACACATAGTTTAAAGAGATATGGCTCATCCCAGTGATATTGCTTCACATCATGCATGAACTTCTTCAGTGCATTCCCGGTGCATTGGGGATGAATAACCCCAACAGTGAGGTAGTTCACAAAATCTGAGTACCATGGTATAGCTTCTGAGACCTTCATTAATTGATCATCTGGCAGGGAATCATTGATCGGAATCTTTTCAGTATCCAGAGTGTGGATTCGACTGAGGTGGTCTGCTACAACATTCTCCGTACCCTTTTTATCTCTTATCTCTAAATCAAATTCTTGTAATAGTAGGATCCATCTAATCAGCCTGGGTTTTACATCTTTCTTTTCCAGGAGGTAACGAATGACAGCGTGGTCTGTGTAGACAATGACTTTTGAACCTATGAGGTAGGATCTGAATTTGTCAAAGGCATACACGACTGCAAGAAGTTCTTTCTCAGTAGTATCATAATTCCTCTGAGCTTCATCGAGGGTTTTTGATGCATACTAAATCACATAATGTTTCTTCTCTATACATTGCCCTAAAACAGCACCCACAGCATAATCGCTGGCATCGCACATGATTTCGAATGGGTGATCCCAATCGGGAGATCTAATGATGGGTGTAGTTGTAAGAGCATGCTTCAAGTTATTGAAACTCTTCACACATTCTTCGTTAAAATTGAAATCAATATCTTTTAGTAATTGATTCGTCATTGGCTTCGTTATCTTGGAAAAATCCTTTATGAATCGTCTATAGAATCCTGCATGACCTAGGAACGTACTGATTTCTTTTACATTCGTTGGGATAGCAAGTTTGGAAATCACTTCGATTTTCGCCCTGTCAACTTCAATTCCTCAATTGCTGACTCTATGACCAAGGACAATGCCATCTTTTACCATGAAGTGACACTTCTCCCAATTCAATACGAGATGTGCTTCTTCACACCTTTTGAGGACAAGGGAGAGGTGTTTTAGGCACGAGTCATAAGAATCTCCATATATAGAAAAATCATCCATAAAAACCTCCATGATAGTTTCGGTAAGACCAACAAATATAGCCGCCATGCAACGTTGAAAAGTTGCAGGTGCATTACATAATCCGAACGGCATCCTTCTAAAGGCATACGTTCCAAATGGACAAGTAAATGTTGTTTTCTCTTGGTCATCTGGATGTATAGGAATTTGGTAGAATCCAGAGTAACCATCAAGATAACAAAAGTATTCTTGGTGAGCCAGCCGTTCCAAGACTTGATCAAGAAAGGGCATTGGAAAATGATCCTTTCTAGTCGCTTTGTTCAACTTTCTGTAATCAATACACATCCTCCACCCGGTGATTGTCTGAGTGGGGATGAGTTCATTGTTTTCATTACGTATCACTGTAGTTCCACCTTTCTTCAGGACAACATGCACATGGCTTACCCATGGTGAATTGGAGATTGGGTAGATAATACCTGTCTTGAGTAACTTTATAACTTCAAGGCGGACTACTTCTTTCATATTTGGATTGAGCTTCCTTTGATGTTCAACAGTCGGCTTGTGATCTTCCTCCATGGGGATTTTGTGCATGCATAATGCTTGACTGACCCCGGTTAGATCATTCATCTTGTATCCTATTGCTTTTCTTCTTTCCTTTAATTCTGTTAAGAGTCGATCTTCTTGTTCCATTGTTAGCTCTGAATTTATGATAACAGGGCATGTTTTGAGTTCATCTAGAAACACGTATTTCACTCCTTCGGGTAGGGGTTTCATTTCGGGAGCTTGTGGTTTCTCACATGTTTCTTTAATAACCTCCACAGCTTTGAGTTCTTCACTTTTGGTTTCAGTATCTTCTTCGGCAGTGTCAAGGTTGAGAACACAACTCTTGACTTGTTCATCAATTGAACTGGCAGCATTTGGATTAGTCAGGGCCACTTCTAACGGATCGTCTTGTTCATAATCCCCTGGCGTGAGTAGTGACATCTGCTCTATACAGTCAATTAAATAAACTTCCTCTTGCATGCTTGGTCTGCGCATACTTTCAAAAACTCTAAACTCGAGGATTTCTTTACCTAATCTGAGCAGCAAGGTTCCTTCTTCAACATCAATCAAAGCTCTTGCAGTGGCAAGAAATGGACGACCAAAGATGAGAGGATATCTAGTATCTTCCCTTATGTCCATGATGACAAAATCACACGGAACATAGGAATCTTTGCCAACCTTGACAGGGACATCTTCAATGATTCCCAATGGAAGGGTTACAGTGTTATCCACAAGTTGTATGGTCATGCCAGTTGGGAGTAGTTCAACAAATCCCAGCCTCTTGCAAAGGCTGAGTGGCATGATAGAAATACTGGCACCAAGATCTGCCAATCCTTTCTTACATGATGAATCTCCAATGTGGCAAGTGATCCCAAATGATCCTGGATCTTTCTGCTTCTTTGGCATCTTGCTCTGAATAATGTCGGAAGTGGTTGTTGCCAACTTAACTGTTTCATGTTCCTCAGTGAGGTATTTCCTGGTGAGAAGAGACTTTAGGTACTTATTCCAGGCTGGTATCTCAGCTAGTGCATCTAGAAAGGGAATATCAACATGAAGTTTCTTCATAGCTTCTTTGAATCAGTTGAAATGGGTATCAAGTTTTGTTTGCCTTAGACGAGCTGGAAAAGGGATCCGAGGTTTGTATACTGGTACTTCAGGCTCTGGGGTCTCTTTTTCTTCATCAATAGGTTTCTTAGGACTTTTCTTGTTTGTTTTGTCAGCAGTCGCTGTTTCTTTTGATTGAGACTCAGGAGTTGTAGATTCTAGAACAATCATCGAGTCATCATCGTTTGTAAGAACTACAGGTGGCTTGACAGGAGGATCAGAGTATTCTTTTCCAGACCTGGTTGTTACAGCCTTCAGTTGTTCTGGATGCTTAGGATTGTTTTCAGGTTGACCAGCAAAGGATCCAGCAGGTGGCTTCATGCTAGTTGCAAGTTAAGCTAGTTGAGATTCAATAGCCCTCTGTTGGGCTTGCTGGTTTGCTATCATAGTTTGCTGTGTCTGCAACATCCTCTCAATCGCCGTTAGTTTATCTTTCGGTGTGGCAGGATTACCTTGTTTTCCTTGTTTTTGATAAGGAACTTGATTGGGATTCTGGTATTGGGAGTTGTTCTGATAATTGTTGAAATTCCTGTTCTGGAAGTTACTTCTGAAATTTCCTTGATTTCCAAAACTTTGTTGTTAATTTTTATATTGGAATCCGGGTGGACCTCGTTGTTGATTGTTTGAAACAAGCTGCTGTGATTTTACCGCTCCAGAAGGATTCCCGTATTGAAAACCAGGGTGGTTCCTATTTTGATTCGGATTGTAATAACTTTGACCAGAAATGGTGTTGACAGCATTAAGGTTTTCTATTTGACTATTATCACCTTGATTGCAAACGTTGCTTAGAACAACATCATAGAGAACATTGCATGCTAAGGTGGAATGATCAGTTCCTTTACATGCCTCACAGAACAAAGTAGTGGACTTGACTTGTTCTTGTCTTCGAGGAGGTGAGTGTTTTCTTTCAATGGCAGCCAGAGATGATTCAATATGATCTTGTTTGGCAACTACGAGTTTAAGGGTTTCAGCGATAGACTTGTACTCAGGAGTAGCTTCAGCCATAGCTACTTTCAACACTCCTTTGCCTACAGATCTACCCCAATTAGCTTGATTTTCAGATCTGACGGTGACGACTCTCCATGCGCTGTCATAGCTTTGACGCATAAAATTCCCTCCAGATGAGGAGTCTAAAAACCTCTTGATATCATCATCCACTCCCCTATAGAAAATTTCAATGAGTTGATTCTTAGGAATTCCATGGTGTGGACATTTGCGTAGAAGTTCTTTGTAACTTTCCCATGCTTCAGCAAGTGTTTCTCCAGGGACTTGGGTGAAATTTGTTATTCTGCCCCTAATTTCGTAAGTAAGTGAAGGAGGATAAAACTTTTCCAAGAAGACATTTTGAAGTTGTTCCCAAGTGGTGATGGGCTCGCATTTCAAGGAATTGTACCAACTTATGGCTCTATCAGCAAGAGAATACTTGAAGAGACAGAGTCTGATGGCATCATCGAACACTCCATTTTTCTTTGTCATAGCACAAAGATCAATAAACCTTAGAAGATGTTCTTGACTATCTTCACCTTGTTTACCATAGAATGGACTATTTTGAAGCAAGGTGATCCAGTGTGCTCGTATCTCGAAATTAATAGCAGTGATGGGGGGAGGTTGAACTGGATGGTGAAAATCAGCAGCTTTAGGAATTGAGAACTCTCTTAGATCCTTTTGTAGTTCTGCTGCTTGAGCTGCTGCTTGTGCTGCTAGGATTTCTTCTTGAACTGCGATCCTGGCTTCTTGCATGAGCCTTTCTCTCTGCGCATTAAGGGCTTGAGCTACCCTCCGGGCTATCTCTTCTTCCTGAGCCATTCTTGCTTGATTTTGTCTATTCTGACGATGAAAGGTTCGATCGATTTTAGGGTCAAAACTAGCAGAGAGTCCGTGACTGTTCAAATGGTGCATATGCTAGTCCTCAATTGTACCTGAAATGAGATGATCTGAAGTGAGATTGATGGAGTTGAGTGAAATTCAAGTAGATTATCGATTTTATCAAATGCAAAAGCAAAATCCTAGATTAGCCTCAAATGAACTAGATTTGACTAAACTGATTCCGAAGTCCCCGACAACGGCGCCAGAATTTGACGTGGCTAGAATTGCACTAACAAACTCACTCGGGGTTGAAATCCCCGAGTTTTTACCAAAACTAATGTGCAATATCACCACCCGCAAGCGGACGGGTCAATTGCAGTATAGCTTAGGATCGAACCCAAAGGACAACGTTTTTAAGAATCTAATCATTCTAATCTAGCTCGAGTTGAGACTAATATTTAAAACGATTGGTTGTTTGAGGTTAATTAAACTAATGGCAAGAAAGTAAAAACTGAATTAAAGTTGGGTTTAGATCAATGATATGGAATCACTGGGATGGTATCGGGTTTCACCGCCGCTACGCATACAAACACACGCAATCACACACAATCCAGGCAAGCTATAATAAACCAAAAAGAGCTGCAGCAAAACCCCCCGTGAGGGCGTTAGGTTCGCGTAAGCATCACCTTAGGCATCAGATGTCTCGTCACCAACCAGATCACTTTACTTACGGCTCCGAAGAAATCCCACTATATTTCTAGTTGGGAATCAATCGCAATAATCGATAGGCAAGCAGAAGATTAATATACTAGCAAACATCGACGATTAACAAGAAGATACAAAATCCAACTAAGGCTGTGAACCCCCCCCCCGTAAGGGCGTTAGGCACACAGAAGCGTCACCGAAGGCTAGATGGCTCATCCCCTCACAGATCATACACTTACGACCTCAAGGAATCCTTTCAGAAGTTCTCGTCAAGGAGTCAACTTGTTAAACGACATTCTATCCTACATATAGATGTTCTCGCAATATAGGTAGAATAGAGATGAAATCAAGCAATTAATCAAACTACAAGCATAGCGGTTAACCACGAGATGAAGAGTTATATACAGTGCCATGGAAAGTTTAACAAAAGAACATGGTTTGCATGGGCAGCGGGGCTAGTCCTCGCACCCCAGTGAAAAGGTACTACTCGCTCATGATGCGAGAAACAAGAAGAATGAGAAAGAGAGAGAAATCCGCCATGAACTCGGTGCAGGAGGTAGTCGCAGCTCGGTGAAGAAGATACGGCCTCCTACGTCATGTCGGAGCAGATCTGGACGTGAACAGGAGTTGCCAAGACAGACCGGACAGTCTCCCTCGCTCCGTCTTCCTTCTCTCCTCAGCCTCCTTGGTTGCAACACGGGCAGTAGATGAAACGGAACTGGCATAAATTGGACTGGATTTGGATCGGAACTATGTTCGGGCAGCCTGGCGGCGTCCGGATCCGATCTCGAAATAAGGACCCTTGGGGTACTATTTATAGGCACAGATCTGTCCATCATACTATTGGTGTGATTTTAGTCTGAAAATATCTAGACCATTCAGTTTGCATGCTTAAACGGTTTGCCACCTGATTTCATGCGCAAACGGTTTCTGTACTTTATCCATTCGGTCTTCACGCTGGAAAAGCAAACGGTCTTATAGCACTTCTAGCATGCGACCGAAGAGACCAAACGGTCTTGACGGATGAGGCCATACGGTCTTCGGGTGATAGGCAAACGGTCTACGCATGCACTGCATTGTTCAGTCTTGGCGAGATGCGCATCCGGTCTGCTAGCATTCGGTCTTCACGTTGGAAAAGCAAACGGTCTTGAGTCCAGAAGTAGACTAAACGGTCTGTATGTCATTTACCCATGCACGTGATTCCGGTTTTCCATTCATTCACAGCAGCTGTCCAAACGACCAGTGTGGTAATCGCACTCCATTCGGTTTGCATGTGAACGAGTGACCAATCGTTCTTCACTAATAAGTACTCACACGATTTGTTGCTTGTTCGGTTCTACTGCTGCTCATTCGATCTTAGTGGGTCCATTCGATTTGCAAGCTGATTCCAAACGGTCCTCACATTGGATGGTCTACGTGTGCATGCGATCTGCATGCATTCAGCTGCTCTTTCTTCACGTGGACAAATAAATTGGTTTTCATTTGCTACATCCACTCGGTCTTCGCATGGACCACTCATACGATTTTACTCATTGGCTTCTTGGTCTTCACGTAATGCTCATACGGTTTTGATTTGTTTTAAAGCAGCAAACGGTCTTCAAATGCAGCAACTCATTCGGTCGTCGCTAGCAGCAAACGGTCCTACGCATGTCCATTCGGTCTCGGTTGCCGCAAATACTCCAAACGGTCTTCACATGCTCAAACGGTCTTTGCTAAGGAAAAGCAAACGGTTTTGCTAATGCTGTTCACTCGGATAGAATGATCAGCAAACGGTTTGTACATAGCCAGCCATTCGGTCTTCATGTACTTGCTCATTCGATCCCTAGCACCATTCGGTTTTGACGCAGCAAACGGTTTTGAGACCGCATGGGCTCAAAACGGTCTTGAGACCGCATGGGCTCAAACGGTCTTGGGACCGCATGGGCTCAAACGGTCTTGGGATCGAATGCGCTCAAACGGTCTTGAGACTGAATGCGCTCAAACGGTCTTGAGACCGAATGCGCTCAAACAGCCTTGTTCAGCTTTGTCAAAACCTGCATTAAATGAACAATATTTAGTTAAAACTTTGATAATCGAATCAACTAAGTAGTTTTGCACATTATGATTCATATTGAGTGAAAAAGTATGTATAGAGTTGAATTGGTCCCGAAATGATAATTGAATTTCATGATGACTATGCATTCATCAACGACACACCTTTTCGATAATTTTTATTGTAAAATAAAATTTGATTAACTATATCCTTTGAAACTGCACCCTATTAATAATACTCTTTTAACTTCTCTCTCATGTTATAAATTATCTATTTATATCTATATCACAATGAAAATTTGAGTTTGTTCATATAATTATGTATCCTAATTTTCTCTCTAAATCATTTAACCAACAACAGAAAAAATTCTAACAAAAATGTTTCATCCTACTTCTCTCATTTTGCAATTTTTTCAACCTTTTAATTTTATAGGGGAATTAAACTTGAAAATAACCCTCTTTGTATCCACCAAATGTATTACATCATTTCTCTTTACGAATGGGATCACATAATATATTCTTTTTCTTCCTTCATTCAAGTAATTCTATACTCTTTCAATGGAATCATTCATTTAAATGAAATCCTATATATTCACTTCTTTTAGAACACATCACTTATTATCTCTTTTATTTGTTGCAATCACACCAATTCTCTATACATCACTAATTCAATCATCCAAAATCCTAGGAAACTATCATGATTTTACTCCTTTTTAATTTCTTTTCTCCCTTTGAAACCCTCCCTATTTATTATATCCTACTATATTTCTCTTTTTCACAAAAAGACATTTAAAAACTCAGGCATTTAGTGAATTTTTCCTATTCTCGCAAATATTTTTTGGCCGTTGTCAAATATTTTGATTAAAAAAACATTACTAACTCCTCTATCTGTTAACCGTAGCACATCCACTCTCCTTTAGAATATACAATAAAATTAAGTATTAACCATCTTTCTGAACCATCAATAATTCGGAGCGCGAAGTACAGTCAGATCAATTTATTTTTAGGATAAATAATTGAAATTAGTAGAATTTATGGTTGACTTGCCACAATAAAATAAAATATCCAGGCTCCATTCAGAAAATACCAAATTGGTAATATGTATACAATTACCCCATGTATCCCAATTAACCTAATATCTTTCTCTTTTTTTCTGAACCATAGAGATTAAATGTTATTCATCCCGTTCTCTATTATGAACCAAATAGATGGAATGTGTACATGGATATCCTTGGAAATCCATGATAGTTTAACGGAGTTGAAGACATGCGGAGAAAAAGAGTACATGGCATGTTTTGCTATGTTATCAGCTACATAGTTGTAGCTTCAAGGGATGAATGATAGTTGCATGTTGGGACAATCCAGTAAAAGAAAAGCAAAGCATCTCCAGTGGGGTTCAAGCATGTTCGTAGGCCAATTCTTGTGCTTTAGGAACTTGATAGTAGAAGATAAATCAGAATAAATAGCTGGAGGTCCAACCACTTTCACTACAGATGAGGAGAGCCTAATTGATCACCATTGTCTCAGCCTCTAGAATTGTGTAAGCATAAACCATTATATCCAGCTCCCATGATACACAAGCATGATGAGTCTCCCACATGAATGTCAATGGATATCTTATTAGAATGCTCTTGGAAAGCAACATCGACAAACAAGATGGTATTGCAATTGTTTGGAGGCCTTGTGGTGGTGATAACACTCTATTTTATGTACTTTTCGTATATATTTTACACCACTTTTAGTATATCTTTTATTAGCTTTTCACATAATTTTTCTATCTTTTTGACTAAAGCCTCACTTACATGGTTTCAGGAACATTCACAACCCAGGTCGCGGTTCAGGGGCCGCGATCGAGGTCCACTTATATCTCAACTGCGATCGCGGTTCCAAAGCTCTCTAGAGATCGCGATCATTAGGCGCCAAGGAAGGATCGCGCACTACTATAGAACACGCCTTTGGTGTCGGTTGTTTAACCCCTTTTAGCGACGGTTCTCCAGCGACGCCTATGTGCGCACCGCTAAAGGTCGAACTCTTCGGCGTCGGTTTTATAACCGACGCCAAAAGGCTTCGCGCCACCAAAAACGCGGCAGCAGGGCACTTATAGGCGTCGGTTATGTATAGTACGCCGACGCCAAAAGAGTTCGCGCCACAAAAAGGGCGCCATCTAGGACACTTTCTGCGTCGGTTTGCAACTACATAACCGACGCCATATTTCAAGACGACACGACCGTGCTTCCCTGCACGGCCGTGTTTAGAACTATAGGCGTCGGTTTGGTACTAAGCACCGACGCATTTTCCGCCACGACCGTGCTTTCCTGCACGGTCGCGTTGTTTGTCATATTAGGCGGCGGTTTTATCCAATAACCGATGTTGTAAGACTTTGATAACGGTGTTCTATAAATAATCGACGCCTATGTTTTATTTTTTTTTCTTATCAGTTTGCAGGCCTGCTGTGGCTGGTCAGCAGGATGAGAACCTACAGTTCAGTTTTCTGAACTGTAGGTTTACGACATCCATTGATATCAGCCTACAAATAGGCAACAAACCTGCAAAATCAACAAATATACTTTTTTCACACAGTAGATACATTCAGACATCAATTCAATTCTCACATTCACACATGTAGAAACATTCAAATACATGTAGAAACATTCAGACATGTATAAACATTCAGAAATATTCATTTAAAAAATATCATTCAACATCGCTATCAACATCCCAATTATATCTTACAATCGCCACTGCTTGTATGGCTCTTGCCCATTCTTCTCTTACTTCATTTAATACTTCCATCGTATATGGAGCATGTACATTTTTTAAGCGTTTACCTATAGTGTGGTCAGTTTTAAATACCTGCAAAGAGAATGATGTATATATAAGTAATAATATCAAAATAAGATTGATATATTTCATACTAACTAATGAGACTATATATAATATATCATGTATGGTATTGATGTCCAATGCGGCATATTGGATAATCATTTGCATAAACCGCATCACATAGTATGCGCATGCCCAGCCGTTGTCTTGTCTAGCGCACTATAAATTGAAACATACAAAATATTAAAAAATACAACTAAGCACAGTTCACATAAATAATATATACATTGGAGTCGAGAACTTACTATTACGTTCTCCCAAATTATTGGCTGGTTCTTTTTCCTTGGGACCATTCCTCCAGCATTTTTGAATGCATCTAAACCCCTACATGTTAATGTAACACAGTAAATTGCATTATTAAATAGTAATGTAATAACAGATGTTAACGTATATAAAAATGAAATATTTTCTCACCAGAATAATGACAATCTCATTACGTGTCCAATTTTAGTATTCAATGTACTCTCCGCAGGATCTAGACAATAAGCAGTGAACTTCCCGGGGATAATAACTAGTAACTCCCAATGCCTACCGCTAGAGGTAAAAAAGTTAAAAATTAATAACTCAAAATCCACAACAAAAATGTAATTTTCTTAAGTCCAAATTATAAGTAAAATAAACTTACTTGACATTGAATGGAGCTATTATTATCGTCTTCTTTTACTGACCGAAAATTGTAAAAGCATCTATACAATATTGTTGCACACTATCGGGGTTTGTAGCTACCATACTAATCAATGATGGAATCAAAAATCCCACATGGTCAAATGCAAAGTGTTTGCATTGATTTTCAACTAAGTAGCTACAAAACATGTATTACGTATGCATTAATATATAAGAAACCAGATCACTGGATCTTACACAAGGTATATGGATGTATAAACAAGATCTCACCTTATCCATGTCTCTATCATTGATGTATTCAGCCAATCATATATAAACAACTCAATAATATCTTGTATAAATAAAGAGCGTTCGTATGATTGACCTGCATAATTCACTTCTAAAGAAACAATTATAGGGCAATGTATATTATGTGCCCGTAGCCAACATGCCATTCCCCTACAAGCAGAACCTAACGGGTATTTTAGGTCAGTTGGAACCCAAGTTGGTAATGCAGGAAGTGGAGGTGGAGGCCTAGGTGCTCCGGGTGTCTTCTTTTTAACCTGTATATATAATTTCAGATCAATTGACCTCATATATACACATTAACAATCTAAAGTAATGTAAATTTATCTTACAATTTCAGTAGTGTAGACGACATCTGCTTTGGGCCACAATATCACCCCGCCTTCTGCCTCACCAAGTGTATCAATATCCGGGTGGGCATATGGCAATGCAGCTTCCCTCCAATCGGGTAATACACATATCGGGCTCACACGAACGTAGTCCTGCGGCATTGGAATCCCATGAAACGTTGCCCCAGGAAGGGACGGGTAAGCCTACGCCTCTGCAACAACATAGTCTTGCATTCTAAAGCAGCATGGCTTCAATGCCTACAAATTTACGTAAAGAATGTTATACATATATACATATCATCTTGAAAACATATCATCTTGAAAAGACTAGCTACAATGTCATAAACAATACTTACAACAGATGTGTTAGGCGATGGGTCTCCAGAATTACTCGCAGTCTGTGCATCAGGAGAAGAGTGGGTCGCCATAGGCTGATTGGAAGCCTGAGATGCCTGCCACCGCACTATTTCTTCCTTGACCTTCTCAGCAACTATATCATTGACCTTCTTAGCAACTATATCCTTGACTCTCTTATTCTCCTATACATGGATAAAAGAAACATTAGCTTCTTATTATTGAATTCCCTTTTGCAGTAACATTCTAAAAAAAGAATAGGTTACCTCTTCTTGTGAAAGACCCGCTCTGGGTTTGCGTTGGGATGGCCCAAAGAATGCTTTGATGCCCACACCAGCGCCTGCACCCCTAACACGTCCAGGATGCTCTGGGTTACCCAGAGCAACTGTCAATTCATCCCTTGTGCCCTGAGGGATGAACGTGCCTTGTTTCCTCTGCTTGTGCAGCTCCCGCTAATCACCATCAACAGAAATTGGTAAGTTAACACCACAAATAATCAATATTCAAACGATTGTTCTAAGAGTTGTATTTTACCATTTTCGCAGCCGCCTCAGCAGTTACATGCTTCTTTATTTCACCCTTCTTGTTTCGCCTCCCAGCTATCCAGACATCATGGCGAGGCATGGATGTGGCACATGTAGTAGAGGACTCCTGAGTAGCAGCAGACTCCGCATGTAGTCTTTAGCGAACGCTTGCATAGCCCTTTGGACCCATAGTGTGGTCATGCACATTCAGTGCACGCCTTGCTTTTTGCGCCTCACTGAGGGCCTAGTTAGTATGCACATTAATGATTTGGTTAGTAGCACTAATACCTTGAATTCCTTGAATTGGGAGTGACGCCTAATACCTTGAATTCTTCAGATTTTCTTGAAGCAACTAATGGGTACCAATCTTCTTTGTCCAAGAAGTTCCACTGTTCAAGGACTGACTTCTTCTTCTTATCACCATCTTTTATGTATTCTCTGTTGAGATTTGTCCTATAGTTCCTTAGCATCTTTCCAGCGCGTTGCATCACGCTTTTACGATGCAACTTCTCATCCAATGCAAACAGATTATGTAAAATGGAATTGTTATTAACTAGTATCCAAAAATAGAATTGTAAATAATAGAATTTGTAATCTAAAAAATAGAATTGCAAATAATAATAACTCACGCATAAATCCTTCCATATCATGTCTTTCTTCGCCTGAGGAACTTTATGCCAATTATCATACTTAACACCACAATGGCTTCGAGTGACAACCCCAAGATAGTTTACAAAATTATTGCGGTTCACTGCAATTGCATTTCCTCCATTATCAAACTCCACAACCAATCTGGATCCACTGCCACTTAGCACTATTAACTTCTTCAACAGAGTGATGCCCCTTTTCTTGTTAAGTGTTTGGTGATGCGCATCAAGTTCCTCCAGTGCTTCAGTAGGTACATGTGCATCATCAACCTAAAATTTGACAAAAATAAACACACTGAATTAACCCAACATAGAAATATGGGATATATGACATAACTAGAAGATAATGAATTTTATAGAAATACATGATATGTTTTTAGAACTTACATTGGTATCCTCGCCATGCTCATCATGGACAACATGCTCATCATGGACTTCATGCTCATCATGGACATCATGCTCATCATGGTCAGCCATCTGAAAATGTCATTAAAACGGCAAACATTTAGCATTTGTATTAACTAGAAGATAATAAAACATCAAATCTGAAAATGATATTGATATTAAAAAATCAAACATTTAGCTTGAATAAAAAAATATAAACATGCATGCCTCTAAAATGACGAAGATTGAAGTGTAGTTAAGTGAGGCCAACCTCACCACGGCCGTGGGCACTATGCCACGGTCGTGCCTTTATTAGCAATGAAGTGCCAAGTTCAATAGGGAAATTCGACAGAATCCCACAGCCGTGGCCAACTGCCACAACCGTGGCCATTGAAGACACTACGGCCGTGGCCATCAGCACGGTCATGGTCAGTAGAAGAGAGAACGGTCGTGGCACCCTGCCACGGTCGTTGGAATTATTGCATCGTTTTGGCCAGAGTTATAGGTTGTCACCCCCAGATCGCCACGATCGTGGCCCACTACCGTGATGCTTCACCACGACCGCCTCTCCCTCCTCCAAAATAGTTGTGTTACCCAACACGGCTGTGGTGCCCCTAACCTACCACAATCGTGGCATCCCTCCATGGCCGTGACCACCACCATACTTCACTTTTTCACCACTTCCTTCACACCACGACCGTTTCACCACTCCACGACCATTCTCCACTACCCTCACCACGGTCGTGGCACACCACCACAGCCGTGGTGGTCCACCAACCCTACCCTACTTTTCACTGCTTTTCCTAAACTACCCCTACTTACCCTAGTGCTTCCACCAACACCTATATATACCTGGGTGGCGGCCATAGCACTAGGTGAGATGCCCCCTACAGCTGCTCCAAGCTCCATTCTTCTTCCTTGAGCTTTGAGTGCAAACCCTTTGCATTTTGGCTAATATCAAAGTTACATCCCCCAAACGGCCCACCTACCCTAATCAACTACTTAAAACCTATCTTTCTTAGTTTGCTTGTTCATGCTAGTCTAGTTTAGTCGCTTTTGCTTAATCTAGTTAATCATGCTAAGTCATCATAGGTCATAAAAATCCACTAGAATGAGCAAAAAAGGTCTCATGGTGTTAAAATAGCATAAGAGTATTAGATCTTGATTCTAGAGTGTACAAGACATAATAGTGACTACTGATTTTGTGGGGTGATATCATTTCATAGGATTTATAGATTCAAATTTAACAAGTGTACAAGTTGCATCATTTTAATACTCTAAAGGTGACTAGTGGGTCATAGCACATAAAATATGGCATTACAAGTCAAGTAAGCAAGCTAGATCAATTAACACTCATCTCAAGGGAATATTTTGTGGAGTTGGCAACAACAAAAGGGAATAAACAACCGACGCCAAAGACATGTTCTGTAGTAGTGAAATTCAGGGCATAAACACATGTGATGTCATTCTGATATATAAATGTGTACCACACCGGGGACTATCCAAGATTTACTCCTAATGAGTAAATCTTGGACGAGTTTCTAGGCCAACAAACACAATAATAGATAGGTACATGTTAGGGTTTCATCACAATTAATGTTAGGGTTTCATCACAATTGATGTTAGGTTTCATCGATGTTAGGGTTTCATCAAATCAAATTAGGATGCTAGAATGGACAAGTTTAAATCTTATTTCAACATGCATCAAAATTTACTGAATTAGGTCAAACATTAGGATTAGAAACACAAATATATACAAGCAAAAGATTTGTTCGTATCCTAGGATTTACATAAAGCATTACATAAATATTTGTTCATATCCTTACCAATAGCAAGCACGGCCGTGGCTGTGTTGGCCTATCACGGCCCTGCTGGACAACACGACCGTGGTAGGCCAACACAGCCACGGCCGTGCTTGCTGTTGGTAAGGAGCTACAGAGAAGGAAAGCTACAGAGAAAGAAGCAAAGAGGCTAGGGCTACCTGGAGCTAGCGTGGAGAAGAGCGGCAGTGACCGGCGGAAGTAGTGGCGGCGAGCAGCAGCACAGGTGAGTAGGCGAGCAGGCGAGCAGCAGTAGACCAGCAGCGGCAGCAGAGCAGACCGGCGGTGGTGGCAGCAGAGCAAACCGGTGGCTGGGAGCAGCAGCAGACCGGCGGCGGCAGCAGAGCAGAGCAGAGCAGACCGACGGCGGCAGCGATCGTCGGGCGATTTTAGGCGAGCGGCGATCACAGCAAACTATCGCAATGAAACAGGAAGGAAGGGGGAGAGACGGGTGATACGGGGTCTATTAAGTTTGTTAACAGCATCGGTTCTCTGTAACACTGACACCGTTTACCTTTAAGCGTCGGTTGATATTAAAAGACTGACGTCCAATTAGACAATCTTTGCCCTAAATTATTTGGCGGGAACCATTATTAGCGTCAGTTATCATAGGATAACCAATGCCTAAATTGGAACTTTTCGTGCAAATTTCCATCTTATATCGGCGTCAGTTAATAGTTAAAAAATCGACGCTGTATGTGATACTTTGGGGCAAAAAAAATTTTGCTCGAAAATTGGATTTCACGGGTGATTTTAGGCGTCGGTTTGTTTTACCCAGTCGACGCTGAATACAAAACGGTACCCGTGTCTAGCTGGTTTTCGAATATAGACATCGGGGTTCCTAAATATCTGACGTTGAATATGATAGGTGCCGGTTTTGGTAAATAACTGACGCCCAGAAAAGCGACACTGAATGTTGTTTCTGTACTAGTGGCGGCTAGTATATAGACCGTGATCATCTCTTAACCGTGACCTCAAGGATGGTCATGATCGGAACATGTGCCTCAAAGATAGACCAGTGGTCGCGGTGTGGATACAGACTGTGATCAAGAAAGACCACGATCAAGAAGGACCGCGATCAACTTGGAAACTGCGGTCACTGATGACTTCTTGCAAACTGCGACCAAGTGGAAAGACCTTGACCTCGACCGCCATGACGCAATGTACAAGTAGACTTTGATCGCGATTGTCACCAGGCCACGAATAAGCTCAACCGCGGTGTAAGATGAATAAAGAGAGGACCGCAACCGTAGTCTCACCCCTCACTTAACCGAGATAGCGACCGTGGTATAAGTCTAAGTCGGTGTAATGTGCCTATAAATAGCACACCCACCTGTCTTGTCAAATCATCAGATCATAGATCGGATTCCAAGGACCACGAAGTGCTGCTACATTCTAGATTTGTCGCAGACCATCCAATCACCAGTCTTGGATCTCCAAAGGAGAAAGTTGAGGAGAGAGAATACTGAAGACTCCTTCTTTGAGAGAAGAAGATCGTTCTCACCATCAATGTGGTAGATCCAGATCTGAAGAATTATTGTGTCATATCACGTCTCTTCTCTCTAGATCTATCATTCCATCCCACTATATTTCCCTCCCCTCTTCGTGGGCTTCATGAATGTATCTTTCTGTAATGTCATTATGCTGTCTGCAAGCATGAGCGGCTAAACACATTAACTTGGGTTTGGAGTAGCCACTAAGGCTCTCCCAACATGTATATTGTCTCTTTCTATTGAATATACATATTCTTATCAAGATTATATACATGCACCTATTTTAATGCTTCACTTGTATGCTTACCTACCATCTTGTGATGTTTGATTGTTGATATCTCGAGAGATTAATATCACTTTTATCATGTGTCATGGAGTAGTATGAATGCACGAGAGTGTTGGGTTGGTAAGGCTTTAAAACCATGTGTTATGTTGCAAAGTTTATGTGTGGTCATCTTGAGAGAGAGGTCACCCTTAGACTAAGATCTTTCCTCATCTTGAGAGAGAATGGAATAGATGCTTTTGATGGTTGCTTGTAATCTTGGTAAGAGTATGTAAGAGAGAGAGATGATGTTGCATGTTGGTGAGATGATTTGGTAGGTGAACCCCAACCCGGGTTCCCTTCCATATACTTGTTTCTTCTTATTTCTTTTGTTTCTTTTGTTCTAGTTATTTTTGTCTTTCTTGAGCTGCTTTTGTTTGTGTGCTACCGTTCCTTAGGGAACACCTTTTATATACCCTCTTTAGCTAGAGTATATGAGTGTTGGATTCTGCGTGCTTAACATTGTCAACCTTGTCCTTGTGTTCAACCTCGATCGCTACATCAGACCCCGTTTATCATTGTGAGGGCCTAAGAGTTGGGTTATTTCTTTAAATGTCTGACTACTCTGAATCCACTCCTTTTGGATGTGTGATTTAGGCCGGTCAACTTTGTGGCGCCATTGCCGGGGACAAGGCAAAACGACACTGTTAAGAACTTGAGTCTGCTTACTATACTCCCGTGCCTCAAGCCTAGCAATAAGCTTGATAGCACAGTTACTTTAAGTTTGTTAACCTAAGTTTGTGTAGAATAGTTTGTTTGGACCAGTTCAGTTTGCTAACCTGACTGTTCGATCTATTCAGGCACCCAGGAAGAAGCAACTTGATTGACTTTACTCCTTTTTGCCATGCCACATCACGTGGACATTACCCTTTCAGGAGACGAGTGAAATGTGAGGAATGAACACCACCCACCTCCACTAGGAACAAATGAAGATAGAGATGGCTGTTACAATGACGGTCATCTGTATGAAGAATGAGAAGTAGAGCGAGAAGTGCGACATGAAGATGATCGTCGTGAGGATGACCGTCACTACGAGGAACGTCGTCATCGCCACAGGCAGAGAAGAAACCATAATAACCATGAGCGCAACCACAGGAACAACGATACCAAGGATGATGAGGAAGGGAAGACCCTTCGTGAGTTGGCAGCAACAAGAGCCAATGAGTCAAGATGTCCGATCGTTGTACCGAACTTCAATGCAACAAACTTTGAACTAAAACTTACCATCATATCTATGATTAAAAACAAGCCTTTCCGCGGGAATCCAACAGAGAATCTATACCACCATATTTATGCTTTCAAGAACATATGTGATACCATTAAGATGACGGGTGTCCCACAAGAAGTGATTTACTGTAAGGGTTTCAACTTCTCCTTGGAAGATAAGGCTCTCTCATGGTATCTAAATCTCCCCCACCAGTCTATAGATGGGTGGAGACCCCTTGCGGATGCCTTTGTCACCAAATTTTATCCTACGGAGAGGACCATCCGTAACATGCAGAAGATTACATCTTTTGCACAAAATCCAGGGGAAAACCTGCATGAGGCGTGGTAATGTTTTCAAGAATACCTGAGAGACTGCCCACACCACAACTATCGTAAGGGGTTCCTTGTGACTACCTTCTATAATGGGATGACCCATACGGAGAGGACCTCTCTGAATGTTTCCGCAATAAGTGACTCCTTGAGGAAAAAGCCAAACAAAACTATGAAGATTATAGAGAACATGGCTGCACTCCAAGAAGGAGTAGACTATGAAAGAAATGATAGAAGCACATCGAAGAAGATTGGTTCTGAAGGACAATCCATGGAAGCCAAAGCTTTAAAAACTATAACCGCCCAAATCCAGAAAATAGCAACTGATGTTAAACATCTGAAGGACACTGAAGGCAAGGGAAAGAAGCACACTGAGAAGGTGATGAAGTGTGTCACCTATGGTGAAGGAGGACACGGAGTTGATAATTGTATCTACGCAAGACCTAAAGAGAGTGAAGACAGTGAAAGCAAAGAAGTGTCGACGCAGAATATTTGCTATGCCAACTTCAAGAGGCCACATCACTCTAGTTTCAGCTATAGGAATAAGGATGCGACCGAGAATTCACATCAGATGGGAAATTTGCAAAAGCAACCACCAGGAATTGAGAAGATGAGCGGACAAACACCATACACTCGAACAACCAATTACCAGACGCACAAGAATAACTACTCAATGCAAGGCAGGAACCAAACTCATCAAGTAGTAGGACCAAGTCAAGGGCCAAGTCAAGGCCAAGTTCAAGGATAGGGTCAGGAAAAAGATAATAGCCAGCCTGACTTAGTAACTCAACTGTTCGATTTCACCAAGAGGTAAGATACTGTGAATGATCAGCTAGCACAAAGTGCCCTAGCTAACTCTGGCATCCTGACTGCGATGGAAGTCCAGATGGCAGATATGCAGACCCATCAACGCCAGATAGATCAACAACTTGCGCAGTTGGCTGAGCTAGTAAAGAACCCCTCAGGAAAGATCTCGTCAAACACCGAGACTGCAAAAATGGGAACCCTCTAATCAGGGAGGACGTTGATCAATTCTAGAACATGAAATGACAAAGAAGAAGAAGAAAATTGAGGAACCACAATAGGAGAAGGAAGTTTCTTCCGAGAAGTCTGCTGACAGGGAGAAGCCTGCTAAAGGAAGCTGTGAGAAAAGTGGAGAAGCTAGGGATCCTAATCCTGTAGAATAAATCTTTATGAAGAAAAGCCCATATGCACTGAGAATCCTATTTCCATACAAGTTTATCAAGGCCCACCTGGAGAAGAGATATGAAAAGGTCATGGAGGCAGTAAAGAAACTGCATATAGATGTCCTGTTTCTGGATGCGTTGGAAGAGATGTCGACTCACGCTAAGTTTTTCAAGGACCTCATAACAAAGAGAAGAAAGGGAAACCACATTGAAATTGTACACCTAGAAAACATGTCCAGTGCGTTTGTTCAAGCTGAACTACCTGCCAAGAAGAAAGACCCAGGGGCCTTTAACATTCCCTTTTGTGTTAGAGACAATGTCAAAAGAAAGGGACTGGCAGATTTGAGATCTAGCATAAGTCTGATGCCCCTAAGCCTTGCACAGAGTCTAGGATTGACCGACATGGTCAACCCAAGTATGAGAATTGAACTAGCTGATCACACTTTAAAGAGACCAGTAGGTATAGTGGAAGGCGTTCCAATCCGTGGGGGATGGTTCTTCATACCCTGTGATATTGTTGTAATAGATATTGTAGAGGACCCTAAGTGTCCGATAATCTTTGGATGACCTTTTCTAGCCACTGGAAGAGCCCTAATAGACGTCGCAGAAGGCGTTATAACCCTCTAGGTTGGGAGTGACCACATTGACTTCAAAGTGAAAGATGCTATGAAGGGACCATCTCTTTCAGAGTCAGTCTACTTCATGGATAGTTACAACTAGTATTGTGAAGAAATTCAAGAAGAGAAAGCTATTGTGGACCCACTTATGAGAGCCTTAAACATCATGAATCCTTTGATGGAAGACCCTGATGTGGTCAAAATTCTAAATTACCTCAACCAAGATGAAGAGAGTCTTAGTTATGAAGAAGAAGTAATAGAAACAGTAAAGTATGCTTCTTTGGAACTGTCTAACGAAGAGTCAGAAACTTCGAAGCCAAAGCCGGAACTAAAGCCACTACCCGAAGGGCTTAAGTATGAGTTCCTGGATGAAGAAAGAAGGAATCCCGTGATCATCAATGCTAACCTAACAAAAGAACAACGGGGAAGACTCCTAGAAGAGTTGAGGGAGCGTAAAAGAGCTATAGGATATTTGGTTGAAGATATCAAGTGACTGAACCCAACTCTATGCATTCACATGATAAAGTTAAAAGAGTCAGCAAGACCGTTGGTGCAGCCCCAAAGGAAATTGAACCAAATGATGAAGGAAGTTGTCAAGAAGGAGATATTGAAACTACGTGATGTGGGGATCATATACCCAATAAGTGACAGCAACTGGGTGAGCCCCATTCATGTAGTACCCAAGAAGGGTGGAATGACTGTGGTGAAAGTAAATAATGGTGATGAAGTAGCCACGAGAATGGTCATAGGCTGGTGAATGTGCATTGACTATAGAAAGCTGAATTCAGCCACAAAGAAGGACCATTTCCCCTTACCATTTATTGATCAAGTCCTAGAAAGACTTGCCCACCATGATTACTTCTGTTTTTTAGATGGCTACTCTGGATTCTATCAAGTCTTTATCCACCCCAACGATCAGGAGAAGACGATGTTCACATGCATCTATGGAACGTACGCCTTCATACGGATGCCTTTTGGCCTATGCAATGCTCCAACAACTTTCCAGCGTTATATGATTTCTATGTTTTCAGACTTTCTAGAAGACATAGTCGAAGTATTTATGGATGATTTCTCAGTTTATGGAACCGACTTCGACGCCTTCCTGAGAAATTTATCTTTAGTTCTGAAAAGATGTGAGGAGAAGCATCTTGTCCTGAACTGGGGAAAATGCCACTTTATGGTTCGAAGTTGCATCATCCTAGGGCACAAGATCTCTAAGAAAGGTATTGAGGTGGATCTGAGCAAGATTGAGACCATCTCCAAACTCCCACCACCAATGTCAGTGACAGGAGTAAGGAGTTTCCTGGGCCATGTTGGGTATTATAGGAGATTCATTAAAGACTTCTCAAAAATATCGTAGCTGCTTTTGAATCTGCTGATTAAAGACGCAGTGTTCAAGTTCGATGATAAGTGTTTAAAAGCTTTCGAGACCCTAAAAGAGGCCTTGATCTCTGTACCAATTCTTTAGGCTCTAGAATGGGAGCTACCGTTTGAAATAATGTGTGACGCAAGTGATTATGCCGTAGGTGCAGTCCAAGGATAGAAAAAAGACCAAAAGCTCCACGTCATATGTTACGCCAGCCGCACGTTAGATGAAGCCCAAGTGAATTACACCACCACGGAAAAAGAGACGTTGGCAATTGTCTTTGCGTCGACAAATTCAGATCATATCTTATAGGGGAAAAGGTAAAGGTCTATACTGACCATGGGGCTATACACTATCTGATGCAAAAGAAGGACACAAACCCAAGACTGCTGAGGTGCGCCCTACTGTTACAAGAATTTGATCACGAAATAATTGATAAGAAAGGAAAAGAAAATGTGGTCATAGACCACCTGTCAAGAATAGTTTGCGATGAAGAGAATCAGTTGCCCGTAAATGACAACTATGCTGATGAAGCCCTATTAATGGCTCAGTCCGACGAGCCAAGTCTGTCGTAGTTTGCAGATATCTATAACTATCTAGCTTGTAGTCAGCTGTTTCCAGATATAACCTACAACTAGAAAAAGAATCTCTTCTCTAATGTCACAAACTATTATTGGGATGACCCACTACTATTTAAGAAATGTTCTGACAGTTTGTATAGAAGATGTATACCAGAGGAGGAAGTCCCACTGATCTTAAGAGAATGCCACTCTTCACCATATGGGGGGCATGATAGTGGGGGAAAGAATAGCTGCAAAAGTGCTTTAGTCTGGGTTTTACTGGCCCTCCATGTTCAAAGACGCAATGTCTTTTGTCAAAGCTTGAAAGGAATGCCAACTTACCGACAATATCAGTAAAAGGAGCGAGATGCCTATGGCCGACTGGGTAGAAGTAGAAATCTTTGATGTTTGAGGGATAGACTACATGGGTCCTTTCCCATCGTCAAAAGGTTATCAGTACATTTTAGTGGTTGTTGACTACATGTCGAAATGGGTAGAGGTCGTAGCGACGCAAACTTGTGATTCCAAATCTGTGATCAAGCTATTCGAGAAAACCATTTTTCCACGCTTCAGAGTGCCTCACACTGTCATAAGCGATGGGGGATCACATTTTGGAGAGAAGCAGTTTGAAGCGCTATTAAAGAAGTACGGGGTAAAGTACAAAGTTGCTACACCCTATCACCCTCAAACCTCGGGACAAGTAGAGGTATCTAGTAGGAAGATTAAGCATATTCTGGAAAAGACGATTAGCCGCACTCAAAAGGACTGGTCCATGAAGCTTGACGATGCTCTCTGTGCCTATAGAACTTCTTATAAGACACCTATAGGCATGACGCCATACAAATTAATCTATGGAAAGTCCTTCCATTCACCTTTGTATCTCGAACGTAAGACCCTTTGGGCGATTAAGTTTCTGAATATGGACCTAGAAAAGGCGGGACAAAATATTTCTACAACTACAAGAGCTCAAGGAGCTGAGATTACATGCCTATGAAAATGCGAGAATCTACAAACAAAGGACTAAGGTGTGGCATGACGCCCACCTAAAGAACAAGGATGTTCATGAAGGAGAAAAATTACTTCTCTTCAATTCTAGCATTAGGCTCTTCCCCAGAATGCTTAGAACAAGATGGTCTGGACCTTTCTCTGTGGTGAAGATCTACCCATTAGGAATGATGGAAATCCAAAGAGAGAAAATTGGATTTTTCAAGGTTAATGGCCACAGGGTAAAAAGATTTTACGAAGATGAGGCCTTCGTGCAAAGATCTGAGATCAATTTGGAGGAACCAGGTCAGCCAAATGAGACAAGGAATGAAGAGTTGCCACACCTAACTGCAAGACCCAAGGATTGAAGATTTATGAAGTCTAGATAAGAGACTTTAAAGCAAGCGCTGCTTGTGAGGCAACCCAAGTTTTTGATTTTTTCTTAAGACTTGTTTTCTCTTCCTTGTTTTTAGTTTTCTCCCCTTTTAAGTAATGTACATATCCATCTTATTTTGTGTAGTTGATGATTTACCTAAGGAAACACCCTTTGTTTTGATCTGATCGCGGTCTGGACCACGGTTGTGGTATAGCACTCGCATCACGCAAGACCGTGACCCGCGTTACATGCTACCAGGCACCTCAACCGCGACCCGAGGTCGTCTTTGAATCAGTAGAGAACTACGACCACGGTTGTGCTTCACAACATACCGCGATTACGGTTCCCCCCTTTTGATTGTTTGGTCATGGTTGCATTAGTATATATGTCCTTAAACCCTCGTCTCTCAGACTCTTTTCACTCGTAGCTTTCCCGAGTTTAAGATAAACCCTAACCTCTACTTTGACCGCGATCAATGACCTGCCGCCGCAACGAAGCCAATTGGCATGCCCACCGTGTTCGATTCTACCATCGCAACCATAAAAAAGTTAACTGGAAAACCCCTTTTGCACTTCTAAATCGACGAATCACCTTGTCTCCTCCGATTTAATCCATCACCTAAATCGATTCTTTTCATTTCGTCTTTCGTCGATCATAAGTCGTACCGTCAACGGGTTGCCCTGGTTTCCCTTTTACCCTAACCGCCTTATGGCGGCATTTGCAAATAACAATTAAAAACCCTAAAACATTAATAATGGGACAACTGCCGCCGACAAAAATGAAGAACATATTAACGAGCAGAGAGAGGAATCAGAACAATTGGAAGATGAAAGACTGCGGCTCGTGGTCATTGCCTCTACAACCGCGACTGCGGTGTGCTCTAAAACCCTAACACTGGCCACGGTGTTTACTCCGACTACCAGTTCTGCTACGGGTCGCGGTGTAGAAGAATGATACTCAAAGTCGTGTTCCCCTGAATCGTGACCTACCCAAAATAAGGAGAAGACCGCGACCGCGATGTTAACTATGACCGCGATCCCTACTCAGTAGACCGCGACCGTGACCTTCTTCAGAAGACTGCGACTGCAGTTTCCTCTGAAGTTGTTTAAAAAAACCGTGGGCCGTGGTCCCTATGCACACTCTTCAATTTGACACTAAATAATTTACTAAATACCATATCCTTTGCAAGAAATACCTTCCTCAGATAATTGCCAAAAATGGAGATTTTTGTTAAATTCAACTAGAAACTAATTCATTGAAAATTTGCATAATGTCTTCTCCAACAACCAGCGATCCCCTATACCAGAAGGCTACTTCCCTAAAGGAGGTAGAGAAGATAGTAAATGACCTAACAGTAGCACTGAAGAGGGATACTTCTCTACCAGTGCCCAAACGTGTGGAGATACAACTGAGGTTGGAACAATATCAAAGGATATTGGGTGAACTGCCACAGGAGGACTCTCCACAAGAAACATTACAAACAGAGCATACAGAGACCTCTGAGTACCAACCAGAAGAGTCAGAGAGCCAAGCACAAGACAAGAAAAGAAAAACTATACCCAAGGAAACCAAGGGCAGCAAGAAGGTGAAGCCTGTAGTTGATGAGAAACCAACTAAGGAGGCAAGAAAGTCCAAGGAGGTTGTGGGGGAGATATCTGCAAAATCTGGAGAACCCCCATTCGTTCCCAAGAACGTCATGCACCAGTCTATCTATGAATGAATGTACCAAAACAAGGAGTTCTACCCTTCCCGTTACCTGGACGTAGAAGATTTCAAAAATATGGGAATCTACGGCAGGACGGTGATATTCCTGGAAGGTGCAAACTTACGCACCTTATGCACACCAGAGGTGAAATCCTACAAGAAGCTGACCACATAATTCCTGTCTTCATTAAAGAAGGTCACTACCAGTAGTGAACAAAGAAGGATAGGAAGTGGAGACTATAAACTACAAGTGAGGCTAGGAGGTGAGTCTCACATAATCATGGAAGCAATGCTAAACAAAAATTTTACTGAGACAGAGGAACAAGCCAAAGCCTGCTCCACCGCCTCATGTGAAAGAGAAGCGAAAACCTATGAGAGCAACCAGATGTGGGAAGAGTTGACTGGAGAGGAGGAGCACAACTCAAAGAACTCCAAGGCCTCGTTGATCACATCGTGCTTTATTTGTATGATGTAGAAAATCATTGCCTACACGATCTACGCGGGGTCAGAAACAGGAACAGTTAGCAAGGGAGATATGTTCCTCATCTGGTCAATGATCAACAGAAAGCTGGTTAATATCAAGAAGATATTAATTGAGTGCTTATTAGCAGCAGTAGGAGGGGACACAATGAGAAATTCTGCATATTGCATGGGAGGCCAGATAACACAAATTGCCAAATACCTAATGGATGAAGGAGAAGTCCTGAAATATAAAGAAATAGAGGACAACAAAGAATAGACGTCATGTCCCTAATCAGCACGGGCATTCTATCGCAGAAGGGGGAGAAGTTGTACTTCAAGCAGAGTGGGTCAAAAAGACCACTTCCCCTTCCAGAAATGGCGTTCTACGACACCCACAAGTTACGGCCAACCCACGATGACATCAAAAAGATGTGCTCCGAGGCACTACAAGACGGTGCAAATACAAACCCAGTGATTATGGCTGGAGAAAGCAGTGCCCTAGCTGCGTTAGAAAAGAATAAGAGCACAGAGCCGTGGAAGAAATTAGCAGTAGAGAAAAAGAAGACAACAAAAACAACTGCTCTGCCAACTGCAAGGGAGAAAACTACATAACAACCCACCCCCATAGCTCCACCTCCAAAAGTACTAGTGGGAATTCCAGAACCCACACCTATTGAGCCTCATAAAGAAGTGACTACTTGGAGCCAGAGGTAGAAAAAGAGAAGGGCGCAACAGCCAACCTACAGCCTGATAAGGAACCGGAGGCAGAGCTAGAAGGACAAGGCTCTCAGGTCGTATCGGATATGGGAATTAGTGGAGCAGAGGTGGACCCACTAGACAAGCCAAAGGAGAATGAACAAGGTCCACCGCCACCACCTCCACAACCTACAGTGCCAAGCTCGTCAATGACACACATGGAGCATCAGCTGCACCAGCAACAACAATGTGCACCTTCCTTCGGAGGTGCATTTGGTACACGGCTTGATGCTATGTGGGAACACATGCATCAAACTAACACAATAAATAAAACAATCTCATCTTCTTTATCTATGCTAACCATGTAGGTTCATGTTCTTGATGAAAGGACAAAAGCACTCCCTCACTTCTTCCAAGAAGTTATAAGAAACCAATGGATGATGATAGGAATGCTAAAGAACATGAAGGACGAGATGGAAGATCTACAAAAAGAGAGGCATGCCATCTGAGCCGACAACAAGCACATGCGTCGAGGATATGACACAGCAATGGCTAGCCTCCAAGAAGAGTGCCAACTCTTAGAAGAAGACCGTCGGAAGCTCAACAAGGAACATGAAGAACTTGAGAACCAATAGAAGAAAAAGAAGACCAAATGCTCAGCAAGCCCGGCGCACTCCTCAGCCAGTCCCTCTAGCCAAGACGACAACAATGATGACAACGTGGGAGGAGCAAGCACGGGAGTGGGCACGCCAAAAGAAGGAAGTTCCAATATAAAGGTGGCACCTGCAGCTGAGCCAAAGAGAAATGAGCCACCACAGCGGTCAAGCTCCCACGATGACAAACAAACAAAGAAAAATGCGACATTGTGAATGGAGCTCGACCTCAACTACAATCCAGAAGAAGGTCAAGACAAAGCTACTGAAGATGGTGGGAAACTAGCAGAGCCTCAATTCTCCTCGCATACGCATACAATGACAATAGAAAAGCAAATTGCTGCTACACATAGAGAAGAAGTGGTCACCGAACTCAGCGTAGCAGGAGCAGTAAAGCTCAACAAAATGCTAGATGAGTTGGGGGCTAGACTTGAGGAGAGCAGCGAGTTCCTCCTATTCCAACCACATCATGAGAACAACAACTATCTTTATGATGGGAAGATGGAGGCAACCCTGGCAATGATGGTGAAAGCCAAGCTGGGGCAAATTTCTGAGGAGAGCCATGTCAAAGATAACATAGCTGTTGAAGCTTTCTCAGAAGTAGTTGAACCTAAAGCTACCACACAACCATCGCATAAGGTGACCGAACAAGTGGCCAAAGCCTTGCCGACAATAGATTAAGCTTCGATACCTTTGACACAGGAAACAACATCCAACGATGAGGATGGTGGGCTAGAAACCTTCTTCACAGATGAGCCCGCCAGGGAGCGGATTGCACCGGTTGAAGCAGAAACACTTGGAGTAGCTCCCCCTCTGTCTTGCAAGATGAAAGAAATGGACACGACTACGATATCATAGATCACATGCAAAGACATCCACATCTTGGCAGATGTCCTCAGTGACGATCTGCCCGGGTCAGACATACTATATAACAACAAGGGTAGACGTCTATCCAGAGACCACTTCCGAGGAATATTCATGAAAAAGCACGCATACATAAAATACTATTCAAGGTACTCTACGCCACCCTCCTGGAAGAATTCCTGCACGCGGACAAGCCGCAACCAGTTTTCAACAGGACAACACATCTAGCCAGCCTCCTCTGCAATGAAGACTATAAGGTAGCAGATGTAGCTGAACTGAAGGCAGCAATCCGGAGGAAGGAAACACGACATGTGGTGCTGCCCATAAGGAATACAAAGCATTGGGCATTGATATTCATTGGTCTGTATGAGTGGAAAATGATGGTGCTCAATTGCTGTGCAGCCGAACTAGACATCACCTCGCTGGTTTACAAGAGGAAGGACACCAGAGACACTTTAAAGATACCGCTGCGTCTACAACGAGCTATCAAGGATGCAGATAACAAGTTCCAAGGGTCCTGGAAGCTCTTCTCAATTAATAAGAAAGTCCCCCAAGAAGAGGTCGGTTCGGGGGATTGCGCCTTCATAGTACTATGAATGATGAAGGCCATCAACAAAGGAATCCCCCTGGGGGATTTAGACAATGAAGACCTGCATGGACTACGGGGTATGTATGCTATGGAGGTCATCTATGATCGTCGATTCTTCAATGACCTGATGATGCCTACAGAAGCTGTACCCCAGAGGCTTCACATGGATATCCCTCTACCTAAAAAGTTCACCTGCAAGGAGCAGCTAAAAAACCATGTGGGTTGATCCAACTAAACCATTCAGGGCTGTCGCATGGAAAGAAGGTTGGCATCAAGGCTCTGGAGAAGCTGCAAAACAAACGTCAGATGACAAACTAAAGCAACCTCTAGTAGCGGTGGTTCCTGAAGAACAACCACCAAGGGAACAACCTGAGGAAGGAGAGGTTGAACAAGAAGATCTGGGCGATGCAAGACCAGACGGACCAGAAGGGGACATAACACCTTCTTTCAGGGATTTCGATAGGTGGAGCTGCTTCAGTCTGTCCCTGGAAGAACTAACTATAATTATGACTTCTTTGAAAGAATTTGATTCGTCGGGAGATGTCATCTTTGAGAGAGATGACATCTGCGTGCTAAAAGACGACCTCCAAGAAACGATGAAAACAAGAGGATACCTTTCTGTAAGTGCGATGTCAGCTTACCTGATGATACTAGGCGACACCATGCCAAATGCCCCATGACATACTTCTTACTGGTAGATGACATCCTAAAGGACAAAAGGTCAGGAGAGAAGGAGTGACTGCAACAACGCCTGGTGACGTCCCCACCAAATCACATCTTCCTACCTATTCTTCACGATAATCATTAGACTTTGTTGCATGTCAACATCCTTAGAAGGACTGTAGTACTCTACAACAGCTCTGATGCAGCCTTTGCACTTAATAAGAATACTAATATGACAACAAGAAAGATGCCAATAGAAGAAAAAGCAAACACATGCGCCGAGGCTATCATTCACATGATAAGAAGTCACTATAGAGGGTATGACCATACAACAGGCAAAGACTTCAAGAAGATGCAGTTCTTCTACAGGAGTCCCCAACATATGCCTTTATTAAATGACTGTAGTTTCTTCTATCTATCCTGGATGTTAGCCATAGCCACTATTGGCTTCAAGGTGGAAAACATTTAATATGAAAAATACCACACACTAATAGGAATATATGCAAGCATGCTCCTCGAGTCCAAGTGGGCCTCCACCAACAACAACAAAAACAAATAAAGAAAGCCCGTTTATACATCTCACTCAAATTTTGACACCCCGAGACATGGTGCAGGATAAGTTTGGGGGAGGAGTCATAAACGGGCTACAGAGGTACATTTACCATCCTTTTACCCTTTTACTCCTAAAAATTTTGAATTTTTGAATTTTTTCTAAAACTACCTTTTTATTTTAGAAGCTCGCCTCCTCTCTTGCTAAATTTTCTGATTGTAGTGTTTCAACCCTCTTAGAGAGAAATACATGAGCAACATATACATGTATATATGAGTAAAACAATAGTCATAGCAATTCTTCTCTACCTCATTCTTGCAATAATACGTTGTAAATGTAACAATATTAAATCATGAAACCCTCGGAGACTAGAGAACTTCACCTAGTCATACTCCTGACCAACCACCCTCACTTGATGCTTTTGACCAGAAAATCCTTATCTCTGTAGAAAGGGAAACAACTACCCTCTTCAAAGCATATCTAAAAGAGGCTTGGCCGCCCAGAAGACCAAGTAAAATTCCCCGAACCCAAGCCTGAAAGGAGAGGTAAAAAGCCAAAAATAAATAAAGAAAAAAATATAAGAGTTGTGTCCAAAAAATTGCCAAAAGTTTCCGTACGACCGATATATTACTGCACTCGTGAATGCAGATATGTCGTGCCCGTAAGTGGAATCTTGAAGCCAAGCTTACACACCTCCAATCCTGAATGGAAACTCACAAAACCACCTGACTCAAGGTCAGAAGCCCAAAAAAGGGCAACACTATTCGTACGACAGTTGTGGGTGAGGAGTTCAGGAGGAAGATGAAAACATCTAAATCCTTAAGCCTATCCGAACACATTAGCATAGGGTCAACTGAAAAATAAAGAATTGGTGTGAAAGCTACCCCTCGAAAAAGACCGGCCATTGGTATGGTCATTACCTAAGGGAAGGGGGTGATAAGTTGAGAAGGAGGAGCCTTTTACAATTGAAGGTAATGGCATGGAAATGAAGTTATGCAACTCCGGTTGAGGGTGAAGGAATGAGACTTAAGGGTTTGAAAACATGCAACAACAGTCTTGATGCAAGAATGAGATATTGTAGTACTCGTGTTATAATGTTGTCTTCTAAGATTATTCATTCTCTCTCTGAGTTCTCGAACCTACACTTAGCCTGGGGACATGCTTGATTCTAAGTTTGGGGGAGTTGATAACTCTATTTTACGTACTTTCTGTATATATTTTACATCACTTTTAGTATATCTTTTGTTAGCTTTTCACATAATTTTTCTATCTTTTTGACTAAAGCCTCACTTACATGGTTTCAGGAACATTCAGAACCCAGGTCGTGGTTCAGGGGCCGCGACCGAGGTCCACTTATATTTCAACTATGATCACGGTTCCAAAGATCTCTAGAGATCGCGATCATCAGGCGTCAAGGAAGGATCGCAGCTAGTTTATAGACCGCGGTCATCGCTTAACCGCGATCTGAAGGATGGTCGCGATCGTAACATGCGCCTCAACGATATACCAATGGTCATGGTGTGGATACAGACCGTGATCAAGAAAGACAGCGATCAAGAAGGACCGCGATCAGCTTGGAAACTGCGCTCACTGATGACTTCTTACAAACTGCGACTGAGTGGAACGACCTCGACCTCCCTGACGCAATGTACAAGTAGACCACGATCGCGATCGTCACCAAGTTGTGACTAAGCTCAACCGCAGTGTAAGATGAATAAAGAGCAGACCGCGACCGCGGTCTCACCCCTCACTTAATTGAGACAGCGACCGTGGTATAAGTCTTAGTCAGTGGAATGTGCCTATAAATAGCACACCCTCCTGTCTTGTCAAATCATCAGATCATAGATCGGATCCCAAGGACCACGAAGTGCTAATGTGTTCCAGATTCATCCCAGACCATCCCATCACCAGTCTTGGATCTCCAAAGGTGGAAGTTGAGGAGGGAGAAGACTGAAGACTCCTTCTTCGAGAGAAGAAGATCGTTCTCACCATCAACGTGGTAGATCTAGATCTGAAGAAGTACTGTGTCGTATCATGTCTCTTATCTCTAGATCTTTCATTCCATCCTACTATACTTCCCTCCCCTCTTCGTGGTCTTCATGAATCTATCTTTCTGTAATGTTGTTATGCTGTCCGCAAGCATGAGCGGCTAAACACCTTAACTTGGGTTGGGAGTAGCCACTTGAATATACATATTCTTATCAAGATTATCTCCATGCACCTATTTTAATGCTTCACTTGTATGCTTAGCTACCATCTTGGGATGTTTGATTTTTGATATCTCAAGAAAGTAGCATCACTTTTATCATGTGTCATGGAGTAGTATGAATGCACGAGGGTTACTAAGGCTTTAAAACCATATGTTATGTTGCGAAGTTTACGTGTGGTCATCTCGAGAGAGAGGTCACCCTTAGACTAAGATCTTTCCTCATCTTGAGAGAGAGTGGAATAGACACTTTTGATGGTTGCTTGTAATATTGGTAAGAGTATGCGAGAGAGAGACGATGTTGCATGTTGGTGAGGTGCTTTGGTAGGTGAACCCCAACCCGAGTTCCCTTCCATATACTTGTTTCTTCTTATTTCTTTTGTTTCTTTTGTTCTAGTTATTCTTGTATTTCTTGCGCTACTTTTGTTTGTGTGCTACCATTCCTTAGGGAACACCTTTTATATACCCTATTTGACTGGAGTATACTAGTGTTGGATTCTGCGTGCTTAACACTGTCAACATTGTCCCTGTGTTCGACCCTGATTGCTACATCGAACCCCGTTTATCGTTGCGGGGGCCTGAGAGTTGGGTTATCTCTTTAAAGGTCCGACTACTCTGAATCCACTCCTTTTGGAATTGCGATTTAGGCCGGTCAGGTGGCGACTGGTGGATTGTATTGGGGATGGTGTTGGGACTTCAATTGCAAGATGGAGTTGGTTCATTCCTTGATGAAGGCCACTATGATAGATCTATGTTGTGTGTTTCCTCCATGTAGGGTGCATTGTTCAATGCTAACATGGATAGATATCATCTCGTGTATCCATTCTTGCTCCGAGGAGTTGAAGAATTCATTAGGTTTTAGGAGATCATGCTAGATCTCTTTGATAGGCGGACCATCCCTTAGGCAATGTAGAAGGGATCCCTGGGCGTGGTTACAGATTGGGAAAATGTCATCCAAAGTTATCTATTTTCTGACCATCTCTAGATTGGTCAAGAGAGAGCCATGGAAGAATAACCAAAGGAAGGTCTTTAATTTATTCAATGGACTGGAAGACCATATATTCTTCCATGTAGGAGAGGTCAAATTGAGCATCTGGTTCCTGAGAAAAGTATAAGCTAAACTCGATGTGAATTCTCCCTAATAGTGAAAGGCCAGGACCAGGTGTCTTTTTGACTTTAGTGTGTTCCTTTGGATTGTGCATATACTTGCCACACGTAACTCTAACCCATAGTGCAGACGGTTGAGTCATGAAGTTCCAGACGTTTTCCAGTATTAGTGATTTGTTCTGAACACATGTTGTCTTGAGTCCCAATCCTCCCTTAGCTATAGGCAAGGTCACCTTCTTTTAGGATAGTAGAGAGATATTGTGTTGCTCACGACCACCTGACCATAGAAAGTCTCAGATGTGTCGGTCAATCTTGTCACACATGCCAGGGGAGATCCTGACAGATTGCATAGTGTAGGTTGGAATCGATGTAGAGTACTCAATTCAAGAGTGATGCCTCCGGAGAGGGAGAACATGTTACACTAAACAAGATTACTCAAAACACTAAACATGGTCAATCACTAAATTAATACATACCCAGAAAATAGGGTAAATTAAAATCGATTTCAACATCAACACATGCTCAGAAACATTTGCATAAGAGTCCAACATCTTTCTTGTATTCATACTATGCCAAGAATTTTATACAATTTGTTCTATGGCCATAGCCACAACATATATACACAAGAGAACATTATTCATATATGCCACATAAAAAAGCATTAACATGCAATTAAAAGCCCGATTAGTTTGAAACTGTTAGTATGTATGGCCTGAGAGCCAATCATATGATGATTGGATTGGCATATGTCATGATTGATTTGATAAATATAAAAGGCAAGCTTCCAATTTATTCTAGCTCAATTGATTATGAGATAAATGATGGAGCATAATAAATGTCTAAAGAATGACAACACTCAATGAAGTATGTCTTCAGGTTGAGGACCTGAACAATGAGATCATACAAATGCTAAGAGTATGTACATTCTCATTATGTCCCAAGTCAGATGTCATTGTAGAAGGTTGATAGACAACAATGACACATCAAGACTAGAGTGTGTGTTGGTTGATGATAGTGTCTCATTAGTCATGATATATGATATCAAACCAAGCACATAGATACATGTTAGAGAACAGTGTATCAGACAGACCCATCATGAGAGTGACACATCGAACCGTGATATGGAAGTCAGAGTCATCTCTCATAGTGATGGTGGTGATTGTGATTCTTAGACCTGAAATCACTGCACTCATCGAATGTGATTGTGTACACTTTGACATCATCAAATGCAGTCCTGAAATAGGGGTTGTTATAACAGTGATGATTGGGTGGATTTGACGCATGAGATAGACTATGAGTGATAGATATGGGATTTGTCCCTCCTAAGGGAGTATGATGTCCAGGCCACTTGATAAGTGAGATTGAGAAAGGCATGTGCATGCACATGTAAATCAATATATGATATTGATGTCACACATATCTCAAACAGTCTACTCTAGTTCAAGAAACATGAATGAACGTTGAAAGGATGACAACTCCATGCCTTGAGTTCATTCAGGATATCAGAGACAAAGGAATTATACATTCATTGGAACACCAATCACAGACTGTAGGATTGAAATTTGTTCTCCAACTTTCCTTTTCACTTGGGTAGCACTGATGTGCGACTAGGCACCACTCTTTGCTTGTGATGTCATAAGCGACATTCACTGCCAACGTGAAATGGGACCTATAGGGTCACACACAAAGGATTTACCTGGAAGAGGAGTTTATCCATGAATAATGTTTGGATTGATTACTAAAGTGTTTAGGTACTCAATCAAACATTCAATCAATAGACTTAACTTAGAATCACCAATTTTAAGCGTTGAACCAACAAATTTGAGTGTCAGATTGATTGAGAACTAAATTGACTATGTTCTGCACAATCTGGACCACCAACCGACCAGTTCACTGGGTGAACAGATCAGATCATGGTCAATGAGATGACTGGTTCCTCTAGTGAACCAGTCGGTTCACTTGTCCAAAAAAGCAATGTTGGATTTTCTCAGGTTGTGAGAAAAATGTTTTTGTTTCACTTGATCAATTCGATTGGGACAAGAATTAATATTTGTGTTAATTAGAAATGATTAAGGAAAGTCAATTGTGGTCAAGTCTGGGAAATGAAATGAACGGTTCACTAAGTGAACCGACCGGTTTCACACTCCTAGCCGACTGATTCACTAGTGAACCGATCAGATCACCTTGCCAAATGACCGTCTCATTTATGAAACAACTGACTCGCTTGTGCAAATTGTTCATGGAAATTCTAGACCCTTCTACTCCCACACAGACTGGGAACCCTGACCCTATCCTCTGCTATAAATAGAGGGGTACATGGGGCTTCTCCAGAGGCACCACTCTAAACATTAGTTGCTCTGCAAAGTTGTTGTCCTCTCTGGTTGTAGTAACCAAGAGAGCCCAAGCAAGTTCTACCCATCCAGGGAGGAACAACGAGGAAAAGAAAACTATAGAAAAGTGACTGATTGTGCGAGAGTGTGTCAGTGACTAGTACACTGACAAAAGGGAACAACTCCTTCTAGTATGTTCTTCAGGATGACTAGAGTTCCCAGTAGCCCGTGTAGACTATCTATAGAGGCGGGAGATTTTTGCCACTCAGGAGGACGACAATCAACCGCAGTCTGGGTCAAGACCATGAGCTGCACAGACATCATCGAAGATAGGTGGTTGAAGACCATACTAGCTGTGAGTATAGTCACTGGGCAAGCCTCAGGACCAGGCATATCTCGCTAAAACCATCCTTCCCATGACATAGATATTGATGCGATCTGCTTGTTATGGGTTTATGGTAAAGTAAATTTTTTTGTTTCAGCTGCCTAGTCCGACCATGTAAAACCCAACAATGGTATCAGAGCCACGTCAATACTCTATGTTTTGAGATAATTGATATGATTGGATTTTAGTTTTACCATCTTTTATTTATTGCATACGATGCAGATATTTAAATGATTAATGTGAATATCTAATTAATACCACTTGATCCCAAGCTAATATATACATATATGATATGTATATATGTAATCGATACGTGTTGTCCTAAAATAGTTTTGATGGTGGATGTGTAGCATATTTATGGCCTATAAACTGTATGTGCATGTGTGTGGTTGGTTATGGTTGTTTGCATCTCGATCTACGTATCGAGCCCTCTTCTTCTATTCTGAATGTAACTCGAGATAACTTGAGATTCTTTTCTACCTTTGCTCTCCTTAAATGTAACTCTAGGTTTCACAAAGATATATGTAAAAGTAGGACAGTTTTGTTTCTTATTATGACGAAGAATGAAGATGACCGCTTGATGGATCGAGATGACCGACTGAGGAGCAGTTGGTGGCCTGACGAGGAGCTTGGCGACCTGACAAACCGACCGTTTGGAGTAGCCAGACGATCGGTTGGTGACAACCAACCGACTGGCCAGGAGGTGAGCTGATCAGTCATAGGATGAGCTGATCAACCCAAAATGGCCTAAGCACATATCTTCATCAACAACAGGTTGCATGTGATGTAGACCTTAGATGACCGTAGTTCCCTGTGATTCTAAGAAACTACTATAGGATGGCCATAATCATCGCTTTATCATTATTGCATGTTTTTGTTTGTGGGATATATCATGTATATGATACTTACTATATATGTGGTGATTAGATACATATATGCATATATAAGTATATTAAAACCCCTCAACAAAATATTAAGTTTAAGATGCCTTCCAAAAGCAGCACACATGAAAACCTTGATCGACCAAGTGTAGGTTATGCCAAAGCGTGGTGCACGGTCCATATTGTGAAAGTGTGATGGTAGATATGTAGGTCTGCCAAAACAGGGTACATAGTCTATCGTGTTGGCTTTTGGGTCAGACTTAACAAGGTGACCTTGATCAGATCAAGCACCTTGAGGCATGCAAATGTTCATGACAAAGAATTGTGCATAGCATCTATCCAAGAATTGCATATGATGCAATTGGTAAATGTTACCTACCTTAATAATTGATTATGGATGCTGGCATTGGTCGGGTAATAACTCAATTGTTTTGGGTCTTAGCTCACTAGAAGGTTGTACATTGCAATCTTCCAAATTGATGGTGAGGGCTATCAATTTGACCAAAATCGTGGGAGCGATAATTAATTAAAGACCTAATTATATCGTCAATTTTTAAAGCAAATCAAATAAAAAGTGTTTTGGACTAAAATTGCAAATTTCCTTTTGTAGAATAAATGGATACCAACAACAATCACTTTTCATTGCAATCAGTCCTTGAGAAGGACAAGCTAAATGGGAACAACTTCCACGACTGGTTTAGGATGTTGAGAATTGTTCTCACTCAAGAGTGAAAGCTCTATGTCCAGATACACCAGAGCTGAAAGAACCCATTCCCACCGCACCAAAGGCTGAAAGGGATGCTTACAAGAAGCATACTGAGGATGCCATTGATGTGAAGTGCTTGATGTTGTGCTCAATGAACTATGAGTTGCTGAGACAACATGAGAACATGGGCGTCCTTGATATGGTCCAACATCTCAAGAACATGTATCAAGATCAAGCACGACAAGAGAGATATGATGTCTCCATAGCATTGTTCAAGTGCGTCATGACAAGGAGATCTAGCAGGCCCTCACACACTCAAGATGACTGGGTATGTAGAGAACCTAACTCGACTGGGATTCCCTCTGAGCCAAGAGTTGGCTTCGTTGCCAGAATCCTACAGTCAGTTTGTGATGAACTACAACGTGAACAACTTTGACAGACCACTGACAGAGTTGTTGGGCATGTTGAGGACAACCGAGGCATAGATGAAGAAAGACAAACCCAAATCTGTGATGATGATTAGCAGAAAGAAGGGAAATTTTAAAGGCAAGGGTAAGGGCAAAGCAAAGAAAGGTTCTGATGCTAGCCAGTAGCCCAAGTCATCTTCAACTCTCAAAGCCAAGAGAGGGGAAAATAAGGGAGGCAAATGTCACCATTGTCATAAGACAAGACATTGGAAGAGAAATTTCCCTCTCTACATAGATGAACTAAAGAAAAAGAATAAGGGGATGGAAGTCTCCACCTCAGGTATTATGAAATAAACTTAAAATGCTTCTTTATCTAAGGTATATGATACCATGATATAGATCTGACATATATGATGTGCAAGATCTGAAAAGAAGTGATGGCCTTTATGAAAGGACCAAGAAGGAACACTCATCAACATTGGAGCAAGTGTTACTGCCATAGATAGTAGTACCTTTTAGTTTATTTCAGTCCAAAGGGCATGTAATAGAGTTGTGAACTACTATTTCATTTTACCAATAAATAGAAGCATTTTATTTTTGCATCTTGCGATGACAAGGATGTCTATCAATAAAGTTCATGTTTCAATTTCATATATGGCAATGCCTTATTTATCTTGTAGTACTTGGTATGCATGAGATAAAATAATAATACCTAAAAGTTATTGTTGACTCAAATAATAAATTAGCATTATCATCTAAACAAATGAATCAGAAATTCATCTCTAGGTTTCATGTTGATGGATAAACTAGAATCTCTTGGTTAATGAACCATTAAGAGATATGAATGTCTTATTTATTGGGCATGATGACAAGTCAATCTTCACTAGATGTAGTGAGAGAGTGACTATCGTATTAGGAACAATACATATTGATGTATATACATACCTATGGGGATAAATGCTAATACTTCAAATATGGTGTTTAATGAAATACCAATATGAATATCTCAAAGTGTTCAAGAATATCATAAATGAAGAACATACTTGGTAAAAGTATTAATTCTTTGATATGATCAATGAACAAGATACTTAAACCAAATGTTTGAGGACCTTGTGAGTAACTATGATAGTGTATCACAGAGAACTCATGATTTAGGCATAATGATGTCTAAATCAAAGAAGGAATCATACTCTAAATAGTAAGAGTATGATCATCAAACAAATAACTAATCTTCTAGAATTCTTCTAAAGAACATGCTTTACACCAAATAAACGTACAAAAGGAGATTAAGAATGACAAGTGTTGTGGATTCTCAAATTCCTTATGTAATAGATACAACTCATATATCAAGTTGTTAATGCCTTGATGTTGATGGATAATGATTTCCCACAAACTCAAAGGTGATGAATTGGTCATATGATGATGAGCCAATAATCTATCTAGATGATGTTGAGGAACCATATTTTGAATTATAGCTTGAAGCCATAAAGATCCAAAATGACTTCCATGTGAACCAAATAAGGTATGAACTTAATGGTAGCACTTATAGGGATGAAACCCATAAGTTCAAGTGGGTCTTAAGAGTTAAGACTGACATGGATAACATTTGATTGGTTGAAATGAATTCAAGTGAGTTCAAGGTGTTGAACCTGATGAATTTATTTAGCCAATTGCAGTGGCTATAGGACTATGCTTGCTATTAGAACTTGAAGACTATGAGATTTGGCATATGGATATAAAATATGCATTCCTAGAAGGAATAACATAAGGTTGTGTACGTGACACAACCTGAAGGGTTTTTTAATTCTGTTAATGCAAATGCAGTCTATAAGTTACAAGAGATTAATCAATATCGTTGATTAAATACAAGCATCTCAGAATTGGAGTCTTTACTTTGATTATAGTCAAAAGGTTTGACTGATATATCAAAATAAAGGAGGGATCTGTGATTACAAAGATTAAGTGGGAGCATATTCTCATTCCACATGATGATGAGGATTAAAAAATTCTAAGAATCAAAACTGGTATGGAAATACCTTCTTTAAGGGAATAAAGAGAAATGTCCTATGTGATAGGAATAGAGATCTATAAATATAGTTCTCGAAATTCTCTTGACCTAATAAAAAGAGAGCATACATTGGAAGTCTATACTGAAGGGTTCAGTATGCAAAAGATTCAGTGGGAGAAAACTTGTCCATGTTACATGGAGTTAGTCTCTCAGATGCCAAGTGTCCCAAATTCTTATGAAGAATATGAACACAAAGATAGATGCCTTATGCATTCACAATTGGATCTATCATGTATGTAATCATCCCATTATCTTGTATGTATTGGACATGACAAGAAAATATATATGCATTCATCATGTTGTATGTATTAGACATGACAATATGATATGATCATCCAGTCATCTTGTATGTAATGGACCTGACGAGTGGATGTCTATCTACTTCTAGTGAGAGTCACTAGAATACCATAAAGAACTTATTTAAGTACTTGTGAAGTATTATGGGATTAGTTCTATGGTAATAAAAGGAAGAGTTGAGTGTAAATGAGTTACACTGATGCAAGCTTCTGAAATGACAGAAAATGATCGCAAAATACAAGATATAAAAGTGAATATGAGTTGTTAAATGGAAATGTTCCGAGTAAAATTAAAAGCCATTTAATTCTAAAAAGGAATGTCAAGTATCCTTGTGTTATGTACTCCGGAGGATACTATATGGATCTAGAAGTTCATATGGATGAACTTATAGATATTCCAACCATTGATGACAAAGTAGAAATACTAAGTCAAACAATGGAGCAAATTGTTAGGCAAGGAATATAAAATATCATATTATGGCAACTTCATCTCATATGGAATGTCATACAGTGAGGAGATGTGAAACATGCAATATACCAACTAAAGCAAAGTGTTGCTAACTCACTAGATTAGCACTAGCACAGCAAAAACATGTGGGGCATGTTTAGAGATCACTGAGAATATGATCCAAAGGTGATTGGCTCTAAGTGCAAGTGGGAGTCTGTTGGTATGTATGCCCTAAGAGCCTATCATTTGATGATTGGATTGGCATATTTCATGATTGATTAGATAATTATCAAAGGCAAGATTCCAATTTATTCTAGCTCAATCAATTATGAGATAAATGATGGAGCAGAATAAATGTCTAAAGAATGAAAATACTCAATGATGTATGTCTTCAGGTTGAGGACCTGAACAATAAGATCATACAGATGTTAAGAGTATGTGCATTCTTGTTATGTCCCTAGTCGAATGTCATTGTGGAAGGTTGATAGACAACAATGACACATTAAGACCAGAGTGTGTGTTGGTTGATGATAGTGTCTCATTAGTCATGATATATGATATGAAACCAAGCACACAGATACTTGTCAGAGAATAGTGTATCAGATAGACCCACCATGAGAGTGACACATGGAACCATGATATGGTAGTCAGAGTCATCTCTCATAGTGATGGTGGTGACGGTGATTCTTAGACCTAAAATCACTGCACTCGTCGAATGTGATTGGGTACACCTTGACATTATCAAACGTAGTCCTGAAACATGGGTTGTTATAACAGTGATGATTGGGTTGACGCATGAGATAGATTGTGAGTGATAGATATGGGATTTGTCCCTCCTAAGGGAGTATGATGTCCAGGCCACTTGATAAGTGAGACTGAGAAAGGCATGCACATGCACATGTGAATCAATATATGATATTGATGTCACAGATATCTCAGACAGTCTGCTCTAGTTCAAAAAACATGAATGAATGTTGAAAGGATGACAATTGCATGCCTTGAGTTTATTCAGGATATTAGAGACAAATGAATTATAGATTCACGGGAACACCAATCACAGACTGTAGGATTGAAAGTTGTTCTCGAACTTTCCTTTTCACTTGGGTAGCACTGATGTGTGACTAGGAACCACTCTTTGCTTGTGATGTCATAAGCTAGTTATGGACATTCACTGCCAATGTGAAATGGGACCTATAGGGTTACACACAAAGGATTAACCTAGAAGAGGATTTTATCCATGAATAATGTTTGGATTGATTACTAAAGTGTTTAGGTACTCAATCAAACATTAAATCAATACACTTGACTCAGAATCATCAAATTCAAGTGTTGAACCAACTAATTTGAGTGTCAGATTGATTGAGAACTTAATTGACTATGTTCTGCACAATCTAGACCACCAACTGACTGGTTCACTGGGTGAACTGATCGGCTCATGGACAGTGAGACGACCGGTTCACTCTAGTGAACCGATCGGTTCACTTGTCCAAACAAGTAGTGGTGGATTTTCCCAGTTTGTGAGAAAAAGTTTTTGTTTCACTTGTTCAATTCGATTGGGACAAGAATTAATATTTGTGTTAATTGGAAACGAATATGGAAAGTCAATTGTGGGCAAGTATGGGATATTAAACGACCAGTTCACTAAGTGAACCGACTAGTTCACACTCCCAACTGACCAGTTCACTAGTGAACCGATCGGCTCACCTTGCCAAATGAGCATTTCATTTATGAAATGACCGGTTCGCCTGCCGAAGTGCAAATTGTTCATGGAAATTCTGGACCCCTCTACTCCCACACAGACTGGGAACCCTGGCTCTAGCCTCTAATATAAATAGAGGGGTATAGGGGGCTTCTCCAGAGACACAACTCAGAACATGAGTTGCTCTATAAAATTGTTGTCCTCTCTGGTTGTGGTACCCGAGAGAGCCCAAGCAAGTTCTACCCATCCAGGGAGGAACATTGAGGGAAAGACAACTGTAGAAAAGTGACTGGTTGTGGGAGAGTGTGTCGGTGACTAATACACCGACAGAAGGTGACGACCCCTTCTAGTCCATTCTTTAGGATGACTATAGTTCTTGGTAATCTATGTGGATTATCTATAGAGACGGGAGATTTTTGTCACTCAAGAGGACGACAGTCAACCGCAGTCCGGATCAAGACCAGGAGCTGCACAAACATCGTCGAAGATAGGTGGTTGAAGACTACACTGGATGTGAGGTTTAGTCACCGAACAAGCCTCAGGACTAGGTATATCTTGCTAAAACCATCCTTCCCATTACATAGATATTGATGCGATCTGCTGGTTATGGGTTTATGGTCAAGTATAATTTTTTATTTCCGCTGCCTACTCCGACCATGTAAAACCCAACAGAAACACCATATACAAACTTTTCCCGCCTGGACCTAAGAATACAGGGATGACTCTAGGACACACTAGACAACTACACAACCTTCTTTAAGGTCCATCACCATATTTCTTCCTCGCTTCCACAATTCTATTGTCATTGTTGCTGATCACCTAAAAAGATGTGGTGACCCACGAGTGAGACCCATGTCCCAGCGTGAGATATAACTCTCAACATCGCTTATTGTTTACATTAAAAAATTTAAGTAGATCAAACAAGTATAACATATAGGCTTATCAATAGTGATGATTAGTAAGATATATAGAGGAGCAAATAATTATTATCATCATTAGGCATATTGTCATCCTTTACCTTGTTAACAATATAAGTAGTTTAGTAGCTTGTGCATAACTAACATCATAAGAAAGTTTGGTACCATATCTTCTCTTAACATCATGAATAAGTCTAGTAGCATAAGCATAGCTAACAACATTAGCATGCTTAACTGGTCAGGTAGATCTACATCATAAGTAGAGCTAGAAACATAAGAACAACTATTTGCATAAGAACAATTAGTAGTATATGCATCTCTAAATACAGAGGTATATCTATCAATATAAGCATAGCTAACATCATGTGATAACTAATGTCATAATCACTGCCAACATTGGTAGTATATGTATCAACTTAAACATGGATATCATATGTACACATCTATAACATGAGCATGTCCACAACATAAGCATATCTACTACCTTTTTAATGCATTAAATATCATTTCTATATAAAGAGTACAAACAAGGGTTATCATGCAATGTGAACTATTGTGTATAACCCTAAACATATATGCTACACGGTTGTATTACATCTTTTAGCAATCCCTAAGGAATTTGAGGATACCACTCAAAATCCAATGGATCATTGTTAAGTCGAAATCAGTGCCATATCAGATCTAGGGAAGAGTCAGACTCTAAGATCTTCTTCGCCCCTGATCAGTACATGTACACCACAGTGAAACATAAGGTCAATCTGCTAACAACCTAGTCCATCCTTGGTATAGGTCAAGATACTAGTGAAAGGAGGTGGGTACGCGTACCCTACCATTCGAGGTACAACCGCAACTGTCCTCCAAAATCATCACATATATAATCACCGAGACATGAACACAACCGTTATCAAACTGAGAGCTACGTATGACAGCAGTCATCCTCCCTAAATACTTGGATTTAGAATGAAAAGCACCCCACATACTCAACAATATGTGCTCCGAGTTTCCATTAGGAGTACTCGTTTCACAATCTAGCAAGTTCTAACACTCATTTGGATCTATGGAACAGGGCACTACATGATTGGGGTTTCACTTAATTAGTTAATGCCAATTGAGTGCATTAAGGCTGCATCATACAAGTGGACATATAAAATCTAATTCAATTTTAGCAAGCATTGCTACATAACAACTTCAGAAGATATAAAACATATGAAACATATTATTCCTCATCTCATCATCACATGGTACTATTCACTTGCCATTCATGAGAATACACTTGTCATCTTACTATCATAGGATATAAATCCTTAGTATAATATCACAAGGTAATAACCCTTGTCAACATAAGAGGATTACACCTCATTTGGGGCTCAATCATGCCCAAAGGTCTTTAAGACCATCAAATCATTCCCTATAAGATCATCATTATCTTTCCATGCCTACTATAAGGCTCAACATACATCACCATTCATGTGATACACAAGCTTAGCATGATATTACATTAAAGAACTAACAAATGTTTCTAGGATAACACTACAAGGTTATCTTAGCATTTAAGAACATTCCTTTATTATATCACATATAAGGAAGATATATGATTGGTCATCATCATACTCATAGTGTACAAGTTTAGTATAAGAAAGCATAGATCATGAAGCTATGATGACCACCGGTTAACACATTAGAGTTTCCATCAATTATTAGGAAGGATATTACGTCATTCTTTTAATCATTCAAGAAAGGACAATATGATTAACAACCATTCTTTACTTGCATTAGGGTTAGGTTTAGCAAAATAGATAACATTGAAGTTATAATTCAGCACTCATACACAAACCCTAACTCATGGCATCCCCATACAGTAGTGGATGCATAAGATAAAGCATCACCATCACCTTCTATACCTTCCTCAAGTATGGATCCATGCATAACTCAAGGTGTAACCATAAGATTTATAGCATACCAGGATTTCAACAATAATAAGTGAATACTCCATTATTCTATTAATCATTCACGGGAGACTAATCATGTTTAAGCACCATCACCTAATGGCATTAGGATTAGGAGTAACAAGATAAGTGACATTGAAAAAATCAACATTCATACCCAAGCCTTAAATCATGGCATCCCCATCGAATCATGAATACACAAGGAGAAGCATCACCATCAAATTCCATACTATCCTCAAGTATGGATCCAAACATAACTCGAGGTGAAACCATCAAATTTACAGTATACTAGGGTTTCAACCACCATAAGAGATTACCCCATTATTTTATTAACCATTCAAGGGGTCTTCTCATAATCAATCACCATCACTTAGGTACATAAGAATTATATGTAACAAGCTATACTTCATTAGGTTTACCCATTAACTCATTATGGTGATTATAAATTATATTCACCCGAGGGAAAAGGTAGGACTACAAATTTAAGGGTATTGACCATAAAATTATCATGATTAGGACCAAAACATTATACTATAGACTTAATTCTAAACTATTGGATGTTGAAGCATCCTTGCACAACCATTGGATGAAGTTTAACATTTTAAAACCATCGGTTGATATGTAGGTTTAACCCTTGGATCATCAAATCAAAGAACTCATCAGTTTAGGGCTTAAATTAAGCAACTCATGGTATCTAGTTACACCATCGTGTGGTAATCTTAACCACCATTAGTTTTGACACATTATGTCATCGTCAGCTGATAGGGTCAATACTATCATCATTGAACACCATCAGATGTTGAGCTAAAATAGCCATTGGATCATATCATCTTTAGGACACTAAACCATCAATAATTAAGATTCCAAAAGAGTCTAGAACTGAATTAAGGTGTGATCAACGGTTACCACTATCATCAATAATTAAGGTGTGATCAAGGTGTGATCACCATCATCTGCCACAAAGGCATCTCTGTCAGTTCCAATATAAGGTCATGCATCAGTTAATGTATAAAATTGAAAATCAGCCAAAAACACTAAGTATATGCCATCGTTTGATAGGTACTTAGCACCATTGGTTGGTATGTAAGAAAGGACCAAGTCTTCCTCTACTTCAGGAAGGTCGTGCACATGATTTAAGGTTCATATAGAATTGGAAACTTGTAACATCCCAAATTTGTAAATAAAACAAGTTTAGGGTCCTTAGTGCAAATGTTCAACTTTTCTATTCAAAATCCTAATCATCGATGCAACTTACCCAAAAATAATGAGATTTTCCATCATACTTCAGAATTTGATTCAAAATAGAACTCACTAAGGAAATCGAATTCATCTTCATTCTTATTCATGATATAACAACCTTTATGATATTGATGGGCAAAAAGTTATCAAAACCTAAATCTAATTGGATAGAGAGATTCTAGAGTTCCTTATTAACTTGTGATTAAATTTTGAGGTCATTTCAACTTGGTTTGACCATCTAAACTAATTAGGAGAGATTTCATATTGTTTTTTTTAATATCATCTATTTATTGATCTAACCTATGGTTCCATCTTTAAATCAATGTCAAGCAGCCGATCTGGCTCGTACTCTCAGGTCTGTGGTTCACGAGGGTCATTCCTCCCACCCAGAGTCCATTCCCTCTTAGACTCAGCATTGGCCGTGATTTTCCTTTACCCCAATCACTCTCTATAGAGTCTTGTTCTCATCGCCTCCACAATCCTCGCATCGGCCCGACCAATTCCACACCTGATTTGCTAATGTTTCATGCCCTAGAGTCTGCGGTCAGCTACGAACCCTACTACCCTCCCTTGTTTTGATCTTTAGAGGACACTCAATCATCACTCAGCCTTCATCTATATAAATATCCAACTGAGGTTCTTAGGGGGATATAGATATTCGACTCCACCCTCACATCGCCCTCCGTTACCCCTTCTCACGATATTCGCAGGAGCTGCATACTACAACAATAGCATGCTCGTCGACCCAGCATCTACGACTGTTGTGAACCCAAAGGAACCCACCAAGCGACCCGTGAAGACTTGAGGGATATTTCTCATGCTTTTCTTCTACCCGATTTCAGGGTGATTAGAGTTCATCCACCTCAAGGACATGATGAGGGTTTCTTAACCTCATGAGCGTGATAAGATTTCATCAAACTAAGAAGAATAGCTAAGATCTTCCCAAAGAGAGAGGTAAGAGAGTTCATGCACTTTGAGTATTTAGTATTGGTTTTCAGTGCCTTCTAATTAATATGATGATCAAGATGTAGTATATGCTTAGTTATGTGTTTCCAGTTAAATCTTAACTACATGAATGATCTCCTAAGGCTATTAGTTTAATATTATGCTTCAATATTATTTCAAGAATTCATGTCATGTTCATGTAGTCAGTTCAAGTATTTATTCCAAGATAATGATGAATCATGTAATGGGTTGTATTATTTTATCCTTGTCATGTTAATGTGGAGCCTATGGGCCTTATGAGCACCATTGGTGGATAAGTATCGAGGATACTTTATTCAACCACTAGATTAATTTATGCTAATACAAATCTATTATTCAATTAGTTTCATTCTTTTCCTTATTGCCAAATTATTATGTTGTTATAATAATACTCAATGTCGCTTACTCTAACGTGGTTTTTATTGCATGCATGGCTGGGGGCGCGATGCCTGCAGGTACAAAACAACTTCCAAAAAAGGGCTTTATGAAGGCTGGCTTTAGGAATAGATGAACGTTTCCTAAAGATATATATGGTGGGGTGCCATCTACAATAGAAGATTCTGATGTTATAGATAACTTCATGTATTAATAAAGTTTAATCATGTATATCTTAGTTAGTTTCAATTCAAAAAATCAATTGTAAACAATATATGAATCAAGTTCATTATCAATGCTTGGTCATTATTTACTAAATTTGCAATGGTTATTATTGTTGTTACATCCCTTTGAGCTAAAGTACCTCATGTTATGGAAAACATGGGTGTTGCTTCCGTTGACACATGTATGCTTAAGGGGGTGTTACAATAATTGTATTAGAGCAATAGGTAGATGGCCACTAAGCTAAAGATTTGAATGATCTAAGCCCTAGGTATAGAAGATTAAGTTCACGATATGGGAAACAAAAGTAGGGTCTAGTCAGGATACATAAGTTACATAAGGGTTAGGGTTATGTGCCTAGATGTTTTAGATTTTTGTGTTAACTCTAAATTTGTACATAGGATGCTCTCTCTTCTTCCCACGTGTCTGTGGTATGGGACACAGGCTCATGGGGTTTTGTAGAGGGAATGCTAAGTGCAAAATCATACTTGTCTAGTCCTTTCAAGTGCATGTGGTATGGGACATGTGCATGGGGGAGGTGCTGAGATAAGCGTGAAAAAAAAATATGTATAAGAGTTGCCATTAAAGTTTGAGACATATAGTCCCCTAAATTTAATTAGTTACATAATAAGACCAAGCATGCATACAAAGGGTAGATAATTTGACATGGATATAAAAGAAAATAATGCACATGCTACTAAATAATGTTATCCACTATTTTAGGATTGTGTATTCAAATTGAACATCATGTATTACTTCTATGTGCATGGATTATGAAATTATGAAAATCTTGTTTAAGTATAAGAAATCATAATGTTGATATTGTCCTCTCCATCATATTATGTGAGACTTAACTGGCCTTATGAGCTCTGTGGGAGCATTATGTGAGCCTTAGTTGGCCTTATGAGCTCTGTGGGAGCATTATGTGAGGCTTAACTGGACTTATGTGAGCCTTAATTGGCCTTATGAGCTCTACGAGAACATAATGTGAGCCTTAATTGGCCTTATGAACTCTGTGGGAGCATTATGTGAGCCTTAATCGGCCTTATGTGAGCCTTATCATGCATTATGTGAGCCTTAACCGGCCTTATGAGCACTGTGGGTGCAATTAGGAGAGTGACTGTATCGAATAAGGTAATAATCCATCTTATTATGAAATCATATAAAGTTAACCAAGTTCTCATGAAATTATGTTAACTATGAGTAAGTCATGTCTTAAGTATGCTAATGAGACTATAAGAGGATATTAGAGAATTAAGATGCATATATTATGTAAAACCCTAAGGTGGGTAGTATGAGAAATTTTTTAGGATGAAATTTTCCTAAGGTGGGTAGAATTGTAACATCCCAAATTTGTAAATTTAACAAGTTTAGGGTCCTTAGTGCAAATTTTCAACTTTTCTATTCAAAATCCTAATCATTGATGCACCTTATCCAAATATAATGAGATTTTCCATCATACTTCGAAATTTGATTCAAAATAGAACTCACTAAGGAAATGAAATTCATCTTCATTCTTATACATTGAGATGACGACCTTTATGAGATTGATGGACAAAAGGTTATCAAAAATTAAATCTAATTGGATAGGGAGATTCTAGACTTCCTTATTAACTTGCGATTAAATTTTCAGGTCATTTTGACTTGGTTTGACCATCTAAACTAATTAGGAGAGATTTCATATAGTTCTTAATCTAATCTCATCGATTTATTGATCTAACCTATTGTTCCATATTTAAATCAATGTCACGCGGCCGATACAGGTCAGACTCTCAGGTTTGCAAGTCGCAAGGGTCGTCCCTCCCACCTAGAGTACAGTCCCTCTTAGACTCACCATTGGCCGTGATTTTCCTTTACCCCGATCACTCTCTGTAGAGTCTCGTTGATCTCGTTCTCATTGCCTCCGCAATCCTCGCATTGACCCAACCAATTCCACACCCGATTTGCTAGAGTTTCATACCCTAGAGTCTGCGATCGGCTAGGAACCCCACTGCCCTCCCCTATTCTGATCTTCAGAGGACACCCAGTCATCACTCAACCTTCATCTATATAAATATCCAACTGAGGTTCTCAGGGGGGATATAGAAATTTGACTCCACCCCCACATCGCCCTTCGTTACCCCTTCTCACGATATTCACGGGAGCCGCATACTACAATAATAGCACGCTCGTCGACACAACATCTACGACCGCCATGAACCCGAGGGAACCCACCAAGCGACCCACTGAGACTCGAGGGATATTTCCCATGCTTTTCTTCTACCTGATTTCAGGGTGAGTAGAGTTCATCCACCTCAAGGACATGATTAGGGTTTTTTAACCTCATGAGCGTGATAGGATTTCATCAAACTAAGAAGAACAACTAAGATCTTCCCAAAGAGAGAGGTAAGCGGATTCATGCACTTTGAGTATTTAGTATTTGTTTTCAGTGCCTTATAATTAATATGATGATCAAGATGTAGTATATGCTTAGTTATGTGTTTCTAGTTAAATCTTAAATGCATGAATGATCTCCTAAAGCTATTAGTTTAATATTATGCTTCAATGTTATTTCAAGAATTCATGTCATGTTCATGTAGAATCAGTTTGAGTAATTATTCCAAGATAATGATGAGTCATGTAATGGGTTGTATTATTTTATCCTCATCATGTTTATGTGGAGCCTACAAGCCTTATGATCGCCATTGGTGCATAAGTATCGAGGATACTTTATTCAACCACTAGATTAATTTATGTGAATCCAAATCTATTGTTCAATTAGTTTCATGCTTTTCCTTATTGCCAAGTTAGTATGTTGTTATAATAATACTCAATGTTAATTATTCTAACGTGGTTTTTATTTCATGCATGGCTGGGGGCGCGATGCCCGCAGGTACAATGCAACTTCCAAAAAGGGGCTATATGAAGGTCGGCTTAAGGAATAGATAAACGTTTCCTAAAGATAAATATGGTGGGGTGCCATCTACAACAGAAGATTGTTATAGGTAACTTCATGTATTAATAAAGTTTAATAATGTATATCTTAGTTAGTTTCAATTGAATAAATCAATTGTAAACAATATATGAATCAAGTTCAATACCAACGCATGGTGATTGTTTACTAAATTTGCAATGGTCATTATTGTTGTGACATACCTTTGAGCTAAAGTACTTCATGTTATGGAAAACATGGGTGTTTCTTCCATTGAAACATGTATGCTTAAGGGGAGTGTTACAAAACTAAACAAGTAATGCCATAAAATTGAAAATCCCTAAGCAAGAATAGCTTTTATATGCATAGACCTTCATTTTAGAGCAAGAACATGAGTAATCAAGCCTGTAGTAAGCAACAAAAGTGAAGTGGATTATAAAACTCACCTCTCAAAATAAGATCACAGTCCAATAAGCAATAAAACTCAAGAAAAGAAGGGGAAGAATCCTAGCTTTATGCCTGAATTCGATCAAGTAAGCTTCTTATCCAAGAAAGGGAGTAAACCCTAGGTGAAGGGAGCAAGAAAGATAAGTTCCTTGAGGTTTAGAGAAAGCTTTACCATGGAACAGAAATGTTTTGTCCAAGAAGAAGGTAGGAGGAAAAGAAACAGAAAATGAAATGAAAGAGAGAATGATATACTTCCTAGTTTAGGTCAAGATCACCAAAAGGAAGCTTTGCAACCCTATAGAAGGGTAGATTCAAACCCTAGATGCTCCAACAAGAAGGTTGGCTATCGTCTTCTACGTTGGGGTCTATATTTGCCCCAAAGAAGGTGAAAGATGAAACTATAATAGAAGGGGAGATATAAGAGACCAAAAGTTTCATTTGGGATCCTAAGGATAAGTAATTGAAGCTTAAGGATAAGGAAAAAGAAAAGCTTGAGGTGTCCTAGTAGCTCTCTATGTGTCCATGGCCTTAAACTATTACAGATATACAAGCAACCACACAAGAAGATGCTCCACCATTCATGAAGACCTGATTATACATCGTTTGTTCCCTTTCCAAGACAATCAAATAAACCATTGTTTGATAGCTCCTAAAGGTAGCTCATCCATAAAGGGGTAAACCCTAAAATACCCTTGAAAAGAACACCTCCAAACCAAGGTCCAACTAGGCTCCCCATGGCCCAAAAAGCTCAAGAATGATAAGGGAATATCTAAGTTTTATAATGCATGTGAAAAGTTGTAATTAAAACCTTATATTTGGGTAAATTGCATAAAAGTCTAAAATGTGCATAAAATTGCATAACTTGCACAAATAGTGTCCAAATTGGACCAAATTTGAAATTTAATCTTTTCACATGAAACCAAAGTATCTCAAAAGGTTTAATTAAGGTTTTGAGCACTCAATTATGATAATTAGACCTATTAAACCATTTAATCAAGGTTAGGCGTCTCACAACCTTAAACCCCTAATTGGGATTTCACCCCCGAAATCTAAGGAAAACAAATATGAGTACTTTCCATGAACCTCATACTCTAACTTGCACATGGTTACTTCATTCTCATGGTGACGTCAAATCACCCTCATAGGAAACATGTTTTTCTCCCTCAACTCCTGTATGTTTAGTCTTGGATTAGCACATAAACCCCCACATAATAAGAAATTCTCAATATGGAACATAGAAACTTGGTGTGTCATCAATACAACTCTAGTAGTAACTTTCAACATGGAATTTTATCTGTCATACTGAATTGTTTAATTTGTTGTATTAACACATCACTCAGAAGTCATACTTGTTGGCTTTTTACCAATCATGGCATGTGTCACATACCGTTCCTTGAAACATTACAAAGGCGATGTATCCATCCCTTTGTTATAGATACACTAAAAATGGAACACTCGTCAACTTCTTCTTAAGTATCTAGAGAAAATATGATGGTAGAGCCTACCATTCTATACAAGGAGAAACATCATTCCTAGTCAATCTAGTTAGGAGTGAAACAACAACATTGTCTTCACCTTACTAGGATTTATGCAACATATTTAGCATACATATCATTATCACAAGAAGACATTTTAATCAACCCCCAACTCACTCTTGTTCAACTTGTCACATAGCTATTGTTTCTTTAGAAATCTAAAGGATTTTGTAAATATGTTGATCATATTGTTGAGCATCTTTAAACTTTGTGGATATGTTACCATTCAAAACTTGTCACATCTCATAAAAACACTACATGAGCACTCTGCCCCTCAAGTTGATAAAAACAATTGATGCATTGGTTAGTTTAAACAACATAAACCTAAACTCGCCATGGCCATGCAACTTATGTCATTCATTCTGATTCTTATCCACTAATATTCCAACCTCAATCCTATATAAAGAAACATTGTAGCACTTGTTGTTTGGTCCATTAACTATCAATCCTTGGCAGTGGTCTTGCCCAACTGTTAGAAGCCCATATACAACATCAAAGAATAACTCACATTCTTTATAAACAACACTTGGAGGATCTCAACATAAACTCTCTCTCTCTCTCTCTCTCTCTCTCTCTCAGGGAATGGAACACTATAAAGCTCATCTGATATACATCTTAAAACTCATGTACCACTGGTACACCATGGATACTAGGATTTTCACCTTGGTATCTACTACATGTGCTATAAGAAACTCACATCCTACTCTCATCTAATTTCTTAACATCATAAACATATAGGAGGAGTCTTACTAACTCTTGGAAGGCTAAAAAAGAATACTTGTCACAAACATCATGATTTTGGAATCATAGTCCAAGTAACCACATGCTATATCAAGATATCTACCCCTATGGTTACAGTGAATCCACACGTACCAAGTGGTATAAGATCCATTTGAATGTGGTGCCTCAAAAGAGAGAACACAAAGCGAAACACACTCCCCAAAACACAACAACACTTCCCAGGGTTACCAACAAGGGAGTTAACCGATTCTATCTTCATCATGCAAGTTAATCCTTTTACGGAACACTTTACCCTTTTTCATCTCAGATTCCATTCCATTAGCATAGGAATTATTAATATTATCATATCTCATTGCTCTTTTCTCATTAACTATTCATCATTCTTGTATATGTCCTCTCATGTTACCATGTTTTTAACCACTGATTAAGGAATAGTTCATCATATTCCACATTTTCTTCATTAAACAAGGATCATCTCCCTTTAATTTCTTTCACATGTCATGAATATCTTACACTAACACTTTCTTACACACATAGGTTGGTCTGAGATTAACTCAGGTTCCACTTGATTTATCTTTTCATATTATACTTATTACATGAGTTCTATCCATCTTTTGTGAATTTCATACCTTGAATCACTTTATTAGCACATATTTACCTATCTTTTACTTTTATCTTCTTGAATTATAGCTTCAAGAACTCCTCTTTTACTTATTTGTATTCATATTTAGGTTTCATCGTGTTGTATCTTTCTCTTATAGTCACCAAACATTCAAGTTTTGATAGGTTATGATGTAATTGTCATCTTCTTTAGAGTAAGATTTAAATATCTCGACCATGTTTTCTTATTCATTATACTCTTTAGATTATCTAAAAAGGACTACTCGATCAGAGTAATTTGAAAGATAACAATCTAAGATTTCCTTCCTTGCCTTTTCTTCAATAATTGAATACCTCACCAGAACATCCAAATACCATGTTGAGGTAGTATGCACCATGTTTTTATTTCATGTTCTTGACTTACACATCATCCTAGTCCTAAGTCCTAGTGTCCCTGTAGATTCATCGAACTTAGAGCTCTAATAACAAATTGTGAGCACCTGTTACACTAAACGAGATTACTCAAAACACTAAACACCATCAATCACTAATTAAACACATACCTAGAAAATAGGGTGAATTAAAACCAATTTCAGCATCAACCACTACTACAGAAACGGCCTTTGGCGTCGGTCGTTTAACCCCATTTGGCGTCGGTTTCCGACCGACGCCTACGTGGGCGCCGCTAAAGGTTGAACACTTCGGCGTCGGTTTTTTAACCGACGCCTATTTGTCTATAGGCGTCGGTGGTTTAGTAAATAACCGCCGCCAAAAGCGTTCGCGCCACAGAAAATGGCGTCATCTAGGGCACTTTGGCGTCGGTTATATACTAAACCACCGATGCCTGTACTTCAAGACGACACGGCCGTGTTTAGTACTATAGGCGTCGGTTTTATATGAATAACCGACGCCTTTTACACCACGGCCGTGCTATCCTGCACGGTCGGGTTGTTTGTACTATTAGGCGTCGGTTTTTATCAAATAACCGACGCTGTATGTCTTTACTGACGGTTTTCTATAAATAACTGACGCATATTTATATATATTTTTTTTCATATCAGTTTGCAGGCCTGCTGTGGCTGGTCAGCAGGATGAGAACCTGCAGTTCAGTTTTCTGAACTGCAGGTTTACGACATCCATTGATATCAGCCTACAAACAGGCCGCAAACCTGCAAAAGTCACAAGGAAAATTCTACACAAGTACATACATTCAGACATCAATTCAATTCTCACATTCACACATATAGAAACATTCAAATACATGTATTAACATTCAGAAATATTCATTTACAAAGTATCATTCATTATCGCTATCAACATCCCAATTATATCTTACAGTTGCCACTGCTTGTATGGCTTTTGCCCATTCTTCTCTTACTTCATTTAATGCTTCCATCGTATATGGAGCATGTATATTTTTTTAAGCGTTTACCTATAGTGTTGTCAGTTTTAAACACCTGCAAAGAGAATGATGTATATATATAAGTAATAATATAAAAATAAGATAAGATTGATATATTTCATACTAACTAATGAGACTATATATAATACCTCATGTATGGTATCGATGTCCAATGCGGCATATTTGATAATCATCTGCATAAATCGCATCACATAGTATGCGCATGCCCAACCATTGTCTTGTGTAGCACACTATAAATTGAAACATACAAAATAATATAACTAAGCACAATTCACATCAATAATATATATATTCGTGTCGGGAACTTACTTGTACGTTCTGCCAATTTATTGGCTGGTTCTTTTTCCTTGGGACCGTTCCTCCAGCCTTTTTGAATGCATCTAAACCCCTACATGTTAATATAACACAATAAATTGCATAAGTAAATAGTAATGTAATAAAAGATGTTAACGGATATAAAAATGAAATATTTCTCACCAGAATAATGGCATTCTCATTACGTGTCCAATTTTAGTGTTCAATGTACTCCCCGCAGGATCTAGATAATAAACAGTGAATGTCCCGGGGACAATAACTAGTAACTCCCAATGTCTACCGCTAGAAGTAAGAAGTTAACAATTAATAACTCAAAATGCAAAATAAAAATGGAATTTTCTTAAGTCCAAATTATAAATAAAGTAAACTTACTTGACATTGAATGGAGCTATTATTATCGTCTTCTTTTGCTGACCAAAAATTGTAAAAGCATCTATACAGTATTGTTGAACATTATCAGGGTCTTTAGCTACCAAACTAATCAATGATGGAATCAAAAATCCCACATGATCAAATGCAAATTGTTTGCAATGATCATCGACTAAGTAGCTGCAAAACATATAGGCATATGCATTAATACATAAGAAACCAGATCACCGGATCTTACACAAGGTATATGGATGTATAAACAAGATCTCACCTTATCCATGTCTCTATCATTGATGTATTCAGCCAATCATACATAAATAGCTCAATAATATCTTGTATAAATAAAGAGCTATCGTATGATCGACCTGCATAATCTACATCTAAAGAAACTATCATAGGGCAATGTATATTATGTGTCCGTAGCCAACATGCCATTCCCCTACAAGCAGGACCTAACGGGTATGTTAGGTCAGTTGGAACCCAAGTTGGTAATGCGGGAAGTGGAGGTGGAGGCCTAGGTGCTCCTGGTGTCTTCTTTTTAACCTGTATATATAATTTCAGATCAGTTGACATCATATATACACATTAACAGTCTAAATCAATGTAAATTTATCTTACAATTTCAGTCATGTAGACGACATCTGCTTTGGGCCACAATATGACCCCGCCTTCTGCCTCACCAAGTGTATCAATATCTGGGTGGGCATATGGAAACGCAACTTCCCTCCAATCGGGTAACACACGTAATGGGCCCACACGAACATAGCCCTGTGGCATTGGAGTCCCGTGAAACCTTTCCCCAGGAAGGGACGGGTAAGCCTGCGCCTCTGCAACAACATAGTCTTGCATTCTTAAGCGGCATGGCTTCAATGCCTACAAATTTACATAAAGAATATTATACATATATACATATCATCTTGAAAACATATCATCTTGAAAAGATTAGCTACAATGTCATAAACAATACTTACAGTAGACGTGCTAGGCGATGGGTCTCCAGGATTAGTCGCAGTCTGTGCATCAGGAGAAGAGTGGGTCGCCATAGGCGTATTGGAAGCCTGAGATGCCTGCCACCGCAGCAACTCTTCCTTGACCTTCTTAGAAACTAAATCCTCAACTCTCTTATTCTCCTATACATGGATAAAAGAAACATTAACTTCTTATTAATGAATTTCTTTTTGCAGTAACATTCTAAAAAAAGAATAGGTTACCTCTTCTTGAGAAAGTCCCGCTCTGGGTTTGCGTTGGGATGGCCCAAAGAATGCTTTGATGCCAACACCAGCGCCGGCACCTCTAACACGTCCAGGATGCACTGGGTTACCCAGAGAAACTGTCAATTCATCCCTTGTGCCTTGAGGGATGAACGTGCCTTGTTGCCTCTGCTCGTGCAGCTCCCGCTAATCACCATAAACAGAAATTGGTAAGTTAACACCACAAATAATCAATATTCAAACGATTTCTCGAAGAGTTGTATTTTACCATTTTTGCAGCCGCCTCAGCAGTTACAGGCTTCTTTATTTCACCCTTCTTGTTTTGCCTGCCAGCTATCCAGATATCATGGCGAGGCATGGGTGTGGCAGACTCCTGAGTAGGAGCAGACTCCTGAGCATACTGTTGAGTAGCCGCAGACTCCGCCTGTAGTCTTTGGCGAACACTTGCATAGCCTTTTGGACCCATAGTGTGGTCATGCACATTCAGTGCACGCCTTGCTTTTTGTGCGTCACTGAGGGCCTAGTTAGTATGCACAATAATGATTTGGTTAGTAGCACTAAATGTTAATCTTGAATAGGTGAATACAATGTATATTAATTAAATTGGGAGTGACGCCTAATACCTTGAATTCTTCAGATTTTCTTGAAGCAACAAAATTGTCCCAATCTTCTTTGTCCAAGAAGTTCCATTGTTCAAGGGATGACTTCTTCTTCTTATCACCCTCTTTTATGTATTCTCTGTTCAGATTTGTCCTATAATTCCTAAGCATCTTCCCAGCGCGTTGCATCACACTTTTGCGATGCAACTTCTCATCCAATGCAAACAGATTCTGTAAAATAGAAATGTTATTAACTAGTATCCAAAATAGAATTGCAAATAATAGAATTTGTAATGTACAAAATAGAATTACAAATAATAATAACTCACACATAAATCCTTCCATATCAAGTCTTTTTTCCCTTCAGGAACTTTATGCCAATTATCATACTTAACACCGCAATGACTCCGAGTGGTACACCCAATATAGTTTACAAAATTATTGCGGTTCACTCCAATTGGATTTCCTCCATTATCAAACTCCACCACCAATTTGGATCCACTACCACTTAGCGCTAATAACTTCTTCAACAGAGTGATGCCCCTTTTCTTGTTAACTTTTTGGTGCTGCGCATCAAGTTGCTCCAGTGCTTCAGTGGGTACAGGTGCATCATCAACCTAAAATTTGACAAAAATAAACACACTAAATTAGCCCAATATAGAAATATAGGATATATGACATAACTAGAAGATAATGAATTGTATAGAAATACAGGATATGTTTTTAGAACTTACATTAGTATCCTCGCCATGCTCGTCATGGACAGCATGCTCATCATGGACTTCATGCTCATCATGGACATCATGCTCATCATGGTCAGCCATCTAAAAATGTCATTAAAAAGGCAAACATTTAGCATTTGTATTAACTAGAAAAAGGCAAAAATTTAGCATTTGTATTAACTAGAAAAAGACAAACATTTAGCATTTGTATTAACTAGAAAAAGACAAACATTTAGCATTTGTATAAACATACATGTCTCTAAAATTGTGATCTTTTTTCAATTAACAATCCTTCATTGTGATCGCCGCGCACATATAAGTCATCATTAGCTTCAATATTTTGTGGAGTGGGCAACCCAACTAAGAATGGACTGGAGTCATCATACGTATCATAGTACTCTTCTTCATCTATAGGATCTTCAATGAACTGTCTTTTACCATGAAGAACAACCGACCATTTATCATTCGCAGGATCATCGATATAGAATATTTGTTTCGCCTGTGATGCCAATATGAATGGTTCACCCTTCTCGGCAATCTTTTCAAAGTTCACCAAAGTGAAACCCAATTCATCCACTATAACTCCTTTGGTGTTATCAACCCAATTACATTTAAAGAGCGAAATTTTGAAATCTATGTAGTCAAACTCCCAAATGTCCTCAATGACACCGTAATATGACATTTTAGCTTCACGTGGACTCTTATCCTTTGCACTTGCAAAGTACATAGTCGACGCTTGAAGAGTGACCCCACTATTTTGGACGACACTCTTATCATCTTGGCGCTTTGTGTAATATGTGAATCCATTAATGTCAAACCCTTCATAAGACATAACATTCGGTTTTGGTTTAAAGGCGAGGCATTTGATAGTTTCTGTAATATCATTTGGTGTTTGAGATAGTTGATGTAAGACTTTATCTTCAAACCACTTAGTAAAAGTCTTATTATGCTCTCTAGCTAGCCACATTGAACTTGCTCAAGGATGTTGTCTCTTTATGAAATTGGTATGTTCCTCGATATAAACACTCACTTCGTCCATATTGTGTAAAATATACAAGTGAGCTTGTTCCAACTGCTCACGGCTGATTACTTTCACCCGTGATCCCAAAATTCCTTTGCCCTCCTCAATATTATTGTCATTATCAGGAGTGTCATTACCACTGAGAAAGTCATTGCAAAAATCCATAACCTCTCTCGCCACATAACCTTCAATAATACTCCCTTCAGGCCGATAACGGTTTTGAACATCACCTTTAAAAACGCTCATGTATCGTTCAAAGGGATACATCCAATGCAAGAAAACTGGTCCCAACATTTTCACTTCCCTAGTCAAGTGGACAACAAGATGTACCATGATATCAAAGAACAAAGGAGGGAAATACATCTCAAGCTGACATAGGGTAACAACCACTTCTCTTTGCAAATTATCGAGAGTATCAGGGTCAATAACTTTGCTGCATAGACTGTTGAAAAAGAAACAAAGTCTGGTAATTGCAAACCTTACATGCTTCGGAAATATAGATCGAATTGCCACGGGCAATAATTGTTGCATTAGAGTGTGACAATCATGAGATTTAAGACCTATCAACTTCAGATCTTTCATTGATACCAATCTACGGATGTTGGATGAGTAACCATGTGGCACCTTAACATTTACCAAGCATTCACAAAAAGTTTTCTTCTCCTTTCTAGACAACGTGTAACAAGCGGGAGGTAAGTATGTTCTTTTATTACCCATTTCACGTAATTCTGTTAATTCTGACCTTATTCCCATTTCACGTAGGTCCAGTCTGGATTTTATCCCATCTTTAGTCTTACCTGGTATATTTAATAGAGTACCAATGATGCTATCACAGACATTTTTCTCAACGTGCATTACATCGATACAATGCCTGACTGTCAAAGAACTCCAATAAGGAAGATCCCAAAATATTGACTTCTTCTTGAATGAAGAATTGTCACTCCGTGTGGCCATACTACATTGTGATTTCTTACCAAATTCATTGACAATGTCTTTTACTCTTTCATAAACAACATCCCCTGGTATAGGTTTAGGTGCACTTCGTTCATCATTCCATCCATTGAATGCTTTGCGCTTCCTACGATACGGATGGAATTTTGAAAGAAACCTTCGATGACCAAGATATACAGTCTTGCCGCCATGTTTTAGTCTTATTGAATCAATGTTTTCTTCACATATAGGACACGCTTTAGCTCCTTTGACACTATATCCAGACAAATTCCCATATGCTGGAAAGTCATTAATAGTGCAAAACAACATAGCGTGCAAACGAAATGTCTCTCTTGCTGAAGCATCATAGGTCATCACACCTTCAGCCCAAAGTTTCTTTAAGTCATCAATCAAAGGTTCAAGATAAACATCGATATCATTTCCGGGTTGTTTAGGGCCCGATATCAACAATGACAACATAACGTACTTATTTTTCATACACATCCAGGGAGGAAGATTGTATATAACAAGCATGACTGGCCAAGTGCTATGTTGGCTGCTCAATGTCCCGTACGGATTCATCCCATCTGTACAAAGCCCAAGTCTTAGATTCCTATCTTCTTCACCAAATTTAGGGTACAATAGATCAATCTTCTTCCACTGTGGGGAATCAGACGCATGTCGTAGGATCCCATCATTATTTTTCTTAACATCTGCATGCCACCTCAAATTCTTCGCATCTTTCGGATTTGCAAACAAGCGTTGAAACCGTGATATTATAGGTAGATACCACAACACCTTGGTAGGAGAACCAGTTTTGGACTCCCCCGAAGTCGTCAATTTATACCGTGACGCACCACATTTTGGACAATCTTTCAAATCTACATAGTCCTTTTGAAATAATACACAATCATTCGGGCATGCGTGTATCTTCTTGGCCTCCATTCCCATTGGGCACAATATTTTCTTTACCTGGTATGTTGAGATTGGAAGCTCGTTTCCTTCAGGAAGCATTTCTTTCAACAAAGTCAACAATGAAGTGAAGCTTTTGTCGCTCCATCTATTGTTAGCTTTCAACTTATACAATCTCAACACAGCACTAAGCTTCGTAAACTTAGCACAACCTGTGTATAACGGTATCTCAGCATCATGCACAATGTATGTAAAGATAGGAGGTGGATCGGTGTGCTCTACCCTACAACTATCCAGCATCGCATCAACGATGTCTACTGGAACTGGTTCGTTCACATTTACGTCATCAGAGGCAATTTCTTCTTCCACCCAAGCACTGCTATCGACATCTACTGGTTTCGATTTTGAAATCTCTCCATGACAGTGCCATTCTGTATAGCCTTGTACAATCCCGTTGCACATGACATGACTTTTGATTTCCTCACCAGTGTTGACTTTCAAGTTGTTACCGCAATGCCTACATGGACAGTAGAACCTATCTGTAGGTTTTTTCCTATGTTCCTCGGCAAATCTAATAAACTGATCAAGACCAGATATAAACTCTGGGGTGCAACGATTACGAATGGACATCCATGATCTATCCATTCTATGATCAGAGAAAACAAGTATATATTAGGAAACAAGTATATATTAGGAAAAGATTAGGGTATACACTTACATCCTAAGCGTATAATGTGATGTCATTCTTATATATAATAAATGTGTACCACCTATCCCATCCTTGAACACCTAATCTCACTAGTAAGTGTATAATGTGTATTTGGTTTTCAAGAAAATTTCGGCAGCATTTCCCCGCTGTTCTCTAAGTACATATGTACTTAGAGAACAAACGGGGAAATGCTACCGAAATTTTCTCGAAAACCCAATACACATTATACACTTACATCCTAAGTGAGATTAGGTGTTCAAGAACAGTCCCAAACCGGGGACTATCCAAGATTTACTCCTAATGAGTCAATCTTGGATGGGTTTCTAGGCCAACAAATACATTTGATGTCATTCTTATATATAATAAATGTGTACCACCTATCCCATCCTTGAACACCTAATCTCACTAGTAAGTGTATAATGTGTATTTGGTTTTCAAGAAAATTTCGGCAGCATTTCCCAGATGTTCTCTAAGTACATATGTACTTAGAGAACAAACGGGGAAATGCTACCGAAATTTTCTCGAAAACCCAATAAACATTATACACTTACATCCTAAGTGAGATTAGGTGTTCAAGAACAGTCCCAAACCGGGGACTATCCATGATTTACTCCTAATGAGTAAATCTTGGACGGGTTTCTAGGCCAACAAACACAATAATAGATATGACAAATATATGCAAGCAAAAGATTTGTTCATATATGCAAGCACAAATGTATGACAAATATATGCACAAATTAGAAGTTCATAACCCTCATAACCCCCCATCTTAGGATGATGAAGGTCCATCTTTGCAGTCCTTGGCTACCATATGAGCCAATCAACAAGGAAGTTGGTCGATTGTCCTAGGATTAACATTGTGAAATTTGAGTTGAAGAACATGAACAAATTTGAGTTGAAGGTCCATCTTTGAGGTCGGTCATCTAGGTTCACCCACAATACAACTTATCAGAAGAAGATGAACAACTTTCAGGGCAAGGTCAAAGCAAAAATCAGAATTAGAATCAGAACCAAATCCAAATCTACTAGGATTTATTGTACAAACCGTTCTCCTTTGAAAAATTACAAGCAAATATAAATGACAAAATGAACCAAATTGCAATAAAAAACAACAACATGTTGAATATGATTGAAGCAAAAATGAGCTGTGTAACTAGGTATAAAAACTCATAACCAAATGATTGACCAACAACTCAGAAACCAATCTGACCTTATAAAGAACACACATTGAAGGATCCTATAACAGAGTAAAATCGAACCTGTAAGTAGCGAGCTCGTGGAGGAAGAAGAGGAGTAGCTCTGTCGGTAGCGAGCTCCGTTAAGGAAGAAGAGCAGTGGAGGCGGTGACGTTGAGCAGTGGAGGCGGTGGTGTAGGCAGTGGAGGCGGCAGCGGCGTAGGGCAGTGGCAGCAGCGGCGGAGACGCGGGGGTCGTCAGGCGGAGATGCGGCGGCGGAGAGGCAGTGGCAGTAGTGGCAGAGACGTCGGCGGAGAGCAGCGGTGGAGAGCGAGCGGCGGAGAGCAGCAGCGGAGAGCGAGCGGCAGAGAGCAGCAGCTGGAGTCGTCGGGCAGAGAGCGAGCAGCGAGCAGCAGGATGAAACAGGAAGAAAGGGGGAAGAGCTGGGTGATCGGGTCTATTAATTTGGTAATCAGCATCGGTTATTTAGAAAACCGACGCCTCTAACGCTTTAGCATCGGTTGTCTGTAAACAACCGACGCCCGTTTAGAAAACCTTTACCCTAATTTTTTTGGCGGGAACCATAATCAGCATCGGTTATCTGGCACAACCGACGCTGAAAGTGGGACATTTTCGCGCAAATTTTCATTTTAAATAGGCGTCAGTGAATACCTATAAAACCGACGCTAAAGATGACCTAAAATATTTTTGCTCGAAATTTGGATTTCGCAGGTGATTTTAGGCGTCGGTTTTTTATAAACAGCCGACGCTGAATATAAAGCGGTACCCGTGTCTGGCTGGTCTTCAATTATAGACGTCGGTTTGTATAAATAACCGACGTCTAATAGTATCAGCGTCGGTTTCCGTAAACAACCAACGCCCAGAAAAGCGACACTGAATGCTATTTCTGTAGTAGTGAACACATGCTCATAAACATTTGCATAAGAGTCCGATATCTTTCTTGTAATCATACTATGCCAAGGATTTGATACAATTTGTTCTATGACCTTATCCAATACCTATATACACAGGAGAACATTATTCATATATGCCACATAAATAAGCATTAACATGCTAACAAAAGCCTAATTCATTTGAAACACCTATACAAACTTCCCCCCCGGACCTGAGAGTACATGGATGACTCTAGGACACACTAGACAACTAAACAACCTTCTCTAAGGTCCATCACCATATTTCTTCCTTGCTGCCACAATTCTACTATCCATTGTTATCGACCACCTAAAAAGATGTGGTGACCCACGAGTGAGACCCATGCCCCAGCGAGAGATATAACTCTCAACATCGCTTATTGTTTAAAACAGGTTAAGTAATTAAACAATTTAAGCAGATCAAACAAGTATAACATATATGCTTAGCAACAATGATGATTAGCAAGATATATAGAGGAGTAGATAATAATTATCATCATTAGGCATATTGTCATCCTTTACCATGTTAACAATATAAGCAGTCCAGTAGCATGTGCATAACTAACATCATAAGCAAGTTTATTAGCATAGATTCTCTTAACATCATGAATAAGTCTAGCAGCATAAGCACGGCTAACAACATTAGTATGTCTAACAGGTTGGGTAGATCTACATCATAAGTAGAGCTAACAACATAAGAGCAACTATTTGCATAAGCATGATTAGTAGTATAGGCATAGCTAGCAATATAAGCATAGTTGACAACATGTGATAACCAATATCATAATCATAGCCAACACTGGTAGTATATCTATCAACTTAAACATGGCTACTGCATGTACACATCTATAACATGAGCATGTCCACAACATAAGCATATCAACTACCTTTTTAATGCATTAAACATCATATCTATGTAAAGAGAACAAACAAGGGTTATCATCCAATGTGAAGCACTATGTATAACCCTAAGTAGATATGCTACATGTAACAAACTGAATTTTGAATAATAATTGGAAATTCCACCCCATCCTTCATGTTATCTTATTTTCCCTTTCAATTGTCCTTGATGTTAAATTTATGGGAATTTTGTGGTTTGGAGAAAATATACATGCCAACATAAGGGTTAGTGCACAATTACCTCAATTAATACTTTTAGTAAGGGCAATGAGGCAAATGTTCACAAAAACGAAATGATTACTATATCAATAGAGATAACTCAATGGATAATGTTAATTTAAAAGTTTTATGATAAATTAGACAAGAAGTGTATAATAATGAGAATAGAATTTAATAATGGGAGTAATACCCCCCTTTTCTCTCTATCTCATCTTATGGGGTAATAAAACTTAAAAATATGACTAATGAGGAGGTATAAGACCCTTGGATTGCTTATCTTGAAAATGCAACCAAAAGTTACTCAAAAATCCTTTTCATGTTAATTCACTCATTTTATACATTAAAATACACATTAATGGACAATATAGTGGTTGAGGGCCAAATCCTAGGTGAAATGAAAAACTAATTGTATAGCATTAATCTAGACATCATTATTAACCTATGGTTACTATTTGAGGTCATTTGGACCATATTTGACCCCCCCAAATGCATTAAACAAGTTCTTAATAAAGTGGGACATTATAGTGATTAAAATGTCATTTATGCGCCTCATTTAAGCCAAAGTTCGGCTTTAATCGAGTGTCACGCGTGTCACATCCATGTAGATCCATCGTTGAAATCGATCCAATGACTCGCATAAAGCCTGACCCGCATCCAACGATCAAGAATTTGCCATCAACCTTCAGCCGTTACATGTACAGTGAACCTCGACTCCTCGGCATTGTTCTCCTCCGTCTCTTGCTCTTTTCGTGAGTTTTCTTTGCCAATTGAACTACCTCACTCCAATGCTTCAAATGAGCCATGGCTCATCCCCTACCTTGGACCATAGCTAAAATGCCTAATGGGGCCGACCATGGCTACTCAACTCCACCATCGTTTCGGTTCCACACACCTCCACATCTATAAATAGTGACTTCCTCACCTCCGCTGGCCCCCTTGCGAACTCCTCCTTGTGCTAATTTTCCTCAAACTCCCACATTTAGCCACCGAAACCTCCAACTTCTCCCGGCCTTGCGGTGGCTTTTCTCGGGTCCCTACGGCACTAGCAACGCAATAAACGAGTCCGGTGAGTTCGCCATCTCTTGCTCTTCATTTTGAGTACCTGAATGTGGGTTCTCATTTGGATTTGTGGGAATGCCCAATCGAGCTGAAGCACCTCTTGACCATGGTTGGCGTGAGAGAGGAGGAAGATGCTCAATGGTGATTTCTCTCTCTTGCCCCTCGCTCACCCCTTTTTCTCATTTTCTCACCGAGGTCATTTCGGTCTTTTCACCTCTCGTTTGCTCGCCCGTAACAGAAGCCACGCGAGCACAGACCGCTGACTCGGCCATATGCTATTAGCCCAAGTCAGTGTGGGCCCAGCCGCATGGCCCGCACTCTCGCTAGTAAATATGCCTATGTGGCATTTCCTCGTTTTCTGATTGGTCCAATTTGTTTAATTCGTATAAAATCGACGCGTTATCAGAAAAATGCAAATAAATACTCATTGGAAAGCTTATTTATAGCAGAATTCAATTTTTAGGTTTTTGAATACTGATTCTCTATCCTATTTCAATATTTGATATGTACACCATCTTAATCATATTAAATGTTCTAAGAATGATAACTAATGCATTTTAATTTCAATTTTTGAAGAATAAATATGTTTTCTTAATTAGAAAAATTTCACAAGTCTAATGGTCATGTTTTCAATCCCAAAATTGATGGTTTTTTTGGAAAGTCCAAAGTTGGTTATTTTACACTTAATTACTACAAATCTCTAATATATGTGATAAACACTTGTACCTAGGGTTAACGTGACTTGGATTTAATCATTTAGTGGAAAGATCATGTCTAGGAAATCTAATATCATGTATGTGCATTCTAACCCTAAAGTTGGGCATTACTTATCCAAACCTATTTTCCCAATGAGGCATGAGCCTATTTTAACCTATTTTCTAAATATTGCATAAATTGTTCTATGGCCTTGGACCCCACTTGCAATGTTGTTAACATTCTTAAATCTTCCATTGAAATACTTTAGCATGACGATGAAAATGACTAATTAACTAATATAGTGTACATCTATTCAACCACCCATAGTGGGCATGTGTAAATTCGCCCAGGGGAACATGATAATTCTCCCCACTTTATAAATATTTTTAGGTGCTTGGGAATGTGTAAATTCTCCCTCACCTAGAGGTTGTGGTCAGGTAGGTGCCTTAGCCCTATGTTAGTTTAATGTAGTCATATTTAATCATGCATGCTCTCTCTCTTATTATTATTTAAACTGGCAGAACTCTTTATTGTGTTACTTGCCTCATACTCTTGAACTCTCATAGTTAGTAAACTTTTATCTTGCAATTTTATAAGCTGTTAAAAGGTCCTTATTCCATAATTGACGCATACATTTTATCTCCTTTTGCTGGGTGACCCCAACCACCCAGAGCCAGGACAAGGGATACAACTTGAACAAGGAGTAGCTAACCAGGAGTGAGACTACCAAGATGGCTAGGTTACTATTTCTAGATCCTGTTCAATCTTATGTTATAAACCTTTGTAATAAAGCTATGTAATAGCATAGGTATCTCATCTTTTTGTTCCGGTTCTACTATTGACAATTTTGTATTTGGTTCATACTTATTTAAATGGAATTCTTATTTATGCATCCTTCATCATCAAATTTTATATAAAGAAGAATGTTTTGTATTTTCTGTTAAATTTTAGTGAGGGGGTGATCTCGCCTCCTTACAACATGGTATCAGAGCCTGTGGGGTAGCTACTAGGGTACGAAGTGGAAAATGATGGTGTCTAGAAAGGGTCAGAGCATGGGGGCTGGAAATATTTTCCTCTGTGCCACTAACTTGGTTTATGGGGACTCCTGAGCTCATATATCCCGGCCTGGCCTGATCTAATATAGAATGCCCAAAATAGCATGCCTATAGGCAATAGTAGCCTCATCTTTTTCTGTCTTATACTCCTAGAAATCTTACCCAATGACCTTGTCTTTCAAGAAGGGTAGCCTGTTCGGAGATAGTTCTGACAACAACAACAACCTGTAGACCCTTAATACTCATGCCACTCCTTTGATTCCTGAACAAGAGTTGACTATGCTGTGACAACTCCTCTCTACCCCCTCTGGTGGGGCAACTTTCTGCAACTGCAGCTAATGCCAACAAGCCCTAGGAGTTCACCTTGGCTGATTTCATCAAGATGCAGCCTCCCTACTTCAAGGGGGAAATGAGTCCAATATGGTAGACAAAGTTGATGACTGGGTGTTAGCCCTAGAACATACTTTTGAAGGCATGATGTGTCCCCCACACCAAAAGGTCTTCTTTGGAGTCTACATCCTGGATGGCCCAGCCTGGATCTGGTGGAACGGAATTTCCCACACCCGTGACACTACTGTTATGACCTGGGAATAGTTTCTCCAACTGTTCAGAGCAAAGAACATCTATTCGGCCTATCTAAAGAAGAAGGAGGCTGAGTTCTATAGTATGCGGTAAGGAAACATGACTGTGTCTAAATATGTTTAATGTTTCCTTTTTCTAGAACGTTATTGTGGGCCTAGCTAAAGAACAGAGGGCAAGTATCTTCCTGGAAGGATTCAACTATAATGTGGGGCATCACCTTGTGCCCCAAATACCGCTCACCTTTTAGCAAATGTTGGACAAGCCCTGGCTATTGAGTCCTACCATGGCTTCCAATTCTCCGGTCCTAGAAACAACAACAAATGGAATAACTCTGGTGGTTACCAAGAGCGTGACCATTGCAATAGGTGTTCAAGATCTCATCCTCTGGGGAAATGCCCTGCAGGCAATGCCCCACCTCGAAGGGGTGATCGACCTACACCCATCTGCCATGTGTGTGGCCAAGTCGGTCATCTTTGACCAAATTGTCCTAGGCTTCAGCGAGGACAAACCCCAGCCCAACATCTGCCTCAATGTTAGAATCTGCCTCCAGCAACAACAACAACAACAACAACAACAACCACAACAACCAGTAAGGGCACTGACCTCCAGTAGAGAGGCGGAATAGAAGGGTTTTTGCTATAGATGTTGAGGAAGCTGGTGAAGGCAATGAGGTCATCAAAGGTACTCTACACCTTAACATTCATCCGGTTAAAGCACCTTTTGATTCTGGATCATCACATACCTTCATATATACACAATTTTCCTCTATGCTAGAATTAGAATCTGAATTTATGGATCACGTATTGTATGTCAAAACCCCTAGTGGTAGAATATGCTCATCTTATCTCAAAATACCGACCATGAACCTTTGCATCTTGGGAAAGATGTTTCCATCATACTTTATCTTACTTGACATGATGGCCTTTGATATTATCCTGGGTATGAATTGGCTGAAGAGATATAAGGCAGTCCTATTCTGTGAAGAGTCAAAGGCTAGCTTGTTACATCCTGAAGATGGAAGGATGTGTATCAAGGGTAGAAAATGAGAAGAACATCAATTTATCATCTATGTAATCAAAGCTGAAAAACTCGTCTCACAAGGGTGTAGGACATTTCTTACATCAATAGTTCTTGATGCCACACCTCCTTCCCTCGACCATATAGAAGTGGTGAAGGATGTCCCTAACGTTTTCCCTGAAGAGTTACCTAGGTTACCTCCAACTCACGATGTGGAATTCTCCATCGAGCTTGCACCCAAAACTTCACCAATTTTGAAGCCACCTTATCGCTTAGCACCAGCTTAGCTTGATGAGATGAAGAAGCAACTTCAAGAACTTCTCGACGTGGGTTTTATTCACCCCAGAATCTCACCTTGGGGAGCCCCTGTCCTATTTGTAAAGAAGAAAGATTGTTCAATGCGGATGTGTATGGACTACTGCATGCTCAACCAAGTCACTATGAAGAATCATTATCCACTACCACGCATCAACGATCTCTTCGACCAGCTCAAGTCTACCATTGTCTTTTCAAAGATGGACTTGCGTAGTGGTTATATCAGATGTGAGTGAAGGATGAAGACATATCAAAGACAACCTTCAGAACTAGATATGGGAATTATGAATTTTTAGTCATGCCTTTTGGGTTGACCAATGCCCCATTGCTTTCATGGACCTGATGAATTGAGTGTTTTGTCCCTACCTTGATCGATTAGTCGTGGTTTTCATTGATTATGTCTTGATATATTCTGAGTCTGAAGAATAGCATCACAAACATTTGAGACTGGCACTCACTACACTGTGAGAAAATAAACTCTATGCAAAATTCTCAAAGTGTGAGTTCTGGATCAAATAAGTCATGTTCTTGGGTCATGTTATTTTTGGTGGACACATTGTTGTTGACCCCGTGAAAGTTGAAGCTATAACCAGATGGAAGGTTCCAAAGAATCCATCTGAAATCCGTAGTTTCCTCCATCTGGCAGGTTACTACTGGAAGTTTATCAAGAACTTCTCAGAACTAACCCTCCCTATTACAAAGTTGACACAAAAGGAAATCAAGTTTGTTTGGTCTCCTAAATGTGAGGATGGTTTCCAAAAGTTGAAGAAGTGCTTGACATTTGCTCCTGTTCTTGCTTTACATGTTGAAGGCAAACCTTATGTTATTTACACTGATGCCTCAAAGCAAGGATTGGGATGTGTTCTGATGCAAGAAGGCAAAGTGATTGCCTATGCCTCCCTCCAGCTGAAGCCGAATGAAGAAAACTAGCCTACACACGATTTAAAGCTAGCAACCATTGTACATGCTCTAAAAATCTGGCGACACTACATTGATGGAGTTCAGTTCGAGGTCTTCTCTGATCATAAAAGCTTATAATACCTCTTTTCACAAAAGGACCTGAACCTGAGATAGTGTAGATGGATGGAATATCTCAAGGACTATGACTTTACCATCACTTATCACCCCAGTAAAGCTAATTTAGTTGTTGATGCCTTGAGTCGAAAGAAAGCTGTAACTTGTGCAGCAATAACTTGTCCAATATGGAAGAATCTGGAGTATGTTTTTGGATGGAAACCCGAACCTGAAGAGGTTCCAAATGATGAAATTGCTGATAAGCTATGTGTTCACATGGCTAGCTTATCAATCACCCCAAGCTAGATATCATATATTGTTGCTGCCCAGTTAGAAAGTCATGAGTTAGAAGAAATGAAGATCTTAACCTCGAAAACACAATCTGATTTCTCTATCGGAGTGGGTGGTGCTCTCCACTTTCGACCAAGATTGTGGATCCCTGATATCACTGACTTACGAAAAAAATTTCTGAGTGTAGCTCATTGGTCGAAGTACACAATTCATCCTGGCACAAATAAAATGTACAAGGACCTACAAAGAAGTTTCTGGTGGAAGAATATGAAGAAAGATATAGCCCTATACGTGTCTAGATGCTTGACTTGTCAACAAGTGAAGATATAACATCAATGACCTGGTAGCCTTCTCCATTTGCTTGAAATTCTAGAATGGAATTGGGAGAAGATAACAATGGACTTTGTCACTGGTTTTCCCAAGACCAGGAAAGGATATGATGTTGTGTGGGTTGTAACTAATCAACTCATAAAGTCTGCCCACTTTTTGCCTTTCAAGTCCAATTACAAGGTTGAAGACATGGCACAATTATATCTGGAATGGATGGTTCGTCCGCATGGTGTACCTGAAGTGATAGTTTCTGACTCTGATCCCAAGTTTGCCGCTAATTTATGGAGACAAATTAAAGAAGAAATGGGAACCGATCTGTAGTTCAGTACTGCCTACCACCCACAAACCGATGGTCTGTCGAAAAGAACTGTGCAGATTCTAGAGGATCTGCTTCAGGCTTATGTGATGGACTGGGTAGGTTCATGGGATAGATATCTACCTTTGGTTGAGTTTGCATATAATAATAGCTACCAAGCCAGCATAGGGATGCCTCCGTGCGAAGCTTTGTACAGAAAACCTTGTCGTTCCCCGTTGCATTGGGATGATGTGGGAAAACACGCTCTAGTGAAGACTGATAACATGAAAATGATGATAGAGAAGGTACAGTTGATTAAGAAGTGTATGAAAGCCTCTCAAGACCGACAGAAGATGTATGCCGACAAGCATAGGTATGATGTGAGCTTCCTAGTAGGTGACCATGTGGTCCTGAAGGTCAAGCCTACACGCTCTATTGCCCGATCTAAAGTCAAAGGCAAGCTTAGTCCTCGTTATGTGGGACCTTTTGAGATCTTATCTAAGATAGGGGAGTGTGCATACCGTATAGCCCTTCCACCTACCTATGACAAGATTCATAATGTCTTTCATGTCTCGATGCTGAGAAAGTATGTGAAATATCCTTTTCAAGTTCTCACAATAGAACCCTTAGAGATTCATGAAAACCTAACCTACAAGGAGTGACCTGTGAAAATCCTAGACACTCAGATCAAACAGTTGAAGAATAAGGAAATTGAGTTAGTGAAGGTGTTGTGGAAGTACCATGGGTTAAGGGAATCAACTTGGGAGTTGAGAGATGAAATGCTCTGATCTTGCCGTTCTCTTTTTGTATGAGATTTCACGGACGAAATCTTTTCTAACGGGTGGAGTGCTGTAACGAACTAAATTTTGAATAATAATTGCAAATTCTACCCCATTCTTCATGTTATCTTATTTTCCCTTTCAATTGTCCTTGATGTTAAATTTATGGGAATTGTGTGGTTTGGAGAAAATATACATGCCAACATAAGGGTTAGTGCACAATTACCTCAACTAATACTTTTAGTAAGGGCAATGAGGAAAATGTTCACAAAAATGAAATGGTTACTATATCAATAAAGATAAGTCAGTGGATAATGTTAATTTCAAAGTGTTATGTTAAATTAGATAAGAAGTGTATAATAATGAGAATATAATTTAATAATGAGAGTAATACTCCCTTTTGTTTCTCTCTCTCATCTTATAAGGTAATAAAACTTGAAAATATGATTAATGAGGAGGTATAAGACCCTTGGATTGCTTATCTCGAAAATGCAACCAAAAGTTACTCAAAAAGCCTTTTCATGTTAATTCACTCATTTTATACATTAAAATACATATTAATGGACACTATAGTGGTTGAGGGCCAAATATTAGGTGAAACAAAAAACTAATTGCATAGAATTAATCTAGACATCATTATTAACCTATTGTTAAAATTTGAGGTCATTTGAACCATATTTGACCCCCAAATGCATTAAACAAGTTATTAATAAAGTGGGACATTATATTGATTAAAATGTCATTTATGCACCTCATTTAAGCCAAAGTTCAGCTTTAATCAAGTGTCCCACGTGACACATCCGTGTGGGTCCATCGTTGACACCGATCTAGCGACTCGTGTGAAGCCCTACCCACATCCAACGACCAAGAACTTGTCATCAACCTTTGGCTGTTTCATGTACAGTGAACCTCGACTCCTCGGCTTCATTCTCCTCCGTCTCATGATCTTTTCATGAGTTTTTTTTCCAATCAAACTGCCTCACTCTGACACTTCAAATGAGCCATGGCTCATCCCCTACCTTGGACCATATCCAAAATGCCCAATGGCACCGGCCATGGCTTCTCAACTCCACCATCATTTCGGCTCCACACACCTACACATCTATAAATAGCGACTTCCTCACCTCCGTCGGACCCCTTGCAAGCTCCTCCTTGTGCTAATTTTCTTGAAACTCCCACATTTAGCTACCGACACCTCCACCTTCTCCCGGCCTTGCTGCGGCTTTCCTCAGGTCCCTACGACACCAACAATGCAATAAATGAGTCTGGTGAGTTTGCCATCTCTTTCTCTTTGTTTCGAGTACCTGAACGTGGGTTTTTGTTTGGATTTGCGAGAATGCCCAATCGGGCCAAAGCACCTCTCGGCCATGGTTGGTGCGAGAGAGGAGGAAGATCCTCAATGGTGATTTCTCTCTTACCCCTCACTCGCCCCTTTTTCTCATTTTCTTGCCGAAGTAATTTCGGTATTTTTGCCTCTCGTTCTCTCACCCTTGACTGAAGTGACGCGAGCACACACCGCTGACCGTGCCACATGCTATTGGCCCAAGTTAGCGTGGGCCCGACCACGTGGCCCACACTCTCGCTAGTAAATATGCCTATGTGGTATTTCCTCATTTTCAAATTCATCCAATTGTTTGATTCATATAAAGTCGATGCGTTATCAAAAAAATGCAAATAAATACTCATTGGAAAGCTTATTGCTAGTAGAATTCGATTTTTAGGTTTTTGAATACTTATTCTCTACCCTATTTTGATATTTGATATGTACACCATCTTAAGCATATTAAATGTTCTAAAAATGATAACTAATGCATTTTAATTTCAATTTTTGAAGAATACATATGTTTTCTTAATTAGAAAAATATCACAAGTCTAATGGTTAGGTTTTCAATCCCAAAATCGATGGTTTGTTTAGAAGGTCCAAATTTGGGTATTTTACACTTAATTCCTACAAATCTCTAATATATGTGATAAACACTTGTACCTAGGGTTAAAGTGACTTGGATTTAATCATTTGGTGGAAAGATCCCCTCTAGGAAATCTAATATTAGGTATGTGCATTCTAACCCTAAAGTTGGGCATTACTTAGCCAAACCTATATTCCCAATGAGGCACGAGCCTATTTTAACCTATTTTCTTATTATTGCATAAATTGTTCTAGGATCTTGGACCCCACTTGCAATGTTGTTAAAATTCTTATATCTGCTATTGAAATACTTTAGCATGATGATGATAATGACTAATTAACTGATATAGTGTACATCTGTACAAACACCGATAGTGGGCATGTGTAAATTCTCCCAGGGGAACAAGATAATTCTCCCCCACTTTATAAATATTTCTGGGTGCTTGGGAATGTGTAAATTCTCCCTCACCTAGAGGTTGTGGTCAGGTAGGTGCCTCAGCCCTATGTTAGTTTAATGTAGTCATATTTAATCATGCATGCTCTCTCTCTCTCTTATTATTATTTAAACTAGAAGAACTCTTTATTGTGTTACTTGCCTCATACTCTTGAACTCTCATAGTTAGTGAAATTTTATCTTGCCATTTTATAAGTTGTTAAAAGGTCCTCATTCCATAATTGACACATGCATTTTATCTCCTTTTGTTGGGTGACCCCAACCACCCAGAGCCAGGACAAGGGATAGAATCAGAACAAGGAGTAGCTGACCAGGAGTGAGACTACCAAGATGGCTAGGTTACTATTGCTATATCATGTTCAATCTTATGTTATAAACCTTTGTAATAAAGCTATGTAATAGAATAGATTTCTCATCTTTCTATTCCGTTGCTACTATTGACAATTTTGTATTTGGTTCATGCCTATTTAAATAGAATTATTATGCATGCATCCTTCATCATCAAATTTTATATAAATATGGATGTTTTGTATTTTCTGTAAAATTGTAGTGAGGGGGTAATCTTGCCTCCTTACACTACATGGATGTATTATATCTTTTATTAAGCCCTATAGAATTTGAGGATGCCACTCAAAATCCAAATGACCATCTACTAAGTCAAAATCATTGCCCTATAAGATCTAGGGAAGAGTTGGACTCCAAGATCTTCCTGCAACCTGGTCAGTACGGGTCCACCACAATGACACATAAGGTCAAGCTGCTAACAACCTAGTCCATCCATGGTATAGGTCATGACACTAGGGAAAGGAGGTGGGTACACATACCCTACCATCCAAGGTACAACCAAAGTTGTCCTCCTAACCCATCACATATACAATCACCCAGACACGACTGCAACTGTTCTCAAACTGAGGTATAGGTATGACCACAATCATCCCTCCTAAACACTTGGATTGAGGATCAAAGCACCCCGCATACTCAACAATATGCACTCCAAGTTTCCCTTAGGAGTACTCATTTCACCATCTGCCAAGTTCTGACACTCAGATGGATCTATGGCATAGGGAAGTGCATGATTAGGGTATCACTTAATTAGTTATTTCCAATTGAGTGCATTAAGGCTGCATCATACAAGTGGACATACAAACCCTAATTCATTTCTAGAAAGCATAGCTATATAACAACTTTAGAAATATAATATTTGAAATATATTGTTCCTCATCTCATCATTACATGGTACTATTCACTTTCCATTCATGAGACTACACTTTTCATCATATTATCACATGATATAAATCCTTAGTACAAAATCACAGGGTATCAACCCTTGTCAACATAATAGAATTACACCTGATTCAGGACTCAATCATGCCCAAAGGTTATTAATACCATCAAATCATTCCCTACAAGATCATCATTATCCTTCCATGCCTTTTTACAAGGCTCAACATACATCACCATTCATGTGATACATAGGCTTAGCATGATATTGCAATAAAGAACTAACATATGTTCACAGGATAACATTGTAGGGTTATATTAGCATTTAAGAGCATTCCTTTGTTATATTACATATAAGGAATCTATATGATTGGTCATGCTTATAATGTTCAAGTTTAACATAAGAAAGCATAGATAATGAAGCTATTATTACCACCACTTAACACATTAGAGCTTCCATCAATCATTATGAAGGATATTCCATCATTATATTAATCATTCTAGAAAGGATAATATGATTAAACACCATTCTTTACTTGCATTAGGGTTAGGATTAGCAAAATAGATAACATTGAAGTTATAGTTCAACACTCATACACAAACCCTAACTCATGGTATCCACATACAATCGTGGATGCATAAGATAAAGCATCACCATCTTCTTCCATACCTTCCTCAAGTATGGATCCATGTATAACTCAAGTTGTAGCCATCATATTAATAGCATACCAGGGTTTCAACAATAATAAGAGAATACTTAATTATTCTATTAGTCATTCACCGGAGGATAACCATGTTTAATCACCATCACCTATTGGTATTAGGGTTAGGAGTAATAAGATAAGTAACATTAATGCTACAAATCAACATTCATGACCAAACCTTAACTCATGTCATCCCCATCAGATCATGGATACACAAGGTGAAGCATCAAGTATGGATCCAAACATAATTCAAGGTGAAACCATCAAATTTATAGTATACTAGGGTTTCAACCACCATAGGAGATTACCCCATTATTTTATTAACCATTCAAGGGGGCTACTCATAATCAATCACCATCACTTAGGTACATTAGGATTAGATGTAAGAAGCTATACTTCATTATGTTTACCCATTAACTCGTTATGGTGATTATTAATTATATTCACCTGAGGGAAAAGGTAAGACTACAAATTTAAGGGTATCAACCATCGAATTATCATAATTAGAACCACAACATTGTATTGTAGACTTTTTTATAAACTTTTGGTTGTTGAAGCATAAATTCACAACCATTGTATCAGGTTTAACATTTCAAAACCATTGATTGATATGTGTGTTTAACTCTTGGATCATCTAATCAAAGAACTCATCAGTTTAGGGATTAAATGAAGAAACTCATGATATCTAGCTACACCATTGTGTGGTAACCTGAACCACCATCAGTTTTGACACATTATGTCACCATCAGCTGATAGGGTCAATACTACCATCATTCAAAACCAATGGATGTTGAGCTAAAATCACCATTGGATTGTATCATCTTTAGGGAACAAAACCATCAATCATTGAGCTTCCGAAGGAGTCTAGAACTGAACTAAGGTGTGAAAAATGATTAAAACTATCATATTTCACCATGGGTCACCACCATAAGATTCCTCAAAGTCATCTCCATAGGTTCTAATTTAAGGTCATGCATCAGTTCATGTATAAAATTGAAAATCAGCCTAAAACACTAAGTATATGCCATCATTTGATAGGTACTTAGCACCATTGGTTGGTATGTAAGCAAGGAACTAGTCTACATATACCTTAGGAAAGTTGTGCACATTATTTAAGGTTCATATAGAACTAGGAATTAATCATGGAACACCATAAAATTCGAAATCCTAAGCAAGAATAACTTTTAAATGCATAGGTCTTCATTTTAGAGCAAGAACATGAGTAATCAAGCTTGTAGTAAGAAATAAAATTGAAAAGGGTTATAAAACTCACCTCTAAGAAGAAATAGAGTCCAAGAAGAAATAATACTCGAACAAAGAAGGGGAAGAACCCCATCTTTACGTCTGAATTCATCCAAGTAAGCTTCTCTTCCAAGAAAGGGAGTAAACCCTAGGGGAAAGGAGCAAGAAAGATAAGTTCCTTGAGCCTTAGTACAAACTTTACCATGGAACAACAAGGTTCCATCCAGGAATAAGGTATGAGGAAGAGAAACAGAAAAAGAAATGAAGGAGAGAAGGATATACTTACTACTTCAGGTCAAGATCACCAAAAGGAAGCTTTGCAACCCTAGATAAGGGTAGATTCAAACCCTAGATGCTCCAACAAGAAGGTTTGCTATATTCTTCTACCTTGAGCACTCTATTCATGCACAGGAAGGTGAAAGATGCAACTCTAACATAAGGGGAGAGAAAAGGGACCAAAGGTTTTGTTTCAGAGCCTAAGGATAAGTATATAGAGCTTAAGGATAAGGAAAGAGAAAAGCTTGAGGTGACCTAGTATTTCTCCATTTGTCCATGGCCTTAAACTATTATAGATATTCAAACAGACACACAAGAAGCTGCTCCACCAATTCATGGAGACCTTCTTAGCCATTGTTTGTGGCTTTTGAAGCCAATAAACTAAACCACTGGTTGATAGCTCTTTAAGTTAGCTCATCCATAAAGGGGTAAACCCTAAAGTACCCTTGAAGAGAACACCTCCAAACCAAGGTTCAACTAGGTTTCCCATGGACTAAAAAGCTCAAGAATGATAAGGAAACATCTAAGGATTATAATTCACGTCAAATTGCAAGTAAAACCTCATATTTGGGTAAATTACATGAAAGTTCAAAATATGCATAAAATTGCACAACTTGCACAAACATTGTCCAAATTGAGCCAAATTTGAAACTAAAGCTTGTTACATGATAAAAAAGTACCTCAAAGGGTTTAATTAAGGTTTTGAGAACTCAATTATGATAATTAAACATGTTCAACCATTTAAGCAAGGTTAGGGGTCTCATAAAGACTCATGACTGACCAACCATTCATTCGTGCCTTGATAGTATAAGTAATGCTCACATGTGTTGACTAGTTTAGTCTGTGATGAAGGACCAAGATGCCCAAGTATTTACCCAAGTAGTTCGTGTGTTGAATCCCAATTTTTCAGTAGAAACTATGCTTCTTGGAGGCAGAGGTGTTTGGTGAGAAGAAGCACCTTGACTTCTCTTTAGATAGGATTTATCATGAGATAGAGCTGAACTCCTCCCAGACCTATAGGATAGAGGATTATTGAGATAGAGATGTTTTGGCCATGAGCAAGATGTCATATGCGAACATCACATGGGAAAGAGGGTCACCTACTCTAGAGAGAATGATTGACTTCCACTCACCAGAATGAACTACACTGGTTATGGCTTGACTAAGCCTCTTCATGCAGAGAATGAAAAGGTAGGTGGTGATAGGATCACCTTGGAGAAACCCCTGAATGGGTTTGACGGCTACAAGCGGGGTACCTTTCCACAGAATAGAGGTCTTTTTGGATGATATAATTTGCATAATCATCAAGATGAGTTTATTTGGGAGCCAAACCTTGATCATAGTATCCTTGATGAAAGGCCAACACATTCTATCAAATTCTTTTGAAAGATCGAGTTTGGTACATACCCATTGCTTTCTAGTCCTTTTGTTCTTCATAGAATGAATCACCTCCTGCACTAGAAGCATTTGGTCACTTATGCACCGCTCAAGGATAAAGCTTGAGTGGTTCTCAGAAATCCAATCCTTAAGGAATGGTTTGATTCGTTCCACAATTATCTTAGAGATAAGTTTAAAAGAACAATTGTTTGGAGATTTAGGTTGGAGCTCATTGCATTTTTGTAGGTGTTGTGTCTTTGGGATGAGGACCATAAGCGAGTCATCTAATTGAAGGTCAATCTTGGCATGTTGAAAAGCTTAAGCTATTTGTAGAATAATCGAGTGTCCAATATGGCCCCAATATGTTTGGATGAAGCCATTGTGGATGCCATATGGGCCTAGTTCCTTTGCAGGTGCCATTTTAAGGACCACCTATCTAATTTGTTCCGAAAAGGGTATCTTGTCTACTTCATGTGGGTTTTGGACTCATGGGAAGCTGCTGATGTAGCTTGGGATCTTTAAAACAGAAGGGGTGGATATGTCTGGGGTTGTTAGAAGGGAACAAAAGTATGCTGTCATATGCACATGGATGTCAGATGGGGTGATAAGACACATACCACTCTCATCACGGATGTTGGTAATTCTATTTTGGAAGTGTCAGGATTCAACATAAGAGTGGAAAAATTTATTATTTCTATCTCCATATTGATATTTTCCTTTTGCTACTAGTCAGCCTCTTCGTATCCTAGGATAGCTTCATATTCTTCTTGTAAATGAATGGCACGAATGTTGTTAGATATACTAGACAATGGGGAGGTATGTACCTATCACTTTTATAGACGTTGTAGAATCAATTTCTTCTTCTTGTATTGAGTTTTCATGTGTTTGGATTCCCATTTAAGTGTAATAGAGTGGAACTCGGGAGAGCTTCAGTGAAGGTCCTTGAGTTTTCTGTGCTTGGCAACAGTTCCTTCTTAAATCTAGGGATTAGATTGTAGCTCATCTTTGTTCTGAAGAAGTTATGATGCCCACTATGGGGCTTGTTCCCAGCAATCAGAATAGGATTGTGGTCGTTATAGAGGTGAGGAAGAACATGAATGTTCATTCTGTTCTTGATGGAGAGCCAACTGTGATTAACAACTACTCAATCAAGCTTTTCATGCAGTTGTCCCCTTTTGAAGGTGAAGAAGTGGCCAGAGGATCGGGTGTCAGCGGGACATTCACATAGTAGCATGTGGTTGGATTTACGACAAGACCATTTATCAAAGCTTTTGCCACCTTGCTTTTCATAGATGTCGAGCATTGTGTTGATATTGTCCCTCACTGTCCAAGCCTCATTAATTGAGGAGGAAATGGAGGATAAGAGATTCCATGAGAGGTCTCATTTTTGAAGATTAGGGCTTCCATAGACTATGGTGAGGAAGCATGAGTCATTCATTCAGCAATGAATAAACTGATGATGACTTTGTAATATCTCTAGGTTGCACCAGTGGTTATCCAGAGGATCTAGATACCTCTAGAGAAACCCAGTGCTTTGACCCTATGAGAGGATGTGTAGCCTAGTTTCTTGATTATATTAGCAGCTTTAGTGCCAGTGCAGCGAGGCTTGACGATAGCAAGGATATGAAATCTATAATTACATTTGAATTCTTTGAGTTGATTGATTTTATCCGTGGACCAAGCTTCTTGGATGTTCCAACAGATGATGTTCATCATATAGAACATATCTGAGGAGGACTGGAAATAGATGTTCTAGTTGATGGCAACATGGAGTCCTGCTTCCTGGTCCTCAACCGACATTCCTTCAGTGGGCTGTTTATCTTCTAAGAATGATAAAGAACGTGTTACGTCTTTTCGGAAGCTCAACCCTCCAAATAGCTAGGAAAGATTTCCCTTTTAGGTTCCCTACTGGGGTTGATTGTCTGATAGGCAACCTTTTGATTGCAAAGCATGGCTCCCCCATTACTAGAGCTTGTTCCCCAGTTGAAGGGAGAGTTGAGATCAGATGTATCTGTGACATTGCTTGCTTGGATTCTGAATGAGGAAGCAACTTCCATGTTGCCTGACCGACCCTCATAGGTCTCATGATTCACAAGGATGACAACTATGTTGTTATGGATGGGGATTTTAACTTTCCTCACTCCATTGATTGGAGGCTAGGGTGGCCAAGTAGTGTCTGTTGATGCCTTGTTGTTCTTTTCATGCTTCATTTTTTGTTTACGGTTGACCAATGTCTCCTAATCCTCCTCATCCTCTTCCTCAGTGTTGGTACTAGCACTGGGGTGTGAAGAAGCATTTAGTGGTGTTGTAGGCTTAACACTGGCACCATTTGAATTGTCTAGTTGACGCGGGTTGTTTGTATTTGCAGGTAGCGGCTTGCACTCCGACATCTTGGCATGGATCTCGTTGGTGTAGGTGGACTGAATCACTAGGCAATCAACGTAGTGGTTGGGGTCTCACCATTAGAGACTTCGGAGTGAATTTGCAGTCACCTTTTGCATGACCAAGCCTTCCACACTTCATGCAAAAAGTTGGGAGATTCTTATTTTCAAATCTATATCAATATCTGTTGAGGTAAATTGCTGAAAGTAAAGGGGTATTGGTGTCTACCACCACCACTATTCGAGCAAATTTCCCTAGGTGACCAGATAGCATCGTGGTGTCTATCTTGTGTTGGTATGTATGCCCATAGAGCCAATCATATGATGATTGTAATGGCATAACTTGTAAATGATTTGATTATTAATAAAAGCAAGCTTCTAATTTATTCAGTTTTTGAGATAATGAAATAACATAATATATGTCTAGAGAATGATAATACTCAATGACGTTTGTCTTCAAGTATGTGAACTGGAAGAATGAGATCATAAAAATGTTAAGAGTATACACATTCTCATTATGTCCATGAATGGTTGTTATTGTAGAAGGTAAATAGACAACAATGACACATGATCATAGTGTGAGTTAGTTGATGAAAGAATCTCATTATTCATGATATGGTGATATCACACTAAGTACACATATACATGTTAGAGAATAATGTATCAGACAGACCCACCATAAGAGTGAAATATGGAAACCTTAACAAGGTAAGTCAAAATCACATCTTATAGTGATGGTGGTGTTTGTGGTTCTTAGACCTAAAACCACTACACTCGTCACATGTCGTTCGGTATACTTTGACATCATAAATCACAATCCTGAAACATGGGTTGTTATAAAGGTGATGATTGGGTGACTAGGACACATGGGGACTAACTGTGAGTGATAGAGATGGGATTTGTCCCTCCTAAGGGAGTATGATATCCAAGGCCTCTTGATTAATGAGATTGAGAAATGCATGGACACACACATGTGAGTCAATATGTGATATTGAGCTTACATATATCTCAGAGAGTATGCTCTGGTTCAAGGAATATGATTGAATAACAATGAGGATGACGGTTACATGCCTCTAGTTCAATCTAGATATCAGTGACAAAGGAACTATAAAAACACTGTAACACCATACACAAATTGTAGGTTGAAGCTTTTCTCCAACTTTCCATTTACTTGGGTAGAAATGATTTGTGACTAGGCAGCACTCATTGCTTGTGATGTCATAAGTTGTTATGGACATTCACTGCCAATGTAATATGAGACCTATAGGGTCATACACATAGGAACTCATCTAGAAGAGGAGTTTGATCTTGAATGATGATTGCATTGATTACTAAAGTGTTTAGGTATTCAATTCACACAACAAATCAGCTGATTGGACTACCAAATGATCGGTTCAAGTGTTGAGACAACCGTTGGGAGTGTCAAGTTGATTTTTTTGTGCATTGGATGGAATTCAACCTAAATCGAGTTGCGAGATGATCGTCTCACTTGTGTTAGATGACCATCTCAGGTGGTGTGAGATGAATGTCTCACATGCACCAGACAATCAATATGGGGGTGCAATTCGATTGCACCTAGGATTGGTGTTGATGTCATGACGTGCACTAATTGGAATTGAATTGCCAAAATATGTACAAAATTGGGAAACTACCAGACGACCATCTCACAGTGTGAGACGACCATCTCGCACACCAGATGACCATCTAGGTGTGCCAGACGAACATTTGGGGTGCCATAGGTTGTGAAATTTCTACAATTGTTGCGAAAATTCAAGATCTTCCAGCCCCTTCCACTCCCGCATAGACTAGGAACCATGGCCCTAACCCCGCCTATAAACAGAGGGGTATTGGCGGCTTCCCAGAACATAACACAAACCATTGAGAGTCAGTTGCTTTGACAATTGTTGTCCTCTTTGATTGTGGAAATCGAGAGAGCCCAAGCAAGTCCTACCCGACTAGGGAGGATGGCTATGAGAGAGAAACAACTAAGGTTCATTGTTGTGGGAGAGAATGTTGGTGACTAGTACACCAATGGGAGGGACAACTCCTTCCTTTCCATTCTAGCAGCACGTCAGGAGTTCTAGTTAGTCTGTGTGGACTTTTATAGAGACGAGATGGCCTTTGCCCATCACTAAGGAGGTCAACGTCATCCAGTAGTCCGACAAGAGGAGTTGTTGCAGAAGACGACGTTTGAGTTTACTATCCCTGGAGGAGTAGTCATATGATTCCCAGTGCAACCAGGAGCAATATAAACATTGTACAAGACAGAGTGTGCATCTACATCAACAAGGACTATCACTGGACTTACTCCAAGACCAGGTATATTTTTGTGTAACCATCCTTTCCATTGCATAGTTATTGACGTGACCCATTGGTTAATGAGAAATATGTCAGTAAAATTTTTGTTTCCACAACCTATCTAATGTCGTATTTACCTACAATGGTATCTGAGCCACGTCAATTAATTATGCTTTGGTTTGATTTAATCGAGTTTATTTATTGCATGTGATATGAATATTTAAATTGGTTGATGTGTATGTCTGACTAATCATCACATAATAACCCAAATGAATATATATATATATATATATATATATATATATATATATACATATATATATGTATGTATGTATGAATGAATGAATGATATATATGCAATTTACATGTATCACCCTAAAAGCAAGTTTTGATGGTAGATGTATAAAATGGTCATGGCCAATAACCCCTATTATATGTACATGGTTGTGTGGTTGGTTAATCATGTTTACCTCGGTCTACGAACTGAGCCTCTCTCTTATCTTCACAATGTAAAAGTATTATTCTCTTCTAACTTTGCACCCCTCAAATGTAACTCGAGGTTTCCTCGTGGCTATGTAAAAGTAAGACAATTTATGTTCTTGTTTTGACGAAGAAGAAAGATGTCAACAACATAAAGGGGTCGATCCGACTAGATGGCGAGGCCGAGATGACCATCTAGCAGGGCCGAGATGACCGATTGGTGAGACCGAGACGACCGTCTGGCGGGACCGAGATGATAGGCTGGCAGGGCCGAGATGATCGGCTGGTGAGCAGACCAGGAGCCTAAAGGACTAGAAGAGATGACCATTTAGAGCAGACAAATGATCATGTACAAGAGGACCAATCGATCAGCTGGAGGAGCCAAACGACCGGATGGAGGTGACCAACTGACTGGACAAGAGGCGAGCCGACCGATTCAAAGGTTGAACTAGTGAACTCGGATTGGAAAGTACAAATATTCAACAACAACATGTTTCTACATGTGATGTGGACCTAGGACGACGTAATTCCTTGTGGCTCCTTGGAATTACATTAGACTGGCCATATCCATCCCTTTTGTTTATTGTATGTTTTTGTTTGGGGGTTATAACATGTATATGATGTGTACTATATGAGCGGTGATTAGTTAATGTATATGTGTCATACAAACTCCCTCAATTATAATTTTAAATTTGATATTCCTTCCATAAACAACACACATGAAAAGCTTAATTAACCAAGCATATTTTATGCTAAAGTGTGGTGCACCTACTATCTCGTGGAAGTGTGATGGTAGGTATGTAGATTTGCCAAATTAGGGTGCATATACTATCATGTTGGCTTTTGGGAGGGACTTAACTGGTGATAACTTGGTGAGATCAGGCACTAGAGGCATAAATATGATTATGGCAAAGAGTTGTGCATATCATCTATCCAAGAGTTGCATACAGATGCAATTGGGAAATTAACCTACCTAACCAAGTTGTAGGTGATCAACCAAAGTTGAGTCATGACCTAATGAAATATTGAATGCCAATTTGATTCTGAATAGGTAAGTACATGAACCGACCGGTTCAAGAGATGAACTAACTAGTTCACCTCTAAACTGATTGGTTGGACAATGACCCGATCAGTTCAACATTCGATATTTCTAGAAAATTCATGAATTTTGTCTCTTCGACTCCTAGGTTGACTAGAAACCTTGACCCTAGCCTCTCCTATAAATACAGGGGTACTGGAGGCCTCCCAGACACAACAATAAGCTCTGAGAATTTTTGTCTTTTTTTATTGTGGTAACTAATAGAGAGTCCGAACAAGTCTTACCCAAAAAGGGAGGGATAGCAAGGGAGAGACAATTGTGGAAGAGCAAATCGGTGCTAGTACACTAACGTTCGAAGGGACAACTCCTTCCCATTGTCTCTAGTAGCGCAACGTGGAGTTCCCAGTAGTCTGAGTGGACTACTATAGAGGTGAGGAGGTCGTAGCTTACCGCTGGGAGGACACCATCAACCGTCATCTGTGGTCATCAACTAGAAGATCATTGTTGACGTTTGTTTGAGTGCTACCTGAAGAAGAAGCACACCATTTCATCAAGAGTTGTCATTGGACTTGTTCCAAGATCACATATAAATCTTACTACTCTCTTTCCTAGACACATTTTTGTTGACACAATCTTACTAATTAGGGAATCATGTTTTGAATTTTATTTTCCATTGTCTTATTAGTTGCCTCGATTTCCCTGCAGTTGGATGTCAAAAAGTAGTGAAAAGTGAGAGAAAAAGAGTGAAAAAAATAATAGGGAGGAAGGATGTAGTAGAAGCTTTTTCATTTTTATATGTAATCGATTTGTTATCTCAGATCCGTTATTTTTTTAATCTTTGACCTATCTTTTTATTTTCCTGACCTATCTTTTTATTTTCCTCTCTTCTCCTCCTTTCACTCCTCTCTAATTGCTTCTTGTAGTTATCTTTTAAAATTTATTGAAAAAATCACATATTGATAATTAAACGACACACATGTAAATACAAATAAAAAAAGTAAAATAGCGAACTATAATAAAGAAATGAAATTATAAACTATAAAACCTTAAACTATTGTTTTGCTTACATTAAAGTTCTTTCTCGCTTTTGATTCGACGTGTGTGCCACTTGATTTTTCCTGCTTGCAGCATAATTGATTAACTTACAATAACTACGACCAATAAGATAATTACATGAATGCCTCCTTTGAAGTGTGGTTAACAGATTGAACTGCCAAGTTCTTTATGAGTTACAAAAACTATAGATCTGAAATATATTTTAGGAAAATGATTTAACTCAAAAGCAGTCGTCGTGCTCTCACATATCTTATCTGGCCAGCTAGCTGTCCGATAGGACTTCTTTCGGCCTGGGCCTGCCTACGTTCCATTGCTTTCAGGAGGCCCACCCATGGAAGCCACAGAATATTATGAGTCATGATGTAGACCATAGAATCCGAACATTTTCTTTTCCTTGACAAGTTGGAGGATGGGCCACGCGGCGCTTCCGCAATGTGGGACAATTGGTTTTCTACTGCTAAAATGAATAAGGAACTCACAATCTACGGATTTATAATTGGACCAACTGAGAAGTGCAGCCATAATTTAGGTTGAAGATCTGGTTCTACATATGATTAGCTTTTATATTTAAAATAAAGTACCACCTCGCCATTATGTGATAGATCGCCTCAACAAACTAATGAAATAGCTTTTGATACAATATTGAGGACACCGATATGAATCAATATAATTTGATTTCAACCTTCCAAAATACAGTCATAGTTTGTTGACCTTTATGTGATGTTGTTTTATTAACACATGAGATTGATCTATTTATAACTTTATTGACACTGATGTTGGCATCCATTGATGTCAGACAGTCTTTCTTCTACATCATTGTCATGTGGATGAGAATACACCAAGTAAGAACACCATGTTGTATTCTACTTGCAATGACCTTTTCTACTATTGTCTAGGTTTCCAAGAAAGATAGAAGTGATTAGTTTAGAAAATTTCTGATTTTACTCATCGTTACCAATAAAACTCTTATAAGTTTATGTGATGTCAAGCAAAAATTGTGGTTTTTTTTATAAAATTTTCTCCATATATCTAAGGCTTTACACACTCCAAAATTTTGACTCCTCGATTGAGGTAATGAAACTTTGAGATCCCACATGCAACAGAAAAATGAGGTTGAGTGATGTACTAAAACCTCCTGCTCCTTCCAGCCGGGTATGGGTGTGTAGACGGTTGTTTTCATTCATGTGGTGTTGAACACTAAGTTTTTAAAGTCAGGAAGAGGGTGGATTTCACAAATTCAAACTTCAAAGTGAAAAGGCATATGCCACATATTAACATGGGATTTTGTCTATCCATTTTCCACTTTTCTATTTTATGTTCCGCATCAAGTTTGGTTCTTCTCATGAAGAAGGTGGGGAGATTATTATTTTTTATGGTAAATTATACGATGGAATTTTGAATGTTGTTTTGTTTGCATGGAAGTTTATTCTCCTGACACGCGAGGGGGGGGGGGTATGCACATACAAGTTTTAGTAGCTTCTTTTTTGTCAATTTAATTCCACATGGTTTTGAGCAGACTTACAAGCTTAAGTCTTTGTTAATTATGAAGCAATTAACTACCTAGCACATTAATTAACTAACCATCAAAGCTGTCAAATTCAGGAAGTATTGTGCTTGCGCAACTCTAGCTAGCGAGCAGTCAAACTAGAAAGCTATCTCTATAACTTTTGATCCAAACTTCCTCTAGAGACTTGTAGTAGCTATAGTCATACAACATCAAACAAGGTCTCAACTTGGCGATGTGCATCCTGGACACATCCTTTTCTTGACAAGCTAGAAGATGGGGTCACCCAGTTCTATTTGCCTCGTGTTTTCTTCCGTGCCTTTCATCATCCTTGCAGAAAAGATAATCAAATATTAGACTTTGGTACCTACATTGAAATAGGACCTTAAGAACAAATTTAGTTTGATGTAGTTGGTTGGGGTTTAATGACTCTGAAAACAAATCAAACAATCTTAACTTTTGATCTGCGTCAGATGTATTAGGCACAATGTGGTGTTGATTCAATTTATTTGTTCAAGTAGGCAACATTTTTCGTGTGTTCTCTGTATGGTAAGGGAGTTACAATTGTAGTATATGATGCTTCTTCCTACACATTCAGGACAAGTTTGAGTTAAGCAAAAGATCATGTTTTATTTGTGATTAATTATGGTTCTCAGACTCTTTATGAAGCTCATTTAATATAGACCACCCCTAAAAGAGCTCTAGGTAGATTTTTTACCTTTGATAATTTTAGACAATATTTAATAGGATAAAAATAATTATTTAGACTAACCATGCTGCAATAAATTACTTACCTTAGAAAAAGGAAGTCAAACTCAAACTGATTCCTTAGATCTAGATCTTATAAGAATTGCATATAAATGTTAGGGACTAGGCTAGCATAGAGAATGTTGTGGTAGATAACCTCTTTCATATGGAGTGGATGAGATTGAGTTAGAGGTACTCATTCATGATACTTTTCTTTATGTGCAATTGTTATTTGTTATAACATAGATTCCCTTGTTCTTTTAAAATTGTGAATTATCTAACAAGTGGGTGATACCAAATGATTGGAGCTACTAAGATAGGAAGTAGTTCTTTCACTCTTTATGATATTTCTATGGGATGACCCTGTCTTATTAGAACAATGCAAAGATGGCATTTTGAGACATTTTTCTCCTAAGTGGGAGGTTGGGAGCATTCTTGCTCACTATCATTCATTGCCTACAGGGAGGCATCATGCAAGTTCTAGAATGGCAACCAAGGTTTTAGAGTATGGATTTTGTTGGTATTTCCTTATTTAATGACATTTACAATAATGTCAAAAAATGTAATGCTCATTAGCCTACTATTAACATATCTAAAAGACATGAAATGTTCGTATTGTGATTCAAGAAGTTGAGGTTATTGATTTATGGGGGCTTGATTATGGGGCCATTCATGTCTTTAAACCCAAATATGTATATTTTTCTAGTTGTTGATTACATGTCCAAATGGGTGGTGACAATCCTGACTAGGATGAATAATGCACAAGTGGTATGCAAGTTTTTGAAGAATAACACTTTTACATATTTGGGTTGCCTTGGATGATAATCAATGATGGGGGTTCACATTTCATGAATCGTCAATTTGGTTCCTTGTTGAAGAAGTATGGGATCCCACACTGAGTTGGCACACCCTACCATCCCCAGACTCAAGGTCAAGTTGAGTTCTCTAATAGGGAAGTGAAAATGATTATAGAGAAGATTGTCTCTGAGATGAGGATCAATAGGTGTATGCATCTTGATGATGCCCTTTAGGCATATAGAACTACTATTAAAAATCCAAATGATACTACACAACATTAATTAGTCTATGGTATATGTAGACATTTTCCAATTGAATTAGACCTTAAGAATATGTGGGTGCTCAAGAAGTTGAATTTTGATATATCTATGGCATATCTTTCCATTTTTCAATTGAACTAGAACATAGTACTAGCACTCAATAAGTTTAATTTTGATCTATATATTGCAGGTGCAAACTGCAAGTTGGAATTTAATGATCTAGGTGAGATTAGATGAGATCCCTGTGAGAATGCTAGACTGTACAAAGAGGCACAAAACAAATCCATTTTAGGCACAATCCTCACAAGACTTTCCATTTAGGGAAACAAGTGTTGATGTTCAATTTGAGAATGAAGTTGCACTTGGGGAAATTGAGGTCTAGACAGACTGGTGCTTACACTTTGGTCAAGGCATACCTACATGAAGTAGTGGAGGTCAACAATGGCTCACAAGTTTTAAAGACCAATGGACACATGTTGAACCATAACTATGGAGAGGAGATTGTACATGAGCATCAAAGAGCTTAAGCTATTAACCCTTCCTTGATTTGATTTTGTTTATTTGTTTTGTTACTTAGTTTTGATGCATTTAGATGATGCTTGTTGGGATGTTTCATATGCATGTATAGGGAAATGTTAGTAGTATTGACTTCAAGGTCAATGGTACCAACTTCAGGACCAATTTCCAACAAAACCTTACTGTGAATTTGGATGCTAGATGATGGTACCACCAACTCACACTTTGGTAAGACCATATTTTTTATGATGCTATATGTGATTTCTGATGCCATCGATATACGCATTGATACCAACAAGAATCTTATCAATTAGTACTAACATATTGGGTATTTTTTAGAAATTTCGGTTCCACAGACTTCCATGTTGACGACTCTGACTTAACATGACAAAATGGATAGATTGCTACATGAAGATCCCAATGGAATCAAATATCTACTTGGAACCACTAACTTGATTTAATTAAATTTTTGATCCTCCCATGCAGATATGTATAGGTTAATTTCAGTTGGACAAACTCTCTAGTTGGGGCTACTAAGATGGTTCTTTACTTCACCAATTTCTATATGTGAAATTTGGTGGAATCAACCCTAGGCTGTTTTTGTTGTTGATGGATCATTGCGAGACTTCATAGTGAAATATTAGTATTATCGGCATGCCAATATGTACCATTGAGACAAAGTCTAGCAACGATGTATGACTCTCCCTCTAAGAACCTGAATGATTGAACACTTTGTTTCTGTGGAGTGTCAAAAGAGATGTATATTTTCAAATGTATTACATGCTTGATGTCCTGATGTGTCTCTTTTAATCTCTATCATACACACTCCTCATTATTTTTTTAAGGATGCATTTTGGATAAATGAATGGCTACAATTTTTTGGAACATGCATGTACATGTGGGAATGCTGTAGTGGAGCCACGCCTAGATCACATCCTACTTTTCAGTGAAAGTTCTTTTAACTAGTATAGATGTGGTTAAAAAAAATAATACTAGAACACATAGTATAGTAGATTTGTGATTGCAACTGCTCACTTTTTCAATTGTGGCTCACAAAGCTTGTGCGTCCTTGTTATGCAGAAGGTTTCTTGTTCCTTAGGGAACCCCTCATTGTTGTTACTTCCTGGAGCACGGTCACATATGCATCACCAGGAACCACGAGCTAACTTACATATCCATGTTGTGTGGGGGACGCTAAGACTGACATTGTGTGTCTAATCAACTAAACTACACAAAGGATTTAGGTTGAAGATCTGGTACTACATACTATTTTTTTATATATTTAAAAATAAAGTAGTACTTTGCCTTTATATGTTGGTCGCTTCAACAAACTAATGAAATAGCTTTTGATACAATGTCAAGGATGAAGTACAAATTGATATAGTCTAATTTCAACCATTCAACATACAATCATAGTTTGTTGACCTTTTTGTGGTGGTGTTTTATTGATACATAAGTTTGATCTATTTTTCAATTTTATTAACACTATTGATGGCATCCATTGATGTCGGGAAACCTTCCTTCTACATTATTGTCATGGGGAAGAGTGCACAACAAGCAATTACACAACACCATATTCCACTTGTAATGACATTTTTGACTAATGTTTAGGTTTCCAAGCATAATGCAAGTGATTAGTTTTGAAAAGTTCTAATTTTTTTTATTACTTTTACCAATAGAACTCTTAGAAGTTTATGTGATGTTAAGAATAAATTGTGTGTTTTTTCATATAATTTTCTCTGTGGATCTAAGGCTTCATGCACTCCAAAATCTAGAATCCTCCACTGAGGGAATGGAAACTTTGAGACCCTGCATGAAAAAGGACAAATGTGGGTGAGTGACGTACTAAAGCCTCATTCTCCTTCTGATCCCAAGTTGGGGAGGTGGGTGCGGCCAGGCATGGGTGTGGTAAACATCGATTTCCAGTAATTCATTGCTTAATGCTCTATTTTAAAGTCACGAAGAGTGTTGGTTTTCACAAGTTTAAACTTCATAGTGCAAAGGCATATGCCACATATTTACATGGGATTTTGTCCGTCCATTTTCTGCTTTCCCATTTTGTGTTTGGAAATAAATTTGGTTCTTCTCATGAAGTGGGAGGGGGAGATAATTCTTTTTTATGGTAAAATATAATATGGAATTCAGAATGTTGTTCTTTTTGCATGGAAGTTTCTTCTCTCGATTGGGGGATTATGGACAAACAAGCTATAGTAGCTTCTTTTTTTCAATTTGATTCCACATGGTTTTAAACTGACTTCGAATCTTAATTCTATGATAATTATGAAGCAATTAACTACCTAGCACAACGATCAACTAACCAGCAAAGCTATCAAATTCAGAAAGTTTGACATTATTGAAATCATCAATCACTAATCATTGTATGTAGTTATGTCTATGATTACCCCGCATTAGTTTGTTGATGTTTTTTGAGGTTTTCCATATTTCTAGCAAATAAATGCATGCTTGTTTATTTATTTTGTACAATCTATAAAGTCACTATAGATAACACATTTTATGCTTATAACTTTCTCAAACCCTTCATCCCAACTCTGGAAGTCTGAGAATAGAAAGAAAGTGAGAGCTGTAGAAATGACTTAGACCATACCCAAGATTGAAAAGGTATCCCAACATCGAGGTCATATGACACCTAGCTCCAAATTGAGAAGGTGGCCCAATATCAAGGTCATATGGCACCTGGATTTTGAATGAGAAGGTGGTCTAACGTCAAGGTCATATGAGGTTTGACCCCCGATTGGAAAGACCAACATGGAACCTAGCTCCAAATTGAGAAGGTGGCATAACGCCCACTACAAGGACAAGACCCTAAGAGAGGGAATCCCAAAGATTGAGTAAAATTGGGTTGAGAAGTTATGATAAAAATATTAATTTTGATTCAGTAACATTAATTGTTGTTACAACTAGATGCCAATATTTTGTTTCCCCCACATCCTAGTATAACTTGAAATATTGACCGTGTTATTAATTCACGTTGTTTTAGGTAAATACAAAATATAGAGATGCTCAAGGACATGATAAACTAGATGAATGACATGAAGGCATTAATCCATGTAAAGAGGATTAAGTAGACACTTATTCTCTATGTACACTTTCATGATAGAAATTCATGTAACTCTTCAAAAGAGAATTTTGTTAACATTATTTGAATTCATGGAAATTATTTGCTATTATATATTGTTTGGTAAAAATTTGGATGCTTAAGAAAATTTTAGGTATTGGCTCCCAATTTTAAGGCCTTCCTTAATTGGGGTTTGTCAAAAAGTGACGTTGTTACATTTGGTACTAGAGCACCATAAATATTTGCATAGGACTAGGTATGTGTTCCAGTTAGTTTGTGGCATATCTTGCCATTATCCATTTGAATTAGAACATAGGACGATGTATGTGTTCAAGAAGTTGAATTTTGAAGTATCTATGCCATAGCTTTCCATTTTAAATTGAACTAGAACATAGTATTGTATGGGTGCTTAAGAAGCTGAATTTTAATCTATCTACTGTAGGTGCAAAGCTCACATTGAAATTTAATAATATGTATAAGATTAGATTAGATTCCTATGAGAATTATAGATTGTACAAAGTGCACACAAATAAAAACCATGATATGGACAATCTTCACTGGACTTTCCGATTGGGGCAACAAGTGTTGATGTTCAATTTGAGGATGAAGTTTTACTTGTGGAAATTGAGATCTATATGAACTGGTGCCTACATTGTTGTAACACCTGGGCCCATTGCCCAAGGCTCTACTAGAGTTTCAGGAATGATGACTAATCCCATAGACCACCACTAGATTTAACTACATGCTTTGTCCTCACTCACGTGCAAGCCAGGATAAACTTCCCGACTGGTCACCCATCCTAGTACTTCTCTAGAATGAGCATGCTTAACCACAAAGTTCTTTAGTGATGAACTCCCTGAAAAGGAGGTGCACCTTGGTGATATAGGTAGTTCAATCATTCCTTTTAAGATCATTTTATTTGAGGCCTTAAATCATAAGACGTTACAATATCCCCCACTTAGACTCTTGACTTCCTTTTTAAGGTTCAATTATATGGTCTAATAATCACTTCCCCATTTCAGTGCAGATCCAGAATGTCCCATGGGCTCCCAACTCCCATCCACAACTACCAGTACAAGGGCGGCTCCACCTCGTCTTAGTGGATAGCCCTTTACAACTTACTTGGAATGCACGACTTAAGAGTGGCATGCCACATGCCCATGTGGGCCCCACCTACTCGAGGAGAGTTGGCTCTGATACCATTTGTAGCACCTGGGCCCACTACCCAAGGCTCTAATAGAGTTTCAAGAATGATGACTGGCCCCACACACCACCACTAGATTTAACTACACACTTTGTCCTCCTCATGCGCAAGCCAGGATAAACTTTCCAACTAGTCGCCCATCCTAGTACTACTCTAGGTTGAGCATGCTTAACCACAAAGTTCTTTATTGATGAGCTCCTTGAAAAGGAGGTGCACCTTAGTGATATGGGTAGTTCAATCATTCATTTTAAGATCATTTTATCTGAGGATTCAAATCTTGGGATGTTACAATGGGTGTGATAGGTAAAAGAAAAAAGAAATATGGGACTTCTCTGGTTGCTTTAGTTGAAACCAAAATTTAGAAGTAGAATATATACAACATTATCATCCATTTTGACAAAGGTTGGAGCATATATCTAATCCGGAACACACAAATCTAGCTAGGGTGTGCGTGGCATGGAAACCAAATGCACGACAGGTGACGAGGAGGATAATGTCAGATCAGAATATCACTATAGAATGCAGCAACATAGCATGAATTTATATGTGCATGACAATAATTTCTGCTCACAATGATGCAAAGAGAAGAAAGGAGTTATGGAGCAATCTGAGTACAATTTCCCTGATTAGTGATTGGTGATTCAATAGTGTTAGACTACAAACAATTTATGCTCACAATGATGCAAAGAGAAGAAGATAGTGGTTCCCTGATTAGTGATCGGTGATTTCAATAATGTCAGACTACAGACAGAGAAACAGGGAGGGAGACATGTGCTAAATTCAGTGATATATGCATTTAATCTTGTTATTGATAATGTCGAGATGTTTCAACTTCCCATGATAGGTGGTGATCTATTTACATGGAACAATAAAAGGAAACCAGAGGATAGACTTGCTAGCAATCTTGATAGGGAACTGGTGAATGAGGTATGGCTACTGATGTTTCCAAATGTCCAGGTAAAGGAAGGAGGTTCAGAATTGAGTGACCATGCACCTATAATGGTACAAATATCTGAGAAGAAATAAAAATGAAAACTTTTTAGATTTTTAAATTATTGGACAGATTGGATAGGATTTTACTACATCGTCAAAGACAGCTGGAAAGTGGAGGTTAAAGGGAACCCAATATTTGTTTTTTCCAAGAAGCTTGCAAACAACAAAGTTGGTTTAAATAGATGGGCTAAGGCAGAAGTGAACATTCCCAACATGCTAGCAGAGACAAAACTGGAGTGCGCGGAGGTGAAGAAACTAATTCTTTCAGATCCTCTCAATGAAGAAATGATCAAGAATGACAATGAGTTGAAGAGATTGTTGGGGGACCTAAAGAAGACTGAGGAAAAAAAATTCTGGCAAAGGAGTAAGGAAAAGTATCTGGAGGATGGCGATCGAAACACCAAACTGTATCACATGGAAGTTAAAAGGAAGGAGGTAAATAGTTATTTCTGAGTTGATTGATGCAAATAAAAGAGTGGTGAATAAACATGAGGATCTTGAGGAACAAGCTATACAGTTCTACATCTCACTTTACAACAAAAAATTTTCTGAACCAATTGAAGATGAAGAAATTAACTGGAAATTTAAACTCTCTGGCACACACAATAATATTCTCATAAGAGAGATAAATGAATAGGAAATTAAAGAGGCTATATGGAATATTGGCTGCATAAATCACCTAGTTTAGACAACTTTAATGGCTTCTTCTACAGGAAGGCTTGAGACATAATCAAAGGGGATCTGGTGTCATATGTCCAATGGTTCCTAGAGGGAGATAATATGGTGAGACAGGTGAATCATGCTTTTCTCATCCTAATACCGAAGAAAAAGTCACCACATCTCTTGCTCATTTTAGACCTATAGCTTGTCGTTGTGTGCAATACCAAATTATAGTAAAATTTTTAGCATCAAAATTAAAGCTCATCCACTCGTACCTCATTTCATAAAATCAAGGAGCTTTTGTTTAGGAAGGAGTATTAGTGAGTGTGCCCTTTTAGCTGGTGAGTTTCTTCTTGACTATAGTGTTATGAGAGGAAGCAGGAAAACATGTCTGAAACTTGATATCTCCAAGGCTTATGATAGTGTCAGATGGGATAAATTGTGGTAGATTATGCAATAAATGGAGTTCAATGCATAGTGGATTCTATGGATGATACAATGTGTAGCGACAACGAGCAATTCTATCCATGTCAATGGAACATCAACATGTCTGTTCAAAGGGTGTAATGGTTTGCGATAGGGAAACCCTCTATCTCCCCTCCTTTTCATGATGGTCATCGAATACTTTACACAGAAGATGAAGAAAGTAGAATAGAGGAAGGTTATCAAGCCATGTATGGTGCATAGAATGAAGTTAATGAGCCATCAAATTTTTCCTGATGATGTTCTTGTATTTTTGGAGGCTAAGACCTAAACATTTGAAGAGTTGAAAATGTTGTTTACTGAGTTCGGATAGCAGGCCGAGCTATGCATAAATGTAAACAAAACCCATCTCTTCTTATCCAAGAATTGCCACCAAACTAAACTAATCTTGGTTTTCTGTTTGCTGGTGGGAATCTACAAGTGAAGGAATTTGCTGATTGCATTGATAAAGTTGATGAAATTATAGGAAGATGGCCTACACAAAAGACTTCTATGACTGGAAGGGCAACATTAATCAAGGCTTCCATGGAGGGTCTTCTCGTCTTATGGATTCATCAATGAGAAATTCCAGGAGTCGTGCTTGATAGGATAGAATGAAACTATCTAATTTTTCATGGGAAGGTGAATATCATCCTATGCAGTATGCTCGGTTGGCGCTACCAAAGGAGGAAGGAGGATTGAATTTAAAAGCTCCTATAGACATTGCAAAATGGAGGACTTTGAGAAGAATAATAAACTACCGATAAGGTGCCTTGGTATGGGGGAAGTGGATGAGGGAGAGATATCCACAAGGCCTAGACTTTTAGCCAAACACTATGGAAGGCTATTCACACACTATTAATGTTATGAGGGAGTTATGGAAGCAAACAAAGCATTTATTTGACCCCTATGAAGTTGGCGGATGACATATAAAAGATCCGAAGATGGACCTTTGGGAGGCAACAAGAACTAGAGATGTAAAAGATATAGTTTGTGCATATGTCTGCGCTGAGAAAATGTACCTAGAGGGAGCATGTGTGTTCAGAAAATCATGCATGACGCACTATCCACACTAGATAATATATACATATGGAATTAAGATATTTCAACTTTTTGCTTGATGTGTAATGAGGAGGAGTCCCATAACCACTTGGTGGTTTGCTGCAAATTCACGAAGGAAGTATGGAGCTTGATTTGCAAATATTTCAAACTACAAATACCATTGAAAGATGATGCAAGGTTTACGATTAAGAGATGTGGGAACAAGGAGATGAATAGACTGTTGTTTGTTGTACTTTATTTTCATATATGGAATGAACAGAATGGTAGAAGGCATGGGAGTTCAGCTAAAAATATAGACTCTATTGCTATTAGAATTTGTAAATGTGTCAAGCGTAAGCTACACATTAGATAGTTGTGTGTATTTGTTGATGGGGTGTAATATTGGGCTACATGTAATCTTTAACCTCCTATAATTTTAAGAGGGGTCAGAATATATTTACCTAATTCTGATATATATATATATATATATATATATAGAGAGAGAGAGAGAGAGAGTCAGGCTAGAATACACTCGAGTGTATCCGGAGCGGAATACACTCAAATAGTTTTTCATGATGCAATATTTTTTTTAAATCTAATCCATTGATCTTCTTAAACATCTAGTGAACAACTCATATGCAAAATTTGAGCACATTTGGATATGTATAGCTCATGTTATGAAGACCGCAAAAATTATGTATTTCAAATTAGTTTCGTACGTCGATTTTGTTGCCCTTATATGAGTGACTTACACTTATCCAAATGGGCTCAAAATTTGTATGTAGCCTAGTTATAGTATGACGGTGAAGATCATCGGTTTATATTTTGCAAAAAAATAGTCTTGATATGTAAACACACTTGAGTGTATTCGTGTGATCCGTACACTCGAGTGTATTCTAGCCTGACTCTCTCTCTATATATATATATATATATATATATATATATATATGTATATATATATATATACCGAGAGAGAGAGAGAGAGAGTCAGGCTAGAATACACTTGAGTGTACAAATTGCACGGATACACTCAAGTGTGTTTGCATATAAAGACTATTTTTTGCAAGATGTAAGTCATTGATCTTCATTGTCATACTATAATTAGGCTACGTACAAATTTGAGCCCATTTCAATGAGTGTAAGTCACTCATCCGAGAGCAAAAAAATCGACGCACGAAACTAATTTGAAATGCATA